>JAQPZY010001119.1:0-1315899 GCA_029931535.1 Margaritifera margaritifera
GTAATTTGCCTCTTGCCTCCGGGGAATGAAGAATGATTGATTATAATAATGTCGACTACATGTAATATAAATTTATACCTATTTCGTCAATCATTAATTATTAGGACCCAGCTTGATAAAGTTGGCGGATCCCTGTTGTAATCACGTTGTCCGTCGTTCTTCAAACAAATTGGTTTCCTCAAGATAACTCTACTAGGAATTGATGGATTTTAACCAAATTTGGTATACAGCTTTATATTGATGAGACCTCAAGTAGAATTTTATTGTTTTTCTCAGTCTTCTGTGTCTTCATTTAGAGGGAGTTATGGGCCCAGCTTATACTGATGAGACCCTTGATATGAGTTAGGTTTCAGGGATCTACGACATCATTGCCCGACCTCTTAATATTTTTTTCCACAGCATAACTTTATCTAGGTTTATTGGATTTCATAACAAAATTTAGCTTTGCAGCGTTATACTGATGAACCCTTTGATTGAGTTTGATTTTCAGAGTCCAAAACTTCATATACAGGAGTTATGTCCCCTCATTTGAGCGTTCACGCATGACTGTTGATATCCAAAAACTTAGTTTTACCGTGATGATTTGTTGGATTTCAACCAAAATTTTGTGTGGAGCTTTATCTTGATTAAGAAACTTGAATTTGTCGATTTACAGCGTTTGAAAAGAATCATTTAACAGGGAGTTATGACCCCTGATTTTATTATCCTCATATACTTTACTAAGAAATATTGAAATTTGAACCAAATTTAACCGAAATTTTGCCTTCTCCCTTGTATTGACAACATTACTAATTTCTAGCGTTGCACGACACCATTTACATGAGTTATGGTCCTTGAATGCCCGTTCATCCGGACTTTTAATTTCAGCAGACTAAATTTCACAAGTGTTATTGTTGGGTTGCAAACCAATTTTGGCAGGCAGTTTTATATTGACGAGACCTTTGATCGAATTTGATTTACAATATTATTTATGAGGACAACATGTCTCTCCCTGACTGGTTGTCCAGCTAAGAACCTTTGTTTCTGCAACATAACTTTACCAAGGATTGTTGAATATCAACCAAATTTGGCATGCGGTTTTTATATTAACAAAGACATCAGGTGAGGTTCGATTTTCAAAGCTTTATACGCAATGATCTAGAGAGTTATGGCCCTTGAATATGCATCCTCAACGATATGGGGACAAGGCTACAATTGTCGGATACTGGGAGATAAAACATTATGTCCCCTCAGATTCGCTTATGGGAAATTTATAGGGATCAATTGGAAATTAGCATTAAGCGGCACTTGGGGGACTCAAGGGGAAAATTAACATTGGGTCTACCATGCTGTCAAATTTTTAGGAAACAGAGGGAAAATGTATTGTTAAAATTGTCCATAGATTTAACACGCGTAAGACCTTTCTGGGGACAAGGCAAAACGTGTATGTTGAAAATGCTCCATAGGCTTAATATCACAATTGACTTACCATCACCCACGCCTACTCACACAACACACAAAAGAGTAGAATGTAAAAGATTGAGGGTGTAAATAGAAGGCAAAACCCTGTTCTTCGGCGGAAGCTTCTCCGTGACTGCAGGTACCATAACGCAATACTCTTTTGAGGCACTCTTTTGTCTTTCATCATACAGTCATCTTTTCCCATACAGCAGTGTCTGCAATCGTAGTTTACGGCCCACGATGACATCACATGCATAAAGTACTTTTGCATCAAACAAACATGCTTGAAATGATAGTCGGGGACTCCGCGTTGCGTCCACATCTGGACCTGTCTTGAGAATGGATGACACGCAAAAGGGCAAACGCGGCCTCTGCACATAGTCTAACGACCGGTTCGAAATTGATCAGGAGGTTTCCTCCAATTAGAACAGCGTTGTCACTATATATTCAGTCAGGGCGTGTTCTGTATCACCAAATCAAGAATACAGCGGACGCATGACGTCACATTCGATATATATATGTATATAGTATTATATATAGATATATATATTTATTATATATATATCATATAAGATATTATAGATTTGAGATTTAAAAAAACAACACAAACGCCGATAAATTTGTGCGATCTTAGGTTTGTGCATTTTACTATATGCTTCTTCAGGCACAAAATGTTTTTGAAAAGAAACTGATGACGTCTATAAAGTTATAAACAATATACGTCATTAACATAACGTTCATGTTTTTTGAAATAAACGGATGACGTCTTTATATTTATAAATAATTACGTAATTGACATAACATCATAGAATTGATTTGCTTTTTCAGTACAAATTATCATATGTATAACAGGATCAGAATGATACATGAGTCTCTAATGAAAACTGAGAGTGAGATTATAATGTCGAGATCTAACAGTCAAACATTTAACTACATTAGTTTTATATAAATATTATATGCATTACAGATATATACATACACATACATACATACATACATACACATTACATACACATATATATATATATATATATATATATATATATCTATATATTTATAATATTTCACATACATATACACATATACATATATACATATATATACACACATATATACATACATACATACATACATACCTACATACATATATACATACATACATAGATACATACATACATATCATACATACATACATACACATGTATCCAATATATAAATATTTCCTCCACTACAAATTTATACATTTTGTATATAATGCCTTAGTGTTAAGGCCATTGGGGGATACAAAGTATCTAACCGATTAATCCAATAAAACTTTCTTTAATAAGTCTGTTCATTTCGCCGTGCACAATATCGATTTGGCATGAAAGAAAAAATCACGTAAAGAGTGATTATTTGTATTAAATTGTATTGAAACCATTAGAGGTGAACTGAGTATCCATACAATTTTTTATATGAAAACGGTGTATTATTTCATTTCCTTAGAATCTTGTTGAAGTGTTTGGTCCAAACATATTGCATGTTACATTTTTTTACAGGTTTATCAAATAAAATTTACATCAGTTGATATGCAGTCAGTGTTATAACGTAGAGAAAAACATTTCTTTAGTTTTGGAGCTACTAAAATAGGTACTCTTTCTCTAATATTTGCACATTGAGAGCACCTACGTCTGTTGCATTTAGATGATCGAAAAAACATCTTTGAAATTTTTTTTTAGTTTTAGTTCTGATCAAAAGATCTTTGTAAATTCCTAGTTCTTCTATAAGCAAGAATATAGGCTTGCTCTTGTAAAGTGTTTTGGCGCTGTTTATTATCTGATACGTTGAGGGGGGGGGGAGACTCCAATATTTATTATATTGTAAGGCCTATATTTTGGCATTTGAAGTGGGGGGTATTTTGATATTGTATTATGAAAGGAATTACAATTTTTATCTTTCGTTGTCATTCTGCTGTATTTAAAAGCATCATTTTGGGTAAGAATACAGAATTTACTTTAAAGCAGACTCTATTTCATGTATAGGATAATTTCTTTTTTGGAAATATGTTTTTTAATTCATTTAAAGAATGTTTTAATTGATAATCGTCTGAAATGATACGACGGTATCTTTTCGCCTGACTTTATAGGTATACCGTTTTTACATGACCTGGGTGAATGACAAGACGAATATTTCACATATTGGTGGATATTAGTTTCTTTTACGTTGAACATTTGTAGAGCTAGTATTATCAGAATTTTTCATCACATTTATCATCTAGAAAGTATACATGCGTACTGGATTGCAGTGTAAGTAAATTTAATTGTGAGGTGAAAATTATTTAGGCTATTAATAAATTTGTGTAGATCTTCTTCTGAGTGGTTCCAGATCATAAAGATGTCATCTAAAAATCTTAAACCATAACAGTGGGATTTAAAATTCTCGTTTTCAAGAAAATCGTGTTGTAGTAAATTACCCATGAAAAAGGCGAAGCGTATGAAGGAGTCATAGGGCTAACCCATTGCCTGTAGTCCTCCCATTATTTGGAGTTAATTGGTAGACCATTAAATTGGAAATGATTATTTTCCAATAGATAAGTGTTATATTTTACAAGTATCTTCACTCGATGTGTCTGTTATGATTAAGACTGTGTCAAGAAATTATTTTACACGAACCTTTATCTTAGATACCATCAATGCATGCGGAAGTATTAGATTTAATTTCTAGTATCTATATGCCATGAGCGTTTCTATAGTATATCATTATATTGACGTATATATTATATATAGTATATCTATATTCATAATAATATATTTTGATTTATCAGCCCATAGATACCTCGTCATTTATTAAATTACGTATATACTCTATATATATCTATATATATATATATATATATATTTATATTATTGATATTATATATTATATATATATATATATATATATATGTATAAAAGGGGGGACACACACAACACCTTGGGGGGGGGGGGGGGGGTATAATATTAATGATGGCGGTATATATATATTATAGTGATACTACTGATTTCATATAATAGTTGATATATATTCCATAACTATCTGATAGGATATAATTAGATGTAACGCTCATGGGCAATATATATACAAACATACCGCATGCTGATGGGTTTTAGGCGTGTAAAATATTTTCGTGTACAACAGTCCTTAATCATAACTGACTATCGAGTGAAGATACTTGTAAAATAATAACACTTATCTTGGAAAATAATAATTTCCAATTTAATGGTACCAATTACATCCAACATAATGGCGTTACGGCTGATGGGTAGTCCTATGACTCCATTCATACGCTTCCCTTTTCATGGGTTGTAATTTAGAACATGATTTTTCTTGAATACGAGAATTTTAATCCCACTGTTTGGTTAAGATTTTTAGATGACATCTTTTATTGATCTTGGAACCAATCAGAAGAAGATATACCCAAATTTATTAATCGCCTAGAATAATTTTCACCTCACAATTTTAAAATTGTCATTACACTGCATCCAGTACGCATGTATAATTTCTAGATGTTAAATGTGATGAAAAAGAATTCTTGATAATTACTATCTCTACAAATGTTCACGTAAAAGAAACTAATATCCACCAATATGTTGAAATATTCGTTCTTGTCATCCCAGGTCATGTAAAAACGGCTATAACTTATAGTCAGGCTGAAAAGATACCGACGTAATCATTTCCGAACGTGTTTATCAATTAAAACATTCTGTTTAAATGGAATTTAAAAACATATTTCCAAAAAAGAAATTATCCTATTACATATACTAGAGTCTGCTTTAAGTAAAGTCTGTATTCTTACCCAAAATGATGCTCTTTGTTAAATACAGCAGAATGTACGAAAGATAAAAATGTAAATCCTTTCATAATACAATATAATCCTTCATTGCCAAATATGAGGCCTATACATTTTAATTAAATATTGGAGGTTCCTCAACTTATCAGTTAATAAACAGCATCAAAACACTTTACATGAGCAAGCCTAATTCTTGCTTGATTGAAGACCTAGGAATTATACAAGATCTTTTGATCCAGAACCTAAACTTAAAAAAAAAATTTTCAAAAGAATGTTTTTCATCATTTAAATGCAAACGCAGAACGTAGGTGCACTCAATGTGCAAATATTAGAGTAAGTACCTAGATTATAGTGAGGCTCCAATACTAAGGAAGAATGTGTTTTCTCTACGTTATATCACTGACTGCATATCAACTGATGTAATTTATTTGATAACCTGTAAACCAAATGTAACATGCTATATGTTGGACAAACACTTCAAACAAGTTTCTAAGAGAATGAATAATCACCGTTTTCATATAAAAAATTTGTATGGATACTCAGTTCTCCTCTAATGTTTCAGAAATATCATTTTAATACAATTAATCACTCTTTACGTGATTTTTCTTTCATGCCAATCGATATTGTGCACGGCCGAAATGAACAGACTTATTAAAGAAAGTTGATTGGATTAATCGGTTAGATACTCTTTGTATCACAATGGCATCTTAACACTAAGGCATTTATATAAATTTGTATAGATTTTTAGTGGAGGAATTTTTTCTGGTTTTTTTTCTTTATATTGTATTACATGTGTATGTATGTATGTATGTATGTATGTATGTATGTATGTATGTATGTATGTATGTATGTATGTATGTATGTATGTATGTATGTATGTATGTATGTATGTATGTATATATGTGTTGTATATATATATATATGTATATGTGTTATATGTATGTGAATAATTTATATATATATATAAACAAAAAAAAAAAAAAAACAAAAAAAAAAAAAAAAAAAAAAATATATATATATATCTATATATATGTGTATGTATGTGTATGTATGTATGTGTTATATATATGTATGCATATAATATTATATAAAAATTATTGTAGTTATTTTGGAGGACTGTTTAGGGGGTCTCTACATTATAATTTCACTCTCAGTTTTCATTAGAGACTCATGTATCATTCTGATCCTGTTATACATATGATTGATATTTTGTTTATGCTAAGAAGCATATCATTTATGATTGTTATGTCAATTACGGAATTTTTTATAAATATATAGGACGTTATCCGTTTATTTCAAAAACATGAAGTTATGTTATTGATCGTAATTGTTCTATAACTTTATAGACGTTCATCAGTGTTCTTTCAAAAACATTTTGTGCCTGAAAGAAGCATATAGTTATATGCAAAAACCTAGTCGCACAAATTTATCGGCGTTTGTGTTGTTTTTTTAAATCTCAAATCTATATATTATATTTTATATATATATATTTATATATATATATATATATATATATTTATATATATATATCGAATGTGACGTCATGCGTCCGCATGTATGTTCTGATTTGGTGATACAAGAACAACGCCCTGACTGAAGTTATGTTGACTCGCGTTCTAATTGGTGGAACCTCCAGATCAAGTTCGAACCGGTATTCTTAGACTATGTGCAGAGGCGCGTTTGCCCTTTGTGTTTCATCCATTCTCAGAGACAGGTCCCGATTGTGGGCCAACGTGGAGTCACCGACTATCAGTTTCTAAGCATGTAGTTTGATGCAATGTACTTTATGCATGTGATGTCATCGTGGGCCGTCGTACTACGATTGCTTGACAAACTGCTTGTATGGGAAATGATGACTGTATTGTGGTGACCAAGACAAGGTTGCCTCAAAAGAGTATTGGTTATGGACTCTGCAGTACGGAGAAGCTTTCGAATCGGATCAAGAACAGGGTTTGCCTTCTATTTCACCTCATTCTTTTACATTCTATCTCTTTGTGTTGTGTGAGGTAGGCGTGGGTGATGGTTAGTCATTGTGTATATTAAGCCTATTGGGCAATTTTCTAACATTACGTTATGCCTTGGTCCCCAGAAGGTCATACGCGTGTTAAATCTATTGACATTTTTAACATTTACATTTCCCTCTGTTCCTAAAAAATTTGTCAGCATGGTAACCCAATGTTAATTTCCCCTTGTCCCCCAAGTGGTTCCGCTTAATGTTAATTTGCAATTGTCCCTATAAATTTCCCATTAAGCGACTCTTGAGGGGACATAATGTTTATTTCCCATTATCCGACAATTGTTAGCCTTGTCCCCATATCGTGGAGGGGGATGCATATTCAAGGGCCATAACCTCTTCTAGATCACTTGGTTTTAAAGCGTGAAATCGAACTCACTTGATGTCTTAGTTAATATACAAACCGCATGCCAAATTTGGTTGATATTCAACAATCCTTGGTAAAGTTATGTTGCAGAGTAGACAAAGGGTTTAGCTGGACAAGCAGTCAGGGAGCCATGTGTCCTCTAAAATAATATTGTAAATCAAATTCGATACATGGTTCTCGTTCAATATTGTAAAAACTCGATGCCAAATTTGGTTTGCCAACCCATCAATTCTAGTGAAAGTTATTCTGCTGAAATTAAAATCCGGTTGAATCCGGGCATTCAAGGGCATTATAACTCATGTAAATGAGTTGTCGTGCAACGCTAGAAGATGTAGAATATTTCGCAATCCAAGGGAGTATGCAAAATTCGGGTTAATTTGGTTCGCAATTCAATAATTCTTAGTAAAGTTAATGGAGGATAAGAAATCAGGGGTCATAACTCCGGTAAATGATTACTTTTCAAACGATGTAAATCGACAAATTCTAGTTTTCTTATCAAGATAAAAGCTCCCCACAAATTTGGTCGTTTGGAAATCCAACAATCATCCTCGGTTAAAACTAAGTTCTTGGATATCAAACGTCACGTGAAACGCTCAATGTGGGGACATAACTCCTGTATATGAAGTTTTGGGACTCTGAACAATTCAAACTCAATCAAAGGGTTTCATCAGTATAACGCTTGCAAGCTAAATTTTGTTGAAATCCAAGTAAACCTAGATATAAAAGAGTTATGCTGTGGAAAAAAAAGATAAGAGGTTCGGGCAAATGTATGTCGTTAGAACCCTGAAACTTAAACTCATTCAAGGGTCTCATCAGTATAAGCTGGGCCATAACTCCTCTAAATGAAGACACAGAAGACTGAAAAATAAAATTCTCTTGAGGGTCCTCATCAATATAAAGCTGTTATACCAAATTTGGTTAACATCCATTTCAATTTCCTAGTAGTATGTGATCTTGTGGAAAACTCAATATTTTTTTGTGGACGGAGTCAACGTGTTTAAATACAGGGATCCGCCAACTTTATCTTAGCTGGGGTCCTAATATAATTAATGATTGAAGAAATAGGTAGAAATTTATATTTACATGTAGTCGACATATTAAATCAATCATTCTTCATTCCCCGGAGGCATGAGGCACATTACATGGTGAGGACAGAGGAATGAAAGGTCACGGTTTGAGTTTCAAAAAGTGTCTGGATTTCCATTTATGTGCACATGAAATAATGCGTGACTTCATTAGATAGACAAGATGGTATGGATTGAGTTAGATCAGTTACACACATTTCATATGTTTGTATACGCATGACTAACACGTACTATGTAGGTTGCTCCACGATAGATTTGTATTTTCATATGCTTTTTGGCGCGAATCCTGAAATTACCAATTTTGCTTATTTTCCAGCATGTGTTTAAAACATTATCAGACACCAGTTTCAATTACTTAGATGCCTCGATCTTCGTGTTTTTTGTTTTTTGTTTTTTTGATTTTGTTTTTCTTTTCCCCTCCATATTATAATCCTTTATTTCATTTCCCAGAATGCTGAAAATATAGTCCTATTTTCTGGCCGATGGGTCAGGGGTACGCAAGTGGACAAATCCTTGGGCATCGTTATATTGTCGTCAGAACGACCGTGAGGGCAGTTTTAAGAGATTTAATAAAATGGTTACACTTTTTCTATAAAATCCTATCATTATTTTCCTCTTCTTTTAGAATGTTCTGCTTGCAACAACAGTACCTCGCGCAAGTTGACACCGTGTGCCCTTAGCAATTGAAACAGTGCAGCTCTAAATTGTAGGGGACTTATGTGAGATGATTTGTCCTTTCTTTGTACAGATAAAATAGATCATAGGGTGCTAATTCTTTAGTCTCGTTCCATATTCCAAATATAGCATGGTTATTGGTGGTGCCAGGGACCGTCTTAATTCAAAATTTAGATCACACCAGATTATAGTTGATTATATATTTTTACTATAGTATATATATTATATATATATATATATATTGATGTATATATTTATATATATATATATATATATAATGGAACAAAAAATTGATAACGGCGCAAAATGCAAAACCGGTTCCCAAACGTTGCGAGCTAACCAAGCTCTTCTTCGTCAGAGGAAGAAACAAGTTTACATCCTCAAAATGATCACTCTAAGACAAAAGCCCATCGAAAGGCATTCTTGACTCCTACATGATTTATTGTCGGGGAGGAATAATAGAAACAAATGTATAAACGAAAGAAGAAGAAAGAAAACGAAGCCAAATTCAAAAAACGGTCTAACATGGATAAACTACCATATTCTATGTTTATTGCTGCCATCTAGCCCAATAAAGTTATGTAAAAAAGATTGAAAGTAGGAGTATATATATATATATATATATATATATATATATATATATATTATATATACTATATATACAACATCACACCAATCTAATCTTACAGGAGAGAGAGAGAGAGAGAGAGAGAGATGAGACGGTGAGAGAGAGAGGAGAGGAGTTATAATTCGTGTCCAAGTCTGTTAAATCGAACCTAGCTCTCATGCTCCAGCGCCCAAACCCACACGGGTCATGCGCTCGTCGTCCCAAAAAGGTTTGAACAAGGTGGAATGAGGAACTCAACTCGCTAGGCAAACGGAATTTAACACTCAGCTGTATGCTCAAAACCTACCGAGATTTCCTATTGAGTGTGCAAGGTGTATACATTTAACTATAATTATAAATTGGACACTTATATACCAAACGGTAGAAGAGGATATTCCTAACATACAATGTGGAATACAGGGATAGGGACGTCTTTTCTCTCTCATATATATATAGTGTTAAATTTTTATCTTTACTGGAGTCTTATATGTATGCCGGGATTTCACAGCAATTGCATTGCTCTTTATTTATTTTGTTTAAACAATTTGGCTATAAGTTCGCAAAACCTTTCCTAATTCATATTCTGTCCTTATGTCCGGTAGGCCAACAAATAATTTTCTTAGAGCTCTAGTAAAAGTGTTCCACCATGAGAGATAATCGAAACTATACTTAACTTAATACAGGTGGTCTATTCCTATGGTACGAAACTATTTGTTGATGCATCCAATTAAAGCAAAGAATGGGTTTAAAGGAAACAGAAAGTGTAAAACTCAAATAAATTAAAGTTAACCGTTAGTGGCCAACAAGTAAATGAGTCAAGACACCTAAGCGAAGGAAAGACTGGGAAAAACATAGTATTTGTGGGTAAACGGGTCCAAGTATCGCATTGATTTTGGTAAGAGGAATACATTACTATGTTCAAGCCATTCAGAAGGATTAAAAGGCAACAGAAATATTTTAATAATTCCTTAGTGAACTCAAATGTTTGGGCCCTTGGTTTTGGTTTGGTTTGGTTTTACGGCACAGAAAAAACATGGTTGACACTTATTTATCACTGAAGCCAATTAGGAAGTACAAGCCCGCCTTGCCGAGACGAAAGAAACAATCACGGTAGACAATACACGGACTGAACTTGATTGTTGGAATCGAACCACACCCTTTCAGTCGTGAGTTCCGGCACAATTAACCACCTGCGCTCACGCGCAGGCTCCAGTGTTACACTGACAACTCAAGTTAAATATGATGGTAATGACCATCTACACCATCAGGTGATAATACTATTGCAAATACATTTCAATATTTTGTCCATCTAATGTAAGCAAATAAAATTGGTTATTGTGTGTTATCACATGTAAATGTCACAATATGCTACACCTCTAGAAGTTGTGGAGAACATTGTAAAAGAAGGTTACTGAGCGAAGAAAACATTTTATGACTTATTTCTACACT
Source organism: Margaritifera margaritifera (assembly GCA_029931535.1). Taxonomy (NCBI): domain Eukaryota; kingdom Metazoa; phylum Mollusca; class Bivalvia; order Unionida; family Margaritiferidae; genus Margaritifera; species Margaritifera margaritifera. Next base: position 11,446 of record JAQPZY010001119.1, read on the forward strand.
TCAAATCATCCAAGATCAGACAGGATTAGGGACGGGAGAATGTGGAATTACAATCTGGAAAAGCTTCTGCCCTCCAAAATATCAAAATCACGCATTGCTTATCTTGTCGACTTGAATACTTACAGATATGTTGTTCCTGACTTCTCTAACAAGAGGAATAGGAGTGTGCATAAAGATTTACCCAAGTAAATTAAGTTGATTCTATCTGGTTATACTTCCAACCATTGTCTTAAAAAATGGTTGAAAAAGCACACTTAACGAATATCAATCAGAGCATATTCTTGTGTACAGGCGAGGGGTAAATAATGTTTTCGTACCTCCACCTCGCCTGTGTTATTGCCTGTAACAAAAATTACTGAAAAAACGGCTGAAAGACCGTATCAAAGGAAATTCAGTAGGAATACTCTTTTAGGATTTTTAAAAGGACCTTGATTTTGGTAAAGAATTGCCAAATAATACTTGGTCTAAGGCTAAAGACATACAAACATTTCATTTGAAGCAATAAAATGGCTCGACTCTTGCCTGAGTTATCAGGTATCAGCAAGTTCTGCATAGGAAATGCTAAGTCAGAATTCGTTTCCATTACTTTATTTTTTTGTGTACCACAAGGGCTCCCATTTTAGGGCCACTATTATTTATCATTGTTTATAAATGATTTGGCCTTTTGTATGTCAACCTCATGCTCAGTCAGATTTGTATTTGATTATTTTTTTATATTTTTAATGTGTGCAGATGATGCTGCTTCTACGTGACTGCGATCAAAAATCTTTATCAAATTCAGACAAATATTTGTCCGATGACCTTATACAATGCAATTGAGATACAGATTCTAATTATTGAAAGCAGAGCTAGATACCAATTTTTGGTGGGTTTTATAGACTGTGGGTATGTATGTATGTATGTTGGATGTTATGTATGCTATTGTATGTATGTATGTATTGGTATGTATGTATGTATGTATGTTAGTGTTATGTATGTATGTATTGTATGTATGTATTGAGGTTTTTAACGGTACATCAGCACAATTCCTGGCAATTATCGTGCCGACATAAAGTTTAGGTTAATCACTGCAAACGGTATGCAAAAACGAAAAAAAAAAAAAAAAAACAAAGATAAAGGAAAAAAAGTAAGAATCCTTAAAATACGAAAGTAAATTTTTTGATATGATTAGAAGTTACAGGGTCCTTAAACAATTACCCCAAATTAAAAAGCTTTTTTGATGGTATTATATTGTTAGCAACATGAAATGGAAATCGCACACATATTGATTATTTGTGCATATTCCATATCTGCCAAAATATCTCAGTGCTAAAACCACATTAAAACAATGCTTATCCAATGACATCAGAGTGCTGTAATTTCAATGCATGCGTTTGACTAATACATAGAACCAATTGTGCAAACAGAATTTTGGGAAAACTGTTCTAAATCACAAATAAACTGAGTCTTTTAAAGCAATCAAATAACGAGGCTGCACATATCATTACTAGATATCGTCTCATAAGATATTTCCCCAGGATATTTATGTTCACGGTTTACATTTAGGGATGATTATTCATCATATAATAAACTATTCAAGGGCAATTATTGGTTTACAAATGCATTTATGGAATGGAACCCAATTATCTACAAAAACCTTTTTTTTTAAAGTTGTGTGGCAACATAAAAATATCACATTACGATCTGAGGCTCAAAATAACATTCAAATTTCCAAAAAACCACGCACAGAATTTTATTTATTCAAAAACATGGTTGGTAGTACTCTGGTGCGATTACCCAGAAAAATTCTGTACTAAATATATGATATTGCTGCACCAGTTTGCTAAGAATTTTTAACTATAAAATACCGACATGACTTTGAGTGATAATTGTTGCTTGGCTTTGTCTTCTTTTATTCATTATTTTTTTCTTTTTTCCTTTCTTTTTGTTGTTTTTTGTTCTTTGACTTCTAAATTTATTAGTATGTTATTTCACGATTGTGTTGTTTATAATTATTTATTTTTACAGTCCAAGATGAATGAAACATTACCTTTTGTTACATTTTTTAGATGGCTTTCAAGACAGAATATTCAGCTAATCCTCTTGAAATTATTATTTTATTATTATTTTTATTATTTATTAAACACTGTTCTAATTAATTTAATATGCTGATTTTATTTTTTCATTTTGCAAAGTTTTAGCAAGCTTTTTGCGTACATGTGACCGCACAATTCGCATGTGTGTTGTATTTCTTCAGAAATGAGTGTACTTTTGTGGAAAAATGTGGCTTCTGGGTAATTTTTAAGAAACTTCGTCATGTTTCTATTCCTTTTTTCTGTAGGTGATTTGGATGCATAAAAATCATTTTAAATAAACAGCCTATAATTGTTAATAAATCCTCACATCTCTTAATATTAGTTAATTCAGTGGCGTTACCGGGGGGGGGGGGGGGGGGGGGGGGGTGGGGTGGGGGGGCGAAGGGGGGCGGCACTTTCTAGGGGGCGGGTCCAATTTGTGAAGAGTTACCGTAATATATCATAATATAATACGAAGAATAGAGTGGAGGGCCGGACGTAATTTTGAGTAGTTGGCCCAGGGCGGCACTTTTGCCTCGCTACGCCCACTGAGGTTTATTTGAACATAAAAATTTGAAATAGGAACGGAATTTTTTCTCTGACTCTCGTGTCGGTCTTACCTCAAAACCGGTCGTGACTGTGCATACTTACCTTAAATCAACATCATCATCAGCAGAGGGCTAGCAACAGTTAATAACTACTACTAACAGTTCAGTACTTGAGAGAAGCAGCATGTAGGTATACTGATTTATGACTACATAAACTATCAATCCTCAAAAATCATCCACCTCTCCCCTTTCATCATCAGTGCATGCTTTTATGAACAACACCAAAATCGATGTATTATTACAGCAAGAAATCATAATAAAAGAGGGGGAGGATACGACGGGTAAAGTCATGCAAAGAGTAATCATGTTATTTGTAGATACTGGCTAGGTCGCTAGGCTCTGAATATGTAAAACTCGGGAGTGCCGTAGTCCTACTTTTTAGGCCACACCCACGACCACAATTATAATTCGGCCGTCCTCGGTTCGTGATTTCTCTAACGCGCATAGCGACAGGTGGGGTCAATGAATGAAAATTATGCTGTAGGAGCATACAACAGAAATGTAAACTTACTAAATACTAAAACTGGAGGCAATGCTGGGTCATGGAGTGACTCGAGTATGAGTCTCAATAAACAACATTTGAGGATGAATCCTTCGAGTTTTCTGCGATATCTGGTGGCAGGATTTTATAAATTATAGCATAATTCAAAAGCAGGGATATTACGTGGACCAAACTGTCCTCCTTTGGGAACCTGGTAACAATCTTGACACATTTACTATGAGAATCTACTTGGAGATGAAGTTTGAAAACCGATATACAGGGAACAGTTTGACCGTATTTTAGTTCATTCAGTTATCACATTACACCAGATATTGCTTATTCTACCGCTTTTGTTATGCGTTTGCGAATATGAACTGTTTCGTTGGATGGAACATAATGGGGAAGAGAGGTGAGTTGCCACTATTCGCATTTGGTGGAGCAATCGCTTGTTCAGTGTGTGGAAACGAACTTGTGTACGCATTTGGGTGGAATCTCCAATTTATGAATGGCTAGCTACGTACATTGATAATCACAATACAGCATTGGATTACCAGCCAGGGAGGTTGGGTAAGTTTTTATCTGTAAACTAGAGCTGACCGAATAACAGAACATTCAAATCAGAATACTTTTTTTTCGTGGATATTCGAATTGAGAAAGTCGGTATTTGTTTGTTTACCTAGTGTTGTATGCAAACAGCTACAACCAGACTCAGCAGTCTGAACCATGCTCATTATGGATTGCCCTAGCGTATTGTTCCGGCAGCATTTTGTAAAAGAAAACAAGCAAGACAAAATATAAAATGTGCAACATTAAATTAGAATTTAGAGGATACAACTTCTAACTGCTAAATCACCAGAAATTCAAAACACCCACTCCGGAAATCTTTTTTTTTTTTGCACTCATGCCTGAGGTATGAGATGAGTTGCAATAGATACTTGTTCCCTAGTCAATCATTTTTACTAACACACTACACTGTTTATCCTTCGACACTACTTTACTTACAAAACAACAGGCAACCCGAATGCAAAGCTTGATACTAAATATGGGCTCAAACCTTGAAATGAAAATATCTTGTACTACATGGCCCCTTTGATAAACTATATAATAAGAGGGCAAGGTTGGTAACTCGAGAAAATTGTTTGTTGGATATACACCTAACCCATCAATTTCTGTAAACGGTTTTTTTTGACTAACTTCTTGAGTTAATCTAGGTGTCATTTTAATGGGTTGAGAGAAGAAGGTTTTTGCTTTTTAGAATGAGCTTTGTACACACCTTATGAGTTTCTGATGTGGGAAATTACGAGACAGAAAATGTTAAAACTTTTGGTTGCTTTTTCCAATCTGGTCAAATGGTGTTACAATTCTGTCCTGGTCACCGGTTTATTCTTCAAGACTGTTGCAAGCTTTATTGGAATACATTGTCATGCCCAAAATTGAAGGACGCCAGACAGATATTTCTATACGCTTTTAATTTATTTTTCACCCAAAATATGGCTATTTGCTTTACATTTTTAAAGAATTCCAAAGCAATCTGAGGCAATTTTTCACTAACTTTTCTTCTCAGTAATTAATTTCAATCAAACCACCATTTCTAGAAGGAACTACTTTAAGAGCACCTATGTGTCAAACTCAAAATTTCCTGATTGGCCAAAATATCTGTTGAGAAGGTTATTACATCCATGGCCCCACTTAAATTAAGACCCAACCAGCTGTTGTCTCAACATTATGTGCTTTCAAATTAGGTTACAAATTATGTATGGTTTGTGGTGAAACTTGGTGGGAAGTCGCCAGTGATGACATTAAAAAAATTTGCTTCTTTTGAATGTAAGTGTGCACCATTTTTCTTGTGAAAAGTTAAATTTACCATACATATGGAAATATCTGCTGGTGTCTTACACTTTGCAATGATCAATGTATCAATTAAGCTGTAGTCTTAAAAATTCACGGTGACCTGGGGCAAGTTTGTAACACTGTCTGATGAGAAGAAACACCCCAAAAATTATCCATTCTCTGGCCTCTTAGACTTGTTCACAGGGTCTTTAAACTCCTCCAAAATTGGTTGAAAACTGTGATACTCTCTGTTTAGCACATACAAACCTTGTGTTTTGAGTTCTTGTCTCAGAATAGAACGTTTTTTAATATCATTTAATATCAAGTTTTGCGCCAGGTGAATGCTGTTACAAAAGGAATAAGTCGGCTTGCTTTGCAAACTTATTCTGGACTTAAAAAGTAGGCAAAAATCATAATCGATAATTGACCGCACAGTAAGTTTTCCCATCTGCACAGCAAATTTGTTACACAGTCACAGGACCATGGAAATGCATGTTTTTCCTGATCTCTGCCATTCACTAAGTTATCTATAATGTCAGAATTCTGAATGTTATTCACATTGCTCACAACATCGCCATTTCTGTTTTAGTGTGATTCAAGGTTACCCTTGAAAAAGATACTGTAGTACAGCAAGTTGATAATGGAACATGGTTATAAAAACGGGGTAATATCAAAAGTTCAACAAAGGTCGCCTTTATCTATAATCTGTCTTCCAGCATGTCAATAGATGTTTGTGGTCATACTGAATCTGAAGATAAACAGGGAAAATAACTTTCGTTTGGATTATTAGTCTGAATAAGAAAAATACTCAAGATCCCCTAAAATGTTATGTTAATTAGATTAGATGGTTTTTTTCTGAAATTAAGGTGTTTTTAGTGTTGGTTTGGCTAGGGGGGGAAAATAAGTCGCGAATAAACTACCAGACCAAAAAGAAAGGATTAGAAAAAGGGTATATTTAAATTAACTTGATATTTCTATTAACATTTCGAGTGAATATATTTGCAATTTTATCAGAAGTCTATCTCTGTAAATATTTCGAATATGAAAATTTAGTTTTTGTTTTCAGTCGTTCCTAATAACTGATTTTAATTTGTTAAAAAAAGCCAGTTTGACTAGTACCTGTCCTTACAGTCACACCTTAGATCCAGTGTGTTTAACAGTCTTCAAATGACATATGGTTGTTGCATATTGTTAATGTGCCCCCAGGATTGTTAACTAGGCTGTGACAGATATCTTAATATCTTATCCATCCATTAGAAAAAGAAGGAGAAAAATCAACAACGCAAACAAGATGTGCTTTAATCGTTTGAGGCAGTGTTTGTATTGATGAAAAAAATTTTGTGGAAGAAAGTTTTTCTTTGTAAGTTGGCAGGTGTGGTTATTCATTTTTTTCGGAAAGTGTGTGTAGCTCAGTCCTTAAAGAAAAAATGGCTTTGTTTCTGGTTTCATGACCAACCAAATTTTTGCCATGGCTGACCCTAGTAATGTTTTTAATTAATACCCCCAGATAAAAACAAACAAAATGAATTCTTGGTATTTTTTGCATGTTTGTGGACACGTCCAGATTTCATTTTAATTTGTAGGTTAACAGTGATTTTATATGTATCAAGTACATCAAGGAAGGTGACGTGGAGGGTATGAGACCTCTAGAAATAACCACACAGTGCTCCACCACTCCACCATCAACCCCCTTTCCTTTATGGGCCCAAATTCTTGTTGGCAACATTTTAAAATTTTTTACAAGAATACCCACTTGCATTGGATTAAAATAGTCCTGTATGTAGATTTATGATGTTTGGGGGTTGGTTAAAACCATTTTTCTTCTTTCAGTCACCATTTGACCTTGACATTTTACGTTTGACCCCCAATATTCAATAGGCTTCTTCTTTACCCCATAGTGTAAGCCCATCCAGCCATCCACATAATTTGGTAACCTGTACAATAGTGGAAATTCTCAGTGTATTGTGTGGAAAAACAAATTTTTCTTCTTTTGCTCACATTGATCCTTTGACCATGAAAATTGGGATTGGGTTCTTCCTTACCCCAAGTGCAAGCCGATCCACAAAGTTTGGTAATTTTATATGCGTGGAAAAACAGAATTGATAACAGAAAGATGGATGGATGATCATAAACATAATGGCTAAGGTATAAAACGTGGTGGAAAACAAACTTTCACGCCAATGTTTTAGTGGACCCAAGTTTTGAATAAGCCATGAAACTGGAAAGGAGAATGCACATTATTTTCTATGGCCTCAGTGGTGCTGGCTTTATTTTTTGGGTAAGGTAAAGCTCAATCTTCAAGCTCTTATATGCTAGAAAAAAAAATCCAGTTAAATTAGAGGAAAATACTTCATTAACTTGTTTACTAACCAGTTCTGTTATTACAGAACAACAAGTACCGGTAATTTGGAATGCCTTTGTCTATTATCTCACTTTTTGTATACATGTTTGTACATTCATGCCTGATAAATTACAAAGTTTGTGAGATAAAATCAGATTGATTCCCCTCATGTGTGCTGGATATTATTTTTCTATTATACTTTTACCACATTTGTTGCTGTGTTGCCAATTCAGTTTTTGACTGTTAAATTCCATTCATAGACTTGGTGTTCCATAAAGCAGTTCGTTATTTGTTGGGTTTGTGGTTGGGGTGTTGTTGGGGTGTGTTGGTTGTTGTGTTGGTTGGTTTTGTTTTTTTGTTTTTTTTTTTTGTTTTTTTTTTTTGTTTTTTTTTTTTTTTTTTTTTTTTTTTGTGTTTTTTTTTTGTTTTTTGTTTTTTTTTTTTTTTTTTTGTTTTTTTTTTTTTTTGTTTTTTGTTTTTTTTTTTTGTTTTTTTTGTTTGTTTTTGTTTTTTAATTTTATTTTTTGTTTTTTTTTATTTTTTATTTTGTTTTTTTTTTTTTTTTTGTTTTTTTTTTTTTTTTTTTTGTTTTTTTTTCTTTGTTGTTTTTTTTTTGTTTTTTGGTTTTTTTTTGTTTTGATTTTTTTTGCTAATACCTTAATGAACCATGTATACAGATGACTATTGATTGATTGCATCAATATTTGGCATTACAGTTATGGATATAACCGTTTAATTTTTTTTTCCAGCAGTCCTTTAGTGTTAATCTGTCTTCAATGACATTGTTGGATTCTTAAGCTTGTTGTTGAAATATTACTAACTTATAGAAATTATTAGGAAATTATCATTTTTTTAAACAGACAGTCACCAACATTCCTACAGTAGGGAATGTTGTTAAAATGTGGAGCATTCTTTACCCATGATCCATTTTGTAATGGTCTTTTCTGTCTTTGGGCTGTCAATCAGATATATTGTGGTTGTAATTTATTCTCCAGCTTTCTAAGTGATATAATCTTTTCAATCAAATTTTTAATAATTAATGGGCATTATTCATTATGTTTATTGTTCTCAAATATAAATGTAAGCATATTTACTGTATTGTTTTAACCTAAACCAAAGGCATGCATGGGAATGTGAAACTTAGTAGGGTATATGAATATAGTCAGTTAGAAGGGAAACAGAAAGAAAGCTTAAACTAGTATTAAATTATGATATATAATAGTTGCATTATTTTCCCACAACGTTTCTATGTTCATTTATCTGGACAATGATTTGCATCCATTTAACTTCATTGAGGAAAAACTGTTTGCAAAGTATTTTTAAATACCAATCAGGAATTTTTTTATTATATTAAGATATTTGCATACAACATTAAAACACAATAATGAATTATCCCCATTTTATCATGGGTTTCCATGCAAACACTAGGAAATATCATTTTATATGAAATTGAACATTACTTGTAAAAAACCTGAACACAGATCTTTAAGATTTATTGATTCCCCACCACTACAACCATAAAGTGGTACCTACTGTATATACTCACTTATAAGTTGGTTTCAAACTGCAAACTGCACGGACCCATATCTGCCCATCATTTATAATGTGGCGGCCGACCTGGCTCTATGCGGTTTTGTTATGAGTAATCAGTAAAACAGAAAAACATAGACCCTGATCTACCCTTTGGTCTATGTTGTTTGCAGTTGGACCTGACTTATAAGCGAATACATATGGTATGAGACAAAAAAACTATATTGCTTGAAATAGTTGGGTACTTTCACAGTCTGCACAACCTTTCTTCCACAACACACTGGCATGTGGTTTTTTATAACTATCTTTACATTGCTGTATGCTAACAAAAACTGATCAAGCAAATAAGGGAAACATTATTTAATTGGTTTTTTCCCTCCTACTTATGCATTCTACTTTTTGTTTAACTTTTGGTTCTGCAGCTACATTGATTGGTCCAGTAAAGATCCAGAACGGACATCTTGTTAATGTTTCTTAAAAATGCAAGGCGATTGTGTGCTGTAACTTTGCCAGACCTGGGTTCACTTCACTGTACGGAACGAAATTATATCTTTCTATCGTGTTATTAATAATATTATTGCTCTCTGTCTCCCTGTATACAATTACCAAAGTCTGATAGTCATTTTCTATTGAAATTTGATAAATTACCTTGTTTTTGAAATTTCTGCAGTTGCTAAAGATACATTAGTGATGTCTGTGTTATCAACTCTTTCATGTTATGCTTATAGCTGAAATATATTATTGATGTATTTGTTATCCACTCTTTCATGTTACGCTTATAGCTAAAATATATATTATTGATGTCTGTGTTATCCACTTCTTTCATGTTACGCTTTTAAAGCTGAAATATATTATTAGATGTCTGTGTTATCCACTCTTTCATGTTACGCTTATAGCTAAAATATATTATTGATGTCTGTTGTTATCCGCTCTTTCATGTTACGGCTTATAGGCTGAAATATATTATTGATTGTCTGTGTTACCCGCTCTTTCATGTTACGCTTATAGACTGAAATATATTATTGATGTCTGTGTTATCCACTCTTTCATGTTATGCTTATAGCTAAAATATAATATTGTTATGTTTTGTGTTATCCGCTCTTTCATGTTACGCTTGTAGCTTAAAATTTATCTAAAAAAATACATAATTTAGTAATAGCAAAATTTTGTATGTTGTTGGCTTTTTATAGTATTGCTGTTAGCCAATACAATTTTGTTTTAAAATCAACACTGTATTTTTTTTTTTTTTATGACAATCCCAATAAATAAAATTATAATTCCTTTTAAAGGTATATCTATGGTTTATGATAATAATATATTGAGTTAGCACTACCTGTTTTAAAATACATATAGTACAAATAATGTTGGGTCAGCACTGTTAGTAGTAACTTATTGTTTTACCCCAGTCTAGGACAGTGTGATGAAAATTCTGTTCAGATTTCAGTTACATTCCATCCTAAATTTAGCTATTTATGTAAATGTATTTTAACATTTAAGTTATAACCATGTATCCTAACATACAGGTTATATTCTGTCCTTGCCAAGGAATTTTTATTTTCAGTTTTAGCTTGCATGTGTACGTGTGTTATACACAACTGGTAAATAGTTGTGTTGGCAACCTTTTATGCTTCACTTATTGATTTGTATTGGAATTTGCCCTTTTCATGCGTTTAAGCAATTTTAAATAGGGGTTTTGAAATTTTTTTGGTTATTGTGCCAAAGTAAAATAAATCCTTTGAGTGTAAATGTAATGTGCAGTTCAACTTGGTTTAGATCAATGAAAGAAAAATGTTTGTATTTCCTTTTATATACACAAACTTGTTCAGTATACAAAGTCATATAGCTGATCCATTTCTATCCCATTGACAACTTTATACAGTGGTCCTCTTCTCTCTATAAAGCCCCACTGTCATTTTAATGTATCCTCTCATATTAATGTGGAAATTATGGCCATTATCCAGTTATACTGACCTTTTTTCTTTATTTCACGTTGATTGTGGTTTTTGGCAGTGTGAAATCCAATTATAATATCATATCATATGGGTTTTAGCTCTACTGGTCATTGATCAAAGCAAGTGCTTATTGCGAGAGCCCTTTGTCCACCCATATCTCTGGCATCATTTAGCACAAGTTTTTTATCGTTACTCCTCCTAAAACTATTGTGAAGATTGCCACGAAACTTGATAGTTACAGACATATTTGGTCCTATATTAAATGGTGACCACTTGAGACCATTAAAAATGGCCCATCATGTCAATGTTGTTTACACTGCTACTCCTGATATACAGATAATCATATCAACATGGGGATTTTTCACTTAAAGACTTCTTATGATGTCTAGTAGGTCATAAAATGCAAATAGTGCCAATCGGACATTCAGTAATGACTCGCCATACCAGCCTTCTTAAAAAATCTTGTTTTATTCCGATAGCTACTTCTCATCACATCGCATGCCACAGGCGAGAATCCGCTATGCTTCTTTAGCCACCTATGGCTGCCTGTGCTGAGTATTTTCCTCATTTTTCGTGAAGTACTAGGATGAAACAAGAAATATGTTATCAACAACCATTAATGTAACAATCTTAACACCTACACATCAGTGGAGAGTGCCTGTCTTTATCGATTGATTAGGTGACTGTGTTTGGGAAAGAGAAGCTTTGTATTGGTTCATTTCAAACAGCCTTTGCCGACCAAAGGTCCCCCCCCCATACTCCCCCTTTGGGTCATTAATGGCGAGGGAATAATTGTGCTCACTGGACTCAGCTGAAAAAATTTTAGTTTAAGCCAGGTTTAACACACATACATATTCATGTGAATAAACAAGGAAAATTCTCAGACACAGGGCAGCCACGGGTGATTAAAGGAGACTGATGAAGTGGATAGTGTGTGCCCATGGCTTGCAAATGATAACTTCGCTTGGATGGAAGGTTTGGTATCATCATGGGGATTATGCACATGAAAGACTTCTTATGATTTTTGTTAGTTGGTCACAAAGTTAAATAATGGTGCCAAATCTGATACCAAATATGGCTGCCATGGGCAGCCATCCTGCAAATGTTATTATTGCCTCTGCTCCTGAATGGAGTGGGTCATATTCAACATGGGGTTTTTCACTAAAAGATCAACACACACTTCTTGTGCTGTCCAGTGGGTCTTAATATGAGAATGGTGCCAATCTGAAATCCAATTTGACCCACCACAGCAGCCATCTTACGATAAATCTTGTTATCACTACTCCTGAATGAAAAGTCATCATATTGACTATGGGCTTTACACCAGAAGACTTCTTAATCATGTCTGGTTGGTCCTAAATGAAATTGGTGCCGATCTGATGTCCAATATGGCTGCTACATTGGCCATCCTGAAAATCTTATGCACTACTTCAGAAGAATGGGTGGTCATATCAACTTGTGGTTTTCACTATGAAGACTTTTCTTATGATGTGTAGATTTGGTCATCAAATGATAATAGTGCCAAGTCTGACTTTCAATATGGACACCAAACAATGGCCAGTTGGAAAATCTTGTTATCACAACGTCTCCTAGATGGCTGCTCATATTGACATTAGGATTTCACCAATGATGTCTAGTTGGTCCTTCATGAAAATGGTTTGCCAATCAGATATCCAACATGTGGCCACCAAGGCAGCCATCTTGAAAATCATGTTATCATTACTCCTTCAAAATGGAAAGGCATAACAACATGGGACTTTTTTCCCCAAAAGACATCTTAGCAATGTCTTCTTGGTCGTAAAATGAAACTATTGCCAATATGACATCCAGTTGTGTCCCCCACCCACAAATAGCAGCTAATTTGAAAATCTTGTTATTTGCTGAAAGAATATTATGGTTTCAACACTCAGCTTCCACATAGGATGAAAGGATATTATCTTGAATTCTTGGAAATTCTTTTCGGCCAGTTGAGCAACAGTCCCTTCAAGGGACTTGTGATGTTATTGATTTGGATCAGGTCGTTTGCTCACCTATGGTTTGAGCTGATTTTGCTGCTTAACTAGAAAATTTTTTTTTTAAAATAGCAAAGCATGAATGAATCTGTAACACACTTTGCATTGTACCCAGGATCCTATGATCAGCAATCCATAATTTTTAACATACAGGCTAAGAGTAAAACTAGATCCCAGTATGTCAGAAATACATTTGTCTACTAAGAGTCTTATTGTTCTTAAACAAATAAGGCTTGTCAGTCATCTCAACAATCTGTTTAAAATCGAGATCCTACTTTTAATTCAAACTTTATAATAAGTAGATCTGACAGGTGCCATTGAAGGTTTCATGGTTTTGCTGACCTTTGAAATTCTTGGTCCGCTTATTTTTAGTATACTATCAGTTAAATCGCTGAATTTTATGTTTGGGTGAGTTTATCATTAAAAATTATGATGTTCTAAATGGCGGTATTTCACATTTCATAAATGTGATAAGCTGTAATTTGATTAGTGAATCTAAAGGCTAAACAGACCTAGACCATGTATCGTTGTCCCATCAGATCCTTCATGTCGGATATTCTGATTTTTAATCAGGATTGGTTACCCTCATTTGAATGAGCTTAATAATAGTTTCTTATATGTGTTTAATGCCAAGTGATGCTATAAGAGTACAATTATGGATAAACAGGGTGTTTTACTTTATTGTATCAATGCATGTATATCACTACTGTTTTGATATGCAATGCATTTCTGTCTTTCCTTATAAGTTTGACAGCAGAACCTGTTCTTGTATTTTTTGTCGGAGTCAGATAAACCAAGGAGTAGTTCTTTTGGAAAAAAATTTTTTTTTTAATGTGCGCATGCATTGACATTATTAGTTCTAGGATGCAACCTTGATATTACCATATATACACGTGTGTAATCTAGGTCCAAATGCAAACAACATAGACCCTGATCTGCCGTCACATAATGCGCTGGCAGATTAGGGTCTATGTTGTTTGTTTCTACTGATTAGTCCTTTCAAACTGCATAGACCCATATCTACTGGTGCATAATGCGATGGCAGATCTTGGTCGATGCAGTTGGTATTGGCTTATACGCGAGTATATACGGTATTACTGGGCATCTTAGGTGCTTTTTCCTTAACCTGAACGAAAGTCCAAGCACTCAGAAGATGATAGAATTAATTTTAAATCTATTACATGCATTCTCTGTGTTTGAATAATTTACCTAAGGTAAGGTAAACGTGTTTGCCGGCCTATATGTCGATACTTTTGACCTGGAAGTCTGGGCTTCGTCTTATACTCCAAATCGACTTATATATGGATTATATCATTGAAATTGCTTTACCGTATGTTAAACCTGGCATTACAGGTCATTACACTGTACTGCATACATTAGCATGCTTTACATGATCGATTACAATACCCTATGGGAAGCCGCATTTCCCTATTGGTAGCCTCACTAATTTGATCACATCTATTGCAGGTGTCAACTGGAATGACCTGGCCAAAGCTGTAGTGGCATATTTAATTAGAATGACAATAAAACTGAAAAGCCCATTTGGTTCTTTTCTGATAATGGATATAAAAACAAGATTGAACTATTTATTCAGAAATATTAATTGATAATGGAATACAGTAATGCTCCCTGTACATGAGTAAGATCACAATCATCAGGTAACACGACAATACACATTACAATCGTCCTGTAACCTTTCTCTCTCTCTCTCTCTCTCTCTCTCTCTCTCTTCCTCTATCTCCCTTCTCTCTCATCTCTCATCCTCTCTATCTCTCTCTCTCTTCTCAAAAGCTACAAGTAAAAACTGCTACTGAATGATTACGTTCTTAATACACTTGGACATGGGCATTGTTTCATCCTTCTATCTCTCTCTCTCTACATACATTACAACCGCATTCACTAATAAACAACAAGTCCTTAATGGAGTTCTTTTATTTTTTATTGTACATATAATTGTGATAATGAGGTTACTGTTGCTGATACAGAATACAAAGTTGCACTTATTTTTTGTACAACAGGGGTTCATATCATTGCGTAACAAATGTGCCAATAAAGGAATACATATAAATAATAACATGTAACGGACCATCTTAATCATTTTCCCAATAATCAGGAATAGCATAGTGATGCCATTTAATATTCATGAAACCGGAAGTTACTAGCGAAAGTGACGAAGCCAAGGTGTTGATCTGGCTTCGTCTTATACTCCCACATCGACTTATTATAATGGATGAAGGACTTGGAAAATTGACAAAATTAATCGAATTGGACTGATAGGGCCCGGCAAAAAACGGTACTTAATAATGTTATATTTGCCCTACCTTAGGCCTCCAAAAATGAACCCCTCATGAGTGCCAGTATGACAAATGCATTACCAGTATCGTAAAACAGCAAGAACCATGTGCTGTTTTTAGATATATGGTATAATGCAGTGAGAATAATGACACTTAGAGGGGCAGATATCTCCAGAGAACGTCTTTTCTTATTAAAACCTAAGTATCAAGGAAATCCCCATAATAGGAACTTTATAGCTGTGTGTGTGATTGATTTGTGACTCCATCGAAACTTCAAATACCCATCAGACCTTGTGGTTAAAGCAAACTTTTGTGTTACCTAGATCCTCAATATTTTTTTTTTTTGCCTGGATCTCCAGTTTTCTGGCAGGGCAGTAAACAAGTGTTTGAGGACACTTTTTAGCTCGCTCTTCGAAGTTGAGAAGACCTATGTACTACCCATGGTGTCGGCATCAGCATGCCTACATATATAAAAGCCTATAAATACATACAGTCCTTGATCTACTGCATCTCAACCATTGTTTTTTCCTAGGTCCTAGGCATCAGTTTTGGAGTTGGGTTTTCATAGTTTTCCTACTCCTCCCCCCCTGGGGAAGGGATTAATATGGTTAACTTTGTAGATATACATGTTATGGTGCATTATTTGTACGAGTCTTTGCTTCATTTTTTGCATTTTAGGTTATGACTATCATAGGTTTTTTCACCCTGTATACATACTTTTATACCTGTAATACCTTGAAACTTTGTGATAATAATCATGAAAAATAACTTGGTTGGGGGGAGAACTATGTATTTTGATGAGTACTTTTCAAAAACCTTCAGATCATAAAAGCAGGGTACCATGACCCTTTTTTCATTCTTTACTAACTTTGGTTAAAGTTTGTGTTTTAAGTTTATATTTCAGGCACTTTTCATGCTGTAAATCATCAATACTAGAAGATTGTATGCATCTCTGTTAGTACCACAACATTAAAACCAAAAGAAGGAAACACTGTCATCTACATTTCATATTTACTGGCTTATGTTAAGATTTTGTGTTCAACCCATGACCACATAGTTTTTTTTTAGCTCTACAGGTTTTGCATTCAACAAACCAGAAGAGCTTATGGGATGGCCTGTTGTCCGCCCATCTGTCCATTAACAAAAGTTTTTCTTATTGCAACTTTCTTCAAAACTACCATGGAAGATTGCCATGAAACATTGACACACACATTCATCCCATGGTCCTAGTTGGTCCTAAAATTTAATAATTGTGCCACTACGGACATCCAGTAATGCTCTGCCACAAATGACATTCTTGATAATCTTGTTTATCACCCTACCTTACCTGAATGGATGGCCATATCAGCATGGGGTTTATCACTGAAAGACTTTTTGGGATGTCTAGTTGGTTCCCATAAATGAAAAATGGTGCCAATCTGAACATCCAATATGGCCACCACACAGCAGCCATCTTGAAAATCCTTGTTATTAACTATTCCTCCAGAACGAGAAATGTCATCTTGACATGAGTTTTGTCACCAGAAAACTTCCTTATGATATATATTGGTCATAAAACTTGATAATGGTGCCCAATCTTATAACCAATATGGTCATATTGAAAATGGTGCCCAATCTTATATCCTATTTGACTACAACATCAGCCATCTTGAAAAATAGTCTTGTTTATCCCACTACTACTCCTAAATGGATGGTCCAATGGATGGTCATATAAATGGAATTTTCACTAAAAGGCTTCTTTCTGATGTCTAGTCGGTCCTTAAATGAAAATGGCCACTAATCTGAATGGGTCCAATACGGTCGCCACAGTGACCAACCTTGAAAATTTGTTATCGCTAACTCCTAGATGGATGGATGGTGATACTCAGCATGGGATTTTACTTAAATTACTAATGATCTTATTACGATGTCTAGTTGGTACTAAATGAAAATGAGTTGCTGCTCAGACACTTTCAGAATGGCCACCCAAGTTTAAAATCTTGTTATTTTCAGTACTCTGAATGAATGGGGTAATATCAGCTGGGGGTTTTCACTGAAAGACTTTCTTATGATCTCTGGTTGGTCATAAATGGAAAATGGTGGCGTCTGGTGCCGAATTCTGACTTCCTATATGATGATTGCTACAATGGCAATCTTCTTGAAAATCTTGTTATAGCTTTACTTCTTCTGGTGTGCTGCTCATATCGATATTGTTGCTTTCACCAAAAAGGACGTTGAGTTGATGTCTGGTTGGTCCTAAATCTAAATGGGTGCCCATTGATATCCTGTTTGGCCACCCATGGCAGCCAGCTCTGAAATAATCTTTTTTATGATTACTCTGCCACAAAACGGAAAAAGTTTCATATCCAACATGGGATTTCCCACCAGAAGAACTTCTTATATTGTTTTGTTGGCCTTAAAATGATGTTTTGTTGTCCTAGATGAAAATGTTGACAATCTGCCATGGATGTTTTGTTGTGTCTAGATGAAAATGTTTGCCAATCTCCATCCAATGCAGCGAAACCCCGCTATAACGCGGAATTCATGATATAACGCGATCGTGGGCGTGGCTCCCCATATAATTTCATATGTTCATTCACACATGAACATTTTTTTTGTGTGTGTTCATTCACTACATAACATTTTTTTTGAGTGTGCAAAGGACGAGAAAATAGTAGATAAAATGTGTATATATATTACAGTATCATTTTTGGGGGAAGAGATCGCGTATGAATTCCGAGTATAAAGTAAGTTTGTGGCGTGTTTCCTGAAATTTTATATACCATGTACATTGTATTTTTCCACCTACGTCGTACACTGGAAAATTTTTTATTTTTTTTTTAAGTACGAGAATTATAGTGTTTATAAAAGTTTATTATCCATTTTGGGGAAAGTGATCCACGTGTGATTCGACGTGTGAATTCGATCGGGCGTGGCTTCGTGGCGTGGCTTCTGAAATTTAACAATTTCATTCACCAATTCTTGAATTGAAGTGTTATGCCAAAATAAACATTATCGGAAATGTACTTATTTTTAACTGATCCATGAGTTAAAGCCAGTAAGGTCTTCTCTTGTGTTTTTTCTTCAATTTATTATTTATTATGATACAATCATTGCACAAAACAATAGGCCGTACACTGTTTTTTCTTCTTTAACTGCATTACACAACCGGAGCATCCAGACAATGTGGTGGTTTGATAAAAGATTCTCACGATTTAATAAACATCAAAAAACTTAAGCAGCCAACACGTGCGCTGGACTTCAATTCATCCTGTATACCAATCATTGCGCAAACAATAGCCGACTTAATGTTTCTTCTTAATACTGTCATACACAAACCAAGCATTAGACAATGCGGTAGTATGATCGAAGCTTGTCAATATCTGGGTGCTTATGTGTCGAGACTGAGCTTGGGCGGCAAGATCAAAGATTTGTCATATGTGGGTGCTTAAGTAGAGAATTGAGCACGCGGCGGCAAGATCACGGGGAGTTCAAATCGATCTGCATGCCACAGGCGAGAATCCGCTATGCTTCTTTACACCTATGGCTGCCTGTGCTGAGATTTCCTCAATTTTTCGTGAGTACAGGAAAACAAAATATGTGCATCAGCAACATAATGTAACAATCTTCTACACATCAGTGAGAGTGCCTGTTTTATCGATTGATGGGTGACTGTGTTTGGAAGAGAAGCTTTGATTGGTTCATTCAAACTGCTTGAAAGGTCATATTGGGTCATAATGGCCGAGAAAATTGTGCCTCGACTGTCACAGTGATTAGTTAAGCACTGGTTTAAAACGCACATTATTTCATGTGAAACAAGGAAATCTCAGCACAAGGCAAGCCCGACGAGGGTGATAAAGGAGGCATAACTAGTGGATTGTTGCCCATAGGCTTGCAATGATAACTTTCTCTTGGATGGAAGGTTGTATCATCATAGGGATTATCAACTGAAAGTACATTCTTATGATTTTTAGTTGGTCCTACATTAAAATGGTTGCCAATCTGATACCAAATATGGATGCCATGGCAGCCCATACCTGCAAATGTTATTATTGCCTCTGCTCCTGAATGGATGGTCCATATCAACATGGGGTTTTCAACTAAAAGACTTTCTTGTGCTGTCCTACAGTGGGTCTTAAATTGAGAATGGGTGGGGGGGGGGGGTGCTAATCCTGACCTTCCAATATGACCACCACAGAGCAAGCCATCTTGAAAATCCTTGTTATCACTAACTACCAGAATGGGAAAGATCCATAATTGACATGGGCTTTACACCAGAAGACTTCTTATCATTTCTGGTTGGTCCTATTGAATGAAATTGGTGCCCGATCTGATGTCCAAATATTGGCTGCCCTACATTGGCCATCCTGAAATTCTTATCACTATTTCTTCAGAAGAAATGGGTGGGTCATATCAACATGTGGTTGTCACTAGAAGACTTCTTATGATGTGTAGTTGGTCATAAATGAAAATAGTGCCAAATCTGCCTTTCAATATGGCCACCACAATGGCATTTTGAAAAATCTTGTTATCACTACTTCTCCTAGATGGCTGCTCATATTGACATTAGGATTTCACCAATGATGTCTAGTTGGTCCTTAATGAAAATGGTGCCAATCAGATATCCATCAATGGCACCAAGGCAGCCATCTTGAAAATCATGTTATCATTACTCCTTCAAAATGGAAAGGCATAACAACAATGGGGATTTTTTCCAAAAGACTTCTTAGCATGTCTTCTTGGTCGTAAATGAAAATATTGCCATATGACATCCAGTTGTGTCCAACCAGACCAGCTAATTTGAAAAATCTTGTTATTGCTGAAGAATATTATGGTTTCAACACTCAGCTTCCCATAGGATGAAAGGATATTATCTTGAATTCTTGGAAATTCTTTTCGGCCAGTAGAGCAACAGTCCCTCTCAAGCGGACTTGTGATGTTATTGTTTTGGATCAGGTCTCGTTGCTCACCTATGGTTTGAGCAGATTTTGCTGCTTAACTAGAAAATTATGCAAAGCATGAATCTGTAACACACTTTGCATTGTACCCAGATTCCTATGATCAGCATTCCATATTTTAACATACAGGCTAGAGTAAACTAGATCCCAGTATGTCAGAACATTTGTCTACTTAGGTCTTATTGTTCTTAAACAAATAAGGCTTGTCAGTCATCTCACAATCTGATTAAAATCGAGATCTACTTTTAATTAACTTATAATAAGTAGATCTGACCAGGTGCCCAATGAAGGTTTCATGTTTTGCTGACCTTTGAAATTCTTGGTCCGCTTATTTTTAGTAAACTATCAGTTAAATCGCTGAATTTTATGTTTGGGTGAGTTATCATTAAAAATTATATGTTCTAAATGGCGTTTTTCACTTTCAATAATGTGAAAGCTGTAATTTGATTAGTGAAATCTAAAGGTAAACAGACCTAGACCATGTATCGTTGTCCATCAGATCCTCATGTCGGATATCTGATTTTTAATCAGATTGGTTACCTCATTGAATGAGCTTAATAATAGTTTCTTATTGGTTTAATGCCAGTGATGCTATAAGAGTACAATTATGGATAAACAGGGTGTAACATTATTGGTATCATGCATGTATATCACTACTGTTTTGATATGCATTTCTGTCTTTCCCTTATAAGTTTGACAGCAGAACCTGTTCTTGTATTTTTTGTCGGAGTCAGATAACAAGGAGTAGTTCTTTTGGAAAAAAATTTTTTTTTTAATGTGCGCATCGCATTGACATTATTAGTTCTGATGCAACACTTGATTATTACCATATATACTCGTGTGTAATCTAGGTCCAAATGCAAACAACATAGACCCTGATCTGCCGTCACATAATGCGCTGGCAGATTAGGGTCTATGTTGTTTGTTCTACTGATTTAGTCCTTTCAAACTGCATAGACCCCATATCTACTGGTGCATAATGCGATGGCAGATCGTGGTCTATGCAGTTGGTATTGGCTTATACGCGAGTATATACGGTATTACTGGCATCTTAGGTGCTTTTTCCTTAACCTGAACGAAAGTCCAAGCACTCAGAAGATGATAGAATTAATTTTAAATCTATTACATGGCATTCTCTGTGTATGAATAATGTTACCTAAGGTAAGGTAACGTGTTTGCCGGCCTATAAGTCGATACTTTTTGACCTGGAAGTCTGGGCTTCGTCTTAATACTCCAATCGACCTTATATATGGATTATATCATTGAAATTGCTTTACCGTATGTTAAACCTGGCATTACAGGTCATTACACTGTACTGCATACATTAGCATGCTTTACATGATCGATTACAATACCCTATGGGAAGCCGCATTTCCCTATTGGTAGCCTCACTAATTTGATCACATCTATTGCAGGTGTCAACTGGAATGACCTGGCCAAAGCTGTAGGCATATTTAATTAGAATGACAATAAAACTGAAAAGCCATTTGGTTCTTTCTGATAATGGATATAAAAACAAGAATGAACTATTTATTCAGAAATATTAATTGATAATGGAATACAGTAATGCTCCTGTACATGAGTAAGATCACAATCATCAGGTAACACGACAATACACATTACAATCGTCCTGTAACCTTTCTCTCTCTCTCTCTCTCTCTCTCTCTCTCTCTCTCTCCAAAAGCTACAAGTAAAAACTGCTCTGAATGCATACGTTCTTAAACACTGACATGGCATTGTTTCATCTCTCTCTCTCTCTCTCTACATACATACACGCATTCACTAAAACAACAAGTCTTAATGGAGTTCTTTTATTTTTTATTGTACATATAATTTGATAATGAGGTTACTGTTGCTGTAAGAATACAAGTTGCACTTATTTTTTGACAACAGGGGTTCATATCATTGCGTACAATGTGCCAATAAAGAATACATATAAATAATACATGTACAGACCATCTTAATCATTTTCCCAATAATCAGGAATAGCATAGTGATGCCATTAATATTCATGAAACCGGAAGTTACTAGCGAAAGTGACGAAGCCAAGGTGTTGATCTGGCTTCGTCTTATACTCCACATCGACTTATATATGGATGAAGGATTGAAAATTGACAAAATTATCGAATTGGACTGATAGGCCGGCAAATACGGTACTTAAAATGTTATATATGCCCTACCCTTGGCTCCAAAAATGAACCCCACAGAGTGCCAGTATTACAAATGCATTCCCAGTATCGTAAAACAGCAAGAACCATGCTGTTTTTAGATATTGGATAATGCAGTGAGATAATGACACTTAGAGGGGCAGATATCTCCAGAGACGTCTTTTCTTTAAAACCTAAGTATCAGGAAACCCCATAATAGGAACTTATAGCTGTGTGTGTGATTGATTTGTGACTCATCGAAACTCAAAAACCCATCAGACCTTGTGGTAAAGCACTTTTGTGTTACCTAGATCCTCAATATTTTTTTTTTTGCCCTGGATCTCCAGTTTTCTGGCAGTAAACCAAGTGCTTGAGGTACACTTTTAGCTCGCTCTTCGAAGTTGAGAAGACCTATTGTACTACCCATGGTGTCGGCATCAGCATCCACATATATAAAAGCATATAAATACATACAGTCTTGATCACTGCATCTCAACCATTGTTTTTTCCTAGGTCCTAGGCATCAGTTTGGAGTGGGTTTCATAGTTTCTACTCTCTGGGGAAGGGATTAATATGGTTAACTTTGTAGATATTACATGTATGTGCATTATTTGTAGAGTCTTTGCTTCATTTTTGCATTTTAGGTTATGACTACATAGGGTTTTTTCACCCTGTATACATACTTTTATACCTGTAATCTTGAAACTTTGTGAAATAATACATGAAACTTGGTGAGAATATGTATTTTGATGAGTACTACACCTTCATCATAAAAGCAGGGTACCATGACCCTTTTTTCATTCTTTACTAACTTTGGTTAAAGTTTGTGTTTTAAGTTTATATTTCAGGCACTTTTCATGCTGTAATCATCAAACTAGAAGATTGTATGCATCTCTGTTAGTACCACAACATTAAAACAAAAGAAGGACACTGTCATCTACATTTCATATTTACTGGCTTATGTTAAGATTTTGTGTTCAACCCATGACCACATAGTTTTTTTTAGCTCTACTGGTTTTGCATTCACAAACCAGAAGAGCTTATGGGATGGCCTGTTGTCCGCCATCTGTCCATTAACAAAAGTTTCTTATTGCTACTTCTAAACTACATGGAAGATTGCCATGAAACTTGACACACACATTCATCCCATGGTCTAGTTGGTCCTAAATTAAAATGGTGCCACTCGGACATCCAGTATGCTTGCCACAGTGACAATCTTGATAATCTTGTTATCACTACCTTACCTGAATGGATGGCCATATCAGCATGGGGTTTTCACTGAAAGACTTTTTGGGATGTCTAGTTGGTCCTAAATGAAAATGGTGCCAATCTGACATCCAATATGGCCACCACAGCAGCCATCTTGAAAATCTTGTTATTACTATTCCTCTGAACAGAATGTCATCTTGACATGAGGTTTTCACCAGAAAACTTCTTATGATATATAGTTGGTCATAAATGAAAATGGTGCCCAATCTTATATCCAATATGACTACAACATCAGCCATCTTGAAAATCTTGTTATCACTACTCCTAAATGGATGGTCATATCAACATGGAATTTTCACTAAAAGGCTTCTTCTGATGTCTAGTCGGTCCTAAATGAAAATGGCACTAATCTGATGTCCAATACGGTCGCCACAGTGACCACCTTGAAAATCTTGTTATCGCTACTCCTGAATGGATGGTGATATCAGCATGGGGATTTTACTAAATGACTTCTTACGATGTCTAGTTGGTCCTAAATGAAAATAGTGCTGCTCAGACATTCAGAATGGCCACCCAAGTTAAAATCTTGTTATCAGTACTCTGAATGAATGGGTAATATCAGCTTGGGGTTTTCACTGAAAGACTTCTTATGATCTCTGGTTGGTCATAAATGAAAATGGTGCCGATCTGACTTCCAATATGATTGCTACAATGGCAATCTTGAAAATCTTGTTATAGCTACTTCTTCTGGATGGCTGCTCATATCGATATTGTGCTTTCACCAAAAGACTTATGATGTCTGGTTGGTCCTAAATCTAAATGGTGCCCATCTGATATCCAGTATGGCCACCATGGCAGCCAGCTTGAAAATCTTTTTATGATTACTCTGCCAAAACGGAAAGTCATATCAACATGGGATTTCCACCAGAAGACTTCTTATATTGTTTTGTTGGCCTTAAATGATGTTTTGTTTGTCCTAGATGAAAATGTTGCCAATCTGCCATCCAATGCAGCGAAACCCCGCTATAACGCGAATTCTGATATAACGCGATCGTGGCGTGGCTCCCAAAATTTCATATGTTCATTCACACATGAACATTTTTTTTGTGTGTGCAAAGGACGAGAAATAGTATATAAAATGTGTATATATTAACAGTATCATTTGGGGAAGAGATCGCGTATGAATTCGAGTATAATACGTTTGTGGCGTGTTTCCTGAAATTTTATATACATGTACATTTATTTTTCTCGTACACGGAAATTTTTTATTTTTTTTTTTAAGTACGAGAAATAGTGTATAAAAAGTTTATTATCATTTTGGGGAAGTGATCACGTGTGAATTCGATCGTGGCGTGGCTTCTGAAATTTAACAATTTCACCAATTTCTTGAAGTGTTATGCCAAAATAAACATTATCGGAAATGTTACTTATTACTGATCCATGAGTAAAGCCAGTAAGTCTTCTCTGTGTTTTGTCTTCAATTTATTATGTATACAATCATTGCTCAAACAATAGCCGACATGTTTTTCTTCTTTAACTGCATACACAACCGAGCATCAGACAATGTGGTGGTTGATAAAAGATTCTCACGATTTAATAAACATCAAAAAACTTAAGCAGCCAACACGTGCGCTGGACTTCAATTCATCCTGTATACAATCATTGCGCAAACAATAGCCGACTTATGTTTCTTCTTAAACTGCATACACAACCAAGCATTAGACAATGCGGTAGTTGATCGAAGCTTGTCATATCTGGGTGCTTATGTAGAGACTGAGCTTGGGCGGCAAGATCAAAGATTGTCATATGTGGGTGCTTAAGTAGAGATTGAGCACGGGCGGCAAGATCACGGGGAGTTCAAATCATTGCATGCCACAGGCGAGAATCCGCTATGCTTCTTTACCACCTATGGCTGCCTGTGCTGAGATTTCCTCATTTTCGTGAGTACAGGAAAACAAAAATATGTCATCAGCAACATAATGTAACAATCTTCTACACATCAGTGAGAGTGCCTGTTTTATCGATTGATGGGTGACTGTGTTTGGAAGAGAAGCTTTGATTGGTTCATTCAAACAGCTTGAAAGGTCATATTGGGTCATAATGGCGAGAAAATTGTGCTCACTGTCACAGTGATTAGTTAAGCAGGTTTAAACATATTCATGTGAAACAAGGAAATCTCAGCACAGGCAGCCCACGGGTGATAAAGGAGCATAAGTGGATTGTTGCCCATGGCTTGCAATGATAACTTCTCTTGGATGGAAGGTTGTATCATCATGGGGATTATCACTGAAAGACTTCTTATGATTTTTAGTTGGTCCTAAGTTAAAATGGTGCCAATCTGATACCAAATATGGCTGCCATGGCAGCCATCCTGCAAATGTTATTATTGCCTCTGCTCCTGAATGGATGGTCATATCAACATGGGGTTTTCACTAAAAGACTTCTTGTGCTGTCCAGTGGGTCTTAAATGAGAATGGTGCTAATCTGACATCCAATATGACCACCACAGCAGCCATCTTGAAAATCTTGTTATCACTACTCCTGAATGGAAAGTCATATTGACATGGGCTTTACACCAGAAGACTTCTTATCATGTCTGGTTGGTCCTAAATGAAATTGGTGCCGATCTGATGTCCAATATGGCTGCTACATTGGCCATCCTGAAAATCTTATCACTACTTCAGAAGAATGGGTGGTCATATCAACATGTGGTTTTCACTAGAAGACTTCTTATGATGTGTAGTTGGTCATAAATGAAAATAGTGCCAATCTGACTTTCAATATGGCCACCACAATGGCCATTTTGAAAATCTTGTTATCACTACTTCTCCTAGATGGCTGCTCATATTGACATTAGGATTTCACCAATGATGTCTAGTTGGTCCTTAATGAAAATGGTGCCAATCAGATATCCATCATGGCCACCAAGGCAGCCATCTTGAAATCATGTTATCATTACTCCTTCAAAATGGAAAGGCATAACAACATGGGGATTTTTTCCAAAAGACTTCTTAGCATGTCTTCTTGGTCGTAAATGAAAATATTGCCAATATGACATCCAGTTGTGTCCACCAGACCAGCTAATTTGAAAATCTTGTTATTGCTGAAGAATATTATGGTTTCAACACTCAGCTTCCCATAGGATGAAAGGATATTATCTTGAATTCTTGGAAATTCTTTTCGGCCAGTAGAGCAACAGTCCCTTCAAGGGACTTGTGATGTTATTGTTTTGGATCAGGTCTGTTGCTCACCTATGGTTTGAGCAGATTTTGCTGCTTAACTAGAAAATTATGCAAAGCATGAATCTGTAACACACTTTGCATTGTACCCAGATTCCTATGATCAGCAATCCATAATTTTAACATACAGGCTAGAGTAAACTAGATCCCAGTATGTCAGAACATTTGTCTACTTAGGTCTTATTGTTCTTAAACAAATAAGGCTTGTCAGTCATCTCACAATCTGATTAAAATCGAGATCTACTTTTAATTAACTTATAATAAGTAGATCTGACAGGTGCCAATGAAGGTTTCATGTTTTGCTGACCTTTGAAATTCTTGGTCCGCTTATTTTTAGTAAACTATCAGTTAAATCGCTGAATTTTATGTTTGGGTGAGTTATCATTAAAAATTATATGTTCTAAATGGCGTTTTTCACTTTCATAAATGTGAAAGCTGTAATTTGATTAGTGAATCTAAAGGTAAACAGACCTAGACCATGTATCGTTGTCCATCAGATCCTCATGTCGGATATCTGATTTTTAATCAGATTGGTTACCTCATTGAATGAGCTTAATAATAGTTTCTTATTGGTTTAATGCCAGTGATGCTATAAGAGTACAATTATGGATAAACAGGGTGTTTACTTTATTGTATCATGCATGTATATCACTACTGTTTTGATATGCATTTCTGTCTTTCCTTATAAGTTTGACAGCAGAACCTGTTCTTGTATTTTTTGTCGGAGTCAGATAAACAAGGAGTAGTTCTTTTGGAAAAAAAATTTTTTTTTAATGTGCGCATGCATTGACATTATTAGTTCTGATGCAACACTTGATTATTACCATATATACTCGTGTGTAATCTAGGTCCAAATGCAAACAACATAGACCCTGATCTGCCGTCACATAATGCGCTGGCAGATTAGGGTCTATGTTGTTTGTTCTACTGATTAGTCCTTTCAAACTGCATAGACCCATATCTACTGGTGCATAATGCGATGGCAGATCTTGGTCTATGCAGTTGGTATTGGCTTATACGCGAGTATATACGGTATTACTGGCATCTTAGGTGCTTTTTCCTTAACCTGAACGAAAGTCCAAGCACTCAGAAGATGATAGAATTAATTTTAAATCTATTACATGCATTCTCTGTGTATGAATAATTTACCTAAGGTAAGGTAACGTGTTTGCCGGCCTATAAGTCGATACTTTTTGATCTGGAAGTCTGGGCTTCGTCTTATACTCCAAATCGACTTATATATGGATTATATCATTGAAATTGCTTTACCGTATGTTAAACCTGGCATTACAGGTCATTACACTGTACTGCATACATTAGCATGCTTTACATGATCGATTACAATACCCTATGGGAAGCCGCATTTCCCTATTGGTAGCCTCACTAATTTGATCACATCTATTGCAGGTGTCAACTGGAATGACCTGGCCAAAGCTGTAGGCATATTTAATTAGAATGACAATAAAACTGAAAAGCCATTTGGTTCTTTCTGATAATGGATATAAAAACAAGAATGAACTATTTATTCAGAAATATTAATTGATAATGGAATACAGTAATGCTCCTGTACATGAGTAAGATCACAATCATCAGGTAACACGACAATACACATTACAATCGTCCTGTAACCTTTCTCTCTCTCTCTCTCTCTCTCTCCAAAAGCTACAAGTAAAAACTGCTCTGAATGCATACGTTCTTAAACACTGACATAGCATTGTTTCATCTCTCTCTCTCTCTCTCTCTCTCTCTCTCTCTCTCTCTCTCTCTCTCTCTCTCTACATACATACACGCATTCACTAAAAACAACAAGTCTTAATGGAGTTCTTTTATTTTTTATTGTACATATAATTTGATAATGAGGTTACTGTTGCTGTAAGAATACAAGTTGCACTTATTTTTTGACAACAGGGGTTCATATCATTGCGTACAATGTACCAATAAAGAAAACATATAAATAATACATGTACAGACCATCTTAATCATTTTCCCAATAATCAGGAATAGCATAGTGATGCCATTAATATTCATGAAACCGGAAGTTACTAGCGAAAGTGACGAAGCCAAGGTGTTGATCTGGCTTCGTCTTATACTCCACATCGACTTATATATGGATGAAGGATTGAAAATTGACAAAATTATCGAATTGGACTGATAGGCCGGCAAATACGGTACTTAAAATGTTATATATGCCCTACCTTGGCTCCAAAAATGAACCCCTCAGAGTGCCAGTATTACAAATGCATTACCAGTATAGTAAAACAGCAAGAACCATGCTGTTTTTAGATATTGGATAATGCAGTGAGATAATGACACTTAGAGGGGCAGATATCTCCAGAAACGTCTTTTCTTTAAAACCTAAGTATCAAGGAAACCCCATAATAGGAATTTATAGCTGTGTGTGTGATTGATTTGTGACTCCATCGAAACTCAAACCCATCAGACCTTGTGGTAAAGCACTTTTGTGTTACCTAGATCCTCAATATTTTTTTTTTTGCCCTGGATCTCCAGTTTTCTGGCAGTAAACAAGTGCTTGAGGTACACTTTTTAGCTCGCTCTTCGAAGTTGAGAAGACCTATTGTACTACCCATGGTGTCGGCATCAGCATCCACATATATAAAAGCATATAAATACATACAGTCTTGATCACTGCATCTCAACCATTGTTTTTTCCTAGGTCCTAGGCATCAGTTTGGAGTGGGTTTCATAGTTTCTACTCTCTGGGGAAGGGATTAATATGGTTAACTTTGTAGATATACATGTATGTGCATTATTTGTAGAGTCTTTGCTTCATTTTTGCATTTAGGTTATGACTACATAGGGTTTTTTCACCCTGTATACATACTTTTATACCTGTAATCTTGAAACTTTGTGAAATAATCATGAAACTTGGTGAGAATATGTATTTTGATGAGTACTACACCTTCATCATAAAAGCAGGGTACCATGACCCTTTTTTCATTCTTTACTAACTTTGGTTAAAGTTTGTGTTTTAAGTTTATATTTCAGGCACTTTTCATGCTGTAATCATCAAACTAGAAGATTGTATGCATCTCTGTTAGTACCACAACATTAAAACAAAAGAAGGACACTGTCATCTACATTTCATATTTACTGGCTTATGTTAAGATTTTGTGTTCAACCCATGACCACATAGTTTTTTTTAGCTCTACTGGTTTTGCATTCACAAACCAGAAGAGCTTATGGGATGGCCTGTTGTCCGCCATCTGTCCATTAACAAAAGTTTCTTATTGCTACTTCTAAACTACATGGAGGATTGCCATGAAACTTGACACACACATTCATCCCATGGTCTAGTTGGTCCTAAATTAAAATGGTGCCACTCGGACATCCAGTATGCTTGCCACAGTGACAATCTTGATAATCTTGTTATCACTACCTTACCTGAATGGATGGCCATATCAGCATGGGGTTTTCACTGAAAGACTTTTTGGGATGTCTAGTTGGTCCTAAATGAAAATGGTGCCAATCTGACATCCAATATGGCCACCACAGCAGCCATCTTGAAAATCTTGTTATTACTATTCCTCCTGAACAGAATGTCATCTTGACATGAGGTTTTCACCAGAAAACTTCTTATGATATATAGTTGGTCATAAATGAAAATGGTGCCCAATCTTATATCCAATATGACTACAACATCAGCCATCTTGAAAATCTTGTTATCACTACTCCTAAATGGATGGTCATATCAACATGGAATTTTCACTAAAAGGCTTCTTCTGATGTCTAGTCGGTCCTAAATGAAAATGGCACTAATCTGATGTCCAATATGGTCGCCACAGTGACCACCTTGAAAATCTTGTTATCGCTACTCCTGAATGGATGGTGATATCAGCATGGGGATTTTACTAAATGACTTCTTACGATGTCTAGTTGGTCCTAAATGAAAATAGTGCTGCTCAGACATTCAGAATGGCCACCCAAGTTAAAATCTTGTTATCAGTACTCTGAATGAATGGGTAATATCAGCTTGGGGTTTTCACTGAAAGACTTCTTATGATCTCTGGTTGGTCATAAATGAAAATGGTGCCGATCTGACTTCCAATATGATTGCTACAATGGCAATCTTGAAAATCTTGTTATAGCTACTTCTTCTGGATGGCTGCTCATATCGATATTGTGCTTTCACCAAAAGACTTATGATGTCTGGTTGGTCCTAAATCTAAATGGTGCCCATCTGATATCCAGTATGGCCACCATGGCAGCCAGCTTGAAAATCTTTTTATGATTACTCTGCCAAAACGGAAAGTCATATCAACATGGGATTTCCACCAGGAGACTTCTTATATTGTTTTGTTGGCCTTAAATGATGTTTTGTTTGTCCTAGATGAAAATGTTGCCAATCTGCCATCCAATGCAGCGAAACCCCGCTATAACGCGAATTCTGATATAACGCGATCGTGGCGTGGCTCCCAAAATTTCATATGTTCATTCACACATGAACATTTTTTTTGTGTGTGCAAAGGACGAGAAATAGTATATAAAATGTGTATATATTACAGTATCATTTTGGGGAAGAGATCGCGTATGAATTCGAGTATAATACGTTTGTGGCGTGTTTCCTGAAATTTTATATACATGTACATTTATTTTTCTCGTACACGGAAATTTTTTATTTTTTTTTTAAGTACGAGAAATAGTGTATAAAAAGTTTATTATCATTTTGGGGAAGTGATCACGTATGAATTCGATCGTGGCGTGGCTTCTGAAATTTAACAATTTCACCAATTTCTTGAAGTGTTATGCCAAAATAAACATTATCGGAAATGTTACTTATTACTGATCCATGAGTAAAGCCAGTAAGTCTTCTCTGTGTTTTGTCTTCAATTTATTATGTATACAATCATTGCTCAAACAATAGCCGACATGTTTTTCTTCTTTAACTGCATACACAACCGAGCATCAGACAATGTGGTGGTTGATAAAAGATTCTCACGATTTAATAAACATCAAAAAACGTAAGCAGCCAACACGTGCGCTGGACTTCAATTCATCCTGTATACAATCATTGCGCAAACAATAGCCGACTTATGTTTCTTCTTAAACTGCATACACAACCAAGCATTAGACAATGCGGTAGTTGATCAAAGCTTGTCATATCTGGGTGCTTATGTAGAGACTGAGCTTGGGCGGCAAGATCAAAGATTGTCATATGTGGGTGCTTAAGTAGAGACTGAGCACGGACGGCAAGATCACAGGGAGTTCAAATCATTGCATGCCACAGGCGAGAATCCGCTATGCTTCTTTACCACCTATGGCTGCCTGTGCTGAGATTTCCTCATTTTCGTGAGTACAGGTAAACAAAAATATGTCATCAGCAACATAATGTAACAATCTACTACACATCAGTGAGAGTGCCTGTTTTATCGATTGATAGGTGACTGTGTTTGGAAGAGAAGCTTTGATTGGTTCATTCAAACAGCTTGAAAGGTCATATTGGGTCATAATGGCGAGAAAATTGTGCTCACTGTCACAGTGATTAGTTAAGCAGGTTTAAACATATTCATGTGAAACAAGGAAATCTCAGCACAGGCAGCCACGGGTGATAAAGGAGCATAAGTGGATTGTTGCCCATGGCTTGCAATGATAACTTCTCTTGGATGGAAGGTTGTATCATCATGGGGATTATCACTGAAAGACTTCTTATGATTTTTAGTTGGTCCTAAGTTAAAATGGTGCCAATCTGATACCAAATATGGCTGCCATGGCAGCCATCCTGCAAATGTTATTATTGCCTCTGCTCCTGAATGGATGGTCATATCAACATGGGGTTTTCACTAAAAGACTTCTTGTGCTGTCCAGTGGGTCTTAAATGAGAATGGTGCCAATCTGACATCCAATATGACCACCACAGCAGCCATCTTGAAAATCTTGTTATCACTACTCCTGAATGGAAAGTCATATTGACATGGGCTTTACACCAGAAGACTTCTTATCATGTCTGGTTGGTCCTAAATGAAATTGGTGCCGATCTGATGTCCAATATGGCTGCTACATTGGCCATCCTGAAAATCTTATCACTACTTCAGAAGAATGGGTGGTCATATCAACATGTGGTTTTCACTAGAAGACTTCTTATGATGTGTAGTTGGTCATAAATGAAAATAGTGCCAATCTGACTTTCAATATGGCCACCACAATGGCCATTTTGAAAATCTTGTTATCACTACTTCTCCTAGATGGCTGCTCATATTGACATTAGGATTTCACCAATGATGTCTAGTTGGTCCTTAATGAAAATGGTGCCAATCAGATATCCATCATGGCCACCAAGGCAGCCATCTTGAAAATCATGTTATCATTACTCCTTCAAAATGGAAAGGCATAACAACATGGGGATTTTTTCCAAAAGACTTCTTAGCATGTCTTCTTGGTCGTAAATGAAAATATTGCCAATATGACATCCAGTTGTGTCCACCACAGCAGCTAATTTGAAAATCTTGTTATTGCTGAAGAATATTATGGTTTCAACACTCAGCTTCCCATAGGATGAAAGGATATTATCTTGAATTCTTGGAAATTCTTTTCGGCCAGTAGAGCAACAGTCCCTTCAAGGGACTTGTGATGTTATTGTTTTGGATCAGGTCTGTTGCTCACCTATGGTTTGAGCAGATTTTGCTGCTTAACTAGAAAATTGTGCAAAGCATGAATCTGTAACACACTTTGCATTGTACCCAGATTCCTATGATCAGCAATCCATAATTTTAACATACAGGCTAGAGTAAACTAGATCCCAGTATGTCAGAACATTTGTCTACTTAGGTCTTATTGTTCTTAAACAAATAAGGCTTGTCAGTCATCTCACAATCTGATTAAAATCGAGATCTACTTTTAATTAACTTATAATAAGTAGATCTGACAGGTGCCAATGAAGGTTTCATGTTTTGCTGACCTTTGAAATTCTTGGTCCGCTTATTTTTAGTAAACTATCAGTTAAATCGCTGAATTTTATGTTTGGGTGAGTTATCATTAAAAATTATATGTTCTAAATGGCGTTTTTCACTTTCATAAATGTGAAAGCTGTAATTTGATTAGTGAATCTAAAGGTAAACAGACCTAGACCATGTATCGTTGTCCATCAGATCCTCATGTCGGATATCTGATTTTTAATCAGATTGGTTACCTCATTGAATGAGCTTAATAATAGTTTCTTATTGGTTTAATGCCAGTGATGCTATAAGAGTACAATTATGGATAAACAGGGTGTTTACTTTATTGTATCATGCATGTATATCACTACTGTTTTGATATGCATTTCTGTCTTTCCTTATAAGTTTGACAGCAGAACCTGTTCTTGTATTTTTTGTCGGAGTCAGATAAACAAGGAGTAGTTCTTTTGGAAAAAAATTTTTTTTTTAATGTGCGCATGCATTGACATTATTAGTTCTGATGCAACACTTGATTATTACCATATATACTCGTGTGTAATCTAGGTCCAAATGCAAACAACATAGACCCTGATCTGCCGTCACATAATGCGCTGGCAGATTAGGGTCTATGTTGTTTGTTCTACTGATTAGTCCTTTCAAACTGCATAGACCCATATCTACTGGTGCATAATGCGATGGCAGATCTTGGTCTATGCAGTTGGTATTGGCTTATACGCGAGTATATACGGTATTACTGGCATCTTAGGTGCTTTTTCCTTAACCTGAACGAAAGTCCAAGCACTCAGAAGATGATAGAATTAATTTTAAATCTATTACATGCATTCTCTGTGTATGAATAATTTACCTAAGGTAAGGTAACGTGTTTGCCGGCCTATAAGTCGATACTTTTTGACCTGGAAGTCTGGGCTTCGTCTTATACTCCAAATCGACTTATATATGGATTATGTCATTGAAATTGCTTTACCGTATGTTAAACCTGGCATTAGAGGTCATTACACTGTACTGCATACATTAGCATGCTTTACATGATCGATTACAATACCCTATGGGAAGCCGCATTTCCCTATTGGTAGCCTCACTAATTTGATCACATCTATTGCAGGTGTCAACTGGAATGACCTGGCCAAAGCTGTAGGCATATTTAATTAGAATGACAATAAAACTGAAAAGCCATTTGGTTCTTTCTGATAATGGATATAAAAACAAGAATGAACTATTTATTCAGAAATATTAATTGATAATGGAATACAGTAATGCTCCTGTACATGAGTAAGATCACAATCATCAGGTAACACGACAATACACATTACAATCGTCCTGTAACCTTTCTCTCTCTCTCTCTCTCTCCAAAAGCTACAAGTAAAAACTGCTCTGAATGCATACGTTCTTAAACGCTGACATAGCATTGTTTCATCTCTCTCTCTCTCTCTCTCTCTCTCTCTCTCTCTCTCTCTCTCTCTCTCTCTCTACATACATACACGCATTCACTAAAAACAACAAGTCTTAATGGAGTTCTTTTATTTTTTATTGTACATATAATTTGATAATGAGGTTACTGTTGCTGTAAGAATACAAGTTGCACTTATTTTTTGACAACAGGGGTTCATATCATTGCGTACAATGTACCAATAAAGAAAACATATAAATAATACATGTACAGACCATCTTAATCATTTTCCCAATAATCAGGAATAGCATAGTGATGCCATTAATATTCATGAAACCGGAAGTTACTAGCGAAAGTGACGAAGCCAAGGTGTTGATCTGGCTTCGTCTTATACTCCACATCGACTTATATATGGATGAAGGATTGAAAATTGACAAAATTATCGAATTGGACTGATAGGCCGGCAAATACGGTACTTAAAATGTTATATATGCCCTACCTTGGCTCCAAAAATGAACCCCTCAGAGTGCCAGTATTACAAATGCATTACCAGTATAGTAAAACAGCAAGAACCATGCTGTTTTTAGATATTGGATAATGCAGTGAGATAATGACACTTAGAGGGGCAGATATCTCCAGAGACGTCTTTTCTTTAAAACCTAAGTATCAAGGAAACCCCATAATAGGAATTTATAGCTGTGTGTGTGATTGATTTGTGACTCCATCGAAACTCAAACCCATCAGACCTTGTGGTAAAGCACTTTTGTGTTACCTAGATCCTCAATATTTTTTTTTTTGCCCTGGATCTCCAGTTTTCTGGCAGTAAACAAGTGCTTGAGGTACACTTTTTAGCTCGCTCTTCGAAGTTGAGAAGACCTATTGTACTACCCATGGTGTCGGCATCAGCATCCACATATATAAAAGCATATAAATACATACAGTCTTGATCACTGCATCTCAACCATTGTTTTTTCCTAGGTCCTAGGCATCAGTTTGGAGTGGGTTTCATAGTTTCTACTCTCTGGGGAAGGGATTAATATGGTTAACTTTGTAGATATACATGTATGTGCATTATTTGTAGAGTCTTTGCTACATTTTTGCATTTAGGTTATGACTACATAGGTTTTTTTTCACCCTGTATACATACTTTTATACCTGTAATCTTGAAACTTTGTGAAATAATCATGAAACTTGGTGAGAATATGTATCTTGATGAGTACTACACCTTCATCATAAAAGCAGGGTACCATGACCTTTTTTTCATTCTTTACTAACTTTGGTTAAAGTTTGTGTTTTAAGTTTATATTTCAGGCACTTTTCATGCTGTAATCATCAAACTAGAAGATTGTATGCATCTCTGTTAGTACCACAACATTAAAACAAAAGAAGGACACTGTCATCTACATTTCATATTTACTGGCTTATGTTAAGATTTTGTGTTCAACCCATGACCACATAGTTTTTTTAGCTCTACTGGTTCTGCATTCACAAACCAGAAGAGCTTATGGGATGGCCTGTTGTCCGCCATTTGTCCATTAACAAAAGTTTCTTATTGCTACTTCTAAACTACATGGAAGATTGCCATGAAACTTGAAACACACATTCATCCCATGGTCTAGTTGGTCCTAAATTAAAATGGTGCCACTCGGACATCCAGTATGCCTGCCACAGTGACAATCTTGATAATCTTGTTATCACTACCTTACCTGAATGGATGGCCATATCAGCATGGGTTTTTCACTGAAAGACTTTTTGGGATGTCTAGTTGGTCCTAAATGAAAATGGTGCCAATCTGACATCCAATATGGCCACCACAGCAGCCATCTTGAAAATCTTGTTATTACTATTCCTCCTGAACAGAATGTCATCTTGACATGAGGTTTTCACCAGAAAACTTCTTATGATATATAGTTGGTCATAAATGAAAATGGTGCCCAATCTGATAATGGCACTAATCTGATGTCCAATATGGTCGCCACAGTGACCACCTTGAAAATCTTGTTATCGCTACTCCTGAATGGATGGTGATATCAGCATGGGGATTTTACTAAATGACTTCTTACGATGTCTAGTTGGTCCTAAATGAAAATAGTGCTGCTCAGACATTCAGAATGACCACCAAAGTTAAAATCTTGTTATCAGTACTCTGAATGAATGGGTCATATCAGCTTGGGGTTTTCACTGAAAGACTTCTTATGATCTCTTGTTGGTTATAAATGAAAATGGTGCCGATCTGACTTCCAATATGATTGCTACAATGGCAATCTTGAAAATCTTGTTATAGCTACTTTTTCTGGATGGCTGCTCATATCGATATTGTGCTTTCACCAAAAGACTTATGATGTCTGGTTGGTCCTAAATCTAAATGGTGCCCATCTGATATCCAGTATGGCCACCATGGCAGCCAGCTTGAAAATCTTTTTATGATTACTCTGCCAAAACGGAAAGTCATATCAACATGGGATTTCCACCAGAAGACTTCTTATATTGTTTTGTTGGCCTTAAATGATGTTTTGTTTGTCCTAGATGAAAATGTTGCCAATCTGCCATCCAATGCAGCGAAACCCCGCTATAACGCGAATTCTGATATAACGCGATCGTGGCGTGGCTCCCAACATTTCACATATTCATTCGCACATGAACATTTTTTTTGTGTGTGCAAAGGACGAGAAATAGTATATAAAATGTGTATATTACAGTATCATTTTGGGGAAGAGATCGCGTATGAATTCGAGTATAATACGTTTGTGGCGTGTTTCCTGAAATTTTATATACATGTACGTGTATTTTTCTCGTACACGGAAATTTTTTATTTTTTTTTAAGTACGAGAAATAGTGTATAAAAAGTTTATTATCATTTTGGGGAAGTGATCACGTATGAATTCGATCGTGGCGTGGCTTCTGAAATTTAACAATTTCACCAATTTCTTGAAGTGTTATGCCAAAATAAACATTATCGGAAATGTTACTTATTACTGATCCATGAGTAAAGCCAGTAAGTCTTCTCTGTGTTTGTCTTCAATTCATTATGTATACAATCATTGCTCAAACAATAGCCGACATGTTTTTCTTCTTTAACTGCATACACAACCGAGCATCAGACAATGTGGTGGTTGATAAAAGATTCTCACGATTTAATAACATCAAAAAACTTAAGCCGCCAACACGTGCGCTGGACTTCAATTCATCCTGTATACAATCATTGCGCAAACAATAGCCGATTTATGTTTCTTCTTTAACTGCATACACAACCAAGCATCAGACAATGCGGTGGCTGATCAAAGATTGTCATATGTGGGTGCTTATGTCGAGACTGAGCTTGGGCGGCAAGATCAAAGATTGTCATATGTGGGTGCTTATGTATAGACTGAGCTTGGGCGGAAGATCAAAGATTGTCATATGTGGGTGCTTATGTAGAGACTGAGCTTGGGCCGCAAGATCAAAGATTGTCATATGTGGGTGCTTATGTAGAGACTGAGCTTGGGCGGTAAGATCACAGGGAGTTCAAATAACCACTCTTTGTTACTTAGCACTGAACAGGTGCAGCTGTATCAAACCCTTTGGCTAAATCAAATGTTTTGTCATGTGGGAAAACAAAGACGGATCGATATCAGTAAACGGTGTTGATACTCTATTCATGCTATACATTAGACGTGTATACGTTGTTCTATGAAATAAGTAAAATATAGTAAAACCCCACAATAACGCGACCCCGCTTTTTCCGCGATCGAATTTTATGGACCCCAAATATCGCGTTATAGCGGGGTTTCACTGTATCTGTGATAGGCATTTCTGTTAGTAACAAAAGATGCTCACCATCTTTTACTGGCTTTGATTAGGTTTTTGCATTTAGCTCATGATCATGTGAGTTTTTGTTATATTATATGCATAATAGAATTATGAAACTTGGCACGGGGATGCATCCTAATAAATACTTAAACTCTTTTTGTAAAAAGAGGTCTCTGTTACCTTTATGTGCTTCACTGACTTTGTTGATATTGAGTGTATACAGTTCATTTTTGCGGGTGCTGTTCATGTTAGAATCATGAAATATGATAATTGGATGGATCTTTACAACCAAACGTCACTGTGATCTACATTTTCTACTTTACTAACCTAGGTAAATATCTATGTTTAGCTCATGACCACATAGACTTTTGTGTGCTATATACATTCTAGCCAAACACAGAAGGCCTTTTCTGACCATTGCAGTTAAAGTTGGAATAAAAGTTTATTCTGTGGTAAACTTTCCATGTTAATGACTATACATTGTATATTTGTTATTGGTTACTCTCAATAGGTTAACTGTGTACTATTGTACACCTGAATGAGTATGTATTAAAAAAGTGAATTGCATGCATTTCATGTGAGACCTCAGCTAGAGTGGCTAACTGATGCATGACTATGCTTGTAATCATGGGGGTGGGGTGGGGTTCGGATGCCCATACTTGTAATAGTGGTCAAACAGGTGCGTGTTTTGGAGATTGTGACCAGAAATATAGTTGGGCTGAAATGATACAGTAATTTACATATTGTAATTGTAGTAACCTTTGTTCAGCTACATTCTAAACATGAATCTTTTTCCTTTCACTGTCACCAAGTTCACCAACATACCCCAACAACAACTAAAGGGTAAACCAATTTTCTGGTTACAGCCCCAAAACACAACCTGTGACTTCCACCCAGTAAAATCTGTCTTCTAGGAAAGGACAATGATAATAGAACCTCAGGGCTAAACAATTTCAGGTTGCTACTTGTCCAGCATCAATTTTACTCATCCTACACTGTATATTATACTGTATCTGAATTTTTAATGGTACTTTCAATACTTTATATGGTTATCTCATGCTGAGCAAAGGAGTTAAGTGCCTTTCCCAAAGACACTGAGACAACCAACCTGGGCTGGCATGGGTGGATATTGAACCCACAACTCATGGACTATGAGTTCATCGCTCAACCAACGGAGTTACTCTGGCTCCCTGAAAGATTTGTTTGCTCTGCTGGTCATATAAAATGATAGACCAGAGAAACTTATGGGATGGTCTGTTGCCACACATCCGTCTGTCTATTCACACAAGTTTGTTATCACTACTCATCCTAAGCTACTTGGAGGATTGCCATGACACTTCACACACATTCATCCCAAGGTCTAGTTGGTCCTAAATGAAAATGGTGCAGCTCAGACATCCAGTATGGCCACCATAGCAGCCATCTTGAAAACCTTTTTGCCACACCTCCTGAATCAATGATCATATCAACATAGAGTTTTCACTGAAAGACTTCTTATGATGTCTGGTTGGTCCTAAATAGTGCTGATCTGAAGTCCAATATTGTTATCTCTACTGCTCCTGAATGGAAAGTCATATCAACATGGGGTTTTCACCAGAAGACTTCTTATGATACCTAGTTTGGTCCTAAATGAAAATGGTTTCGCTTGAATATTCAATATTGCCACCACAGTGGCCATCTTGAAAATCTTGTTATAGCTACTCCTAAATGGATGGTTGCATTAACATGGGGTTTTCACTAAAAGACTTTTATGATGTCTGTTTGGTGATAAATAAAAATGGTGCCAATCTGATGTCCAATATGGATGCTATGGCAGCCATCTTGAAAGTCTTATTATCACTACTCCTCCTGAATGGAAATCATATTGGCATGGGGTCTTAATCAGAAGACTTTTTATGATGCCTAGTTGGTTTTAAATGAAAATGGTGCTGCCTGGACATCCAGTTTGGCCACCACATTGGCCATATTGAAAATCTTGTTATTGGTATTCCACCTGAATGGATGGTCATGTCAGTATGGGGTTTTAACTAAAAGACTTCTTATAGAGTCTAGTTGGTAGTAAAATCTTATCGCTACTCCTTCTAGATGGAAAATCATACATGTATCAAAACTGGGTTTTCACCAGAAGACTTCTTATGATGTCTGGTTGGTACTAAATGAAAATGATGCTGATCTAACAATCCAGTATGGCCATCATGGCAGCCATCTTGAAAATCTTGTTATTGCTACTACTCTTCAATAGAAAGTAATATCAATGTGGGGTTTACACCAGAAGACTAATTATTATATCTAGTTTGTCTTGAATGAAAATGGTGCCAATCTGACCTTGAAATATGGCTGCCACAATGAACATATTGAAAGTCTTGTCACTCGCTATCCTGAATGTATGGTTATATCAAAACATGAAGTTTTCACTAAAAGTCTTCTAATGGTGTCTACATGTAGTTTGTCTTAAATGAAAATGGTGCTGATCTTACATCCAGTATGGCTGCCACAGTGGCTAATTTGAAAATCTTTATCACTCAAGAATATCAGAGATGATTTCAACACTCAGCGGTTGAAAAAAAGAAATGGTCTTATCTTGAATTCCTGGAAATTCTTTTCAGACAGTAGGGTGTTGGTTCGCTTGAGGGACTCTGGTTTTTATTGTTTTATGTCTTTAATGCCTAGTCACAGGGGCCTAGATTTCATAACTTGTGACTTTTGCTTGAATTATTTTTCTGCATGATAAATAATATTTATACTGGCTTCTGGAGACTGCTAAAATCTTCATAGAGGCAAGCTATGTAATCATTCTGGTTTGACTTGTATATTGAAATATATCAACTTATTTTTCTCTTCAGATGTAATGTGTACAAATAATCATAATGCATGGAAAACTAGATGTTGCATGTACTCCACAAATATATTAGTTTTTCATTACTAATTTTATATGTGACCCATTAGGGTATAATTTATCTGGCAAATTGACATGGAATTAAACCTATCACAACTTTTTGGTATTGGCCCGAATCACCACAGTTCTGTGTTCTTGAGACAGTTTTGCTTTGTATGCAGTATTGATCACTGAGTGATAGTGTGATTTATGTGTAGGTGTGCAACACAGATTAGCAAGTACCCTATTTCTTGTAATAAATACCACAGGTGTTGCAATTTTCAAAAAAGTGGGTCATTTGTTGGAATACCAAAATGAAACAGACTTTTGATTTAAAAAATGCTGGTGTTCTGTTTGATTATAGATCTATTTTCAAGTCAACCATATCTGCTTAATATTAGAGAATTTTATGTTGTCTTCATCTACCCATTATTTTCCTACCTTTAAACATGAATGTGACAACAGCGCTCAGTACTGTATCTAGTATTTCCAGAGAGGCCTGCTACCAGACTACCAGAAGAATGCAAAAGTGGAACTAACTTTGCACTATATGGATAGGTACTATGTGGAAATTAAGGGCATGGGCATTAATTCAAGAATTGGCTTTAATTGAAAAAAATATTGTATGCATGTAGTACAGTGTTTAAAATTTCAATCAGCTATCAAACTTGAATTATAATTGGGTTTTCAGGGGTGAAAAAGGGCCTGAATACAGTATAAATGGACCTTCAAATTTAATGCAGATGGGTAATTCAAAACCCATGCAGAATTTTGAAAAAGTTCCAAATATTATTATATTTCCAAATAATCATGATTTTTTTTCTCTAGATGATTTGCTTAAGCCACATGTCCATTGATATGCAGGTTAAACCAGGGGTGTCAAACCCATTTGCTATGGCAAGCCAGATTTGATATAAATAATAATAATAATAATAATAATAAATAATGAGTCTGGCAGGCAATATGTTTGACACCCCTAGGTTAAACTAAGCCATAGTGATTCTTATCGTTAGCATGACAGGTTGCACCACCTTGTGATTTACAAAGTCCCAAGGGGGCCATCAATCAAATTAGGGGCTGTAGGTGAGATTACATCAACACCCACTTGTGGATCCAGCAAGAGATCTGGCCAGAATTGCCAAAGATAATCATAATTTTCAGATGTGGATTCATTTTAATTAAAACCACAAAACTTTTGTCGTGTTTTCTGCCTTTTTATTCATACTTTGAAGTCATTGATGTTTCTTAATGTATACTATTTTCAAGGTTGTAAAACTGATACAAAAAACTCAATGCCCCGTGCATGGCATTAAATCAAATACTTATTAATTTAGAAAGGAAAAATAAAGATAAAGAAGTGAACTACATGTACTCAGTGGTGTACTGGCCATTGGGCATACCTGGACAAATCCCGGTGGGCCGCCGCATCGGTGGGCCGTAAAAAAAATCAGTTTTTACCGGTGTTTTACTGGTGTGAGCAAAACCCCGGGCCTGTCCCGGCAAACCGCCGCATCAGAGGGCCGTAAAAAAAATCCGTTTTTACCGGTGTTTTACTGGTGTGAGCAAAACCCTGGGCCTGTCCCGGCAGATAAGTCCAGGGCCGAGTTGCTTACCCAGTACACCCCTGCATGTACTAGAGAATAAAAAGTTGTAAATAACAGGTTAAGAATAAAGTTGAATAAGAACAAGGTTTGGTACACCAAATTCCATAGTGAAGTTCTTTGCAGATACACTTAATAATTTAACATATCAGTAGCTTTTTTTTCAAGATTTGGTGACTAATTGTGAAATCCTAGTGCCAATCTAGCCGTTGAGATCATGAGCTCTGAGTTTCAGTGTTTTATTTTACTGTTGAATTTCCATTACCAGCCAATCATCAAAATAAAAAATTCCAAAAGTAAAGTGATTTGTTATTGGTTGACATAAAATGTTAAACTCAAAACTCAGCTTGATTCATAATTTAAAACAGGATAAATAAAAATTGAACTTTTCTCCTGCATTAAAATCTATCTTGTAAACCAGGTATGCTCACTCATATCATATGTTCGGTAAAAGTCAGTGTAAATGTGTACATGTATACCCTAAAAATGTTAATGCTTCATAAACAAATCAGTTGTGCAACTCTTTTAAATCTTAGGGAACAACCATTTTAATAGTGGTGAGATTTTCTTTCTAACTAGGATTTTTTTTTTTCGTTTATCACAAGGTAATTTTTTTTCAAAATAAAATGACGGCTAAAAAAAAATCTTTTTTCTACAGATCAGAGCAAAATAAATTTGTTGAGGCTTTTTGGTGGCTAGTGAAATAGTGCTAAGATCTGATATAGAAGTTGTATGATATACATGTACATAATTGCTTTTATAGTTGAAGAAAAGGAATTACCTATTCTTTCTGAGTATAGTTGTAATATATATTTGCGAGAATGTGTTTTAATTTTTGTCACATGTGTACTCTTTTTACAATCAAATTATTTTTTTTTTCTGTTTTATGATGTCTTGTGCGATTTAAAGTTTTGACTGATAATGATGTATTAACCTGTATTTGTTTGGAATTTTGTAGCTTGCAGTTATGGATCGTAAACTATATAGGTAGTCATTGTACTGTTTGTTATCCCAAGATCTATGAGTCTTTCTTTTTATCCTTCACATTTTACAACCTTACAGACTGAATCAAAACCATTACAGATTTAGTCAGTATTTCATGACCATCAAATTCTCAGCTTCTTATACAACCAAGTTGGGTTAAAGAGGTCAGAATTTAAATGCAGATAAAATACACAGGTATCCCTCTCATTGTAGTAATAAACAGGTACACTTATATAGATATACATTTATATAGAGCTTGATAATAACTACATACAAACATCAAAGTATAATGGAGCATTTAAAGTTACCTGGCTTTCCCATGGGCATAATGCCAGATTTTCTCCATTATCGTGTGGGAGTATTTAAATATATACCCTAGATTTACTTTATATCCCCTTGTGATAGCCCCAGCCCTTTTGCCAGCGTACATGGCCGAATGGCCGCACACGTCGTAAATTGCAAAATCATCATCATCCCAGCTCTTTAGAAAATGTATCTGTAGATTGCAAATTAAAGCTGCAGTTTAGACTCACTTGCAGGGCAATACATTTTTTCGCCAAGTGAGGCCCTTAGGGGTATTTTTTTATTCGACATCTCCTGTGTGAAATCTTCTTTAAGAGTTTTCTTA
The DNA here is from genome assembly GCA_029931535.1 of Margaritifera margaritifera. Taxonomy (NCBI): domain Eukaryota; kingdom Metazoa; phylum Mollusca; class Bivalvia; order Unionida; family Margaritiferidae; genus Margaritifera; species Margaritifera margaritifera. The sequence continues at coordinate 56,255 of JAQPZY010001119.1, forward strand.
CAGTTCATTTTCGATATACATGTATTTTTTAGTTAAATTTAAGTATTTTGGAATGAAAAAGTAAAGTAATCCCGGAACCAATTTGAGAAATTATGATGCAGCACTGTTTAATGAAAAGTAAAATGCTGAAAATAGTTCACTTTGACAATATTTTCAGTGTTGGGGTTTTTTAATGGTAAAATTCTCAAATTTAATTTAGTCTCAAAAATCGATAGTTAGCAAAAACTTATTTTGCCACATTTATCTTGAGAGGTGTAATAAAGTTTCTTTATATGCTTTTGTTTAAATTGCAAATATTGGTTTTCTTTTTCCTCACCATATTTGGTTTTTTTTTTTTTTTTTTTTTTTTTTTTGTATGTCATCTCTGAAAGTGTCACAAAATGTCACTCTTAAAGAACTTTTGGAAGGCAGAGCAGTTTGTGGTTCAGTTTGAAAACAATTATTGTAGGTATAAAGTATTTCATACTTCATGTAAGATAATGACATGACCAGTGATTGAAATACTTAATATGCATCGTACCCAGAAAGTAATTATGCAGTGTATGGCTGGCACATTTATGTAAGCATTATGGTATTAGATGTGGATATTAACAGGTAGTACGTAAATGAACTTTGCAGAGTAAACGTGTGATGAATGGATATGTACATTTACTTTCCTAGTGACAAATAACAACTCCATTGATCTCCCATTTATTAGATAAAAATTTATTCAAAACGTAATTGAATTAATTGAAGTTCTGGAGGGACTGAGTTATCATTGAGGTCAGATATATTATGAATTTTAGGTCTTGGTTCGATTTCATTGAATCAGCTGAAGGCTCTGGTATTTCACTCATTCATTCATTGTAGTAGAGAATTGTATTGCTGCATTAGTTTTTACAAGGTCGGTCAGTATGCATGAATAATGAAAACTCACTACAATGATAAATCATGTACATTGTTAACTTTTTATGCGTCAAAAGATACTTTATTAAATGATTTTCAGGTATTTTTCAGTCATTTAGTAATATTAGTACAGAAAAGAAAAGTTATGTCATCTAACAAGGTCATCCGCATGTAACTGATTTAGAAATTTTCACACTGATGGATATGGTGATTCTCAGTACTCCATTCTACATGTACATGTACCTTGAATGTAAAATACCCCCACCCCCAGATCTGCTGTTAGACAGTTACAGGGGGAGGAAAGTTTATTATTACAGTAATTCTCCTATGATCAAACCAAGGGCCAGTCAAGATGGTGGGGTGGGGTGGTGGGGAGGTGCAACTTATGATCATGCAAAGATAACTTTAGTAAATATTTGGCAAAAGTCTTTTTAAGTGTGGTGGTGGTGGGCTTATCATCAAGCATGGGGTTATCATTGGTTAAATGCGGTATTAAAATGTGGCAATCCATTCCAGGATCAATGTTTTCTAAACAGAGGTAAATTTTACATGTACACTTTGCATTCATTACTGTTTAAGGACAAGTCAGTAGAGCAATTGATTATTATGAGCACATACAATGGTTAAGCAAGCATCAGTTTGTAGCTGTTGTTTAGAATCTTTATATTGACCGTAGGGACCAGCCATTTAATTTTCTGCAAGGGATGGGGGGGGGGGGGTGCTGTGATTTTCTCTCAAACAAGATATCTTGTGTTCTCTTTCCTCAAGGTAATTTATTCATTTCAAATAATATAATGGATATAATTTGTTATTTTTTCAGCAGATCATAGCAAGAATATTTATTTGTTCAAGCTAAATGCGAATTGGAAATTATTTCCATAAAAACAAAATCACAAGCCCCCCCCCCCCCCCCCACCCCCCCCTGCCCGAATTAAATGGTTGGGCCCTTATATTGTGAAGTGCACACTGGTCTGTACAGCTTAGATGGTCAGGGCAGTCATAATCAAGTAACCTGGGACCTGGTCAGCTGCATTATTTAATGGTTAGTTATACAAGGAAATATTGACCCAGTGGGACAAGATAATCAGATGTGCTTCAAGTTAAATGTAGGAACCAGTGGAGGTATGCCATCTCCTTTCAGAAGTTTCTGTCCAAAATACCCTTCCTGTATGCATATTTCTCAAGGTCACTTATGAACATGTACCTAAAGGATAATTATCACCACGCTTTGCAAAGAAAATGCGAGGATTATGTTATCCTGCCCATCGTGACATGCATGTATGCATGCATATGTGCCCCAATAATGGCGCGCAACTCCTACACCGTTTGAGATAGAGGCTTCATATCTGGGGATGGATGGGGGTGGTAGGTAGATGTGCACAACAGGTTTTAAATTTTTTAAACAGGGTGGGGCTAGGGATTTCTGTACATAAATTCAAATTAACTATCAGATTATGATATTAACATATCTGAAAATTGGCGTGTGCGATTATTGATCCAAGTGACGACATATAACAGATGGGGGTTTAAATGGGACCCCTGGGGGGCTGCATAGTTTTGGCTCCTGGGTCACAACTTAGAAACTATTGTGACCCCCCCCCCCCACACACACACACACACACAACTGTATATACACTTATTGGGCATGAAAAGAGTAAATCAGATAGGGAACTGACTTTGCTTCTGTTCTATTATTTCCTTACCTTCAGGGAGTTAGGCCTTGGGACAGATCTTGGAAACTATTGATATCCCCATACTACAACCATGTATATACTTACTGGGCAAAAAGGACAAATTCAGATATGCAACTAAAATAGGTCTTGTGTCTATTCTTACCCAGTGGCTTTTTCTATAAGATCACATATTTTGGCTGTTGGTGAGACAAAGCGGGTTGGGGGAACTTGGTGATATGTGTTACATAGACACTTTAGTTAAACCATGGGACCAAGATTAAACGTACATTTACACTATTTCTGTTAAACCATAGGACCATGATTGCACATACATTTACACTATTTCTATTAAAACAGGAGCATTTTCTACTAAATTTCTAACATTTTTCATGTTGATAGTATTCATGATGTAAAAATTAATGTGTTGTTGCCTTTTTATTGAAACTAAAACATTACATTAGAAAACATTTCATTACTGTGGCATATCCTTTTGTCTCAAACAGTATCCCATCATAAAAAAGAAAATTCCTCTACAGTAAATTATGCCCGTCTTGTCCACTTATTTGTATAAAACGTCATAGCTTGATCATAGATCTTAAACTTCATTCCTTTACAATTTGTATTGAGAATCCTTCCATTGTCTTATTTTCCAAACCAGTAACTTGCATGTAACCTGTTCATCCCATCAATTTTTTATTCGAGGACCTATTGTTACAGCTGTTGATAATCACAGTGAACAAACATTTGTAAGGGTCATCGCTTGGTAGTCTTTTGTTAGGTACATGATGGTATTTACCGCAGGGTATGAAGAAAACACCTTTGTACGGGTCAAAATATGGTCAAAATTCTAATCAAATGACATTGGATCTGGTCAGCTGCCTGATTAAAAGGTCAGATGTATTAAGAAATATTGATCCAGAGTGAAGTGATAATGCGTCCCACATACATCAACTATAGCTGCTAATATTGACCCCTGGAAATGCTGTAAACAGTATGGATAAACCTAGAATCGTATTTCCTAGTTAGTTTAAATTTGGCCATAACATGTACATCTGTTGAGACTATTAGTGTCAAGGGCTATAATGTAGCCAGACCAACTGGTGGCTTGGCTATTTTCACAAGTAATAAAGGTATATATTGATGGTAATTCAACTCATTATTTCTTGGTCGAGTCCACCTATGGCGGAAGCTCGACATTGCAATAATTTTTCGTGTCCTTGTGCGTGTCCGTCCGTACGTCCATCCACACCGTAGATTAACCACAGTGTTAAGTCTTTTTTAGCTAAAAAAATTATCTCATTGTCGAAGCTCAGGTGTGGGCTTGACATGAAGGCCATGGCCAGCTCTTGTATATTATTTCTTATGTCTCCATCCCCACCCCCAAAAGGCTTCCCCACAGAAATATTCTTCCACACATTTGCAGCAAGAGGAACATTATTTACTACATGTAATGGTAGCTCTGCTTGACCCAGTGTGGGCCAGCGTATGGTCACTCTTAGATGGCACGTTGTGTTTCTTTGAAGATGATCAACATTACGACTAGAAATTTCAATAGCGGAAACAGTTCCAGATATCACCTGGAACTGTCCCTCGAAGCAGTGTAATTTCAAGATATTTCCTCTATTAAGCTGTAGCAAAATTGTCATGCTCAGCCTTCAAGAAATTTGGTGGCACAAATCACACATGCCAATTTTCAGAATATTATTTTCAGTTTCTTTGAAAATAATGTTAACGATGCAACTATTTAACTGTCTTTGCTGAATATGCCAGATTTTCGTCGTCCCAGTTTTGCCATGCTACAGGTTACGTATGTTCTTTGTTCTTTTGCAGGTTATAAATCTCTTCCACGTTCTTTTTTTTTAATGTCTTATTTATACCACCCCATGGTGGTTCCTTGGGCAAGGGACTTTATTCCAATTGCCTCGGCACTAAATAACGTACTTGTGTTGCTGTGCAGTAAAACCAAACCAATTCAAACCAAACTCGTTGATGCAGTCCCGAATAGCACAGAGGACATTAGAATGTACAGTGATTTTGATCCAGGGAGGTGTTCCAATCAGAGTGTTTGAATGACATACAGCACTCCCGCAAATATAAGGCCCTTGATTATAACATGTTTCTGTTATAAGGCGAGTATCGTAACGGATCCCATTGCATTAGGATGATTAGGTGATAGTAACATTATATGTATAATGTACTTTATTAGGCGGTTTCAATATAAAGCATTATATACTCTATGGCTACCATGGACAGAATTATAATAACTGAGTACTGTAGTTTTAAATAAAAATGGTAGGTTCTTCTTGAATCAAGGAGCCATCTCAAGCCGGTTATGGGGTAAAGCCTCCATTTTTACCGCAGAAATCACAGGCATACTCAAATCTTTGAACTACATTGAAACCTCTCAGGAAACAAATTTCATCACCTTTTCGGATTCTCATTCCACGCTGAAAGCCTTGCAGAACCTTAAGTTTGACAACCCTTTTATATTTCAAATATTACATAAACATGTTTTGCTCATACAATCTGGAAAAAGTAGTCTGTACTGTTTGCTGCATAGTCACATTGGTATTAAGGATAATGTAAGGGCAGATAAAGCAGCCAAAGCTGCCCCGCAGCAACCCTTTTCCGAATAGAAAATTCCATATACTGACGTCAAATATTATATAAATAGGCATGTTCTATATACCTGGCAGAATATGTTGAATGAAACTGCACAAACAAGCTTCATGACATGAAACCGATCATCGGAGAGTGTCATCCATCATATAAAACATTCATGCCATGTTATTGTGCCGATAGGACACACATACATGACCCAAGCATACCTCCTGAAGGGTGTACGTCGACCAAAGGGCATACCCTGCCAGTGTACACTGACAGGGAACACATTCTTGTTGAGTGTGTCGACTTCCATCATGTGAGACAGTTTGTTTTTTTAAAATATTTTTGTGTGAAGTCAAGAACCTTTATGATCATGCACCACCTGAGAAAATCTAGGACTTTTGAGGGAATGTGATTTTTATATAACAAATTGTGACCCTATATTTTAAGGATTTTGTATTTTATCATTATTTTGATTTTATATACCGTTGACAGAATTTTAACATTGTTATTATTTATCTTTTATTTTGTAGTGCTTCATGTTGACATTTATTTAGAAGGATTATCTTCCTAAAGGTTTTAGTTCTTTTTATATTTCCATTTTTAGAATTTACCTTTTAATCGGTACCATATAACCAGTATTATGCCGACGTGCTGTTAAACCACATACATACATACATACATACATACATACATACATACATACATACATACAGTGCAACATTATAAAGAATGTAATTGTAAATTCAAAAGAACATTAGTTGTTATAGAGAATATTTAAAACCCAAGGGCTCCGAATTGTCACTATATATGGCCAGCCCCAAGAATTTTCCAAAATTTTGAGAAAGATATACAATTTTTAGATATGTTAATGTTTTGCTATCGATCAAGCGTATATCCAAGAGACTGTTAGTGCCACAGAAAAAGAAGAGAACAAGATTTGAAAAAGAATGCATATTAAGTGAACACTGCGATCAGTTTTGGTATTGAACTCTTCTTGATTTGTATAATGTTACTATCGGACCATTCCAGTGGCATATTTATTATAAGCCAAGAATCCAGTTGGTAGCTACATGTATGTAAAGTATAGCAAACATTTGAATACTGAGCATGTTCTGTTTGTAGTTAGGAAAATTCTGATTTTCAAACCCTCATAGTGAATATATTAAGCTTTGGAAAAGGTGCCCACATTATACCCAACACTAGTAGTATTGTCTGTAATTTTGTGTATAGATTTTTTTTAATGGTTGTTTTAGGTTTGCAAATAATTTATCTGGCAATAACATTAATTATAATTTTCATAGGTATCTAAAATGTGCAAACTTTTAAGAAGAACAAGGTCTCTGTACCAAAAATTAGAGGACAAAAGGAGCTGTAATTTTTATGGATTGATGGTCTACGAAATCTTTGATGGTATGAAAAATTACAGCGAACAGTTTGCAGCCTGGTTAAAATCGAGATCTCAGACATAACGGAAATCTGATGGACACCGATACGACAGCATGATCTTGTGACCATTCGATTCACCAATCCAATTACAATTTTCACATTTATGGTAGAGAAAAACGTCATTCAGAACATAACGTATCTAACAATAACTCTCCCTAACACGCAGTGCAACGCTTTATATGATAGGTTACTAAATATAAGTGGCCCGGGAATTCCAAAGGTCACATGAGCATGAACCTTCATCGGTGCCTGTCAGATCTACTTGTACGTAGATCCCGATTTTAATCAGATTGATACGGTTTGCGACTTTCCCATGGTTTCAGAGGTTTCAAAACATTGTTAAAATGGGTAGATTCAGTGGTCTCATTGCATTAAATACTGTTCAAGTCTTTATGAATTGTAAATGAAGTTAATGTTATTGCTTTCCTACTTCATATTTTAGCACTAATACTTGCAAAACGAGTTCTAATTATTGTGTGAAAAGAATGGGATGGGGTGGGTTTGTAATGGGGGTGGGGGGTGGGGTATGTGTGTGCGTTACAAAACTCCACATATCTGTTTCTAAACATTCTCAATCGAACCCAAACATATCAGGGCCATAAAATGGATTTTGCACTCAGACTTGCCCTTCCCATGCAAGGGGTATTAGTTATTGGATTTTATTTAGATTAGATCCAGTCTTAGTTCCAGAACTCGTACCAGCACAGCCAGGTCAGAAAGCCATAATAAGACAAAATATAGCCTCGACTAACCAGCTAGCTGTATACACCTTACACCAAAAACAGCAGCTGCCAAATTTCTAAAAGGGTAGAGGATAACAGAAGGTGATCATGATGACTGATTAATAAATTCTGCTTAGGTATTTCACAATCTAGGTGCAATATTAGGACAGGAGAAACCTGAAATGTAATTTTTGGAACAGAAAAATTCAAGATTTTTTAAATTAAATTGTAAAAAATAATCAAATCGGTTTCACCTTCAAATTTTATGTCAGAAATCAACACTAAGCCCGAAATTTAATTAAAATGACATCTCCCTACTTATAGAGAAATAATTACGCTTTATTCACCCATATTAGCTCGGGGGCATCAGCATTTAGTATCAGTGATAGTGATTTTGAAGCAATATATTGCGATTTTGAAACAATGTGAGCAATACGTCCTTATGGGGTTAAATAATTTATATCGAGTGATGTGGTCAAGGCAATACTTTTGCATTGTTCGGACATCAGCTTTATCATGTCTAATTTAGGTGTTCATGTTTTAACTTTTATTGTTGTTGATGTAGTTTGATTCAAAAAGATTTTCAAAAATATGTATGAAAGTTACACCATCATTTCACTTCATTACATGGATGACTTTTAGCTCTACTGGTCGTGGACCAGAAGGGGTGATGGTATGGTCTTTCGTCCGTCCGTCCGTCCGTTAGCACAAGTTTGTTGTCGTTACTCAGAAAAACTTGGGGGATTGCCATGAAACTTTACATACACACATTCATCCAAAGGTCTAGTTGGTCCTAAATGAAAATTGTGCCGATTGGGGCTTCGGATATGACCGCTACAGCGGCTATCTTGAGAATCTTGTTATTGCTACTCCTTGTCAACGGATGGGCCTATCAGCATGGGGTTCAAGTCTTCTTATACTGTCTAGTTTGCCCTAAATGAAAATGGTGCCGATCTGATATGCAGTATGTCGGCCATGGAGCCATCTTGAAAATATTGTTATCGCTATTTTTCGTAAACGGAAAGTCATTTCAATATGGGTTTTTTAGCAAAAGACTTTTTACGGCGTCTAGTCGGTCCTAAATGAAAATGATGCCAATCTGACAGCCAATATGACCACCATGGCGGCCATCTTAAAAATCTTGTTATCGCCACTCTTCATGATTGCATGGTCATATCGAAATAGGGTTTTCATCAAAAGACTTCTTATGAAATCTTGTTGGTTTTAAATGAAAATTGTGCTTATGTTAAATCCAATACGGCCACCACGACGGTCATCTTGAAACTTTGTGTTATCACTACTCATACTGAATGCATGGTCATATCGACTTGGGGTTTTCACCAAAACACTTCTTATGATGTCTGGTTGTTCCTTAATGAAAATGGTGCTGCTCTTTCAGCCAAAATGGCCGCTATGGTGGCCATCTTGAAAATCTTGTTATCGCTTAAGAATATCAGACAAGATCTTCACCCAGCAGTTAAAAAGAAGACACGGTGTTATCTTGGATTCCTGGAAATTCTTTTCTGCCAGTAAATAGCTAATCCCTTCGAATAACTCTTATTTATATTGATTCAGTAATTAAAAATATTTAAGTGCCTTACATTATACAAGTTCAGCCTGGCTGACATATTAAATGCATTCCAGGTTTTATAGACACAACATAATAGCCACTGCCCTATATGTTGACCTGTAGTCAGATTTATCTGGCATTATCCGGTCAATTCTGCTGACCTGTGTCCATTGCTTGCCGATCAGTGGATTTTGCATGCAGGTCAGCCATGTGCTTTATCCTGTTTAAACATTCATCATGATTGGTCAACAGATAGGGCAGTGGCTGTCCTGTTATGCATTTACAAATCCTGGAATGAATTTGCCAGCCAGACTGAATTTGTACAATGTTAGTTTATGGAGTTTCGATACATTGATCAATGAATAAAAAAGAAAAAAGATGTCATAAAACATGGAGAAAATTCCCTGCTCAGTGATGTGTTTGTTGGTCATATTGGTGGCAAGACTGCTTTTTAGCTCTATTGGTTACTTGTAGCGTGTGTGATGGGCCTGCGCTAGTTGCCCGTCCATCATCAATCGTCCGTTAGCAGTTGTTTCTTTTTGTTGCACCGCCTAAACTTTTAGGAGGATAGCCATGAAACGTGGCACACAGTTTCATTCAGAGGTCTAGTTGGTCTTAAATGAAAATGTTGCCCCTCTGAGATCAAATATGGCCATGTTGACAATTTTGTTATCGTTTCTTCTCTTGAACGGATAGTCATATCGACATGAGGTTTTAACTGAAAGGCTTCAGATGACCTCTAGATGGTCCTAAATGATAAAGGTGCCAATCTGACACCCATCATGTCTACCAAGACATCCATCTATAAAATGTTGTTATCGCTACTCCTCTTGAACGGATGGTCATAGATGGTTCTAAATAGTAGTGTGCAGGATCCACGTGCTTGCATGCTCCAGGCCCAATGAAAAATCCGCCCACTGCAGTACATTACAATGCAATTATCAACATGTACATGTTTTTATGCTCTCAAGAGGACGGGAAAAAATGTGTAAATAAAACATTCATATGACAAACATATCCTCAGATTATTTCATCTATTTCTTTTCACACCTCCCACCACCACCAAGAGTGAGTGAAAGTCAGTAAAGCTCTACTTTTTCACCACCATTACAGATACCAAATAAAATGGAGTAAATGATAGTGATAACAGCTTATCAAGCGAGACCCAATTATGTATCCACCGCCATTGCCCTGTATGTTGACCAATGCGGGTACCTCTACCTGTAGTCAGATTTAACTGTCATTACCCGGTCAGCTCTGTTGACCCGTGTCCATTGATTGCTGATCAATGGATCATGCGTGCAGGTCAGCCATATACTTAATGCTGTAAGGCCAAAGGAGCTTATGGTATGGCCCTGCATCCGTCGTGCTTCATCCGTCCGTTCCTAAACTATTGCTTGTTACCACTCTGGAGTCTTATTTCTGATCCGATTTCAGTCACACGTGGAATAATAATCAAGATCCATGGATACTAATGAGGTGATCTTGCAAATGATTGGCTAACCGTGTTACCAATCTGGATGCTTTATTTCTGAACCGATTTTGATCATACTTGGAATATATGCTTATACCATTAAGATCTCAGACGAGTTCAATAACGAGAGATCCGTGCATATTAATGAGGTGATATTGAATCTAATTATCTGAGCTTGTTACTCCTCTGGAAGCCATATTTCATATCCGATATTGATCAAACTTGTAATATGGGTTTACACCACCAAGTGCTTGGATGGATTAGATAATGAACGAGCTCCACGCGTATTAATGAAATGATCTTGCAACCGATTGGCTGAGTGTTTTACCACTCATTAACATCTAGGGCGAGTTCAGTAATGAACGAAAACCACACATACAAATGAGGTTAACTTGCATCTGGTAGGCTGAGTTTGGTACTCCTCAGGAAGCCGTATTTCTGATCCGGTTTTGATCAGACTTTAAATATAAGCTTTTATTATATATTTCACAATGAGATATTGAAATATATCAGCGGGAGAAAAATGATATTGTCACAGTGACGATGTCACTTTTGGAATTACTTACTTTTCCGCTTAGGAAATATTTCTGTACTTATGTATGTCACTCAGATCTCTATTTCAATATTTAGGCCTATTTCACTTCTTATTCTTCTTCTGCTCATTCTCTCTCTCTCTCTCTCTCGCTATCAGTATGAACAGATCTTAAAATGTGTCAAGACTGTAGACCCTCTAGTATACATTTATTTAATCAATAAGGAGGCGCCATCAAATAATTCCTAAAAGCTAACTCCAAGCTTTTAAGTATTCACTTTTTAAAATTTGTTTTCCGCACGAATCCTGCAAATTATTAGTGACTGAACTTACATGAACTGTTGCTATTCGATATTCTGTCACCCATACAGTATCGTATGCCTTTTACATACACTCTACGACACACGGACACATTTTTAGCAAAAACACTTGGTTAAATATAGTAATACATGTGTTTAAGTTGCGATTCTACCTCACAGGCGGACATGCATTCATGACACTTTTGCTAATAATGATGGCGATACTGTGGGATAGTTTATCCATACTAATGGTATTAAAACTTCACCAAATGGTTAATCATACGAAACTGTTTACTGCTACCATATTGACCTGCGAGTTTTCGCTAAAACGCTTCATATGACATGTAGATGATCTGCAATATCCAACATAAAGGACTCGCGGTACTAATTTTAAAATAAAGTATATATGGGTTTATCTGGCCATGATTGGTTGATAATGGAAAGTACAATTTTAGTAAAAACAATCTTTTGAGAGATGATGCCATTGTAACTTAAAAAAATAGAGGCAATTGACTTAGGACCACTCAAAACTGAAAGTTGCACCCGATTCATTAGGTGCGGAATTGGAAACACATGTAAATTAAAAAAAAATTTAAAAAAATTGCTGCAGCTCGTGTTTTTTTTTTTTTCCCACGCAGAAGCTTGCATCAAGGATGGGTCTATACTGAGAGATATAGGTTAACTCATGAGCAGTTAGAGATTTCAAGTTATTGGATTTTTAATATGATGGTGTTTCCATAGGTTTACTGTCGGAGTTGGATAAGTACCGTGAGCGCTATAGTAGCCGCCATGGCGGCCATATTGAAAATATTGTCATGTTACTCCTGCTGCACAGATGGCCACCACGGCGGCCACTTGCAGAATTTTTTTTCATCGCTAATTTTCCTGAACGGATAATCATATTGACGTGCCGAGCTGTCATCCGGCATAACCACCATGGGTGCCATTTTGAAAATCTTATTATAACTACTGATCCTGAATGGATGATCATATCGACATGGGATTTTCAGTAAAACACATCTTTCAGTATTTAGTTGGTTCTACATTAAAATGATACTGATCTAACCTCCTGAATGGAAGGTTGTATCGACATACTTTTTACTAAAATGCCATAACAGTATGTAGCACGTCCTGAATGAAAATAGTGGTGATCTGACTTTCAACATGGAAACCATATTTCCTATCACAAAAAAAAACAACAAACAAACAGACAACGTCTTATCACTACTCTGCTTGAAAGAATGACACACGTTTTTGACTAAAACACCTCTTCCAGTATGTAATTTGGTCCAGAATGAAAATGGGGCAGAGCTGTCTATCAGCATGTCTGTACTATTGTGAACAAGTTTGAAAACCAGAGCAACTTGATCTTCGGGTCAGTTCAAAGTCATAGTTTGCATTTTCGTGGGTCATGTAGCTTTTTGGTGTCTTGGCTGCTCAGTGGTTAATGCGTTGGACTTTTTACGATAATGGTGTGGGTTCGATTGCCACCATCGGAGAAACCCAGATAAGCTACCGTGATGTGTCATTGGGCAAGGCACTTCTGTCTACTTGCCTCGGCACCATATAACCTTCTAAATGTTGATGTGCTGTTAAACATTGATCCTATGAACATAATCAAAGGAGCTTCTATCAGACTTGTTATTTCGTTGTTTGTCTACAAAAACGTTTATAGTCAGTACTCTGACATTGATTTCAAGGTCAAAGGACTTGACTAGTTTTTTTTTTATTAGCTCTACTGGTCATAGACCAGAAGAGCTTATGGGATGGTCTGTTGTCCGTCGTTCGTCCGTCCGTTTGCACAAGTTTGTTATCGCTATTCCTCCTAAACTACTTGGAGGATTGCCATGAACTTGACACACACATTCATCCCATGATCTTGTTGGTCCTAAATGAAAATGGTGCTGCTCGGACATCGAAGATGGGCGCCACAGCGGCCATCGTGAAAGTCTTGTGATCTCTACTCCTCCTGAATGGATGGTCATATCAACATGGGGTTTTTACTAAAAGACTTCTTATGATGTCTAGTTGGGCCTAAATGAAAATGGTACTGATATGACAACTACTATGGCCGCCACGGCAGCCATCTTGAAAATCTTGTTATCATTACTCCGAGTGGATGGTCATATCAACACGTGGTTTTCACTAAAAGACTTCATATGATGTCTGCTTGGTCCTAAATGAAAATGGTGCCGATCTGAGGTCCAATATGGCCGCCATGACAGCCATCCTGAAAATCTTATCACTACTCCTCCTGAATGAATGGTCATATCAATATGGGGTTTTCACTAAAGATATCTTATGATGTCTACTTGGTTCAAGATAAAAATGGTGCCAATCCGACCTCCAATATGGCCGCTACGGCAGACATCTTGAAAATATTATTATCGCTACTACTCCTGGACAGAAAGTTATATTGACGTGGGGTTTTCACTAAAAGACTTCATGCGATGTCTAGTAGCTCCTAAATGAAAATAGGGCGGATTTTGATGTCCAATATGGCCGCCATTGCAGACATCTTGAAAATCTTGTTATTCCTACTTCGCCAGAATGGATGGTCATATCAACATGCGGTTATAATAGAAGACTTATTATGATGTCTAGTTGGTCCTAAATGAAACTGGTGATGCTCTGTTATCCAATATGGCCGCCATGACAGCCATCTTGAAAATCTTGTTATCGCTTCTTCTCCTGAATGGATGGGCATATCAGAATCGGGTTTTCACTAAAAGACTCCCTTATTATGTCTACTTGGTCCTAAATGAAAATAGTGCTGAGAAACTATATATATATATATATATATATATATATATATATATATATATATACATATACACACAGATACACATGCACATATCGATTAAGATCCCTGATCATAACTATCAAGTCACTTAGAACATAATTTTCCATGGCACTGTGAACTGTGACTTGCATTGTGTTTGAAAGAGGTCTCGTTATGATTAGTGTCATTGTCTTCTACACTTTGATGAAGTATATCTGGGTCTACTTGGGCGTGGAGAGATGGGAGTGTTATATATTTAGGCACTATGTGGCTTGTGCCTGCCTGTGCAGGTGATGGTGTAAAGAAGTGGGGTCTTTCTTGGCTAGTACTACATGTACTTGGATTTTCATTATCATGATAAGTTTCATTGTCTTCTACAGTTTGATGAAGTGAATCTAGTTCTACAAGGGCTAGGGAGGAGGGAGATGTTAAGTAATTATGCCCTGTGTAACTTGTGTATACTTGAGCAAATGCGTTTGTAATTCATTATGGTTTTGCTTGGCAGCCACTGATAGGAATGGAGGTTATGGGCCAAGCTGAGGATGGCTGTGGTGACACAGTGCTGGTGTTAGATCTATTGTTTATGTCTTAACACAGTTCAAGAAATCCATTATAAGTCCAAGCCAAGGATCCACTGCCCTGAAATAAAATGTTATTTTTTTTATTTGAATACAGTACATGTAATTTTCATGTGTATTAGTGTTTTTGGATACATACCCATGTTGCTATGAGTATATGTAGAATTGGACATTAGTCCTAGGTTCATTCATCTGCTTCAGTGATGTGTTGTTCCTGACATGGATAGGGATACTGTCCTGATTTTCTTTGATGTGGATAAAATCAGGGATTACCTTTCTTTATGAATTTACTTCCACATCATGAATCCAGGGAACTCAAATGGACTGGATCCATTGAAAATTTTCTGTAGTATTGACATTGTTAGATTTACCACCATTTTATTTGTATGCTGAACTGTTAAGTATTTTCAAAAAATAATACAATTTTTAACAGCCTCAGTCACAAAGAGGAGTTACCAAAAGAATTTCAGTACTTAGCTGAACAATATCGATGATGAATAAATTCTAGATGAATGAATAATCGTATGATATTCACTGATTTTGACAAAGTACTTCTAAGCAATTGTTTACGTGGCCTCCATCTTGCAGCGTGAAGGAAATGATGAGAAACCACGTGTTTTCATCAGTCAGAATGGTACACTTGGTTAAAAGGAAGAAATGGTCTTATCTTGATTTCCTGGAATTTCTTTTCGCTCAGTAGAGCGCCAGTCCCTTTTAGGGACTCTTGTTTATTTATCTGTGATAGCTTGTGAGCATGATAGCACAAGCAAGTGTGAATGGATATTGTGTTATCAAACCCAGCTTATAGATCTAATATCTGAAGAATACATTGGATGATGCCAGTTCCATGAATTGCGTTTATATACCCCCCCCCCCCCAAAAAAAAAAAAAAAAAAAAAAAAACACGACAACAAACAAACAAACAAAAAACAGTTCAGATCAAACCAAATTTAGCTTCTAGGTATATCTTGAAATTAACTTAGACAATTTCTATGTTTTTCTATCCATGAAAGCAGTTGCAAGGTCAAAGACCATAAGAAAGATTTTATACAACAGTTATCTTGTGAGCATAGCAATGGAAACATAAAAAAAAGTTTTTTGTGTTACTAAATTTGCTATTCTAGAGTTTCTCAAGAATGGCTTAGAAATTTCAATGCTCAGCAGTTAAAAAAGATCAAAAGAAGAAGAAACGAAGTTGTTGTGAATTCTTACAAATTCTTTTCAGCCAGTAGAGCATCAGTCCCATTGAGGGACTTTTGTAAATGAATATTTTTCTTCAGTCTCAACTGACTGTTTACACTTTAAAACTAGTAGTATTTACTTTAGTTATGTAAAGGCACGATTTACCAGTAGTTAAATAGCAGTATGTCTTTATTCTAAAAGAAATTTGGAAATTTCTAACTGTAAGGGGAATGCAATAAGCATTTGTTTTGAAAAGGTTCACAGGCATGCAAATGAAAACAAGCTGCATATTAGCTTCATGTCCAGTTAAGTTGCAATAACAAGGAAAGATGATGTATCCCAATTAATTAGTGCCTCTGGGATGCTTTAAGTTAGCATGATTATGTTAGTTGCAACTGACAACCATGCTGTACCTGTAGCATACGGCCGTTACGGAGCCTTATTACCTTTGACTATTCTTTAATCTTATTTTATCAGCATCTTGTTAGGTTGGTACTACAGCTTAGATATTGCTGCAATCTGCCTAAAAAGATTATGAATAGCATGCATATCTTATCCACTTTCTTCTTGATTTTTCCTTGATCTTATACAAGTAGTATGTCCGATAAGTTGACCTCCTTTAGATATCATAGATGTGATATTTCAAATAGCATATATGTGATATTTGTGCATACTAATGAACTCCGCCCACTCCTATGATTGACTGACTGGAAATGCGTATGTTCATTCATCAGCATAAGCAAAGTACAATACATACGGGGATAACATCGGTTTCTTTTTGTCATTTTGCATCATAGAGTGCAAAGAGATTTTTTTGTCTAGATTGATTCAGGTCTAACCTCTGCACTTGGAACCATTTGTATCCCTTATGGGGATGCTTCTGCACTATGATCTATCCAAACTCAGCCGTTGCTTAAATTTAAGAATACATAATATCTTATAACAACTTTTTTTTTCGACAGTTGAGTCAGAAATAGTTGTGTTGAAATTGTCGCTGCTTAATTTAAGCTCCGTGATAACATTACAAGAAATCAAATTGTAGGTTTACTTCAATCTCGGTATAAATTTCTAAAGAAATTACAGATTTTATAATAACTGTACTTGCTTGAAAAAAAAAAGCAATGAATCAGTGAGCGAATAAAAAGAATAATAAGTGATTTAGATCGAACTTTAAGACGTTTCGATGCATTGTCTCCTTCAGAAACTTTGGTCAATAAGCGAATGAATCAATGTATAACGACTAAACAAAAATAAAACATATAACCTACATGGAACAAGTTTTTACTGAGAACATGCTCTTTACTCCGAATACTTTGTGAAATTTTCCTTAATTCCAGCTTCAATGCATACTGTTTTGTATATTTTGCGCAGTTATATACTCCAGTGGGTGGGCCGGGCGGCACGACGGGGGGGGGGGGGGGGGGAATTGCCCCTTGGGCGCCTGGCGAGGGGGGCGCCGTCGGGAGCTTTTTTATAGCTGTAACCGCCCCGGGTGCGAAGATGGAGGGGGGCTGTTTGAGGTTGGCAACTGACACAAAAACCGTTCTCTGTGGCAAAGTAGTGGCCCCACTAAAGAACATTGCCCAGGGCGCCTCGGTGGGGGCGCCACTAAAGAACATTGCCCCCGGGCGCCTCGGTGGGGGTGTCACTAAAGAACATTGCCCCCGGGCGCCTCAAACTCTCGCGCCGCCACTGGTGGGCAGGGAAAATTAGGTACAGACATGCGTCTGAGATTCATTGATCTCTCGCATACCATCTTAATGTAACTGCTGCACACTCAATCTAGACAGCCGCGCGTATGTTCTTGCTGTGAGTAGTTTCTGATGCTTCTAAATAGTAATTTTCCTCTTAATTAAAACCTCCTGCGAAATTCAGTTTGAAAAATTCAGTAGAAAGCCCATCTCTTTCAGAATCAGTTAATAAACTGCACAAAGCGGGTGCTTAGCTACCCCAACATCCTTTGCTAAGAATCCCGTGAGAAAAATCTAGAAATCATTGGATAAGTAGGTTACATGATTAACACTCAACAATGTTTAAAAAATATCAGCGACATATTACACACTTGTGCGTAACATGCCGCTGATATTTCTGATACATTGTCTCGTGTTATCATGAAACCTTTACATTTCTTTGCTAAAATAATGTTGTCTTATCTTATTTTAAAGGGAAACACGCCTATTAAAAGGGGATTTTTGTTTTGTTACATGTTCCTACGCTAAGTTTGAATTTAGCTGCTGTCATGGAAGTTGCTTCGTAGTGTGATCTGATTGGCTGGTAGGTTTTCGTAACTATACGTAGCAATTAAAAAAGAGAAAAGGAGAAGAAGAAAAAAAAAAAAAACGAAAAAAAGCGGACTTAACGTGAATTTGCACAAATTCTTTTCAGTCAGTAGTTCCCTTGAGGGACTTTTTGCCAATGAATATTTTTTCTCCGATCATAGATGACTGTTTAAACTCTAAAACTATCAGTATTTACTCTATTTTTTTTCAGGCACCGTTTACCAGTAGTTAAATAGTATTATTTATATATATATATTCTAAAGCAATTTATAACTATAAGTAGAAAGCAAAAAGCAGTTGTGTTGAAAAAGTTCAAAGACATTCCAATGAAAACAAGCCGCAAATTAGCGTCATGTCCATTTGCAAAACCAGGCATGAGTAATTTATTCCATTTAATTAGTGCCTCAGGAATGCTTTAAGTTAGCATGATTATGTTAATTACAACTGACAACCATGCTGTACCTGTAGCATACGACCTTCATAGATCTTTATTGCCTTTGGCTATTCTTTTATCTTATTTTATCAGTATCTTGTTAGGTTGGTACAGCAGCTTAGATATTGCAGCAATCTGCCTAACAGGATTATGAAAAGCGTGCATATCTTACTTATCCACTTGCTTCTTGATTTTTCTTTGATCTTTTACAAGTGATATATGCGAAACACGTATCTAGCTTAGATATCTGATGTGATATTTCAGATATCAGGTATGTGATATTTGTTCATACTTATGAACTCTGCCCACTCCTATGATTGACTGACTGGAAATGGATATGTTGACTCTCATCATGAGCAGAGAACACTACATACGTGAATAACAGCTGTATACATTTCTAAATTTATTCAGTAACAAATACAAAGAAAATTCATCGGGAAATGCTAGATTTAGTGACCGGGTACTTTTTCTCATGCTTTCCTGCGTAATGACCCTTACACGAGGATTATCAACCCAAAAAATGTACACCAAGCTGTCATTTTTAATTGATTTTGAATTGCTTTGACCCTTAACTATACATAGCTATCAAATCTGAAAAACGTTAAAAACGCCAACATTTCCTAAGCGACCATCCTTACAGTTTTTGCACATCATATACATTTGGTGGTAAATCATAAGAAATGCCACGTTCCACGGAACCTTTGTTAGCTGAATTGATTATCAATCTTAATGACTTGTGGTAGAAATACGATTTTTGGCTTGGATGGATTTCAAACCTCAAAGCCTGTGGTATGCTGTCTGCTCTTATGTTGTATTTTGTATTTCTAATAATAAGGCACTTTCTATATTTAGCTCATCTGATCTTTTTTTTTTTTGATCTTGAAAGGCCAGTTAAGATTTGTAAAGTGTCGTAACTCAAATTTAAACCTGAGAGAAAATAATTATTCAGAGTGGTTCCCCCACTTTATATAGTTTTACAGCTTCCCCGGTTATTTAGCACTTTTAAAATCATTATAATCAATTCAGTAGAAAATGCTCGTCAAAGGTAAAATGTTTGCTTTCTTCACATTTTTAAAAAACATTTTAAATTTTTTTTATCAATTGCTGTTAAGAGATTAAGAGAAGAAATGACTTTAAACATTTATAATTTAAATTACATACATATAGCGGGATATCGATGTTTGCTTATGATCATAAAAGGAACAGTAATATCAATATCTTGCAACTTATTTCCCTTTGCTCCTATTTAATCTAGTATTAATTCAACCCTACAAGAGATGCATACTCTCAGTACTTTGATTTGTTGATTTCTCAAGAAATGTGGACAAAATGTTGCAAAATTATAATCTGTTACTTTTTGATGAATACAACAAATTATCTTCTTTTCTTGCTGCATTGTTTTAGATTCACAAGGTATGATTAAACAAGCATTCTTCATTTCAGACTAGATTTTACAAGGTGTGTGTGTGTGTGTGTGTGTGTGTGTGTGTGTGTGTGTGTGTGTGTGTGTGCGAAAGTTCAATTTCTTCCATGCTGAACTTTCACGTTAAGAAGATACTCACTATAGAAACTTAACTTTAAGATTTTTCATAAATAAGCGTGGTCACCTCAGCTAAAAATATACAATTGACCTTTTATACGAGTCATACACACAGAAGCACATTCTTCTGTATACGGCAAACCAAGGTAAAGACTCGAGCATTGAAGCTGTTACTATATCATGTAAGGGCATTGTCATGTAAAAAGATTCTGGTAAAAAATAGTTCATACGGATTTCAGTGCTGACGGTCAAATTTTGGACTTTGTTATCAACATTTTTTTTTGTTTTTTGGCTCACTGCTGAGGTAATTCCGTTTGCGTACATACCAATTTCCTGTAGGTGCTATACTATTTTGGCCTCCCAAGATTTATTATCTTTAATGTAAGTACAACCTTGGAGAAACTGGGATATGTAATATCTGTTTATATGTGGATGTGGTTTGGTATTCTCTTGTTGTTTTCGTCTAATTGGTTCATCGGAAGGTTAAAAAAAAAAGTAATTCTTGTCACGTGATTGCTTTATAAACCTCGAGGTAGCACTCGATATTCAGGTCACGGACAAGACCGAATTAATTTATTCAAAGCACTGTGAAGGAAGACAAGAGTAGGAATATAGTTTTGTATGTGAGGTGTCTCCGTTTTTTTTTTTTGTTGTTGTTTTTTTTAACTTAAGTCAATGCCCTTTTATTTCACAATGGATACATGCTTGACAGTATTTGCCACATACTTGATAAAGTCATTGTTATTTCACAATTCCAAGGATAGACGATTTTTCCAAGTGTCTGGCCACGAAGGTCTTGGAGCACCATGGGTTGTCCCTAAAATTGTTGGTTTTTTTTTTTTTTAAATTTTAAAATAGTTTTTGTGGATCTTGAAACTTGATTTTATTCAATAAGGAAAAGATACGGAAAAAAAAAATCTTCATTGCCACCATTTGGATTAGAACCCATGGCTTGCATGTAAGATTTATTAGGTCAGTACTTGATATCTCTGAGCATTGAGTGTACACTCTTCACAGAGTGCACTAATTAATTACACTGTTGCTATGCCTCCAGTTACTTACACATTTTATGTGTTGTTTTCCTCCCTTGGGTCAGATATGAAAGCACGGTTCGTACAACCCTAAAAAATCCTTGATATAGAGGGGGTTGCCTTCAAAACTCCTTGACGCTATTTGAAAAAGTTGGCTGTTTTCTTGAAAAGTCATTGAATTTGTTGAAAACTTGAATTTTTCCTCCAAAGTCTTTGAATTTATTTAGGGAATACAAACGTTAAAACTGAATAAAAAAAGGTGATACTTTTTAAATTCATAATTTTATGACGTATTTTCCAGAAATAATGTTATGGGTGCCCATGAAAACTCCTTGAAAAGTCCCTGATAAACAACACTTAGGGGCTGTACGAATCATGAAGAATATATTTTTAATCGTTCCAAAATTAGAGACAGAAAATAACCCACTCCCCAACACTTTTGAATTGCAGTATGTCCTCAAAAACTCTCTTTCTATTCAGGCTATATTGTTCCTTCAACTTGTCACGACTTCTCCAATTTAAATTATAAACCAACATCGCTATGACATCAATATGACGTCATGCGCGCTTTTCATATGCCGCAATAATGTGGAGTGTTTCTTGCTATGATGTCTCTCTGTCCATCCGTACGTATGTCCATCTATTCCATATTTCGTTTCCACTCAACAACTCGAGTTCTCCACCGTCTAACATTACCGAACGCTGCAAGTACCTTGCATTTGGGGTAATGTTAGTTTTTAACGGCACTTTCAACACTTTATTTGGCTATGTCATGTCGAAGAAATGGGAACTAAGTGCCTTTCCCAAGGACACAAACAACCGACTAGGAATAGCCTGGGCGGGTATCTAACCAGTGACCCTTGTAATACGAGTCCGACGCTCTATCAATTCAGCTATCGCGGCCTAAAAGGAGCAGGGGAGAACGAGTGAGAACCCTATCGATTAGGGCTCAAAAGGTTAAAGGTTATGGTCACGGGGACTGAACTTAGGAAAACTGTTTCCACGCACAATAACCTGAGTTTTATACCAGATACTCTTGCCATACTTTGTAAATGGCCCGCTTTTGGGGAATAGAAGGACACATCCTGATTTGTGTGTCAAAGGTCAAACATCAAGGTCACCATGATCCTAAGAAGAAAAAGTGGTTTCCACACGATATCTTAGGTTCTTATTCTACTGTAACTAAACTTTGTGGATGGCTTGCATTTGAGACAAGGAATACACTTATTCATACTGGGGTCAAAAGCTCACCGGTCAAAGTCATATTTTCGACATCAGTTGCTGTAGTCAACTGAAAATTGTAGATACTATTTCTGTAGGGTTTACGGTTTATACGCTGATATGCAAGGAGTTCCAATATTGTTTGTCTCACCAAATTAAGCATCATGGTCAACAGTGTTAAAGTTTTGTGTGAACGTTTATAAAAGTTAGATCCATGGGTTATACTGATAAACATACAGACACAGGTGAGACACTGGGTTCCATGGAGCACTTGTTTATTCATAGAATATATATTATCAATTCATGTATATATGACACCTTGACCTCATTCAGACTCTGGAATACAGAGTAGAAAAGGTCACGGAGTTGAATGACGTCATGATGTCATAGTGATGTTGGTTTACAATTCAAAATGGTGAGTTGATTGTTAGTTGAAGAAACAATGTAGCACTAGTATAAAGAATGTTTTCCTTGAGAAAGGTCTCATAAGGCCGAAGATTTGAAGAGGACATTGTAGAATAGGTTAAATGTTTTTCAAGAAACTTTGTAGCTTAGATAAACTAATTATTCAGTTTCACTTTTGTTAATAATACAGTACTCTCTTATTGTAACGCAGTCCGTAGGAGTCATAGCGTATTCCGCCTATAACAGAAACAGTTAGAAAGAAGGTCCTGATAGTGAATTAGTGCTGTATAAATGTACTAGTATTATAAAACAATACTCCTGCATTATAATGTTGTCCATAGAGTATACTGCTTTATATTGAGACCGCTTTTAATGAAATACACAATACATACAATTTCACCGCTACTTAATGAAATGAGATCCATCATCATACTCGCCTTATAACAGGAACCGTGTTATAATGAAGGGCCTTATAGTGTGTGAGTGCTGGAATAATATTAATAATTTTCTTGTTAAAGTTTGTTTTCCCCCTACTTTTGAACATTAAAGTTTTGTATGTATATATAGTCTACCTGTATACATGTACTTAATTCTTATTCTCTATTTATACACACCTTCTAAATTTTACATCTCCATAATGAAAATGTAATGTACTCTTGAAATACTCTTTTCCCCCAATGTAATGTCACTTTTTTATACTTCTCTTTATGAGTGTATCGCAGAGTATTAGTTAAAGATCTGTATGCAATAATCAACAAGCGTTTGAAATTCAAAGTATGCATGACCAAGGTTATGTTGTTGAGCTTTAATTGCGACTTCATTCTCAGTACGTTAGCATGAGGTTTTCCGTTTTTATTTATGACCTGGTGGTTCTTTTCACATAGTAATTGGAGGTTTTCTATCAGTTTGCCCGAACTTTGGACCTGAACTCTTGACAGAAGGTACTTTCATAATTTAGGACATTAATACATTATGGGGGACTGAGGGGATTCGTTTATTGCAAGTTTTGGTATATGGAAGGGAGGTTGTTTTAGTGTTTGTTTGACCATGTTATTTAAGATCAATTATGTAGGGATCATACAGATGATACTAACAGAGCTTTTATTGGTAGCTTGGCAGTTCACATGGATGAGTCCCCTTAATGTTCAGACAATTTTGGGAGTCGGAATGGAAAAGATGGGGTTCAGGTGAGAAAATAGTCAGTACAGCAATAGGCAAAAAAAAAATGACATTTATTTTAAAAGAATCAATTTAAAAAGAGTTTTATTTAATTAAAACTTACACAGTTATTTCAGTATCAGGACACCCACATTTTTATTTTTGGTTTCAACCCTCTGCAGTTAAATAGAGGACATGGTCTTATCTTGAATTCCTAGAAATTCTTTTCGGACAGCAGTCTCTTCGAGGGACTTTTGTTTTACAAGGTCGTCCATGTGCATTGATGCGTAATGCAAACAGATTATCCGTTGGGTTCACCTGTACGATATGTTAGGTAGTTACATATTGTGTGGAAATAATGCATACAATCATGATTATAATGATATTGAATATATTCCATTTACAGACTTACTCAAGAATGCATCTTAGGTATGTGAGGTATGACCTTCGATTGAAAATATCACACGGATTTTTTTTAGCATAACAGTTAAATCTCTTCTGTGAGATTTTGATCTCAAGGAGTGATACTGAGATGGTACAAAGTTCAGTGATATTTTTCCTCACACTGAGAGATATCTCAGGTATGCGGTTACCTGCTTTGCCAATCAAGACTTCTGCTTTAGAAAACCTGCTATGGCACAATATGCACAATGTTGTCTGTAGAATTTTGGACATGTTTCCAATGTAGGGCCATGTTTCTCCAAAAACTGTAAGACCCGTATATAGAAAACTGTAGACCGAACTGAAAACCCAAGGTAAGAAATGGGATCCTGAAAGCATAAGGACTCTCACTATTGAGAGCTCTGATACATTTGATGGAGAGAACAGCTGTGACAGTGGTTAAGGCGTTGGAATCGTGATCAGAAGTGTCCAGATTCTATTCCCACCATTGGGTCAGCCCGGATCAGCTACCGTGATTTGTCCTTGGGCAAGGCACTTTACTTGTCTCGGCACTATATAACCTTCAAAATGTTGCTGTGCCGTAAAACGCTAAAAACCTTTCATGTAAAATACTGAAGGTCAAGGCCAAGTATCGGATTTCTTGAGGGTTCAAAGTATGTATATACTGGCGTAGGCATTAATAGACATCTGGAGGTTAAGGAACAGTTTTTAAGGGTTCAGTATGCAGAAAAAGTGATTATAGCTACGTACTCACTATGCAGATAGGTAAAGACTATATATATATATATATATATATATATATATATATATATATATATATATATATATGAGTGTGTGTGTGTGTTGAGATTTGAATCATGCATATAGACAGTTAACTTATCAGCCAAGCATAAAAAACAAATCTTAGACTTATAAGTCAGACATACTCAAAATCGTAGACGTGACTGGCAAACATGCCAAAAATCTTGGACTTGTGTCAAGCATACTAAAAATCTTAGACTTGTAATCCAAGCATACTAAAAATCTTAGACGTGATTGGCAAACATGCCAAAAATCTTAGACTTGTGAGTCAAGCATACTAAAAATCTTAGACTTGTGAGTCAAGCATACTAAAAATCTTAGACTTGGAATCCAAGCATACTAAAAATCTTAGACGTGACTGGCAAACATGCAAAAAATCTTACTTATAAGCCAGACATACTAAATATCTTAGACTTATAAGTCAAACATGCTAAAAAAACTTGGACTTATATGCCAAACATACTAAAATCATAGACATATAAGCCTAGCATACTAAAATACTTAGACTTGTATGCCAAACATACTAAACATCTTAGACTTGTAAGCCAAACATACTAAAAATCTTAGAATTGTAACCCAAACATACTTAAAATCTTAGACTTATAAACCAAGCATACTAAACATCTTAGACTTGAAAGCCAAACATACTAAAAACTTTGACTTAGAAGGCAGACATACTAAAAAGCATAGACTTATAAGGCAAGCATACGAAGAATCTTAAACTTATAACCCAAACATGCTAAAAATCTTCGACTTGTAAGCCAAACATATAAACAGTCTTTGACTTGTTACCCAAACATACTAAAAACTTTGACTTAGAAGGCAGACATACTAAAAAACATAGACTTAAAAGGCAAACATAATAAAAATCTTTGACTTACAAGGCAACAATACTATAAACCTTTGACTTTTAACCAAACATGCGTAATTTTTTTTATCCTAAAGCATGGCTATATTGTACACCAAGAAAGTTAGTGATTGATGATGAGAGTGCTTTTTCTTCCCGTAATAAAGACAACAAATATTTATTTTTAGCTCTACTGGTCATAGACCAGAAGAGCTTATGGGATAGTCTGTTGTCCGTCGTTTGTCCGTCCGTTAGCACAAGTTTGTTATAGCTTCTCCTCCTAAACTACTTGGAGGACTGCCATGAAATTTTACACACAATTCATCCCATGGTCTGGTTGGTCCTAGATGAAAACGGTGCTGCTCCGACATCCAGTATGGCCTCCACAGTGGCCATCTTGAAAATCTTGTTACTCCTCCTAAATGGATGGTCATATCAACATGGGGTTTTCACTAAAAGACTTCGTATGATGCCTAGTTAGTCCTAAATAAAAATGGTGCAGATCTGACGTCCAATATGATCGCCACAGCAGCCGTCTACTCATCCTGAATGGATGGTCATATCAGCATGGAGTTTTCACTGAAAGACATCTTATGGTGTCATATCAACATGGGGTTTTCACTGAAAGACTTCTTATGATGTAAACTTAGTCCTACATGAAAATGATGCCAGAAAATGGTGCCAATCTGAAGTCCAATATGGCCACCACGGCAGCCATCTTAAAAATCTTGTTATCGCTACTCCTCCAGAATGGATGGTGATATCAACATGGGATTTTCACTGAAAGACTTCTTATGATGCCTAGTTGGTCCTAATTGAAAATGGTGCCAATCTGACGTCCAGTATGGCACCATGGCAGCCATCTTGAAAATCTTATCATTGCTACTCCTCCTGGACAAAAAGTTGTGTTGACGTGGGGTTTTCTCTAAAAGACTTCTTTTGATGTCTAGTTGGTCCTAAATGAAAATGGTGCTGATCTGTCGTCCGATGTCCGTCCGTGCGTTAGCACAAGTTTGTTATCGCTACTCCTACTAAACTATTTTCATGATTACCTTGAAACACACACACACTCTCTCTCTCTCTCTCTCTCTCTCTCTCTATATATATATATATATATATATATATATATATATATATATATATATATATATACACACACACACAAACATATACACACACATATACATATACATACATACACATGCACATATAGATTAAGATCCCTGATCATAACTGTCAAGTCACTTAGAACATAATATTATTCCATGGCACTGTGAACTGTGACTTGCATTGTGTTTGAAAGAAGTCTCATGATGACTTGTTTAATTGTCTTCTATACATTGATGAAGTATATCTGCATCTACCTGGGCTTGAAGAGAGGAGGTGTTAGAGGTGTTATATATTTAGGTACTATGTGACTTGTGCATGCCTGTACTTTGAGTTTCATTAGCGTGATTAGTTGCATTGTCTTGTACAATTTGATGAAGTGTATCTGGGTCTACCAGGGCTAGGTGAAGCGAGGCATGGTAAGTAATTAGCCCCTGTGTAGCTTGTGTCTACTTGAGTAAGGGAGTTTGTTTTTATGGCTTTGCTTGATAGGCACATATAAGAATGGAGGTTATGGGCCAAGATGAGGATGGCTCTGGTGACTCAGTGCTGATGTTGGATCTATTGTTTATGTCTTAACACAGTTGAAGAAATACATTATAAGTCCAAGCCAAGTATCCACTGACCTGAAATAAAATGGCATTTGTTGATGGGAATACAGTAGATTGCGAAACCATATGTTTTCATCATTCAAAATGGTAAACATTGTTAAAAGGAAGAAATGGTCTTATCTTGCTTTCATGGAAATTCTTTTCACCCAGTAGAGCATCAGTCTCTTCTATGGACTCTTGTTTTGAATATTTATTTTCTAACCAGAGTCTATGGTTATGGACAACAGAAGGAGCATAATTTATGATGGCAACTGTCATGGCTAAATTCACACAGCTTATATAAAGGTCAGAAAAATCATTGTTGTGCACTTGAAAAAGAGGTAGGCTTTTAATTGGATAGACTAGTAAGTGTGTGTTTACAGTAATTGTTCCATGGAATTTTTATTGTTTGTTGAATGCTTCGTGGGAATTGTTATTATTTTTTAGTTTCTGCCACAGCTTTGTAATAAACTCACATAGTAAAATTTGATTTTTTTTCTTAATTACAGGAGCGTTTTGTTGAGTTTTACAAGTCTCAAGACAAGAAAAATGAGAGTCCATGGCCGTCGCTGGGAAGCATTTGCCTAGGAGCAGTAGGAGTTCTTGCCCTCGGGGCTTTTTTGACGCAGAAATCGTAAAAATCTTAGACTATTTAGTCAGCTGGCTGCAGTAAGCCATGGAGAGCTGGAAAGACAGTTGGATGAATGGGAGTATAAGTATTTTTCAAGGTCGTGGATGAGTGTCGTAGGAATTCGAGGAAGGAGAAAGAAAAGATGTCATCCGGCATCCTTTTCATGTATACGAAATTGCGGGTATCAATATTATCTTAAGACTCTGTTTGCTTTCTAAAAATATTTGAAGAATAGTTATTGTCATGATTTACGTAAAAATATGCTGTTTCACCTTGTTTTTATCTAGTATTTAGTAGTTATTGAGCTGATCTGTGTGCTAATTAAAGTCTCTGTTTCCTCCAGTAGGGCAAGGAAAAAAATAAAAAATACATTTAATTTTTTTTGGTCGTATTTCTTGGAATATCTTGTAATACTAATTGTTAACTCCATGGTGCTATCATTTAGAAATCCTGTTTTCTTACATTTTCTTATTATAGGTCTTCATATGTATGTGCAAAAAATGAATGAGTCTTTCAGAATGATACTTGCACATTGTGAGATATTTATATATTAAATGATTCAGTACTTTTTCATTCCACTTGACAGTGATTCATTGTGTGCTTTAATGCCTAGGATTTTTATAATGATCAAGTTGGCAATAATTATAACCAACTATAACCAACTTCTCTCAGTTTTATGCTGATCAAAAATAGCTGTTTAAAGTTTGTTCTGAATAAATCCAGATGTTTTACCAAATTATACGAATTATTTTGCTTGGTAGAACTATTAAGTCTACTGTACTTCAATGTGTAGGTAAAAATTGCAGACTTTGTGTTGTTGTCTTCATAAGTGTGTACAGTTTTATATATGCAGCTCCCAAGGTTAGAACATTTACCTGTTCAAAAGATAGCTTATAATTATTGTTCAAATATTTTGAATTATAAAGGTAATCATAACCAAAATGATTGTTATAGATTGATATACACTAGAACATTTTGAAGTTGATGCAGTTTCCTGATTTTGTTGTATGACTGGATTTTGGGATACATACAAAGTTTCTTTGACATTGAGGTGTTGTTCAAAACAAGGTTATCTGACCCATTAATTTTTTGTGGGTGGAGTGGGATCCAAGAATAGTTATACAAAGGAAAGGCAACAGTGGGAAGTCCAGTTACATGGAAAAAAAACTTACTATCGCAGAACATGGCAATACAGTACAGTTAATGAAATTAGCTAACAAGTGCTCAGGGGGAAAAAATAAATTGTGAACAGATTCAAAGGTTCAGAGTTTGTCCCTTCTCAAGCTGACAAAAAAACTCCCACTGAAAGATGTTTATTGTTTTACCTGCAAAAAAACTCACAAAAAGGAGGTCAGAAATAGTTCTTAAATTGTTGTCCATCATTGTTTATGAATACCTCAAGAGGTTGAGGGCCCAAATGATCAATGTTCAGGGTCATTGGATGTACACTAGTTATACATGGAACTGTGAATTTTGAAAATATTATTTTTCATACAAGTTACCAGAGAATCAATAATTAAAAATGATAAAGTTCTATATATTAGTAATAGAAGCAGGTACCTAAACTTGACATTGTCACACATTTTGCATTATATGGTTTAGATATTTTATATATATATATATATATATATATATATATATATATATATATATATATATATATATATATATATATATATATATATATATATATATATATATATATATATATATATATATATATATATATATATATTGCTGATGACATATCTAAAGCTGCATATTAGCATTACTTCCAGTGTAACGTTTTGGTAGTTTTTGAAATTTTACAACAGCCAGTGAGAACTAATTGCTGAAATTGTTTTGATGTATTTTAGATATCAGTTATTTTTTAACTTTAAAAAATCTAATTTTTGTGGCATATATTTTGAAGTACTGTTGCTAAAATACAAGCTCAGCTTTGCATGAGTTCTTCAGTTCTTTTTTAAGAAGGAACAGTGCTGAGTTAAGAACTCTGTGTTATTGCATGGTTTTTAGCTCCACTGGCCAAAGACCAGAAGAGCATATGGGATGGTCTGTCTTCCGTTGTCTGTACGTCCATTAGCACAAGTTTGTTATCGCTACTTCTTCTAAACTACTTGGAGGATTGCCATGAAACTTTACACACACATTAATCCCATGGTCTAGTTGGTCCTACATGATAATGATGCCACTCAGACATCCAATATGGCCATCACAGTGGACATCTTGAAAATCTTGTTATCGCTACTATTCCTGAATGGAAAGTCATCTTTACATTGGGTTTTCACCAGAAGACTTCTTATAATGTCTAGCTGGTCATAAATGAAAAGAGTGCCACTTGCACATCAAATATGGCTGCCACAGTGGCCGTCTTGAAAATCTTTGTTATCACTACTTCTCCTGAATGGATCCTGGTATGAACATGGGGATTTTACTAAACGACTTCATATGATGTCTGCTTTGTCCTAAATGAAAATGGTGCTGCTCAGAAATCTATCTTGAAAATCTTGTTATCATTTGTCCTGGATGAATTGTCATATTAGCATGGGGTTTTCACTAAAAGGCTTCTTATGATGTCTAGTTGGTCCTAAATGGAAATGGTGCCAATCTGATATCCAATATGGCCACCATGGCAACCATCTTGAAAATTTTAATTAATGTTACCTAGTGAAAATGGAAAGTCTTATCAGTGTGAAGTTTCCACCAGAAGGCTTCTTATGAAGTCTTGTTGGTCCTAAATGAAAATTGTGCCAATATGACATCCATAGCAGCTAATTTGAAAATCTTCCTAATTCTGAACAATATCAGAGATAGTTTCAACACTCAGCAGTTAAAAGGAAGAAATGGTCTTACCTTTGAATTTCTGGAAGTTGTTTTTGACCATTAGAGCATCAGTCCCTTTGAGGGATTGTTGTGAATGTCTAGTGAGGGAATAAATATTAACTGAAAAATTGCACACTACAGAAACTAGTATGGAAATTTTTAACAGTTGAACACTACAATATTTATATTGTATCGGGTTTTGTTGTATATTTCTTGCATACAGATGCACCATCAGATATATAGAATTTCCAAAAGCTTAGAGCATAATAAACAGTAAATGTTTATTGAATAATCATTTACTTTTATCCATCCTTTCATTCCACAGTATAAATGGAAAAGGCTGACTTGCAAGCTATATAAATATATATATATATATATACTCATCCAGTAACTTGGAAGTAATATGGGAAATTTACATCTGTAATACATGAATGCATATTTTGATTACAGATACTTATTATGTATTTTGTCTTGCTTCTTTAGAATCATTTTACAGTTCTAAGTTCTGTTTCCTTCACTTACATTATAAAAGCTGAAACAACATATTCTAATGTTCTTTTTAAAGTACAGGCTTTAACACTTGTTTTTGCCTGCAATGCAATTGCAAGACATAAGGAATACTTTGACATTGACAAGACATAGGGCATACTTTTACATTGACAAGACATAGGGAATACTTTTATATTGAGGGAATACTTTTACATTGACAAGACATAGGGAATACTTTTACATTGACAAGACATAGGGAATACTTTTATATTGACAAGACATAGGGAATACTTTTACATTGACAAGACATAGGACATACTTTTACATTGACAAGACATAGGGCATACTTTTACATTGGCAAGACATTGAGAATACTTTTCCATTGACAAGACATAGGGCATACTTTTACATTTGCAAGACATAGGGAATACTTTTACATTGACAAGACATAGGGAATACTTTTACATTGACAAGACATAGGACATACTTTTACATTCGCAAGACATAGGGCATACTTTTACATTGACAAGACATAGGGCATACTTTTACATTGACAAGACATAGGGCATACTTTTACATTGGCAAGACATAGGGAATACTTTTACATCAACAAGACAGGAAATACTTTTACACTGACAAGACATAGGGAATACTTTTACATTGACAAGACATGAGGAATACTTTTACATTGGCAAGACATAGGGAATACTTTTACATTGACAATTCATAGGGAATACTTTTATATTGACAAGACATAGGGCATACTTTTACATTGACAAGACATAGGGAATATGTTTATATTGACAAGACATAGGGCATACTTTTACATTGACAAGACATAGGGCATACTTTTACATTGTCAATACATAGGGAATACTTTTACATTTCCAAGACACAAGACATAGGGAATACTTTTACATTGACAAGACATAGGGCATACTTTTACATTGACAAGACATAGGAATACTTTTACATTGGCTAGACATATGGAATACTTTTACATTGACCAGACATAGGACATACTTTTACATTGACAAGACATGAGGAATACTTTTACATTGACAAGACATAGGGCATACGTTTACATTGGGAAGACATAGGGAATACTTTTACATTGACAAGACAGGGAATACTTTTACATTGACAAGACATAGGGAATACTTTTACATTGAAAAGACATAGGGAATACTTTTATATTGACAAGACATAGGGCATACCTTTACATTGACAAGACATAGGGCATACTTTTACATTGACAAGACATAGGAATACTTTTACATTGACAAGACATAAGGCATCCTTTTACATTGACAAGACATGAGGAATACTTTTACATTGACAAGACATAGGGCATACTTTTACATTGGCAAGACAGAGGGAATACTTTTACATTGACAATACATAGGGAATACTTTTTAATTGGCAAGACATAAGGAATACTTTTACATTGGTAAGACATAAGGAATACTTTTATGTTGGCAAGGCAAAGGGAATACTTTTAAATTGGCAAGGCATAGAGAATACTTTTACATTGGCAAGACACGAGGAATACCTTTACATTGGTGAGACATAGGGAATACTTTTACATTGGCGAGACATAGGGAATACTTTTACATTAGCAAAACATAGGGCATACTTTTACATTAGCAACACTTAGGGAATACTTTTACATTTCCAAGACACAAGACATAGGGAATACTTTTACATTGACAAGACATAGGGCATACTTTTACATTGACAAGACATAGGAATACTTTTACATTGGCTAGACATAGGGAATACTTTTACATTGACCAGACATAGGACATACTTTTACATTGACAAGACATGAGGAATACTTTTACATTGACAAGACATAGGGCATACGTTTACATTGGGAAGACATAGGGAATACTTTTACATTGACAAGACAGGGAATACTTTTACATTGACAAGACATAGGGAATACTTTTACATTGAAAAGACATAGGGAATACTTTTATATTGACAAGACATAGGGCATACCTTTACATTGACAAGACATAGGGCATACTTTTACATTGACAAGACATAGGAATACTTTTACATTGACAAGACATAAGGCATCCTTTTACATTGACAAGACATGAGGAATACTTTTACATTGACAAGACATAGGGCATACTTTTACATTGGCAAGACAGAGGGAATACTTTTACATTGACAATACATAGGAAATACTTTTTAATTGGCAAGACATAAGGAATACTTTTACATTGGTAAGACATAAGGAATACTTTTATGTTGGCAAGGCAAAGGGAATACTTTTAAATTGGCAAGGCATAGAGAATACTTTTACATTGGCAAGACACGAGGAATACTTTTACATTAGTGAGACATAGGGAATACTTTTACATTGGCGAGACATAGGGAATACTTTTACATTGGCAAAACATAGGGAATACTTTTACATTAGCAACACTTAGGGAATACTTTTACATTGGGAAGATACAGTGAATATTTTTACATTAGCATCATTGTTGGCAGTAGCATTATTGTTGATGTCAGCATCATTATGCATTTCAAACACTGTTGAAGGAGTACTTCTCACCACCTCAAATAGTTCACAGTGACCTGCTTAAATGTCATGCTCCAGCTCTTATGTTTTCTTATTTAGTTCCATTTACAGTATTTTTTTCCACAAGTCCAGTGGGCCAGCCAAATAACTTTGTCAACAAATGGGGTGGGTGGGCTTATTATCATTCAAAGTATGCTATTTAAATATTTGCCAAAATTTTTTAAACATGAGGGCTGGGCTTATCATCAAGCATGGGCTTATCAGTGAATAAATGCAGTATCTGACTATGTTTTACTTATCTATAATATCATGAAAATATTTTGATGGATTCATGTTTAGGGTGCACTGATCACTTTTACTTGTAAAGTAAAACCTGACTTGAAAGACTACTGCTATGATAGACCACCTTTCTTAGGGCATGGAATAATAAGTTGTATAATGTAATTACCTCTTTTAAGAGACCATTTTTCTTTAGAGATCTTTTTATGGCAGAAGGGGTTGTCTCTCAAGGCAGGTCCTAAATGAAAAATGGTGCCAATCTGATGTCTAATATGGCCGCCACGGGAGCCATTTTAAAAAATCTTGTTATCTCTACTCCTTCTGGATGGATGCTCATATCAACATGTAGTTTTCACTAAAAGACTTCTTATGATGTCTAGTTAGATCTAAATGAAATTGGTACTGATCTGGACCATCATGAAAATCTTGTTATCGCAACTCCACCAACATGGATGGTCATATCAACATGGGGTTTTCACTAAAAGACTTATTATGATGTCTAGTTAGTCCGGAATAAAAATAGTGCCAATCTAAAGTCCAGTATAACCACCACGACAGCCATCTTGAAAATCTTCTTATCGAAACTCCTTCTAAACAGAAAGTTATATTGAAGTGGGTTTTCACCAAAAGACTCCTTATGATGTCCAGTTGGTCTCAAATGAACATGGTGCCGATCGAACATCCTATATGGCCGCCACACAGAGGCCATCTTGAAAAACTTGTTATTGCTACTCCTCCTGAATGGATGGTCGTATCAACATGAGGTTTTCACTAAAAGACTTCTTATGATGTCTACTTGGTCCTAAATGAAAATGGTGCTGATCTTGGGTCTAATATGGCTGCCACAGTGGCCAGCTTGAAAATCTTGTTATCACTACTTCTTCATAATGAATGGTCATATAATCATGGGATTTTCACTAAAAGACATTTTATAATGTTTTATTGATCTTAAATTGAAATGGTGCTGAACTGACGTCCAATATGTGGTCATCTTGAAAATCTTGTTTTAGCTACTCCTCTTAAAGGGAAAGTCATTTTGACATGGGGTTTTCACCAGTAGACTTCTTATGATACCTAGTTGGTACTAAATGAAAATGGTGCCAGTTGTACATCCAATATGGGTGCAATGACGGCTGTTGTGAAAATCTTGTTGTCACTACTCTCCCGGAATGGATGATCATTGACATGGGATTTTTGACCAAAAGACTTCTATTGATGTCTACTTTGTGCTAAATGAAACTGGTGCCAATCCGACATTCAATATATCCACCACAGCAGCTAATTTGAAAATCTTGTTATCGCTGAAGAATATCATAGATGGTTTCAACACTCAGCAGTTAAAAGGAAGAAATGGCCTTAAAGGGACTCTTGTTTAAAATTTTTTAATGGGCAGTATCTCTTGATGGCAAGAGCCATTACTATGAAACGGCAGCAAGAAAAGATCATAGGTAAAGAACATAGGGGGCAATTGTGTAAAGCGGTAGGGTCTCAATGGTTTAAGGTTTTGGGTATGTCTTTATCTTCTATTTCCCTGAAAAAATGCCATCCTTCATTCTGTACGGGACATGAAGCATATCTTGAGATTTAGAAGTCAAGAGGTGTAATGTCAGGGTCACAGTGGTAAATTTGTTAGTGTTAAAAATTGAAATTAATGCATTGGACTTTGCAAAGAAAATCCTTGACATAAGAAAGACATTCATATGGATAACAAATTAAAATGTCAAAGGTAAAGATCACATGGTAAAAAAAATTGTTTTTTTTAAAAAATCATTTATGTGTAAATTGTTCATTTGGGGGAGAGGGGAAGGCAATTATATCTTCTGTTCCAAGGATGGATTTTGATCAGATTTTCAACAGAAGTTTTCTAGAACAGATGAATGATCCCAAGACAGTGAATGCTTTAAAGGCCAGAGATTAAGGTCATAGTTTCATGGGGCTGGTAGTGTAGATATTAGCAAGGTCACAGCGATATTTGATGTAGGCAAGAATTACATTTATGGATTTCTCAGAAACAGTGGATTATTATTTACTAAAATTAATTTATTTCTAATATATCTAATTCTGCCACCTGAAATGTTTTCGTGCCACGTTACTTGTAAATCACTAAACAATCAATCCACCCTTTTAGACTAGATGGGAATTCATTTAAAAGTTCCATTTTGACAAAAATTGAAAGGAAAGCTCTCAAAAATTTTGCATTCATATCCAAGGAAGGAAGCCTCTTACCTATGAAAATTTCAGTTTGACTGATTTTTATCTCACCTGGCCGTAACACCTCAGCATACCGTATATACTCGCTTGTAAGTAGGGTCCAACCTCAAACAACACATAGACCCTGATATGCCGTCGCATAATGAGTAGATAGATCAGGGTCAAAATGTTGTTTGTTCTACTGATTAGTCCTAACAAACTGCACAGACCCAGATCTGCCGACGCATTATGCGACGGCAGATTTGGGTCTATGCAGTTTTCAGTTAGATTCGACTTATAAGCGAATATAAAAGGTAATTTAACCAAAGGATTTTGGTCCATTTTTGACTAAAATCGGCCCTACGTCAGATTTTAA
Organism: Margaritifera margaritifera; assembly: GCA_029931535.1. Lineage (NCBI taxonomy): Eukaryota > Metazoa > Mollusca > Bivalvia > Unionida > Margaritiferidae > Margaritifera > Margaritifera margaritifera. Next base: position 93,143 of record JAQPZY010001119.1, read on the forward strand.
TGATATTTTTCCGAATGTATCTACTCTCTGGATACTTTATAGAACAGTTTTGTTTTCGACATAGTCTTTACTGTGTTTCAATGCAAAATGATGATGACGTCATATACAGCGGAAAACATAAAATGACGTGCATCAACGTTCTGTTTGTGTACCACAGTGTATACATAGACGTGCAAGAGGAATAAGTTCATATTCTTTTTTCCGTTTATATTTATCAGAACTGGTATGTTTCTTATTGGTTATATTATTCCAAAAGTTTCTTCAATATGGCGAATATTTTCTTATTCGTTGCATCATTGAGGGTTGTTTTCTTGGTGTAATTACTCAAAGCTTATCCGATCGATTTCCGTGGTAAAACCAGCGTTTCCATTAGGGAACGGAAATACTTAAACCCGAATATTTATTTACTTATTTATTTATTTAACAGAATTGATCTTTTCACACAAATTAATTAAAATTACTCACGAAAGTTTGATTAAAATATTTTAAACCTCCTCTGTCGTAGCATATGAATGAAAATAGCGTAAAAAGGTCATTTATTACTATTTCTTAACTTAATTATGATTAAATACTCGTATTTTATGAGTTTTTATTATTTCTTCTAATATTGTGTTAGAAATTTCTGTTGTTTTTGTGATCCTAGGAGTAACATCAGAAGCGCAATGAAGAACAATTATCTTTATTTTGAATATAGAGCGCATTTGCGGCCCAACTTTATTCTTTCACATTATGTCATGATTAGTCTTTACTACCATTTGACAAAATATCGCGGTGGGGGATGCATGCGCTCTATGTTAACTATCGTCCAAAGGGTATATTTCTAACTGAAATTTATGTTTTCCAGTACCATTTCGTTACGTGACGTCATGACGTCGGCACGTGCCTGCAACGTCACATGGGTACCAATTTGAACTCGGATCGGTACTGTACCATTTTATGATAGAGATAAGTCTATCCATGAAAAAGTATTGTTTGTCAGATGTTAGGGCCGTTTAGAGGGTAAAGCGAACCTAGACAGTAAGCATCCTGGCATAAAGCTTTTTAAGATTTATTAGAATAACACCGATCCTCTATTAAATATGTCCGTCGTTACTAAAACACAGGAGAAAAACACAAAAACAAAAAACTTTAAACAATTTCTTATCAAGAACCGTTGAACAGAATTTCACCAAATTTTACATAAAGCATCATGACACGCATCTCTTTCAAATTTATTCAAATGATGCCTATCCGCTATCAGATATGACCGCGGTTACTGAAAATAGAAATATAAAACTTTAAACGACTTCTTCTCAAGAACCACACTTCAGAATTGACCAAATTTCAAAGAAAGCATCCTCGCATGAAGGACTTTCAAATTTGTTCAAATGATGCCTATCAGCCATCAAATATGGCCGCCGTTACTAAAGAGAAGCACAATTTTAAACGACTTCTTCTCAAGAACCGCACAGTGGAATATGACCAAATTTAACAGCAAGGATCCTGGCATGAAGGTCTATCATAATAGTTCAATGATGCCGATGCGCCATGAAATATGTCCACTGTTAATAAAAATAGAAGAAGAAATATAAAACACAACCTTTAACCGTGTTTTCTCAAATTTGACACATAATCATCCTGGCATAGATGGCCTTCAAATTTTACAAATGATGCAACTATCAGGTAAGCGATATCAGGCCCACTTGGGCCTCCTTTTACTTAATATTGTGAGGTCACTCTCAACCAGTCAGTGAGTTTGGATCGACATGCATGTCTAAAAGCAAGCGTCTTTATTTTGACACTGTCATTGTGTTGTGGTATAGACTGGACTTGAAGCAGAGCATACTGAAAAAAATTATAGAAAACCATTTACCGTTCTTCGTGATTGGCAGGGCATTGGACCCAGGACCTGAGAGATCCATTACAAGTATTTATCCCATTGCCGCGCGTACTAATTAGCATAGCATTTTCTATGAAATCAAAGATTTTCTTTTGAAAACTTTACCATGTTACAAAAGAGTAATTTTTGGTTCATAGTGAAAATCGCCAAGATTGGTTGAAAGATGGTGAAGCCATCAAAGTTTGAATTTGTACATGTTATATGGTGAAGTTTGCCAAGGTGTCAGACCATTAATGAACTACGCTGCTTTATAGTCCGACAAGCTTAGCTTTGCAGGTGTTATTACATAATAAATCAAACATAGCCCGGCTTGTGAGTGGGCAGCGGTCCATCGGAACATTAATTAAACAGTGATTGGCTGTTGGTAGGTGGGTGGAGCTTGGAGATTCCATATTAGCTTTACTGGTCAAAGACCAGAAGATTTTTTATGGGATGGTCTTTCGTCCGTCCGTCCGTCCTATAGCACAAGTTTGTTGGCGCTACTCCTCATAAACTACTTGGAGGATTGCCATGAAATTTTACACACACATTCCTTCCATGGTCTAGTTGGTCCTAAATGAAAATGGTGCTGCTCGGCTCGGACATTCAATATGGGTTCCACAGCAGTCCACTTAAAAATCTTGTTATCGCTACTCCTCTTGAATGGATGGTCGTTGCAGCATGGGGTTTTCACTGAAATATCTCTTACGATATCTAATTCGACCTAATTGAAAATGGTGCCGATCTGGCGTCTAATATGACCGCCACAGCGGCCATCTTGAAAACCGTGTTATCTCTATTCCTCCTGAATTGATAATCAATATCAAGATGGGGTTTTCAGTGAAAGACATCTTATGACGTCTAGTTGGTCCTAAATGAAAAAGGTGCCGATATGTCCAATATGGCCGGCACAGCAGCCATATTGAAAGTCTTGTTATCGCTACTCATCATGAACAAAGAGTCATATCGACATGGGGTTTTCACTAGAAGACTTCTTACGATGTCTAGTTGGTCTTAGATAAAAAAAAGGTTGCTGTTCGCACATCAAATATGGCTGCCACAGTGGCCATCTTTAGAATCTTTTTATAGCTACTCCTTACGAATGGATGGTCGTATCAAATGGGGCTTTTACTAAAAGACTTCTAATAATGTCTAGTTGGTCCTAAATGAAAATGGTGCCGCTTAGACATCCAGTATGACCCCCACAGTGGCCATCTTGAAAATCCTATTATCAACACTTCTCCTGAATGAATGATCATTTCAGCACGAGATTTTCACTGACTTCATATGCTGTCTGATTGGTTGTAAATGACAAGGGTGCCAATCTGACATCCAATATGGCCGCCACAATGGCCAGCTGGAAAATCTTATTATCGCTACTTCTCCTATGTGGCTGGTCATATCGACAATAGAAGACTTCTTATGGTTCCGCTCTACCGTTTCGTAGATTGCACAGGGTTTGGTTTTTCAAGAAAAAGAATTTCCTAGGTTTTCCTCACTGGTTATCCTGGTTATTTCCACAATGGCCAGCTGGAAAATCTTTTTATCGCTACTTCTCCTATGTGGCTGGTCATATCGACATTAGAAGACTTCTCGTAGTTTGCACAGGGTTTGGTTTTTCAAGAAAAAGAATTTCCTAGGTTTTCCTCACTGGTTATCCTGGTTATTTAAAAAGATCTTGTATATCTTAGGTATTGTTAAAATAACGTTTAATTCGCTTTATTTTGGTGTATGACTGATGGGTGTAATTTGGGTTATTGAGTATACAGCTTGGCCTTACTTCAAATGGGCATCTCCCTAAAGACTGCTAGCTCCGCTTGGTCATTTTCATTTCCTGGATTTAAGAAGTAAATTTGTTGTGGAAAAAGTAGCCCATAACGTTTTTTTAAAAAACTTTTAAAAATATATTTTATAATTCATTTATTGCACTTTCAGGAGTTATTATTGTTTACTCTGGCAAATTGTATTTTCCCTATTTTAATAACTGCTCAGGTTTGTGTACTTTTCAATCAGCTGTCAGCTTTAGGCAGCGCGTTGTTTCCGTAATAACTGTTGAGCGGAACATATGATGTCTAGTTGGTCCTAAATGGAAATGGTGCGCATCTGATATCCAATATAGCCACCATGGCAGTCATCTTGAAAATCTTGTTATTGTTTCTGAAAAAAAAAATAAAAAAACGGAAAGTCATATCAATTAGAGGTTTTTACCAGAAGACTTCTTATAATATCTTCTTGTTCCCAAATTAAATCGTGATGATCTGCCGTCCTAAATGGTCAGCTTGGTGGTCATCTTGGAAATCATGTTATCGCTACTCCTTTTATATAGAAGGTCATTTTGACATGGGGTTTCATCAGAAGAGTTCTTAAGGTGTCTAGTCGGTCCTTAATGAAAATTATGCAAATTGACCCTCAATATAGACACCATGGTGGCCATCTTGAAAATATTGTCATCTCTACGCCTCCCAATGGATGGCTCTACCAACATGGGATTTTCGTCTATAGACTTCTTATGATACTCAGTTAGTCCTAAATGAAAATGGTGCCAACTGTACATCCAATATGGCTGCCACGACTGCTGTCTTGAAAATCTTGCTGTCGCTACTCCCTCTGAATGGATGGTCGTATTGATATAGGGTTTTCACCAAAAGACTTCTAATGATGTCTACATGGTCCAAAATGAAAATGGTGCCAGTATGCATCCAATATATCCAACACAGCAGCTAATTTGAAAATATTGTTATCGCTGAAGAGTATCAGAGATGGTTCAACACTCAGCAGTTAAAAGGACGAAATGGTCTTATCTTGATATCCTGTACAATTATTTTGAGAGCGTCAGTCCCTTTGAGGGATTCTTGTTTTATAGAGGTTTTATGTTTAAAAAAAAGAGTAAAGTTTATTCATTTTACATGGCTGTGATATGTTATTTCAATTTTCATTGACGCTGTCTAAAAAAGTAAAGCAGAATGATCTTTGTGGTGGTGGACGGTGGGAAACTTCAGTGAAAAGTAACGACCTTCGATTGGTTATCACTGACTAATCTGGCGATTGAACCGGGAACCGGATGTGCAAAACAAGTGTGTTACCACTACAAACCCACACTATTCGGTTATATATTGTTTGACATAGCATCTAAAGCCTATTGGTTCATAAAGTAATCCTCTTCTTTTTGATGTCTAATTTGAATACTTCATCCAAATTACAGTTTATAGTATTTCACGCAAGGAAAGAATCTGAAATGATTCAGACTTCTAACCTGGAGATCAAAACACTTTTTAATGCGCGATTGAGTTTGCATTTTCACTCTCTGCCAGTCAAACAAGACCCAATAAAGTATAGTCCTTCATGATTTGTTGAGCACCAACTCTCTCGTGCCGTCTCACAAGTTATGATCATCAGCATTCGGAACATCGCTCGGCTATTTCCGTCAAGTCGAGAAATAACGTCGGATGTAGTTGTAGGAATACACGTAAATTTGATGAGTTTGATGATTCGCCTCAGGCGGAGTGCACTACATACGTTGCGACAAAAAAAAAAAAAAAAAAAAAAAAAAAAAGGCTGACAATGTTCCGTTTATGACTTTGTGTCCTTCCTCTATCATATTTGCCATATGCTCAAAAGTAGTTCCGAATATAGTTCTCAATGGTGGCAAATTACATCCGATGTTTTTTTTTTGGACTTGATGGAAAAGGCAGAGGATGTTCCGATTGGATCGTCAGGCCTGACACTAAAAGAAACGCAAAGTGTTAGCCTTTGCGATAGTCATTTTCTTGTCAATCTCGTATAGTATAAGCCCAGCTCATTACTTGGAAAGATCTTTTGAGACAGTCCAATGCAAACCATGAAATGTTCATATTCCATATTTTATTAAGACTCGGAATCTGAATGTAAGTAAAAGCCATATAGACTAGTATTTAATAAAGCATGCGACCCTATTCGGTCTGGTCCAAATGTAGTGTGTGCATTCTTTTTTGGTTGTGTGTGTATATATATATATATAATCATTCGCCTCCTTATTGCCGTACTAGCTACTTTATGTACGTTTTAGCACATGTACAGTGCAACAAAAGCACATACTAAGGTAGCAGGGGATAGTCTCGTATTTTGGCCACCGTCTAATTTCCTAATTTAAGGGTAAGGTGTAAATGTGTAATAAATTAAGACAGGACTATGTGTGTATAAGCAGGGCCGGCGCAAGGGTATTTGGCGCCCTAGGCGAACTATCAGCCTTGGGCCCCTCCCCCACAATTAACTTTCGAAAATGAATATTGTGCATTAGTATGAATAAAAATCCTGCATCTGTTTTTCACTTTCTATTTTTAGACGGCATATTATTTTCTTTTGTACGCTATTTCTCTTTCTTTTTTTATTCATTCGGTTTTTTGCCGATTCCCCCCCCCCCCCCCCCCCCCCCCCCCCCCCCCCCCAATTTTGCCGCCCTAGGCGACCGCCTAGTTTGCCTAGTGGTTAAACCGTCCCCGTGTATAAGGAGTTTGAGTAGTGAGTTGTGAAATTGGTATGAGACATGTATTCTTCCAGTTGTGACAATTCAGTACCCATGTACTGAAATACCCATGTGTTGCTAGCTCTACACTATGTGCACATGTAATTTTAAACACTGAGTGTTGAAGGCAAGTAGAATATCATAAAAACAAGATGGAACGTAACTATTCAGCATATTTTTAGAATAGCCAGTTTACATTTTCACATTTCTCTTTAAAACTATTACACACTAAAACGACTTGTGTTGGAAATAAGTATGGCACAGAGCTCCACCATCAGCTCCACCATAAGTGTGGCACAGAGCTCCACCATGAGCTACGGCACTGAAAAATCCATGGGTGATTTTAAGGTCTGAGGGACAGATATTTTCACAACACAATCTAAGTAGAAGCTATCAGCTTTCATTAAGTATCCTGTCATATGTGTGTGTGTGTATGTATGTATGTATATATATATATATATATATATATATATATATATATATATATATATATATATATTAGGTACCCATACAAACATACTTTTGAGATCTGATTAACATTTTGTATTTATTTTGTGATTTTTTTCAAAATATGTAGGTGTAACTGGTGTGATTGTTGTGCAGTATAACCTATCCCTTGCCACCTGATTGTTAAAATGATGTCCTGTGTTAAATGTGCTACAGATAGACTATCATTGAAATCCTTTCCAGTAATACATTTTAGCTTCATTGATTTTGAAATTTACCAAGGTGGAGTACAAGCTGGCATCTTGTCGTGTATAAGGCAACTAATATTCGTGATTTTCAACGAGTCAAAATCAACACAAAATTACTAACGTGCCAGATTGAGAGAACACCGGTTTTCTGTTCTTTCCCTTTATGCATGTTATATAATATTTTATTCAGTCAAAGAATTTATTTCAATCGTCATACTTCCATCATGGTGAATAGTAAAAGTTGTCTGTTGTAATCCTATATGGCCACGTCATTCGGAAAAGCGTCTAATTTTGGTATTTGAATTCCAGGCTATAGTTAAAATCGATAACAGCCACGGTACTCAGCAGTAACTTTTGTTTTCTTTTTGTGTTAATAATTTTGATAGTCAAGTGTTTTCTCTCATTCTTTAAAAAGTGGCATGTAGTTTTGAATGGAAGCCTTAAGTGAGAAAAAAAAAATCAGAGGCTGAATGAAAAGTTAGCATGTTTCTTACATTATGTATCTTACAAAATGTTTATTTCATGGATAAATGGGTTGGTGGGTGGGTAGGTGAGTGAATAAGATATATTTGAAATGTTCATCATAGATACGAACAGCGATCAACTTCAAATATGAAATGCTATTGGCATACGGATCTTTATTTTACCTTGCCTTTGGATCGATAATTCATGATATTAAATCAGTATTAATGGTGATCAAGGCGAACATCCATATCTTTATCGATCAGAGGTGATCAGCTTCGTCCAACCTTTGAAAAAAATTGTACTGGAGTCGCACCTGTATGGAGATTTATGGTAAAGATTTATGCTTTAAGGATGTTTGCATATTTAAGGTAATTAATTTGTATCATGTGAGCTGTCAGGATTTGCATCATCATTGACATACTGATGTACACAGGTCAATCATGTGAGAATTTCACATAACATTACGTGTTTCAGCGTATGTGCTTCAGTTACTGCGCAGAATGTGGCCCTTAAATAAGTTACGTAGCTTAATCCGAAAACGTTTAGTATTCAGATGAATTAATATGATGGATGCATTAAATCCACTCAAAACCTTTTCTATTCAGTAATTCCTGATAATCATGTGGGTGGAAAATAGGAACGCGAACATTTCTTTATAAAGTGGTATGGCGTAAGATATGTTTGAAGTTGTTGTCCTATGTACAGTATATTGTATATACTCACTTATAAATCTCTTCCAACTGCAAACTGCATAGACCCACATCTGCCTGCACATTATGCGCCGGCAGATATGGGTCTATGTTATTTGTTAGAAGTAATCAGAAGTGGTTATTTAATGCAGGTTCATTTCTTCTAAGAGAAATGTTTGCCTTGTGAGTTGTATGTTGTGGAAAGGTGATTGTTTCATAAAGGCTACATTGAAGGCACTTTCGACTGTTAATTAGTGGAGTATATTAGTATATGTAACCAAAAAAACAGTTTTTGTATTTAAAAAAAAAATTGTTATGGTAGACAAAATCACAACTCATTCTAGTTTTTATTATCTTTTTCTGTATCTGTCTATCTAGTTCTACGCTGATAAAAATTTTGAAGTCTCTTTCCTAACCTTAAGTTTTCATTGCTTCTTACGGTAATGGCACTTCAGTAGATATTATTCCTGGTGTAAATGTCGCAGAGGCTTTTAATCTTTGCAAAAAGAAAAAAATACATTTACATAATTGTGTACAAAATAATCTCTTCAGTAATTTAATGTACTGAGACAAATGAAAACATGTAAGTTACAAACCAGTTTAATAGCGTGTGAATTGTACGTCTGAATCCAACAACGGACGTAACTTGGAGGGGATACTCATATATGCAAGAGCAAGAGAACAACAACAACAGCGCTTACAAAAATAACAACAACAGCACTTACAAAAATAACAACAACAGCACTTACAAAAATAACAAACACGACGATAACTGTCTTAATCTTTCACGTCCGTTGGAAAAAAAAGTAAAGAGACTGACAGACAAACAAGACAGAAAGAAAAGAAAGAGTTTGTTTTCTTACATGTCAAAGACCAACCGTGATAGGCATCGTCCTTTACTCTAATTGCCATGGCACTAAATAACATACTTAGGTTTCTGTACCGTGAAACACAAAACCAAAACGAAACATGTAGTTTTTGGCTCATCTAGCCCTATAGTCTCCAAACATTTTTAGCACGAAACTCACACTCAGTCTCAAAATCTCTAAATTGGATAGGATACTTGGAGTTGAACCACGTTAGTAAAATTTCGCAGTCCAGGAGAGGCTCTCAAATTATGAAGATTCTAGAAGTTTTATGGCGCTATCTGTATTCAAATTAAAATGATAGGTCATCAGCGGACTTGGAGCTTGAGCTTTGCCCCGTATTCTGGAAATTCTTTGAGCTTTCAAGCGCAAAGCACTAACTTTGACGCTCTTTAACTTTAATGAGAATAAAGTTAGAATCACATACTTTTCAATTTTGTCTTAACTTTGTTTCCTCAAATAGATTGAACCATTTTGATAATATATCATATCAAATATAGGGGTTTTGTGCTTGATCTAGAGTTTCTGGCTCAAAAAGTTTTGAGAATTCGCGGCCAGGTCTGCGATTATATGCTCTGTTGCGTATTTCTTGCTTTGTTGCGTATTTCTTGGTCATGAATAGTTTTATCTGTCTATCTATCGTATATAATTGCGTATAAGTCGGATTAAGCTGCAAAAAAAAAAAAAAAAGACTCTGATCTGCCGTCATAATACGCCAGCAGATCAGAATCGATGTTCTACTGATTAGTCCAAACAAAATAGCAATGACCCAGATCTGCCAGTACATTATGTGACGGAAGATCTGGATCTATCATGTTTGCATTTGGATTGGACTTGTACGCGTGTGTATATATATATATATATATATCTATATATATATATATATATATATATATATATATATATATATATATATATATATTTTATGAAGTGGTATTTCTGTAGAGAATTTTCAACGGTCAGAAATAAGATATTCAGCACCGACTTAAAAATGTTGGCATTTACGCAAGTATACCACACACCCATCTGAAAACAGCATAGACTATGATCTGCCTTCGTATGATTCTTTGATACATCTATATTATTACCATAGTAGTTCTGCCATTACTCAGTTGTATTGGCTTTTCAAAATGTAACCGTATGTCATTATGCGACAACATATTTGGGTCTATGATGTTTGCAGTTGGATTCCATATATATGCGAGTATAGACGGTAACTGATATTTACTAGTTCAGCAAATTTAACACCGTAGTATTGACTCTATGGCATCTTGTGCAGGGTTATTACGGTACTGGTTTATAGTTTTGTTCTTCTGATCTCTTTCCAAAATACATTTTAGGCATTTGTCCCGCATCTTGTGTTAAAGATGCAATATGTTAGCACGGAAAAAGAAAAAAGGTTGAACTAGTTTATTAAATTATCCATAAAATTTCCTACAAACAATAAATATTTTCCTTATTTTCCCCATATCATGATTTTCATCAATATTATCAAGGAAATAGGTCAAACATATAGGTTCACTGAGATTCTCTATTATTTTCCTTCCTAAATGACATATATTTCCTTGTTTAAATATGAATACATTTTATATCAGGAAATGATCTTAAGATTCATGCATTTATTTCGATTTTCACAGTATTTCCCTCCAGTTAAGCATTATTATTATTATTATTATTAGTAGTAGTAGTAGTAGTAGTATCGCAATTAGCTGTGATACCCAAGAGGTTGGTTGTGGCCCAACGTTTTTCATATATCAAATATTGTCCACCTGTTTGACAACATTTGCTATTTTCTACTTCAGAACAACCATTTTACTAATTTCAACCAGATTTGCTAGAAAGTATCCATGCATTTAGCAATTTGTTGTTGTTGTTGATTTTGGTTTTAGTTTTTAGAAATGATGCTTCTCTGTCACCATATAAGGCCGTCGTTATATAGCAAAACGTGGAAATGTCTATAAAAAACAAAAAAAAAACAACATTAAAATGGATATTATTCATAGTGACCAGATTGTACAGTGGGCATCCTTGCATCGATTCCTTTAAGGTGTGTACGAATGCTGCCAATCCATAATGATAAAATATGATATCTGTTACCAAAAAAGTAGTAAGGTACTCAGACGACTTCTCAAAAGTTGTTCAGCGAGTATTGAGAGTATTGCAAATGAACCCTTGTTTAAAGGCCCAGTCCGCCGTAGAATATGGATTTCACTACTTAAAGTACATACACGTCTTTCAACGACTTCGCAGCAAACTTTCGTGAAAATTTAACAAAATTTAACCGAGTTAACTGGCACGACGGACTTTCACGTTTGTAGAAGTAACGTGTAACAGCCATCAACTATGGTCTTGGTTATTAAAATATCGTATACTTTCAAAAGAATTCTCATAACTTGCCTGATTATAACCAATTTTCGGCCAAAAAATATGAAAACCTTTGAAAATTAATATAAATAATTTTAATTTTCTTTTAAATTGGGGACATTACTAAATTAGAGATAAAAACCTTTTGAAAAATATTATAAAATTTTTTGACCTATGTTAGTTAAACCGAAGCCCTATAATTGGTACCCATTCGTAAAAATTATGCGATTAATTTCGTTTTAAATCAGATGGACCAACGTTTTGCGTTGTGGCATCGCCAAAACGCTCCCCAAGATGGGGGACAACACTTTACTGCACAAGTTTGTTCTCAAGTTAGTTTCGTATTGAGTTGTGTCTACGTCATTTGTATGCCTCATCAAGACTGTGGTAGCGGCATATAGTCCTACCTTGTCTCTGCGTCCGTCACACCTTGTTTAGGTTTGCATTTTGGCCACTTTTCAGGTACTGTTGTGGGGCATCTGTATTCCAAGAACACATTTCTAATTTGACAAAAATAAATAAATAAATAAAAATAATTAAAACGTAACAATCCCAAATGAGATTCTGAATCAGTGAAATTTCGATACTTTGTTGTCGAGTTTCAAAACGTCTTCAATTTACACACACCAGTACAGTATTATTACAACTGAAGATGGGGTGTCATGAATTAAGCCGCAAGCAATACCCGGAAAACTTGCATAAAATATGTGACGTGTAAGTGTTATTTTTTTTTTTTTTTTTTTTTTTTTACGTATTTGACCCTGTAGATCTATCATAGGAGGGCCATATTTAGAGCTCAAAAACTCAGTCTGTTCTTTACTTCTTGTGTACGGTCTTGAATAAATGTGGTATACTTGCCAATTTAATCTATCAAAACCGCGATAACCAGTCTCATTCCAGTTCAATATGATCGTAGCTGTTGTATATAATGTGTATATTATAATTTCCATTAGTAACTACAGTGGGCCAGTTTTTACATCCGTGTATCATCAAGTGAGCCTTTGTTCAGTCTTAAATTGAAATACAACCCATTTCAGATGCTAAAATACTGTTCTTCATATTTATTTCACAATATCTTGTTTTCCTACACAATCAGTATTGAGTTTATGTACGATTATTTGCTTTATTCGGTTGACGTTTTGGATTGCATATATGAAAGCTTGGTTGACTTAAGTTTTCAATGGCATATATGAAAGCTTGGTTGCTTGAAGTTTTGGATGGCATATATGAAAGCTAAGTGCCTTTCCTAAAGACACACTGAGGCAGCCGACCCGAGCTGACCTGTGTGGGTATCGAATCCGCGAGGCATGGATTACGAATCCGTCGTTCTATCAATTGAGCTGACTCTTACTGTAGTTCCGCAAAGGGTTTCGATTTTGTCAGGGAACAAGTAGATTTCCCAAGATGCATTTATTTCCCATGTTTCTTTAATTTTCTTCTCTCTCTCTCTCTCTCTCTCTCTCTGTTAGTACACGTATTTATGTTGTAGTTTGTATTGGAATTTTTTGAATGCCTGCCCGTTGTTTTTATTTTGTACAATCATTCAAGCACAATTGATGTTACAAAAGGTGTTAAGAGTATCCACATCAATATGTCTGTTTATCTATCTATCCATCCAACAATTTATTTGTCCTTCAATTCAACGTGCCTTCTGTCCACCCATCTCTGTCTATGTATATACGTAGTGTATTTGAAAAGTTATGAATATTTTGTTATAACTTATTTGCTCTTTTGAACCTGTCAATAAATTTAATGCCCATTGAAAGACAAAATAACGTTCTATAAAATGATCTGCAGCTGCACGTACAGAACACCAGACACCTGTAGTTAAATGTGTGTGACGTAACAAAGGTAAATGACAGTGATGTAAAAATGTCGGAGAAAGAGAAACTGAGCAAAGAACATACTGTAAAATCATGGCGCTTTTAGTCTACTCTCCGACTGATAGCAAGGCCGACTTGGATAAAGTTCACTGATGTAATTCTCTTTCATATCCCACAATTCTGAGGTGTAACGAATGTCGCGAATCCATGGAAGATGACCCAGGTACTGGAAGACGTTATCTGCGATTGGTGAGCGGAAACTGGGTGCTGTGAAGGGGGCAATTGATGAAGATGCTCGATACACAGTGGAAGATATTTCTATTATCACGGGCATTAATTGTTCAGCTGTTTTTAATATACTGAAGAATCACTTCAGTCTTAGAAAGTTTTGTGCAAGATGGGTCCTGCATTTGTTGACGGCTGATAAAAAACCGACTCGGGTTGAAATCGCCAAACAACTACTCGCCAAATATGAAAAGAGTGACCAGAGACGTTTGAATGAGATTGTCACAGGTTATGAAACATGGATTTTTTTTTAAAAATCCGACTCAAGAGAAAATAATGAAGTCTGGATCGGAGAAAACGAGCAGAGACCACAAATCGCTGGACCTAGTCGGACTGTCAAGAGAGTTTTAAACGCACATGTTTACATGTGCCTGACTCTGCTAGTGTCACTGGACGTTTTTGTGCCTCCAAAGCGTTGCCAAAAATTGTAGAACACTACCGAACCACCCATCCGCGTACCGATACCCGAGGTATCCATCTTACTCCATGACAACACACAGGCGCATAAAGCCACCGTCTTGACAGACTTCCTGAAGGAGGACGGCATCCAAACTATACCACATCCTCCGTACAGCGCTGATTTAGCTCAAAGTGATTTTTGGATGAATCCCGTTATCAAAGATTCGCTGAGTGACAGAGGATTTGAAAGCCACCATGCGGTTGGAAGTGTAAGTTTTCCATACCAAAAAGTGAATACAAACTGTCATTTACTAACTGGATAATTAGACTGAGAAAGTGTATAGCTGTGCATGGAGAGTACTTTAACGGGATGCACAGACCTACTGTTCACTAATAAAGAACTTTGTTGTACGACGCAATAAGATTTAGAAATTTTTAATTACCCATCGTATGTATGGATGCATGCATGTGTCTGTCTGTCTATCGATCTTAATTTGAAAATTGATATTAAGAAGGCTCTGAATGAAAACATAATGCATGATCATGAATCGGATGGTCAATCAATATCCCTGTAAGTTTTAAGTTGTAAACTCAACACACAGGACTCTAATAAAAGATTGGGGTGGGGTGGGGGACCACTACCGGTACTTACGCAATGTTGAGAAGTTGAAAGGTGAAAAAGAATTCCATGTTTACGTTATTTCTCTGTAATATATAAGCCTATATAAGGATTTAATTTATTCACCACCCAAATTCTGTCAAACACGAGAAGATTATATATACAAAAAAATACGCCCAGGTGAGCATTTTGAAAAGTTAAATTCTTCTTCTTCCACTCAAATCTAACAATTTCAAGAAGAAAAAAAAAAAAAAAAAAAGCATTGTGGAACTGTGCATGATCAAGCTAAATGCTACCCTTAGTGTAGTATACTATAGTTTTTATTTTGTTATTTTTTTTATTTAATGCCTAAACCAATTTATTCATATGGACAATACATGCTTTTTTCTTGATAACATCATCCATGCTGATCTAGTTTAGCATATAATTTCTGTTCAGTACACCAAAGATAACGCATAAGGTTTGTTTTACACTTCTTTATTACTAAAGCTGTTAATATCACATTATCTATATATAACATTATGAGACTGAATTTCTATTGTCACAACCCGAGGAAAAGCTTTACCGAATTGCAGATGTCACATCACAGTAGACAGATACGAATACGGAATAAGTTGGGTTCGTCTCCCGTTTCACCGATTGTATGACAACAGATGTCTAGCATGACAGTGTGCTGACTTCCAAAATAATCAAAGTACAGTATATGAACACTACGTGCGAAAATAATCCATTTTGTTTAGGCAAAAGTACTGGTATTTCGCATACCAAGTTTGAGGCTAAAATAAGTGAGTGATTGAATGATGAGCGAGAGTGAACGTGGAAGAAAGAAAGGAAACAAACAAGCAAGTATGTATGTATATATGGATTAATGTATATATGGACTGATGTATACATGGATATCTTTCTACCTATTTATATGTCTGTCTATCAGTCAGTCAGTCTTTCTTTCTGATTATCTGTTTACGGCTTACTTAAAAGATAAACTTCAAGATCGTCTTTGAAACCCAGCCTACACTGCATTGTCGTTGTTTAAGTTTGGTCATGCAGTCTAATACCAATAATATCAGTCTTTATATATTCCACAGCATTAAACTTTATTTAAAAAAAATACAGTTTAAAAAAACAAAAAAAAAAAAAAAACGTCGATGACTAAATTTCTTATTTTTGTGATTTAAGGTTCACCAAAAATTCCGATAGATGTCATTTTCGTTTTGAAAACCGCTGCAAATTCCAAGTGCATCTGTCACCATTTCATAAAATGACAGTATTGAATGAACAGATATAGACATATACAGCTTGACCACTGCAAATTCCAAGTGCATCTGTCGCCATTTCCTAAAAAGACAGTATGATATGAACAGATATAGACATATACAGCTTGACCACTGCAAATTCCAAGTGCATCTGTCACCATTTCCTAAAAAGGCAGTATTGTATGAGCAGATATAGATATATACAGCTTGACCACTGCAAATTCCAAGTGCATCTGTCACCATTTCCTAAAAAGACAGAATTGTATGAACAGATATAGATAAATACAGCTTGACAAGTGCAAGTGTGTGGTGGACCCTTCGTTACAAGGGGTGCGATTTGGTTGGTTATCGTTATCTAGAGGATGATCGACCTCGGTGTTATTGCCCGGATCGAGTAAATAATAAAATAAATTATGAAATTTATAGATGGAATAAATAGAGATCTGAGCAGATATATAGAACAGAATAACACGAGCCCCGGTACATGAAATATAACAATTTAATCAATTACATAAAACAAATTGAGATAATACATAACATTAGGAAGATACACTTCTTTTTGAAATAAATCATTTGCTGAATTTCAACACAAATATACTTATGTAAATAGCCGTTCTGTTTTAAACGACAGACTTAGTTCATCATCGAATCGAGTGAACAATCGAAGTCATTGCCCAGCATGCCTGCATAACCTGGTTATCGCTGGTCACTCCAAATTCAATGGTGCTGTCCGGTCAAGATTGATGTTTTCTCCTTTTTCCCTTCTCACTCTCTCTTATCTCGCCTCTTTCGGCCCTCAAACTTTGTGTGGGTAGGTAGGTAGGTGGATATGTGGATAGGTGAATGGACCTATTTCCCCTTTCAAAATAAACAGAGAAGCAACCTAAATCTTCTGTCAAATATCCTTCTGGGAAAAGAACATTACTCCACTCTCGTTACGTCAGATATCGTCCTATCGGAATTCAAACAGATACCAAAGGCTATCTGGTCAGGCCAAGCCTGACAGACCATAAACAAACCTAGTTTCAGAAGATTAATGTATTTTCTAACGGCTATTTCATCACTAACTCACATTAAGATCACACGAGACATAACAGTTTCAGTTCACATCTTAATTATACAAATGAATCAATGAAATTCACTTCAGGGCTTAACTACATTAATTTCAGTGAAAACTCACTCAAGTCTTTATCATACATGAAATCATCTAAGATCTGTAAATTCACACAGATTCTCGCAACTCATATCAAATAAAGTAATGCATGAAATTCTTAGAATACATGATTCGTATAACAATCAAGACGACAAATTCAAATAATTCGTCAAACTCATATAAAAAAGATTATTGTACGAATTCAGACGAATGAACTCAACAAAATAGTTATACTCATATCAAGAAACTGATGTACGAATTTAAACAAATAAATTCAAGCAAACAATTATATTGATATCAACGAATTACATGAGACTGATGCAAATACCTTGTGCTTTCGATCCTCGCTCTCTTCTACCGTCAGAATTGTGTCCCTCAACTTCCAGACACTTGTCCCTTGAACAATTGTTTAAACGAGAGAATTTCTTCTTAATTCTATCTCGGAGTCAAGATCTCTTCCTCTCGCTGGAAAAACTTGGACTGATTAAATTTTGCGATGTGGAATATTTAAAACATGAAATTTTCGTCTGGGAAGACACCTCTTATTTGGTGTAGCCAATCAGATTAAACGTATCTACCGCTTTTTTTTAAATAAACTTCTATTTCGCGCCTATTTAAATAACTGATTCTGGACAATTTCAAAAGATAATACAACTTCTACTAGTCTCTGCAAACTCTCAACTTTGACATTTTAACCTTTTGTCCGACGTTAACAATGAAGGCTTAATTAAGAATCAATCTCGCCCCCCCAAACAGGGACATTAAAACCATCGCAGTCTAGCGATTTCATACGGTACCTTTCCTCATAAATCTAATTAATTGTTATTTGCCAACTAATGTGCTCTACAGAGGTACATCGACAGAAATTTTAACCCTTACAAAGTGCATCTGTCGCCATTTCCTAAAAGACAATATTGTATGAACAGATATAAATATAAACATATACAGCTTGACCACTGCAAATTCCAAGTGCATCTGTCGCTATTTCCTAAAAAGATAGCATTGTAAGAATAGATATAGACATATACAGCTTGACCACTGCAAATTCCAAGTGCATCTGTCGCCATTTCCTAAGAAGACAATATTGTATGAACAGATATAGACATATACAGCTTGACCACTGCAAATTCAAAGTGCATCTGTCGCTATTTCCTAAAAAGACAGTATTGTATGAATAGATATAGACATATACAGCCTGACCACTGCAAATTCCAAGTGCATCTGTCGCCATTTCCTAAAAAGACAGTATTGTAATACAGATATAGACATATACAGCTTGACCACTGCAAATTCCAAGTGCATCTGTCGCCATTTTCTAAAAAGACAATATTGTATGAATAGATATAGAAATATACAGCTTGGTCACTGCAAATTCCAAGTGCATCTGTCGCCATTTCCTAAAAGGACAGTATTGTATGAACATATATATAGGCATATATAGTTTGACCACTGCACATTCCAAGTGCATCTGTCGCCATTTCGTAAAAAGACAGTATTGTTTGAGCAGATATAGACAAATACAGCTTGACCACTGCAAATTCCAAGTGCATCTGTCGCCATTTCCTAAAAAAAAACAGATATAGAAATATACAACTTGACTCGTTTGGAAACTTTAACATCGGATTGACAGGCTGCTGTTGCTTCTCACAGTAAATTAACAACCACACAGCCATTAGCTCAACCACCACCACTAATAACAACAAGAGCAACGCAATGCCATCGACAACATTCTTCTTATTCGACTGGAAAGATGTTTTCGATAGTGTTGTGTTAAAGTCCAAAGGCAACATCGACCTTCTTCTTCGACTGGAAGGAGCCGCGATGGCTCAGTGGTTATCGTGCCTGACTAAAGGGTGCGGATTTGAATTCTACCATCGGATCAGCCAGAGTCGGCTACCGAGGTGTGTCCTTGGGCAAGGTACATTAGGGCACTTTTCTCTGATTGAACCATGTTTTAAGGAATTTACATTTGTTACCTTTATCTTTTCTTTTTTTATATATAAATTTTACAGAATTTGAACATCTTTATGTTTTATATTTTATCTTGAACTTTATGTGTACATGTATTTGGAAGGGTTTATCTTCTGAAAATTGTCCGCAATCTATTTTTACATTATTCTAGCTTTACCTTTGGTGGGCACCATATATAGCCACGATTGTGCTGAGGTGCCGTAAAACGCAACTAAATACATACATACTGAGGTTGCCTCGGCACTAAATAACCAACTTGAGTCGCTGTGCCGTGAAACACCAAACCAGTTCTTCTACCAGATATATCGTTTATCTGGCAGAATTCTTTTCAATATCTTTACTATATAGCAGACAGTCTGACTCACACATGTTTTTCTGGGCACAATTATTTTCAATATTTTTATGTCAGAGTCAGGAAATGTTGATGCCACTCAGCACTACGAAAGTAGAATGTGTGATTCAAAAGTACATTTTATTATTAAATCTGACGCAGCTTAGTCTATAACCATGGAGACCGACTATATAATAAATGACGTGGCGTTATATTTCAACACGTAAGTGAAAATCATGTTTAAAACGCATTAATTAGTAGTGATTAAAAAAGAAATATAATTAAATGTCTTCAAGTGCATTGTTTCCACCTTTTGATGATATATGATCCAGCTTTCAAACTTGGCAAACAAACGGATTCGATGTTTTGGCACATATTTCTTAATTTGCATAATTTAAAATAGCATACATACTGTAATTGTCGTGTTTAAAATGGAGTGGTCAATATTTACCTCAGGGTAAGAGAACGATATTTTTTTTAAATCCACAAATAAAGAGACGATATTTTTTTCCATACGGGAGCGCAAGACAAGTTCTTTTATTGCACCTGTCATAACACATTTAGCAACGACGAATCTGTATATTCAAAAAAAAATTGCATTAGATTAGAAGTATTCAGCAATTCTACAAATGTATACGTACTAGGTTGCATATAGTATTATGGTTTTAGATAGGATTTTCAAATATTACTCACCTTCTGCGGGCTCGAGGATGCATGTCGTAAGAGAATAATGGAGGCAGGTGCTGCGGTAGTTCGGTGGTTAGCGTGCCGGATTCGCATCCGAAATGGGGCGGGTTTGAATACAACCATCGGATCAGGTCGGCTACCATGGTGTGTCCTAAGGAGAGGCATTTTGCTCCTATTGCCTCGGCACTAAATAACTCACTTGTGTTAGTGGAGCGTCAAACACCAAACCAAACCAAACCTAATATTACTCCGTTTTGAACATTCCAAATGATAACGTGTCTGAATAGCACATATGGCAAACACAGTCACATATGGCAAACAGAGTCTCTGTTTGTTGAATCTTTTGCATCTCCCCGATTCATTAGATAACTTATGATTCCAATCTAGTTGCTACTAAAGAATTTCGAAATTTGTATGATAGGATATTGAAATATCTTTCAAATTGAAAATTTAGTTTAAAAACATATAAGCGCACTTGTTACTGAAATTCTGTACATTGCCAAACCAATCCTTAATAAGTTTCTATCTTACTGTATTTATGTGTCATTGAGGATTATCAAAAGACCGTATATCCCATGTTCATGTAGTCAGTATCAGGGGCTGACCCAAAAATATCGTTTAGTTTTGTTTAGTGGGGGCGTATACAAGTAGGCGCGAGGATCTATGGGACGGAACCCCCAGTGGGTGTCCAGGGGACGAAGCTCCTGCATTTTAAGCGTTTCCAGGGCATAATTTTAACCATCTAACTATACAGAAAACTTACTTTAGGAAACATTCCGGTTATTTCGCGCTCCTGTTTTTTTTTTTTTTGGGGGGGGGGGCAATTCCGCCAGCCGTCCCCCCCCCCCCCCATCCGCCTCTGAGTATTTACCAGTATATATCCCTGATACACTTTATCGTGAAAAGTTCTTGGTGTGAGACCAAAGAAATATTGTACATGCCTGAAGATAACTTAAAATGATCCTGCTTTGTAAGTTTTATTTAGTATGCAATCATTCTTATTGTAATACCTATTCTATGACTCTGTCGAATGTGCTACAATAATTATGGTCTTACTAGACGATAGTATGGTGAATAAAATATGTAAGACTCTGGAAGACGTGGACTGAGTTAAGAATAAATTACTTGTAGTCTAGTTTGTCCGACTTGTTAAAAAATTGTCGTCAGTAGTATTACTGTATGTATATTTACTAAAGATACCTTTGTTTGAGTACAAGTCCACCCCCTAGACTATGAAAAATTTATCAGGCGAGTTCTATGTGATTAACTTATTTTGCTACACTTTCCTCTGTTTGTTTGTTTGTTTTGTTTTGTTTTTCTGAGTTTTTCGTGCATATATCTTTTATTTCAGATCTCTCACTGTCTGTTACTTTTTTTTGGTGCTCTTCCGACTTGGTTTAAGCCGGCTTTTGTCCAGTTTGACATCGTTTAATATTTGAACTCTAGAATCCACAGAGATGATTGCTAAAGGTCCAACATCCGTGTCCTGGACTGATGTGGATATCCTGTGTTTACAAACGGTATTATACACTCAGTATAATATTTGAAATACACATGGACATCCTACTCCCTTCAAAGAACAGGAAATAGTACGAGAGGATACAGTCACTCCCACGGTTAAGTCATGTGATCTAATCTTGATCCGGGAGCAAATAGTCTTTCCCCTCTGTGCTATAGAAACATTTTAGCATATACATTAGAAACCCGTCATTTCGGACACCTGATTCAGACAAACAACTGCTCATTGCGGACAAATTTTAATATAAATTTTATGATTCCATACTATCATTAGTCTACAATTACGGACACCTGTTTATATTGGACAGAATGGGTTACAGGCCATATGATGGCCGCTAAAAACAAGTCTTACTGTATATTCAATTTTGAACTTCCTCTACAATACGGTTCAGTGCCACTTGCAAGAAGAAAAAGTAGAAGAGGAAGACGAAATAAGAAGAAGAAGAGGAAATGAAGAAAAAGAGGTTTAGGAGAACGGTTATAAATATAATGGAAAATGATCGGTGGTCAACTGCAGTCACAGATAAACATAAATCAACGTTTGTTAAAGAGAATAAACAGTCAACAGAACATTAATACAAGTAGTATACTTTTTTAAGAAGAGAAATGAAAGAAAGATTAACAAATAAACGAATAAAATAACGAATGTATCTTTATTTATCTGTCTGCTAATATATACGTGTGTAGATAGACAGATCGATCGATAGATCTATATATATATATATATATATATATACTAGTTAGGTAGACAGATCGATAGGTGCTAGACGACCATGGAACACGGAGAGGGTTTTAATCATCGCTTCTGCCGACGTCTATAATTTGCATCCTAATCATGTTGGTGTGGGTGCATCATGCAAGCAAAAACTATACTGATTCGATGCTTACATCCATCTGCGTGATTTTAACAGAAAACGCAATTTGTCGGAAGTAGGTCAGTCATGGGTATATTGATGATTGATGATGATGATGATGATGCAACAGCAGCATCAACAGTATTTTCAGCTATTCTGTCAGAGAACCGTCTGGTGTAATTCCACACAAAACATATTGAAACTGATTCCGAGAATAAAGAAATTTAAACCTAATTAATTATATTTATAGCAAGACGAGTCTTACGTGTAGAGTGTGAAAGTTGGATGTGGCAAAGTCTATTTTTGTTAATAATAATAATAATAATAATAATAATAATAATAATAATAATAATAATAATCAGAGTAATTTGGAGTGTCCTTATTAGAAAAGCGTTCAGAAATTATGATTAACACTTGATGTGTAAGTTCAACTTCAGGTTCCTATCAAATGTTTTCAAGAAACCTGCACAGAAAAAATAAATTTTGAATTATTATTGAAATTCAGAACAACAATATACAAAGTTTGCTGCTGAAGTTTGAAAGTCTATCAGTAAAGTTTTTTCACATTAATTTTTGCTGTGACTGCGCAAGCTCAGACTGGCTGGAAAATTATATTAGGTACTGGAATAACTGGAATAAGAGATTTTTACCATCAGGTCGCTTTCCAGCGACATACGAGGAAAAACAATGTAGTTACATTTACATCATACATACGTGCGGTTATACAAATATTAAAGGGTGAACACAGAAGGAATTAACAAGAACTAAAAAGCATTTCGTAGAATAGTCACAAACCTACATACACTTTTCATTTGACCAATATGTTTCACACTTATAAGTGTTATACATTTTATTATATTTGCTTTTGTACAAAAGTTCTTTTTTTTTCAAGTGACACGTTGTTAATCGAAAAATTACATTCGAGCAAATAATGAAATTCATAAGCGATTTATCTATTATTACTTTATATTAAATACTAAAACATTCTTTATGCAGCTTTATCAACATACATACATTCGAAGAAAGTAAACCAACTCTCTTTTGTCTTTAACTCTAAAATGACACAGCCCAGGCAGATCATCATCATCATCGTCATCGTCGTCATCATCATCATCATCATTTAATTTTTATTGAAAAACTTTAAATTGAGATTTTGTGGCAGACAAAGTCTTTTTCCCCCTGTCTTCCAAATACAGTGGGTATATTAATTCAGTGTATTACATGTATATCGCAATTTGTCCAGTCATATCAATCTACGTCGGTTATTGTAACATAACTTTTGTGCACTTGCCTGAACAAAATATCAAGCATTTATATACCCGACCTTTAAAGAAACGCACACATTTACTTTTAACCAAAATGAAAGGGGCACGCACTTGATGAATATGTGTGGATTTTCAGCTTTCTGTTTGCACGCAGATGTCGTGTCTTAACAATATACTGGATATGAACATTACCATATTTGCTATAGATTCTACCGATAGACGTTAATAAGTAATGTACTGGGGGCTTCAATTACCCAAGATTGGTAAGAAACTAACAAGCACAAAGGCTAGGTGTGTGCGTCTTCTTTTAGTTTTCTTTCTGTAGATCATGATTAACATTATTCATTTACTTTAGTGTAAATTGAGCACTTTGGCAGGTTATTTGTAAACACCGAATTACGTATTTGAATTCATTTCACCAGTGCACACTGTTCACGTGCAATATAAACGTTTGCACAGATGGCTAAATATAACATCCAGCTTGGTGCTTCCCACTTTCTTTATAAATGATTTAATTGATACTCCTTCTCATTCCAGAGAGCCGTGGTAGTTTAGCTGGTAGAGAGTCAGACTCGTAATCCAAGGGTTGCGGGTTTGATACCCGCCCAGACAGGGCCGGGTCAGCTGCGTCCTTGTGAAAGGTACTTATCTCCCATTTCATCTGCATCATATAGCCAATAATGTTTTGAAAGTGCCGTTAATAGTAAACCAACCAACCCTTCTCCTTTCGTCCTTTGCGCATTTCATAGTCAACATCTATCTATCGAACACTTCCTATGATGTAAGGGAGATAACTCCGTTGGTACTAGAATGCACAGATTGGACTTCTATAAGGGGCATAACTCTTGCAAATAAGTCCTGTAAAAACAAGAAAAATGGGACAAAATTTTACGACCGTTGCAGCTTGGTTCAAATGTTCAACCATAGGGACATCGTTAAACAAAAGTATACATGAACACAAAAATCTGCGTTGCGTGCAAGAAATGGTTCTGGAACTTTCTCGTATGTAGATTGTTCGATTGTCAGATATTCAAATTTAGAATTTGCATCAGTAAAACAAAACTATTTCAAGGAAAAATTACATAGAAAAAGAGTAGTAGGTAATATGAGACGAGATATTTACATTCTTTTCGTGATTTTGCTGAATGCTTGTGGTCTTACCGAAATAAAATCTAGAAAGATCTATACTTCTAAATCCTCTTGTGCTGGTGTGTTTTAAGATATCCGAGAATATCCAGTGTTAGTTCAAATATTTCAGCTATCGTCTTGAATTACGGCCACCTGTTTGTATTGGACAGAATGGGTTATACTCCATTGGATGTCCGCTAAAAACAGGCTTTAGTGTACATTCATGTCTAAACTTCCTCGACGATACGGCTCAGTACCACATACAAGAAGAAGAAGAAGAAATGGGAAGGATAAGAAAAAGAGGAAAAGGAGAACGGTTGTAAATATTAAGGAATTAAGGAGAATGATCGGTGGTCAACTGCAGTAGAAGAAAGTTAAAGAGAACAGTAAAAAAACGTATTATATATATATATATATATATATATATATATATATATATATATATATATATATATATATATATATATATATATATATATATATATATATATATGTATGTATAACGATAACACTAATACAACCAGAGTAATTCTTAAGAAGAGAAATGAAAGAAAAAAATGACACATTTTTAAAATAACGAATTGATATCTATTTATCTATCTTACTTACTAATACATTTCTGCGGAGATAGATAGATGGATAGATAGATAGAAAGTCAGACACATACATACATACATACACAGATAGACTGATAAGTGTTAGACGACCTTAGCACATAAAAAGGGTTTCAATCATAGCTTCTGCAGACGTCTATAATTTACATCTTAATCATGTTGGTTTGGGTGTATAATGGCAGCAAAAAAATATACTGAGTTGATGCTTACGTCCACCTGCGTAAGCACCGGTGTGTGTGTGTGTGTGTGTGTGTGTGTGTGATCATACTTCGAGTTTCGTCTAATAAACGAATAAAATGCTGGTTCCGGCCGCCCGGCACCCTACGAGGGCGGCCGACTAATATAGTGGGCTCACAAAAGAAAGCCATTAAAGTACTGTTTTCAATACCACACATTTTTATTTGAAAAGTATATTGTTAAAATATATCAAAATGCATATGGAAACCAACACATGTGCTTGGATACAACTGAAAGGTGCGGAAAAAGCTGCATGAGGGAGTACTACAATGTACATGCACAGAGGAGGGGAAACTTATGCCTGTACAGGATGCGGGGAAGGAGTAAAGGCGAGGTACGCATGCTGTTTGCGCTGCGGAAGTGAAACCGTGCGAGCGCGGGTTCGCAGGGAAAAGAAAAGTGTCTAACTCTGTGAGTTTCTACGACTACCCGCCATTAACTGCTAGCCAATTACTTTAATTTAGAGATAAGTTTCTCACTTAGATATATACATGCGATTACATGAGATGTCACATACCAATAAGGCGAGGGCGATGAGCAGAGAGTACGAAGGTCTTACGGCAGCCCGATCTCCTTACCCCAGGAGCCGCGAAGCGCTGCGGCTACTAAAGGAGCGACTCGACAGAGATTGCAAATGTTGAGGCGAAGGAACAGAGATTGCAAAAGTTGAGGCGCAGGAACTGGAAGCAGAGGCGAAGACGCCTGCGTAAGCTAGAGCAGGAAGAAAGCAAAACAAGGAACTTGCCCGTCTTAGCGCCACCGGGCCCGAGCCACCCAAAGACTCTCTCTCTCTCTCTCTCTGTTGGCAGGTAAGTCAGCATGACATGTCGGTTTTACCTCAATTGATTTAGATCTCTCTCTCTCTCTCTCTCTCTCTCTCTCTCTCTCTCTCTCTGGATCAATGATGGTAAAACTAACAGAAAAACCGACCAAAAGAGAGACAGATGGAGAATAAAAAAACAATATTATGGTTAGTCCTCTTTCTCTCTGTTGTTTGGTCAGTCAGCGTGTCAGTTTTATCTAAATCGATCCAGATCTCTCTCTCTGGACCTAGGATGGTAAAACTGACAGACATAACGGCCACGAGAGAGAGAGAGAGAGAGAGAGAGAGAGAGAGAGAGAATGGCGGATACAAATAATAGTATGGTCAGTAACAATGGTAAGTAAAGCATAATAACGACTTGGATTAATTGTAAATGACTTTCAGTGTTTGAATTACCTCTTGTCTCACTGTACAGTTTCGTATTTTGACCGCCCCCCTAATTTTTAAGGTAGAAGACAGTAGCCTAATTTGCATAAGCCTAGTGCTTATAAATTCACACAGAAGCCAAATCTTTAATATGGTTTACATTTACTTTGAGTTAGGCTTGAAAATGGGTTGGCTTGTTTGGTGACTGCATGTCACAGTTAGACTAGCACTGGAGATCAAGTGCATAATTTGGGCTGCAAATGAACAGCAATAGCAAAGACGCGAGGGGTCGCGAATTGCGAATCTTATTTTCGACAACTGCTTATTAGTGTTGTGTTCGCTACATATTTTTATTCACTTCAGCGGTTTGTTTTTATTTTTTATTTTTTCCCGCCGGAATTTAGTCGCCCCGTAAAAATTGCCGCCCTGTACGAAATATGTCACTGGCGCGTCCATCTTTTATCAATCGATCTCTGGCGTGTACGTCGAACCGAGTGACGAATAGGACAAACGAAATGACAAATAAACAGGAGGTAATTCAAACATTTATAGTTATTTGCAGTTGATCCAAATCGTTATTATGCAGCCTTACATTCTAGCGCATCTCAGCATAGGATTATTGTTTGTTTTATCCACCACCCCCTCTCTCAGTTTAATTTTCGGAGGGGGAGGGAGCTTGGGTAGTTTTGACAAAAAAATTCCAGTTCTCAAGTAGCGAGAAAACATATTCTTGCCCCCGATTTAAAGCAACAACAACAACAACAATTATATCCATTATAACAGTTGAAAAAATTAATTATCTTGAGGTGAAAGAAAGAAGAAAAAAAATATACAGGCTCAAAAGTAAATCTCAGCCCCCCACCCCCTTCCCAATGGTTTGTCCCTTAGACTGGTACCTTTACCTTCGTAGATCCGGAGAGAGAGAGATCTGAATTCATGGAGGGAAAAATGACAGACCATGACCAACACACACACACACACACACAGATGCATGTAGGTATTAAAACAATTTTAAATGGTCTGTTTAAGAACCTTTTTTTATTTTTTATTTTTTTTTAAGAAAATACACATACATACAGATTACAATATGTACGTTCACCTGGCCAAGGAATTTTAAGCATAGCCTTGTTTACCCAAGCTTTTTGCAACGTTGTATCATTGGTATCGTGCAACACTGTTGAAAAATCCCATGGAAAGTGCACACGTACCTCGGTTCTTTTAGGTCACTTGGTGTAATTTCATGTTTGGTGTTTTCATCCATGTCAAATTCTTCTTCTCTCACTCGATTTTTTCACAATTTTTTTTTTTTTTTTTACATTTACTTACGAAGAGAGAGAGGGGGTGAGGGAGAGACTTGGGAAAGGGGCGGTGGAACTTCGATGAAATTGTGTATAGTGTTGTATTCATTTAGAATCTGTAGATTAAACGGTGAATATTGATATGTTTCTCAACATTTTACTATTTTATTAATGACTGTTAACTGGAAATTCATCACTGTGTCTAAACAATATAAGGTAGTGATCTACTGTTAAAACCAAAATGTTTTAAATCAGGCCTTTAACGCTCACCCGGCAAAAATTCATACTGAAAACAGGTTAACCATTGACCGTAGGCGTGTGGTGCATTCTATACAGGTTAAATCAAAGAAGCAAAGACAATTTATTTTATCTGGTATGATTGCATTTGGTTTGGGTTTTGGGTTTTACGGAAAAACAACAAAAGTAGGTTATTTGGTGCCGAGACAATTGGAGTAAAGTGCGTTGCCAAAGGACACATCACGGTAGCCGACCTGGGCTGATCCAAAGGTAGTATTCGAACCCGCACGTCGCGAGTCCGGCACGCTAACCACTGATCCACCGCGGCTCCTTATCGGGTATGTTCCTGGCATAGGTTTTTCTTTCTTCCTGACGTAGGCTTTTCTTTCTTTCATTTACCAAACCATGTTTTGAATTTGAAATAATAATCTCTTTAGTTTGACTAAGAACCGATGATGAAATTTAAATTCTATCATTATTAACGTATATTGTCACCATTTAACATATATCGAGAGAGAGAGAGAGAGAGAGAGTCCCGGGTCCAGGAGAGTGCAGGGACAACACATTCGCCTTGTACCTGTGTTGTTCGGATTGTTGTCCCCTGTTCCAGCTGGAGCGATTGTTTTTGTTTTGTTGGTTTTAATGGTGCTTTTCACACATCATTATCTATACCATGCCGAGGAAATGGGAGTCAATAGCCTTTCCCAAGGAAACACCGTGGCAGCCGACCCATGATGGCCTGGTCGGGTATCAAACCCGCAACCCTTGGATTACCAACTGAGATACCGCTGCTCCCTCCAGCTTGTGCGAGGGTAAAGTGGTTGCATTGACAAGGTCGATGTTTTTCTCAGTTTTCCGGTCTCCTCCACACACAAGACCACACAACGCGAATACCTAAGCTGTTGAGAGTGCTGACAATAAGTTTTGAGACTTTGATGTACATTTGACGTAAATTAAAAAAAAAAAAAAGAAAGAGCATTTACTTTCATTAATCAATCATAAAAACCTTTTCACCGCCACGCACCACGTATTTCCGTATCAATCAATCACTCATTTGGAGTAGAATTGGGTGTGATGTGCAGAAGGGTGATTCTATTGTGCTCGACGCTGTGTGCAAAAGCCTACACATTTTTGGAAATCTCTCAATCCCGGCTTCTTCTCCAAATCATCACTATCCTGAAGCTGAACGCACTTCAAGTAAACTGGAATTACTGTTAAGTGAGGCTTACGTGGGAGAAATATTCCATTGTTCCCCAGTTAATTGGTTTTGTTCTCTTGTCCTTAAATAACGTATAAAAATATGAAGTCCCTACAATTTTAATTTTGTTAAATCGCTTCCAAAAAATAATCATCGATGCTTCATCAACCCCCCCCCCCAAAAAAAAAAAAAAAAATCTTGAAACTGAATGTTCATGTTCACCGAATCCCCTTGAAAGGCCTTTCAGCCATGTATTGTAGTAAAAGGAAATTTCAGTGGTCGACTTTTCTTCTCCTTGGGATCCACCCAAAGTTTATCATCCAGTGATTCCAGTGATAACACTTAAAATGATGTGTCTTGTCGAGAACATATTTAGCAAAAAAGGAAAAACTTGTCATGCGGAAAGTACTGGGAAGTACTTGAAAATTAGGTTAATTCCGTCTGGTAAATACGGGTTTATGATCTAGCTTGATTTGACCAATCAAACAACGCGTAGGCACGTGATCGTTAGTGAAGAGTTAAGATATATAGAGGTTATGCCTGCATAATCAGCTCACTTGAACTACAGATACATCGAACGATAGAAAAGACTAGAAATATAAGTATAAGAAATTCAAGTTAAGGTGTTAAGCCTATATCAAAATGGGTGGAAAATCAAAAGCAGATGTCGGCGATTTTACACTTAACCTGAACTGTATCGTTTCGGATTATATCAATTATAGGTTGAAGAAAGCCGGTTTCGTCTGGTCGACTTCGCCGAAATGTACAATCCCAGATAATGAGGTTTTGTCAACTGTGCGAAGGATTTGCGACGAATTTGAAGAAAAATTTTCGAAACAATTTAGTGACATGTGCTCCAGTTGTGTTAAAGTAGACGTTAATGCTGATTCTTTGTATAAAGTTTTCGAGGAGCTAATTGGGAAGGAACTAAACTGGGGTCGTGTTGTCGGCATCCTAGTTTTCAGCGGCATCATGGCGCACCAGTGTATGGTATCAGGCCAGGCAAATAAAGTAGACTACATTGTGGATTGGACATGTGACTTCATTTCAAAAAGAGTTGAGCCTTGGACAAGAGAGCACCATGGATGGGTAGGTTTTCACATTTAACATTTATACATTTAAGAATGTACCGTTGACTGTTTATTACATTAGTACAAATAAGAATGGAAGCAAGTCCTTTCAGATTGCGTGCAGACATACAAATACATCGTTGTACCGATAATTTAAGTCTTGTGAAAAATTATTTGTTTACAGAATTGTGGGGTGATCAAGGTCAGCTACGTTTACAGTAGAACAGTACTTGCGTGGGAATGTAAACAAGGTCTTTGGACGTCATCGGTCAACAGTGGTCGACAATAAATCAATAAAAATCGATAACTGATAGTTGGAGGGGGGGGGGCGAGGAGAAAACGGGAGCAGCGCAATAGCCTAAAAAGAATGTTCTACATATTTATGCAAAGTCTCTTGTTCATGCTAATTATTGCATATACTGTTCAGCAGCAGCATTTGCCACTATTGTGCCAAAATGTACCAATTGAATTGTAACAATTTTTTTTCTTCCCAGAAAGGATTTGTGGAGTTTTTCAAGAGGCCCACAAAGGACACTGAGCAGAAATCAGGCTGGGGGTTGTTGACACTTGGTGCACTTGGTGTTGCAGCTTTAGGGGCAATCCTTGTCCAGAGGACGTGAAAAGTGATGCAAGTCTCGCTCCCTGATGCAGTGCAGGGCTCGTGTCAAAAAACTGTCCAACCAGTCTAGTCCTTGACAATTAAACCAAATCACCTCAGTTAAATATTTTTCAATATTTGATCCAAATGATGTGGTTGCTTTTTAAAGTTGAGCTCAAGGGATGCAAAAATTGTTTCCAGGATGAGCTTTTATTTCCAGCATTTTGGAAGAAATTTTAGATTCTTTCCCCAAGTAGATCTTGTGCAAGACGGAACAAAATTTACCTTTAGACCCAGCTATGTTTACTTCCAAGAAGTCAGAAGGATGTGGTCTCCGTTGAATCACAACGGGTATATTGCACCATATAGATGAAGATTAAGACAGAAATGAGAAAGGAAACAGTGGGATCTAACAGAAAAATATATTCTGTAACCAAGTATTGCACAGAATAATATGTACTGTATGGATGCTTGGTGTGACTTAAATTAAATATTTAGACTGAGATGCCATAGGACCAGACCCCAGCATAAATGTGATTCACGAGTCCAGGTCACAGAGACAAGGAATTGTTTTATAGCCCCTGCGCATAACAGCATGTGCTTTCATGTGGTATATATTTACAAAGTGCCATAAAGCCATGTAAACTACACAATTATTTAAATAAAGATCTGATATTATTAATATCATTTTGTTATATTCAAGATCCAATATGATACAGACATGGATCAAGTTTTGAAGGACAGTAACATTGTGCAATATATAAACTTTTTCATAAACGTACTTTTGAGAGTGCGAGGAGAAAAAAATATTGAAATGGACTTGTTTCCATGGTGTATGGCATGATATGAGTGAGGAAGATACATTTGAAAGACTTGATAGCTTCATTTCATGTGAATATCTTGTGTAGAATTTCAATGGACATAACAGATCATTCATCATATTCTTGTACTTGTTGATACTATGCATTTAAAATAAAATAGTTAAATATTATTAATTTTGTTAATTTTTAGCACTACTGGTTATAGACCAGAACAGCTTGTGGGATGGTCTGTCGTTTGTCTATCAGTTCGATCAAGTTTGTTATCACTACACTTCAACTACTTGGAGGATTGCCGTGAAGCTTGGTCTAGTTGGTCATTAATGAAAATGGTGCTTCTCGGACATGAATATGGCCACTACAGTGGCTATCTTGAAAATCTTTTTATTGTTACTCCTTCTAAATGGATTGTCATATCAAAATGGGGTTTTCACTGAAAGACTTCTTATGATGTCTAGTTGGTCCAAACGGAAAATGGTGCCATTCTGATGTCTATTATGGCAACCATAGTGTCCATCTTACAAATCTTGTTATTGCTACTCCTGAATGAAAAGTAATGTTGCCATGGAGTTTTCACCAGAAGACATTCTTGTGATGTCTAGTTGGTACTAAATGAAAAGGGTGCCGCTTTCACATCCAATATGGCCACCACAGCAGCCATTATTAATATCCTGTTGCTGCTCCACCTGAATGGATGGTCGTATCAACATGGGTTTTTTATTAAATGATTTGTTATGGCTGCTTAGTCCTAAATGAAAATAGAGCTGCTCAGACGTTCAATGTGGCTGCTGCAGTGCCCATTTAAATCTTATCACTACTCCTGAATGAATTGTCATATCAGCATGGGGTTTTCACTGAAAGGCTTCTTATGATGTCTAGTTGGTCGTACATGAAGATGGTGCTAATATGACTGTCACATGGGCCATCTTGAAAATCTTGTTATAGTTGTATCTAAATGGCTGGTCATAGCAGTATTGTGTTTTTATAAAAAGAGTTCTTGTAGTGTCTAGTTGGTCCTAAATGGAAATGGTGCCAATATGATATCCAATATGGCCACCCTGGCAGCCATCTTGAAAATTGTGTTATTTTGGTGGGTTTAATGCCATTTTCAGCACATGATTGGCTATACATGGCGGCCAGTATATTTGGTGGAGGAAGAACCATCAACCCATGGGAAGCTACTGGCAAGCTTTCTCACACACCCACAGTGGTTGAGCCGAGACTCTAACCCACACGGACAGATTTGTAAATGATCTGTAAAGGTGAGTGCCTTAGACCTCTCGGCCAACCCGAGGGCCCCTCTCCAAAATGGAAAGTCGTCAACCAGAAGACCTCGTATTATGATGTTTTGTTGGACCTGATTGAAAATGGCGCCAATCTGATGTCCACAGCAGCTGATTTGAAAATCTTGTTGTTGCTGAAGAATATGCGATGGTTTCAGCACTCGGAAGTTAAAAAGAAAAAGAGGGTCGTATCGTAAATTACTGGAAGTTCTTTTTGGGCAGTAAAGCATCAGTCCCTTCGAGGGACTCTTGTTTTATGTTGTTCCAATATTGTCTACTGAGATGGGTAATTTTTGTTGATTTGTTATACACATTTTCTTTCATCACAGGAACTAAGCACAGTAAAATTTTGTTGGATTTATCGCCCGAGGTTGTTTTTGACATGTACAGTGTGTTTACAGTTGTGTTGAATCTTGTTCATGCTGACTACGGATCATGAAAACTAATTTGCTTGGTAATTTGGGTGTTCGAGTTAATCTGGATTCTACTAAAACAATACTGTATCTTGTTTGGAATCAAAGAAAGAAAGGGCCAGTTAAAAATTGTTTTCCCACAAAATGCTGAATTTTTAATATAGTCAAAATAACCTGTATCCAGGTGTCAAAGATTGCAATATATATTTCTCATTATATACTGTGGTCGCCAAGTTGTGATTTGTACAGAATTTAATGCAACATCACACCGCCATCCAAACGTTGCCTATGGTTTTACAAATTAAGATGCGAGGAAAATTACCGGAGTTGCACATTTACATCCCTTGTTTTTCCCCTATTGCGCCTCAGTTGTTGTGTATTTCAGCATATACGTGGAATGTATGAGTCATCATCACCATATGGGCAAGCTGTAACCACACACTCTTGTGCTCAGGCAAAATGCCAAATTCTTTGAAAGGCGGCTTGTTTAATGTGGGGTTCTCAAATGGGATATATGAAGATTCAGGAATTTGGTGTAAAGTGGGTAAATACAGGTGGTTCAAATTCAAATTATTTCCTACCAATTTAAAAAGAAAGAAATTTTCAGGGTTCATGCAACTTTGAATGCATGAAATTCAATAATTTTCTATGGACGTGTGCAGTAATTTTTCAAGGACCTAATTCAAGAAGAACATGATAGGGTATAAAGTTTTTTCGTATGCACCTAAAACAAATTATAGATAACATATTTCATTCAGAACATGTTTCAATCAGTGTTAATAACACAAGTGCAACTGTTTCAGAAAATCGTGCAAGTGATGTATGCCTTGTAAAAGGACTTCAAATCACTTGTACGTCTGCCATAATTTGGAACGTTAAACAGTGGCCGACTATTTAATCCATTTCGGGGGAGCGGGAATTTTCTTTCGAGCCGGGATATATTTTTCTCTTATACCTCATAATAATTGTATTGGCAACTATGATAATAAATGTAATAGGTTTTTTTTCTATAAATTAGAGCAAGACTATTTTTTCAAGCTATTTGTGGGCAGGAAATTAAACGGTCGGTCCCTTATGATATGATTTTCATCCGTTACCAATTTCGTTTCTGCACAATAACTCGAGTTGTCCACGATCAACTCTGTCGATTTGTTGGTGAAAAGGTCAAGGTCACCGACTCGGGAAGAAATATGGTTTCTGCACATGTAACTAAAGTTGTCCACCATCTTCAGTTACCAAACGTTATGGATATCTAACACTTGATTTCGGGGTCCAAAGGTCAAGGTTGCTGCAACTGAAAGCAGAGTAATGGCTTCTGCACAATAACTCGAGTTGTACACCATCTACATTTACCAAACTCTGTGGCTGGCTTGCACTTGGGGTAAAGAATAAGGCTATCGATTTCGAAAACGAAAATTTCTTACTGCACAGTAACATCGTCCACATCACAAATCTGGCCAAATCTTTGTAGATTGTTTACACATAGGGTAAGAGAGAAGCCTTTCGATTTGGGGGCCAAAAGGAAAGGTCACTGTGACTGAAAGAAAAAATAGTTTCTGTACAAAATGTTATCGGCCATGTACCTTCACCAAAGTTTGTGGATGTCTTTCACGTTGGGTAAGAAAGAAGTCTATTCATTTTTGGGTCAAAAGGTCAAAGGTCAATGTGACTGAAGGGATAAAAATAGATTTTGTTTAATAACTTTAGTTATAGACTACGTACCTTGACAAAAGTTTGTGAAGTGCTTGCAGTGAAGAGACGGAAGAGGCCTATTGAGTTGGTGGTCAAAGGTCGATGTTATTGTGGTTCAAAGAAAATTGACTTGCAGAATAACTTTTGTTCTAGAAAAAATTCCTTCACCGTACCTTTTGAATGGCTTGCATTTAGGGTAATAAAGAAACCTATAGATTCTGGGATCAGCGGTCACAGTCATGGTAAGTCTATAAGAAAATAATGGTTTCTGTATAGTACGGTTTTTTTAAGTTTTGAAGACCGCATACCTTGACCAAAGGTCGATGTCATTGAGACCCGGTGATTAGTAATCTCCAGACCTGTGCCTACATAGACGACTATTAAACACAGGTAGGGCATATACATGCTTCTTTGTTTTTCTCGTTCCTTCTTTCACATTTGAAATCGAATTATTTCTCATTCTCTCTTCTTTGACATCATCTTGGTTTAAGCGATTTTGATCAATAAGCAGCTACTGTAGTGGATTGGTTTGTTATTGCGACATGTAGCCTATGCACATTTGACCAAGAAGAGTGCGGTTTCGATTCTCCCAATCGGATCCGCAATTTTTACTCAACCCCCACCCCCACCCCACCCAAACCAAACCACACATTCTCTATTATGAGTAATGGGCTCGTATTCATGTGAATTCGGTACAGCCACTAAAACCATTTTATTAATTACATGTAGCAAATTACAAACGTTTTTAACTGTCGTAGTCGTATTTTCCCAACCTTCCCGACGTGATTATTGGATAATTTTTGTATTTGATTCAAATTTTGATTGTTACGATCATGGATGCCAAATTTTTCTTTCTCTAGACCGCATGGGGAGATATTGCCAGTGAAAAGCAACTAAACTTCTAGACAGCTATGCAAAATATTCTGCTTTACAGGTAAGATAAACCTTTAAAAGTCATGACAGTCAATTAATTGTGTATATTAAGGGATTCAAGCAACATTCTTGCATACCCTGGTCACAAAGTGTTGAAGTAACTGTAAAACCCACAACGTATTTATCAGAAGTAATTTACTCTTCGGAGACTAGAGAGACTGTAGTGTTCCTTAGGCTACAATTTTTCTTGAAAGTTTATACTTTCAAGAAGGGAAAAAGCAAAACTTACATTTGACGAGCATTTAGCGCCGTGTTTTGACCTTATTCCGCGCGTAATTTGAGCGTATTCCTCACGTAGTCCTTGTATCCGCAATGTTAGGGTTATTGCATGTGAGTTTGGGAAGCAGACCGTTGCATATGAGCGAACTGCTGCCGTAGGAAGGTACCTTTTAGCCTCACGTGGCAGAGACCAACGCTAGGGTCAATCAAAATGGGTAAGGATTCGGTTTGGTAACAATGGAATCTGTTGAGCAGCACACACATATCGACCATGAGAAGAATAACATCCCCTTTTCTCATCTCGTTCCCCATCCTTGGAGTTTATTAAGTACATAGTTTACACAGACAACACAAAATCTAGAACGAGACAGGTGCGTTGATTACAGGTATTATCGAGGAGACGCCTTTTTATCTGAATCCAGAGAGTGATTGTAACGGGGACCTTTAGTGCTAGTGCAGTGGTGTGTGTGTGTGTGTGTGTATATAGTGTGAATACGTTCTGCAAAGTAATACGCACGTGGTCAATTTTGATACTGCACTTTTACTCTAGAAAGTGACAGAATTGTTTACCTTGGTCTGGATGACTAGTAAACACAGTCCTTGACTAGTTCACGTCGCGTGAGGATGAAATAGCGATTGCCAGTATGCTACATGTATCTCTTTGCCATCAAGTAAAGGACTGCTTGCTTGTCTCACCCTTTAGTTATGTGACACCATGTTCCAGACTGTGATTGCACCAGCGAGTTGAAAGATGAACAGTTTGCGTGTGACTCTTTAACGTCATTTTTTTTTGGCGTGCCTATTTTCATTGGCGTAGCTAAAACTCGACCCTGAGCCTTCAGCAGTTCAGCGATTATAAATAAAGTGTATTATTATTATTATTATTATTATTATTATTATTATTATTATTACTCTCATAAGTGGTGCCACGATATGCTATTTAGACCAGTTTTGTAGAGATTGGTATCAAATACGCAATATTTTCCCCCTCCTCCCCCCAACACACACATGTTTTTGTTTGCGTTAAAAAGTGATAATATTATGAAAAATTCTTCAGAGAGAAAAGATCAAAATAAAATCTGTCATTCGAAATTTAAAGTGACTGTTGTCTATTTTGAAAAGAATAGAACCTATAATGATATGCTGTGTGATGTTATGCAATATTATTACAGTTCAATGTTGTGTAAGTGTTTTTGTGTGTGAAACTTGTTGAAGATAACGAATTACTATTTGATTGAAAAATACGGATTTACATCAATTTGAGATTGTATTTGGTTTGTTAGGAGTTTGGTTTGGTTTGGTTTGGTTTGGTGTTTTACGGCAAGTAGGTTATTAGTACCGAGGCAGTTGGAGTAGTTGACCGACCATTTAATTTTCGAGGGGGGAGGGAGGGCTGGTTTAAAAAAAAAAAAAAAACCCGGCTCTAAAATGGCTTGAAAAATGTTCTTGCTCTGATTTATAGCACTCCCCCCCCCACCCCACCCCCCCCAAAAAAACACACCATTGTATCTATTATATTAGTTGAAAAAAAAAAATAAGGTAAAAGAAAAAAACATACCGGTTCGAAAGCAAATCACAGGCCCTCCCCCCCCCCCCCCCCACACACACACACCTCCACCACCACCACACCCCGGCCTCTGAAAATTAAATGGTCGGTCCCTAAAGTACCTTGTCCAAGGGCACACAACGGTAGCCGACCCGGGCTGATACAATGATAAGATTCGAACTCGCACCTTTTTAGTGTAGAGTTCGGCACGCTAACCACTTAGCCACCGTGACTCCTTGCGGGCAGTGGGATTGGTTTTTTGGGATGGGCAGTGGGATTGGTGGTTTGGGGTGGGCAGTGGGAGTGGTGGCTTGGGATGGGCGGTGGGTTTGGGTTCCTGCTTGGAACGAATTATTAACTTTCTAACCTGTTTGATTACATTGGAGTGTATATTCGCTCCTATATATATATATATATATATATATATATATATATATATATATATATATATATATATATATATATATAAAGACACACACAGTGTGTGTGTGCACGAGCTGTAACTTTACAGACATGATGAAATAGTATAAGCATCAATTAATACCCAGACATTTGGATTGGTTTAAGATCATAATGACTTGTTCTTTCTGTTTTTTTTTTTTTAAACGAGGCGTAATTGAGAAATTTGTTTCAGTCGTTATGAAAAAAGCGTACGTAATATTTTCACAGATCACAAGTAAGTGTTATCGCTTAGAGATGCGGATACAGTGTACTTGGGCAGAGCTTGACAATTTCTCCAGCTTCCCTGCAGCCCTAAAGCCCTAACTTCAGCTCATCATGATCAGTTTATATATATATATATATATATATATATATATATATATATATATATATATATATATATATATATATATATATATATATATAGAGAGAGAGAGAGAGAGAGAGAGAGAGAGAGAGAGAGAGAGATTTAAATGCGCTTTCTTTCGTTTTGGTGATATAATCTACTGTTGCGGTACGTAGACATTTTATGACATTTATAACCTGGTTTCTCATAGATTGGTCTCTGTCCGTCTGGTTGTCAACTCGCCTATTGTCCATTTTTATCGTTTGTTCTTGAATAAATTTAGGATTACCATATTGGACTTTTTTGTAATATATTGCGGATGCATTTTGTATGTTGATTAAAAGGTAAGGTATATATTAAACCGGATCCATAAGAACTTAAAACGTTTCATTGATAAAGCATGCTTACTGAAGATATGAAGATTATTCGAATTATTCTTTTGGGGGGATTTTTCTCCTTCGTGAAGATTATTGGGAAAATCGGCACCTTTATATAATATGATTGTTTTCTTTCTTCTTTTCTTCTCACAATTATTGTCTACAAGTAATGTTTGGGGGTCGGGATGTTATATCTTTTGAGTGTGATGTGATCTTTCTTTATTTTTTTATATGGAACTTTATAGAGACGTATGCATTAATCATTATGAACTAAGTATACATAATATTCTCTCGGATAACAAATAAAATATTATCGCACAAGACGCGGATACAATCAGTGGCGTACTAAGGGTAAATGGCGCCCGGGGCGACGATGATGGCCCAAAGGGTCAGAATACGAGGTCCGAATGTTTATCAGCTGTTTTGGCGCCCCGGGCGATCCCCGTCCGCCCCCCCCTCCCCCCCGTTAATACGCTATAGGATACAATGTACTTAGACATAGCTTGTCATTTTCTCATGCTCATTTATACGTAACTTCAGGTCATCCCTGTTAAGATATACATATTTAAATACTTTCACATGCTTTTGATGATGCAATACGTGCAAATTATAGGACAGTTATCACTGCGTTTATCATAGATTGGTCTATACCCATCTGGTTGTCTACTCGTCTATTGTTCATTTTATACTCAAAGCACTGGATCCTTTTTTGACTATGATAACTTATCATGCATGTATTGTTTATGTTGATAAAAATTGCAAAAACTGTGTTAAACGATATTAATTCAAAAATGTCAATATAAATATGGAATTTTTTTTGGCATTTTGTTGATAGCCTATGCATTTGAAATATTATTGAAATTCATTTTAAACTAGAATTTTCCTTCTTACTGTAGATGATAGAACAAATTCGGATATATATAATACCACATAATGAAGGATACGGGTCAGAATGATATTTTGTTTTCACGTCATTTTGTACCAGTAATTTGGCAGGATAGGGTAGGGAGTGAAGATGAAGTGGGAATGTTTCTATTTTCTGAGTCTTTAGATTTATTACACTTAAATCTTTGAAGTCTTTCGAGGTTAACAATTTTATATCTTAACATCAATCTTGCAGATCGCTCTGTTCATCACTTCTCTAACATTATACCGTCAATAGAAGTTGATATTTTGGACAATCTTATTACATCTCCTCTGGGACCAAGATTATACACTACTTACCTTGGTCCCAGATTTTCATTAACAAGAGGAATTAAATTTAGTTTATGTTAGGAAAATGTCTGGAACATTCCAAAATTTTAATATTGGCAGATGTTACCTGATAAGGTGCCCCAGTACACAGTCTGTAAGAGTTTGCTAATCAATACCAGCCATCGCTGTAAACTTTCGATTATATTGTTTATATTATTGTGTATAATATAGAATATATGGGCCATACGTACATTTATTTTGAATTAATACTTACTACTTGCATCGCTGGAAATATTGGTTAATATGCTTCCAATAACAGTTTGATCTGATCCTTTTTTCTGTTTTTCTTTCTCATTTGATTACAATTTTGTGAACCATTAAAATAAACTTTTAGCAAAGATATAGTTAGTTCAGTGTGTGATTCAAGAATCATAAGCGATATTTATTTTCATTTATTATAAGCCCACTATAAGGTTCCGTATTATTTATAAAATGTTGTCCATCCGTTCGTCTGTGTATTACCAATTTTGTTTCCTAACCAGAACTCGAGTTGTCCACCATCTACTGTTAAAAATTTGCGGAAGGTTTGCACTTCGGGTAAGGAATACCCTATCGATTTTGTGGTTAAAAGTTCACAGGTCACAGTCACTGTTACTGAAAGAAGAAAAATTGTTTCTGCACTATAACTCGAGTTCTCCACGATCTACAGTTACTCAATTTTGTGGATTGCTTGCACTAGAGTTATGGAAGAATTACTGAATGAAGAAAAAATGGTTTCCGCGCAATATATTGAGTTCTCGGTCATATACAGTTACCAGTCCTTGTGGATGGCTTGCCCTTGTGGCAAGGAAAAAATCTGTCGATTTCGGTGTCAAAAGGTGAAAGGTTAAAGTCACTGTTACTGAAAGAAGAAAAATGGTTTTCCGCACAATAACATTAGTTATACATCATATACATGGACCAAACGTTATAAATGGCTTGTACTTGGGGATAGGAAGAAGCCTTTCGATTTGATGGTCAATAGGGCAAAAGTCAAGGTCACTGTGACTGAAAGAAGAAAAACGGTTTCTAGACAAAAATTTCAGTTATCGACCATATATATTCACCAAAGTATGTGCATATTGGATGTGAAAGAAGCCAATAGATTTGGGGGTCAAAGGATAAAAGATCAAGGTCACTGTGAATGAAAGAAGAAACGTTTTTTAATATAATAACTTCAGTTCTAGACCACGAACCTTGCGCAAAGTTTATGGAGGGCTTGCACTTAGGGGAATAAAGCAACCTCTAGATTCTGGGGTATAAAGGTCAGAGGTCACTGTTATGATAAGTCTGATACCACAACAAATGGTTTCTTCACATTAAGTTTAGTTCAATGACCTGTACCAAAGGTCGAGGTCATTGAGACTTTTTGATAAATGATCTCCAGTTAACTACACCCTCTTAGAGCTTATATAGAAGACCATTAACACGTGGGGGGCTTATAATGTGCCGTTCATAGTACTCTTGTGTGTATTTATGTTTTAGTGTACAGTTGAGGTTGTATACATATCATGTGTGGACAGCACAGGGCATCAGCTCATGGGCAGTAGGACCTGATGGCTATCCACTGCATCCTGGCAGACGTCTCGACATTTTACTGCTATTGGATTCAGACAGGCCTGGTCGAGAGAGTGAGGGTGACTCTGCGCAACTTTCTCTCACTTAAATCCAACTCACGCACAAGTCATGACATTATCCCCCCCCCCCCCCCCCCGACACATACACACTAGATACCTTCAAGTCCTGTGGCGATAGGCGAGCGGCAAAGCAGCAGGTGTGGATACACTGGGAGCTGTAGCTGCATACCCGCACACAGGTTGCTCAGAGCATAGGGTCGCTTTCCACTGGACCGAAGAAGCAGTGGAACTCGGCAGCTGCCTGGGTGACTGATCAGCCATATTGAGGATCATACTGCTCACCTCCGTGGCATGAGGAATGGGCTAGAAAATGTGCCCTAAACATCGCCTGTTTTATCTTAAGCCTGGTCAGCATGATGGATGCATTCTTGTACTCTTGGGGTATAGTTCCTTGAGTCCACATTGGAAGAGTTCAATCAGTGCCATCTGCGAGCCTCCGGATTTGTAGACTTCTGCTGGTGTGGCATATGTTTCAGATGCTTTACCATTTTACACAAGGTCAACTGCTTTCTCATTTTCAGTCTG
The DNA here is from genome assembly GCA_029931535.1 of Margaritifera margaritifera. Classification (NCBI taxonomy): domain Eukaryota; kingdom Metazoa; phylum Mollusca; class Bivalvia; order Unionida; family Margaritiferidae; genus Margaritifera; species Margaritifera margaritifera. The sequence continues at coordinate 135,771 of JAQPZY010001119.1, forward strand.
TGTTGGAGGATCAGCAAAATATATGTTGGTTTCCACTTGGGTCAGTCTATCAATTGCCTCCTCACTGATAGATGATTGTTGATTTAGGATGTTGTTGTAGTGTTCTGCCCATCTTTGTAGTATCCTTTCTTTGTCAGTGAGCAGTGTGGCGCCATCATGACTCAGTAATGGAGATGTTTCTGATGACTGTGGCCCATAGATTGTCTTCAAAGCATCATAGAGATTCTTCATGTCATTCCTGTCAGCGTAGGACTGAATCTCATCTGCCTTGTTGCTCAGCCATGAGTCTTGCAACTCTCCTAGTTGCATTGAACAGTCGTCATGATGTTGTTGAAGGCTGCCTTCTTAGATGATGAAATGCCGTCTTCTAAACATACATTTTGCAGCCGATATTTCTCGTTCTGTGGTCTCCATATGGCAACATCATTCTCATCAAACCAGTCTTGATGTTTATGTGTGGTGGGACCGAGGGTTTTGGATGCAGCGAAGTACACAGAATCTCTGAAGGATGCCCTGTTTTCCTCGACGTTCTCTGAGTTCGCATCAGTTGTTTCTAGCTGGCTGCATAGTTCTTCAACAAATGCCTGTTTCGCATTCTCCTGTTTCAATTTGGAGACATTTAACTTTTTGGACACTTTTTGCCTTGTGGTCGTCTGCTATGCTGAATCCGGATATTAAGATTGGAGACTATGAGCCAGTTGTCAGTCCATCATTCTGAACTTCTCATGGCCTTCGTCACTCGGACATCCTGCCTGTGTCTTCTCCTGATGATGACGTAGTCAATGAGATGCCAGTGCTTGAAGCGTAGGTGCATCCAAGACGTCATGTTTCTGTTTGGCAGGCGGAAGACTGTGTTGGTGATTAAGAGGTCGTGTTCAGCGCATTTCCTCAGTAGGAGAAGTCCGTTGCAGAACGTCCTTTGTTGATCAAGTACTGTCGAGACCCGTAACTGACGTCCACCTAAGTGCTCAAAAGTTAGACCCAGACCTGCCGTCGCATAATGCGTGGACATATATGAATCTACCAGCTACGCTTTTCTGCGGAAATTATAGGTAAAGCGAACAGCATAGACACATATAGATCCTCCAGAGCATTATCCGAAGGCAGATCTGGGTCTATGCTGTTCACAGTTTGTCGCGGGTAAAACACGACCTAATTTGGTATCTAACTATTGGTAGAATGTTGAACTTAAAATTTGCAAGTTGCTTTGTCGTTTAATGTCTCAGGTGTGCTGTATATCGGTATAATGTGTATAAGTACCTTTTTATGGATTTTAGATTGTGCTTGTGAAATCACATTGCCAAGTAGATGTAAATATGTGTCAAATAATTTATGTATCTGAGTGTGAATATTTAACTTTTTTTTTCAACCAGGTTTCAAATAATGATGAATTCTAGAAATTATAAAAACGAACGAACGTGATAAAAAATGCAAACAATAAAAAAAAAAAATACGTCAAATCTCTGCAAAGGATTCAAATCGAAATATCTGACATAATTCGTCAACCATTTGTAACACAAAACAGGGTATAGAAAGTAGTGAATGCTCAGTTGGTAGTACGTCGGACTCGTAATCCAAGGGTTGCAGGTTCGATACCCGCCCAGGCCAGCCCGAGTCAACTGCCTCTGTGTGTCCTTGGGAATTGAACTTTGCTTCCATTTCCTCGGCTTGATATATCATATAATGTCTAGAAAGTGCTGTTAAAAACCAACCAACCATAACAACAACCAAATAAGAAAGTTTTGAATCTTCGATACAGTGCCGAGCTCTTTATGTTACCCGAAATTCCAACAGGTACATACTAGTTTGTAATGCAAGCAGTCGATAGGAATCGTTCTTTTTAATTTACATGTTTATGACGACTCGAGGTATTGTGAAGTATGAATTACATGGCAGGTACCTTTATCTTTATATGTTTGGCATATTTCTATACTATTTAAATACGTGTTGAGTTTCGCACAACAATTAAGGCTCGAATTTTTATCGCATGTACTTAACGAAACGTGTTTGAATACGTTCAACAATATACCCATATCCGACACACTGTCCAGCTTATGTCAAAACGACCAATCTCTCTCTCTCTCTCTCTCTCTCTCTCTCTCTCTCTCTCTCTCTCTCTCTCTCTCTCTCTCTCTCTCTCTCTCTCTCTCTCTCTGTGTATCTATCTATCTATCTATCTATGCACGCACTATTATTACTATGGACGGATCCATGAGTTTCATTTTTTTCTTGTTACGAGGGTTCATATTTGAAAAGGAAGAGTCGTTCATTCTGCTTCATATGGCCAACTTTCATTGTTTTTAACTGAAACATTATTCTAATTGGACTGCACAAGGAGAACTAGACTGGATTATAACCCCACTCGACCCCCATCCCCATCAGATCCGCCAATGGATTTGTTCACTAATAACGGAGTACATCAATTTTGAACAATCTTTCTATCAATATGGATTTGAATACTTTCACAAAACATAACGAATAAATGAATGGTATGGGTGAAACGGATTCCTGTGAAAATAGTAGTTTCATTGATGTTTTGCTTAATAAAGAAAAAAACGTTTATATACCGTTTTCTTTTGTCAGTTTTCACGCCATGGTGAAAAGTAACAACCATAATGCCACAAAACCTGTCCATACAGAACACTAGAGAGGCAATAAGATTTTGTCCGATATTGACAGGTGGTATAATATGGAAAAGAAATGAAGGAAACGAGTTCTGGATTGTGAATTATATGGAGGTGTTCGTTTCAACGTACATATATATGTAGTACATATATTTGCAGAAAACGTTATCGTCTAAATCTCTCCGGCTTTTTGACTCTCCTTTATAGGCATACTTCTCGTTGAAAATGTTTAAGAATTCGTAAGTGTGATATAAGGTACCCATTTACCTGCAGGTTAAGTCGTACCGCATGCTGTCGTAGTTTGTAATCAGATTATATTTAATATTTCTTGGTTTTAACCGACACGTTTAACACATCATTGGTTTGGTATGGTTTTGTGGGGTTTAACGCCATTTTTCAGCACATGATATACATGGCGACCAGTATATTTGGTGGGGGAAGACCCCGGGAAGAACCACCAACCCGCTCGAAGCTACTGGCAAGCTTTCTGACATACCCACGTTGGTCGAGCCGAGACTCGAACTCACGGAGACAGAGGTGAGATGTGCGAGTGATCTCTGAAGGCGAGCGCCTTAGACTACTCGGCCACCCTGGGCCCCTAACACATTATTGGCTGTATCATGCCGATGAAATGGGAGCTAAGTGCCTTTCCCTTGGAAAGGCCGAGGCAGCCGACTCGGGCTGGCCCTGGCGGGTATCAAACGCGTGACCCTTAGGTTACGAGTCCAACGCTCTACCAACTGAGCTACCGGGACTCCCTAATCAGATTGTAACTGACGGGCGGATCCAGGATTTGTTTTTGAAACGGGGGTTCGACTTTTTTTTAAGGGAAGGTTCATTTTGCTTCAGTGGCCACAGCTTTTTTTTAAATTTAACATTGAACAGTATAATACTTTTACTGTGAGAGAAAAAAAAGAGGGATGGGGTGGGTGGGTGGGTTGGTCGAATCCCGCGTGCCCCCTCTAAATCCGCTCCTTTAAGTGTATTGTTATGCAACATGGTGCTATTCATACGTGCTTATTGGACTTACAAACGAGAGAGAGAGAGAGAGAGAGAGAGAGAGAGAGAGAGAGAGAGAGAGAGAGAGAGAGAGAGAGAGAGAGAGAATGTAACGTCGAAGATTCCGCATTCATATGAAGGAATCAACCTGGAGTTTTTCTTCAAAAATACCCACCACATATCGGTTAAAAAAAAAAGAAAATGATCATACCCATTGGCTGAAGTATGCGAATGTTGGAATGTTGTAGTTAGCTTTTCAAAACCTTACCCCTGGCGTAACCCCCGCTCATTACAAAGTCAAACAAGTGCATTTCACTGATCAATGATGGCCAATGGTCCACACAAGAAAACCTTTGTCACGTCAGACCGCTGACCTAGTTTGAAAATTCCTGTTCAAGATATGTAGATCGATACGTCAATTCAATACAAAAGCAGACGTTTCAACAATAATTTTTAAAAGAACCTAATATCGGCAAAAAAATTCCAGAGCTTTGTTTGAGTTGACACGAGTTGTTACATACCATAATTTGAAACAATCTGGCAATCTGTTATGGCAGATAATTTTCTGCCTATCAATGACTGTCATGCAATTCTTAACTGGCAGATAATTTTCGGCATTTCAGTAATTGTCACGCAGTTCTAAAGCAACTATTTTCATGACACAAGGTGATAAATATAAATATGATAATACACGTGGAATGTGTGCATGATTTCTTCTTCTTGCAATTTTTGTTGTTTCTTTTGTTGTTTTTTTTGTTGTTTGTTCTTATAGGCGTAAAAACCATACTTTTGATGTGCAGGCGGTATTATTTGTTCATCCGCTTTCTCCACCTTCTCCTTTTTGTCATCTTCCTATTCTTTCTGTTGTGGTCAATCGAAATAAAAATAGGTCAATACAAATTGGTCAATATTTTATGATATTTAAATTTGTCGAATATATACTGAAATTCAGATGTTCATCGATAAGAAAATGACGTGGTTCTCGTTTACTTTAATTTGAGATTACGAATTAATTTAGAAAGCGTATCAACGACGAAGACAACAGCGAGGACTTCGGCAACCACAAAAGATTAGACATCAGCAGCATCAACAATAATAACAACATTTTTCATCAAACAACGCTAACAGCGGTAGAAAAGAAAATGAACAACAGCAGCAAGAACATTCATTAGCGTCGGGGTCTTTGTAGTTATGTTATTTTACGGTAGATTAAAACTTTGCACGAAATCTCTTGTTCCAAATTAGGAATTAAAGGCAAGTTGAAATGCTATTAGGATGTAAATTGTGATGATGCCCTGAAAGATATACATTTTAAGTATTTCATCTCTTCTTAATTTAGAACTGTACGCAACCTCCATGCGCTTGTTTAGCACGTGTTATAATTGCGCATCAGATTCTTCGTGTAGAACGTGCCAGAATACATGTCATTCATGCTTAAACAGCATCCGATCACATGCATAAAACTTCCTACCGAAAAAGAATTATTTGCGATTGCTCTCGTTTTTATTGCTGTTACCAGGTATTTGCTAAACGGTTTAGTCTAGATAGCGCAGAACTCGCTTTGCACCTCTTCAGTGCCAGATTTGATTCTGGTTTCCAGCATATGATACGGTATGTGGTCGCCCGTCCAAAGAAGCTGGTTTTGTACGGTTTGTTCGCTTTTCTCCACCGTAACAACTAACCTACTGCGACATGTGAACGATCGAGATTTGTTTGTGTAAATTTTTAGAACTTGTTATACATTCGAGATAGAGTAAATAAAGTTTTAAACTTTAAACATCAAATTGGTTTCCTTTTTTTCCTGTCAGAAGAAAACAAATCCGTTATAGGCATAACTACACTAATTGAGCCAATGAGCTGTTATTGTATCCTGTTGTAGTCCACAAGAGAGTCATTTTATTTTTTCTCTGATTTTTTCCTGCAGAGTTTTGCTAAACAGTGAAGAGATTCTTACTTGCATTCAGCCGAAAGCAGCATTAAATTACAAATAGTCTGGAAATGTCACTTACACTAAAAATTCCAATCATTTAATTAAAATCCAACTATTTCCAGAAAATGCAACATAATCTATGGTTATCTATATATATATATATATATTGTGTCCAAGTTAAGGCCTAACACAGATAAGATAGTCTTGGTGTCCAAGTTAAAGCCCAACGACACAGGTAAGATAGTCTTGGTGTCCAAGTTAAAGCCCAACGACACAGGTAAGATAGTCTTGGTGTCCAAGTTAAAGCCCAACAACACAGGTAAGATAGTCTTGGTGTCCAAGTTAGTGCCTAACATAATTAAGATAGTCTTGGTGCGTCTAAACTTATAACTAATGCACTGAATTTCATCAGAAGTGTAGAAAAATGAAGGAAATAAATATGGAACTTACTTAGTACAACGATACCTTATACATCTACATATTTTCGCGCACATTACATTTTTTTGGACAATGCAACATAGAGCGGATTTAATATTGATTAGGTTCTTCGGATGATTGGGTTAGGCGTACACTGAGTGATCGCATTTTTAAGTAATTTGCGAAGAGTGCCCTACGGTATAAAGATCTAACTGGAATTCAGAATGTGTAACAATGCTTGTCTATATAAATATCTATGAATTGTTTTTGAAAGACATTTTTACATGATTGGCAATATTTAAAAAACAGGTAAGGTGGGTCACAATTTTTTTTTTGCGTGGTATCTCTCATTTATCAAGTCAACTTTGATGAAAAAATAAACTTATCAGATAACAGCTTTGAAAAGAGTAATTTGGTTTCATATCATGTCATTCCCCTCCCCCCCCCCCCAAAAAAAAAAAATAAAAAAAATAAATCGATTGAATCATACTACATGATAAAATATATTCACACGTGCTTATTGGACTTACAAAGGAGAGAGAGAGAGAGAGAGAGAGAGAGAGAGAGAGAGAGAGAGAGAGAGAGAGAGAGAGAGATGTAAGATATTCTAATATTCAATCGAAATACATGTAAAATGATGAAAAATTCCTATACATTAATGTATTTACTTCTGGTAGGTGTTTCACTTTATGTGAATTAAACACGCAGACCAAAAATAGTCCATGAAAACATCTAGCGTCACGGGCGATCTAATACTTTATTAGTTTTCAATTTTACATTTTGCATTTCGGTATGTTTTTAATGATTGTTTGTCCTACATCTACATAAAAAGGAGTGTAAACACAGACCTGCTGTCGTATAAAGCGATAGAAGATAAAGGTATACTCTGTTAGCTGAGTCCTGAGTTGATTCAAGAGTATAACTAACAGCGTTGTCCCGTATGTACCGGGGTATTATACGACTCAGTTATGTTGACGCATTTCGTTTTGAGCATTTGAAACGGACAGATACGGTAATCAAAAACGCGTCAGCCGAATACGAAACTAAAACATAAATGCATTAAAAAGTCAGTACAGTTTTTGTTAGATTTTCCGTAAATCTGTTCCAGTCAAATAAAAAAGTCTAAACTGAAAGTGGAAGTGAAAATTCCTTCCAGCATTGAATCATATAGATGCTGATACTATTATTATATTCTTCAGCAGCAGTAGCTACTGTTTCTTTGTCTTTGTTCTCATCCTTTGAACCCCAAATTTCTGGGTACTCTAGAAAAGAGAAAGGTGCTGAAATTCATTATCTTCTAGACCAGTGGTTCCCAAACTTTTTTTGATTGCGACCCTAAATACCATCTTTTTCGACCCAAAATGCAGTACCGGTATAGGGTCGCCCCGGGGTTAGGGAACTAGTGTTCTAGACTGACAAAACCAGAGTTTCCGTGCACACGCATCGATTTTAAATTGACCACCTTTCACGCTCACCTATTAAGTAAAGGGGAGCTAAAGTGGGTTCCTGAACGAACCAAAAGCAAGTGCTTCAAAGCCTGTTGCCCCATCCACTTTAGTGGAAACTTGAATGATTTTACGTTCGTTGTACAAATCAGTTCTAGCCACTGTTATTAAGAACTCTCGACGGCTCACATGTTGACATATTGTGGTAATTTTTGGTGGCGGAAACCGGAGAACCCAGAGAAAACCACCAACATTGGGTAGGTGATCACTTTACCTCCGCATGTGTCAGAGCCAGGGATCGAACCCTTAATGGCTCATCCAACTGTAAGCTTTTTGGTGCTGAAATGATAGAGAGTTACTTGAAAGCTTCTCATCAAATTCTCCAGTGCATTCAGGGGCGAGACTAATCCTATAAATTCTTTTTAAAGAGAATCCTGATTAAATTTATTTCCACTCTTTTTAGCTCTATCTTTTTTATATACACCTTTTACAAAAATTTAACACCTTTACTTTTTAACTTTTATCGTTTAGTACTTAATTTTAATGGGTTTTTTGAAGGCAATATCTTTCTTCGTTGAGGGGGGGGGGGGGCATGGTGCAATTCTTTTTATTTACTTTTTTTTATAGAACTTTCGTTTAATCCGCACCATATTGTGCTGACGTCCCATTAAACAATATAACAATAACTACTACTTTTTTCACAGTAGATCAATTTTTTTTTTCCAGGTTAAGATGGTAGTCAAATAAATGTACTATCAACTTTGTCCATTTGATTCCCTTTCACGCAAGCCGTATTTCCAGATATATCAATAGTTCTTTCCCGAAATAGGCTACTTCTATCACATATATCGAACAATCCACACTTTAGTTCGTTTAGCAAGCATAAAATATTCTATACCGTGGTACTACCATAAACGTAAGCTATTCAGTAACAAGAAGAAGTCCCTGATCGATAAAATCTTCATCAATATTTCCCCATCAACGCAATAATATTTGTGTTAATATATTTGTATGCCTCAATATATACATTCACACGTTGTGACGGCTCTGGTATGAATTATTTATCAGGTGATAATCCGCCTGCATTTTAGAGTCTTAGTTGTTTGATTGAAATCACAAAATTACATGTAGAATGGACCGTATACACCCTCATCTATGTGACCGATTCCGATTCCTTGAAAAGAAAAACAAATATGCTTTTGACAAGTTTATTTCCTAATACATTACTGAAAAAGATGGATCAACAAACAGTATGTTTTGGATACAAAAGCACCAGATTCAAAGAGTGCTCCTCATACAGAGTTATTGGTAGAGATTCCAGTGAAATGTCTTTATGCATGGAGTGTGTCTCTACAGGAAAAAAAAAAATTGGATTGGTATTGACTGAAGGTAATATATGAAATACTTTTTTATAAGGAAAACAATAAAGAACTTGTGCTGGTGTTTGCTTCTATCCCGCCTATAATATGTGTATGTAACATTCAGATTTTTACAATGATTTTCGCAGCCGAAGCAAAGATACATAAAAAATAAATGGTTTGATTTGTCTTCATCTTGTATCATATGGTGTAATAAAGAAAAGAGATAGGTCTACCTCAATGCGCTTTCTTTTATCAAGGACTCGTTGACTTCGAGCTGAAGTTGTCAAAATGGTGGAGGCTACGGAACAACGATTGGTATGTCGGGCACTGCTTCATTTTTCAGTAGTGATTTGGCATTTTCATAACCAATTTCAGCCAGCCTTGAAGGATCGATATTATAACTGTCTGTGATAAAATGCATAGAGCCTAATCTGCTCTTTGGATTGGGCTTAGTGAGGTCAAACCATGTACCATAATGAACCCACTTGTTTCCGTACATGTAACACAGGGTACTTCGGAAACGAAAATAAATGTATCTCACATAATTTTGTCTGTCTAATTTTGCAGTCAAAAGCTACACAGTACGCCATATTGGAAAACTTCATATCTCTAAGCACTAATAGGAATTTTTCAGAAAATACACGGTAAAGCATCTGAAGAACACAGTAAGCACAGTAAAGAGTGAATCCAGCCTCATACGACGTCACAAGGGTCACATCGGCGGGGAAAATAAAGATTACTCACGGAAAATATACATACGATCGGACAGCTTTGTTTACAGGCGATTTATGGCTTAATACTCGAAGGAAAATAACGCCAATACCACTACTCTAATCTTCAAAAGTTATCGGGCGCGAAGAAAATTCGTGATGCAGTGGCAAACATCTAAGTCAAACAAGGTCCATAACTCATTCAACTTTTGGGGGGAAAACAGTGAAAATAGATTTGTTTTAAATAAAACCCTATACGAAATTCTGTCTTAAATGTATCATATCCTTCAAAAGTTAACGAGCAGAAACAAAATTCTTGACTTACTGGACGGATGGAAACAGGGTAATTGTAGCGGTTGATCTGGTTGGTTGGCTGGTTTTTAACGATTCTTTTAACACATTAGTCGCTATACCATGTCAAAGAAATAGGAACTAAGTGCCATGGAAACACCGAGACAGCCGATCCGAGCTGGCCTGGGCGGGTATAGAACCCGGAACCCTTGGATTACGAGTCCCACGCTCTACCAGCTGAGCTACCGCGGCTCCCAACCGTAGAGATTGATTTTTACAAGTCCACTTATTAAAAGCCTAGCTTGTCCAGCCTTTAATTTTCACCCAAGTGACAGAGAAATCTCGCGAATTTGTGACCGTTGGTTTTTCTTGTCTCAGTCTGGTTGTCTCGGGTCAGTTGCCTCAGATCGTCACGGGACGGTTTCATGACGTCATAGAATGTCATAAACAAGACTTTATTGTTTACATATAAGACCAGTCAATGATGTGATGGAATAAAATTTATTTATCTTTTTCTCTATCCTCTTTGAACAACATATTGCTGAGACAAATAATCAGTGTAAGGGTTGGTATCTAGGTGCTGGCAATCCTAGTCTTGGAGTTACATTATTTGGTATACTGCCCGGTACAGCCTTGCATGAATCATAACTCCTCGACTAGGATTACCTTGTCTCGGTGCGAACTCCAAAATATATTCTGTTAGTCCAGCGGTATGTGTGCTCGGCTTCGAAACAGACGAACTGCATTCGATTCTCGACGGAGACAACCATGCTTTGTGTTCTATCCCGTTATAGTATAGTTACACAATAAAACACAAGTCAACAGGAGGCATAAAAAAAGGATTTTTTTTTTTTTACATCGGAACAACATATAGGGCAATACATATGAGAAAAAGATTTATCAATATGAATATTGTCCATTATTCTGTAAAGTAATGAGTTTTTTGGTAAACGATATTATTCAGCTTAAAAACGTTGATGCAAGCTATTTTATATTACAAATCAATTATCAATGGGGTTAAAATACAATGGTATATGATACAATATGATAATTAGAGATTTAAAAAAAACGAAACAATTATATCCCACACATCCTTTAGAAATGCCTACTTTTATCCGACTCATCACGATATACCAAACAAAATCCATTGTAATAATTCATGATTAATATTACAAGGAAATGAAATGAAAACTAAGTCTATACATTTTTGGCATGTAAACCATTGGACCTGAATGCATTGTGTCATATTACTCATAATATTCTCCTTCTACATATGTAAGTACTAGATCTTCTACATATGTAAGTACTAGATCTTCTACATATGTAAGTACTAGATCTTCTACATATGTAAGTACTAGATCTTCTACATATGTAAGTACTAGATCTTCTATATATGTAAGTACTAGATCTTCTACATATGTAAGTACTAGATCACGTTCGGACAAACACATAATTATGGATATAGTTACCAAAACAAACAAATGAACTTCACTCTTGTTTTTTTTTACATCAGTGTAATTGTTAATCTCTTTCTATCATCATTTTGCATCTGAAAATTACATTATACATTCTTTTTAAAAAAAAATACTACTACACATAGTTCAACTTATCAATACCGTGTAGAGCAATGCTTATCACGACCTCGTAAAGTCCTTTGAATTCATTCAGAGAATATCTATGTATTTAGCTATCTATCTAATCTCTCTCTGTATATATATATATATATATATATATATATATATATATATATATATATATATAGAGAGAGAGAGAGAGAGAGAGAGAGAGAGAGAGAAAGAATGAGAGAGAAAGAGTGTGTGTGTGTGTGTGAGAGAGAGAGAGAGAGGGAGAGAGATAGAGAGAGGATCTTTCTTTTTTTCTCCCGGATCATGCATGTAATGTGTTCATCATCCCTTCCTCCTCCTTCTTTAAAAGCTAATCAACTCCCTCCTCCTCCATTTCCTCTTCTTCCCTTCTGCTTCCTCCTGTTCCTTCTTTATCTTCTTCCAGACAATATACATGTACATTTGTTGCTATTTATCTTGTTCTGATTGAGCAATGTACAAATTTTGCGGCATATTGTTCAGGTTTTGCGAAAAGAAACAAAGACCATAGTGTATGCTAACATTAACTTTATGTCTAATTCGACTTTTAAAAAAATATTTAAAAAAAACCCAAACCGAAAAAGATGTAGAATAGGGCGTTGCTTATTACTGCAGCGTCCGGTTAAATTGTAAGGAATTGGCCACTGTATCAAATGAAAAGAACAATCACTGTATTATAATCATATATTGTTATGAGTGCGTTGCCATATTTAGTTTATGCCTTTCATACAATACACAACATTACATCGTTCCATGTGACTAATAACAATACATATAGGGAGATACTTTGTAAAAGAACGTACAAGCAATGTTTTATCAGCTCTCGGTTGTTTTTCTTTTTACTCCTCGTCTGGCAACATCAGAATTGTCAATAAATGGAAAAATAAAATATGAGGGATACAAACTGGGAAAATTGTAAATTTATTATGTTCCATTTCTTCTAAGTAAATCATCATCATCATCCATGGCATTAGCTGGACTTCCATTTATTTTTTCTCTTTTTCTTTTCTTTTCTTTCTTTTCGTTTGTGTTTACTATCTGTTGTCTTAGATCTTAGGATCTCTGGGAACTTTTAGTACTTTTCTTTATTTACTGTAATAATTCTCATAATTATTATATCTCATAGTTTTCTTCTTTCTTTCATCATCATCATCTTCTTCTTCTTGTTCTTCTTCTTATTGTTATTATTATTATTATTATTATTATTATTGTTATTATTATTATTATTATTATTATTATTGTTATTATTATTATTATTATTGTTATTATTGTTATTATTATTATTATTATTATTATTATTGTTATTATTATTGTTGTTATTGTTATTATTATTATTATTATTATTATTATTATTATTATTACTATTATTATTATTATTATTATTGTTATTATTATTATTATTAATATTATTATTATTATTATTGTTATTATTATTATTGTTGTTATTATTATTGTTATTATTATTGTTATTATTATTATTATTATTATTATTGTTATTATTATTATTATTATTATTATTATTATTATTATTATTATTATTAAAACCGAAATTAATATTAATTCATTTTTTAGGTTTATTTGAGTGGCTAGTTTTAGAGCATAGATTATATACATGTTTTATGACAGATCGTCACTTAATAAGAGTAACTTGCAGTAAGACATTAATTTGAAAATGAATATGTAATAATATGTCATTGCCTAGTATTGATAAAGCAATGTTCTTTTAAATCAGTTGGATCTTCTACCAAATGAAAAGAACAATCACCACACTATAGCCACTTTCGGTAACCTAGTTATCTGCCTTAGATAACTCTCTTCCACTCATTAGGTGTTTACTACTTCCGGTAGGAAAACTACCCACTGTACTTGTATTATAATGTTTCAGGCTTGGACCCCCACCCCCACCTCCCTCGATCTCTATATGTTGTATATTGAAAATAACTGCTCTCGTCGATTATAAATTCGTCCTTTCCAGGTGTTTTTATGTTTAGTTATGTTAACATTCTTTTGTGAGCGTTGCTAAATTAAATCGTAATGTGTACTGAAATAAGGTCAACAGCATCATATTGTTCAATATAATCTGTATAGCTGATTATTGGCCGAGATTGTGCAAAAGTGAGTAACCGGTCAAGCTGACAAACCCAGGTACTAAAATATCTTAAAACTTCGTAAAAAAATAACTTAAACAACAACCACTTGAACACTCGCCATGACGCACAGTCCCGCTGTAAAGAAGTTTCTTGTCTGCGACCACGGAAAGTTAAGATTTACCGAAAACTCGCCCCCCCCCCTAAAAAAAGGATCCCACTGCGATTCGAGTTTCCACAATTATACTGTATTTCCTTTTTAATAACGGTTGAGTATTTAATGAAAGGAGAGATAGAGAGAAAATATGAGGGTTAAACTATGCAAAATCACGTCTTTTGCCTTTTTTGTTATATTAATTTGTTCTATTTTTGAAAATATATTTTAGACCTTGCTAAATTGACAGGCGTGCACACTACTACGACAATATATACAATTCAAATAACGAATAGTATAATAATAATAATAATAATAATAATAATAATAATAATAATAATAATAACAACAACATCAACAACAACAAAACACCTTCTTAGAGATATGGCTCCGTAGAAATGTAAAAAACAAATGTATATATTTCATTTATATTTTAAGACGGGTCTCAGTTAGATTCTTGCATGTAACAACTACAGATAACAGCCATCACAAATATCCGCTGTTTTTTTCCCCTTCTTCACAAGACAACCTCGATGATACATTTAGAGTTTGAAACTTTAAGTTGTCATAAACTCATCCTTGTGAAACATCATATCAAATGTGGTCACCTTGCTTTAATCGGTCTAAATGGAGTTCAGGTTAAAATGTAAAACAATTTATACAATGAGTGGTGTATCAAAGATGCGGAGTGCGTACTATATCTATCTATCTATCTATTATTTAAAATACATATATTTACATTTCCAGTGAAGTTACGGTTGACTACAAGAAGCTATGTATTGACTAAGAGAGTTAACTCTTCACATCCCTGTCAAATGTATCTGCTAAAATATGTACTTCTCCAGTTATTCATAATATTGTTTTTGAAATTGTTAATTTGCTTCGTTTGTATCAGGTTCTATATCATTCATGTCGATTAAATAAGAAAAGACAGACTGTCGAGATTCAATCATGCAAGTTCGTTTGAATAAATAAAGAATAAACATTGTACCGCCAGCGTCTCAAATAGTGACAGCACGGCAATTTATATCGATCGATCCCCCGAAAAATTAAATTAATTATGTAAAAATTTAATTGATAAACTCATGCCTCTTTTTGTTAAAATTTTCAAGATGTCTCACAGCTGTATTATTTCTGAGAGGTGGTGTACAGGCTGTATTTGTCATATATATATATATATATATATATATATATATATATATATATATATATATATATATATATATATATATATATAAGTTGATCTTTGTAATCCTGATAATCACAGAATAATGACTATCTTCAGCTGTCTTCGCAAACTGTCTACCTCCATTTTAAATAACAGAATAAATCATTACCTCGCATATCCTGCTTTGTTATGTGAATACCAAGCTGGTTTTAGAAATGGTTACTTTACCATTGATCACATTTTCAATTTAAAAGATATCTAATTTATTTGTTTTTGCATATAAACAAGAAAGTATATTTTGCATTTATTGACCACCGAAAGGCGTTTGATTCTATGGATGTGATTTTTCTCTTCCAAAAACTTAAAACATTCTTTTGATGGTAAACTTCTGAACTTTATTCAAAGTTTATACAAGAATGCCAAGATCTGTGTAAGGCAAGGATCAGCTTGCTCAAACTTTTTCATTTCTAATGTTGGTGTTCGTCAAGGTGAAGAGCTTGCACCTAGTTTATTCCCAATTTTCTTGAATGATCTTGATGAATGACTGATATTAGGGTTGCGGCTCATATTTTATTAGATAATCCAGGCGTTGTAATCTATATCGTATCAATTTTAGAATGTTTAAAAAGGAATTTGGTTTTTAAATAATTTGATTATACTACAAATAGATTTGGTAATATATTTTCACCCTTTTTTGTTGTGGTGCTCACAAACTTCCTACTGAAGTTTGTATATTTTTTGGTACTGATGTGTCTAAGAGAATATGCCATCTCTGTCACAAACATGAACAGGGTGATTAGTTTCACTATATTTATATTTGTACTTACTTCAAGAAGGTAAGGGATAAATTGTTCCCCGTGCATCTGCTTAGTAAACCAAACACTATTTAACTCAAACATTTTCATGAGCAACACATATACTTTTGTACTAATTGGATTGGCGCAATTTTGTAAATTTGTATTGTCAAACGTAAAATAATGAAGTTACCTTTCCAGTAACATGTTTCCACTGTACCTAGTTCATTGTTTACACTTTTATGCATTCAGTTTTTACTACTGGTGGGGTATTTAGTGAAATAAAATGTATGAAACAATGTCTAAAATGTCCCGACAAATACGTTCATAGGACTAGCGAAATTACGCAAAAAGGAGGTAATTAAAACATTTGATTGGTTTGTTTGGTTTGGTTTGGTGTTTTACGACACAGCAACACAAGTAGGTTATTTAGAGCCGAGGCAAGATCCCTTCCTAATAAATGTAAACATGAAGTATTGCACAAAACTTTAGTAAGATGATCCCTTCCTAATAAATGTAAACACGAAGTACAACAAGATAAAATATAAAAAGGGTAAAGATGTTTAAAAGAAATAGAGGTACAAGTTAAGAAATACTGTAGGAAATAATAAAAATTAATGGTCGTGTAGGAATAATAATAATAATAATAATAATAATAATAATAATAATAATAATAACAATCATCATCATCATCGTCATTGAAGAAGAAGTAGGTCATGAAATTTTCTTAGTTCGGACTATAAATCAAATTATTACAGAATGAGTGAGGTATTATGTCCATTTGGGAGGATGTATTATTTACACGTCTCAAATAATTTGACCATTGATTGCGTAGTGTCATTGGCTTCAGACTTGCATCTCAGACACAAAGCATGATTGTTAAAAACCAATGGTACAATGAGAATGAAAACCTTGAACTGAATTTTAGACGAGCATCAATTGGGCAAAGTCGTGTTCAAACGCTAATAAAAGAAAGCAGGCAAATGTATTGGACCAGATAAAATGCTAAAGGAATTTCTTGATTTTGATATTTTTCTCAGAGCAATTTACTAAAGAAGTGGAGTAAATATTGTTGAGAATTTTTGAAATTTTAGTATCCACCTGATAAACTTTGAATTCAAATGACAGAATGATTTGATGGTAGACAATATAATATTTAATGTCTGCTCTAAGAATAGTAAATTTTTCCTTTCTCTATATGCGACTTCAAGATTCAAGGTTCGAGTTTTACTTTTTTCTTCTTCTCGTAAGCATAGCATGAATATAGAGAGCAAATGCTACATAAATGGTAGGTTGATAAACCATACATTATCATATTATTTGTTTTTGTTTTAACCGTCCTGTATTGTCCTTTAATTGAACGATATGGGATTATTAATTCATTACAATCAAAACTATATATTAAAAAATAATAACACACAAAAATAAATAAATTGGGAAATCAAAATAGGGTCCATTTAAATTATTTATTTTTGGGGGAAGGGGAAGGCCTGGGAGTTTCTTTCGAGTCGATATATATATATATATATATATATATATATATATATATATATATATATATATTAAAACCTCAGTCTAATTTCAACTCATTTAAACATTGAAGGTCATTGGCAGTAATAACTATCAATACATTTTCACGATAATAGGAGGATACATTAAATTACTATTGGAAGTATCACAATTAATTAGTACTGATAAAACAAAATAACTGAGTACAATTGCATATTTAGTGTATATTTGAGAAAGATGGTCATGACTAAAGTGTTAACTTTCTATTCCACTATCTTTTAAGCATGTACATTTTTTGTACACTGTGAAGCGTACTATAACTTTGAAAAAGAAACATCATAAAGTTAAAGGCAATGATTTGCATGAGCTAGTGGCTTACACACGCTCTCTCTCTCTCTCTCTCTCTCTCTCTCTCTCTCTCTCTCTCTCTCTCTCTCTCTCTCTCTCTTACACACACACACACACACACACACACACACACACACACACGTGTGCATGTCCGCGTGTTACTTCTTGTTACTTGTTGGATAGATAGGTAGATAATCAGATAATACCGTAACTTGATAAGGATAGAACTTATATCATGTCGAGTTGACAGTTTTGACGATACGGATCAAGTACGTCCCGTATCATGAACTGACACGATTTATTCTGAAAATCATAGCAGTTTTGACTGCTAATTGTCGAGGGTGTGTAATATCATTTACACTCTAACAATCACCAATAATGAGAAGCTTGAATTGACAACATTTACATCGTTTGATATGAAATGTATGACTAATATCAGCTGATATTACGAGTCAATTATAATATAGAACATGCCACGTTGCTTGGGTACACATTCCAAAATATTTACCCTCCAGCTACTTATTAACACTTTAAGCTCAATGTCGATTACGTCTAATAAGAGTTAGCTTTTAAAAAAAGGGAAGGGATGTAGGGCTATGATACAGAATATCTCTCTCTCTCTCTCTCTCTCTCTCTCTCTCTCTCTCTCTCTCTCTATATATATATATATATATATATATATATATATATATATATATATATATATATATATATATGTCTATCCATCTATTCATCTATCTATCTGGATGTACCATAATGCGATCTGAAATGAACTTGCCCATCAGTTTGAATATGACCGACCATTTATATTTGTAGGGGTGGGGGTGGGATGATTTTTTCGAACAGGATATTTTTTTTCTTTACCTCAAGATAATTAATATTTGTCAGCTAACATAATACACAGTGCTATATAGTTCTTTTTTCAAACAAACCAGAACAAGAATATTTTTTCAAGCTATGTGGGGGCCGGAATGTTTTTTCTCAAATACATTCTTTAGTGCGTGTGTAATTTCATCACGTTAATCCATAGATAGATAAATAGATAGATTGTATAAAACTGTTTCATGAAGACATTTTGTTCATAAAACTTATCATAACCATAGCCTGGCAAGGATGACTCTGTGCAAATGGTATCAACATTAAAATATTTACTGTTATTTCTATTTTTTTATAAAAAAAGAATGAGTTTTAGTTGTCCGTGCTAGGTTGGAATTTTCTTTCCCTGGCATTTTTTAAAATATAGGATAGCAATTCTTCGTCCTTAATCAACAAATTTCAATTAGAAATTTGCCATTGTCTGGTAAATTGAGGAGTACAAAAAAGTTCTTTCACATATTTAAATTAAAACAGTACAACTGTTTTATAGCCTGATAGCAGGGCTATTTGATCTGTCTTTTTAAAAAAAGAAAATAAACATGCGTGCGTATACAAGTCATTCTTCGCTTTCCCTGGTACATGACAATGTAGTTAACATTTACAATTATCAATCCCTCCCCGCCCATTAAGTTATTCTCTTTTTTTCTCAATCGTTGCGAAAACAAGTTTATTTACCATTGTTAATTGCTGCAAAAATTCCCTTTCAATGGAACGATGACTTAAATTGGCACACGCTTTTATTTAAAAAAAAGACTATAACTCTGCACTGGGGAACAACAACAGCACCAGCAACAACAATAACAAGAACATCATCAAAAAGCAGCAATACTACTACTACAACTACTATTTATAATAATTGTAATAAGTGAAAGGTTTCAAAATGATACAATTATGTAATGAAAAGGCAGACGGTATCCCCTACCGTAGGGGTGGGGGTGAGGCACTTGAATTTATTTTCCAATGCTTCATTGATAAGATCATTAAAGGTTTTGTTTTAATAAGGTGACCATTTTAGATCAATAATTTCATCTTTAATCTTATTTATTAAACAAAGAGAAAAGAAAGTTACCAGTGCTGAGTGGAGAGCGGTCCCCCGATGCAGTGATCTCTCCGTCAGGTTCTGAGGAAGTTTCACTGTCACTCTTTGAGTTAGGAAAGCTTTCATCCTCATCCAGAAGTTCAAAAGGGCGGAATATCAATATTGAATTCGGTGTTAGACATTTCATTTTCGACTACGAAAAGATGAAAACTGAAGAAACACGATTCACGTTCTGTACCAATGTAATGAACTCTGTACTATGTAAGGTGGGCATATGACGTAACTGTAAAATGTTACCGCTTAACACCTTAACCGTTGGAATCAATGCAGCACACAGTAAACTAACGCCGACGTTGTAGGGAATTTTAACCATTATTACGGGACGGAGAAACTTCTTTCAAAAGCAGAACCTGATGATTTATGTATGGTATCCTATTACTTATATTATACGATTTCTTTCCTGAAACCTTGAAAATAAATTTGAGTTTAGGTTGAGTTCAATTTTTCTTTTTTTCTTTTTCTCTTAAATTTGACTGAATTGTGCTCCTCTGTTTGACTTAGAAGTGTTTGTTTTCATCCTAAACCAAGGGTTCTTCAAAATTAGAATATTGACTATGTCGTCTAAAGAGTCCCCCACTAAAAAAACCCACACCCCTCCCAAAAAAAACAACAACAACAAAAAACAAAAACAAAAACAAAAAAAACAACCAACCAAACAAACAAATAAACAAATAATAACAAAATAAAACAACAACAAACCAAAACAAGCAAACAAACAAACAAAAAACATAAATAAAAACCAAGGACAAACATTGAACAATTAAACCACTGTACATGTATCGGGATGTAGCAGAATCTTTCCATGTTTTAACTTGGTTCAGTGTCACTTACGGATTATATTCCTGAATTAGCTTCTTCCTTTTTATGAGAATTATCTTAACACACCATCGCTTGTCAAACAACTCCATCGATAATACATTGTTTTAATCATTTTATAATCTTTGATATTTAAATATAATAATATCATATAAGATTAGTACTTAATATGATGAAGTTTATATTAATATTTATCACATGGTTGGTGCGCTTAAATGGAGTGTTTGCGTTTTCATATTTTTGATATGTCAGCACATTAACATATCACTTTCTGTGAGTCTGATTGGTCCAAATACGTCCATGACATTTTTGCGCAGAATTCTCAGTATTGATTGGTTGCGACTGTGGGCATTCTCATTGTCCGTCTTCTTGAGCCAATTTATTTTACTATTGCTATCAACAATATGGCGGCCGTCTTTCCAATCGGTAGCCGAATAGATATTGGTGAAGAAAAAAAAAACAACAAAAAACAAAAAAAACAAAACAAACATCAACAACATACGACTATTACAAAAAACGCACAGTAGTAGTTACGTAAGTTGGACTATGGCCCATTTATCCTACATAGATTTCTCCGAATGCTAAACAAAAACTAGAACACGAGTAAACGTTCGCGTAGTTAATCGGAAAATGTGTGAGAACCGAGAAAATCCTTCACGCTGTCCAACGCAAACATGTCTATTCTATGCAGAGAAATGACCGCCAGCCTACTGTAACGCAGACTGTCACCTTGACATTACTGCTACCACGCGGTATAGATCTTGCACCCCACCCTCAGGACAAGCATAGTTTAAATGTCAGCCTATAGAAGTTAATAAACTAACCTCTTATGAAGAGAATGTCGATAAATGCTGGTCTATCAACAGATAAAAACTAACGCAACAACAGCATTCTTCCAAATCAAATAATGAAAATATCCGGTCACAAAAACATTAAATCTGGGAATATGAATTCCATGATAGCCATATGAATGCAAATCGGCAGCGACATACTGTATATCCTCCACGGCAATACCTTTAGATTTAGTACAAACTTCTGTATCCTGTAACCATCCATTCAGACAAATATCCAATAACTGGAATGCTTTTTCTTCTGCCATATCAAATACTGCATCTGTGATAAATGTACATGGTGGAATCGACACACTTTTCGGTGGAAACGTTGTAAACAGTCTCTTTTAAATCCATGTATATGGCGCCACAACTACTCTAGCTGACCTGTTTGAGTAAACTTTGTGACAGCACACAGGAATTTCCATCAGAGATCCAGTGTTGAAAAATGATGTCCGTGTCAAATTTTATTTTGATTAGAAGGACATTTGCTGTTTGAATTGTAATTTGTGGACAAGAATCTATTTTCAAATGTTAGTAGTGATCAAATTGTGCAATATTGCTTTTATTTGCGTCTGGTGCTATTTTTGTTTCACGCGTAAGAATTGAAAGATGCATCGTATGAGAAATAATTAAATTAAATGCCGAATAATATTTGTTCTTCTTTCTATCTAGACCCTTTCCATTCTAAATAAAAACTATGTGATAAACAGAATCTCAAATGGGTAATGATCTAATATTGAATTTATGAAACTCGTTTAAAACTTTCCAGTTTTTGCCTGCTGTCCAAAGCTCGCAAAAGCTGGAAATTATTCAACTCGTTTCATAAATTCAATATTAAATCATTACCCATTTGAGATCTGCTATATACATCATATTTTAGAAGCGTGTGATTGAATCTGCTACTTAAACCAATCTTATTTTCTAAATGTTTGGCAAATAAAAGTTCGTGAGTATTGTTATGTGATATATAGAATCTTTCATTGATGTTCATTTCAGATGCGATTCATTAAACGTTATGAATAATTTCAATTTAATCTCTTGCTCGCTAAGGCTGAAAAATATTTATGATTCAAATTGTTTCATAAACTTCATGCAAACTGACTACCAATGTAATCTATTCATGTTCCGCCAAAAATCTTTTGTCTATTACATATTGGTCTGTTCACTTATCACTACATATGAAATTAAACAAGAATTATATAATTTTTTTAATTATCTGTCGTAACGGATACAAATTTGTTTTCTTACAAACGTAAAACAAGCCACTGAAAGATATCAAAAATGATAGCATATATTTTTGCAGATGATTTTATTGAGTACCTCTAGTTCCTGTCTTTCAAGTACTCTTACACGAATGAAGCTATACTCTACCAAGTTTCTTGGAAATAAGATCAGAAGGAGTTTTTATAACTTCATATCAGTATAGAAATTAAAAATATTATATATATATATATATATATATATATATATATATATATATATATATATATAGCTAACTTTCTTTGGACATGCAAGGTTTTATGTCACATCATATGCATCAACACTGATAATAAATGGAAAATGGAGCTCATAAAAGTTTCTTCGAGAACCAATTAGAACTAGACTTGATTGTGGTTTGGGGGGGGGGGTGAGGGTTAACGTGAGGGTTAACGCCATTTTTCAGCACATGATGGGCTATACATGGCGGCCAGTATATTTGGTGGAGTAAGAACCCTGGGAGACCCCGGGAAGAACCAACGACCACGGGAAGCTACTGGCAAGCTTTCTCACATACCCACGTTGGTCGAGCCGAGACTCGAACTCACGCGGACAGAGATAAGATGTGTGAATGATATGTAAAGACGAGCGCCTTAGACTACTCGGTCACCCGTTGCCCCAGAACTACAGTTGAAGTGGGGTAAGTAAACTTATTTTGAGCATTCAGATTAAATTCATTTAACATCACATTTTTCAGACCAGGTGAGTACGGACATTTCTGAATTGCAACTTTAAACGAATGATATAATCGAAATTTTCCACCAATAAGGGAAGAGAAAAATAAGAAAAGAATTTTGCTTTTGATTGGAGAGAAGAAAACCTTGACAGATCCATCTGATGTTACAAATGAGTTAGGATAAACATAGATTTCTTCTTCTTCAGAATGACGGCGATGCTGAAAACAAAACAGCAACAGACTAGAATTAAGGCCATAAATTAGAAAACAAACATTGTCTGAAATATCGTAACTGACCAGTCATTTTCCTAGTCATAGGTCTGTTCACTGTCACAATCAGAGAGAAAATAATACAGCAAAGTTAATGCACATTTGACACCACAACAATGTCTTTAAGAACAGTTTTGAGTTATAATTAAAACGAACTACATAGGTTTACTTTCCAGTGCAGAAGTAGTAATTTCAGATGCACCAAGACTTAGTTGTGTATGGCATTAACTTAGACACAACATACAAAAACAACAATAAAATAATAACGTAAGTTATGTTGCATTTTCAGGAAATGGTTGCATACATTTGAATTAAATTACTGGGATTTTCTCCTTTCCGGAACCGGCTGAATCACACCTGTTTGCTCTGTCCTCCTACGCAAAAGCCAAGAGACCGAACTTAATAAATATTTTATTTTATGCTTAGGCTTTATTCTACCTTCTACTGAATGCAAGTAACATTCTCGTTTTGTCATCAAATGTCCAAGAAAAATTAGAGAAACAAAATGGTAATAATATTCTTAGCGACTACAATAACAGCTGCTTGTCTCATTGTAGTGATACCTATAAATCTTTAATGATTCGAAGCGACGAAGTATGCACATCGATTGCATTGATCAATTACTATTTAAGCAGGTTTAAAGAGTTGATTTTGAGGCATTTATCAGAAAACTGGATGGAAATATAACTCGTGTATGCTGTTTCTATACCAGACAGTGGCGTACTAAGGGTAAATGGCACCCGGGGCGACGATGATGGCCCAAAGGGCCAGAATACGATGCCGGAATTTTTATCAGCTGTTTTTGCGGCCCAAGAGCTCTGGCGCCCGGGGCAACCGCCCCGTCCGCCCCCTCCCCCCGTTAGTACGCTACCGATGCCAGATATATATTAATATCACAGTAGAAGAAACTTCAGCTTATAAGTCCTTCTCTGGAGCCACACCATCTGTTTAGTGCAAATCAAACCTCTTCATATACAGACAAAAATCAGTCCTTGTGAAACTGAATGATGATCACCTAGTTAGGGAATTAAACTATAAATATGAGTATGTTGACCGATGTCTTGCGTTCTAACATGCATGATATGTTGCAGAATGACAAAGTACGATTTAAAATACAAAGACAAGAGGTTTTCACCCTATTTTTATCCACCAAAATACACGCAGGCGCAAGAGTTTTCAAAATGTGTATATTTACTTAAAGCCTATCTGCTCAAAAAGAATATGCGCAAATTTTGATACAGTGTATGTGAGCAATATCTACGTATACCGTCCATTGAAAGAGAGTATGATTATCTCATTGGGAGATACCGATATCTTCACATGTGATCAACGTTTGGTCGCGCTGTGAGAGGCATCCAAAATTAGGACCCCTATACTTCCTCTGTCTAGACAGATGATCAGAATACTGACTATTTACTCTGCAGCCGATAAAGGGTTCTTTATTTTTGGATCTGCATATCTTCTTATTTGTTCTAATTAACAATTGACCAGGTATTTAATTTCATCATAGCTGATGGGTTCAAATTAGACTACATTAGCGGAGTGAAACAGTGAAGATGGACATTCTCATGGAAAAATTATATTATCTTGATACAAATTTTAATAGTGTTTCTTCCTACCCAACCGACTCCAGAGATCAAGGTTCAAAATATGATTTTATGATAAGATATCTTTTGCATACCTAGTTTATCTACATTATGTACATTTTATGTCTAATCATTTTCGTGTCAGCGTACAAAGGAATTATTTATTAGTTGTGCCATGATAGTGGCATTTTAACAGATTATACAGAAATAGCTACATCGAGGAGGCTATTAACAGAACTCGACTCCTCGATAGAGGAGCCCTCCTGAAATATAAAACCAAGAAAACTAACAAACGCGTCCCCTTCGTGGTTACTTTCCACCCCGACGCCCCAAAGTTATAACAGATAATTCGGAGGCATTGGAAACAGATTGAATCCTCCGAACATCTGAAGGGCATATTTCAAGAAGTTCCTATGGTTGCGTGCCGTAGACACAAACATCTGAAGGACCATCTGGTACGTGCCAAGGTAACTTCAAACAAGACCATAGATTCAGGCACATATTACTGCAAAGACAAGCGTTGCCTAATTTGCAAACATATGCTCGAGACCAAATTGTTCAGAAGTTCGACGACAGGAGTTAGCTACACTATCAATCAGAATATCTGTGGCACCCAATATGTTGGCGAAACCGTTGATTCCATAAAATGAATGAATAACCATAAGAGCCACATTCGCAACAAAATCAACGCGAAACTCGCCAACCACTACAACTCGACTGGGCATTCAGTCGAGTCCCTCGAGATGCTACCAATTGATTATAACCTGGGGTGGACCGATATAGAACGCACACGTAAGGAACGATACTGGATACTTCAATTGAAAACTCATGGGGAGTTCGGTCTAAATGAAAACATGTAACCTTCCTAATGCAATCTTATCAAAACTACAACTAGGCATCAGTTTATCAGACGTACGCAATTTTTACGATAATATTTACCCAAGTAAATATTATGTAACTCTTTACATATATTATTGATATGCTTCTTCTCCTTCTTCTTCTTCTTCTTCTTATTATTATTATTATTTGAACTCTTGTCCAATACCCCCGCTATACCATGCTCTTGACATACATCCTTAGTACCTTTATGCATAACTTTACCGGGATATAATTTCTTTTGCACATTTTGATGATGGCGTTGATTGTTTGCCGTGCATGGTGTCAGTCCTTTGTTCCCTGTCTGGAATTAGGTCAAAACACTTTGGTCCTCTGCGTGATATGCACGATAAACACTCCTTTGAAATTGTTTACACAACTTTGTTGGGTTGATGGCAGCATAACATAGATACGTAGTTTACCCGCTTTAGACCGTTTTTTAATTTTGTTCTTTCTTTATTCTATTGTTTATACTTTGTTTATTTCCCCGTCATTGAAACACTTAGGAGTCAAGAATTCTTCTTGGTTTTTGTGTCTAATGTTTGTTTGTGGATGTAAATTGTTTCTTCCCTTGACGAAGAGTTTGTTTAGCTCGAACCGTTGAGAAACTGTTTGTATTTGCGCCATAACAATCTTTTTGGTCATTATATATATATATATATATATATATATATATATATATATATATATATATATATATATATATATATATATATATATATATATATATACAAACAGCACTGCCTGACTGTGTTTAGAGTAGCTTTAAGACATGACCCAGTTTGACCCCACATACGTAATGGATTGACGGCATAGCTTTTGAAATTGTCTTAATTCTTTGTTGTAACACGTGCGTTGGAAGTTCTTGGGCAACATTAAGTTTCGTTATTTTGGCATTTGGATAAATGACTTTACGCACATTACTGCATTAGTCATTTAATTGATTCCCTTCTACAAGCAAGTTATTATTTTTTTTTTTACATCTGTTCGTTGTGTTTTGATGTAAGATATTGGGGAACATTAATAAAGATTCAAAATTAATTTTCGATTTTATCAGACCAGCTTGATTTAACTCAGGGGAAATAACCATATCACTCCATTTTAAAATTGTATATCCAGTTACTTTATTTAGCTCTTTTAAACCTTTAATCTCTTTGTATTTGACAGTGACAGCACTGGCCTTTTAATTCTTTTTATTTGTTGAGTCTATTTGAATTTCTCACAGCAATACGACAGTTTGCCCATTCGAAATTACACATGCTTGATGCAATCTCAATTCTTTTCTCTTACTGTCAGGCGTTGTAATTTTCGTCTACAGACTGCACGAATAAAAAAAAAATAGTTTCTATTCTTTGAATTCTTATTCATTTTTTCTCTCCATTTCTAAAATAACAATGTACAATATTCTACTTTTAGCTATTATTTTACCTAGATAAATAACGATAGAATCGCCCCTAACGTTTCCATTCAGCATATGAGTAAGTACTTACACATTTTTACCTTTGCAACAAGTATTTATATTGCTTAAACTCAGACCACGTGACGGAGAAAACTAGAAGTTATTAGTTTAAAACACCAGAAAGGAATTACTTATATATTCAAGCGCCCATCTTGTGTGTTTTGTAAATATTTGTTAACAATATTTAAAGTTTAGATCTGTTTTTAATTTATTGAGATTCGTTTTTATTTTTATAACTGTTTATAATTATAAGAATTGAACATCACGTCCGTTCATGTCGAGTGTAATCGATTACACACTATGCATGAGTGACCGTATCTTAGCTTCGCTACATCCGTTCATGTCGAGGTTAATCAATTATATACTATACATGAATGACCGTATCTTAGCTTCGCTACGTCTGCTCATGCAGTGTGTAATCGATTTTCAAGCTTCATGACCCCATGTTTCTCGTAAAATATGAAGCTCAATTCTTAATTCAATCTCCACTTTTTCTCTTACCCCAGTAACGCAAAAATAAATTATTATTATTATTATTATTATTATTATATATATATATATATATATATATATATATATATATATATATATATATATATATATATATACATATATATAATGTATTCACTATGTAGAGCATGCGTGGCCAACAAAAGATTGCAAAATTCTCTCCTGTACGTTGTACAAGTCCGTGACTTAGTGGTCTCGATCGTCGATATACAACAAATAGCTCTGAATCCTGCAGTTGTCGGTACAAGTTCATACAGAGGTGAAATTTTCATCAAGGCATCTTATTTGTAGATTCACCTTGTGATTCAAACATGTAATAGTGCAGTTTTCTTTTCTGTGTTTAGTGTTTGTTTTGTTGATGTAAGTATTTTCTTTCCCAGGGAAGAGCTTTATTAGCTTGAAACGTTGGAAAACTGTATTGTAATGATCTGTTATCACACACACACACAAGATCCACCGCCATCATCACCACCACCACCACAGCAGGCAATGACATCGACAAGAAAGAGATGTATACAACATACATTTTGTAACGTACACTGAGGATTAAAATTAACAAAGTGGAAAAAAATGTTCAGATAACTGCCTTTGTCAATTACAAATATTAATATTCATTGCCTTTGTCAATTACAAATATTAATATTCATTGCATTTGTCAATTACAAATATTAATATTCATTGCCTTTGTCAATAAAAAATATTAATATTCATTGTCTATGTAAATTTAAAATATTAATATTCATTGCCTTTGGCCTCCAAAATTCAAGCTATTGTTTTAAAGTGACTACATTCATTAGGTTATTTAAGTCGTAATCATTGATTAAAATTTCCTATTGTGGTGTTATTTCTGTGATGAAAATTATATTCTTGTTTAATTTCTTCAATTGGGGGAAGACATTGCTTGTATATTGGTGAGGAACTCCAAACGAGGTCAAACTATTATGTTAAGAACCCACTAACCAGGAATAGTTCATTTGACAAGCAAAAATATTTCGAGATTTCACATGAATAGGTTCACATGGGAATTTTCTTCCTTTTATTCCTGCGGTTATTCTGTTTCTACTCATATAATAGAATACATTTTCCTGGTACAAATGTAGTCATATGATATACAAAGACTATTTTCCTGTAAACCGTATTGGATGAGGCAGTACATGCTTGTAAGCGGTTGGAGATTTGGCCAGTTGAAACAAGACTAGTCCAGGGCAGGGGTTTTACATAAGAGACCAACCATATCACGGGGCTGGCGGGGGATGGGGGGGGGGGGGGGCGGCGCGGGAATTTCTTTTCGAATCAGGATATTTTGTCTTTCTTATACCTCAAGATAATTTTTTTTTCAAATAATATAATGGATCTAGTTTTTGTCTTTCTTTTCTTCTCCTACAAATCCGAGCAGGAATATCTTTTTTGAAGCTATCTGGGAGCCGGACATTTAAGAAAAACTAATTAAATTGTCGGTCCCTAATGCTGATTGGATTGGATAAATGTATACCATGTATGTATGGGCTCTTCCTGTGCTATACAACAGCGTTTAGTTTGCACTCGAATGATTGCTAATAATAGAACCGAGAATATTTAAGTTTCATTCTGACATAACAAAGGTTGATATTCAATGCTGCAAAAAGCCTTTATTTTGATCTTTTTTGACTTCACTGTAATATTACTTTGGCCTGTCACTACCTTGTTGATAATGACAGGAAGTGTAATGATTTTCTGTGGGAGGATTTATGTTTCCATGAAACTTTCTCTTCGATTAAAACTAAAAGAACTGGAAGAAAATTCTGTCTTTTGTTATAGACAAGTTTATCGTGGGAAAATGAAACTTTACTTCGACTTCACCCAATTCAACCAATCTGCGCTGTATATCTGAAGTTGAAACCTCTCGATGAATGTTCGATGTAATTGGGCAATGAAATGATGAACATCTCTTATTATGTTCGTTTTAGGAATGGTGCCAATTTGCCCGAAACGAACTCTATATGCACTGTTTAGTGTTCACACCAGAACTTTGTTTTACTCTTAATTATCATATAGGTTTTTTCTTTTTTATTCCAAAACTACATATTCAGAAATTCAAGGACTTCAAGTTATATTTGTAATTTTACATCTTTCAAAGGCATACCAGATAAATATATGAAAAACACGCCCAACCAATAAGTGAAGAGAGACATGAAACTGGGAATCTGTACGAAAACCAGTCAGGTGCCAAATCACACATGAATTTGACATATGTTCATACAACAGAATAACCTGCTGACATTCAGTTCATGATGTAAAATATCAAAACATTCATGACATATTTCAAAACTTTAATCACCTCTATATCAGAAGTTTATATCGGCGTAGGTAGAACTATTAAAAAAAAATAGGTACTGTTTCTTGGCAGCCACATAAGGGATCGAACCATGAAGTCACAGACTAGGCGTAAGATCTGAGAGTTTTCGGCTCTGATGTCTTCGCCATACACAAGTGTTATTCTGCCTCCCTTCTGGTCCAAATCATGAATACAGTTGTTTCCTCAAAGTTTCACAATACACCCTCATGCAATGAAATTTGATGTGTGGTCGCATTTTTGGCACACATATTAATGTTTAAGAGTACATCAATACATGAAAAGTTATATCGTGCCAAGACAATCGGAGTAAAGCGAAAGAAAGAGATTGATTGATTGATTGATTGATTTTATTGATTTTATTGATTGATTGATTGATTGATTGATTTTATTGATTTACCGAATGCTGTTTAACGGCACATCAAAACATGTAGGGCTATATGGAGAGAGAGAGAGAGAGAACAGACACACTGGTATACTTGGTATACCAGGGCATGTACATGTCTGACAGACATATGAGATTTTAATGAATGAGAGATATTAATCGCCATATTATTCTGTTTTAAGCAAAGTGAAGCAATGAAAGAAAACCTAATGATTTCCTGGCCCAGTATTATCGACACCTTTTGGACACGAAACTGAAAGTCAAGCCCGAAGTCACCAAACTTTAACAGTCTGTACTTTCAAGGAGAATTAAGTCAGAATAATAGAACTTTAACGATTTTGTGAACTTTGTATCTCTTCTAGATTACTGAATTACACTGACCAGGTGTGCCGTAAGTATCATATCTGATTTTGGGGTCGTTAGCTTGAGAATCGTGCTCCAAATGCTTTGAGAATACATGGCCAGATGTATACAGATATATACACTATGCCAAGGGAATCAGTACACTATATATGGTATACATTTTTATCATTCTGTGCATTGATTAAGCTCATAATTTACTTTGATGATAATGAACAAACCCGAAACAGAACAAAAAATCGCAAGCTAAAAATATTAAGGTACAAATGACCAGTGTTTCTTTACTTTTTTTTATGAATTAGAATATAAAAACAAGAACGTTTGGAAGCATTTTATTTGAATACAGTAAGATATCAAGTTCATTTTCATTAAGTTATACACAGTATGCACATTTTTCGATCACTCATTCACTTCATCATTTTTTCCATGCAAATTTCTTCCAATTTTGTTTTCTTTATCTGTAAGTTTTGTGGGTAGCCTAAAACGTACAACATATTCACACAAAGAGAGAGAGAGAGAGAGAGAGAGAGAGAGAGAGAGAGAGAGAGAGAGAGAGAGAGAGAGAGAGAGAGAGATTCTGCACCCTGATGCAAGAGTATGCACATGTTATTTTCGCATTAACGTTAAATTCAGTTTGATGGCCCAAACCACACTTAATTATGTTCGAGTGATTCATACTCACTGAATTCTGGAAAGTGAAACAGGAAATTTAAATCTGGTTTAGCAAATTTGATATAAGTATTTACGAAGGAATTTAAGATCTTTGCCTTTGATCTAGAAGGACTAAATATTTACGTTTATTTGAAAGGGTTTATCTTCCTAGATTTTTTCGCTATTGTTTCCTTTAAATTTTTAGAACGGCACTATATAGCCAGGATTGTGCTGACGTACCGTTAAACACTTTACATACATACATACATACATACATACATACATACATACATACATACATACATACATACATACATACATACATACATACATACATATATACATACATACATACATACATACATACATACATACATACATACATACATACATACATACATACAGTGGAGCAAGAACTCGTGAAGACCCCGGGAAGAAACACCGACCCACAGGAAGCTACTGGCAAGCTTTCTCAAATACCCACGTTGGTCGAGCCGAGACTCGAACCCACGCGTACAGAGGTGAGGGTGAGATGTGTGAGTGATCTGTAGGTGATCACCTTAGACCTCTCGGATGGGTGGCCCAGAGAGAGAGAGAGAGAGAGAGAGAGAGAGAGAGAGAGAGAGAGAGAGAGAGAGAGAGAGAGAGAGAGAGAGAGAGAGAGCGAGGTATGCATGTATGTATAGGATTTAATGGCACGTCAGCACAATCCTGGTTCAATCTTCTAAATGTAAAGATAAAAATAAAACATTGTTAGGAAGATAAATCATTTCAAATGATCATACACATGCAAATCTACAAAATAAAAGATAAAAAGGCCAAGGTGATACAATTCCAGAGAGAGAGAGATTTCACCACTTATCCTCTAGGTTCCGCTCAAATTACACTTAATACAAAAAACCCAACTACATTGTGGTGGAGTTACCTACTGTTTCTAATCAGTAAAGCGATTGGGCAGCAAGTAGGGTACTAAATTATTTTCTAATGGAATATTTATCTGTTTCAACGTCCTCTTTACCTGTACAATTTGAAGGACATAATCACCAGGAAGGAAAATTGCGAGATGTTGTTTCATTCAGGTGTATGTGGGCAACCTAAGGGGAAATGTATATTTCTCCAATTTCCTTTGTAGATCTAACCTGAACAAAATTGTTTCAACAGTTACCAACTGGTACTTTAAGACACCAGTTAAATGTATAGAGTCAAGCTGGTCCACGGCAAAACTGTCTTTAAAGTAAAAATAAGCTGTGGAGCCCAAATACACTGACATATTCTACTAATCCATCATCTAACCACTTAATGTGATTTATGGAATTAACGGTTCAAAAGTTGAATTCTTTCATTCTCTATGTTATTATACACACAGTTCCATTTAGTTTAATGATAAAACAGAATTCTGAAATTTTACTACATTTGCCTCTGGAGGAAAATGTGCCACATAAGAAATGTCAATATCTATTCCCCGTTTATATTTTCTTTATTGCACCTATTGGAAAATATCTTAGACTGAGAATTGACAAGGTCATGAAAGGATCTTAGTAAACCGCATATTTTACTAACCGGAACATAATTCAAGATAAATCGTATTGATAGAAAGAAAAACTATCTTTGGTCGTCATTAAAATTGTGTTGTGAAATTTTACAATTACGTCATCATTTGAATTCAACCAATCAAAAACTTATATTGGGTTCATTCGAAGAGGTAATTAACTCGGTTTTCGTCCCATTTGGCCTTTGACTTTGATGGTGAATAAAATCCTCCTAGACTGCTATTTTATTTCTTGTGTTGTGTGGAGTTTAACGCCATTTTTCGGCACATGATAGGCTACACATGGCGGCCAGTATATTTGGTGAAAGAACCACTGACCCATGGGAAGCAACTGGCAAGCTTTCTCACATAACCACGTTGGTCGAGCCAAGACTTGAACTCTCGCGAACAGAGGTGAGATGTGCGAGTGATCTGTAAAGGCGAGCGCCTTAGACCACTCGGAAGCCCGTAGCGCCGACTGTTATTTCAATGGTGCGACTAAATATTAATTACAAAATAACACGGTTAGCGTTTATTCCCAAGATTTTCCAAGATACATTTTTAGAAATTCTAAGATAACATAATTGGAAAATTGTAAGGCAAGAAGACAGGAGCAAACAATATGTTTTTCACCACAAGGTTACAGGGGTCTAGCCATATTAGCGCGTATGTTAAGATTATGAATGTTAGCTTAAAGGACATCCATGAAACCTGTATCAGTGTTAATAGGGATAGGACAGTTTTTACATCTGTTTGGTTTTAGACAATCCTTCATTCCACATAAGTGAAAACTCGGTCTTTAACCTTGTAATATTCATCAAGTCTAACGAGTATCATTACTCAGATAGTGTTCTAAAACTAGTACAAAACGCCCCTTTATTGCAAAAGTTTCACATCTATATACACATTAACGATTATGTTTTTTCGTTCAGTACTGTGGTAGATAAATGGAAAAGTTTCACATCTATATACAGTACTGTGGTAGATAAATGGAAAAGTTTCACATCTATATACAGTATTGTGGTAGATTAATGGAAAAGACCTAATTTTTCATCGTATTGAATATTGTGGTTTTTCACAAAGGAAACAATAAATAAATGCGTATTACGTCACGAAAATGGACACATACTGCTTCTTGATCATTAGCCTGAAAGGTAATCTGTCTATAGATTAAAAGTATCAAAGTCACAGATTACTAGCCTGAAAGATAATCTGTCTATAGATTAAAAGTATCAAAATCAGAGATGACTAGCCTGAAAGGTAATCTGTCTATAGATTAAAAGTATCAAAATCACAGATGACTAACCTGAAAGGTAATCTGTTTATAGATTAAAAGTATCAAAATCACAGTTTATTTTGAAAAATGATGATATGAAGTCTATGGACAATACTGTGTTACGAAATAGATATATCCATATTTTTCTAGCTGTTTGTGGAAATAATTGTACAATTTTACTGCAGTAATGTGATTTAGATTAACCCCGAAGGGGCGAGTGTAATATCTCTGGAGAACCGCAAAACTGCACAATTATTTCTCCGTACAACTAGAAAAATAAGGATATATCTGATGTGATCAACATCACATTTAAAAAAAAAAAAAAATGAAAAAATGCATATTTTCCAATACTAGAAGAGCATTAACATTTTGTATATCATTCCTTATTTCCAGTGCCGGATTATCCTAGTAGCAAAAGTAGCATATGCTACAGGCCCCGCACTTTCAAGTGTTAATATTTATGTGGGTTTTTTTTTTAATTTAGGAGGCCCCGCACTAGCTTAATCCGGCACTGATGCTACAGGCCCCGATACAGGCCCAGCAATAGCTTAATCCGGCACAGCTTCTTTCTCTTGAAAGACAATGGATCATTCCAACTTGGTATACTCCCACATTAGGATTGACATGCTGCGTTTTGGTTGATGTAATCGCATAACCGATTATAAATGACAAAGGGCTCTAAAGTTCAAACAAATTTACTGAAGTCATCTGTCCTCCCTCTAAAGTGGACGCAGCATTGCGTTCTCCGTGTCGACGTGGAAAAGTAATGGTGTAATTGTTTCGAACACTCAGTTTTTGACTGCTGTGCTAACCTGGCGTCTAATAATAGAACATAACAACTATCCAAAAAAACAGTACAATCATCAGTATAATTATAAGTATAATTATCAGTACAATTATCGAGAAATACAAGTACTGAAACTTCGAAGGAAAAGCTTGGCGGCTGTGGATTAAAAATTCCGATACGCCCTTCCATAGCAACATGATAAGGTCTTCTAAATTAGCTTAACAGGCAGAGAAGTCCGAAAAAACAGATCAGTTGGGGTCATTTGTGAATTATGACGACATGAATGAAGTTTATGTGTGTATATATATATATATATATATATATATATATATATATATATATATATATATATATATATATTTGGCCACATGAGGCCATGAAATCGAAAATAAATTCATTACACCGTCCCTTTCTATGTACTGAAATTGTATAAAAGGGATGCTGCTCCCCTACCCTTCGGCGAACCCACAAATTCTGCAGTTGCTGCTACTAGCTTTTATTTTTAACACCGACCAAAGAAAAAGTCATATGGGCTTACATTTTATTCATTAGTAAAAATGTACATTAACTTTGAATTCCTTATTACCTGTAACATTTGACTGTATCTATGGACGTAAATAATATGTCCTCGTGTTTAAGGTTGATTAACTTTCCTTCAATACCAAACTCACATTTTCATACAAATTTAGATTTTATTTTTAATATGTTGTTTTCTTGTGCAGTGGGAAACGTGTCTTCTGATGTGCAATTTAGCAACTGATAACTATGTTAAATAGCCATGGCTACCTGTGGCGGCAGGTGGTTTGTTTTAGCGCCTTCAAGGTAAAACTGTCGGGTACAATAGCTACTCTCAGAGCAAAGGCTGGTAGCGCTGAAATATGGCAAATTACATCAAGAAAACAAATACATCATTAAAGTACAATAGGCTGTGTTCATTGTTTCTATGTATTTCTTTTATATAAATGATGAACGGACTGTCACAATTTGACTCTTTTTGTAAATGAAGAGATTCCAAGGTTGAGTGTTATTACCCAAGGTCTCGCAAAAATATATAGATTTGGCAATCGATGGTGTGAACCATAGTTCGAACTAATTATCGATGGTTACCCATGAACTCCAGATATAATTGACGCATAACAATTGCCAACCGCTGATGAACTAAAGGAAAAGCTCTGAATATACAAATTAATAAATATATTGTAAAAAAAGCATATAGCCATCATGCTCAATGTAGGTCACTTTGACCCATATTTCCTGTCAAACTGCTACGTTAACTTTTTCTGCAGTAACATTGTCTGAGGACAGTTTCTGGTAAAGTAAAGTTTCATTCTGTTGTGAACAACACTTTCTTATGAAGATAAGTATGGTCCTGTGAGATATGATTTCCACTTGTGTTCCACAACCAATTTCAAACTTCAACGTTATTTGGGATTTACCATAAGCCTGTTTAATAGCCTTTATAATAAAGATTACTTTTTAAAAACCCAAACGAAATGTTTGAGACGAATTAGTCCGGTTCCATTTGTCGAAATAAAAATGGTTTCTTGTGTATGGAATGTTAAAAACAGTCAAACATAGGAAATGTATAATATGAAGTGTGCTAAAAAATGTATGTGTTTGACATTTTTTGTTTAATGATGCTAGGTAATTTTAGACCACGCTCATTTTCAAGCATTATTGTTTTATAATTTTGTTTTCTTTCCAATGACATCAATATTTAATCAAATTACACGAATAAAATGGTCAATTACAATTTTTTTACGTACTTCTATGAATTTTGCTTTAAAAAACAGCTTGATCTATTGTATTGTCTCAATGACATTACTTTTGTCTGCAGAGCAGGCTTTTACGACCCATTAGCTTTGTTTCGACTCATTCGCTTTGTTGCTAATGATTTGCTATCGGTACAATAATGGAACTTGATATATGCGTCCTATCTGAGAATCACAACTCTTTTAGCCAAAGTTGGTCATCTGGCCTAGTTTTCATGTTCCAGTTAATCATGCTACGTTCTTTTTTGAGCAACCGCTGCACACACAGTGGTGAAATGTGATGAATCGTCATCTTCGTCATTAGCGTGTCACCGGAGGCAGCGTTGCTGAAGATGCGAGTAGATGCGATCTTGTGCCTTTTGCCATCCGATGTGCAGTCAGAGGTTGAACTCTGAGGTCCTGCTCCACCATCCGGAGCCAAGTGCTTGTCAGTCTTCCAACTGGACGCTTCCACCCCCGCGCTCGTTTTCTACTTGCAGCCCGCTTGTGATCTATACCAGGTGGTGCTCTAGCAATATGGCCAAAGAGCCGCAAGCGGCTAGACCTGATGGTATCTGTGACCGACGGTTGCTTCGTTCTGTCTCTGATCTCTGCATCCGTAATGTGCATGTGACATGGAGGATGCTGCGGAGACACCATTGATCAAAGGGATTAAGATTTTTTGCCATCGCCGCTGTAAGCGTCCACATGTCAGCATCGTACAGCAAGACTGGTAGAATCTTTGCGTTATACAGCCGTATCTTTGTAACAAGGCTGATCTTTGCTGAGTACATGCATCCAATGTAGTAAAATGGATTACTGTGATACGTTGGACGTTTCATTGTCATTCTTGCTGTTGACATTTAAATCCATTATCAAATGACTGCTGTGTGATCTTCTTGTAAGAACACTCACCACTTTGGTTCTCCATACAAACCGATTTAAGTTTTATCAGTAGGGATGAATGGAGTTCTACACTATTGTCGTAAGTTCATCTCCATGACATGTCACCATGATATATCGCCATGACATATCACCATGACATATCACCATGACGTATGGTTCACTCTGCTTGTCGATTTCTGGAGTTGGAATTCATATATAATGTCTGTCTTCTTTTTACGTATGTTGCAAATATATGCCTGTATACTAACCGTGGAGTATGGTAAGCGCATACATATACTAGATTATTTCATTTTTCAAAAAAAAAAACGTATGTTTGAAGTATTTGACATATTTTACCTTTATCTTATGTTTTATCTACCTTTTACAGAATATTAAGAACATTACGTTTTATTTTTTTACATCGCTGTCCTTCATGTTTACATTTATTTGGAAGGGTTTATCCTTTTGGGGTTGTTTTGTTAAACGCTAATATAATCATACATTTTTGCTCGGACTACATAATCTTCTCTGAATCAGACGTTATGCAAGCCTTCAAGACAAAGCATATCGCCTGAATCAGACGTTATGCAAGCCGTCAAGACAAAGCATATCGTCTGAATCAGACGTTATGCAAGATGTCAAGACAAAGTATATCGTCCAAGTCTTGATGAATCACAGTTGAAGCTCGTTGTATTTCAGGCTACTTTTGAATATCCTTTGATGTGACAATATATGGATACCCTCGCTTATAAGTCGAGTGCAACTGCAAACTGCACAGACCCAGATCTGCCATCGCATAATGCGGAGGCAGACCTGGGTCTATGCAGTTTGTTAGGAGTAATTAGTAGAACAAACAACATAGACTCTGAACTGCGACGGGAGATCAGGGTCTATGTTTGCAATTTGACTTGACTTATAAGTGACTATATACTGTAGGTTTCAATTAACACAGTTTTAGTTTATATAAGTAAAACACATAAATAAGCAACCATAAAAGCTACTTATTTTATATTATAATAGTATTACGTTTACCTTTGATGACTGATTTTGGTAATTATATCAAATATAGGAGACATTTATATAATCCATTCAAGAATAAGATGATTTGTCCAAGATATAAAGTTTATGTGTATTAATCCATGGTCACGCTTTCCAGATTCGTTCATAAAATACAGCAAACGAGCTGTATACGGTTATTCATATCATGAACTATGACCTAAACATCCGTACAACTCAGCAACCGGGAAACTTCCAAAGACAACATTTTTAAGTTTGTACTATGTCTTTCATAATGTATTGTACCAATGCCAAAATCGTCTCAAGTGCAGGAGGATTTGGCGATACGATATGAAGCAGTTTGCTGCACTCTCATCGGCATCTATGATCTGTTGCGAATAAAAGCCTCAGCCTGTCAGCCATACTCTCACCATTTCATCGTGATCGATAACGAACCAACAACAAGGACAGTTGTCTAGACAGAATTTCAATGATATCTCAATCATTAACAATTTCAAATGATGCATCATGTGTACAACCACTCTTACAATGAGAGCTTCTCTATATTTCTTTTTAATATCAAGAGGTGTTAAAGATGGGGCCTGGACAAGGTACATCACCTACAGTAGACTTTTTGACATTGTGACTTATGCGTTTCCAATAATTATATGACTAGGGCTATTATAGAATAACAGAAAGCATCAACAAGTATTTGCAAAGGAGAACATTTCATCTGCTTCATCAGAGAGGAAAAAAAAAACGCGACTCAAGAAAACCTTAAGAAGTGGTTAGGACATCAGATTTGTGAACTACATATCATGTTTGGTAAATTGAAACTACTGGATATTAAGTAGAAAGTAGTGGAATGAAACAGTAAATTGAAGCTACTGGAGATTAAGTAGAAAGTAGTGGAATGAAACAGTAAATTGAAAATACTGGAGATTAAGTAGAAAGTAGTGGAATGAAACAGTAAATTGAAAATACTGGATATTAAGT
Source organism: Margaritifera margaritifera (assembly GCA_029931535.1). Taxonomy (NCBI): domain Eukaryota; kingdom Metazoa; phylum Mollusca; class Bivalvia; order Unionida; family Margaritiferidae; genus Margaritifera; species Margaritifera margaritifera. Next base: position 175,417 of record JAQPZY010001119.1, read on the forward strand.
AGAAAGTAGTGGAATGAAACAGTAAATTGAAAATACTGGAGATTAAGTAGAAAGTAGTGGAATGAAACGGTAAATTGAAAATACTGGATATTAAGTAGAAAGTAGTGGAATGAAACAGTAAATGAAAAATACTGGATATTAAGTAGAAAGTAGTGGAATGTTTTGTAAATTGAAAATACTGGATATTAAGTAGAAAGTAGTGGAATGAAACAGTAAATTGAAAATACTGGATATTAAGTAGAAAGTAGTGGAATGAAACAGTAAATTGAAAATACTGGAGATTAAGTAGAAAGTAGTGGAATGAAACGGTAAATTGAAAATACTGGATATTAAGTAGAAAGTAGTTGGAATGAAACAGTAAATTGAAAATACTGGATATTAAGTAGAAAGTAGTTGGAATGAAACAGTAAATTGAAAATACTGGATATTAAGTAGAAAGTAGTGGAATGTTTTGTAAATTGAAAATACTGGATATTAAGTAGAAAGTAGTGGAATGTTTTTGTAAATTGAAAATACTGGATATTAAGTAAAAAGTAGTGGAATGTTTTTGTAAATTGAAAATACTGGATATTAAGTAGAAAGTAGTTGGAATGAAACAGTAAATTGAAAATACTGGAGATTAAGTAGAAAGTAGTGGAATGAAACAGTAAATTGAAAATACTGGATATTAAGTAGAAAGTAGTTGGAATGAAACAGTAAATTGAAACTACTGGAGATTAAGTAGAAAGTAGTGGAATGAAACAGTAAATTGAAAATACTGGATATTAAGTAGAAAGTAGTGGAATGTTTTGTAAATTGAAAATACTGGATATTAAGTAGAAAGTAGTGGAATGAAACAGTAAATTGAAAATACTGGATATTAAGTAGAAAGTAGTGGAATGTTTTGTAAATTGAAAATACTGGATATTAAGTAAAAAGTAGTGGAATGTTTTTGTAAATTGAAAATACTGGATATTAAGTAAAAAGTAGTGGAATGTTTTTGTAAATTGAAAATACTGGATATTAAGTAGAAAGTAGTTGGAATGAAACAGTAAATTGAAAATACTGGATATTAAGTAGAAAGTAGTTGGAATGAAACAGTAAATTGAAAATACTGGATATTAAGTAGAAAGTAGTTGGAATGAAACAGTAAATTGAAACTACTGGAGATTAAGTAGAAGGTAGTGGAATGAAACAGTAAATTGAAAATACTGGATATTAAGTAGAAAGTGGTGGAATGTTTTGTAAATTGAAAATACTGGATATTAAGTAGAAAGTAGTTGGAATGAAACAGTAAATTGAAAATACTGGATATTAAGTAGAAAGTAGTGGAATGAAACAGTAAATTGAAAATACTGGATATTAAGTAGAAAGTAGTTGGAATGAAACAGTAAATTGAAACTACTGGAGATTAAGTAGAAGGTAGTGGAATGAAACAGTAAATTGAAAATACTGGATATTAAGTAGAAAGTAGTGGAATGTTTTGTAAATTGAAAATACTGGATATTAAGTAGAAAGTAGTGGAATGAAACAGTAAATTGAAAATACTGGATATTAAGTAGAAAGTAGTGGAATGAAACAGTAAATTGAAAATACTGGAGATTAAGTAGAAAGTAGTGGAATGAAACAGTAAATTGAAAATACTGGATATTAAGTAGAAAGTAGTGGAATGAAAAAGTAAATTGAAAATACTGGAGATTAAGTAGAAAGTTGTGGAATGAAACAGTAAATTGAAAATACTGGAGATTAAGTAGAAAGTAGTGGAATGTTTTTGTAAATTGAAAATACTGGAGATTAAGTAGAAAGTAGTGGAATGAAACAGTAAATTGAAAATACTGGATATTAAGTAAAAAGTAGTGGAATGAAACAGTAAATTGAAAATACTGGATATTAAGTAGAAAGTAGTTGGAATGAAACAGTAAATTGAAAATACTGGATATTAAGTAGAAAGTAGTGGAATGTTTTGTAAATTGAAAATACTGGATATTAAGTAGAAAGTAGTGGAATGTTTTTGTAAATTGAAAATACTGGATATTAAGTAAAAAGTAGTGGAATGTTTTTGTAAATTGAAAATACTGGATATTAAGTAGAAAGTAGTTGGAATGAAACAGTAAATTGAAAATACTGGAGATTAAGTAGAAAGTAGTGGAATGAAACAGTAAATTGAAACTACTGGATATTAAGTAGAAAGTAGTTGGAATGAAACAGTAAATTGAAACTACTGGAGATTAAGTAGAAAGTAGTGGAATGTTTTGTAAATTGAAAATACTGGATATTAAGTAGAAAGTAGTGGAATGAAACAGTAAATTGAAAATACTGGATATTAAGTAGAAAGTAGTGGAATGTTTTGTAAATTGAAAATACTGGATATTAAGTAAAAAGTAGTGGAATGTTTTTGTAAATTGAAAATACTGGATATTAAGTAAAAAGTAGTGGAATGTTTTTGTAAATTGAAAATACTGGATATTAAGTAGAAAGTAGTTGGAATGAAACAGTAAATTGAAAATACTGGATATTAAGTAGAAAGTAGTTGGAATGAAACAGTAAATTGAAAATACTGGATATTAAGTAGAAAGTAGTTGGAATGAAACAGTAAATTGAAACTACTGGAGATTAAGTAGAAGGTAGTGGAATGAAACAGTAAATTGAAAATACTGGATATTAAGTAGAAAGTGGTGGAATGTTTTGTAAATTGAAAATACTGGATATTAAGTAGAAAGTAGTTGGAATGAAACAGTAAATTGAAAATACTGGATATTAAGTAGAAAGTAGTGGAATGAAACAGTAAATTGAAAATACTGGATATTAAGTAGAAAGTAGTTGGAATGAAACAGTAAATTGAAACTACTGGAGATTAAGTAGAAGGTAGTGGAATGAAACAGTAAATTGAAAATACTGGATATTAAGTAGAAAGTAGTGGAATGTTTTGTAAATTGAAAATACTGGATATTAAGTAGAAAGTAGTGGAATGAAACAGTAAATTGAAAATACTGGATATTAAGTAGAAAGTAGTGGAATGAAACAGTAAATTGAAAATACTGGAGATTAAGTAGAAAGTAGTGGAATGAAACAGTAAATTGAAAATACTGGATATTAAGTAGAAAGTAGTGGAATGAAAAAGTAAATTGAAAATACTGGAGATTAAGTAGAAAGTTGTGGAATGAAACAGTAAATTGAAAATACTGGAGATTAAGTAGAAAGTAGTGGAATGTTTTTGTAAATTGAAAATACTGGAGATTAAGTAGAAAGTAGTGGAATGAAACAGTAAATTGAAAATACTGGATATTAAGTAAAAAGTAGTGGAATGAAACGGTAAATTGAAAATACTGGATATTACGTAGAAAGTAGTGGAATGAAACGGTAAATTGAAAATACTGGATATTAAGTAGAAAGTAGTGGAATGAAACAGTAAATTGAAAATACTGGATATTAAGTAAAAAGTAGTGGAATGAAACGGTAAATTGAAAATACTGGATATTAAGTAGAAAGTAGTGAAATGTTTTGCAAATTGAAAATACTGGAGATTAAGTGGAAAGTAGTGGAATGTTTTTGTAAATTAAAAATACTGGATATAAGTAGAAAGTAGTTGGAAATGAAACAGTAAATGGAAAATACTGGGTATTAAGTAGAAAGTAGTGGAATGAAACAGTAAATTGAAAATACTGGAGATTAAGTAGAAAGTAGTGGAATGAAACAGTAAATTGAAAATACTGGATATTAAGTAGAAAGTAGTGGAATGAAACAGTAAATTGAAAATACTGGAGATTAAGTAGAAAGTAGTGGAATGAAACGGTAAATTGAAAATACTGGATATTAAGTAGAAAGTAGTGGAATGAAACAGTAAATGGAAAATACTGGATATTAAGTAGAAAATAGTGGAATGAAACGGTAAATTGAAAATACTGGAGATTAAGTAGAAAGTAGTGGAATGGTTTTGTAAATTGAAAATACTGGATATTAAGTAGAAAGTAGTGGAATGGTTTTGTAAATTAAAAATACTGGATATTAAGTAGAAAGTAGTGGAATGAAACAGTAAATTGAAATTACTGGAGATTAAGTAGAAAGTAGTTGGAATGAAACAGTAAATTGAAAATACTGGATATTAAGTAGAAAGTAGTTGGAATGAAACAGTAAATTGAAAATACTGGATATTAAGTAGAAAGTAGTGGAATGTTTTGTAAATTGAAAATACTGGATATTAAGTAGAAAGTAGTGGAATGAAACAGTAAATTGAAAATACTGGATATTAAGTAAAAAGTAGTGGAATGTTTTGTAAATTGAAAATACTGGATATTAAGTAAAAAGTAGTGGAATGTTTTTGTAAATTGAAAATACTGGATATTAAGTAGAAAGTAGTTGGAATGAAACAGTAAATTGAAAATACTGGATGTTAAGTAGAAAGTAGTGGAATGAAACAGTAAATTGAAAATACTGGATATTAAGTAGAAAGTAGTTGGAATGAAACAGTAAATTGAAACTACTGGAGATTAAGTAGAAAGTAGTGGAATGAAACAGTAAATTGAAAATACTGGATATTAAGTAGAAAGTAGTGGAATGTTTTGTAAATTGAAAATACTGGATATTAAGTAGAAAGTAGTGGAATGAAACAGTAAATTGAAAATACTGGAGATTAAGTAGAAAGTAGTGGAATGAAACGGTAAATTGAAAATACTGGATATTAAGTAGAAAGTAGTTGGAATGAAACAGTAAATTGAAAATACTGGATATTAAGTAGAAAGTAGTGGAATGAAACAGTAAATTGAAAATACTGGATATTAAGTAGAAAGTAGTGGAATGTTTTGTAAATTGAAAATACTGGATATTAAGTAGAAAGTAGTGGAATGTTTTTGTAAATTGAAAATACTGGATATTAAGTAAAAAGTAGTGGAATGTTTTTGTAAATTGAAAATACTGGATATTAAGTAGAAAGTAGTTGGAATGAAACAGTAAATTGAAAATACTGGATATTAAGTAGAAAGTGGTGGAATGAAACAGTAAATTGAAAATACTAGATATTAAGTAGAAAGTAGTTGGAATGAAACAGTAAATTGAAACTACTGGAGATTAAGTAGAAAGTAGTGGAATGAAACAGTAAATTGAAAATACTGGATATTAAGTAGAAAGTAGTGGAATGTTTTGTAAATTGAAAATACTGGATATTAAGTAGAAAGTAGTGGAATGAAACAGTAAATTGAAAATACTGGATATTAAGTAGAAAGTAGTGGAATGTTTTGTAAATTGAAAATACTGGATATTAAGTAAAAAGTAGTGGAATGTTTTTGTAAATTGAAAATACTGGATATTAAGTAAAAAGTAGTGGAATGTTTTTGTAAATTGAAAATACTGGATATTAAGTAGAAAGTAGTTGGAATGAAACAGTAAATTGAAAATACTGGATATTAAGTAGAAAGTAGTTGGAATGAAACAGTAAATTGAAAATACTGGATATTAAGTAGAAAGTAGTTGGAATGAAACAGTAAATTGAAACTACTGGAGATTAAGTAGAAGGTAGTGGAATGAAACAGTAAATTGAAAATACTGGATATTAAGTAGAAAGTGGTGGAATGTTTTGTAAATTGAAAATACTGGATATTAAGTAGAAAGTAGTTGGAATGAAACAGTAAATTGAAAATACTGGATATTAAGTAGAAAGTAGTGGAATGAAACAGTAAATTGAAAATACTGGATATTAAGTAGAAAGTAGTTGGAATGAAACAGTAAATTGAAACTACTGGAGATTAAGTAGAAGGTAGTGGAATGAAACAGTAAATTGAAAATACTGGATATTAAGTAGAAAGTAGTGGAATGTTTTGTAAATTGAAAATACTGGATATTAAGTAGAAAGTAGTGGAATGAAACAGTAAATTGAAAATACTGGATATTAAGTAGAAAGTAGTGGAATGAAACAGTAAATTGAAAATACTGGAGATTAAGTAGAAAGTAGTGGAATGAAACAGTAAATTGAAAATACTGGATATTAAGTAGAAAGTAGTGGAATGAAAAAGTAAATTGAAAATACTGGAGATTAAGTAGAAAGTTGTGGAATGAAACAGTAAATTGAAAATACTGGAGATTAAGTAGAAAGTAGTGGAATGTTTTTGTAAATTGAAAATACTGGAGATTAAGTAGAAAGTAGTGGAATGAAACAGTAAATTGAAAATACTGGATATTAAGTAAAAAGTAGTGGAATGAAACGGTAAATTGAAAATACTGGATATTACGTAGAAAGTAGTGGAATGAAACGGTAAATTGAAAATACTGGATATTAAGTAGAAAGTAGTGGAATGAAACAGTAAATTGAAAATACTGGATATTAAGTAAAAAGTAGTGGAATGAAACGGTAAATTGAAAATACTGGATATTAAGTAGAAAGTAGTGAAATGTTTTGCAAATTGAAAATACTGGAGATTAAGTGGAAAGTAGTGGAATGTTTTTGTAAATTAAAAATACTGGATATAAGTAGAAAGTAGTTGGAAATGAAACAGTAAATGGAAAATACTGGGTATTAAGTAGAAAGTAGTGGAATGAAACAGTAAATTGAAAATACTGGAGATTAAGTAGAAAGTAGTGGAATGAAACAGTAAATTGAAAATACTGGATATTAAGTAGAAAGTAGTGGAATGAAACAGTAAATTGAAAATACTGGAGATTAAGTAGAAAGTAGTGGAATGAAACGGTAAATTGAAAATACTGGATATTAAGTAGAAAGTAGTGGAATGAAACAGCAAATGGAAAATACTGGATATTAAGTAGAAAGTAGTGGAATGAAACGGTAAATTGAAAATACTGGAGATTAAGTAGAAAGTAGTGGAATGGTTTTGTAAATTGAAAATACTGGATATTAAGTAGAAAGTAGTGGAATGGTTTTGTAAATTAAAAATACTGGATATTAAGTAGAAAGTAGTGGAATGAAACAGTAAATTGAAATTACTGGAGATTAAGTAGAAAGTAGTTGGAATGAAACAGTAAATTGAAAATACTGGATATTAAGTAGAAAGTAGTTGGAATGAAACAGTAAATTGAAAATACTGGATATTAAGTAGAAAGTAGTGGAATGAAACAGTAAATTGAAAATACTGGATATTAAGTAGAAAGTAGTGGAATGAAACAGTAAATTGAAAATACTGGATATTAAGTAGAAAGTAGTGGAATGTTTTGTAAATTGAAAATACTGGATATTAAGTAAAAAGTAGTGGAATGTTTTTGTAAATTGAAAATACTGGATATTAAGTAGAAAGTAGTTGGAATGAAACAGTAAATTGAAAATACTGGATGTTAAGTAGAAAGTAGTGGAATGAAACAGTAAATTGAAAATACTGGATATTAAGTAGAAAGTAGTTGGAATGAAACAGTAAATTGAAACTACTGGAGATTAAGTAGAAAGTAGTGGAATGAAACAGTAAATTGAAAATACTGGATATTAAGTAGAAAGTAGTGGAATGTTTTGTAAATTGAAAATACTGGATATTAAGTAGAAAGTAGTGGAATGAAACAGTAAATTGAAAATACTGGATATTAAGTAGAAAGTAGTGGAATGAAACAGTAAATTGAAAATACTGGAGATTAAGTAGAAAGTAGTGGAATGAAACGGTAAATTGAAAATACTGGATATTAAGTAGAAAGTAGTTGGAATGAAACAGTAAATTGAAAATACTGGATATTAAGTAGAAAGTAGTGGAATGAAACAGTAAATTGAAAATACTGGATATTAAGTAGAAAGTAGTTGGAATGAAACAGTAAATTGAAACTACTGGAGATTAAGTAGAAAGTAGTGGAATGAAACAGTAAATTGAAAATACTGGATATTAAGTAGAAAGTAGTGGAATGTTTTGTAAATTGAAAATACTGGATATTAAGTAGAAAGTAGTGGAATGAAACAGTAAATTGAAAATACTGGATATTAAGTAGAAAGTAGTGGAATGAAACAGTAAATTGAAAATACTGGAGATTAAGTAGAAAGTAGTGGAATGAAACGGTAAATTGAAAATACTGGATATTAAGTAGAAAGTAGTGGAATGAAAAAGTAAATTGAAAATACTGGATAATAAGTAGAAAGTTGTGGAATGAAACAGTAAATTGAAAATACTGGAGATTAAGTAGAAAGTAGTGGAATGTTTTTGTAAATTGAAAATACTGGAGATTAAGTAGAAAGTAGTGGAATGAAACAGTAAATTGAAAATACTGGATATTAAGTAAAAAGTAGTGGAATGAAACGGTAAATTGAAAATACTGGATATTACGTAGAAAGTAGTGGAATGAAACAGTAAATTGAAAATACTGGATATTAAGTAGAAAGTAGTGGAATGAAACAGTAAATTGAAAATACTGGATATTAAGTAAAAAGTAGTTGGAATGAAACGGTAAATTGAAAATACTGGATATTAAGTAGAAAGTAGTGAAATGTTTTGCAAATTGAAAATACTGGAGATTAAGTGGAAAGTAGTGGAATGTTTTTGTAAATTAAAAATACTGGATATAAGTAGAAAGTAGTGGAATATTTTGTAAATTGAAAATACTGGAGATTTAGTAGAAAGTAGTTGGAAATGAAACAGTAAATGGAAAATACTGGGTATTAAGTAGAAAGTAGTGGAATGAAACAGTAAATTGAAAATACTGGATATTAAGTAGAAAGTAGTGGAATGAAACAGTAAATTGAAAATACTGGATATTAAGTAGAAAGTAGTGGAATGAAACAGTAAATAATATTCTACACCAGTGGATAGATAATGCCATACAGGAAAACACACTTATAATGGATGACGCCATCATCTCACCGAGCGATGCATTTATTTCAAACCTACTCAAATCGATTTCTAAGTGAAAAGCAGCCATCAGAAGTAGTGCTGAGAACAGGTGAAAAATAGCGAAGTGCGATCGACAACTAAAGCATCTAGTGTTTTTGCATCTTACATGAACGAAAAGAATTTATAAGATGCTTTGTGAAACTTTATTCCATGTTTCTAGCGCCAGGTGAAGGAAGATTAGAAGTACTTCTTGCGTTCCAGAACTTCAAAAGAAATGCTATAGAATGGCGATTTGTTAAACAAAGTCTGCTGCATTCAAATATTTTTGTTTTGCATCTGAGAACGATATGTCTTACATCATTTGTAAGTTTTTGTAATTGGGAAGCAGCCGCGGTGGTCCATTGATTAGCGTGCCCGACTTGCCATCGAAAGGGCGCGGGTTCGAATCCTACCACATGATCAGCCCTAGTCGCCTACCATGGTGTGTCCTTGAGTAAGGTACTTTATTCCAATTGCCTCGGCACTAAATAACATACTTGTGTTGTTGTGCCGTAAAACACTAAGCCAAATCAAAGTCAATCTGAAAAGCTGCCCGTCAGATGCAAATGTTGCTGGCCTAGATATATTCTGTACAAGCTACTTTATCCAAGAGGGGTAGATGTAATGAAACATTGTGAACTGAAATGGAATAATTTCCCCTGAAAAAAAACTAATATAGCAAAACTTCCTCCACATAGTAGGAACCTTGCGTTCCATCCGCAGAAATTATACGGTTACTGTGCAGAGTATATAAGATTCCTTCAGTCCATATCACTAGATTGTGCTGCACCCGCGGTGGCTTTTGATATCAGCAAATAGTTTATGCAAGATACAATGCAAAAATTGACATAGGTATTTTCTTGGAAATGTCCAATACGCTAAATTGATAAGGTGTCAAGATTATTCTATATTGCCAAATAGTTGTTACAAAATAGCTAAGAATCTTGTCTATTCAGGATGAATCTTCAAAGGAGACTGAATGATGACTGCATATTCACATACAATATCTTTCTAAATGACTTAATGATGACTGCATATTCACCTACAATATCTTTCTAAATGACTTATTGATGACTGCATATTCACATACAACATCTTTCTAAATGACTTAATTATGACTGCATATTCACATACAATATCTTTCTAAATGACTTAATGATGACTGCATATTCACATACAATATCTTTCTAAAATAACAGTAAGTTGATATCTGTTCGTCATAACTTTTTTTTTACCTTCATGTAAAACAATGACAATTTGTTGTTTGTTTTTTACGGATAATTGAGCAGTATAAACTTGTTAGACCAATACCGTTATTACTTGCAAATATGAATTGTAACATAGTTCTTCATCATAAACTTGTGTCTAATGGACCAGAAATGTTAACATGTAGAAAACCATAATTTAGTTATCTTCACATTAGAATGGTCTAGTTTATTATATAAATCAAGTTGAATATTTTTCTCACGTTATTTTACAAGAAATAATCAAAATAATGCATATTCGTACCTCTTGTTTGTTCTGTGACAGGAAGCCTTTCTGAAAAAACCCCCAAAAAACAAAACAGTATGTGTCAAATGCAAAATATTAACTTTTACACTGAGTATCGAAAACTTCAAAGCGACACCGATATGACAATAAACTCATTCCAACAGTGAGTGTCATTACAGGAACAAGAATGTTTTGTCACCTACTTAAGATAGAATGTCGTAAACCTCGTTAAGATGCATCCATAGACATATACTTTAAAAGATGATTTGTCCTGTGGTACTATGAGCACATCGTCGGATGTGATGTGTAGATCTGCCTGAGATGTATATAAATGACACCATTCGTGAATGTTCATGCAGAGTTTACTGTAGCATACAGTATCAAGTACCATTCACGATGCCATATGTAAACAAGTATAAACATGTTATTTTAGGGCGGATGGAAGGAGAAGGTGTGTAAAATGAACGATTGGGAAAAGATGGTCAAGAAACTCTCTCCGTCAAGACATAACATTAATTTTTGTTCTCTTTGGTCTCTAAAATTGAATCCCATTTTCAATATGGCTACATCCGTTTGGAGACTATTTTTGTGCACGAAACTGTCTTAATCACCGACTTACGTTTCCTTTTGCGATATTTGTTTCGCTGACTAAAATTAGATCTCATTTCGTTTATTCAATGTCAGGGAAAAGATATATACATCATATGTCAAATAATCCATAAGCTGGATCACTAGATTAGGGTACAGGAACTCCAAATCAGGAAAATTTAGATTTTAGAAGCAAATTGGGCAATTATTTTGAGGTTTGATACGATTTGGCTACCATTGGAATTTCCTTCCTCTCATTGTTCTTCTGTTATTTGCTTCCACTTATTTGATAGAAAAAAGTTTTCTGGCACAAATTAAGTCATATGATATAGAAATTCAAATGTACTGTAAACTGTATCGACTAAGGCAATACTTCCTCCAGCTTGTTATTTTGCCAGTACAAACAGGGCTTCTACCAAATGGTGATTTGGTTAGATATATAAATTTATACCATGTGTGGACTCTTTCTGTGCTAACCAATGGCGTTTAATTTCCACTCTAATGATCGCCAGTAATAGAAGTAGAGAATACATAAGGTTTCGTTTTGCTAGACAAGGCTGTAAATTCAAAACTGTAAACAAGCATTTTATTGTTACTGTAATAACACTCTATCTTGTCAATACATTGTTGACAGTGTTCGGGAAGTTTAATGATTTTCTGTGGGTGGTTAATCTATTTCAGTGTAATTTACCTGTAGAGTATAGATAGCCATCATGAAGGAAATTCCGGGACCTTTTCTCCGTAAAAGTTTCTCATGGGAAAATTTAACTTGACTATAATATCCAGCGATTTAACCAATCTCTTCTCTTGATCGGTAGTCGAATAGATTGATAAAGGCCTGCTGTGATTTAGCCATGTATTTGTGAACAGGTCTTACCACAATTTGAAAGAAATGCTATTTATATCTCACTGTTGAGGTTTGACAATACATGTGCGTTTTGGTCTTTGTTATCGTATAGCTTTTTTCTCTAAAAAGTACATAGTACAAGTCAAGGAATAAAAATCATACTTGTAATTGTGCATATTTCAAAGGCACACCAAATATGCATATAAAAACAACATCAACAACAACCAAAAAACAACACACACACACACACACACACACACACACACACACACACACAACATGCAAAGCCAGTAAGTGAAGAGAGATATGACACTGTAAAACTATGCCAACCAATCAGTCCAACCTACAACTGACCTTAACATATATTGATGTAATAGAACAAACATAAATTCCTGACATTTAGTTTATGATGTAAAGTATACAAAAATCCAGTACATATTTAAAAAAATTTAATCACATTATATCAGAAGTTTTACCTGTTTCAGGAAGAAATATTGAAAGTTAATAGGTATTATTTCTTGGCTGCCGTATTTTCGGATTCAATCCGGAAGTCACAGACTAATTAATGTACTGTATAAGACCCGATAGCTTTCGACTCAAAGATCTTCACAACATTCTACCCTTGGTGTTGTTCTCCATTCTCTTGGGTCCAAATCCCCAAATAGATTTGTTTCAACAAATAACGATATGAGTTAAGCTAAACTGCCAGTTTTTATAGTGGTATTATTGATTAGCACCAGATGATTCTTACCGTTTTAAAAACTTAAGTAAAACGTTTTAGGCGCAAAAACTCTGAGAGTGATCCGTTCCAGAGGCGGATCCAGAAATCTCTATTAGTATCGTTTGGGGGTGGGGGGTGAGGTGGTCGTAAACAAGCAGGCGATGGGTCTGTGGGACGGAACCCTCCAGGAAGCTTCTGCATTTTCAGTGTTTCCGGGGCGTAATTTTAACCATCTAACTGTAAAGAAAACGTTTTCTAGGAAACGTTCCGGTTGTTTCGCCGGCTCCGCCACCCCCACCCCCCCCCCCCAACACCGCCATTGCGTTCCGGGACCTCTGAAGAGTACCTTTTCATGTCGACCATGTATTCCATGATATTGATGATATATACCAGGTACATCAGAGGTCACTTGGCGATGTTGTGGATGATCACTTCCCTCAAAAGCAAAGATTTAGTAGGAAAAATAGCTCACCTCATATCAACAGTGACCGTATGACAGCAGATAAACTATACAAATCACTGTTTAGGAAATGTCTATTCTCCAAAGAGAATAAATACGGAACTTTGTACAGAAAAAAAGAGAACTTTTTTGGCAATCAATTAAATTGTATTTCATTAAAAAGACGTGAGAGATAAACTAGGTCAACAGATTTTTGGCTAGTTTTTATTAATAAGGAATGTAAGAATGAAAAAAATTGGTAAAAGAAGATGAAGTATTATCTCTGATCAAAATACTGTATATGATACATTCAACAACTATTTTGTAAATGTTGCTTGCAACATTGGAAGTGGAAACTCCTATCAAAATCACGATACGCATCCTAGTATACAGGATTATCCACAAACATCACCTTCAGGAGAAAATGAAATTTTATTTCGAAGCAATCACTGAAAATGATATTGATAAGTATTTAAAGAAGCTTAGACTTTAAAAGGAGCAACAATTATTGATTCTATATCTTCAGTTAATGCTACATTACTATAGACCGGTTATATTGAAGCCTTTGAAAAACCGTGTAAATACAGTCATAGAAAAAGAACATACCCAGACCAATTAAAACTTGCTAGAGTTACCCCCGTATTTCAAACGAAAGATTGATTAGAATTACAAAACTATAATCCAGTCAGTATTTCTGAATGGGCAGACTGTGAACAACTATCAAATTACTTCAGCAACCTCTTTCATCCCTATCTTTCAGCTGGATATACAGGTCAGTCCACTCTCATTTATTCTGATGAAATAATTGTGGAAATCTATAAAAACTATGTGGGAGCTATCCAAATGGTTAATTCCAAAGTGTTTGGTTGTCTTCCACATGCATTCATTCTAGAAAAAGTGATAGCTTATGATCAGGGGGAGGGGGCAATTAAGCTTATAGACAGTTATTTACACAATAGAAAAGAGCATGTTGACAAAACAACCAACAAAGAGTTATTTCTAAACATTCTCGGCCGAATACTTGTCAACATGTTCATTAATGACATTTGCTACTTTATAGAAAAAACAAAGCATTTTAACAATGCGAAAAGTGTGTATATACTTTGTTCAAGGTCACAGTAAATTTAAAACAAAATAATGCTTCAAAAAGCATAATAAATTCATGATGCTTTTAAGCAGGATTAACGCCCGACTAATGTGAACTTTGAAGCGCTATAAATATATTATATTTTTCTAAAGTTCTAAAACCATAATTAAAACCATAAATGCGTATTTCTTTTGTAGGTCTCCACCGCAATTTTCATAATCAGAATCACCTAAAAACACAAGAAAAGTTCATCAGATATGATAATAAAGCTCCAAGAATAACTAATGCCCTACCAAGGTGGGCCTCGTAACATAATTAAAATATTTAGTTGATGCAAGATCCAGACAGTTTTGTTACACATGTAACAAATAAGTTCTGCGCACCATGCAAATTCCATCAAAGTCCGCTCCCGTACTGCTCAATTTGTGGATTAGTATAGCTATACTGGTTTAAACTTAGCTTGGGTAGAGTCGTCGATATATGTTTGCTTTGCCAATATATTTTTCTATTTTTATTCCCCTCGCTGATAATCCGTCGAAAATATATGATCATTAATTAATGGCAACCTATTGAGATTGTGGCGATATCGATGCCTGGAGACATGCGAGGTGTTTTCCGTGATGAGTAATTATATTAATAGCCAATTTACACATGACCTTGACCTTATCAAAAAAGAGGCAAGGATGCGGTCTATTTCGGGACAACTTTATCAGAGTTATCGAACGTTAACTTAGCAATTGAATCCAAGAGGTTAAGCATAGGGCGCTGCGTTCAATTTTCGCAGGTCCACAGGCCGTCATTCTCGAAAACTAAAACGGACTGTAACACAGGCTAGTTCAAACTGTGCGAATCAATAACATGGTAAACCAGTCTTGAGTGAATAATCTCACAATATTTGGCTTATTGCGTCAGACACTGATCAATTCTGGGTAGACATTTTACATTAGTTGATACGAAAGTCAAGCATAAATTTTTTATTCAGAACTAACAAGGGATTTTTACATTAAAATTTGCAACAAAATTAGGTCATTTATCATTAATATTGTCATCTAATTAGGATCGTATTTCTTGTGCAGTTTATAGAATTATAGCCTCAGATGTTTTTAATCAGCTATCTTGGCGATGACCTATATTTGTTAAACCACGTATATATTGACCATTTGCGATTTCTTACCATTCTAGTAGACTTAAATAAATTATTTGATGTAAACCGACATTATGTGTATATTTCATTACTTAACTTATCAAACAATGGTAGGTTATCAAGTTAAATCTGTTTATGTGTACTGTGACGTAACACACAGACCTAGATCATGTTAGGATTTCAAGTTGTGTATTTCATCACTGCTTCTATGTATTTTGACGTAGGATGCAAACCAAAATCATGTTAGGTGGCGCTCTACAGATAGAACGTGCTTCTGAGAGAGTGCCAGGTGTAAGGTGAAGTTGTTTGCATTTGCAATATGTACAATGGAGAGAATGTTGGCATACCTCTATGCTACTTTCATGTACCGTGGCTGACATTTCCTTACATATTGTACTTGTGGAAACTGTACCTGATCTAAGCACACAGCTGACCAAAATGTCTGCTCCCATGTGCTCTAAAAATCAACCTGAATTAGTCCAAACAACACTAATTTTAGCAGTTATTTAAATGGGGAAAACGAATTTTGTCAGAGTAGGCAATACCAGCTTCTGAAAGTGCAATGAATGAATTACAAAATATATAAAAAGTAAAAGAAAGTTATCGGTTCATTTTTTAAAATTTACCTTTGAAATCCAGGAATTGAAAATGACCAAGCGGAGTTAGCAGTTTTTTGATAGGTGCACATCTGAAGTAAGACCAAGCTGTATACTCTATAACCCAAATTACACCCATCAACCATACACCAAATAAAGGGAATTAAAAGTTCTTTTAACAATACCTAAGATATACAAGGTATTCTTAAAATAGACAGGACAACCAGTGAGGAAAACCTGGGAAATTCTTTTTATTTAAAAATCTAACCCTATACAAAATACGAAACTGTAGAGCGCCACCTTAGGAATTTAAGTTGTGTGTGTCATCACTGTTTCTGTATACTGCGACGTAGGACGCAAACCGAAATCATGCTAGTATTTAAGTTGCGTATTTCATCACTGCTTCTCTGTACTATGATGTAGACCGCAAACAGAAATCATGTTAGGATTTTAAAGTTGTGTATCTCATCAATGTTTCCATGTACTGTGACGCATACGCAAATTGAAACCAGGTTAGGATTTTAAGTTTTATATTGAATCGCTGTTTCTGTGTAACATAAATTATAATGATTTCATTTTCTTTTTCTTTCATTGATCTATAATTTACTCATTACGTCATCCACTTGGATACCTTCTTACGACAAGAGGAATTTACGAGTTGATCCTTGAAAAATTAGTTGGATTCATGTAAACGAAATAAAAGCCAAAATGAATATTTTGCATTGGGTATATCATCTTGACGCGGTAATAACAAAGCAAACACGGTGGGTTCTTGTAAATGAAAATTCAACATTAAATATTTTAAAGCGGTTTTCTTTCTTTTTTTGGTTCTATTTAACTTGGAAGACGAATTATTTCATGTTAATGCGAAATTTTGTCCTTTCTAGCGATAAAGTTATTAAAAGCACATATAACTATTTGAAAGAGTTTTAAATCTAACCTTTGTATCCCCTAAAGTAAATTTCCGATTTTGTCAATTAATTGTATAGAGACTTCGATAAAGCTATAAGTTCTTCAATAAGCACAACAAAAGCAGCTGAAAAATATAGAAAATTATTTGTATCAAATAAAAAATGAATACCTGTTTACAGGTTTAAAGGTTTTACTTAGTTCACTGGCGAGAATAAAAGAGTTATTTATTTCAATATCGTGATCACTGAACGTTATTTGTAAATTTTCTGTCTTTTTAAAACACCGAAGAATATCCTTTCTGATATTAGAGATAGGTAAGGTGGTGTTTGTATTCTCTCAAACGTTGTTTTGAAGATGAATATGTTAAAACATACTTTTACCCTCTATTAACTAGAAAGTAGATATAAACATTGTTACTTAGCTGTTAAAGTTGGAAAACAATTCCCTTCTCCAAAACCTGTAGAATTGATCACAGCTGAACTCACTTTGGAAATAAAAGAAAATTTTGAAATAAATGATAAAGAAGCAATATCGTAGCTATTTCTATTATGATTCCAAAGTCCAGTTGCTTACATAAATATCAGTCAGACTATGATTCCGAAAGTCCAGTTGCTTACATAAATATCAGTGAATTGTGGGAACAAATTAAACAAGAGAAGAAGATCAATTATAGCGAATTGAAAAATTACTGACTCAGGAATATTGAAATATATTACATAAGCAATAATAAAAAAAATATATAAAAAACAACATTTCCATGCAAAAGGGTTTATGTAAATGACATTGATTCCCAAAGGCAGGCGTATACAGTCAATTTATAAGCATAACAGACGTAGAACAACTGATATAAATCCATTGTGACCATGATAGATATTTTATCTAAATACGTATGGACCAAAAAAGTGAATTCGAAAAGAGTTGATGATATATATGATGCGTTTAAAAGTATCTTCAAAGAGGGAAAACCTACTGAGATATTTTACAACAGAAAGGCTAAGGAGTTGCTGGAAAAGGAGAACACTGGGTATTTCGACGTACTTTAACAAGAATACTTCTTTAGTAGAACCTGTGCAAATACTTACACAAAAACAAACAAGAAATGGGTAGATGTATTGCCTGAAGTAGACATGACCCCAAGTACGTGAGTGTGAAATGAAAAGGATATGGCGATTCTCTTAACAGTTGGAAAATAATGAAAATATTTTGTCCTTAAAATACACAGAACTCATCAAGGTTGAACATGGAAGACAGAAAACTCGGTCCCTGCATAGTTTAAAGAACCGTCTCTAAACGCAATGGAGCAAATCATCATTAAATAAGTTTCTTTTTTTATTGTGTATGATGAACCTATTTTTTAAGGTCAATCTATAAATGTTGGTTGGTATTATAACACTGTTCTGGATAACAATAACAGGACTATAATGAATAAGGCGAGTTTTCTGCCCCAGTTTTTAATGAAAAAATAAATATTGATAAATTTAACGATTCTCTCAGTGTATTATTAAAAAAACAAAGCAAACTCTTCTACATTCATTTTGTTTATAGATTTATATTTCATACTAAAAATCGACCTTTAAACATGGCTGGTGTTGGAAATTGCGGAGGAAATGCTCCGATTAGCATCTTCTAACTCCAAATTAGATATTGCTTCACGACGAAATTTTAACAGATTGTGTATATCTTATAATCACACTTAAGTTTGACATATCGTGGAGCAAGGTTACGCTGTTACAACCCTTCCCCCCTAAAACTCGCAAGTTTTACTGTCTACATAGCGTAGGCGTTTTGTTGCTGTTGCTCTGTCTCTACCTCAGTAGCAAGATAACTACTGCGCGTAAAGAAATAGAACTGCAGTTTCAACATTGGCTTATTATTCACACCAGTATTGTACTCTTAAAAATTCAAAAATTAAAACAACAAATCGGAGGGTTTTTTTTCTTCGTTAAAATAAATAATCGCTTCTGTCTTTATTTCTTTATCCTTGTTAAATTTTCACTTACCTCGAGCACATGTCTTAATCTCTTGGAGAGGCTCCAGCGGGAATTCGGAAAAAACAAAACAAACAGAGACTAAGAGTTATCTGTATATGAAGTTGGATTTTGTTGTTTGCTGAACATTGTCAGTTGTTTAACATGTCTGAACATTGTCAGTTGTTTAACATGTCTGAACATTGTCAGTTTATCACAAAATGGATGCCGTAACTAACAGTAAGGTAATGTATTATTGCTTACAAATAAAGCATAACAAAACGATTCGACATTTTTTGTGTTCCATTCTGCACACACACACACACACACACACACACACACACACACACACACACACACACACACACACACACACATCCTGAAACAAAACTAGTTATTATATAGAGAGTAAGGTTAAAGCCAAGGTATATTTAAGAACATTTTGTTCAATCGATCTTTTAAAAACAATATTAAAAAAATTTAACAATATTAAAGTACTGTACTGTAGTACCGTGGAGTATACAACAATGGATCGTCTGCAAATGTGCTATAAAATACACATTGTGTCCATTGCATAGGAAATGTGTATACATTTTTTCCAAATAAAATTATAAAATAAATAAAATATAGGAAAAGATTTTACAATGGTTAGCGACAAAAAGAGACTGGTGAGCAGTTTACAATTGACATTCAGTTATATATATATATATATATATATATATATATATATATATATATATATATATATATATGCTATCTATAGGTAAGACTTCAGGTTGTGCTATGTGATATCAAGAGGTAAACACGCTCCGTAATGTTTCAAACTTGTGCTTTCCATAGACTGAATTGTGTACATAATTTGGTAAAGGTATAATTATGTTTGTCGTCTGACTGTGTATTTATAAGTGTTGTGTATAGTTTGTGCGTGTGTGGAAGGTTGCGGAGCGGGCAGACTACTTAGGCCTACATTCCAATGCTACCAGCAGGCCAGTTACTAATTAACCTAATTAATCGGGTCGCTCAGATAGTAGTACAACCGCAAATCGCAGTTTCGAAAGAATGCACCGTTGCATTTGATGTTAAAAATGTAAAGTAGGTTATAGGAAAACGAACCCTTATTTTCATAAGCGAATGAATGTACTAAATGTATGGAAATATATAACCGATCTTTTATGCAAATCCACTGAGCAGTTTTAAAAATATGACCGATTTATTTCAAGCTTTCACGTCGATAGTCTGTCTAGGCTATGAAAGTCGCCATGATGGATATAGTTCTGACCTAAATAAGTTGCATCCCAAATATCGCCAATACATTGGTATATCGATTCGCTGTTGTCATAAAGTTCATTTTGGAACTGTTAAAAAGAATCACACAGAACCACGATGTCAAACTATATATTAAATAATAAAGATGAATTCAGATCATAGAGATACACGAAGAACCAGTTTAGAAGCCTGTCAGTTTTGAGAAAATTACTCTGAAAACCTACTCAGTTTTTCACTTTGGCAAGATAATATTAAATAATTCATCACGTAAGCTCAAAATTGTATAAAGACACTCCCAGATATTGCTACGACGTGTACTTTTTCATCTGAAATCAAATTAAAGCCAAATTAAATCCAAACCTTTTACAGCCATTAAAACTTCGAGCATCTTTCAACCGACTGTCAACTTGTTGCATAATCAGAATGTACTAAGCAACTTCACAAGTACGGACAATTACCGCTTTCACAGATGAAGATCCTACGAGACTCTGTGCATCGGTAAAAGTCGTCGATTGCGGAGACGAAATCGAGAAATTATCTTTACAAAAGTACTAAAAAGCAAAACCTCGGTAAATATCGAATTTCCTACACATTTTGCATTAAACAAAATTGCTTTGTCGTAAACTGTTCGTATTCCTTGAAAGCAGTTGATGCGATCAGAAGTGTGGAAGAAATTATGGGGCAAATAACTGAGTATGCAATCGTGCATAAAACTGCAAATACGTACGAGGTTACTGTACCAAATAAACAACTAGCATACAGTATTTTGAGTGACACTGATATTAATGATTCCCATTATGACTGTAGCCTGATCTACTCTAACACTATTATTGTGTCTATACTGCATTTACATGCGTATATACTGGACAAGCAAACAACTGGTACGTTGTGAGAATATGGGGTTAAACTTGTACATCTCGTTCAACGCAAATGTTACCCTAGTACGCGCGTAGTTGACGGAACGCGCTATATCAAGTGCAGGTTTACACAAAAGATGAAATCCTTGCCTTACAATCTGAACTTTTAATAAATGTCTGCTCCATTCGCCTTGATCCGGGTAATGTTATGGAAGATTTAGTGTGCCACAATGTGGTGAGCAGGGGAATGTTGCCAAGACGTGCAACAGGGAAAGATGCGACAGCTGATGGAATTTTCCCCTGATGTGTTCATGTAGGATCTGTGCTTACTGCCACAAATATACCTAAACTTGTACATGTTACAAAGATGACACTGGTAAGATGAAAATCGTACTGATGATGTTTCAGAGGAGGAGGATAACAAAGAGATGCAAGATGTAAATGTGAAGGTGATGTCGATGACGAAATACGAGATGATGATGATGGTGGTGGAGAAAGAGTTGATAATATTGAAGGAAAATGGGTCACTCAGACTCCGGAAGTAGCAGAATCTAAGCACGAGTCAGATAATAATCGTTAGATTGTTGCTGAATCAATGATTAATCCAGAGAGCCATGAGAATGAGATGATAGTTGAAACCAGTGTCGAGGCATCAACTGAAACAAAGCATATTAAGGTCAATTTAGATGAGAGGTCAAATTCAGATGAGAATTTAAATCAACCGTGTCGATAATGATAAAGCCATTTTAAAAGTCGTTCAGAGGAGCCGAAGACTGTTCAATCCTGTGTATAATTTTTTTAAAAAAGAGTGTAAGCCGAAAGCCTCTAAATTTATTATTTTTTCACTCATGATATCTTGGCGAATTTTGTTTGTTTATGTAGAGGATTGTGAAATATTGTAAGAATTTAATTTTTTAAAAGATCATCACTACCATAAAAATGATTATATCTTTAACGAACATTCTCCCTAAGTTATTACCCACTGAGTTGTTGGCATCTCCTTTCACCGTTACATGACACGATATGAAACAACTACCAGTTATAATCATGACATTAAAACCGATCCTAGGTTTTACAGTGTTTATTCAGGTTTAATACTACTGTGAGTGTGTGTAATACATACACAATACTGCATACGTATTTTGTTTTGTTCTGAGTCAGCGGAAAGAACGAGTTTGATATGGCGTAGGGAAACGTCGAGGCCTTCAGGCTGAGAGATATTCAAAAGCCATATCAAACGAGCAGTAAGATCATTTTGAGCCTTGATAAAGCTTGATCAGTTAAGATTTTGATTTTGAATTTGACGTTTAAATCAGTCATATATGAATTGTATGTCGTTTTCATAGCTCTTGTCGTGCTTTCGTTAATATTTTATTTTGCTCTTATTGTCCTTTTTTTTTTAGGGGGTTATCTTAGTTAGATCATGTGAATTGTATGTCGTTTTCATAGCTCTTGTCGTGCTTTCGTTAATATTTTATTTTGCTCTTATTGTCCTCTATTTTTTTTAGGGGGTTATCTTGGTTAGATCATTCTTCTTTAATGACTGTGAGAAAATTATTGTAAAGAACCACCTTGTTCTTCAAGTTTGTAATACTAAAGTAATTCATTACCTTTTAAATTTCTTGATCTTATTGTCTTATTGTTATATTTGGTTGTTTTGTTCTTTCTGTAGCTTTTTAAGTTGGGATTGTTAAGTGCCATGGTCTTTCAGAGATTTTTTTATATTTTTCCATGTCACTCTCTAGAGCCTCTACTTTTGAGTTTATCCTGTGTTAAATTGCTTGTAAATATTGTTGAATGTCTGGTATTTCTTCCCTCTTTCTGTTTGTTTGCATTTAACGTGGTATTAAATCTCTGTTTAAACAAGCCCTGTGCATCTACAAAACCTTTTCCTGTTGTCGTGAATCTGTTTTTGTAAATTATGAATTTTAATGACTCTTTCATTACGAAATGTTCAATAAGTCACTATCTCATTGTGTTTGATAACTTCGTTGTAATGAAAGCTTCTGCAACAAATCCTAGTAAGGTTGTACGAAACTCGATAAAAGCCAGAGTGGTAATAATTCATATTGCTATTCCTGAGACTCCTAAACATGCAGCTGCTACACCCACCCCACCTGAAACGTCAGCCATGCTAACTTCTAACCAGTTTGAATCCTAATATTCTGTTTTGACTTTTTTCTTCGACACTACTGTAATGTTCGATCTATTTAACCAAATCATTTTAAAATTCGTTCGATCTTTTCGAATCTGAAATTATTATCATTGTCTGTTGGAAGTGAAGATAGTTTCTCTTTTATTTATATGTATGAAATTGCTAAAGATTTAGGATTGGTGAGAGATTTAAAGTTTTTCTTTTGTTTGCTTTACAACACTGAAATGCAATTATCCTTAAGTCCACATGGATCTTACATTTTATCTGGTAACAGTGCATTCATTATCAAGTATTCAAGTGTAAACTGTGACAGTGAAACTTTACAAATCATGTTTGTTATTTCATTAAATTCAAACTTGGCGAACCTATTGTAATGTTTTAAGTCTTATTTACTATAGAAACTGTAACACAACTTAGTATTGCATTATACATTGCGTTAATTTTTTTTCTTTCAGTTGCCATTTATTTGTGTATGTTTTCAACTTTCCATTCTTTCTATTACTCCACATGGAAGAAAAGGCCTGCCTAATGCATGTCTTTCTTTGTGATAAAAGAGACATGCAAAGGTATTATTTAATTTAGCCGAC
The DNA here is from genome assembly GCA_029931535.1 of Margaritifera margaritifera. Lineage (NCBI taxonomy): Eukaryota > Metazoa > Mollusca > Bivalvia > Unionida > Margaritiferidae > Margaritifera > Margaritifera margaritifera. The sequence goes on from JAQPZY010001119.1 coordinate 198,836, forward strand.
TTTTTCAAGTATAAAGGTAACCAATTTACTCCAACTATTTATTTCAGTATATTAATATAACCAAATACCAATCCTACACATATAGTGACACCAACAGCAAAACTTCCAATAGTACCTAATTCAAATCCTTGTTTGTTGTCATTCTAATCATCTGTTAAAATTTACAACATTTATGGATTTAGATTTGGCTGTTTGTCGTTTTAGCCCATTCACAAATTTAACTGGTTGTTCTTGAGGTATTTTTCTGAAGTATAGCAGGTTTAAATACAATCATCAATCTGTGCTTTTTGTATACATTAATAACAGACTGAAAACAACACCACGACCATCTAACCAGTAATACATCCACTTCTTACAACAAACTTTTTTCACCTTCAGTTGGTGTTGATTTTTCTTGTTCCGTCTTAAGTCTTTCTACTTTTGATTTTTGAATTCTTTTGATCTTAATCCAGGTTGCCTTCCAAGTTCGACTCTACGTGAATGTTTCTTCTATTGTGAAGTTACATTCTCTGGTGATTTTCCAATGTTCGACCTTCCTTTATATCGGTTTTCTCCATCTTCCATCAATGACAACGAAATTATATTGTGAATGCAAACATAATTTGTAGATTACTAAAATAATCTACACTATCTTTCAAGTAACCTTTAAATCAACTGAAACTCGTCTTAGAATTATGTTGGAAATAACAGTAGTATATTTTGAATATTACAACTTTCATTGAAAATAACATAGTAAAGGAAAAAAAAGTCAGATATAAAATAATGGATACCAAGACATGTTCAAAATGTGAAATAGAAAAAGTTATAACTGATTTTAACGGTGCTGGTTATTCCAAATTATGTATGAATGAAGAGAACAAAATAAGGAGTGCCATAAAGAATTGATTGAAGAAAATAGAGAACATCTAAACGAAAACTTTATGAATAAAAACCGCAATGACGAAAACCGCAAGATTCTGTTAATTCTTTTTATTTTGTGGGTATCAGTTTTATGGTCTTGCGAAAAATAATGTTTTTGTCGGCGCTTAAATTCATGGATTGAGGGAAGAGTCTTACTATTTCAACAGAATGATCACTGTCCGTTCGGTCTTTAAATCTGAGGTTTGTAGCTACCCCAGGAAAAAAGCGAATTCACAGTATTTCATGTTGCAGTAGTTTTAATCTTACATGTGTTACGACTCTATGGCTCGAACAAACGTAACAAAAAGAACGTGAAACCAACAATGTTTGTAAAAATAACAAACAATTTATTTCTAAATAATTAATGTGAAAATCAAAATACACTTACAGTTTCGGGTATTAAAATCCAAATAATCCAAAAAGGTCAGTAAACATGTTGTTATTTGATTAATAGTACAACTAAACCCAACTTAAATATGACTCAATATTTGACACAACTTTAAAGTAGAGTCATAGGCCAAAAGTTTAAGCACATTATAGATTACATATACATAATTCCGTAACACCTTCCTCCTTAGGAAAACAAAAAAGATTTATGCAATAAAGCTTTTTTTAAAAATTCAAATGTGCATATAATAATGCAATAATCAAAATCACATAGTAACATGTCCTATGAACAACACTCAACTGAATTACACAAACTATTCACAATATAGTACTTCTATATATTGAAAAGTGTTCCAGTTCTTTTTACAACCAGGCACATAAAATAAAAACATATTGACTTGGTCTTAGGTAAGTGGCAGACACAGACTAAAAGGTACGTCAAATGTAGGAAGAGGTGAGAGATGAGCTTGATCTCTTCTGATTGGTGTTTCCCACCGTATGACAATTACCTTCGATAAGTAAAGAAGTCACTTCACAACAGTCACAGGTCTAAAAAACTAAGTCTGGTGCTAATTATAACACAATAGAGAAATTTTTTAAAAAACACACTCTAGTACCTAAATAAGTACACTAAAAGAAGACTTCTCATACTAAAGGCAAAGTACCTTATAAAAACTCTGAGAAGCTCCCGTAACTTAATACTAAGAAGATTTCTCATACTAAAATAATAAAACTCTGAGAAGCTACCGTAACTTAATACTAACAAGACTTCTCATACTAAAGGCGAAGTACCTTATAAAAACTCTGAGAAGCTCCCGTAACTTAATACTAAGAAGACTTCTCATACTAAAATAATAAAACTCTGAAAAGCTCCTGTGTAACTTAACATTACGGTAGGGATAGGTTTGGCAAAAATCACAATAAGTGATATAGAAACTTCCGACATGAACGGTTCATAAATCTTCATCATAGAATCAGATGGGAGGTTTGTCAGACCCCATAAATGTATTGCGTTCAATACAAGACCGTGACCTTGACTTTTGTAAAACAAGAGCATTTGGAATAGCTCTGTATTTATTTCGTTGCTTATTCTTCAACCTGTAGCAAATCGAAATAACGTGCCCTTCTATTTACACCAAGTACATGTATAAAAATATAAATATCTCTAATCAGCCTATCAGATGTTTGCTCTAAAAGTTGCGCCGTATTACAATTTGTAAGTAATTATTACTCTAACCCTATGTGGGTAGAAATTGAAACAAAATTCCGAACATTCAATGACATTGTGATTATTTGTTGGCTTCACCAAAAATTTCTCCCAAATGGAATTACAATATTCAAATGGGCAAAATAAAAAACTTTAGCAGGGACATTGAATCTCTGAAACAAAATCAATAAATTGTAATGTAAAGGAATTCCGATCAATCAATCCTATCCTATCAATCCTATCCATCAAATCCTATCAATCCTATCCATCAAATCTCGGGACCTCTCGCAACCAAAGCGAGAATCGTACCCCTAGACTAACGATCCCGGAACTATTCAAATAAAATCATATCCTTAATATCCATCATATCCCGTAATCCCAGATCTATAAATAATATCCTATCCCGGAGACGGCATTCAAATAAGAATTCCAATCCCGGACCTGAGCCCGCATTTATTTTGTTACGACTCTATGGCTCGAACAAACGTAACAAAAAGAAAGTGAAACCAACAATGTTTGTAAAAATCAACAAACAATTTATTTCTAAATAATTAATGTGAAAATCAAAATACACTTACAGTTTCGTGTATTAAAATCCAAATAATCCAACAATTATTAGTGTCCTAATCACAAATCCTGTATATATAGAAACTATAAAATGTTCCAAATGAATGAATGTTCCAAGTTAATGAATCTTCGTAATGAACGAATGTTCCGAAAGAATGATGGTTCCGAATGAATGAGTCTGTAATGATCCGATGTATCAACGATAATGTCAGATCATCTTTAAGTATTCAAAGGCATCCGAGAAAGTCCTAAATATAACTCCAGGTAGCTCTGATGAATGGTCCAATAAATAATTCCTTTCGAATTATCTATACAGCATGGCATAGCATTACAGCATGATTCCAGCATTCTTGCTATTATTTCAAACAAACTGATGATTCCAAAGCTGATCATAAAAAAAACAGTTCTTTTCAACTCAAGATCTAAAATGGAATGGAAATAATTCGTATTTCCAGGTCTTTTATACAACTTGCAAATGGCACATTTCACAACAGGAAACATGTCATATTATGACCCAGAATGCAATACTAAATGCGTCTATTTCATAGAATTTTACTGAAGAATGATCAACAGCTCTGACCTTGAACAAAAGGTCAGTAAACATGTTGTTATTTGATTAATAGTACAACTAAACCCAACTTAAATATGACTCAATATTTGACACAACTTTAAAGTAGAGTCATAGGCCAAAAGTTTAAGCACATTATAGATTACATATACATAATTCCGTAACACCTTCCTCCTTAGGAAAACAAAAAAGATTTATGCAATAAAGCTTTTTTTAAAAATTCAAATGTGCATATAATAATGCAATAATCAAAATCACATAGTAACATGTCCTATGAACAACACTCAACTGAATTACACAAACTATTCACAATATAGTACTTCTATATATTGAAAAGTGTTCCAGTTCTTTTTACAACCAGGCACATAAAATAAAAACATATTGACTTGGTCTTAGGTAAGTGGCAGACACAGACTAAAAGGTACGTCAAATGTAGGAAGAGGTGAGAGATGAGCTTGATCTCTTCTGATTGGTGTTTCCCACCGTATGACAATTACCTTCGATAAGTAAAGAAGTCACTTCACAACAGTCACAGGTCTAAAAAACTAAGTCTGGTGCTAATTATAACACAATAGAGAAATTTTTTAAAAAACACACTCTAGTACCTAAATAAGTACACTAAAAGAAGACTTCTCATACTAAAGGCAAAGTACCTTATAAAAACTCTGAGAAGCTCCCGTAACTTAATACTAAGAAGATTTCTCATACTAAAATAATAAAACTCTGAGAAGCTACCGTAACTTAATACTAACAAGACTTCTCATACTAAAGGCGAAGTACCTTATAAAAACTCTGAGAAGCTCCCGTAACTTAATACTAAGAAGACTTCTCATACTAAAATAATAAAACTCTGAAAAGCTCCTGTGTAACTTAACATTACGGTAGGGATAGGTTTGGCAAAAATCACAATAAGTGATATAGAAACTTCCGACATGAACGGTTCATAAATCTTCATCATAGAATCAGATGGGAGGTTTGTCAGACCCCATAAATGTATTGCGTTCAATACAAGACCGTGACCTTGACTTTTGTAAAACAAGAGCATTTGGAATAGCTCTGTATTTATTTCGTTGCTTATTCTTCAACCTGTAGCAAATCGAAATAACGTGCCCTTCTATTTACACCAAGTACATGTATAAAAATATAAATATCTCTAATCAGCCTATCAGATGTTTGCTCTAAAAGTTGCGCCGTATTACAATTTGTAAGTAATTATTACTCTAACCCTATGTGGGTAGAAATTGAAACAAAATTCCGAACATTCAATGACATTGTGATTATTTGTTGGCTTCACCAAAAATTTCTCCCAAATGGAATTACAATATTCAAATGGGCAAAATAAAAAACTTTAGCAGGGACATTGAATCTCTGAAACAAAATCAATAAATTGTAATGTAAAGGAATTCCGATCAATCAATCCTATCCTATCAATCCTATCCATCAAATCCTATCAATCCTATCCATCAAATCTCGGGACCTCTCGCAACCAAAGCGAGAATCGTACCCCTAGACTAACGATCCCGGAACTATTCAAATAAAATCATATCCTTAATATCCATCATATCCCGTAATCCCAGATCTATAAATAATATCCTATCCCGGAGACGGCATTCAAATAAGAATTCCAATCCCGGACCTGAGCCCGCATTTATTTTGTTACGACTCTATGGCTCGAACAAACGTAACAAAAAGAAAGTGAAACCAACAATGTTTGTAAAAATCAACAAACAATTTATTTCTAAATAATTAATGTGAAAATCAAAATACACTTACAGTTTCGTGTATTAAAATCCAAATAATCCAACAATTATTAGTGTCCTAATCACAAATCCTGTATATATAGAAACTATAAAATGTTCCAAATGAATGAATGTTCCAAGTTAATGAATCTTCGTAATGAACGAATGTTCCGAAAGAATGATGGTTCCGAATGAATGAGTCTGTAATGATCCGATGTATCAACGATAATGTCAGATCATCTTTAAGTATTCAAAGGCATCCGAGAAAGTCCTAAATATAACTCCAGGTAGCTCTGATGAATGGTCCAATAAATAATTCCTTTCGAATTATCTATACAGCATGGCATAGCATTACAGCATGATTCCAGCATTCTTGCTATTATTTCAAACAAACTGATGATTCCAAAGCTGATCATAAAAAAAACAGTTCTTTTCAACTCAAGATCTAAAATGGAATGGAAATAATTCGTATTTCCAGGTCTTTTATACAACTTGCAAATGGCACATTTCACAACAGGAAACATGTCATATTATGACCCAGAATGCAATACTAAATGCGTCTATTTCATAGAATTTTACTGAAGAATGATCAACAGCTCTGACCTTGAACAAAAGGTCAGTAAACATGTTGTTATTTGATTAATAGTACAACTAAACCCAACTTAAATACGACTCACTATTTGACACAACTTTAAAGTAGAGTCATAGGCCAAAAGTTTAAGCACATTATAGATTCCATATACATAATTCCGTAACAAATGCATTTGAACCAAAACATCAAATCGGATACAACGTTGAAAGTATTCGGTGTACCATCTATTGACTATCATGGCTAAATATTTCTAAACCCAATGGTATGGATGATAATAACCTTCATAGAGATCATACTATTCCTTGTACTTCTTTTTGACTTATCCGAGCCTGAGCATAGAAAATGTTTTTATAGGTTGAACACATTATACGAAAAGTAGTGAAAAAAACGTCTATAATCGATAAAATGCCATCCAAGAAAACGATACGGGAACAGAACAGAAAAGTGGAAGTTTTTAAATGTCAGACTTGATCATTGTGGAGATTTTGAATAACGTGTTTTAAGCTGCATTGTTACAACACATCAAGTACACATTTATTTGCCATTATTTTCTGTGTTTTATTTATTGCTTTCTTTTATTCTGTAACCCTAACTTAAATGAAAAACATCCACTGAAATATCTATAACATCTGATGTCATGTAATCTTCATTTTACTTCGTCTGTAAAATTCAATTGGAGAAATTCCACTTGCAGAACGATAATTATTTACTCAGTTGGTAAAATTCAATCGAAATCAAGAAAAAAGCGACTTATTATATTATGCAAATTCAGTAACAGTTGTTGATTCGACAACAGAACATATCAAATTAGACGTTGAAACGAATTACAAAAAGACAGAAGAGATAAAAACGATATCATTAAAGAAATATATTCTACCAAAATAGTTACATTTCAAGAACTTTGTTGTAAAGTGTTGAAAATAAAAAGCACAATTGTTGGGCTTTGAACAGATAGTAGTGTATAAGACATATGTTCACTGCCATCATACAATTTTGTAATACATAAAAAGTGTAATTTATAGTGCCTATAAGCACGACTAACAGCCGACCCTTGGTGGGCTTCGATACATAATACATTTATAATATTGTTCACAGTTTTTAAAACGCAAACTTAATTTTAAAATTTGAAACCATCAATTATGAAAAATATTAAGTCAAAACATAAAAATTAATTCCACAGCATTATTATGTATTTCCTATCGCACCGCCATCCAACTTTTTAGTCTAAACAATCTTTCTTAAAAGAAAGACGAAAAAATAAAAAACAAACAAACAAGTACACACACACACACACACACACACACACACACACACACACAGAGTCAGTCAGAAATATATAAAAGTCTTTCTAAGCACGACTTGCTCTCGACAAGGATGGGTTTAGTAACACGAATAATATATCTGGATAAAAAGAATTAAGATGTACAAAGTTGTTACACAAACATTATATATTATCCGTGCTTGTGCGCTACACACTCTAATGAAGTCCACTCCCATACATCTTAATATGTATATTAGTATGGCTAGACAGGTTCATGCTGTGCCAATCAGTACTACGGTAAGCCAGTCTATGGTATGATTCATTCTAGATATATGGTCTATTGCGTTAAACATTAGCCTGATACAACAGTCATGTGTAATGAAGTTTTTCCGGACTATAGAAGAATTGTTACCTTCAAAATTGTAAGCTAAGTACTATAAACTTTAAGTTATTAATCATACATTTGTATTGCGATAGAGTACGCAAATCAAAATTATGTTAGAGTTTTAAATTGTGTATTTCATCAACGTTTATGCGTACTGTGATGTAAAAATATTTCATGGAAATCATGGTAGGATTTTAATTTGTTTATTTCCTAACCGGTATGTGTACTGTTACGTAAAAAGGCAAACCGAAATAAAATTCGAATTTTAAGTTGTGTATTTCGTCAGCTTTTATGTGTACTGAGACAGAGAACGCAAATTGAAATCACATTAGAGTTTAAAGTTGTGTATTTCGTTACCGATTATACGTACTGTAACATAAAAAAGTAAATCGAAATTATGTTAGCATTTAAGTTCTGTTTTTCATCATGGTGCATGTGTAGTGTGACGTAGAAGGCAAACTAAAATCAATGTTAGGATTTTAAGTCGTGTATTTTATCACTCTTTCTGTGTGTCATTAAATATAATTATTTCGTTTTCTTTTTCTTCGAATTTCTGATTTAGAATTTAGTAAATGTGCACACTAACTCGATGTCTTCTTAAGACAGAAGAAAAAACATGCATGTCTCCAAGCTACATATTTTGTACGCAACTTGAATTTTTTTTTTTAAAAATGTAAAGAACTCTACAGATGTCAGCCAGACAAAAAAGCACAGCAACAGCAAGGAATAAAGACGGAGTAAAACAAACATCACCGGAGAGTATTTCAACCCGTGGCAACGATGGCTTTCGTATTCATTGGAGCGTTGACGCATGTTGTCCATCTTCCCCTGTGTTGACTTTTTAGGTGATTGCAGGTGTCACTACACTAACTAAGCCAATGGGATGTTATTGCATCCTATAGTAGTCCCTAAGAAAATCATTCTTTTTTTTCCTCTCATTTTTTTCTGGAGATTTGCTAAGCAGTGAAGGATGTGACTTGCATTAAAATAGAATACAGCATTAACAGAAAATAAAATGTTTATTGAGCTAAGCCTCTGGTCTTTTGCGGAGGATTGCGAATCAGTTAGATGTGATTCGGCCAGTTCCAGAAAACTCATTTGCACAAAAAAATCCAGTTGTTTCTTTCAAATGTAACTGTTTCCAGAAAATACATAGAGGATATTTTCTTTTCCTATGTTAATCCTGGATATATTTCATCGTGTGGTACAAAACAAAAACAAAAAAAAAAAAAAAAAAACGTGATAGCCACGAGTTAAAATATATCGTTTTTTTTTGTACCACAAGATGAAATATATCCGGTATTTACGCAGGAAATTTTATATATATTTTTATTATATACCAAATTTGCTCCAGAATCGAAGTTTAGAAGATTAAACTCACTCTTCAGCACAACATCCCCCCCCCCCCCCTTCTCGTAAATTCACCTCACTTTCATAGACTGATCACATACATATCAGTGACTTAAGAGAGCGGTAGGATTGGGATGACCTAATCTATCGGAGTAAATTACATTTTTGACATTTTGTAAACTATTTGAGAATATCTGGCCGCAAAGCAAGTCCGATTCAGTAATGCATCACAGCGGGTTTATCATTGTTGTCAAGGAAGTAAGGGGAAATAACTTCATAGAGACGCAAACGGCGTCGAGTCAAATTTCTTCAGCAAAAATTAATTTACATGTCTGAAATGTAATGCAGTTTCTATATATTTTTTCTAGATGACAAAGTGCTCGTTTTTGTTGCTGCAGGTATAACTTCTGTAGGAACACACAGTCAAGCGTCGCATGGCATGATGGGAAATCAAATGTTTTCACATGTGAAAATATAAGGATATATTTTTCACATGTGAAAATATAGGAATGAAAAAAATATGAAAATTATTTCGCCAGTAAGTTTCTATATTTCACTCTTAAGTATATAATAAAACGCTGATTTTTGGATATGTTATGTCCATGTTAGTGTTTAACTTAAGTAAGTTAGTCTTGGTGCACTTGAACTTATAACTAATGCTCTGGATTTCATCACAAATGAGGAAAATCTATAAGGAAATAAATTAGTGTAATGATGCCTTGAATGGGATAAGGGGAAAATCCATTATTTTGATGTGTGAGCATCCTAATTGCATTCATAGCTAAATTTGTATACATGTCAATGAAGTAAGTAAATAAATCAGCTATTTGGTGCATAGTTTAAGAATCCGATGCTGAGAAATACAATTTGTTACTTCTTATAGGTGGGAAAAATACCAGACTTAAAACTACCGTTTGTACTAGCTTATAAGTCAAGTTCAACTGCAAGCAACATACACCCAGATCTGCCGTCGTGTAATGCGCCGGCAGATCAGGGTCTATGCTGTTTGTTCTACTGATTATTCCTAACAAACTGCGTAGACCCATATCTGCCGGTGCTTTATGTGGGATGTGATAAGGCATACGTTGTGGCTAAAGGTTTGGTCAATTTTGAGGAATATACTCTAGGCATCAAATTCTAAAATTCACCATTCTCAACAGTTTACATATCTTAAGAGGATTGAAAATGAAGACACAGATGAGTTTATGACACTTTTTTTTACGCCAACTAAGGCAACTATGACATTTCTTTTCTTTCTGAAATCGGCCTATGGATCTCAAAACCTGTTATATTGCACCATAGGTGCTATGCTTTCCTCAGATACATTTATTTGAAAGAAGTACCATTTTAAACCTTTTGGGGCATCTTACTTCCAAGGAAACAACCTGGGTGGAGATTTTGGCGAAATAATGTGACATTTGTTTTCATTATTTAACATTTAAAAATTGTACAAAATATAACACAATTGAGTAAACTCTTTACAAATGAAGTAATGATTTGTTTGTAGAAATGTATTTTAACTAGCTTAAACATATCAAGGAACCTTAATTTTTTATGAATATGCAAAGTTAGTCCATGTTTGTGTGTATATGTGTTGCGTGTTAGAGAGAGAGAGAGAGAGTGTGTGTGTGTTAGTGTTAGAGAGAGAGAGAGAGAGTGAGAGAGAGAGAGAGAGAGAGAGAGAGAGAGAGAGAGAGAGAGAGAGAGAGTGTGTGTGTGTTAAAGAGAGTGTGTGTGTGTGTTAGAGAGAGAAAGTGTGTGTGTGTGTGAGAGAGAGAGAGTGTGTGTGTGTGTGTTAGAGAGAGAGAGAGAGTGTGTGTGTGTGTTAGAGAGAGAGAGAGAGAGAGAGAGAGAGAGAGAGACTGTACATTTATCCACAAATGAATGCATGCTATTTTCGCATTAACTCTGATTCAATTTGGTGATCGTGTCATAAGTTATGCTCAAGTGATTCTTACTCATAACCTCCTGGAGAGGACCAAGTACAATAGAACTATAAATCTGAGTTACCTCATTTGATATAAACACATGTATTTATGTTGCTATAAGTGGAATATAAATTACAATATAATAATACGGAAAGAGATATCAACTCAATTATTCGACGACATTTTTGTCTTTAATATTAACTCGTCAAAACAAATCTATGACTGATGGAAATAAACGAACGGATGACCAGAAAGAGAAACAAACCATAGTATATAACATATCGACAACAAACTTATAGAATGATCTGCAGCCTGTAAAACTGAACCTACTGTACGATCCAAAATGATGGCGAGGTTAAACCTAAATGGACGAGTGAAGATCTACCTGGTGTACTGGGTGTGCATAATGTTTATCTCCTCTTTGACTGGCGCATTATCGTGAAATTCGTGATCGCAAAATGATGCATCTCCCTTGCAAATGAACTTGTTTGATGATTACAAGAGTACAAAACCCAGCAGTATCTAAACTGTTATATTCATTGACAAACAAAGAAAAATATGTCATTCACTAAAGAAATCTGAAACTTTGCATACAGTTAGAATTAAAACAAAGAGAAATATGTTATTCACTAAAGAAATCTGAAACTTTATATAGAGTCAGAGTTCAAACAAAGAGAAATATGTCATTCAATAAAGAAATCTGAAACTTTACACAGGGATAGAGTTGAAACTTTAAATAGAGTTAGAGTTAAAACTTTACATAGAGTTAGTTATAACTTTACATAGAGTTAGAGTTAAAACTTTACATAGAGTTAGTTATAACTTTACATAGAGTTAGAGTTAAAACTTTACATAGAGTTAGAGTTAAAACTTTACATAGAGTTATAGTTAAAACTTTACATTGAGTTAGAGTTAAAACTTTATATAGAGTTAGAGTTCAAACAAAGAGAAATATGTCATTCAATAAAGAAATCGGAAACTTTACACGGGGATAGAGTTAAAACTTTACATAGAGTTAGAGTTAAAACTTTACATAGAGTTAGTTATAACTTTACATAGAGTTAGAGTTAAAACTTTACATAGAGTTAGAGTTAAAACTGTACACAGGGATAGAGTTAAAACTTTACATAGAGTTAGAGTTAAAACTTTACATAGAGTTAGAGCTAAAACTTTACATAGAGTTAGAGTTATAACTTTACACAGAGTTAGAGTTAACACTTTACATAGAGCTAGAGTTAAAACTTTACATAGAGTTAGAGTTAAAACAAAGAGATACACAGGGTTGTCGTGTTTGAAAAATAACCGTGGATTAAGTGTTACATTGAACTGAATACGAGTTAAATACAAAGAGCCACCAATAATTTCAAGGAAGATTTTTCTTAAACACATGGAGAATTTGAGGGAAAGAACAACAGTAAAAATTGGTACAGATGAAAATACATCGTTCAAATTCCAGAAAGATTTATTATTATGGACGATGAATTAATACTGATGATTAAGAGGATTCCTGGACTTTTCAAGGATTAGTTAAACGGTTTTTTTTTTTTTTTTTTTCTTGTTTGTTTTTTTATTAGGGTCAAATCTTTGTTTATTTAAAAGGGACAAATGTTTGTAACTAATTTTTCTTTTAAATGTGTGATAAAAATATAATAAACTTCAAGATGTACAAGGGTTGCTTATTTAATCGCAAGAAAATTACCAGCAAATGAATTTACTTACGTCGTACAATAATGTACAATCAAAATGAATTTACTTACATCGTACAATAATATTACAATCAAAATGAAAAAAGTAGCATTATCTGTATATGATGACAAGCGTTATTTGGTTGACAAAGTAAGCACATTACCTTGCGGATACGCGTGACAAAGTAAGCACATTACCTTGAGGATACGCGTGCACATTGTATTGAAAATGACATTCAAGTGTCATTAAAAGTTTATTTTGTTCTGTTTCATAGTATATACCATCTCTCATTACATATCATCTATAATGAAGTCATTTTCAGTGAAAATAATTTCCATTCCTGTTTTATTCATACTCTAGAAGACAAACAAAAATGTGTATTCTCTCTGAAATATTTGATTACAGAGTTGTTCTTTTGAAAAGATCATACAATACAAATTCATCAAGTGTTGGTTGTCACGGAATTGTATGATTTATATCAATATGTATATGTGAATTGTATGATTTATATCAATATGTATATGTGATCAAAAATGTTTTCGGGTTTCGTTTCAGACTAGAGCGTTACTCGAGGGTTGTTTATTTTATCGGCTCTAGTTATTTTGAAATACTGAGCGCGATTCACCCCATGCTGCACGTGCAAATTGCCTGCAGTGAAAACCTAAGTACCTAGCTGCTGCGCATATCTGTCACAGCTATGGTATATATAGAGAAAATTCTCTATAAACAAATTACACTACGACGATTCTTGTCAGAAAGCATACCTCTTTACGGGAGCAAATCTTCAGCTGTAGAGGTATGTGAAATTTAAGATAGTATTCTTTATCACTATTCGTTTTATATGACATAATTGTTTCATATATTAGATGTTTTAGAATTTATTCTAAATTCTACAGAGAGTCAATACCTAGGTCATACAACGCCATGATATTAGAAATCCTATAGGCTGGTTCAAGTTAGCTATTTGTTGTAACTGAACAGACGGATTTTATTTAATTTATACGCAGCATGCTTTGAATGATTAATGTAATGTGTAACGAGATGCAATTCATGTGCGCGCATGCGCAACATATATCAATGCAAAAGTACTAACCGTGTCATATGTACTACACGGTTTAGTTGTTATACTTGTAGCTGCCTTATATATGGTTTGGTGTTGTGGAGTCGCAGAACTGTGTGGTTTCTTGTGACGTATACGCTGTGTCTGGTGACATTGGTTCGGAAGAATGTACTGGTTTTTCTCGATGCGAGGGACCAAGGCTTCTCGACCAGCGGGTCTGTGTTAAATGTGAAGGCTCTCGAGGGATCCTTCAACAGACTGGGAGGGGTGGACCATGCGTGGTGGCCCCTTGACCATTGACTAGAGCGAGTGGAACCGGAGATACATCTTGGACGTCAAATGGGCGCCCACGATAGTTATATATATTACGTGTTCCATTTTATTGTTATTCTCACTATTGCTATCTGAGCAAAATTACATGTATTCACATTTCAATATCGCTATACGTGTGATAGATTCATAATTTCATGCATTCCCATTTCAATATCGTTATATGAACGACAGATTGATAAATTCATACATATTCCAATATCGCTTGATGAATTGATAAAGTGATGGGTTAATAGATTGATGAATAAATGAATATCATATTGATAAGTGCATAAATCACATGCTTTGGTCACCCTTGGTACTTAATAAGACCTTGTTTATATTAGGGTGTAGATCATATACTCTTATTTGTTGATTGGTGATAGGATGCTATTCACGTTTGTTTAAAATTCCATTCGTTAAATTCATCTTTGATTTTTCTCGTTGAGTTACTTGTTGTTGATAGTTCCATGTTAGGAACTTTATAATTTTCCTTATCTTTTTGTTATAATGGTGTCAGATTTGTTAATTATAAAATTGCGTTTATAAATAAACATCTTATTAACGCAGTTGCTTTCGGTGTCTTCACTACTCCAGTCCCAACCCGGCTTCATCCTGTGACAAATGGTGGTGTCAGATGTGGGGTTTTAACTGCCCTGACCCACTTACTAGATGGCCCAAGCATTCCAAGTTAGAATATGCTATGTTACACTTGGAGGGTCTCGCTGTGAGATTTGCCTTGCGGAGCCTGTCGAACAGATCGACTAATGCCCTAACATGCTCTTCCCAGGTATGAGTATATACAAGAATATCGCCGACAAAACTATCTACGTAGTTCATGCCTTTCAACAATTTCCGCATAAGACGCACGCACGACGACCCGGCGTTAACCAGACCGAAAGGCATCATACAAATCATACAATTCCGTGATTTTCTAAAAGTGTTTCCACTTTTTTTAAGGGGGGAGGTATTGTCACGGAATTGTATGATTTATATCAATATGTATATGTGAATTGTATGATTTATATCAATATGTATATGTGATCAAAAATGTATTCGGGTTTCGTTTCAGACTTGAGCGTTACTCGAGGGTTGTTTATTTTATCGGCTCTAGTTATTTTGAAATACTGAGCGCGATTCACCCCATGCTGCACGTGCAAATTGCCTGCAGTGAAAACCTAAGTACCTAGCTGCTGCGCATATCTGTCACAGCTATGGTATATATAGAGAAAATTCTCTATAAACAAATTACACTACGATGAGTCTTGTCAGAAAACTTACCTCTTTACGGGAGCAAATCTTCAGCTGTAGAGGTATTTGAAATTTAAGATAGTATTCTTTATCACTATTCGTTTTATATGACATAATTGTTTCATATATTAGATGTTTTAGAATTTATTCTAAATTCGACAGAGTCATTACCTAGGTCATACAACGCCATGATATTAGAAATACTATAGTCTGATTCAAGTTAGCTATTTGTTGTAACTGAACAGACGGATTTTATTTAATTATACGCAGCATGCTTTGAATGATTAATGTAATGTGTAACGAGATGTAATTCATGTGCGCGCATGCGCAACATATATCAATGCAAAAGTACTAACCGTGTCATATGTACTACACGGTTTAGTTGTTATACTTGTAGCTGCCTTATATATGGTTTGGTGTTGTGGAGTCGCAGAACTGTGTGGTTTCTTGTGACGTATACGCTGTGTCTGGTGACGTTGGTTCGGAAGGGTGTACTGGTTTTTCTCGATGCGAGGGACCAAGGCTTCTCGACCAGCGGGTCTGTGTTAAATGTGAAGGCTCTCGAGGGATCCTTCAACAGACTGGGAGGGGTGGACCATGCGTGGTGGCTCCTTGGCCATTGATTAGAGCGAGTGGAACCGGAGATACATCTTGGACGTCAAATGGGCGCCCACGATAGTTATATATATTACGTGTTCCATTTTATTGTTATTTTCACTATTGCTATCTGAGCAAAATTACATGTATTCACATTTCAATATCGCTATATGTGTGATAGATTCATAATTTCATGCATTCCCATTTCAATATCGTTATATGAACGACAGATTCATAAATTCATAATATTCCAATATCGCTTGATGAATTGATAAAGTGATGAGTTAATAGATTGATGAATAAATGAGTATCATATTGATAAGTGCATAAATCACATGCTTTAGTCACCCTTGGTACTTAACAAGACCTTGTTTATATTAGGGTGTAGATCATATACTCTTATTTGCTGATTGGTGATAGGATGCTATTCACGTTTGTTTAAAATTCCATTCGTTAAATTCATCTTTGATTTTTCTCGTTGAGTTACTTGTTGTTGATAGTTCCATGTTAGGAACTTTATAATTTTCCTTATCTTTTTGTTATAATGGTGTCAGATTTGTTAATTATAAAATTGCGTTTATAAATAAACATCTTATTAACGCAGTTGCTTTCGGTGTCTTCACTAATCCAGTCCCAACCCGGCTTCATCCTGTGACATTGGCCATCATATTGTACTACAATGCACTATGTTAAAGCACTCACATTATGTTAAAGCACTCACATTAAACGTATTTCCAACATTTGCTTTACACGTATTTTGCTCAATCATGAATCTGAACATTCTCTTAAATTCCGTTGACATTTGTCAATATAAAAACAATCTATCGTTTGAGTTTTCTTTTGGGAAAACGCACTTTTTAATATGAAAGTCTTTATGACAAAAAATAAATTATTTATCTGTACAAGCACCATTCAAATGATCAGGTTTCAAAGTTATTAAAATTATTTCAAGATAAAATTTGCCATAACGAAAATTGCATAGAAACATTCCAGGATATAAGAGCTGTTATGTATGTAGGTAGGTAGGTAGGTAGGTATGTAGGTATGTATGTAGGTATGTAGGTATGTATGTATGCATGTATGTATGCATAGGTATGTATGTATGTATGCATGTATGCATGCATAGGTATGTATGTATGTATGCATGCATGCATGCATAGGTATGTATGTATGTATGCATGCATGCATGCATAGGTATGTATGTATGTATGCATGCATGCATGCATAGGTATGTATGTATGTATGCATGCATGCATGCATAGGTATGTATGCATGCATGCATGCATAGGTATGTATGTATGTATGCATGCATGCATAGGTATGTATGTATGTATGCATGCATGCATGCATAGGTATGTATGTATGTATGCATGCATGCATGCATAGGTATGTATGTATGTATGCATGCATGCATGCATAGGTATGTATGTATGTATGCATGCATAGGTATGTATGTATGTATGCATGCATGCATGCATAGGTATGTATGTATGTATGCATGCATGCATGCATAGGTATGTATGTATGTATGCATGCATGCATGCATAGGTATGTATGTATGTATGCATGCATAGGTATGTATGTATGCATGCATGCATGCATAGGTATGTAGGTAAATATTATAAGTAGGTGTACAAAAGAAATACCTTTGGACTTGTCACTATCAGATGTTACGTGTACATGTACAAAATTCACGAGTCTTACCTGTCCTTATATATATGATATTTATACTACAAATAGCATCACTCTTTAACTTTTAATGATGTCAGCGAACATAATAAAGCGTCTTTGTCATGCTGATTACACTTGCATCTGGTACAGGATGGATAACATTTATATTTTATGTAAAAGAGCAAAGTCCATTCTGAGCTGATGAAATGTTGAACAATTTCTTTTGAGTGTTTTTTTTTTTTTTTTTTTTTTTTTTTTTTTTTATAGGGATTCGCAGAAAAATGAGCAATTTCGCTACCCGATCACGAAATGACGACGACATGAAAAGGCTAAGTTGTGTATTCTTTGATTCGACTGACTCATTATCACATGGAAATACTCGACACAGTTTAGGAACCGACCACCTAATTTTCGGGGGGAGGAGGGCGGGCCTGGGATTGTTTCCAAACAATTTCAGGCCCCCAAATACTAGTAGCTGGAAAAAAAACAATTCCTGCTCTAATTTACAGGGAAATAAAGAACAAATTATTTGTATTATATTAGATTAAAAAAAAAAAAAAGAGAAAGAAAATCTTAGCCGCCACCACCACCACCACCCGAAAATAAATGATCGGTCCCTTTAGAGCACGTATTTCTACGTTATATCTGCCCAACGACTTTTAGACAGGGAGCTATAGTATTGACATTAATATATAGCAAGCGGAAATATGGTATAGATAGTAACTCGGGTGCAAAAATATTTTTCAACATTAACTGGTGTCTTTTGAATTTCATCAATGCTATATTATTGAAGGACTGTGCCAAGAACGAACCAACAGGAAATTCTGTTAAATGATATGTCTCGCCTGCTTCGCATGTACAGTACACAATCCAAAAACTTCGCATAGCCAGTTTAGCAAGAAAAGTAGGTCACTAAAATAGTGGATCAAAAATGCTTTACTCCAGGAGAATACAGTAATGTGCATTACAACTATTTCGTCCCATCGGTAACAGCAGTAAATATTCTTTAATTACCACAAAAAGTATATGAAAGCATCAAAATAAACTCTCTCGAGGTCTAGCTACAAGTTGCACTTCAGACTACACTGTGGGGCGTCACGTGACCATATTCCGAAGACAATCTCAATTTTTAGACGGGGAAATTCCTACGCACGTCAAAGCTTGCAATTAACACGATCTTAATTTCCCGATTTTTCGACAATTTGAATCAAACAGAAAAAAACACAACAAAAACAAACAAACAAATGCAAAGTAAAATTCATGACGTAGAGGTAGTTTGAATATTTTAAATTTTTTTTACAGACATCCGTTAGCACCTTTTATACCAACCTCCATGGCTATTTGTATCGAGATCATCGCATACTAGCACATGCGCCGTTGGGTTTACAAAATACAATCACACATGTGCACGTGTGTGTGTGTGTGTGTGTGTGTGTGTGTGTGTGTGTGTGCAGACTGTTATGCAAACAGTTACTCGACTTTTACTGTTTGCAAATCCACTACGCGGTTGCGTATCTGTGCTCGGAGTTGCCTGTGGTTTTCCATTTTCGCCAACACGGTCTCGAACTCTGCCGCGCTAATGATTTTATCTTCGATAGCTATCGAGTATAATTTACTAATCGTATAAGACTACTTTGTGTTGCCGCGAGAAGTTCTGAATAGATACGTATTCGCAAATGCAGCCGTAACGAAAATATTTTACTGGAACCGCCTGCGACACCAGTTATTAACAATCCCAATTGGTGCACCTATAATAGTTGTCGTGGGGTGATTCCAGCAACACCCAGACCAACAGTTCCTGTAGCGGCGATTCCACAAATAGCATCAACGACCACACATACGGATTTGTATTTCGAGAGCAGCGCGGTTCTCTCAACGACTTCATTTCGCACTTGCAGTTCCGCTTCGATTATTTTTTCGCGTCGGTAACATTGAGGGTCCATTATAATTCTTCTATTAATAATACAATTGCGTAGTACAATTACTCGACAACCATGCCTTGTTCAGGTGCAACACGACACGTACTTTTATCCAATTACCCTTTTTTTTTACTGATACAGCTGCCATACAATGATAGAAAATATCTTCCTGTGGAATACTTAAATCTCCGGCAATTGTGCGTTCCTGAGGATGGACAATACTTTCATATAGAATCATATTGATTACACCCTTGGTTGGTGTCTGAAACGATTGTACATGTCTTTGCTCGGGAACTGTTACACGGACAAGTGTATCCTTGTTGAATAACAGTCGAGCTCTTTGTCTCCTCGGTTGAGTCAATGTCAGTTTAACAAATTCGTATATGTGAATTTAACCGGGGTGGATTCACCGCAGAATATTACTTCTTCGTTGTACAAACAATCCCTGGATGTTTTCACACCTGGTGGTGCAGTCAACGATCGTGCATTTTCACGTGCTAATGCTATGACTCCAAGCTGGCCTCGAGTTGGTAATGGCACATTAGGGTGGTCACAACGGTTAATTTCTATCTTAACCTCGCGTAAATTATATTTGAGTGTATACGAGGGTTTGGTAACACCATTCTGAAGTAGATATTCATTGACAAGTGGAGCAAAATTACTATCGATGTTAGCATCCTTTGTTAGGTCATCAATGACCACGTCGGGGTCGGTAACTTCCGCAACCTCATCACCGGGGTCAGAATCAATCACTTATATATAATGATAAATCTAATCTTAAACACCAACACCAAAGACGGTTAAGTATCCGTCCGGAAAAATTCTGAGCCCTTCAAACTGAATTTCATCTCCGGCAACTAATAATGTTGATACTGTATATGTGTAAAATTCGAAAGCAGAGTTCGGGTCGCAGAGACCCGATATTAGTTATGCAAAATCAAGACCAAGATGCCGCTGATCATTTATTAACATTCCCATGCTACCCCATTTTCCACCTTTATTTCCGGTTATGATAAACAAGTATGATCCCGACTCGCGCACTTTTAAGATGTGACGTTTAGGTCCATCAAAACCATTTGCAATAGAACCGAAAACAAGTCGACCACTTGCTAAGGTTGAGAAGTGAGTTTCTTCCTTTTCTGCGCTGATTAATACTCCTATAATTTTGTTCCAGAACGTTACTACGCGTGTTGGCAAAGGCACATCTGCGATATGTTCATCCACGTATTGTTTCGTTGTAGCCACAGCATTATCAACATAGTCATTGATAAACGTAACCGACACACCAGCGTCTCTGATTGCCCAGTTTTCGCTGATCACGACCAGGTTTTGCGCGACAACGCCTCGCAGCCTCACAATAACATCGCTGATATCCACGTTAAACGTTTAAAGTTTTCCAGTTTGATCTTGGAAAATCACAAGTTCGCCCGGATTGATGTAAGTCCGGCTGATAAACTCAGTCAAATCCGCTTTTAAAACAATATTTTTAATGTCCTCGTTAGATGTTTTAAGGTTTCCGGTTTGATATTGGAAAATCGCAAGCTCGCCTTGGTCAAGGTAAGCAACAACCCGGCCGGTAAACTCAGTCAAATCCGCTTTGGTGGCAAACCTGCTCAAATCCGCATCGGCGCCGGGTCGTCGGGCGGTTGAGCGTCCGCACATGTTAATAGCCATTTTGTATATTATCAAGTGTAGTTTAATGTAAAATCCATAAGCGTTTGCGGGGTTGGTGAACGCTCGAGTGCACATATTGGTCCGTCCAGCCGACTTTGTCCGCCTTGAGTTAAATAATCAACAACTTCACGTGGTGGCGCAAACCCATACGAGTCAAAATACAAAAGATGTCGAGGCGCTATCACATATGCAACCCAATGAGTTCTAGGTCCTGTTGTCAAAACCAGGTTAACATTTCCGGTTTCGCTCGTGAGAGGAATCATCGATGCAAGTTCATTCCGCATAAAGACACATCGGAAGTGCTTGACTGATGCTACCATTGCGAGTAAATCAAGAGTGGTTAGCAGCGAGACCTTCTGCGAGTTGTATCTGATAGTTGAAGACCTTTGCCTGCAGATATTCTGCGAGTTGTCAGTGGTAATCGAAGACCTTTTCCTTTTTTTTATTCGTTTACGAGACCAATTATGGATGTTTCCACCGCGAGAGGCTCCGCCTCCAACTGCCTTTTTCAGCGCCATCCTGGATGCATTTCTAACAGTCTCTAGCGCAGCTGCTTTTGCAACCGCCGGAGCCGCAGTCGCTAGTAACGCTGGAATCGCCGCAAGAAATAGAAATATTCCACCGGTCTTTTGCATTTGTGTCACCTCTGACTTCGATAACATTAATGTCACTGATGTGTTCTTTCATTTGGCCGCTTTAGTCCGATTAAGTTGTGTTCGGGCCAACCATACGGGGACAATTCCAGTTAACCTTGCGGGAGAAAGTTTCAATGTTATCCCACAATCGTTTCGTATTGCGCTTTTGATTTTCGCAAGCTGGTTTTCGCTAAGGCCATCCTTAACTTTGTGGTAGGACATTATTATTTATAAATTTAACAGGTTCAGTTGCAATCGCTATGAGTTTTCCACAGGCGCGTCAATGACCATCATTCGACCACCTGCGCCCTCCAACAACACAGTCTTATAAGAAAGAATCAAAGCAAAGCATTTGTAACCGGCGGCGTCAATGGGCACACCTACAGGTGCATGAAAGTACATGTCAACCACGGATTGTCTGAACAACTCCAGGTGTTTCAATGAAAAGTAATAAATCGGGTACAACGTACGAAAATCAAGCTGTGAAATCTGCAGATATGTGTCAATGTTTTGTTGCTGGTCCAGGTACGACCACAGATTATGATAGGCACGTTTGACTTGATTGTCTGTGAAGTTAAGCAAAATTTCTTCAGAGGGTTCCTGATGACCGTTTAACCGCAGAGGAACTTCAGACACTTCTAACTTGTCAAATATCATCTTACTACGCGTTTGGTCATTATCTCGATTTGCATTTTGAAACGTCACGAACACGCGTTTTGGTGCGCTAAGGCCATGTTGGGTACTTATTTGCCATGTAAACTGTCCCAGAATATTAGTTGTCGTGTGCGAGTCTGTGGTGTGCGCGAGAAACGACAGCGTTGACGTGGTTCCAGAACTCATACACGACAACAAACAGTTTTCTGTTGTCAGTGAAGTGGTTAGCACAGGCATCCACAATGTTAATGTCGACAATTCAACTTTACCAACAGCACCTCCTGTACGCCAAATTGCATTGTTGGTGGTGCCCATACGGGTTAAAGTGTTTGGCTCCGAAAATAACCTTGCGGACATCTCTGCAAAACCCAAATATGTGACTGAGAGGAATCGCACACGAAAACCTCAATGAGCCTTCTCCAAGTTGTAGTCGACGTTGTGCCAATCCAAGATTGTAATCCGGGTTGACATTCATGATCATGTATCCTACATCTGCATCACTTGGGTCACATTTTTTATGTCGTCCAATCGTATACGGTTTATGATCCGCATTATTCGATGAGTCCTTATAAAACATCATAGAACGCTCCGGCGAATTTTGCGTAATCATCACTGTATCTGGAGAGACAAAGAATCGTTGTGGCACCATCAAAGTTGTCGAGAAGTGATTCGATTTCCTTTCCGTCAATGGAATAACGTGCGCTGTCAAACAACGCCATGATGCCATTGTTGACAAATCCAACTTGAGCGTCGGCAGGATAATCAGTATTGTCCTTAAATACAAGTTTTCTCTCAATTTCCAAGAAAACCTCACACGGGAGAAAATACCGAGACATGTCCTGCATTTGTAATTCAATTCTTGCTTTAATGGCCTGAGGTCACTAGACGGATACGAATAATACTAAAGGTGCGTCCATGTCAAACGCGGGATCGGTTGCATCTTTGAATTGGGCCATTCTTTACACTTATACATGAATTGGTTCGTCTAATACATTTTTGTGAGACGGCGTTGGTGCCTTGGCCACTCGCGTCCAGGTTCCGTACACAACCGTAATCCGCTCCCCATTGCCAGATTTGCAATCGCTGATTCAGCGACACGTGGTTGAACAGCTTCATTGATGATTTTACTGACTGGTGTGGGCATTGTTTTTGTCGATGGAAATGTAATTAGTTTTGGTTCTACCCGCGGTGCTCGAGTCACTAATCGTCGTAGTCAATCTGGAATCGATTGAACCGCTTGCGATCCCAGATTTGTTAACCGATCCGCAGCAATGTTTCTGATGCTATTAATGGCACGCATTGCAACTGTCGTGCGCGCCCGCGAAAAGTTAAATATTATTCCAGGTGGCGCCACTATCTGCCGAAAACACAAACGAGTTATTCGCAGAAAGACCACCAAACGGCTGTGATCGGAAATTGGGCCAACTGTAGTAAACTCACAACGACGCCAATGCGATTCCTCCGCGGCAATTGGTGTAGAAAAAGTCACATCAAATTCCGGTTTCGTTGAAGAGATTGTGATCATCGAGGTAACGCTCGGGGTTGTTCTTGCAACGACACGTTGCAACGCAGTATTGAATTCGCGGAGAATAGCCTCAGAACTCATTATCGCGTTAGTCGTATAAATCATCGATGTCTTCAACAAGTTCATGCATTAACAAGCGAACGTCCCTGGGTCCATGATGTCATTGGTGAGCAACCGCTGACAAATCGATGCGGCCTCATTAGCGACTTCGGGTGCGTTGTTGCCCGCGCGAACCGACCCCACAAGTGTTTGAAGCCGCAAGGTCGTGAGGGTCACACGGCCCACCA
Source organism: Margaritifera margaritifera (assembly GCA_029931535.1). Classification (NCBI taxonomy): domain Eukaryota; kingdom Metazoa; phylum Mollusca; class Bivalvia; order Unionida; family Margaritiferidae; genus Margaritifera; species Margaritifera margaritifera. Next base: position 222,988 of record JAQPZY010001119.1, read on the forward strand.
AGGCCTTTTCCATTCTTTGTTTGTTGCTCTTGCTCTTTTCTTTGAGCTGTGAATTTAGCAATTTGTGCCATTGCTGATGCAGCTTCGATTGGGTTGGAGGCGCTTGCGGTTCGCATACGGGTTCATGTTTTGGTGATTCCTTCGATAGGGAGAGAAATTCTTCTTCTTCCTCGGTAGGCACACCCGGCTCCATCTCATAGATTTGATCTATATTGGCTTTGAAAGTCTTTTGAATAATAGCTAAAGCTGGTGCAGCCCGTTTTTTTTTACCTACGGCTCGATAAACCTCAATAAACTTTTCAAACTCAGGCCACATAGTATCATTACTACGTAATCTGCTTTGTCCAGTCCACTCCTTGTATACCCATGGGGGCCAGTTGTCTTTGATGTAAGTGGGGCTCCTATTCGCAGGTAGTTTATGCTCCAACATTTACTATTTAAGTTGTTTTTAATTAGGTATTAAATGGGCAAATCAAAAAGGATTGTTAACGCTTTGCTGCCGTGTTGGTTGTTTAAATCTTATATCCTTTGGTGGTTTTAACATTGATTGATATTCGGGTGGTTCTTGTTGTGGAAGATACATAAGTGCCTCTCCAGCATCCTTTTGCAGTTCTTCGAACTGTTTTTGTATTTGTACTAATTATGTTAGTGCACGCATGGTCGGACCGGGTCGTTATTGTGTTCCCATCATCGCGGCAGTGGTTTCCGCGACTTTCTTTCTTTGTTCCGCATTGTTTTTCATACTCTGCTATGGTATCACTGGCGGAAAGCGCATTTCATCGTCGGAGCTTTCTCGGTTTTCGACATTTTATATATTTGGTGTGGTTTTTAAATTGCTTTATCCAAACCGGGTCGATATTTTTCAGATCCACCAGTCAAGTCAATAGTGAGAACACTATGTTTGATTTTTCCAAAAGCATCTTCGTGTTTTCTTTTTCGTGACGCCATGTTAAATGTCAACAGAACTGTTGTATAATACAATTGTGTCTTCATATTGTGTCCAATGCCACACAAAAACACGTATTGCGAATCCAACTCGAGTTCAAACACGTAATGGTAAATCCTGAATTTCGGGAACTTGTGTTCGACGTAAAGCAAGGAAGTTCACATTTATGGGAACTTCCAGTTCCATTGGCGGACGCAAACGCGCCGGGTTTAAAACAAAGTCGTCGGCGGTGATGTTGCTACCGCGTTAGCGAAACTACCCTGGACACCATGTAGTAAATACCCTGGTGAAAAGCATATTCCCGGACACAATTATTGTGGGCCTGGAACACGGCTGGATATACGACTTGTTTCTAACAATCGACCAGCGCCCGGGGAAGCACCTGTCCTGTAAACCGCGTCGATGCTGCATGTTACCGACATGATCTTGCTAACAAAGCATCAAATGATATCCGTGCGCGTCAAAGTGCCGATGTAGATCTTATCCACGACTTAAACACAATTAGTCCTACACTCGGAGAAAGAATCGCTAGATGGATCATCAAAGGGGGTATGAAGGCTAAGATTGTTTTGGGTGTGGATAACGTTCACTCATTGGAGGTAAAATATATTGATATAATAAACAAACATGGTTTCTGAGCTGACTTTATTCAAAATATACTCCAGTCCTCTGGGTTATTGGAAAGTATAGCTGCTGTTGTAAAGTTAGGGAACGCGGCAGCGGTCACTCACGGGACCGCTCGAAATTGGTTAGCTAAACAAGCGCTGTGGCAAATTTACCTAACGGTGCCAAGGAAGATTTCCCGTGGATGGTTTTATGTCCAAACACCTAATGAAGTTCATAAGGCTGATCTTTTATTTCTTTCACATGATTAGGTACGTGGACGTACTTATAAATATGTGTTAACCGTCGCAGATATCGCTAGTAGATACAAGGAAGCTGAGCCGGTGACGTCTAAAGATTCGGCTGTTGTCGCAGATGCGCTTAAACGTATTTACACACGCGGACCATTAACATGGCCACGGTTATTACAAGTGGATCCATGGAAAACAATCCTCAAAGCCACTGCTGCGTTGTTGACAAAGCACAATGTGCGGGTTCGTGTTGGACATATTAACATACATCCCGACCAGGCTATTGTGGAACGATTTAATCGTACACTTGCGGAACGATTATTCGCCAAGCAGTACGCGCAAGAATTGTTAATGAGATCTCAGTCGTGGATCCAGAGTACGATCACTCTACAGCTATCACATGAGTGGATAACACGGCTTCGTTCAGTCATAACAGCGCTGAATAATGAAATCACACTCGTGATTGGATTAAAGCCCGCTGATGCGATTCGACAAAAGACTGTCGCCGTTGTGAAAATGATTTCGCATCCACCACTGTTAGAATCACTCGGAAACAATTTTGTTCGGTATCTGTATGCACTCAGGGAGTTAGAAGGTGGACAAAGTCGTGCTACAAATCCAGTGTTGTCCGTCGATGTATTTACTATCTCTGCCCGGATTGGATTTCGAAGGCAAGCAACACATTATCATTTGGCGCCTGTGGCTGTGGATGAGCGATCGGCAAAGTTTCCTAATAAAGCGTTTATGCGAGAGGAATTGCAAGTCGTTCCCACGAATACAAAATTGCCACCAAAATCTATTTTACGTTAGTGCATCGCATCAACGTCAATCGTAAACGGATTAGCAATCGCATAATGTCCAAACGCGTAAATGGTAATTCCATCGGGAAATATCCATCGTTTTGTGTCCATCGGTGACAAACTCACTTGGGTACATTAGTATACACTCATGTGATGTTCTTTACTCCTGATCATGTTAGTTGTACGTGCAAATTCGCGTCGCTTGCGAAGATATTTCTTATATATCTCATGTGTTAGATCCTTTTTCACAATAAACCCCGGGAACTCCTGTTGGACTCTTTTTGGTCCCGAAACCGTTCTGCGGTCCAACAACGATCGAGTACATTTTGGGGCGCAGTCCCACGCATTCTTCGATAGGATCACCCGCGCACTCGTCTTTAAATTTTCCTACGACCTTCTTGTTGGTGTTGCTAAACAACGGATGTGCTTTCGAACAATCAACTGTTGTCAAATTCGTTTACAAGTTTGTCCGATGCCATGTCCGCGTATACATCGTTGGTAGTTATATGCAACAGCAGCGAGTCGGTGTCGATGTACAGCATCTTGACACGATTCTGGTAGAAAGGTTTTATTTTGTCTTAGTAAAACTCATACATGAGCAGCTTTGAAAGATTAAGCATGGACGCGCCAACGTAGATAGGCTTTGTCAGATTCAGTTTCTAGTTTTTGCTATGTACAGAAATGAGTCCACCATCAAAGATCTTTCGGGATTCGAATGCTGGGTCAGCGATGAGCCTTCAAAGCTTGTCTTGTTCAACTTCACGGACAAGGTCAACGCGGATTCGCTTTCGCAGATTTTCCATCGTTTTCCGGTATACGGAATTGTTCATTAGTTTAAAAGAATTATTTCTCCAACTCTTTAGTGGCCTTGGTGCGCAGATCCGTATTCATCTGGATATTAGGAGCCATCCAAGCGTATTGGAGAAATCTAATCACCCGATGAATTTTGCTTACACGCATTCCCAATCGCAGATACAACTTCAGGCTTCGTACGCGAACTACATAGTTGGTTTTCTGCAGAAAAGTTGGAAGCGTTCGGTAAACTTGCGTCCGGATTCGTCCACGATCATACACTTATACGGGGACAACCATTCGCGGGGAACCGACAGCGCTTCCTGTGCCAGTGGGTAGTCGTTATGAGTGCGATGAAGCTCGTCTGGGTATTCCATGTCAACTTCAAACAGGTATCCGTGGTCGCTTTTGTTGTCGTGATCGTGCACATATGTTTTCACGTCCACGTGCGCGGGATCGATACACTCAAAATCACCAACGGGTAGGGGCAGCATCATCGCCCATGCATAAAATTGTCTACAAGATATATGATGTAACTGTTTTGGACAAAGGGATCATATCCGTCCACGCTCGGGTTATTCACGCAAGCGCGACGATGACTCACCATTAAAATCCCACAAAACAGATGCATATCAATATCGGTGAGCAGTTCCAACTCTAATTTTGTCATTAACAGGAATGCATCCCAGGACATTCCCGGTGACGCAAAAAAAGTGCGCGAGGTAAAGTTTGTATATTCTCATGGCGGTATCACGAAACGCTTCAAAGACATCCGCGAGCAGTAACACATCCGTACGCAAATACAAATCGTGATAGTCACCGATATTTTGCATTCGAATGCGGACCAAACCGTGTTTGCGTAGTCGTTGGTGAAATTACCTTCTCGAGACAACGACGAATGAAACGCCTCAATCAGTGGTAAATGAGTTTCATAAACTTTTCCCATCTACTCATGTACTGGTATGGGTACACTCCTTTTCGTGCTGTCAACTTTAACTTGTCGGCGGTGGCACCATATCGACTGGTGACTTTTGAAGCTTTCCACCGCAAGGTTGTTAACTAGCTTGTCCAAACCGGAATTCAAAAACTACAGCGAATTAATGAACTGCAACCGACCCACCCAAAACGTCATGTATTTTTTCCGTGTTGTTGGGGATGACGCTTATTGGCGCATTGGACGTCGTTGCTACTGCTTGCATAATCAAGTGGCTATCATACCCGCGCATGTTATGAAACACCAAAGGGATTTTTATTTTACTTGGTTTCATTTGCAACCGCAGATTGTATGCGTTATGTGCGACTCCTCTGTATGCACCAGTGATGTGACAGTGATCACGCACTTTCGCATCAGTGAAACCGAAAGCACCATGGAAGATCCAGCAATTGTTGGCCGGGATAAACTCATTAATATCATCACGGGTCATAATCATGTCTTCGAGTGAATAGAGCTGCTTGCGGATCTATTTCACTGTAACCTCGAGCGATTTAAGAAACACCTCAGCCGAGTTCTGGCCACGGTATAATATTGGTAGTTCCGCTGCTCAGTCGCATCTGACAGCAATGTAGCAAAACCCTCATGTTTAGGTTAAGCAATCGGGAAAGATTCTTTATTCATACGTAATGAGATAACGACTCAGAACTTTTTATGCCGCTTATCAACAGCAGATTAATCTCGGTCCGCCCATGTGAATCTTTGTTTTGCACATGCTTTTGTCTCAAGCGAACACTTTAACGGCGATACTGGGGTTAAGTTCTTCAAACTAGTTCAGTATCGCCTTGGTAACCTGCACCGAAAATTCAATGTCACCAAAATTGAGTTCACCCAAGTATTGTTTGTATTTCCATGGCTGGTACGTGTTATCGAGGCTTCGAGCAACCATTCGAAACATAGATTGTTATCGTTTTTCACGTTTACCACTGACCGCGGCGGAACATAGTATGGCGTTGGTCAATAGCTTGATCCGCGAAATGGCATGTTCGGGGAAATATGCAGCTGAACTTCCGTACATCTGTAAAGAGTCCATCCCGAACCGGTGTTGGTCCATTTTTCCAACGTGTAGAGAATATTTTCAGTACCTTTATCGATTGCTTCATTGATATCCTTGGTGTCGTTGCGGTTTGTGATTATAAGTGGACCACCGTGAAGCCACACGGGTGTGGTTTTAAATCCATCCTTGTCTGATGACTTGCGATTAAACGGCATAGTCAAATGCGCATGGACAAGAATATCCGCTTTAATACTGGGGGTATCAGAGGGTTGTAACGTCAATACGATTTCCGGGCGCATATTCGATGAAAGTTTTATAATGTCTTTGTTTGGCGCGTACGTGTTTGAAATAATCGCACGGCAATTTACATAATTGTCCTCACGCTTGTGTAACTCAAACTCGGTGGCTTCATGTTCGCGAACATGCGCTACTGTTGCCGGTATAACCATTTGTTGCGATTGTGGTTCAGTTACGGGTCCTAATAACGCAAGTATGTCAGCTATTCGCATACGGATTGGTGTTCGTATCCCACACTGTTGCGTGGATTATCTTAGTTGATTCACAGTCGGCATATTGTTATATAAGGGGTAATCTTTGTCTAATTGTAAATTCCGTCAATAATGTTTACTTTACTGGGCTTGGAAACGTCAATTGCTTCAATCCTGCCTATTATTTCATTTACTTCTGTATCGTTTACATCAACGTCGTCTGGGGTGGGGGTGGGGTGGGGTGTTAATGTTGGGTATTTCCGCAATAGGTTATATAGCTGTTGCGCAGGCGGATCTTTGACTGCGTGCACAATAATACTCGCGAACAGATTCCCAAAGGGACGGCAAAGTTGATTACGAGACTTTACTCCGATACCACATTCGAGACTTTACTCCGATACCACATTTGAGACATGGTCGAGCACCCGGATCAACATGTAACGCGAGCAAATGTGATTGACAGTATTCGTAATGACATATTCTGCCGCAGAGTTAATGTTTTCCAAGTCATAGACCTTTGCATTGATTCCGTCCTAATGCCATTGAACTTCTTATATATTTACAAATTGTACTCTCTAATACATATAATTATCTGTGTTTTCATAGATATAATCATCTACGTTTTCGATTGATGATGTACGTAACTTTAGGCATATGTACTCTGCACCGGATACAATAGTTTGTGCAGTTGCTTGCAGTATATGATTCAACGAACCTTTGCTGTAAAAGACTTCTCATCTGTCACTGAAATTTCCAAATTCATGGAAGTGCGTTGTAAACAAACTTTGTCACCAGGCCGCAGCAACTGAGGAGCAAAGTCAAAAAGATCTTTGTGTTCGAATATAATTTTCTTCAGTTCAGTATTTGGCCAAACCACCGCATACTCATCGCACGGAGATACTATACCAACTCGTAATTGACCGCTGCTTGTACAATGGCATCCAATAAAATAAAATGTCGTGTGCTGTTTTATGAATTTATTTTATAGTTGATGTGTCCTTGCATGATAATCTCTTTCTGCGAAACGCATAACAATGTATATATGGCTCTTACGCTATTCCCTTTTTAAAATTTAATTACGAAAATGTGCCGTTGTTGATTCCATATATTATACCAAAAACATTTCTCTAATTGATTTCTTCTTGGTGATCTTCGCTACTGCTAGAATATTTGCTCGGTGTTTCAATGTCATCGTCATCGTCATTATAGCATTCGCTCATGTTGCTATCTGTACTAGATGGTCTAGTCAACGTTAGCGACTTAAACTTTTCTTGCACAATATCATATAATGACATTTCAGGTTCTTTGTTGTATTGTTCTCCAAGTCTGCGTCGTTGCGATTCTAAGAAAATTCCCAAGTTGATTAATTTATCAAGATGCTCCGAATACGTATTTGAAAAATCATACAAACATCTTTTGAGCCTCTTTTTCGAACCTGTATGATGCATTTAAAGGAAACAACGACTTAACCTTTTCTGTAACGTTTAAAAAACTGATGCCACAATTGTTTATATCCATACACCCTTTTGAAATACTATGCGTGTCGATTTGTAAACTTTGTGCCATTATATATCACCGCGGTAATTGTTTAATATAATATTTTCGCATAAACTCTGCCACAGTCATTGTTAAATATAGCTGCGGCAAAATATTTTTATACAGTATACCGCGATAATAATCCTGCAGTGCCACAGTTGATATAGAATATGATCCATATTCGGTGTAAAATACATCTACACAAAAAAAAAAAAAAAAACAAAAAAAAAAAAAACAATAGTGTCATAATATTTTAGACAGTATAATGGCGATCAATAATCCTACTTTCCACAGTAGTATTTTTAGTCTCACAGAAAAGGAAACTCCACGTTATAGTATAGTAACAATCAATAATATAGGCCTGACTGAAAACGTCACTTGTGCGTGTGTATTGCGGCATTTCCAATAATAGTGGTCGGTTTGTTTACCACGCTAGCGTTGATGCAGTAGTGGATTTGCAGGCTGTAAAAGTCGAGTAATTATTTGCAAAACAGCCCGCACACACGCGCACATGTGTGATTATATTTTGTAAACCCAACCGCGCATATGCTAATAAGCGACGATCGTTCTAATGGCCATGGAGGTTTGTATAAAAGGCGCTGATGGATATCAGTAAAAAATATTAAAACATACAAACTATCTCTACTCATGAAAATGTATACAGCAGTGCTGCTTGAAGTGTCGCATCTAATTTTAGCTGATAATAATTATAACGAAACTTTGCACAAATATATTTTGAGCTGACCTTATAAAGTGTCAGACCTATTTGTGGAGACACTTTAAATCCATGTCTGAGTTAAGAAGGATGTCCATGGATCAAATAAGATCTATTTGAAGCAAATTATTGCTAGAGTCCTTTTAGAGCATGCATTTTGCTTTAAAACTGCTGGTTTCCACGTTTCTGCCAATTCCCCCCACTCTCCCCTCTATACATGCAGAGGAAACGGAAAGGGGACACGATATCATCCATAAAAAAAGAGTCACCTCGTATACACTGCTTTGTTTTTACTTCGTGAGAGCCGAGTACACCATTCTCCTATTATAACATAATTTTGTGTGGCATCAAGGTGGAAAAGACAGTCCAATATTGTCGGGCACACCATTCAATTTACATCTTACATGCAGGGTACACCATTCAATTTACATCTTACATGCAGGGTACACCATTCTGCTATTATGGTAAGCCTCTCTAAGGAAACACTTTCTTACTTGGAGAAATACAACAGCCCCAAAATACCCGTATGTAAAAAAAAATAATCTAAAATAGAGGACGCAATGAAACGCACGTGAAACCTGAACTCACATAAATTTACAAAGTAGACTCTTCCATGTGACCCTTTGCATTGACATTAGGTATGGTGTAAGCAAAGGGTAAACACACTACCGGTACCTTTGCAATGGCAACTGAATATCGCTGCAACCGTATCCAATTGTCCCTAAAACGGTACTTATATTTTAGCTGCAACCATAAAATTTACCGTTGCAACGGTATTTTTTAAACTGGTTCTATTGCATCGGTATTTATAATCGTTTCAATGGTATTCATATACTATTACAACGATATTCACTTACGGTTGTAACTATATATTCAAATAACGGTGTTATTGTATATTTGTTGTTGCATTGGTATATTTTATCGTTGGAACGGTAATATCATAGTTGTAGCGGTTATATTTATGGTCGCAAAGCAAAAATTATAATTGACTCTTGCAACAGTAACCGTTGCGACCATATAAACCGTTGCAACAACAAAAAAATAACGTCGCACAGATATTTGAATATCATTGCAACGGTATATGGATATCGTTCGAGCGACAACAGTATATATCCCGTTGCAGCGATAGTGTTACAAATACCTTTGCAACGGTAAATTGCATAGTTTCAACAATATTTGGATACAGTTGAATGGATATTTGGATAACGTTGCAACGGCACTGGTAGTTTTGACCTTTTTTGTATACTACGATAGGCGTATATATCAATGCGATAAATGTAAACAGAACGTGTTTTGTTGGACCTTAATGGTTTCATAGACTGTGTTCCAGTAGGACAATATGAATCATTTTGAAGCTAAGTTCTACCCGTAGAATATTAATAGAACTGCTGTAAAACCTGAACAAAAACACCGTGCACAGAGATAGCGTGAGCACAGCATACTGTGTAAGTTTATCACTACCTTTATATGTTGTTATTCTCAGTCAGTACAGTTATATGCGTGTAACAGCCTAAAATGCAATAAGGGACTGACCATTTAATTTTTGGAACGGGGAGGGGAGTTGGGGGGTTGGAGAGAGAGAGAGAAATATCCTGTTTTTAAGGAAAATCCCAGCCCCCCCCAAAAAAAAAAAAAAAAAAATAAACAAAAAAATAATAATAAATAAATAAAAATAAAATAACAAATAAATGGTCGCTTTCTAATCAGAATGCGGTTGTACAAAAGGATATATTGCTATATTGCTCTATAATGAAAAATCCATGATATTTACAACAATTTGTAATTATAATCTTATTTCAATTCCTACAATTCTATTGTTTATAAACAGAGTTATCGTGCGTGTACTGTGGCACGTAAACAGTGACTAATTGTGACCAAACTAGATTTTTCTCGAAACCTCTACCTGCTTCCGATTACATAATGGTACGCAATGTAATGTGTTAATAACATGTTTACTACTGTACTCAAATTGACTATCCACATATCAAAGACCTGTCAGAAAGCAGCACCACAATTAAATGTCTTACAGGTATCACTGCATGGATTTTACACCAAATTTTGCCATTTTCTTATCTAAATGCTTTATATGTACGTATTATGTGAAGCATCATGTATGTACATACGTTTGATTATTATTTTATTTTTAAAAAAGATATATGTCTGTATGTTGCATATATTATAGTTTGTCTTTTGTAGTCGTGTTACTGTTGGTATTTTTTTAAGGTACCTGATGAATTTTGTTATACAGTAAATATGTACTATCTGTCTGTCTGTCCGATTTTTAATATATCATAATTGGTTAATTTTGTGTCGGTAAAATAGTTTGTCTGGTGCTAGTGGTTTTATGGTCCTCAGACTTGCCGACGTTAAAAAAAGTTTCTTGTATATTGTATTATTAAATGCTCCCTCACCACGGAACGGATAGAGGCCCGACTATAAAACGCAATTTTATCTTTTGTGGTTTTTTTCTCGCACGGTCTATTGAATACATATGAATGAAGAAGGTAGCTCAAACAAGTTTGTTTCCAAGAGATTTTATTACAAGTATTACTACGGGACCGGCCATGTAATTTTCGGGCGGGGACGAGGGGGGCTTGATTTTTCTTTCGAAACAGAAATTTTTCTTTTACCTCAAGATAATTAATTTTTTAAACTAATATAAGCAAGGTTTTCTTTTCCATAAATCAGAGCAAGACTATTTTTTAAAGGCTATTTTCGCAAAAATCCCAGGCTCCTCCCCTCTACTCCCTCGAAAATTAAATTGTATGTCACGAGCATAAAATTAAAGCACGATCAATTATTTGGATCATATTTGTTGTCTGCGTTGTTAAACGACACTTAATTTATTATTATATATTTGGCCACGCAGACCTATGAGAACCAAGCGTTGTTGTTGTTGTTGCCGCTGCTGATCTTGGAACTTAATGTTTAAAATAAGGATGGTGAAAAATCCCCCCCCCCCTCTTCTATCTCCGCCGTGTGCAGCTCGAAACCATGACTGATGCTTCAGAGTTCATCTATGTCAACCAACAATTTCATATAGTCGGCCATCACTGGTGATATCTAAAGGGCAAATTGAATGTACTGGTTACATGGCTGCATAGAGTCCGTGCATTGTATACTTGTTGTTTAAAACTTGACTATTTATCAACCTTTGCAGTCTCATACAGGACCGATGTAATTTTCTGTCGGCAATAGAATGACAATAACAGAATAGAATGACAATAAAATGTGCATAAAATATAAATGTGTAACTAACTTACCCAATGAAATAGATTTGAGAGTGCATTATAATTTTAGAAAGTCTGTGGACCTGCGATATGAGCTGCTTAATAAGGAACTGACCATTTTTTGAGCGCGGGATGGTGGTGGGAGCTTAAAATATTTTCTTGCTCTTATTTGTAGAAAATTATACGTTTTTATCCGTCATTTTATTAATTAAGAAAAAAATATCGTGATAAAATAAGAAGATCCCCCCCCCCCCCAACAATATAATGTTCGGAAATAAAATACCGCCCCCCCACCCCACCCCACCGTAATTTAAATGGTCGCTCCCTAAATGATGGCAACTTAGACTGTTTGAGACGGTATGTGATAGTAAAAAAGAAAATGGAGACTTTAATAGGTTTGCGTGGTTTTAAAATTGTTGTGGCTTGGCAAGGTGGGCGAAACGTTTGCAACCCTCGCCATCTAAATGAATTATAATCAAATCAATATGAGGCTTATGGATTATTCAATAATTTACGACTTACCTGGCAGTGAATAGTGTGCAGCTGTCGGAAATATCACGCTACCTCAAATATCAATGCACACGTCACAACCTACTTTTTTTCTCCTAGATGTAAGCTAATAAATTGGATACCAGTGGCAACAAGTTGCAGTGTCTCATATTACAGGACATGGGGTGAATACTGATATCTTGAAAATGTCTATAATGACTGAGTCTAAAATGAATTTCACTGATTTATAAATAAGTCTGACGGAAGAAGCACAAATTTCTGTAAACAGGTGTTGATGATTGCACAAAACACACAAAGGCTGTGTGCACTTTAACTTTTGTCACATCTTCACGTTATTTATTTACACAAAGCGATTTCGTTTTCAGAACACTCCATTTTACCACAGAACTTTAGGTATACTCCCATTTACTTTCTGTCGTTACCAATTTCACAATTTGATTTTCTTCCCTTTTTATATTTATCCCTTTTACTGTCTTCATATCATCATCTACATATGCTTGTTATTGCTTTGTTCAATGAAAATCAATGTCATGTGTTACAAAAACAAACTTTGAATCAGTTATATTATTACGCTGGTCTATCCCGAGGCCGGAGTTTGTCAATAAAGTTTGTATATGCATAGGAGATGAACCGTATTAAACCTTGCATTTAACTTGTATCCCTATATTTTGCTTGTTGGTGTTTCCTTCACATGCTATACAAGGGTAAAAAAGGCATGTGCAACTTCCACCAGGACGCGGGCCGGATATGCGATTCGCGGGCCGTAGGTTGCACATGCCTAAACCCCTTTGCTTCAGATGTAGACGCTTTTGATGAGTGCTGTCCAGTAGGGATTTATAGTTTTCTTCACAGGAAATCTGCCGTAGCCTATTTTTACAGCGTTATTTACAAATGTGGTAAAAGTTCAACCATTCTGTGTAATGTATTTCCTTTTTTACTCTCTGTCGAACGCATTTTACTGTTGTATTACATTACGATAAGAAATTAAAAATAAACTTTGAAAAAGAAGCTAACTTTACTTTTTCTTGGATAGTCTTGTTCCATAACTCATGATGGAGAAACCAACTGCGTAAGTATAAACATAGTGTATGAAATGGTCTGTTCGAATTGAAATATTTACCAGCAGGCTTTCTTTAAGTCTGTTACCTTTGTTTCAAGCTACAAGGTATGCCAGCCGGTTAGGCGACACTCGTCTACCTATTATTTTAGAGTACGTTGACATATCTATCTATTAATACAGCTCTTGGCTCTACACCCTGCTTACGTGTTAGCCCTATGATCAGAAAATTGTCTTACCTTTAATTGTTCTTTGATTGTGACTATAGCTATGATAAAAATAAACTGATTCATTACTAGAATACGTCTGGACAAAGCTCACGAAAATATCTGGTAGTGATTTAGGCTGAAGCAGGGCCTGATTAAGACCATTAGAGGCCCTAAGCACTGAAAAGATTATGGTGCCCCCCCCCCCATGTAATTAAAAAAAAAGAACCTTAATGTTACGACTCTATGGTTCGAACAAACGTAACAATAAGAAAGTGAAACCAACAATGTTTGTAAAAATCAACAAACAATTTATTTTAAATAATTAATGTTAAAATCAAAATACACTTACAGTTTCGTGTATTAAAATCCAAATAATCCAACAATTATTTGTGTCCTAATCACAAGTCCTGTATATATAGAAACTATAAAATGTTCTAAATGAATGAATGTTCCAAGTTAATGAATGTTCCAAATGAATCTTCGTAATGAACGAATGTTCCGAAAGAATGAGTCTTTGTAATGAACGAATGTTCCGAATGAATCAGTCTTCGTAATGAACGAATGTTCCGAAAGAATGATGGTAATGTACGAATGTTCCGAATTAATCAGTCTTCGTAATGAACGAATGTTCAGAATAGATGATGGTTCCGAATGAATGAGTCTGTTATATTCCGATGTATCAACGATAATGTCAGATCATCTTTAAGTATTCAAAGGCATCCGAGAAAGTCCTAAATATAAATCCAGGTAGCTCTGATGAATGGTCCAATAAATAATTCCTTTTGAATTATTCATACAGCATGGCATTACATCATTACAGGATTCCAACATGGCTATTATTTCAAACAATCTGATGATTCCAAAACGCTGATCATAAAAAAACAGTTCTTTTCAACTCAAGATCTAAAATGGAATGGAAATAATTCGTATTTCCAGGTCTTTTATACAGCTTGCAAATGACACATTTCACAACAGGAAACATGTCATATTATGACCAAGAATGCAATACTAAATGTGTCTATTTCATGGAATTTTACTGAAGAATGATCAACAACTCTGACCTTGAACAAAAGGTCAGTAAACATGTTGTTATTTGATTAATAGTACAACTGAAACCAACTTAAATATGACTCACTATTTGACACAACTTTAAAGTAGAGTCATAGGCCAAACGTTTAAGCACATTATAGATTCCATATACATAATTCCGAAACACTTAATTTCTAATCTTTTTTTTTGTGTGTGTTCCTGTTTTACTGGTGTCCTAAGCACGTGCTTAGTCTGCCTGTTGGGTAATCCAGCACTGGGCTGAAGCATATTTCTGGTCAAAACACACCAATGCGAGTGATTTATCTGGCGGTGAGACCTGCTATCTGACACACCATTGACGTTGGAAAATGTGTACAAACGTGTATGCGCCAAAATGGAAATGACAATTTGTTTACACCGTTCTTATTCTTTTATATTATGTTCTACATATTCAGCTTGATTTTTTTTGTCTCTGATGAAACCAGCGTGTCAGATTTAAACATTGCTGTAAGATGAACAATATATTATTTTGTACATAGATGAAGCAGCAACAATCACTGTACAAAGACATTTTGCAAGAGATTGAAACGTGTTATTAAAGCAAGCTTGATTGAAAAGAACCCATGGAAGGCTACCTCGGTAACATCTGATTCATTTAGTGTATCAGGCAGGGTCCGATCCAGAAATATCGTTTAGTGGGAGCGTAAATAGGCGAGGGGTCTGTGTGACGGACCCCAACCCCAACCCCGGGGGGGGGGGGGAGTGGGCGAAGCCCACAAAAACTCCTGCATTTTAAGCGTTTCCAGGGCATAATTTTAACCATCCGGTTACTGTGAAGAAAACTTACTCTAAGAAACTTTTTCTGGTTGTTTCGCGCTCATTTTTTTTTTTTTTGGGGGGGGAGTAATGGGGAGGGAGGGAGCGCTCTATAAATGTTGGTATTGTCAATATGCCTTACATTTAATATGTTTTACTTTTTTTTAAAAAAAAACTATTTTGTTGATAGATGTGAAATCTCCCGACCTGTACCTATATAAATTTATACAAATTGGTTAATCTTTGTAAACGTTTTGTCATGGCTAGGAGAAAATAATACACATTCCTTTAAAGATCTACTGTATACTAGTAAGTATGCCATGGGTCCATACAAGACACTGTACCTTTTGATCCCTATTACCGAATTTGCTTGGCACTGAGAGACATTTATTGATTGTTGGATCTGTATCCAGATATACTGGGTGTTCAGATATAGTTATACCAAAGGTCACGGGGAGTTCCACGGCACACCTAGTTGACAATATTTTTCATTCACAAAAGGGTCAGACTTCAGACTTATGTGCCCAACCTAGATTATATTTTTAGAATTACAAATAGGTAAAAGCATTTAATTAGTTGCAACTAGAACAAGCAATTTCATTTTTGTGGTTTCTAAAATTTCACGAAAAAATGACGAAGCCCAAAAGATTCACATTTATACTTGCTTGTAAGTCGAGTCCAACTGTAAACTGCACAGACCCAGATCTGCCGTCAAATAATGCGCCGGCAGATCTGAGTCTGTGCAATTTGTTAGGGGTAATCAGTAGACCAAACAACCTATACTCTGATCTTTTGGCGCATTATGCGACGACAGATCAGGGTCTATGTTGTTTGTACTTTGACTCAATTTATAAGCGAGTATATACGGTAGTTGTAAAGTTGAGGTTACTCACCCATCAAATCAGTGACCACTGGTTTGAATACATGACCACTATGGTGTAAAGACACATGTGCATGTGCTGTCATGTACATTCATATGGGTTGTTTCAAAATTGTAAATTTTTTTTTAGAGAAGTTTTAGAAAGAAAAATAAAATAAAATAATTGCTTGTTCTAGTGGCACTTGATGAAATGTTTATACCTATATGTAATTACAATAATATAATCTAAGTAGTAGTTACTCCTACCAGTTAGTTGAATTAGTTGCAATGTAGAGTTTCTGCTGTGCTCATTTGAAGTCATATGGCCCAAATACATGATGTGGTGACCAAAATGTGCACATCTTAGCAATTGCCGTAGCGTAAGCTTCATCTTGAGTGGAATGTAGATAGGTATTTTAAATACCCGATTTACGACAATACACGTAATGCTACAGTTCAGATATCTATTTATCTATCTATCTGGCTGATGTATGTGTGCCAACAAACGGAACTCCCCCGTATTATAATAATACTTACAAATATTTTTCTAGAGCAGTAAAGAGCTATCGTTGGGTGTTACATGGACTACAACACCAGCGCTACTAAACCAACAAGTAGACACGTGATCAAGTCTTGTCAAATTATTTGTGCTCCAATAATTTATCACTTTGGTCAGACGTGATCTGTATTGTTCCTGTATACAGTGGCGTACTAAGGGTAAATGGCGCCGATGATAGCACAAAGGGCCAGAATACGAGGCCCGAATTTTTATCAGCTGTTTTGGCGCCCTAAGACCTTTGGCGCCCGGGGCAACCGCCCTATCCGCCCCCCCCCCCCCCCGTTAGTACGCTACTGCCTGTATATTTACCTTTGCAATACGGTGCTTTCAACTGAATTCATATCTCAATCAATAAACGAACTATCGCATTACAAAATAAAATAACTATTTGGATTTGGTTTTTCATCTCTTTAAGTTTTTCTCCTAAATAACTTACCATAAATATGATTGATGACCTCTTTGTGGTTTACAGTTTCAGACAACAGGCGATTAGGACTGCATACGTTTCCCGTTGTAATCGATTTCACCATTGATATGGTATTGCGTTATATAATCCTTAATATGAAACAATGCCAGCATTTATATTTGATATATTCCAAAAATTCATTCAAAGACAGATATTTTTTTCTTTCAAATATACAGAATAAACACAATACCAGACTTATTGCAATTATTATACGTACTAGTATCATTATTAATTCTTATGTGCGAATTATTCCATAATAGTTAAGACTGTATATCATCGCAATCATGTTATTAAACTCACATCATACTGTGATAACGTTCTTAGTAAACAGTAGGGGTGAAACGATTCATCGGTATATCGATGCATCGATACTTTTGCCATATCGATACACGTGTCGATACAAGAGGTGAAGAATCGATACTTTAATGTTCAGCAGTCATGAATAATTATTAGTCGGTTGCCATTTTGTTCTTTAAACTGAGAATCGATAATGTATCGTATCGTATGCTGTGTATCGTGAATCGTATCGATACGCGGCACAGGTGTATCGTTTCACCCCTAGTAAACAGATCCTTAATAGTTTTAATTGTTTTCTCATTTTTACGTGTATTACAATAAAATAATACATTTCCTCTATTTTAGCTTTTGTGGAAAACTATTCTCCATTTTGAATGGAGTTTGTGTAATATATCTTTCAATCTATGACATTTTCATACAACACCTAAACCATCATTTTCAGTTGTATTGATATCTTAACAATTTGAAAATTCTATATAAAGTTATGAAACAATTTGTGTATATCTGATAAAGTTTCCTAATTCGGGCCGGTAATGAGCAAGCTATATAAGTTCACTTTAATACTAAAAGTGACGTTATAATATAAATTTTACCTAGCGATAGCAACAAAAGATTACACGAATTTCAGATTTTGATAGTGTTCTTGATTGAATCTAATAGAGATGTAATATCGACTTTCATATGATCTTGCTTGAACAATAAGGGAATTGTAGTTCCCAAAATATATATCATATTTGAAGACCGTTTTATTGATTTTTCTGTCACAAAGTTTTTGTTAGATTTCTTCAGAGAGCCATTCTTTGAAGCCTTTTGATTCGTAAAAACTGATTTTGAGTCCAGCCAATTATTCACATTTCTTCAAAACAGTCAACATAGCATTTAAAACAATGCTCGACAGCTGTGGAAAATATTACGAATGCAAATTAGGTATTGGACAGCTTTGATCCAAATCTTGCTGAATTGGGAAATAAAAATGGATATCCTACCATTATTTATGACACATGAGCTATCATCAGTATACAAAACTTCAGTCCATTTCAATAAATTATTTCCTAACCCAAAATATGACAGTATTTTCTAAAGATACATACGATCAACACAATCTTAAGCTTTTTAACAATCAGCAAAAAAGAAACAGCCCTGGTAAACCTTCATTGTCAAAATAATCCATAACATGTACCGTCTGTACTTTGGTATAAGTTGGATCCAACTGCGAACTGCATAGAGCCAGATCTGCCGTCACATAATGCGCCGGTAGATCTGGGTATATTCAGTTTGTTAGGATTAATAAGTAGAACAAACAACATAGACCCTGATCTGTCGGCGCATTATGCGACGGAAGATCAGGTTCTATGTTATTTGCAGTTGGACTCGACTTATAAGCAAGTACTGACGGTATTCTTAGCTTCTGGGAATTGCTTTTGCTATGTATGTATGTATGTATGTATGTATGTATGTATGTATGTATGTATGTATGTATGCAGTAGCGTTTTACGGCACCTCAGCACAATAGTGGCTACATGGTGCCAACTATAGGTAAAGTTCCAAAAATGTTAAAATAAATTCTAAAAAATTTAGGAATATTCACCCTTCCAAATAAATGTGAACACATCAAGCATATAACAAGATAAAATGTCAATCTTAAAGATGTTACAATTCTGCAATATATATATATATATATATATATATATATATATATATATATATATATATATATATATATATATACACATACACACTCACACACACACACACACACACACACACACACACACACACACACACACACACACAAACAAAGATCTTTAAAACATATGGTTGAATGACTCTTGAAACCACTTTCAATAAAATTAAGTTTCCTATTTGTCTCAGGTAATGAATTTTGATGTTCGTCACTCAAAGTTTTGTCCAGATCATATTTTTGTGTGCAGATATTTCCCATCTATTGTAGCAGAACTATCTGTTACACAGAACTGGAATTGGTGGGGTTGGCGTGAATTCTATTACATTAAATGGACTACATCTCATCTTGAATCGTGTAAGACACTGTCGAAAGAACTCAGTTATTTTTGCAATGTGAATCAGGCATTCTCATGTTATGCTCAGTACTACAACAAATACTGAGTAAAAGGTACTGTGACCAAACCTTGTAGACTAATATGCTGTAGGTATGTGTTAAGCATGAATCATTCCACTACAATACGGCATGAATGGAGTAACATGTAACAAACACATTTTTTTGTGATTTGCATTGTTCCAAACTCACTAGTATCATCCCATGCAAGTCGTTGGAAAGAAAAGACTAACTTCAACAATCAAGTCACTTCATCTTGGATTTTCTCAGTGTGGAAGCTTGCCAAATCATCAGTCATTTATATGGTATGTCTATTAGCCTGACACCTGCAAAAAGTACTAGAATATGACAGGAATCTCAAAAGTGAGGTTACACTGGATTGTACAATTTGGGATGCATTGATGTATAGCTAAGCAATAGTATCACTAAATAATGGTTCATTTTTCTTACTCACAGATTCAAAGTGTAAGAAAATAAGTCAAAAGCAAATAGATATGAAATAAAAATCACCATTTTGTCATTCTAGTAAAGTTGAGCGAACCTGAATACAAGATTCAGCAATGCCAAATAATAAGCTTGTACAATGTAAACAACGCGAGTTACCTCCCTTACACACCAACACATTTAATGAGTAGCATAGTACATGGAATTTGTATTTAACTGAGAAGTTCCATGAAGTTTACATCATCCTAAATTTTCTTTAATATTCATCTACTGCTTGAAAATAGTAAAACTTTGGTACAGTTATACCAAGGATAAAGTTAGCTTAGGATTTAAGGTAGCATGGCACAGTTTTTCTTATAAAAATAAACTCAAATTGACAAGTATACAATGCAAATACAAATTTTAAAAATTGTGGTAGTGGTAGTCTGATCTACATCAAATTACTAAAGTTGTGAAGTTACTCTTTTACACATGGCATTCCTTTAGCATGGCAGATTAGTAATTCTATCCTGTAGCATACATTTCCTAATGCAAACTCATCTCAAACGCATACTTTAGATGGCCGATGCCAAACTTTGAAACTTGGTGGGCATCTTACTGCAGAGACTCATGGCCTGAAACAGCAGAAAATGTAAGCACCTGTGTTCGTAGAAACTTTTGAAGGGAAATTAAATCGATGTCATCCAAGTCGACTTTGCACAATCTTACACAGTTCAAAACTACCATTTCAGACATCCATCTCGACTTTGTACAATCGTACATAGTTCAAAACTACCATTTCAGACATCCATTTCGACTTTGTACAATCTTACACAGTTCAAAACTACCATTTCAGTCACCCATCTCGACTTTGTACGATTGTACACAGTTCAAAACTACCATTTCAGACATCCATCTCCATTTTGTACAATCTTACACAGTTCAAAACTACCATTTCAGACATCCATTTCGACTTTGTACAATCTTACACAGTTCAAAACTACCATTTCAGACATCTATCTCGACTTTGTACAATCGTACATAGTTCAAAACTACCATTTCAGACATCCATTTCGACTTTGTACAATCTTACACAGTTCAAAACTACCATTTCAGTCATCCATCTCGACTTTGTACAATTGTACACAGTTCAAAACTACCATTTCAGACATCCATCTCGACTTTGTACAATCGTACACAGTTCAAAACTACCATTTCAGACATCCATCTCCACTTTGTACAATCTTACACAGTTCAAAACTACCATTTCAGACATCCATTTCGACTTTGTATAATCTTACACAGTTCAAAACTACCATTTCAGACATCCATTTCGACTTTGTACAATCGTACACAGTTCAAAACTACCATTTCAGGCATCCATTTCGACTTTGTGCAATCTTGCACAGTTCAAAACTACCATTTCAGACATCCATTTCTACTTTGTACAATCTTACACAGTTCAAAAATACCATTTCAGACATCCATCTCGACTTTGTACAATCGTACACAGTTCAAAACTACCATTTCAGACATCCATTTCGACTTTGTACAATCTAACACAGTTCAAAACTACCATTTCAGACATCCATCTCGACTTTGTACAATCGTACACAGTTCAAAACTACCATTTCAGACATCCATCTCGACTTTGTACAATCGTACACAGTTCAAAACTACCATTTCAGACATCCATTTCGACTTTGTACAATCTTACACAGTTCAAAACTACCATTTCAGTAATCAATTTCGAGTTTGTACAATCTTACACAGTTCAAAACTACCATTTCAGTCATCTATCTCGACTTTGTATAATCTTATACAGTTCAAAACTACCATTTCAGTCATCCATCTCGACTTTGTACAATCTTACATAGTTCAAAACTACCATTTCAGTCATCCATCTCGACTTTGTACAATCTTACACAGCTCAAAATTACCATCTCACACTCAAACTGAAGTATCTTTTGCACAATCTTACACAGTTCAAAACTACCATTTCAGTCATTCATCTCGACTTTGTACAATCTTACATAGTTCAAAACTACCATTTCAGACTCAAACTGAAGTAGCTTTTGCAGTTCAGACGCAGTTTGATATCTACATCAGGTTGCAACACCCTGTTCTATACGGAACCCTCAATTGGTCCATACAGATATATATCTATCTTGATTTCCTACACATAGGAACATCCATTTCATACAACTGTGTCCATTTACATCCTACACATAGGAACATCCATCTCATACAACTGTGTCCATTTACATCCTACACATAGGAACATCCATCTCATACAATTGTGTCCATTTACATCCAACACATAGGAACACCCATTTCATACAACTGTGTCCATTTACATCCTACACATAGGAACATCCATCTCATACAACTGTGTCCATTTATATCCTACACATAGGAACATCCATCTAATACAACTGTGTCCATTTACAGCCTACACATAGGAACATCCATCTCATACAACTGTGTCCATTTACACTGACAAAATGACAAAAGATGGTAAAAATACACAATAAACTGTTCATTTTTACTGTAGAGTGATGAAATCAATAAATAGTCTCATGTATGACAAATGACCTGTTATATTCTTTGTTTAGGGGAATGACTTTTGAAGCTACATTCTCATTACATTAAACGGGCAACATCTCATGTACAATCTTGTAAGAGTCTGTCAAAAGAATTTGGTTATTGTTGTAATGTGAATCAGGCATTCACATGCTATGCTTAACACTACAAAAAATAATGAGTAAAAAGTACAGTGATCAAACCTTAATATGTTTGAGGTATATGCCAAGCGTTCTGTAGGGAACCCTCCAATGGCCGACATCATTTTCGACAACAACATATTGGCCAACCATGGTCCACATATATAGATAACCTACACATTTACATGCACCCTAATTTGAGGTAGCTTTAAAGTTTAAAAATGTTTATGGGGTCATTTTACGAAACTGTGGTGTGCCACTAAAGAGAAAAGAATAAGGTCACGTGTCATTTAAAGTGCACGGTCTTAGTACGCATCGTTCCGAATACGGCTTGTTTCATAGATAGGAAATGAGTTCTCATTCATTTTTTCATTCTAATTGTGTCGTGAAATCTGTATCGATTTTACCGTTTCTTTCTATTTTTCTTTTTATATCTTAATGCTCTATACATAAATTTTACAGAAATATAACATCTTTACCTTTAATATTTTACATTGTAGTACATGTTACATAAATATAACATCTTTACCTTTAATATTTTACATTGTAGTACATGTTACAGAAATATAACATCTTTACCTTTAATATTTTGCCGTGCAGTACTTCATACTTACATTTAGTTCGAAGGGTTTAGCTTCCTCAAGCTTTTATGCAATTATTAATTTTTAAATTTTTAGAACTGGACTTTTAATAGGCACCATATAGCCAGTAGTGTGCTGACGTGCCGTCAAACGCCAATACATACATACATACCTACTCTATAATAGTATCTGTATAGTGACATAAAAGTGTCGTATTACTCAGACTTTATGCAAATTTGAATGTGATTTTCAGAAGAATAATGTAGAAATGAAAATCAATTGCGATTCGGTGATTCATAACTATTTGTTTATTGGAAGCTGACGCAGTTTTCATTTCATGTATAATAGTATTTCCTATCGTGTTGTTTATATATAAATGTATAACTATTGCATACAATAAATGTAATGGAGCTTATCTTGGATAACCTTGAAATGTAGATATTATCAGTCATGACAAGCTGTCGTGCACTTTAAGACAGGTAAACATGCATAAAGACTAAATGGGAATTTATAGAAACACGTGTTTATCAGTTTAGAACACCATTTAATTCATAAACATCTTGTTGACTAGTATTTACCCCTTTTGCACTGCATATGAGTTGTTTCGAGAGGTACGGTAACTATATTTAATTGCTTTTGTTTTCGCCAAGTAATAAATCGATTTAAATTAAATGAAAGGGGCGTTTTTATTGAGTTTTCATGATGTTTCCATCTGATACATTATTTACAAGTATGCACCCACCACCACCAAATTAAATAAAATGTGCCAGCGTTTATTCTTAAGAGATTTTAAAACTGTTTTTATAAGTGCTAGTGTAGCTTACCTAGCTGTTTTACCTGTATAAACAGTACAGTCAGACACGATGTATATACTAATATGGATTACCTGTATAAACAGTACAGCCAGACACGATGTATATACTAATATGGATTACCTGTATAAACAGTACAGCCAGACACGATGTATATATACTAGTATGGATTACCTGGGTTGTATGTTTTGTCTGTCATAATTGTACCATCATATTAGCTACATGTATCACATTTTATCACATACGCAGGGTCCCTTATAGGACCCGTTTGAAGTACTTTTGGGCATTAGCACGAAACGAAGACTGTACACTCGAGAAATTCGTTGCCGTAGCACGCTGAATAATTTTCTTCGTAATCAAGACTGACTTAATTTCGTTCGCACAACTTGCTATTCTATAAGATTTTTTTTTTGTTGTTGTTGTTGTTGCTGGGAGACATCTTCCAAGATTGTCCCCTGTTTCTCCAGAATTTTGGAAAAGTAGTTTAGAGATCATATATATCATCTGTGACAATCTTTAATTATATAGAAGTCAGGGTAATGCTAGTAGCCTTTTGAAATCTACCTGGCCTCGCTAGTAGCCTTTTGAAATCTACCTGGCCTCGCTTTATAAAGACTTCTCAAGTTGATTATGTACTCAACTCAAAGTTTTATTTCTCTACACTATTCATATTTAATTTTCTCAGACTGAAAGAGACCATTACGGCCATCATCTGCCATATTGTATGGGATTCATTAATAATTTGCGATCCTGCCTTCTTCACTAAGTTCGTAACGCAGCGAGGAAGGCAAGGTACCATACGATACATAAGTACATAACGGATCTGCCGGTACCGACCATTGTTCTAAAAGTCAAATTTGAAGCCAGTATCTAAACATTTAGCCCCAAAATAACAGTTTGCTTCATGAAATTATCGTATTATCGCTTCGAAATAATTAGCATGCAAACATCCGAGCAGAGGTTAACTTAAAATTTAGACATTTTATGAAGGTGGGATCTGTACATAGATTCCATTGAGTGTCAGGTTGTTGGAGAGGTTTTTTTTAGTGCTTGTATCTCCTTAAGTAAAACTCTTTTGATTTCAAACACCGTAAACATTATGTAATCGCATTAAGTCAAATTGGACCCATGCACATTAAGTCAAATTGGACCCATGCACATTTTCTTGATTGGAACATTATTAACTTGTTTTAGATATGAATATATCTGACGAGGGTTTGTGTTCTGTGGTTTTATGTTTACGTGTACATCGCACATATGATCATTATCTAACAACCACACATGGTCCAAATACATCCTTGACATCAGTGACAATCAGTGACAATCAAATTCGCAGTTTGATTGTATTTGGCAGATAAAGAATGGGATGGTTCAGTGCTGGATTACCCAATAGGCACACTAAGCACGTGCTTACGGCACCAGCAAAGCAGGGGCACAAAAAAAAAGAGAAATTACGGTTTATTATTGTTTTTATTTTGAATTACATATGGGGGGGGGGGGCACCATCATCTTTTCAGTGCTTAGGACCTCTAAAGGTTTTAATCCGGCCCTGGGATGATTGAAGAAGTTTCTTTGGTCCGCTTTCAACAATGTACAACCTCGCATGTATCAAGGACTTCTTTGTCAAGAAACGTTCCTTTATTCCCAGGATGCTTGCATTCACTTAACAGAAATTTCACAAGACTTAGCTTATTACCAAGGCTAGATTTTTTTCATAAAGAAAGTATGTCTTGTAAATACCAAATGAATATATCCTTGTGTGTTGGAAATTTCTTTTCTGATGAGATGTCATGACCCAAACTATATTCTTTATTTAAGGGATTCTTCTCTTTTATCATTTGCTTCGTGCTGAAGTATTACCTAGATACAAGTCCCACACATTAGCTAGCATTTCATGCTAGAAGGGCAGATAAGTATTTGAACAATATGTCCGCATGTTTTTGCGCATGCTGCTATTTCATTTACTCGAATTTAAGTTTCCTCTCTAATAAGTGAGCTTGGGGCAGGAGTCCCGGTGGCTCATTGGTTAGCAAGCCGGACTCGTGACTGAAAGGGTTCGGGTTCGAATCCTACAATTGGATCAACCCGCTTCGGGTACCTTGGTGTGTCCTTGGGCAAGGTACTTTACTCCAATTGCTCGGCACTAAATAACTTACTTGTGTTGCTGTGCGTAAAACACGAAACCAAACTAACCAAACCAATCATTTGCGTAGGGGTACCCGTGCAATCTGTCTGAGACGACAATTTACCTCCTGCACATGGGAATATTAAAGGCTATTGGTAATGCACAGTTCAGTACAGGTGGGTGGGGGATGGTACTTTGATCGTGAAGAAATGGCTATAAATTGTGGTAATTGTGATGTCCTATTTCCTTCACTAAAGTATCCTTTAACACTCAGCAGTGAATTTGTGAAAGAATAAATTACAGATAGGAAAAATACCATTTCTCGAAAGACTTTGAAGCAGTATACATCAATATAGAATTTGTGTGCAGTGAACCAAAAATGTCACTGACGTTTATCAATAATCCACTGAGTGGCAAGGAGAAGTGGATTTTGCTTAAAACTGCGAGAAATTGAACATAAGCTGGTTTCTTCACATACTGTTTGAAAAAAAAGTCATTTTAGTCAGTGGAAAGTAAATCATAATAAAAGGTATGGAGGCCTGTACTGGCCAAAAGCAGCATTTTATGAGAAACCTAATGACACAGCTGTACATGTCTGTTGGTAGTAAAAACAATAGTAATAATTTCAGTGACAAACATTATGATGATCCCCAAGCTGAACAGTTTGAATATTTTAATAATCTCTGTTCATATGTTTTTCTGTACATGCTGTACGTCAATCTATCTATATATGTGCCTGCCTAACTGTATTCAACTGAAATGTAGCACCACAACAATTGCAAATAGTCCCCTTATATGACTTTCAGTATGAAAAATTACAGGACTGTTACCATTCTCTACAATATTCTGGGCTCCCTCACTTACAGAGTGAGTTGAGATGTCAATAACATGCTCTTTCAGACACTCTAGGTTTACTATTCTGTAACTACCCAAAATATAAACGTTTTTATTTTTATTTTTTTAAACGTAGCATTTTTAATATTGTGATGAAACACGTTCAGCTTCCCATTACGCTGAACTGAAATGCGGCGCACAACACTGTTAATAACTTTCTCTTCAGCAGATATCCCTTTCATCATTTATATGGTGGACACCTAATTTTGGCACTACGATACTGTACCGTCATTTCCTCTCTTGATACAGACATTTTCCTTATGGCTTGCCAATATTTTGCGATTATGTCGACCATCAGTGGAATCAAAACGCCTCCCTAAATTCTTCTTTGTAAAGCACCCCATGTCTTTACAAATGACTAGACTGTAGCGCGATACAAACTATATGACCCAAAGTCTTTAAATGTCACACAAAAAACAAAACCAATGAATATTTAACACAAATGCAGGAAATGTCACTAAAACACCACCAATATGTATCTAACTAAATAGAAATATAAGTGTAAACTCTTTCCCTACACATGGATTATTGACGCACCATAGATTCCACTGTAGAAGAACACGAGGACTTCTACATGTATACATGTCAAACTCACCGTCTCAGACCATGTTACGCTACACTTTGTTTACAATTCACGATTAGTTACAACCGTAACATCCAACAGATCTGAATGAACGACCTTCTTCTAAAGTATCAATTTCTCATATATCTTACCAGATCAGTTTGTAATTTTTACATAATTAACGATTTTCTTCTCTTTAACCACACCTTTCACTTTACGGGAAGTGCCTTCTCACACACTAGGGGAAACACATCATACAACTAAAGTTGTTCTCACAGTGGCAAGCAGAATCAATGTATGTACCGTTTACGAAGAAATATAATGCATATTTACGATATACTGGTTTTTATTATCTTTAGACGGGTATTAAGAAGGAACGAGTGATAATACCGGAAGATACCAAGTTTGGCGCATATATATATATATATATATATATATATATATATATATATATATATATATATATATATATATATATACGCCAATATATATATATGCATGCGGTGAATCGACAGAGGACAAGCAAGTGAAACGTAAACAAAGGGATAACTCCCTTAATAGTATGTATTTTACACATGTTTCAAAATTTTCTTCGCTATTAACAGTACCGACAACAACTGTACTTTGTTTATCGAGACTTGAAAAGCCACCGGGTTACATGTATGCGTGTAATATAACTCTCAGTCATGGGACTATATTGACTGGAATAAAACCAATATGGCAGCTTCCATTACATTGCATCGGGATGTTTGCCACACGCGGTGTAAGTAAGGCCCCATGTGTATACAAAATGTAACGCTGGTAGCATCTTGTTTAGTATTTATGCAATACAATAATTATAATACAATAGCTCAGTTCTATCTCTATGCAATACAATAATTACAATGCAATAGCTCAGTTCTATCTCGATGCAATACAATAATTACAATGCAATAGCTCAGTTCTATCTCTATGCAATACAATAATTACAATGCAATAGCTCAGTTCTATCTCTATGCAATACAATAATTACAACGCAATAGCTCAGTTCTATCTCTACGCCGTTATCTATCGCGCGTAATATGCAGTATGAGATTTCATATTTTAGCCCTTATAAATACATTTTGCGGAAAACAGGTTGTACCTGCACATGCCATTGACAAATAATTATTTTTCGTTTTTCGGGGGGGTGGGGGTGGGTGGGGCTTGGTGCTTTCTGGTGAGCATACGTAACATCATAAAAAAGATCTTGAACCACAGAATCAATCATATAACTCCACATATCATGAGACACACGTATCACATATATTTTTCTTTATTTCTTTCCTTAATTTGTTTTAAATGAAAAACTGTTACTTTACATAATCTTTAAAATGTGAGGAAGTCTAGCCTTAGGAGGAAATAGTATACACTGTCTTTGTTATTATGATGGATGTATAAACGTAGAAAATATACTTACGTAACTATGTAGTATAATTGTCAGAAAAATTGCTCTATCAAGGCATTAATCGGTACGTAATAAAATCATGGAATAAAAAGGTACGCAGATTAAAATTTTTTAAATGGATGCCCGGGATTACCTGTTGGTAGGAATTGCCTGTCTGCTGTTCGGAATTACCTGCACGTTGGTCGGAATTATCCTTCTGTGGTCGGAATTAGCCACGTGTTGCGGACGGAATAATCCGTTTATGTGGTCAGAATTACCCAAATTGATCTGATTGGGAAATAAATCTTTTTTTTTTTTTTTTTTTTTTTTTTTGTAGCTTCATTTTGCCTGTGACTGATATATGTTGCCTAATCTCAAAGCTGGTGTTATATAAGCTGACTTTCAACCCGCTGACTTGAGCCTAACACTCGGATATACTTGTAGGGCTGTGTGTGTCCCAAAGCGGTTGGTTTGGTTTGGTTTTGTGGGGTTTAACGCATTTTTCAGCACATGATAGGCTATACATGGCGGCCGGGAATACCCCCCCCCCCCCCGATCCACTGGCAGCTACTGGGAGGCTTTCTCGCATACCAAAGTTAGTCAAGCCGAGACTCGAACTCACACGGACAGAGGTGAGATGTGTGAGTAATCTGTAAAGGTCTTAGACCACTCAGCCCCGCGGCCTCACCACCCCCCCCCCAAAAAAAAAAAAAAAAAAAAAAAAACTGTCGGAGTATGACCCATTTGCCCTATACACAGAGAGAGAAATCATATACGTCTGTGAATCTATAACTTCAAATTTAAGGTAGTATTAGCTAATTTGTTACAGTGTAGCACACATGTTAATATGTTTGTTTTCCAGTAAAATATATTCCTGTTTTGTCAATATCAATATCATATTTATATGTAGTGAATCCCTATCTTTTGAAAAGTTTTTGTTTGGAATAAAATGTGATCTGGGCAAAGTAAATACATTATTATTAGGATTTAAACAATAATTCAAACAGCAATGCTATTACTTTCCAATTATGGAAACATGGGTTTTCTCAATGTAACTTTAAATTCACGTATTTGTGAAACGTTCGGAAAAGATACATCGATAAGGTGTTATTCATGCAGACCGTCTAAAAATAAACACGAGTGTGGTGTATATAGCCACTGTGCAGTCATTACAATGACAGTTTAAGTGCATGTTATTACTGAGCGAATCAGTGTAACTATCATACTGAGAAACATATGGAAGACTGTGCCTTATTTCAGGATATACTTTAGGCGTGTATCAATAACAGGTTAGTGGAGAATGGGTATACATCATGGATAGAGTATCCCATTAGGAAAGGTGTCAAAGACTCGAGGGTCGTAGAAACGGCCTTGAGACTATGTAAGGAGTTTTGTAACCATGATTCTCAGAGATTGCAGCATATTTTGTCAATATGCCATGATTTGCATATTACCAAGAAGAACATGCATAGTGCATACTCTTCTATCTGTGAAGGCCAATTGCATTGGAGCAAAATTGTAGCTATTCTAGTTTTTGCCAGTATCATGTCAGTAGAATGTTGTAACAGAAATGATACATCCCAAATTAATCACATTATAGATTGGACTTCCGAATTTGTCTGCATGCATATTCAGGAATGGATGAACAAGAATGGTGATTGGGTAAGTAAACATATATCTATCTATCTATATATTTATACATAGCATGAACATTTATTCTGAAAGAAAAGATACAGGTTAATACCTGTTCATTAACAACAGCTTTAACTCGTGGTACATATTAATACCCATCATTTCTTGTCAAATAATCCCTTTTAAAACTAAATTACCGCAACAAGTTTGGTTTATTGGAAAATTGTATTTTGTTGGAAACCCCGACATTGATTACCTAAATCTATTAAGTATAAAA
This sequence comes from Margaritifera margaritifera, assembly GCA_029931535.1. Taxonomy (NCBI): domain Eukaryota; kingdom Metazoa; phylum Mollusca; class Bivalvia; order Unionida; family Margaritiferidae; genus Margaritifera; species Margaritifera margaritifera. Next base: position 253,647 of record JAQPZY010001119.1, read on the forward strand.
ATTTAAGCTTACACAAATGTACGTATTCTACCGAATGTTCACATTTTTGCAAATCATGAACATTTTACATTTGAAATATCTTCAGTTTTTCTAAGGGACCGACTATTTAATTTTCGAGGAGGGGGGGGGGGGGGGCAATGGGATTTAAAAATGAAAAAAAGACCGGATCTCATATAGGTTGAAAAAATATTCTTGCTCTGATTTATGGCAAAACCCCCCAACAAATATATATATATATATATCCATTCTATTAGTTGCAACAATTTTTTTTAATCTCGTAAAAGAAAAAAAAAATTATTCTGGCTCAAAAGAAAATTCCACCCCACCCCCAATGAAATGGTTGGCCCTAACTATTCAAAGTTAAGTTTTAACCCACCATATCTTGTACATACTGCCTCGTATAAATTTTCATAGATCGGAGCATACTTTCCCATAATTATTAGAATGTTGGTAAGTTTCAAAGTAATGGGTGGCAATAAGAACACTTATCACAAGTGCTATAAAACATAAATAATATTTGCTCGACATTACAAGTCAAAATCGTTCACGTCTTTCTTAGAAGAGAATGTTCTCATGTAGCTACTATTCGTAGAAGCTCTCATATTATTGATTTCTGTTCTAGGAATGATAAAGTTAATATTCTTATGTTACATAGTTCTCCGAGGATATAAAATGTTATTTAAATTACAGGCCGGCTTTGTTGAGCAGTTTGCAACAAGAGACACGATAAGCTGGAGAACACTATTCGATGCTCTAAGAGATGTGGTCATTGGATAGTTGGCACTGAAACAATTCTGACGAAGCATAGCAATCCACAGCCGCCTCAACTTTCCCTTTGGAGTTTCAGTACTTGTATTTTTGGATAATTTTCTATATTTTTTTTTTTTGATCATTGTAATGTTCTATTTCTAGACATCAGGATAGCAGAGCGAGTGATCCAGAGAGAGAGAGAGAGAGAGTACATATGTAGGTATGTATGTTATAAAAATCAAAGAGAAAGGCAAAAAGATAAAATCCTTAAAATACAACCATATATATGTATATATATATGTGTGTATGTACAGAGGAGCCTCGTTAATCCAGACACCTTCGTTCCCAGTGAATATTTCCGGATTAACGAGTTTTCCGGATAATTGAATGATGCACATTTTTATTTTACGATGTCATCATACCGTATATATGTACATGTACATGTATTTGCTAGCTGTAAATGTACTGTATATGCAATAATGGTTTACATAAATTAATGTATACATCTACTGACTTGTGTTTATTTCACTTTATTATAACATGCACTTGTACGGCCTGCACTTTGTTCATGTCGGCACTATCTGTTCTTCCTCATACAATTTTCGTTTGATGCCCCGCCGATTCTTGAAGCGTTGTAGCCAACCACGAGAATAGGCAAAGTCAGTGATGTCGAGTTGGTCTCCGAGTATCTTTACATGTCTGAGAACCACATGAATACAGCATCATCGACTTGTTGATATGTGGCGTAGCGAGCGCGGGTTAGGTCTGCTGAGTCGGCCGGAACGGACAACCATTTGTCCTTGTTTTTTATGATGTCCGCAAATGTCGACTTGCCAATGTCTAAGGATGAGTAAGCTATAATATGCTGGCGGATATCTTGAATAGTAGCTTTTGGGTGATCTTCTTTGTGCTGGAAAATCTTCTTTTTTTATGCTGGCCGATATCTCTACTCGTCTACGCTTGCTTGATGGTGTTGCCATACTAATATAAAAAGTACAACGAATACAAACTGATATCTCTCAGTTAAATGCGTTATGGTAAACTTATAAAATGCATTCATTTCTATAAGTCGTATTTTTCAACTGTTATAGTTGCTAATGAACTGATAATTGACGTCCCGTTATATTCTGAAATGAAGTCCTATACTGTCCACAGCTTAAGTCAATCCACTTTATTTGTTCAGCCATCAACAAACTATGATTGTAACATACAATTGGTAAAGAGACTTAGTGACACACTTAATTTATTAACCACATGTTACGTCAAAAAGTGTGGACGATTTGATCCCAGTGTGTTTATTTAATTATTAACACCACCGTCGGGGACTAGCTAAAACAGACATTGTTTATACAATCGCTGGTTACAATACGGTCACGCTACTTGAAGTTTTTTCACACACATGATCACGTGATCAATTTATAACTTTAACGTGCCACTAGAATTTGACCAATCAGAGATTGATACATTGACACACCTCCAAATTTGCGTAGGTGTATCGGTGTTATCCGACTGACTGTATCTTCATATACGATTTTTCGTAATTTTCTTATTTTTGGACAGATTACTTCCGGATTATCGAGGCAAGTTTTATAGTAATTTTACACTTTGGTCTCCGATTTTGACTTCCGGATCCGGAACGCGGATTTCTTGATTAACGGAGCAAAATAACGTTTAGGAAATCCGTTGCCATTGAACTCTGTCCGGATAGCGAGGTTTCCGGATAAGCGGAGTCCGGATTAACGAGGCTCCTCTGTATATATATATATATATATATATATATATATATATATATATATATATATATATATATATGCATACTGCACTCTTGTAAAAAGTCCAACCTTCTAACATCGAATATCACCCCAGAGCTCGTCCAATAACACGGTACCTGCTGTGGCGGATCCAGAAATATCGTGGGGGGGGGGGGAGTAAACAAGTAGGCGAGGAGTCTGTGGGACGGAACCCCCTGGCGGGAGACCAGGGGTCAAAGCCACCGGAAGCTCCTGCATTTTAAGCCTTTCGAGGATATAATGTGAACCATCTAACTGTAAAGAAAACTTATACGTTCCGGTTGTTTCGCGCTCATTTTTAGGTGGATTTATGGCGCCGCCTTCGCCCCCCAATCAGCCCATTGGTTTGGGTACATTTTAAACACTGTACAATTATTTCCTCATACAGCTAGAACAATATAGATATATTTATTACTTAACATATATGCTTTCAATAAACATAAAAGAAGTTGACTCTCCAAAACATTATGAGAAAGCACTTAAAAGGATGAAACGTTTCATGTGCCAAAGTATTTATGCAGAATTCAATGAAAGATAGCTTGATAACTCATTTTAGCACATGCGTGCGCTAGATACGTGCAATAATGCATGCAATTATTTGTTTGTAAACGAGACTCATCATTATTGTTACGTTGTTGGATGCATCTTGGTAACTTATTGCCAATTGTGCAATTTAAAAAGCTTCTACCGTTTCTTTATTTGATTTTAACATGTATGCCCCCACCCATACACACGTTGTCTTACTGACACTTTAGTAGTCTAATTGGGAAGCTTTCAAGAGGAAACATTGTTCATATGATTGGGATAAGAATGAATTAACATGCTTTCGTTTTGAACTAAAACTACAAGAAGATCTCAGAATTGTTTATATACAGATTCGTACCATACCTTAGTTATTTCTTACTCTTTCATAGTACACAATGGGTATTATTATTTTTCAACATGACACTATAATTAAGGTGTATATAGTCAGACATTTTTAAAAAAAAGATATATTTGTTGCAATTTGCGGTCATCTTTTAGGAAAACTGGGAGTAATAAATAAAAAGTTTTCAGGTTTGATGAACCTATAATAAAATAGATCCGATATCTCTAAAATTGAAGAAAACAACCATGTATGCATGTATTCTCACACCACTGCCTTATTGATTACCACCCGACAACATCCTTGAATGATTCATTTCTACTACTACTACATCCTACTCCTATTCTTCTCCTTCTTCTTCTTCTTCTTGCAATGAGGAGTCTCGGTGCCTCAGTTGTTAGCGTTCAGGACGGGTGCAGGTTCGAATCCTACCTTCCGATCAGCTCGTGTCGGCTACCGTGGTGTGTCCCTGGGTAAGGCACTTTACTCCAATTGCCTCGGCACTAAATAACCTTTATATATTACTGTCGCGTAAAACACGACACCAAACACCAAACCAATCTTCTTGCACTACTATTTCTCCTGTTGGTGGTGGTGGTACTACTACTACTGCTACTACTAATTCAGCTATTACTGATATAAAAGAAAAAAAAAAGAAAAAAATCCACGTACTACTATCAATATCTTCATCACTATCATTATAACCACTTGATTTCAGTCATCGCTGCTGCTGTTTCTACTGTGACTATTCTGTTTCCACTGCTGTTAGTTTTGTTACAGTCATGAACAAGATCATGACTATCATGCAGTTAGTTCTTTTCATACCTTTTTCTCGTCTTCTTTTGCAACCCTGAATCGCATACAGTCTTTCTTTACCTGAATTTGGTGTGAAATATTCCTATTGTCTGAGATGTTACTTACAAATAAAAATTGTATACCTTAGTACGATCTTTCAATTATTTATTTGAAACAAATAAAATCATTTCTCTTATTTTCTTTCAAATATTATAAACTTTATTTTAAAGCATTTCTCTTCACCAGAAAGGGACGAAATCAGGTTTCTCCATGGTAATATATTTTATTCAAACATAATCATCATATACATTTAGATAGAGACATATTTCTGTTACAAAATATATTTTTGTGTGTTGTATAAGTTACCTCCATTTGTGGCAAGGAATTGCCTCCCCACAGTAGATACTTTACTGTACAGTAGCTTGCTGAAAGTGCATTTTTCTAAATTTAAAAGGATGTTAAAGAAATAGGTATAAATTATGTGATGCAAATTGTTTATTTATATAAAAAAGATATAAGAATATATGTAGTTTGTTTTGGTCATACATCTAGTAGTTAAAAATAAATAAATAGTTGGTATGTTTTCACTGTATGCTTAATATATAGAGGGAATTTCTTGATCGAAAGATAGCAACGCCTACGTTACTAAAAGAGCCGATTTGTATTTGTTGCAGAAATTCATCAGGTACTTTATGAAAAACAATGCAAACCTCAGTCAAAATTGTGTTTTCAAAACTGTTGTTTTGGTTTTCTTTAGGAAAAATATCCAATCAAAAACTTTGGGAGGTACAGGGAATAACAGACATAAAAGCCTTAGGTATTTGGGAAAAGAATGAGCATCTGTGAATCTCTAACAGGTTTCTCTGTGCTTGGACGAGGCTACGAGGTGTCCACAAACAGAGAAGTACTAAAGTTTAATCAAAAGCCTGTAAAATAGGTTAGGTTTAGACAACTTTCAAAACTATCAGTGTTCCAATATGGTTCTTGTCCCAAACTGCAAGCTCTCATTAGTAATTTTGAACAATCTTACTAGATATATAATGAAAGGCATCATCAGTTCATCAGGCGATTTGTAAAGTATTCATCACCTCTAAATTTTATAGAGACACGTTTTATTATATACTTAAGAGTGAAATAAAGAAAATTAATGGTGAAATAATTTTGATATTTTGTTAATTCCTATATTTTCACATGTAAAAAATATATCCTTATATTTTTACATGTGAAAATACAAGATTGTGTGTGCCAATATAAATGATATTTTCAGCAAGAACAAGCATTTTGTGAGCTTGAGCAATACATGGAAACTGCATTACCTCTCAGGCATGGACATTATTATTTGCCGAAGATATTTAACTCGTCACCGTTTGCTTCTTTACGAAGTGTTGTCCCTTTTACTAGCTCGACAACAATGTGAAAAACCCGGTGTGTACCATCGCGCAATCGGATTTGCCTTTGTGGTCAGATAGGGTAAAATAGTTTACAAAATGTCAAAAATGTTATTTATTGCAAGAGATTATTTCATCCCAAATCAATCGTTTACAAAATGTCAAAAATGTTATTTATTGCAAGAGATTATTTCATCCCAAATCAATAATTCTCAAATGGCTGATATTTTTATGATCAGCCAATAAATGTGATAGATGAACTTACGAAAAGGGGGGTGAGGGTAGTGTGCGGAAGAGTGTGTTTAATCTTTGTAGCTTCGACTCTGAGCAAGTTTGGTATATAATGAAAAGAAACATTTATTTTTCTACGTTAATACGGTATATAATTCATATTGTGGTACATAACCGATATATTTTAACTTGTGGCTTCGCCACTCGTTACTATATCACTTATTTGTACCACATTACGAAATATATCCGATATTAACGTAGAAAAATAAAATATCCTGTATGTATTACCAGCACATGATCAGAGAGTTTAGTGGCAGTAGCGTGCCTCTAGTTGAAAAAGTTCTTTTATATAAGAAGAAGAAAGGATAATATCACACGCAAAGTACAAGAAGAACATGAATACTTCATCTCAGGGTTTTGTTTTCCTCTTGACAAGTACAAGCATCAATGAATCACGTCATACGTCATATCTGAGTGCATTTTCCTGTGATTAGCACATCTACGTAGTCATTTGACAGATTTTCAATAAATTATTAGTGTACCTTAATTTCCCTCGAAATACTTCAATCCTAATAATTTCTGATTGGAATGTTAATCATTTCTACGCGGTGGAGAGCAGACCCCTCAATTTATTCTCCCACAAAATTTTCAAATGAAGCACAGTATTGCAATTAAGCATAACTGGAAATATCTAAAGTCAACGTGACCTTCAAAAGTAAGCATATATTAGCAAAAATCACTACACGACCAACTTATTTCATAGAACACGTTAATCATTTGGGTCACTGGGCAAAAGACAAATAAAATCTTACAAAATCAAACAGGATGCTGTGAAATCATTCATTTTAGTGGTTATAATATTTCGTGGTTTTGTGAAAAATAGTATTTTCGTCGGTACGTAAATTCGTGGATTGGGAAATTTGTCCTGTCGTCTCCACCGAAGAATCATTGTTCTCTGCATCTTAGAATTCATGGTTGACAATTTAGAAACCACGTAATCCACAAAATTTGTTACCCATCGAAAAATAGTGAATTTGCAGTATTCTATAGGTTTATCAGTTCTGGAATTAATTTTACCATACTATTACCATACTACCTACGTAGAGAATTTGCAGTACTCTGTAGGTTTATTAGTTCTGGAATTAATTTTAATTACCATACTACATATGTAAGACATAGCTTTGTTGATTGATTCGGAGTATCTGAAATCAAATTACGTCGTAGCAATGTGACTAAGACATGCTCACGTTTTACTGTATTATCATGACTGCTCTTCTAAATGTTTTGATAGCAGTTGATATCTTTACCCGTCTAAAAATGTTTGACTTATCTAAGTCCTTTTAATATATATGTTCTTATTGCAGTCTTTGATTTTTTTCGTTTAAGACAAGCATTTTTTGTTTTACCCGAGGCTTTGTCTAATTGAAATTTCTATCGACTGAAAGAAAACCATATTAAACTTATCTCTTCTACAAGATTTATTTAATATTTAATTCATACATATTCAAGAAATCTCTGTCAATGATCAAAAATAAAGCATTGATATAGTTTATAAACATGTATTTTTGATGGTAATACAATATTGTAGATAGTTTTAAATTTCTTGTTTGCAACGTCAAAGATTTTTACGTCTATATCTAGAAATTCTACAGATTGTTTTTTTTTTTTTAAAAATAATATAAATGAACCAAAACTTTTTCAAAGCCATTGTTTTCATATTATTACCAAACTTAAACTTAAGATAAACATGTACATACGATTACATGTACCTGTTAATAGTCACACAGGGGCAAGCACATGGTAAAATACAAAGCAGAGTTGACCGACCATAAACGTGCACTCTTTGAACTAACATACTTTCAATAATTGCTTTAGTACTTTGAGCTGATCAAATTTCGACGTATTCACAGTCATATTCCTAATAACTAACAGCCATTGTATCATAGAACTACTTAAACAATATATTTTGGAACAACAGAGGAATAATAAGCGAAGAATTAATTTCTTTATATTTCGAATTAAACATGCGACATAGGATGTCAAATACAGGGGTTTGATGATAAATGAAACATTGTTTATATTTTGATAAGTATTTTAAATTGATATGTATTTTAAACTGGCAAAGTCGCCAACAGAATTTCATAAAGCACAAATTAGAAATACTGTAGCGTTAAAAATGTGTAATAAACCTAGGGTATGTGCTATTTGTATATACGTCTCTGTTTATAACTTTGTTAGATTTTAGTGATTATTTCTTGATTATGGGTAGCTGGTGTTGGAAAGATATTTCTCAAACAAAGTAATTAGCCAATTTCTAGGAGCAAACGTGATAATGTACAGTATTTAGGAGACTTTATGGTAGCATGGATTAGTTTCGTAAAATGGTCCCTCCCTAATTTCTTAACATAACGAATTCTCGGGATATTCTAATGTATACGTGTTTTGTAATTTGAGATAGGAATAATTCTTTGGATTAGGTGTTTGGGTCATGTTTCGTGGTGTACGGTGTAAAGTACCAATCTTCGGCTTGGAAAGGCTTACTGATGGGTCATACAAATGTGAAGCAAGAAAACCCATGTAAATGTGAAATCAGAGTTTCATGATGAGTGGTCATTAAGTGATCTGCAGTATTTGTGCGTTTAAGAACCCTTAAGCTGTCTTAAGGTCATTGAAAATAGAGGAAACATGGACCTCAAGCCAGACTCACGTAGGAGTTGTTTGATTCGCTAGGCAGTTAGACCCCTTTGCGTGTTACAAAATGGTATTGATTTGTAATATACAACGGAAAGGACTTATAATAATAATAATAATAATAATAATAATAATAATAATAATAATAATAATAATAGTAATAATAATAATAATATCAGGCCTTGTTTGATGCCAGTACAAACTTGTGGAAAAGAAAGCATCGGCACATACACCCAGTTTTTAAATTTTCAAACTTTTTTTCGTGTACTATTAATAAAACTCAAGTTATATTATTGACCTTATACTATTTCAGTGCTTATATTTCTAATAGCTGTATGGTGTCGATTAAAACTAAAGTTCTAAACAATGTAAATATAACGAATTGCACAATAAACGTAGGAAGATAAACCCTTCCAAATAAATATGTACCAACCCTTCCAAATAAATATGTACAAACGCTTCCAAATAAATATGTACAATCGCTTCCAAATAAATATGTACAAGATAAGAGATAAAAAAGCAAAGATGTTTAACTTCTGTAAAATGTATAAACAATAAAAGATAAAGGTAAAAAATATAAATCCCGAAAATATATGGTCATAATTTGGTATATAAACCGCATTTCCTAAGAAAGGCTAAGATTTTCTCTAGTGCTATATCATCATAATTTCTGTTTCTTATTTGAGTTCACATCCAAAAGCTTCCGTCTTACAGGGTGAATGTCAGTACACTCAACAAGAATGTATTCCTGTCAGTGGACATTTGCAGGGTATAACTATAACTGAGGTTCACCCTTCAGGACGTATGCAAGAGCCCGGTATGTGTGTCTTACACGCGATCGGCACAATACCACCTCATCTCTGGGATTTGTTCTATGTTAGGGATGTCACTCTCCAATGATGGGTTTGATGTTCTCAAGTTTGTTTGTGGAGTTTTCATTACACATGTTCTGCCAAGTATATAAAAAATGCCGCTTTATATAATATTTGAAGTCAGTATATGGAATCTTCCATTAGGAATCGGGCGACTGTACAGCAGCTTTGGCTGCTTTATCTGCACTTTCATTACTCTTAATAACGACATGACTAGACAGTCAACAGTATATACTACTTTTTCCAGATTGTATAAGTGAATCCGAAAAGATGATGAAATTTGTTTTTGAGATGTTTCAATGTAATGTTTGCGGTAAAAATTGAGGCTTCATCCTGTAACTGACGGTGTCATGCACCAGCAGGTAAGATTTACAAGCTGATCTGAACACTATGGAGTCACAGTCAAGCTTAGATCTACTGAAGACCTGGATAACCGGATTAGGACATTCCGGTCTGCTCCACGATCTATATTTGACACGTCTCGTATGAAATCTAGGGCTTTTTTTACATTTGTTCCTCAGGTGTCCAATATGCGGAAGGAAAGTTAGTCTGCAGTAAAAAATTAAAATAAATAAGCCCTAACAATTTGGTCTCCTCCACAACAGAGACAAGAGAGCTGAAGATAACAGAACTTTATTGATTGAACGTATGCAAAAATGAAAAAAAGCATAAAGTCTGTACAATACATAATGCATATGCAATGCATTGTTGCATAAATGAATGAATCAATGAATGAACAATTTCGATATAAAATCTGTGTACACATAAATCTTCTGGGCTGTGTGTGTGTGTGTGTGTGTGTGTGTGTGTGTGTGTGAGAGAGAGAGAGAGATAGAGAGAGAGAGAGAGAGAGAGAGAGAGAGAGAGAGAGAGAGAGAGAGAGAGAGAGAGAGAGAGATTAATCTAAGTTGGAATGCATTATACACATATTTACATAGGCTTTTTGCATATGTTGAATCTTCATTTTTAAATAATTGTAATAGTTTATACACACTTGGTTTCGGCCAATAATAGGGATCAATATAAGATTTTTTAAGTGATAGGTATAGACGACAGATGAAGACAAAAATGATATTCATCTTCAACATCATTATTTATATTTAGTTCAAATTTCCTTTAATGCAGTTCTTTCCTACATGTCTACCAGTCTCGGTACTTAATGAATGTGATGAAACCCTTAATTTACTTAAAGCCTTTCTGTGGATGGCATTATAAATTATTGTAAGTTAGGACACGGTTTCGATATATGTTATATCTTTATACATATATGAAGTTTTCGAAGGAACTGCAGAACTCCAGTCAGAATGAAATATGTCTTTTATTTTTTGGTTAAAAGGCGATAAAAAGTAAAATATCTGTACTGAATTAGGGTTATACCAGACTTCTCCAAAGCCTGAGATCATTAGTATCTTTCTCACATTAGACTTCTCCAAAGCCTGAGATCATTAGTATCTTTCTCACATTAGAAACCCTCTCCATATAAAAACATAATGTTGGTAGAGTGTTTAACGTCTAGTAACCGCTTGCAATATTTTCTATGTACACGTTCTATATTTTCAGCTTTCAATAATCCCCAAATTTCACAACAATAAGACAAAATTGGAGATACAAAAGAAGCAAATAAATCACACATTATATTTAATGCATATTGTAGATTATTAGTATTATTCAAAAGTACATTCATTGCTTTGACACCTTTAAAAGCAATAGTATCTGTAGCACATCGAAACGAGCCTCTGTTGGTCAAAACAAGTCCTAAATAATTAAAATTATCCATAATGTCTAGAAACACATCTCCATACTTAAATAAAACGTCTAGTCTTCTAACTCTTTTGTGAAAAATCATAACCTTTGTTTTATCAATATTTACAAATGTATTCCATCTTATACAGTATGCATGATAAGAGAACCGTAAAGACAGAGTTTTGGATCATCATGAATTCCATGTAATCGGCAGAAATGCATACAAACAGTTTTAGAGTTCTAAAATTTTAACCTGTTTTCTTCTGCCCATTTCTGAACTCTGTTTAAGCATATTTGTAGTTGACGTCCAATAGTATGTATACACTTTGATCTATAACAGAAAAAAAATTCGTCAACATATAATGAGCAGTCAGTTCCTGGATTAAGGCATGTCACTATGTTGTATATAAATATGTTGCCCTGAGGTACACCCATATTCTGAGGGTAGCTTTCAGCATTTTAACTATGAAATTTCTGTTTAAAAAAAATTGAATATAAAGATAGGTTGGCGGCCCATTATACCTAGACTGAATTGGTCATTCATTATGCCGTACTTTTTAAAAATTGTTTTTCATAATTCATTATGCTGTACTTTTTTAAAAATTGTTTTTCATAATTCATAATGCCGTACTTCCATGTGGTCTCAGAAAGAAATATACTCATAAATATCCGAGATGACACGTAACTTTAAATAATTTTACCGAGGATAAAAGTTATGGGTGTCTATTTCTTAAAAGCTACATTTTACAAACAGTGATTTCATCTTTACCTTCTAATCTTTAATCTCCTGTGACTGCATCTTTACCTTCTAATCTTTAATCTCCTGTGACTGCATCTTTACCTTCTATTCTTTAATCTCCTGTGACTGCATCTTTACTTTTATCTGGAAGGGTTTATATTACTTGTGGTTTTTTTTATAAACATTTATCTTTACATTTCTATAATTACAACTTTTTGATTGGAACTATATAGCCGGTATTGTGCTGATTGTTTATATTTTGTTAAACCCCATACATACATATAGAAAGTGATTTCATTTTTATGTAGTGAAGCATTTTAATTCTTCCTGACGGCAGGTGTTTCAATGGGACCCATAGTATCTCATGTTTGTGGACTCACCTATTTTACTGTAATATTTATCACTACACCAGTTGAGCCAGTCAGCTTTTATTGCATCCTATTGTGGTCGCCAAGAAAGCCATACTATTTTTTCTCTCATTTTTCCTGGAGATACGCTAACCAGTAAGGAATGTTACTTGCATTCAATAGAAAGCAGCATTCAGGCGGAAACAGAAAAAATAATGTTTATTGAGTTCAGCCTCTTGTCTTATGCGTAAATTGACGTAGCAAACATGTGTGATTCGACCGGTTCCAGAAAGGTCACTTGTACTAAAACTTCCAGTTATTTAATTCAAATACAACTATTAGTAGTAAATGCAACATAAGTTATGCTGATTGTTTATATTTTGTGTCCATGTTAGTGTCTTGGTGCATCAGAACTTACACCTAATGAACTGGATGTGATCGGAAGAAAAAAGAAGGAAATATATCAGGTATTTAATTAGTATTGTATATCCTTGAATAGTATTAAGTATAAAATCCACTGTGAACACAATTTTTGATAATTAAGAATCCTAGATCCATTCCTAGCTAATTATTGTATGGATATAAATGAAAAAGGTTAATACATCAGTTATTTGGTGAATATTTGAACAATACAATGCTGACAAATATAGCACTGTCGAGTCTACTATACACATTAATTTCTCACATGGTTGCGTAGTTGTCACTATACACAATAATTTGTCACTATACATATTAATTTGTCACATGTTTGCGTAGTTGTCACTATACACAATAATTTGTCACTATACACATTCATTTGTTACTACACAAATTCATTTGTCACTATACAAATTCATTTGTCACTATACACATTAATTTGTCACTATACACATTCATTTGTCACTTTACAAATTAGTTTGTCACTATACACAATCATTTGTCACTATACACATTCATCTGTCACTATACAAATTCATTTGTCACTATACACATTCATTTGTCACTATACACATTCATTTGTCACTATACACATTCATTTGTCATTATACACATTCATTTGTCACATGGTTGCTTAGTAATCACTATACACATTAATTTGTCGCATAGTTGCGTAGTTGTCACTGTACACATTAATTTGTCACATGGTTGCATAGTTGTACATTTAATTTAAACTTTATTGGAATGCAAACAAAACTGGATTCTATAGATATTACACTAATGTGTTTATTCACTCTTGGGATACCGCTACAATGTGAAAATGATATACGCGAGTGGTTCGGTTCTATCAGTTTGATAAAACCATCGTGATCTTTCCAGGTATTGGCACCATAACTTGAGTAATCGTTGGTTTATGTTGAAAACATTATGAATTCAAACATTTCTTGGCCATTTTCAATAGAAAAGAGTTTGATTTGTCCATGCGGGATGACACAGAGACCTATGATAAGGCATACATTTATTGAATTGTATTGCTTGCTAAGAAGGAAAAAAACAATAAAAGGTTTGATTATCTTCAGTATATATCTCAGGATCGGATATAATTACAATCATAACTATTCTATATAATTAATGTATTAAAAAAACCACACTTTCATAGACAGTTTACGTTCAAATACCGTCTTCTGGTCCATAATATGCTAACATTTATACACCTATTTTGAGCTGTTTATGTAAATGATATACGTCTATGCCACAATAAGCAGCGATGATTTTCAATTCCAACTCCTAATTTTGTGTCTAATTGACGTACATTTTAAAAGCCAGGCTTATCGGTCATAGAACGCTGAATTAAGCTAATAAACGTATTTATCCATGATATATGCTACACTCAAGTAGGTAAGCGTGACAAAAACAACTTTTATTGCTGATTTCAATTTATTGCATTTAGGCTAGATGAAGTTAAGTCAGACGATTAGAATTTGCACCACATTAATGTGCATATTTTACATTCCATTTATCGCCATATAAACTACAGGTAAATATTTTGTGGTCTCGGAAACTTAAAATACCTACTTTCATGATGTAAAGGGATACTATACTATATTTAAAATACCTGCTTTCATGATGTAAAGGGATACTATATTGTCACCTACATTGCTTTCATGATGTAAAGGGATACTATACTGTCACAAACACAATAATTTAAATACCTGCTTTCATGATGTAAAGGGATATTATATTGTCACCTACACAAATTACTGACGTATGAGACAGCACAGTTTCTGCCATTCTGTTTTTTTTTGTTTTTTTTTTGCCGCATCTTCCATCAGTTTGGTCGATTCTGTTACTTTTGGTGTTGCGATTGAGTTCCATACAAATTAATATTGTTTCAAATATTTTATATAAGGTGTATTTCTCTTATATCAGACTAGTCATCCATCTTCGACGTGGGATAACAAATTATAACATATTTAAAGAATAAGTACAATATTTGTTTAAACAATAAGGAAAACACAAAAACAACTTCAGCTATCTTTATCGAAACATTCGAAAAGTAAATCGCGAATATTTTGGCGAAGACAGATTAACTCATGTATCCCCCCCACACACCCAAACACACATTAAAAACAAATAAAAGAACATGAACAGATTATTATGTAACGGAACATTTTTTCACCTCGTATGTAAGGTCTCTCTAATAAACGAGTCTCCCATGTACGCTTACAAGGTCTCTCTGATAAAATTAGTCCCCCACGTACGCTTACAAAATCCAAGTGTTAAGAACTGTGTTAGTATGCAATATTTGTTGATATAGTACGTGCATATGTCATTATCACTAACGCAAATAAAGGCTTGTCTACTAAGCTGGGATTAATTTGATTACTATTTCATTTATCCATCGCACACAATATCCAGCCTATTTTGATTTCTTCTCGTGAACTGAGGTGTGACGCATGTAACGGTGCATATATGGGAAATACATATGTCTTTGTCTTTATATATATATATATATATATATATATATATATATATATATATATATATATATATATATATATATATATATATATATATATATATAAAAGGAACTGTTTCAATACTGACCCACGTAACAATAGTAGTCATTAGCTACTCAGGTAGGAATTAACAAATGATGAAACTTCTGATCAAGCAATATTTTTATAGGTAAAATGACAATATCAGATAAAGTGTCTAATATGTCACTCCAATATAGTCCATATATTTAATGGATCATTGACTAAGATGATATCATGCTAATTACTTGAATTTTCTATTAATTTTGTAACACATTCAAGTACCAACATATGTGGTCATTATCCATTTTCAAACACTAATTTGTATTAGGTTTAATAATAGCTTACAATGTCACTGAGACGCCTTTTCTACAATCAAAGTAAGTTACTGATTGATTAAAGAAGACTTTTCATAATCATGACTGATGAAATTGGCATTGATATGTAAGTTTTAGAAATTCAATATGTCTTTGATTTACTCTCTCGAACTTGTAATCATGAAAAATAAAATTAAAATCCTTCTGTCTTGTAAAGATATGACTAATAAATAAGCATAACTTGCATATTATGAGAAATTTTGATTGAAGATTCAGCGTCAAGAGAAAAGTGTAATAGGTATTAAATTTTGATGGCGATAAAGCCTAATTTTGAGAAAGATATGTTAATCATCACACTCATATTACATTATACAAAAAGGAGAGTATCTTGTGCCATCATGGGTTCTAGAAATATTGGATTTTTTCTTATAGGCTTCACATTGTTTTTAAATTTGTTGATAGATAGGATGTATCCTGATACATACTGATGACAAATTAATATCTGTCCAATCCATCGTATTCCACCTTGACCAAACGAAGGCTTTGATATGAGCACTTGCACGATTCTTCTATGTAGGTTTACCATTACTGTGTGTGTTACAACTATGTAGGTGTACCATTACTGTGTGTGGTACAACTATGTAAGTGTACCATTACTGTGTGTGGTACAGCTATGTAGGTGTACCATTACTGTGTGTGTTACAACTATGTAGGTGTACCATTACTGTGTGTGGTACAACTATGTAGGTGTACCATTACTGTTTGTGGTACAATCGCCACTGATCTTTTTTACGAGCGTATTAGTGAGAGTTGTATCTAAGATTAGCCTTTTTTAAATTTGTAAACTTTACATTTGGTGTTGTATATTTACCATTTGCTACCATACCTTTTAGAACCGGAACACATAATATATCTCTGTTTATTAGTTTCAGGGTCGTTGTGATATCATTTTACACCTGCAAGCCACCAAGTATTTCATTTATAAAACTAAGACACAATTACTGATACATCACGATGCTTGTGTGGCTAAGAATGCACACAAAATTGTTTTTTTTAACGCTTTTCTGTGCATATGTATGATGTTACGATACCATGAAAAACTTGTTTATGTATGTATGTATGTATGTATGTATGTATGTATGTATGTATGTATGTATGTATGTATGTATGTATGTATGTATGTATGTATGTATGTATGTATGTATGTATGTATGTATGTATGTATGTATGTATGTATGTATATATGTATGTACCACATTTGGATAATCTCTTATTTTAAAAGCACGAATCTAATCTGTAAAGTTATTTCAGGTACATTATAATTAATGAGCCAGTTTTCAGTTTGCACTGCGCATACCCGGATGGATCATTTGAAAACCACGCATTATCACCATTTGAGTAAATAAAACATTGCAGCAATTTATTTACTCGCAGCAAATTATAGGAATGCACGCACAGCGTGAAACTGTAAACTGGCATATTCTTAGCTGTTAGCATCTAATATCAGAACTCAGTAACTATGCCCTTAATTTTGCAGGTAGGAGTGGAAGCAGTAAAAAAGGGCGATATACTTGTTTGGATTTTTTTAATGGAATCCTTCACATTTGTGGAACTTTCAGAAAACATGCATATATAGCACGACATTCATTCAAATAGTGTACATGTACAATTTGCCTAAAAGTAGTTAAACGTACTAGATTGTATTATATAGCTGGTAAATGGTCAATAGACTAACATTGCTAAGTGACTTGATAAACTAGAAAGACACTATTAAGAATTTTTAGTTAAGCTACTGCAGTCGACTAGAAAATGAGGTTATGTCTCTTTTCAGAACGTGCTTTTGACTTGTATCAATAACAGACTAATATATTTATTTTATGTACCTTGGACGTTGTATCAGACTAGGTTAGCTGCTGAAAACTTGAAAACTAGATGGTCGGAGAAGCTGTCTTGAGACTATGTAAACTAGATGGTCGGAGAAGCTGTCTTGAGACTATGTAAAGCATTCTCAGTCTTTAATCCACATAGATTTAAAAAACATTTGGCTTTATGCCGTGACTTCTGTATAAACCAGAAGAAGACTGGTTTTGTGGGGTTTAACGCTATTTTTCAGTACATGATAGGCTATATATGGCGGCCAGTATATATTGGTGGAGGAAGAACCCGGGAAGACCCCGGGAAGAACCACCGACCCACGGGAAGCTGCTGGCAGCTTTCTCACATACCAAGAACTGGTCGAACCGAAACTCGAACTCACGCGGAAAGTGGTGTGAGTGATCCGTAAAGGCGAGCGCCTTAGACCACTCGGCCACCCGGAAGAAGAACGGTGAAAGCACTGTAGGTATCACTACACTAGTTGGGCAAATCAGCAGCTATTGCATCCTCTTGAAATCACTAATAAAATCATTACTAGTTTTCTCTTACTTTTCCTGGATATTTGGTAACGAGCAAAGAATATTACTTGAATCAAATAGAAAGCAGCATTAAAGTCTAAACATAAAATAGAACATTTCTTTAGTTTAGCATCGTGGCTTTTGCGTAGAACGACAAAGCAAACAGGTGTGATAATGCAATGGATTTCATAAAAAATGTAGAAAAAAAGGTAATATATAAGGAACTTAATTAGTATACTAATGCCTATAGCGATTAGCATATTAATGCATGTAGCAATTAGTATAGTAATGCATGTAGCAATTAGCATTATAATGCTTGTAGCAAATAGTGTAGTAATACACGTAGCAATTAGAATAGTAATGCATGTAGCAATTAGGATAGTAATGCCTCTAGCAATTAACATTATAATGCCTGTAGCAACTTGTATAGTAATACATGTTGCAATTAGTATAGTAATGCATGTAGCAATTAGTATAGAAATATCTGTAGTAATTAGTATAACAATGCCTGTAGCAATTAGTATAGCAATGCCTTTAGTAATTAGTAGTCATATCTGTAGCAATTAATATAGTCATACCTGTATCAATTAGTATAGTAATATCTGTAGTAAAGTTGTAGCAATTATAGTCTTTAATAGCTTACTGTTTGTAGAATGTTGTACAAAGAATGACACTTAAATGATTAGTTACAGTTTAGATTAGACTTGTGAATTTGTGCACACATATATTCAGAAAATAGTATGTTTTGTAAGTAAACTGAATACTATCTACCTAATTATATATGTACTTGAGAATATGTTCTGAATGGACGGATGCAGATTAATTTTCGTTCATTTACAGTTTACAGTTTTTCTTGGTGGTAAAATGTCTACAAATTAATACTCATAATTTCCCTACAAATAATCCCTTTAAAACCGTAAATTACTTCAAACAATTAGATTTAGTTGAAAATCAGATTTTGTTGGAGTCCCATATTGATTGCCTAAATTTATGAAGATGTATGACTTTTATGTGCAAACACGTTAAAAAAAAGTACTGTAAATCTTGAGCGGTGTGTTTGTAAAAAATGTGTTTTACAACTTATTCTGCATGATCTTTTTACACACCAATTCGTATACATATTTCCTCGTATTATATTAACATTGATTAGCACAAAATATTTCCACAAGTATCAGAATGGAGGTGAGTGTCTTTCTTCAAAATAATTGGTATGACTGAGATCGAACCACTGGAAAAGTAGAACAGCAACAACAACAAAAACAACAACAACAACAATAGTTTTAACAGGAAAAACACTTATGATTAATGCTATAAACCTGAATGCTTCCACAATACTTGCTCGACAATATCAGTTAAAGTCCTTCATATATTTCGTACAAGATACTGTTATCGTGTAGAAACGTTTCGTAGAAGCGAGAGGCCTTAGATTTCTTTTCTAGGAATAAACAAAACAAAACAACAAAAAACAAAACTATCATCAATACTGTTATGCTATATAGATTTCAGAAGAAAGAAAGCACTGAAAAACGAGTTTATTTTACGTTACAGGCCGGCTTAATTCTGCATTTTGCACCAAGAGATGCGGTAAGTTGGCGATCACTTTTCGATACTGTACGAGATGTGGCCATTAGAAAGTTGGCGCTGAAACGTTTCCGATGAAGCACAACAAAGTGAACATTTCGGAAGAAAATATTTGGAATGCCATTGGAGTGAGTCACCCAGAGTCAAAGCTCAGAGCATTGATACATATTTATTTGTCGCATTCATGCTTTCAATAAAAGCAACATAAGTTGCGTCTGAAAAATGAACGAGGAGCACTGCAAAAAGAAATAAAATAATGGGGAGAACTTTCACGTGTCGAACAGACTTTTCTATTTACCTTCAAAATATTAAAAATTTTATTTGTAAAAAGTTTATCTTTACCAAAAACGTAAAGAAATCTACGGCAGATTTCTCGATAATCATCACATACATTTAGATGGGGCCAGAATTCTTTTATATAATTTATATTACTGCAGAATGCAAGCCGATACAATAGTCCTAATCAAATACCAGGTTTAGATCGATGTTAAAACTTAATATAGTTACAGTTGCAATTGGAAAAGTCTGACTGGATTCATAATGGCGACATCATCAGTTAACAGCACGATTTGTAAATAATAGTCTCAGTTTCACACAGGAAGGTTATACTGTCTTATATGAACTAGTTAACATCAGGATATAAATTTTTTATTGTAAAATTAAACTTTTCCGAAATGATCTCAGTGATTTCGTTCAAGAACAATGTTTATGCTAAATCAATTACCTTCCTACTTGATTTTATATCTTTGATACAATAAACATATTTATCTTATTTAAATTAATAGTGAAAGCAGTTGTAGTTTCTTAATGTTTTGAGAATGAAATGACTTACAAACACATGATCAAGTGCATTTGTGACGTTATTTGAGAAGAAGAAAGGATAGGTTCAAGAAGGACATAAATAATTCGTATTAGGGTTTCCTTTTTATCTTGACGAATACAAGGATCAAGGAATCACGTCATAGGTCATATCTAAGTGTATTTTCCTGTGATTAACACATCTACGTAGTCATTTGACAGCCAGTTATTAGTGCACAGTAATTTCCCTCGAAATACTTAAATCCTGATAATTATTGATTGGAAATGTAATTATTCTTTAAGGTCAGAGGGTATATATTATTAAATCTCATCATGGAACACTTTAATCTTTAAGGTCAGACGGTACAGATAATTAAATCTTATCATGGAACACTTTAAAGATAATTAAATCTCATCATGGAACACTTTAAAGATAATTAAATCTCATCATGGAACACTTTAAAGATAATTAAATCTCATTATGGAACACTTTAATCTTTAAGGTCAGGGAGTAAAGATAATTAAATCTCACAAAAACCCAGAGGATACTTAAAATTCATTCATTTTCGTTGGTATAAATTTTCATGGTTTCGTAAAACAATGAAATTTCGTAATTTCGTAAAACAATGAAATTTCGTAGGTTACTAACATTCGTGGTGTGGGAAAGTAGTCCTATTGTCTGCACACAAGGATCATTGTTCTTGGGGAATATGAATTTGTTAAAGATTTTAAAGTTGATATCTGTAGAAATTCTACAATTTTGAGAGATTGCTTTTTGCCAAAACCTTTAAAGGAGTGCACATTTTCCGATAATAATAAAAATGAACTGAACTTTTTCAAACCCATGTCTTTGTCTGATTGCCAAAGTTAATATAAACACGGGAACACGATTAAAAATGATCTAATAACTAGTCACACGTGGCCAAAAACATGAACCAACATACTTTCAGTAATTGATTAAGTAACTTGAGCTGTTACAATTTCAAAGTATTCAGAGTCATGTGTATTATAATATCCCCCCTCCCAAACAAAACAAAACCCACACCCCAAACAAATTGTCCTTGTCACGAACTGCTGCTGTTTCTCACAAGGCATTTTAAAAAAGTAAGCGAATAACAAGATAATTAATTACTTTGTCAAATTTGGAATCAATTCCACAATGTTTTACGCCAACAGACAAGGCTTTTATTAGAACTGAAGTATATTTATTGATTATATCAAATTGATAAGTATTCTCAA
Organism: Margaritifera margaritifera; assembly: GCA_029931535.1. Classification (NCBI taxonomy): domain Eukaryota; kingdom Metazoa; phylum Mollusca; class Bivalvia; order Unionida; family Margaritiferidae; genus Margaritifera; species Margaritifera margaritifera. The sequence goes on from JAQPZY010001119.1 coordinate 275,140, forward strand.
TTTGGCTAATTCGCTCAGAGACATTTATAGAACCACAGAATATAATTAGATGTATGTTCATCATAGAAAGCGTATCCAGATGTACCACGGTAAGGACTTACAGGACTACTGCTATAATTACTAGTACTAATACTACCACCACTACTACTACTGCTATTACTTCTAGTACTACTGCTACTATTTCTAGAACTACTACACATATTACTACTGCTACTGCTACTACTAGTACTACTACTACTGCTGCGATGGTAGAAGTAGTACTTCAAGTGTTGATGCGTGTAAATGCCGAAAGGAAACACATACACCCAATTTTGTCTCTCCAATCTCAACTGCATTTCCAGTTATGAATAATTTAAGTTATATACACGTTCAGTGTTTATATTTCAGTCTAAAATTGCCTATATCCAACGGACAAATATAAACCATCTAATCAAAATGGATGGAAAGAATGCCCTTTGAGGTCACTAACAAAGGGGATGACGTAAAATACAAAGTTAGACACCATATTTACTGAAATATACAACTCTTGTTTTGTCTTTCATCATTACGTGATAACATAATATTTTTTTTGTCCTGTTCAGAAACAAAGTATGTGCCCATTATTATCCCGTGAAGGGACACGCAACATGGAATTTTTCTCATGATAAAGGCTATAAGCCCATATTTTCTAAAAGGATACACTTTACTGAAACTGATCTCATTTCTTTGTAGTGAAATATTTTATTTCCTTAAAACGACAGGTGTTTTTAAAGTAGATAGTGTCGTATATTGGTATATACATAATGACGAAGAAATATTGTTTTTCATTCTGAAGAGTGAATAGGCATTCATTCAAAGTCATACTAAATAAACGCTTGGGGTGAGAGTGGAGGTGAGGTGCAACCGATTTGCCATTTTTTCCCCATAAAATTTCCCAGCAATGCAGCTAACAGTAATATCGAAACTGGGGAAATTAACCTGATGAGTAACAATACAACTGTATATGTCGTTTTCGTGTTATGTTTGTACTTTAATGATAACGATCATTAAGTAATAAGTTTTGTATATTTCTGTGACTAGCATCAAATAGTCCAATAATGTATCGGTTAAACATGTTAAAATATATTTGTTTTATTTATACACTGCATCATTCAAGTCTATTGAGATGCTGATGATAGATTAACAAGCCAAATATACAAACTTTGGAGGCAACAATGAGGTAAAGAGAAAAGAATGTTATTTTGACCCCACTTCGCCCGCAACCACAACAACAAACAAAATCGCACAAGATGTAGTCCTTTGAATCAAAGATTGAATAAAAGAACATAGAAGTATAGAAGCGAAAATACTCCAGTTTGGATGAACATATTTAAATCTGCTATTGTGGGGTCGGTAACACAACATGACTGTGGGGTCGGTAACACAACATGACTGTGGGGTCGGTAACACAACATGACTGTGGGGTCGGTAACACAACATGACTGTGGGGTCGGTAACACAACATGACAGCTCCACAATAGATGAATGTGGCATTCTTCTTAGTAGTTACCTATTTGATAAGCTTTCTAAATTGTCATGTTAATACTAGTTGCATTGAATTTCAATACCTGCTTATGTAAGGTAATGGTATATGTTGTTACATACTCAGATTACTGAACCCCGTGAGATGACAGGAATTTAATTTATATATCTGTCAGTACAGTGACGTGTCCAGTATACATCAAAAGAGAGTTACTAACTGCTTCTGATAATTTGATATTGTCTTAGCAATCAGACTCTACAATCAAATAAAATATCCTATGATTAGATAGAAACAATACGTTTTAAGCAATTATGATAACTCATAATATTTTGTGAGAACTCACCCCTCGCCGACCACCCACCCTAACTCCTATCCCCCATTCTTGGTACGTGAAAACATGGGCTGGAACCGTGACTGCAGAAGAAGCTCAGTGGTATCATTGCTTCCATAAAAAGGATTGAGCTTGCTTGTACTTTGATTGAGTCCTTTAGATATAAATTGCCGGATTGTATTTATTGCTACCTCTTGGTCTCTAACACTGATAGCAACAGTTTATGCATTTAACATGCTTCATTGTCCCAAGAATTATAAATGATTAAGGATGTCATTTTTAGATATTCTTTGTGCAATTTTACACGTATTCTACATCTCATTTGCTGGAATTTTCAAAAAGCTTCTTTCATTGATCAAACGAGTGGCTCTGACTTCGGACATCTTATTCACAATTTACATTTCGGAATACTTTCATTCAAACTCGAGAAAACGAAGTGTCTGCCATTTGTGTCCTTTGAGCCACATCTCCCAATAGTTTTGTTGACAGTGATATTCCTTGAGTGCTGGATCAAACTCCTTGCATTTTTGTTTCCAACAATTCATCGACTTACCAGATAGTAACCAAAAATTTCTTTAAAAAAATATTCTAACTTAAATGTCGTTGCATATTTATAAAATATGAACAAAGTACACATAAATATGAGGGAGCATAGAGTGTAATTCAATTTACTGATTCCAAAACTTTGCCTATTTTTCTGAATGTTTTTAAAACCACAATAAATTGTCTAGTATTGCATCATTACAAAACTTACAACATATTTCCATGAAATGGAAATGCAAAAATTCAAAATAAATATAGCAAGATTTACTGATCCATCAATTGAGTAAAGTCACACTTACTATTGCGTCTATGTACATTTATCATATCAGATAAGATCAGCAAAACAGAAATTAGTATCTCACATCAACTGACCGCCCGAAGTGCTCTCTCTCTCTCTCTCTCTCACACACACACACACACACACACACACACACACACACACACACACACACACACACACACACACGTATTTTATACAGAAGTCGATAACTGGATTGCATACTCCTTTTGCAATACATGCTTGCACTACTAGAGAATAACAAACAAACTCAAGATCTTGCTTCTAATCCTTTTGCCAATGAAATTATTATCTTTTAACTATAAAAAAATATTTAAACTGCACTGGATAAATATTGTTATCAGATAAGGATATTTGATGAACACTTAATGTCTGCTTAAAACAAAACCATTTATTCATTCATTCATTTGGTATAAAAATAAAATATCAATATTTTTGTTTGTAGCCCGTCCACTTGCAGGGGTGAGTGTCAGGGTTTGCATACATTGTCACAATGTGAACATTTTATTTACTGAGACAAACTGCATACTAAATGTTTGCATATAGCCTTGTAGGTAATTCATATGTGACTGTTTACTGCTCTCTTTGTTTTCTTTTAGGATGAATTTATCGAGTAATTCATAGTTCAATTTGGCATCATCCTTGTATTTGTTAAAGTAGAGGTTGAGAACATTAACCTTATATAATTGGCGTTGGTTGTCCTCAGTGTATCATTTTGTTCAACATCGATTGTATGGCTTGCATTAGCAGCAGAATCTATCAAGTATTTCGGTATAAGGGAAGCAACATTAGTATCTTATCTATTTATCAAAACAAGATTCAGTCCCCTTTTGCTATTCTCCAACATCTTCTCAGTGTGAAGCATCAGAAATAGAGAAAACAAAAATATATATTCGTTTGCCAATAGAAACCAAGAACATCATTTGAGGCAATTCTTTCGAAATGTTCGATTTAAAATTAATTCTTATTATATCGTGAACAAAAGAAATTTTGCGATGAATGTGTCATAAAAATTGTTAGATGCAAAGATTGAAATTCTTTTGAATCCTATAATCTTTTCAGATAGAACGTGTTCTCATTTCTTAAACATTATCCACATGTTAACGTAACTAGTAAAATTCAGTATGTAAAATTAATTATACGTTATTTTTCGTTGCAAAGGCAAGATATTGTAAATGAAACAGCGGCGGAGTAAAAATATCTAGCCATCCCATACCCTCAAAAACTTATTTTGGGGCCCCCTCTAGGCTTGCCCCCCCCCCCCCCCCCCCCTGCAGTTGCAGGGGTTGCTTGGGCTTGAAATGAAGAAAAATTACAAACTGATACTAACATGCAAATAAATCAATGTAGAATTGTTACTAAATCGATTAGTATGCATCGATTTAAATTCTATGCAGCATACAAATATACATACATATACATACACAGCCACACCTACCTACCAACTAATCTACAAGCTCACGCATCCAACCACCCAATACATACATACATACATACATACATACATACATACATACATACATACATACATACATACATACATACATACATACATAGACAATGTAACTTCAAGCATGCTCTTTCCTGCAAATATACCACTTTTGCTCTGAAATATTTGTAAAAAGAATAACATCAGTATTAACTGTAGCTGTAGCTTTCTACTGAGGTCTGTCAGAAAACCATGATTAAATATGTCTGCATTTTTTTTCCTTACAGAAGTGATATCCTTTATATCCCTTTTAGATCTGTAAATTCTTTTATAAATCATTAATATAATATAAATATGCATCATTTCAGATTTACTATACCCTATTTTACGAGTATTGTCAATATACATAGAAGACTTCAGGTGATCAACAAAAAGATAACTTCTTTAATTACCATGGACTGCATTGTTCACAAACAGTTCCAAGTTGATAATTTTCATTTCGGTATTAGCCCTTTCACGCACTACATAACATGTTCACCTTACTCGTCATTCGAATCCGATCCTGGATGGCAGGATTACATAGACTCAATGTGGACAAAAGTTATTATTGCTTAAATTTATAAAAACCGATGCAATTTTGCGACTCTATGATGAACTGAAAATTATTCTGAAACATTCTTTTTTGACAACTTGATTAAAAATATGTGAAAAGTTGCTCGGTGTTTGAATTATTTAGCTTAATTTATCACTGCTTTTCACGGTTCCCACATCTTTTGCCTTTCACTGCGGTAGCTCGGTTGCCTCCTCTAGATCAACCATGAAAACCCTAATAGCTTATGATTATGTTATACATGTACCTTTCCCATCTTGTTCAATTTGTCCCCTAAGCTAGCGTACCAGAATCGCGACCAGAAGCATGCTGGTTCTCATCTAGTCAGGACCAGGCCGAGTCGGTGACGTGTTTGTGGGCTGGATACTTTACTTAAAAATTGTCTCGGCACTATATCATCTTTCATGTGTTTATTTGCCGTTGAACACAAATCAGTCAATCAATTATTATGATTGAGGGCCAGACATATCAGTAGGATGGCAGTTGTTTTTCAGTCATAAAGGTTTTCCGACTACCATCACATGATAACATCCACTTTATGAGCTTACTCTTTGTTTCCCTTTCTCTATGGATTTAGCGGTCTCATTGGTCTCATCTCCCTTCCCCAACGAAACACGCTCAGGTATTTCCGCCAAGGATCGGAAAAACACATCTCTGAAATATTACAGACGCAACCAATGCATACACATGTACAATGCTTACTAAATGACATCATGTGATGTCACGCATTAGCAAAGCGTTCATCAAGGCCATTCCTTGACTGGCATGTATTCCTCTTGACTGAAATGTTCGTAAGTTTTTTTTTCTCAAGTTTAAGCCATTAGAAAACTGTATGTTACTTAACTTGTGAAATAAAAGTATCATGATGTCTTCTTCAAAGGACCATTTTACCTGGAGTACTTCAGCATTTGACCATTTTACCTGGAGTACTTCAGCATTTGACCATTTTACCTGGAGTACTTCAGCATTTGACAGAATTTTCCGCCTTTTCCCGAGATCTTAACTTTTAACTCTGTATCACTCCATCAATTTATTTCCGTGGTGGATGTTCGGTAGAAAGCCTCGAGATGTTCCAATTGCTTCCTTCCCTATAGGTTCAGAATGTATTTGCTACCTAAAGTGAACAAGCAGATTTTCTCTGTCTGTGGTACTTACACGGTTAAGGTGTGCATTTACATTTAAACTCTGCAAAAGTTTCACGGCCATTTAGAGCACCTGAAAAGTTTGTTTATTTTTCAACTTAGAACAGTTCTTTTTCATCGTTATTCGTCAGTGCTTTCCAGAGATAATTCCAAGCAAGAATATTGGTACAATATTTATGTCTCTTCTCCACTACTGGAACCTAAAACCCACATTTCCTCACTAAACCAATTTTACATTTATGTAATGAACGTGTTCTTTGTAGCTGGTATTTAAAATGATTTTGTTACGATGGAAATCCACCCAGATCATTCCTTTTGGTTTGTTAAAATTTTTGGACGCCCTGGTATTGCGGACTAAATATAGTTACTGTATTCATTGCATTCAGTGATATGGTGGTTTTCTCAAAAACGAGGCCCACTTTCGTCTTGAGGTCCCAGATCAGAAACGTGGGCTGTGTTCATATGATTGTTTTGCGTTTTGAGTTGGTCAATTTCATAATTTTAGGTAGAACATGTTTGATGTCTAGAACGATAATTGTGTGTATGAATAAGAATTATAGTGACTATGGGACAGCTAGATCATGGCCGGATCCAGAAATATAATTTAGTATTTTTTTGGGTGGTGGTGGTGGTGCATAAACAAGTAGGGGGTCTGTGGAATGGAACCCCCTGTAGGGACCCAGGGGGCGAATTCTCCGGAAAACACCTGCATTTTAAGCGTTTCCAGAGCATAATTTCAACCATTTATTTATAAAGAAAACTTATTTTTAGACAATTTTCTGATTTTTTCGCGCTCACTTTTTTTTTTGGGGGGGGGGCGGGGGTGCACCCCCCTTAGATCCGCTCCTGTTTTGACAACCCTCAGGTTATTTATAACCCTCAGGTTATTTATAAGTGATCTGTTCACATTGCATGTGTCATGCTGACGACTTTATCGATTTGTTTACATCATGATACTCATGGGTGTTCAGAGTAAAATACTGGAAATCATCCTAATTTACATCCTGTTTATCCATCACTCCTTTTTTCTTGATTCTGTTGTGCTTTTTAAAAATTATATTTCCATATTCCTCATTGGGCAGCTAGAAGTTCATATCATGCCATTATCTATGAATTGTTTGCGAGGCAATGCAGCGTTGATTTAAACAATATGTATATTCAAACATTTCAAGAATAAAAAATGTAAAGCATTTTTAAACAAATGTTGTTTACATTATTTTTGAAATCACTTTCTATAACATACTGTGATGTGAAAAAATATACATGCAGGATTCAATCGATACATGATAGGGACCAAATTGATGTCTTATTAATGCTACATTGAATGTCCACACTCCAGTGTTTCATGTAGATGGTGCCTCGGGCTGTCATGGGTTCTTCGCTCTAAATAAGTGTACTGAGAATCTGTTCTGAGATTTGGTCACATGTTTACAGGGATATCTCGTAGCGGAACACAACTTTGATGTTTATTAAGACGATCATGGGCCATAACTCTGTCACTACAGACGAGGAAGGCTGATTATTAAAATCGTTTCTCGAATGTTTCCAGATGTTAAAAAATGTACATCTTAGAGTGTTTTAAAAAATGGTCACAAGACTTTAAAATGTAGACAGAAATAGCTAGACTATATATCAAACTCGTGTAAGATGTTGTTGAGATACATCTGGACATCTACTATGGTTAGAAGCTATTAAGAAATGTGGACTATAGAGCGCTAATATGAACATTTTGGTGAATCATACGTTGAGAAAGGGCCATAAATATGTAAAATAATGTAATGGGATTCATGCTTATCGAATATGTCTGATTCTGTCTGAGAACTGGGTAAGGTATACCTTCATATCAAATTTTGTTGATATCCGATAAAAATGTAGACTGTACAGCCTTAATAATATTTTAGTGACAAATATTGACGGACATTGTTAGTCTTCATGACATATTTAGTCTAATCCTATAGGAACTGTGGACCGGTACCATTGAACATTTAGTGCAGTTTACATTGAAAAAGGGCCATAACCTTCACAACTATTGACGGAAATTTCTAGGTTTCAGACTTCCGATAACATGCTGAGGTATACCATTACACCAAATTTTGTTACGATTCAATAAAAAATATGAACTCAACAACGTTAATGAGCTAACGTTGACGAACATCCATTGCTGATCTTATCCAGAGTGTGTTAGGCAATGAGTTGTATCTAGGACTTAAAGGGAATTTTTTAAATACATATTTGTTTTATTATATTTACCACATGATGCGAGAACCTGACACAAATATCCTATTCCTTTTTATCTTTTTAGGGTCACGGGGGTTTGTCATAGAGCGTAAACCAGCAAACATTGACACACGTCCCTTGCTGATCTCTTCCAGATTGTGTTAGGCAATGATTTGTATCATGGGCATAACTGGCGTTTCTGAAAGACCCATTTTTTTGTATTATATTTACCATCTGATGCGACAATCTGACACAAATAAAATATCCCAACTTATCATTTTAGAGTCAAGCGGGATTGTCATAGCACACATACAAATCACAAAGTATTTCATTCAAGAAACTGGGACATAGTTATTGATATAATGTTATGCTGAACTTGAATTTTGAATCCTTTTCTGTGGATATGCTTAATTCTACAATATTGTGAAAATGTGTGTGTTGTTCGTCCGTCGAGTTCAAGGATGATAATGACATCACTAACTGGTTTGGATTCTGTGAGCATGTGCGTGGTTGCTCAGGCCAATTTGTGCTCTGAAATGTATGTGGCACAATGAACAGGAGATGCTTCTTGGAGATATTTGATCAATAGAGGACGTACTCTAGTTCCGGGATTTACGCTGCTCACGCTAGTAGTTATATGTGGGTGTTGGGGGTCATGGGGCACTATGGGGTCATAATGTTAATTTCCCTTGTCCCCATAGAGGCCCATCCAGTGGTGTGTTTTTTATGGGGACAAGGTGGGCCTCTATGGGGACAAGGGGAAATTAACATGGCGGTAAGAAGGGTAGACAATCAATTTGAAAATTAATCTTTTCTTGAAAAATGGGTGGCCCTAAAGACCTCCCAGGTCTGGTCCGACAAGCGGGACAGCTCCTCCTCCTCCACGAGTCTAGACTCATCCTACAGCGCTTCTTCAGGATAAATGGCGGATGGACCGCTTCTGGTTCCCAATTTTCTTCCTTCTTCTCCTCCTTCTCCTCCACTATCCTGTGATCTTCCTCCTCTATCATCGGATGAGGCTGGATAGGCTCCTTCTTTTCCTCCTTCTCCTCCACTATCCTGTGATCTTCCTCCTCCATCATCGGATGAGGCTGGATAGGCTCCTTCTTCTCCTTCTCCTCCACTATCCTGTGGGAAATTAACATGCGGGGGCCTCTATGGCCTCAAACGGGTACTCTACGAGAAATTAACATGCGGGGGCCTCTATGGCCTCAATGGGAAATTAACATTGTGGGTCTCTATGGCCTCATACGGGAAATTAACATGGCGGTAAGAATGGTAGGCAATAATTGGAAAATAACCTTCTGCCTAGTGGCTATATCTATATAGCCTAGAGTTATATATAAAGCATGACCTATACCTCAGATCATGTTGGAGGTGTCAGTAAATTTGCATATATTATACCTATGTTATAAATAGCTTTGATCAAGGGAACCAACTCATAATAACACTAAAATGGACGTGACTAAAAGTTGTATTAAACTTCGGGAACCGTCACGGACTTTGGCGTTGACTAGAAAAAATCCGGAACATTAGATTATAATGGTCTAGACTAAAAGTAACACTAAAATTCCGAAATTGTACCGGACGTTAGCGGAGACTGAAAATAATCCGGAAAAAAAATGGAAAAAATTGGCTGAGACTAAAAGTAACACTAAAATTCCGAAATTGTACCGGACGTTAGCGGAGACTGAAAATAATCCGGAAAAAATAAATGGAAAAAATTGGCTGAGACTAAAAAATAGTACTAAAATTTCGTAACTCATTTTAAATTTTTTTGTTATTTTATATTTTTTTATATACAAACCCAAAAAAACCCAAAACCCAAACCCAAACCTAACACTCTATCCCAAATGCCTTGTGTGCTGCCTAAAAACCCCAAAAACCTGCTATCAGACGAAAGGGTATGACAAAGGGATGAAATCACGCCAACATACTATCCAACATATACACCATCCATTTTTTTTTACTTTTTTAACATTTTTTTTTATATATCAAATTCAAACTTACACACACCACACAAATCATTTTTTAACTTTTTAATTTTTTTTTATATCAAACACAAAACTTACACACACCACAAATATACAATCCATTTTTTTAAAATGTTCTTTCCCGAAGTATTTCTTCTCTCAGTACCTCTTCTACTAGATCATGCGCCATTTGAATGAACGTCATCGTCTTTCTCTCCGGGTGGGTCTCCATCAAATGATTCTTCACCCTCTGAATGTTTACCATAGCTTCATTCAGCTTTGTAATCTTGGTTGCTGCCATCTTCTTTTGAACTGTTGAGATCTTGACGAGTCAACGAGAATGACTACACTGGCTAACGCACCGCTTTAAATGCTTAACGCGCGGACGCGATGGAAAACATGGTAGGGTTTCAGATCGACAGTGAGATAATAGATAGAGGAGAGGGGTAACTTTTTTTTAGATCGATAGAAAGAGAGAGAGAACATAATTATTATTTTTTGTTAAAAAAAACAAACCACACAACAGCATTTTTTCCAACAAAAATATTTTTTTTAATTAACATTAACAAGAATAAACTTTTTTTCTAACATAAAAAACTAACAATCCAACAAGAGATTAAAATTGAACATATTTACAAGGTTGACAACGTTGGGAAGGTAAACTACGTTTCTGAGCTAAAGACAAGAGATAACCATAACTTTGACAAAACCATTGTTCTACTTTAGCATCGTTTCGAGCATGGTCTCTATTAAACCAAGTCACTAAATGTTCTAAGGAATTTCCAAGACTGCGTTGATGAAGAAAATGTACACAATATTGTCCACACACCATGGAATCCGATCCTTGTAATCGAACATTATTGAATCGAGTCGAGACGGCATTTCTTCTCATAAAGTCGATGATGTCGTCTTCCAAAGGAGGTAATCCATAAGAATCAAAATATTCCACACCTCCACCATTGTGATCGTTGGGAAAGTACACTGCTACCCAATGGGTTCCTGGTAGATGACTGTCGTCGGTATTGGTGACATAGGCATGAACATCTTTAGGTTTACGATGAGGTAGTTCATCTTTAGCACACACCACAGGATTCCAAGAAGAAGTGTAGGAACTACGAGTCAATAAGTAATAAAGTTCTCTAGTATCCATTTTTTTCTTCTTCTTTTTTTTTCTTCAATGGAAATAATAGGTCACCAATTCACACCTGACTTTAAACTTGAATTGATCTGTCTTGTAATTCCACGAATATTCACGTCGGATAGGTTCTGCACTCTGTTGAATGAGTCCTTCGATGCGTCTGATCTCCAGATAATCAAGTGGAGGAGAAGAAGAAGTCTGTAAGTCTTTATACCATTTTCTCAACACTTTTTCGTCCGAGTTCTGGGACCAGGCCGTTTCCAAATATTCGTCCAATTGTTCTTCGCCCGTCATCATCATACATTGGTCGTGTTGTATCTGACTGGGATGATCGTTTTGACATCCATGACATTGTTCTCGGACTAGACTGTTAATTATTTTACTCAATTCCTGAGCATAACAGGAGACTAACTGTTTTTCTTGTTCTGGCCATCGCGAAATAAATCCAGTCCAAATGCAAACGATCCATCAGTTCTAAACTTCGTCTGATTTTCTTTCGACGGTCGTTAAATCCCACATTGTGAGGGACTGCTGGAATTATAGGATCACCATCATTAGCAGAAGTCTTCGCCGGTACTGACAGCTCTGTGTCGTTGAACTTTTCCGAGGTGTCAGGTTTCCAGACCACCGAAGCATCCAGATGAGTGTTCTTGGCTTCTTTTCCCTACGTCAAGAGATTTTCCAAGTAAGCACGGTAAGGGTAAGTATCCAAACTGCTGCTGACCAGTTTGTTATTCAAGTACAAATCTACTTCGCTGAACAAGGAATGCATGAAATTATTGACGGGTGCCACTCGGGCAGCTTCCCCAGGAAGGTTGTTGTAATTTTTTTGTACTTGAAGTTTCAGGTACAAGTAACTGTTATTCAGATCGATGTAATCTTCGGTTTGTCCTTTGATTTCAAATTTGATAGGAGCTGATTCCGTCAAAGACGATACAGGATGAAATTCCACCCATTGGGATTCTTGCATCGTCATCATGGTGGGAGGCATGGTAAACATATCCAGTTCTGACTTGGTACATTCGCAAGAATCTCGGTGCATCATTTTTTTTTTCACAGTTAATAATCAAACACGTCTAATTCTCTGACGGTTCTTCTTCTTTTCTTATTCTTTTTTGAACTGCCGTGTGTTCTTTTATGAACTTTGAAGGGATTTCGATGTCGTCGTCTCTTTCTACCTTGTCCTTGCTGTGAAGTGGAGGAAGAAGTAATGCCAGGGCCTGAAGCGTGAAGTGAATTTATAGGATTCTCTCGGAGACCTAAAAGATCTTTGCCAGTGTTCATGAACACATTTTTGCCTGCTCTCATAAAGGCTTCTTTAGGATTTTGTTTGTCAATGAGGACATTTTGCAAAAATTCTTTTCCTTGTATCAAAGCGGCATCTTTTAAGGCATGAAATCCTCGAGTCACCATCGGTTTCAAAATAGGAGCTACCGTCCGAAATGCCGATCTTAACATATCTCCTAAACCATGTCCTCGTTGTCGAGTCACTCCTTGATACACTGGATACATTTTTTTTTGGGTCAGTTACAATTCGTTAGAGAACTTGTTTTTTTCGAAAATGTAGTTTCACCGTGACTTTTCCTTTGTCAATGAATGGCACATCTTGTCGAAAATCTCCTTTTATACTAATGTTGACACAGTCAAAATACGATTTACTGACTGGAAGATAATGAGGATGTACAAATTCACGGTGAACGTGAAACGTGTTTCCACCTTCTTCGTACACACCAGCAGCAGTATCCACTTTGAAAGGAATGACTCTCAGTAAGGGAGCAGCTGTGTGGCCCACCACGTTGTACTCCACCACATCGGAGTACACAAACATTAAATTCAGTCCAACGTTCAATTCGATAGGGGTGCGAAAAGCCTCTCCGAAATCTGTGTTGGTGTGGATTGTTTGTTCACCATGATACTTTTTATTTCCACCCAAAATATCAAACAACACAGCAGAAAAACCGATGGTCATGAATTTTCTTTCGTGCGCGGGTAAGTGTTTGTCTTCTTTCTCGTCGAATGGCTTTCCCTCATGCCCTTTCAAAAATTGCAAGAGGAAACGGCGTGCCACAGGATGGTATTTGATCTCTACCCATTTTTGTTTTTTTTCCAAGGCTTTGCCAAACTGGGCTTCGAAGACGGCCGCAATCGTCTCCACCAAATGTTGAGCACTAAAATAATACCCTTCAGGAATTCTCATGCGATAGGTCGAGTAGGGAGTATTGTCAGTTTTTGAACTCATTTTTTTCCCAATTTCAGGATCATGAGCGTCCAACTCTTTTTGCTCTTTTTCGTTATAGATTGCTACGTCAAAAATGGTTTGATTTCCAGACACATTCTTGATTTGCGTAGGATGAATGATTTCTACCAAAGCCACTTCCCAATGAGCGTCGTGATCCAATTGGAAGGCCTGAGGTAATTTGGCCGTGAAACAACATAATTTGTTGTTGGGAAACACATCCATGGAAATTTCACTGGGTAACGTTAAATAAAATTGGTCATTCATAGTCCTAAGGTGGTTCTGGTGTCCGAGGAGTCACTCAAGTGGACAGAAGAATGATGTTCAAAAGGTTCCAAAAGAGGACTGGTATTGTGGTGACTGGAAGAAGAAGATGGACTGGCGTTGCTCGTACTCCCGTGGTGGTGACTGTTGTCCGTCGTCGTCGTAAATTTCAAAGAGGGACTGGGTAAAAGATAACCGATGCAACTGCTAAGTAAAATGGTCCACAATTGTTTGTCTCCTTGTTGCAAACTCAAATTGGCAATAGCTGCTCCGATGACACAATACACTACAAAAATTTGGCAGAAAAAGACGATTTGATTTTTAGGCACACGTTCTCCGCACCACACCCAGAGCGGTTGTTTTTGTAATTCTTGAAGAGAAGAACTCTGCGAAGGAGTCGTTGAAGTCGTGGTTGCTGTGTTGAATGGCATGTTGTTGGGTTACTTCTTTTTCTTTTTATAGTCGACGACTTGAGAAGCAGCAATCCAAGAATCAAAACTAGGAGGATATCCTTTCCAACGTACTTTGACTTCTTCTACTCGACGTTTGCCTACTTTACGTGTTCTTTGTTCGAGAATGCTTTCGATGTCGTACAAGTCGTCTTCTTTTTTGGTCACTCGTTGTAACTCAGGCAAGTAAAATGTTCCTTTGAGCACTTCATCGTGCATGTCTTTCAATTTATAGACGGGAGGATCACGTCCACGCACGGGGGTAGTGACACGAAACAATTCGGTGGTCCAGTTAGGTAAATAACCTTTGTCAAAAGTACGTTTGGTTTTTCCGATGCGAACCCAATCTCCCGTCTTTAACTCCAGCAAGGGTTTCTTCTTCTGAGGTGGTTTCCTTTTTGAGGTACCAAACAATTTATCAAACACGGTCACTTCGTTTTCAGGGCTGACCTCTTCGGGGGCACATCCGATGCTACGATGGTACGATTGATTGTACGCTTTGACCAAACGAGGTAACACGTCGATGTACTTGAGAGTATGTTGATGTGTAAAATATTTCCACATGCGTTCTTTCAAAGTTCTTTGAAAACGTTCCACGATACTGGCTTTGGTTTCAGGATTTTCGGTAGCAAAAAAATTGAATCTGTCTTTGTTTCAATTCTTTTTGAAAAGCTTGATTTAGAAATTCGGTGCCTTTGTCAGTTTGCCATCGTAAAGGTTGGCGTCCACTTTGTTTCAAGACCAATTTTAAGGCCCGTACCAATTCGGTACTGCTTTTAGAGGTCAAAGGCACGACCCAAGCAAATTTGGAAAACACGTCGATGACACAAAACAAATATTTGTGACCAAGATTGTAAGTGGCTAAATGAGAGACGTCGGCTAAATCGGATTGCCATTGATGATCAATCCCTTCCACTTGAGTTGGACTTCTAGAAAATTTGCGTCGAACGGGTTTGTGTAACGTGTACGTCGATTGTTCTTGTAACCATTGTCGTACGTCTGGCAAACGTACACTTTTCAATTTACTTTTAGCAGCTCGATATAATTTTTGAACTCCTCCGTAACCAGCAGCATGACCAGGATTGTAATAATTGGTAGCTAACAGTTTCTCCATGATTCCTCAAGAATAAGTCAACCAAGTACCAATGCTCTTTTCTTCGTGAGGTATCTTTTTGGATTGTTTACGTGTCCGACGTGCCACTGGTGTAAAAGAAGAAGATGTTGTTTGAACAGTGGTCATCGGTTCTGTTTTGACTTCTGTCTTCACTTCTTCTTTTTTTTTTTTTTGAGGGTAAAGGGGTAGACATCATCTTTTTTATCCAACCCGGTGTGGCTAACTTTTTTTTCTTTTTAAGAGGTGGAGTTTGTAACTCTTCTTCTTCTTCTTTTTCTTCTTTTACGGTCATCCCTGTACCGGTGTCTGTTTTAGTGGTGGTGACTTTAGGTTCGCTTTTCATCATCGTCTTAAAATCTCTCAGAGTGGGTGGAGCTGTTTCGTCTACAGCTTTTTGGTGAAAGAGTTGTAGACGTTGTAAAAGTTGACCGTACCGTTGCGATTTTTCTGTTTCTGACAAATCGCTTCGTTCCATCAGGGTTTGTAATTCTTGTTGTAACTGGGACATCTCGTTGAGATTAGGATTGGGTGGTAAATGAGGTATCCGTTGTTCGTTCCAACGATGAAATTCCATCCATCGTTTGTAAGGTACTAAAGTTAGTTTTCGTCCTTCCATTTCATCCAAAGGTACCAAAAAGGTGTGGTCTTTTCAGAGAAGGGTGGTCCTTTTTATCTTCTTTTTTTGTTATCGCATGACACCTCCTAAAAGTGGTCCAGCAATCGTTCCTAACAAAGGACCCGCTATTTTTAACAACGTTCCTAACAGCATAGGTAGAAATCCTCCTCGTTGCACCAACATTTTTTTCTTTTGTTGAAGAGGTATTTTCTTTTTCACCATTTGACAAAGAACGTTCCGATGTTTACCTAATTTTTGTTTCTATATCTGGACAAAGGTACCGTTCCTTTCAAAACGTTCAAACAACATTCACACACGGTATCGATGATTTCTTTGGGGGCTGTTTGAATGAGTTGTTTTCGCATGGGAGGATTGGATTTGGTCAGGACAGACAAGACGTCCCAATGTTTCGCCAGACGAGGTGGAAGTCGTCCTTTTTTGGTGGTTTTACTTTTCTTCTTTTTTTGGTGGAGGTGGTTGTGGTGTGCACGTTTGGGAGCCATCTTAGAGGTGAGGAGTAAGTATGAAGTCTCTGGCAGGGTACCCTTCTATTTTATACTGGAACACGTCTCCACTGATTGTCTGCACGACGTACCAACTTCACGACAGGCATCACTCGACGTTGAGGTGTTTTCAAGGGATTAAATCGTCTCAATTCTTCTTTGGATAAATCCACTAAACTTTGTAAGATACCGGTTCTTTCTTGAACTTTGGTTTTAGGGGATGGTACTTTGTTGGCTGCCGCTGCCATAGCCAAATAAGCCGATGTCGTCGAGGGTCCCGAAGTGGTGACTTTCGAAATAGGTTTCCATTTTTGCATCAAATTAGGAAACACTTGTCTTAAGTCCGGTTTGGCAGGCATCATCGTGAAGGGTGGTGAAGAAGACAAAGATGATGGGGACGAAGGAGAAGGAGACCTCGTCACGGTTGTTTGTCGTGGTGTCTTGCGGGTGTACGTTTGCGTCCTGGCCGCAGTACCTCTCTAGCGGCTCCTTGCAGTGGTGGTGGTAGGTGTTTTCTTCTTCTTGGCAGAACTTTTCTTTTTCTGGTGGGTGGTTTTCTTTTTCTTTGGACTTTTCTTCTTTTTGGGTGCTTTGGGTTTTTTGGCTTGGACATTAGGATCCCATTTCAAAAGGAAACGAATCATGACCCCTCCTAAAGAACCGCTTCCACCAGGGGTTAAAATGATTTGTTTTTTAGTCCGTGAATCGATTCTAGGATCGGCTAGTTGTGAGAATGCCCCTTTATGTTTTTGAAAAAAACGTTGAGTTTGATGAGGAATGTGAATGATGCCTTGCAGTAATTGACGTGCCGTCAAAGTAAACCATCGTAACACTTCTTTAAGACTCGCTTCTAACAAATGAGCACGGACTTGTGCATTTTTTTCGCGACTGATACCATACAAGGCACGAATCAATTTAGCCGAAGGATGAGCTTGAAAGGAAGTCATCTCGAAAGAGTGTGAGACAGAAATGACGTAGTGACTGTTTTTATATTTTTTTTTCTTCAAAAATTGGCTGAAGGGGACGTGTAAATGACAGGACCTCCTTCTTGACCCCAAGGGTGAAACAATTGGGCACGAAATCTCAAATAGTCAGGAGTGGTGGGTTTTAAGTCGATGAGTAAATACTCGTGAGGGGTTTGAGTGGCATCGTCGTACGCACCTAACTGTTTGGCTAACACTTGTACTTGAGATTTGTCTCTGGGGCTTTTAAACAAGACCACGTAATGAGCGTTCAGACTGATGGTCCGATGGGCTTTACTTTGTTGAAATAAATTTTGAGTAATGTATACAATACTAGCATTACGATGGTGTCCTTTTCGTGTAAACCAAAGTTTAATTTCTTCTTCGTCTTCTCCTAACATGTCGTCAAAGATGACCAGATGTGTTTGACTCACGTCAGACACGATCCCATCGTCTTCGCGAGGGATGCCTTCTACAAATGAAATGGTTTCTCCTTGACTTTCTTTCAATAACGTGTAAGACGGTTGGCACTCTTTGTAACACCACACGATACGTTGAGGTGGACGATCGAACAAATGAGATTTTTGTTCGATTAAACGTTTGACAAATTCGGTTTTGCCTGAACCACTAGGTCCAGCAATCAACATGTTAAAAGGATGGCACAGATACAAAGCGTTCCAACTTTGACGATCTAACTTTTCGTCAATCACTTTGACTACAGAAGCAGAAGAGGCAGACGAGGCAGAAGATGATGTAGCCATGACTGAGGTAGGAAGATTTTTGAGAAGAAGACAAAAGACTCAAGACATTTTATATGTTTCATACACGTTTATTTATTTTTTTTAAAAAAACAAACCAACACAACAAACAAAAACATTTTTTTTACAAGTCATGAAGGACAAAAATGCAGACCCAAAAAATGGTCAGGTACAAGATTAAGGCTACCACTAAAAGAATGAAAGTTCTGTATAAACAAGTCAATGTACAACATTCTGGTGTGCTAGGAATGGAAGGAGCAGGCACTGGTGGTAGTATTCTTCTGGTCTCTGTGGTGGTGGTAGAAGAATGAAATGTCTCTGACGGTAAGGAGGGGGTGTGTTCCTCAGAGGGTTGTATTTGGACGACGACAACGGTGTGGTCTTTCTCTGCTGTGTCAGGTTCTTCTTCCAGGATGGTTTCTAAGGTCATTTTTTTGTGTGACTTAGGTTCCCATTTCACTTTTGGACACTTAGTGGTGACGGGCCAGATCTTTGGCAAACTGTGGTACTTCTTGTAGCCAAACATCGAAACCAACACTTTGCCAGTCACGTACATCTTTCCAACCGGTAAGTTGTTGGTGCATCCAACTAACAAGGCACACTTCTTCAAACGTGTCAAGGCAAGATAAATTTTGACTAATGTCTTCTTCACACGGAGGTACCCCACTTGTGATGTTCATCACCACTCTCAACACTTTGAGTATAATTTGTCTTTCGTGTACCGATAAAGCATGAATGCTCATGTTGTTGTGTTTTTTTTTCTGATGGTTTATCAAAATAGTCCAAAACAACCACGGGTCCTCCAAAATAATCCAAGGCAAACACTTGTCCTCAAAAATACTCCACAACGAATGTCCTGGAAAACGAAATCCAAGAAAGGTAGTCACTAAGACACACACTGCATAGCGTCCAAAATTCAATGGAAACAGTTCTTGTATCAAGTCTTTATAATCCTCTAAGGTCTGAACACGATCGTTGACTTCCTTCCACGGAATACGTTTCACAAGTGAAGACCACAGATCAGGCATGGTGAGCTTTTATAGGGTGAGGTTCCTAAGGTGGGTATCTTGGGTGGTGGGTTTTTATATCCAGGTTCTTTTGTGATAGACTATTTCCGGGATTCTACAATGAAAGGTTTTCTCCAGAATCTTTCTTCTGACAGTTTGGAAGTAAGCATACCTTTAAAATCGAGAAATGACTTTGAGTTTGCGTTTCACTTGGATCTTGACAAACTCTCGGTAAATGCGTACTTGCACCTCCAAAGGCAAACCACGAATGTGTTCTGGTAAAGTTTCCGATTTGGAAAGAAGTAACTCTCTTTTGTGTTCTTCACGATAGCGGTGATAGTTATTGTCCAGAATCAGATTTCTGATACGGTGAAAATCACGGTAGTGTGCAAATCGAGGAATGACTTTGAGTTTGCGTTTCACTTGGATCTGGACAAACTCTTTGTAAATGCGTACTCGCAACTTCGAAGGCAAGTCACCAATGCGATCTTCTAAACTAGGGACAAAATACTGGTAAATGAGTTCTCGCAGCTCCAAAGGTAAACCACAAATGTATTCTTGTAAAGTATCCTCCGACATGTTTTTTTTACTTCTTCTTGGCATCTGGCTCATCGTACCCGTACTCTTCTGAGGCCACTAAAGGTAAGAACTGACAGTGCGGAGACCATCTGGCATGCTCAATGTAAGCTGAGTCGGTAGGCTCCCATTGGTGAAGTCTCACACCGCAACTGAAACATTGAACTTTATCTCCTTCTCCCAAGTAGATAAATCCAGATCTGGCTAAAGCTTTGTCAGTAGTGGATTGTAGTAGATATTTAGGCCACTTGTCTTTGAACGTCTCGAGTCGATTATCATACTTGGAATAACCAGGCAAAGCCACAGGTATCGTCAATTCTTTATGACATTCACAGGTACGTTTATCATTCTTCCCAATAAAGAAGAAAGATCGTCCTGCATCTCTAGAGGGACGGTGAGGCACACGTGCTGCATCGACGATGTCCAAGCGTACGGCATCCGTCTGATCGTGTGAATCGATGCTGTCAACGCTTACGGAATCCGTCTCGTCGTATGGCACTGCATCGCACTCCAAGTCGTAATGGTACTTGGAGTTCACACCACTAGATGTCTCCCTCGGTGGGTGGGTGGCATGAGTATTCTTATTCATCTTTGGTGGGAGGATGACAAAATGACTCATCTTTTTTTTCTTCTTCTTGCTCGGTCAACGTTGAAAGTCAGAACGAATGGTTTGGTTTGGAAGGGGTGCCCTTTTTTATACTGCAGATCGGCGTGTCCGTAATGTAAAGTGGTGTGGTCTGGAAGTCTCACTCACTTCTGGTACACGATTTGGTACACCTTTTGTAAAGGACGAGTGCCAATTTGATGATTAGGTAACCGTACGATCTTGTGAGGTTCTAACGTGTGCACTCGAAAGTCTTCCACTTGTCCAGACAGCAAAGCATTTTTCAAAACCTCAAAGTTAACCACTTGGCTGGTTAGGGATGCCTGCTTGTTGCAACAGGAGTTCTGCTTCGTTTCGTTGTTTGGCTCTGTCCGACTGTCGAATGTTATTCTAGGCTCTTTTCCATTCTTTGCTCTCGTTCTTGTTGGCATACGTTCGCCCCACCACAATAGCCCGAGCAAAGCACATCTGGTCTTGAGTATTGTCGATTTGGACGACACTGCGTTTGGTACTTCGAATATCGTCCACCAGTAACGGTTTCCTACGTCGTCCACTTCCTCAAGGAGGTGAAACGTGAGTCAAGTAAAGTGTGGCCTTTCCATCGGTGATGGTAAACTTGTCGTTCGATTGTTGAACATGTTCTATTTTGGACATGACTTTGTCTGGCGTTAATTCTGCCTGGGTACTGAACTCGATCCAAACAGGACTCTTCAAATTGTCATGATGAATGGCCAGTCTCAATCGATCGTCTTCTTTGGCTCCACATTGTCGTTTCAAGTTCATTAAGACAGAATCCCACAAATCGCTAATGAACCCCGCCGCTTTCTCGGGAGGTACTTTGGACTTGAAGTCTTTAAAGTGAACCGTGTGAGTGTAAGCTGTAGTTTTAAATTTTCGAGAAGTTATTTTTTGAGTCTCTCGAATCCGATAGTAATTTTCAGGAGGACCAAGGTAGTAGGTAGTCTTTTTAGGTCAGGGGTTCTGGTGTTGGTAGTGGTGGTGGTGGTGGATTCTTTGGGTGGGTTAGAAGTTTGGGTTTCAGGTTCACTCATCTCTTCCTCGAAATCGCTCGCTTGGACTTGAGCTAGCACTTCATCTAGTGGTGTTTCAGGCGGCACGGAAAATCGTCTTGGTCTCTTCGTTTCTTCTTCTTGTTCTTCTGGTTTCTCATGGCTTCGGCGTGATCTTTTCATCTTGAAGTTTACTTTGAAACTGATTCAGTTTCACCCAGGGAACCTATATATATATATATATATATATATATAGACCTTCTTACCCTCAGAATTATTAGTCGTGATTGAACTTTCAAACTGTGAAGATGGAAAAGTACTGCGCTCGAGATAAAAGTCAAGATACTGGAATTGAATTGAATAAGTATGTTCATAAGGTGTATGATAATTATGCTGCTGACATACTTGGTAATGTCTATCATATGAAGTCTGGAAGGAAAGTCAAAGGAAATTTGAATTCATTTGGATTGATAAAGATTAAGGTTACTGGTAAGGAAGGAAAGAGGAAGAAACATACAAATCGAGGGAGATTTGTCTTTGAAGCGGTGAATGGAGTGGATCTACCAAGACAGAGTCAAGTGGTACATCTCAATGATGTACTTGATGATGATAGAATAGAAAATCTTCAAGTGATGACTGCTAGTAAACGAACATGTTTGCATAAACATGTGAAGAATGATAAAGAAAGAAGGAGAGTTAATTTTGGAAGTGATAGAAGTGTGTTGTGCCAGTTTGTTGGTGAGACAGAGGAAAGAAGATTTGAAAGTATGAGAAACGCTATTCAATATTTTGATTGTCATGCAGGAAGTATCTACTATTGCTATACTGGGATTTGTAAGTCGGTCTTTTCGAAGAAGTTCCAGAAAAGATTTCAAGCTAGATGGGAAGAGCCAGAGAAGAAGAGTCAAGGAACTAGTGGATTTGTGAGACCTGTGAAATTAACTGACTTGAATTCAGGATTATATAGTCGGATGGATTCCATTTGTGATGTGGCAAGATGTTTTGGATTAGATCATAGTAAAGTATACAGAATTTGTCAAAAAAGGCAGTGGATTCGAGATGATAATGGACATTTTATTAAGTTGGAGTTTATCAATGAGAGTCCACAAGAAAGTTATGAGAGAATTGTAGACAAGAATCTTCCTGAAGTGTCAGAACAATAAGAGAATGAAATGGTAAATATGGAAGTGTATTGAACTGTATTGGACTTATATGAAATTGTTTATTACCACGAGTAAAATAATGTATATACATTGAATAAAATATAATTATTATTATTGATGTATATCTCTGAATGGTGTTGTGTGGTTTGTTTTTTACCCACCAAACCAAAAAAACCCTTTCCCTTGTATATTTGTGGTGTGTGTAAGTTTGTATTTGATAAAAAAAAATTTAAAAAGTTAAAAAATGATTTGTGTGGTGTGTGTAAGTTTGAATTTGATATATAAAAAAAATCTTAAAAAGTAAAAAAAATGGATAGTGTGGTGCGTGTTTTGATATAAACAAAACTTAAAAAATAAAAAAAATGGTTGTGTAGTGTGTGTAAGTTTTGTGTTTGATATAAAAAATTTAAAAAAAAATGGATTGTATATTTGTGGTATGTGTAAGTTTTGTGTTTGATATAAAAATTTTTTTAAAAAAAATGATCAAGGGATTGTATATTTGTGGTGTGTGTTTTGATATAAAAAAATTTTAAAAAAGTAAAAAAAATGGTTGTGTGGTGTGTGTAAGTTTTGTGTTTGACATAAAAAAAAAATTTAAAAAGTAAAAAAATGGATAGTGTGGTGTGTGTTTTGATATAAAAAAATTTAAAAAGTAAAAAAAATTTAAAATGAGTAACGAAATTTTAGTACTATTTTTTAGTCAGCCAATTTTTTCCATTTATTTTTTCCGGATTATTTTCAGTCTCTGCTAACGTCCGGTACAATTTCGGAATTTTAGTGTTACTTTTAGCCTCAGCCAATTTTTTCCATTTTTTTTCCGGATTATTTTCAGTCTCCGCTAACGTCCGGTACAATTTCGGTATTTTAGTGTTACTTTTAGTCTAGACCATTATAATCTAATGTTCCGGATTTTTTCTAGTCAAATCCAAAGTCCGTGACGGTTCCCGAAGTTTAATACAACTTTTAGTCACGTCCATTTTAGTGTTATTATGAGTTGGTTCCCTTGATCAAAGCTATTTATAACATAGGTATAATATATGCAAATTTACTGACACCTCCAACATGATCTGAGGTATAGGTAATGCTTTATATATAACTCTAGGCTATATATATATATATAGCCACTAGGCAGAAGGTTATTTTCCAATTATTGCCTACCATTCTTACCGCATTGTTAATTTCCCGTATGAGGCCATAGAGACCCACAATGTTAATTTCCCATTGAGGCCATAGAGGCCCATAATGTTAATTTCCCATTGAGGCCATAGAGGCCCCCGCATGTTAATTTCTCGTAGAGTACCCGTTTGAGGCCATAGAGGCCCCCGCATGTTAATTTCCCACAGGATAGTGGAGGAGAAGGAGAAGAAGGAGCCTATCCAGCCTCATCCGATGATGGAGGAGGAAGATCACAGGATAGTGGAGGAGAGGGAGGAGAAGAAGGAAGAAAATTGGGAACCAGAAGCGGTCCATCCGCCATTTATCCTGAAGAAGCGCTGTAGCAGGAGACTAGACTCGTGGAGGAGGAGGAGCTGTCCCGCTTGTCGGACCAGACCTGGGAGGTCTTTAGGGCCACCCATTTTTCAAGAAAAGATTAATTTTCAAATTGATTGTCTACCCTTCTTACCGCCATGTTAATTTTCCCTTGTCCCCATAGAGGCCCACCTTGTCCCCATCAAAAACACACCACTGGATGGGCCTCTATGGGGACAAGGGAAATTAACATTATGACCCCATAGTGCCCCATTTGCCCCATAAAAAGCACCACTGGATGGGCCTCTATGGCGACAAGGGAAATTAACATTATGACCCCATAGTGCCACATGACCCCCAACACCCACATATAACTACTCACGCTTCTGCTCTGTCTTCGCATGAAAACGTACTTCATCGGTCTACCACATTCGGATATTCTCTTCATTCATCACTTAAGTTCTCTCGGGTACACCGTCATCAATAAACAAGTTTACAGTTTCGCCCTACGAATGCCCAGAAAAATGAGGCTGTGTCAACTTGAGAGTAAAGAAATCGTTGTAGCGGTTGGTTTATTAGCAACTCAAAGTTGGGTTAGGCGTGCGCAATGTGAATTATAAACTGTCATATTCATAGTGACAAGTATCAGCCATCAGACCTAAGTTATTACGACTATACCGTTTCTGGGTAGGAGTGGAAATTGAGAAAAAAGAAGTGAAAGGTGTATTTTGACGAGTACCAGATAGGAATAATATTAAATGAAATAATAATTCTCGTGAAATACCTACGAATCGATGAGTAGAATTTATGCCATGATTTAGGGATAGGAAAATATTTCAGCTGCAGATATTTTCCAGACTAATTTATGTTTAGTGTTAGTTAATATTGGAAATTATTATTTTCTCTTTACAGTAGTCTGTATACATCAAATTGACTCCAAGGAATAAATATTATTCTTAGGAACGTCTACGAACTGTTGCATGACTTCATTGTTCGATCTACCTTCAAATTATCAATCGTGTTCCTCGAAATTCACTTCATTATCCGACCTACCGCAAAGTATCATTCCTCTTTCTCGAAGATCAAAATGCAAGCGTAAACATACGCGTGTTTTAAACCTATTTTTCATATAAGTTACAACCGTTTATAAAGGTTCAATTTCTTATCCGTTAAACAAATACAAATGTTGGAACAGGTTTTGTTATACAATACGACTAATTTTCGATCAGACCAATTTCATTATATCAAGAAATTATCTCTCAAAACATACAAGTTTTGAAGTATATTAACTTTCTTCCATTTGGAAATCACAGATCAACAACGTGTCATTCATTCACGTAGTTTACAATACAAAAGTTGCCTAAAATTAACAACACGTACTATATAATGTTATATACCCGGAAGTCAAAACTGTTGTTGAGTTGCCTGATAGGACAGTATTGAGGGAATCAGTTGAACTACCGCAATCAGCTAGAAATGGAGGATTGTACCTCTTTTCGCAGCGTTCTTCTGGCGTGTATCAATAATGGACTAGTGGAGAAAAAGTATGCACCATGGATGGAGTATCAGACAAGATTAGCTGCTGAAGACTCAGTGATAGCAGAAACCACCTTGAGACTTTGTAAGGAATTTCATGACCATGATCCCCAGATATTTCAACAGATTTTGTCAATAAGCCATGACTTATATATTACCAAGGAGAACATCTATGTTGCATACTCTTCTATCTGTGAAGGGGTAATGCACTGGAGCAAAGTTGTGGCTATTTTAGTCTTTGCTCGCACAATGTCAGTAGAATGTTATAGAAGGAGTGATGAGACAATGATTTCTTACATTGTAGATTGGACTTGTGAATTTGTATGCAGATTTGTTCAGGAGTGGATGAACAAAAATGGAGGTTGGGTAAGTGCACACGGTTATGAAAAATCTGCATGGTATCGATCTATCATTCAATCTATATTTCTCTCTGTTTTATGAATGTATACATACCGTGTGTATTAGTTCTGAAGGGACATATTTAAATGAATCTGCACATCTAATCAGTATTTTTTGTTGCAATAAGCTGCATACTTTTCTATCTGCGAAAGATGAACGTATGTGAGTAAAGTTGTAGCGATTCTTAAGGAAGTAAAATATCAATGGCATGGTGCAAAAGATGCCTCGATTATATAAAATATTAAACAAGTATACGAGAATTAAAGCCCCGTGGTTTTTGTTGCTAAGAATCCCCATGGAAACATAATTTATGCAAATGAGATGATAAAGGAAAAGTTGATTGTTTTTAAAGAAAATATAAATTTTCTAATATCACAAGAGAACCTAAAGGAACTGTACAAGTAGACTATAATACCCTGAGCAAGTCAATGAAAACCCCTTTAATATTCTGAGTTCGATCGATGGTTGATGTCGTGCCACCTACCTCGCATTAAGTATGCACATATGTTTCATGTACATATTTAATCTTACAAGTATGTAAAAATGGTTCACACTATCTCGTCACTATCTCCGGAGAGTACTGGTCTGGGTAAAGCTGTTTTGTTGCTGTTGTTGCTGTTTTAAAAGTAATGTAAATTTCCTCTAAACTCTAGCTCCTCAAATCAAGGGATATCGTTTAGTAGGAACTACTAGGAAACAAACACAGACACACACAAAACATACACACCAACACTTTTGATTCATGCTTGTAACCAAGTAAATGACCTATCCAGATGCATGTATACCACTTGCGCTATAGACTACGTGTATCATGCAGATACCATTTGTAGAGGTCAAGAGGTCGACAACTCCCCGTATTATTGATTTCGTTTCTAATATATGATTATTTTGAAGTGAAAGGAGTTTAAAAATGTTTTGATTTAAATTGCAGCTCGGATTTGTCGAGCACTTTACACCGAGAGACAACATCTGTTGGAGATCGTTATTCGATACTGTCAAAGACGTGGTGATAGGAAAACTGAGTCTTAAAAGTTTCTGAAAATCGAAATTGAAAGAGAAAGACAAGTATCAAGTACCAAGAAGTGTTCGCAAGTGAATGAAAGATCGTGTCTACTCATTTGCTTGTCACATACCTTGAAAATACGCAACATGTTGGTTACTAAAAGGTGCCTGAGAAGTCACTAGAAAGAAAATGGACAGAAGAAATTTTTCAGATTGCAAAGTGTATCGTAGTTGATAGTGTACATTAATATACATAAATTATCACATGCACACACTTGACGCTTTAAGTATTATTATTATTATTATTATTAGTATGATTCTATGATTTATCACTTCGCTATTGATTGTAGAAATGTGAACGCTTTTACCGTTTCTGTATATGCTTTTTAGGATGTATGGTAATCCTCACTTTGTTTTAGGATGTATGGTAATCCTCACTTTATTTTACTTGCACTTCAATAGTATAATGGGAAGACCTCCACTGGAAATATTTTAGTATGAGTAGGATGCAAATGAGTATAATATCTTGTTATGTATGATGTTTATGTAATATTATAAATATTTTAGGAAATTATAAATGTTTCTTCACTTTAATATTTGCTTAAATCTTAATGTTATCAGGAAAAACATGTTTAACTAGTGTCCTTGAATTAGGTTGTTTTGATCAATATGTTTTCTCAATTTGAAGGTCAAGGTTGAATTTTGTTTACAAGTAAAATTCCATTAAGATGACACACATTCTAGAACATTCTGTCATGTGACCAATCTTTATATATACCATGTTTGGTGGACATTTATTCAGTTTTGACATTACCATCAGTCTTGTAAAGAGCTATTACAGTTGTGAAAATTCATTCCAAATTCTAAGAGAGGAATTATTTTAAATATTCATTGAATTATAACAGTGCTCATAAACTTTTGGATTTTGGATTTTTAATTGATGATTTTGGAATTTAAGTGAACTTATTCAGATATTTTGGAATACTTCATTTTGACATCAGCACATCAAAGATTACTAGTACATCAGGACTTTGGAGACCATTAGCACACCATAACATTCAAGGACTTGTGATTAGAACAATCATTCTTATTGGATTATTAGGATTTCAAAACACATTACTGTAAGTGACTTTTTGATTTTTCATTTTAATTATCTAGTAATAAATTGCTTGTTGATTTTTTACTTGATTTGTTGGTTTCACTTTCTTTCTGTTACATTTTTCTTAGACCATCGAGTCGTAACAAAAATTGGGGGCTCGTCGTTCCGGGATTGAATTTCTTTAAAGCATATTAGAGATATTAAATTTATCTTTGAAAGTCATATTGATTTTGTCTCTGAATTTTTTTGTCTTTGGCAAAGATTTTTAATAGAGAAATATTTTTGTGTGAAACGAACAAGCATTTACAATGGCATCTAATGTTCAGAATTTAATTTCAAAACCTAACCAGGAGGGGTTAGAGTGCATGAGAAAGGATGAGTTGCTCGAGCTTGCCAGAAAATACAGTCTATCTGAGGCAAAAGTATCATCGACAAAACAGGAGATAAAGATTATTTTAATTCAGTATTTAGTAGGAAAGGGAATTTTTGAAAATAGTGCTTTAAGTTCGAAGAGAAAGCCTGTATCTGGTTCTGACAGGAAATTAAGGGAATTAGAGTTAAAGAACCAGATGGATTTAGAATTGGCAAAGCTTCAGATTCAGAGAGAGAGAGAGAGAGAAAGAAGAGAGGCAGATACAGATGGAGAGAGAGAGAAGAAGAGAGGCAGATACAGATGGAGAGAGAGAAAGAAGAGAGGCAGATACAGATGGAGAGAGAGAAAGAAGAGAGGCAGATACAAATGCAGAAAGAAGAGAGGCAAATGCAGATGGAGAGGGAGAGAGAGAAAGAGGAGAGACAGATGCAGATGCAAAGAGAAGAAAGGGAAATGCAATTTAAGTTAAGAGAATTAGAACTGGCAAACAGAGTACACTCCACTCCTTTAAAAACAAGTTCAGGTTTTGATGTTACTAGATATATTAGGTTAGTATCCCCTTTTCAGGAAAAAGAAGTAGATAAATACTTTCTTCATTTCGAGAAAATAGCTGAAAACTTGAAATGGCCCAGAGAGCATTGGACTTTGTTATTACAAAGTGTACTTATTGGCAAAGCTCGTGAAGTCTACACTGCACTGTCAGTACAACAAAGCACTGATTATGATGTGGTTAAGGAGTACATCTTGAAAGCTTATGAGTTGGTACCAGAGGCATATCGACAAAGGTTTAGGAATTGTAGAAAAGAAACTGGACAAACTCATGTCGAATTTGCAAGGGATAAAGAACAACTATTTGATAGGTGGTGCTCAGCCAAGAAGGTTGATCAAGCTTATGATAACCTCAGACAGCTCGTATTAATTGAAGAGTTCAAGAGGTGCATCCATAGTGATGTTAAAACCTATCTTGACGAGCAGAATGTGGAAACTTTGGAAAATGCTGCTCGTATGGCTGATGATTATTCCTTGACTCACAAAATTTCATTTGGCAATAAGTCGTCCTCTCAGCAGTTTTCTGGTAAAAAACCATTTCAATCTCATTCGAGTACTTCCAAATTTCACAACAGCACAACTGTTAGGAATCAAACATCTGATAAGACTGATCAGAAATCCTTATCTCTTCCTACGTGCACTTATTGTAAAAAGAAAGGGCACGTTATTTCTGATTGCTTCAAGTTGAAAAATAAGCAACAGAGTAAAGACAGAGCTTTTCCAAATGCTCTTATTTCTACGAGGTCAAGGTCACGGTCTTGTATTGAAAGCAACACATTTGTTGGGTCAAACAAACCCCAGTCTGATTCTATTTTGGAGACTTATGAACCATTCATGTCAGAAGGTTCTATATCACTTATTGGTGATTCTGCCAAGCCTATCCCAATTAAAATATTAAGCGACACTGGAGCTTCTCAGAGTCTTTTATTATCAGGTACTTTGCCTTTGTCTGAGGAGTCTTCTTCAAGTGAAAGTGTTCTTGTTCAGGGAGTAGAATGCGGCTTTGTAAATGTTCCTCTCCATTGTGTAAATTTGGCATCAGACTTAGTTTCTGGACCTGTGACTGTTGGGGCAGTGACTTCTTTACCCATAGAGGGTGTTCATTTATTACTAGGCAATGACCTAGCTGGAGATAAGGTTGTGGTTAATCCACTTGTAACTGACAAGCCTTGTTTGGATCAGAAAGTTTATCCTGTCGAAACTGAAATCCCTGATTTGTACCCTGCTTGTGCAGTTACTAGAGCTATGGCAAAAAGAGCTCTTGAGAGTGATGTTGATCAGGATATTATTCCTTTAGCTGACACATGTATTGGTCAGTCTTTTGATGAGGTCACTTTTTCCTCCGGTATTGATCAATCAAATGGTATTGATCACAGTGATCCTCTTTTGGCAACTCATTCTCTTTGTTCTAATCAGGATGACAAACGGCAATCCCTTGTCGTTGAACAGGAGCAAGATCCCGAGATATCTTGTTTGTTTCAGAGGGCTATTAGTGAAACTGAAGCCACACAAGTTCCAGTGTGTTACTTTGTGAAAAATGGGGTCCTTATGAGGAAATGGAGACCACCTGATGTACCCGCTGGTGACGAGTGGTCAGTGAGCTATCAAATTGTTGTTCCTAAGTCATATCGACAGGAAATTCTTAATTTAGCCCATGAAACTCCTTTGGCTGGTCATTTAGGAGTCCGTAAGACTTATCACAAGATCTTGAATCATTTTTATTGGCCGAAACTCAAAAGTGATGTTTCTAAATACTGCAGATCTTGTCACACTTGTCAAATGGTAGGAAAACCCAATCAGAAGATACCTAAGGCTCATCTAAAACCTATTCCTGCATTTGATGAACCATTTAGTAGAATAATGGTAGACTGTGTTGGTCCTTTACCTAAAACCAAGTCAGGCAACCAATACTTGTTGACCATCATGTGTGCATCTACAAGATTTCCAGAGGCAATTCCTCTGAGAAATATAAAAACTAAAACTATTGTGAAAGCTTTGGTGAAGTTTTTTACACTTGTTGGCCTTCCCAAATCTGTCCAGTCGGATCAAGGGTCAAATTTTATGTCTGGAATTTTCCAACAAGTTATGCATGAATTAGGCATCCAACAGTTTAAATCTTCTGCCTATCACCCTGAAAGTCAAGGTGCTTTGGAAAGATTTCATCAAACTTTGAAGAATATGATTCGATCATATTGCTTTGATACAGAAAAGGATTGGGATGAGGGTGTTCATTTGTTGTTGTTTGCTGTTAGGGAATCAGTTCAAGAGTCGTTGGGTTTTAGTCCCTTTGAACTAGTTTTTGGTCATACTGTCAGTGGACCATTGAAATTATTGAAAGAAAAACTTATTTCAAATGAAGATTCGAAGATTAATCTTCTTGATTATGTCTCTGATTTCAAATACAAGTTGTCCAAGGCCTGTGAAGTAGCAAGAACTAATCTTCACACTACTCAGTCAAAAATGAAATTAAGGTATGACAGAAATACACAGGAAAGGAGTTTTAAACCTGGTGACAAAGTTCTGGCTCTCTTTCCCATACCTCAGAATCCTCTTCAGGCTAAATTTTATGGTCCTTATACCGTTGAAAAGAAAGTAAATGACTTAAATAATATCATTAACACTCCTGGGAGACGGAAACAGAAACAACTTTGTCATATAAATATGTTAAAGGAATATTTTGACAGAGATAGCCCAGCTAATTATTCAGTTAATTTAGTTGTACCTGTCCCACACAGTGAAGATATCAACGATGGAGTACGATCAGACTATAGTGACTCTGGTATAACCAATCTTCGGAATTCAGAAATATTGAACAACCTAGACCAGAAACTTTCACATCTACAACAACAGGAAAGAAATGAACTAAAACAGCTATTACATGACTATGAGCACTTGTTTCCTGATGTTCCAACACGAACAAGTAAAATTTATCATGACGTTGACATTGTAGATTCTGCGCCTGTGAAACAGCATCCTTATAGGATGAATCCTCTCAAACAGAACTATCTGAAGAAAGAAATTCAGTATTTACTGGAGAATGATTTCATAGAACCAAGTAAAAGTAACTGGAGTTCACCATGTATTCTTGTTCCCAAGCCAGATAATACATTCCGTATGTGTACTGACTATAGAAAAGTCAACAGTGTCACCAAAACTGATTCATTTCCAATCCCAAGAATGGACGATTGCATTGATAAAATTGGAAATGCGGAATATGTCACCAAGTTTGACCTTTTAAAAGGATTCTGGCAAATTCCACTGACGGAAAGGGCAAAAGAAATTTCAACATTTGTAACTCCAGATGGACTTTATCAATATAAAGTCATGCCGTTTGGAATGAAAAATTCGCCTGCAACTTTTCAACGTCTGATGAACATGATAACATTTGGTCTTGATAATTGTGACGCTTATATCGATGACGTCATTATCTACAACAACACCTGGGAAGATCATTTGGAAACCATTCGAAAATTCTTTGATCGACTCAGCGATGCGAATCTGACAATTAATTTGAGTAAAAGTGAGTTTTGCCATGCTTGTGTCACATTTTTAGGACATATTGTGGGACAAGGTCAAGTTAAACCTATAGAAGCTAAGGTCAAAGCTATCTCTGAATTTCAAGTTCCAATTTGTAAAAAGCAACTGATGCGATTTCTAGGTATGGCTGGATATTATCGGAAAGTTTGTTCCAATTTTTCCAAAATTGCTGAACCTTTGACAAGTTTATTGAGTAAGAAAGCCAAATTTTATTGGTCTGACAAGTGTCAGGAATCTTTTGACAAGTTAAAGACCATGCTTAAGAATGCACCAGTTCTTTCTGCACCAAATTTTAGCCAATCATTTAAATTATCTGTTGATGCAAGTGATGTAGGGGTTGGTGGAGTATTGATTCAGGAAGACAAAAGTGGTGTGGATCACCCTGTGTGTTATTTTTCTAAAAAACTAAACAAGCACCAGAAAAATTATTCCACAATTGAGAAGGAAAGTTTGGCTTTGATATTGGCTTTACAGCATTTTGAAGTGTATGTCACCTCAGCTCTTTCTCCAATTATTGTGTACAGTGATCACAATCCCCTTACTTTCATCAACAAAATGAAAGATAAAAATCGGAGATTGTTGAGATGGAGTTTGATATTGCAGGAATATAACATTGACATCAAACACATCAGGGGAAAAGACAATGTGATTGCAGATGCACTCTCACGTGCCTAGAAATGTAATATTGCTTGATGTAATTAAGTCCAGTATCATAAAACATGTTCTTATGTAATTTCGACTATCACATGTATAATCATTACCACCCTTACAACAAGATTGAAAGAGGACAGCTACTACAACTACTGCTACAGCTAACACTACTACAACTACTACTAGTACAACTGCTACTAGCATACTCACTATCCTTCCGCTAATATTGCTACTACTGCTGCTACTACTACTACTGCTATTAGTAGAACTACTAGTACCATCACTCCTAGTACCAGCATCACTACCATCATCACCACTAACACAACAACAGCAACCACTACTACTATTATTGCTGCAAGCAATACCATTTCTATCGCTGCTGTTAGTCTATTGCGACACATATCTTTCAGTCCAACTCTCTGTTAGCCGAAATCATTTCCAGACCGTATGATGAAAAATTGGGGGCTGGACAATACCCATATCTCGCTGTCTGTTGTAGCTGCGGTACAATATCATACTTTGTAGTGTTAAAAGAGACTAGTAGGTAAATTGTTATCCCTGCAAGGGACACGCAATGTCTAATTTTCCTATGGATAAAGGTTATGAGAATCTACTTTGTAAACGGATACATTTGTACAGAAACTGATTTTATTCTTTTGTAGTGTAAAAATTTGAATACTTATCTCGGCAGGTGTTTGTGGGTCAAATATAGTATCACACGTTTGTATATACATGTATTTAACTCAAGTTACGGATAGACACTTTATTTTAACTTGAGAGGGGTAGTTATTGATTTAAAAAAAAACAAAAAAAACATTTGGAGAAAATGTGAACCGTACTTTTTTGCCCCCCCCCCCCCCCCGCCATCCCCGAAAACTTATTGATAGGCACTGATTTAATTTTGTTGTTTTTTGGCAAATATTTTGAAGAAAAAAAACAATGATATTTACAGATTGTTTGCCAAGTAACAGGTTTGCCATTTTTTTTGTTTTTGTTTTTTTTGTCTACATAAAATATCCTAATAAGTAATAACGAAAGCAATAGAAATTTTGAAAATAACCCAGAATAGGAAAAAGAAAAGTATGACTTAGATCTTGGTTTACAATAGACTATGTAAAATAATCGAATTTAAATGATACCCATCTCAACACACACACACACACACACACACACACACACACACACACACACACACACACATATATATATAACGGAAAATACTTTTTCTGCTCCACACATGTTTAAGTATAATATTATAAATAAATAAAATTTCCTTGCATATTTATAAAATATGATACTATGAACAACCTACACAGAAATATATAAGAAAGAATAGAAAGTGATGCAAACTACTGATACTAAAATGTTAACTACTTCTATAAATATTTCTAAAAATCACAATAAAGTGACCACTATTGTATCATTACAAAAAGTACGAGATATTTCAATGAAAAGGAAATGCAGAATTCATAATAAACAGCACAATATATAAATTGAGTAAAGTCACTGGTACTATTGCTTCCATGTACATTTATCATTGGTGAACATCTCATTGCCTATATATTGAATTTTGTGCCTCGCACCAACTGACCACACCATATTCTCTTTCAGTATATAACTGGATTGCATGCTTCTGCTTGCACTTGTATAATTGAGAGCAAAAAATAGTTACTTACAAGCCTTTTGCTATTTATATTGCTATTTTGTTCACCGTAATAAAATAAAGTGGACAATTGTTGTTCTCGGGAAAGGATATCTGATGTACATGTAATGTATACTTAAAATATAGATTCATTCATTCATTTGTTGGAGAAAGTATCAACTTTATTGTTTTGTAGCCCGTCCACTTGCATAGGCGAATGTTAGCGTTTGCATACATTGTCACAATGTGAACATTCTATTTATTGAGACAGACTGCATATTACATGTTTTTGCATAAAGCCTTGTAGGAAATTCAAATGTGTCTGTTTGCTTGTCTGTCTCTTTGTTTTCATTTTAGGATGACCTTATTAAGGGAGTAATTTGACCTCATCTTTATATTTGTCAAGATAAAGGTTGAGAAAATGAACCTTGTATAAGTGGTATTAGTTGTGTTCCAAGTATCACATTATTCAACACTAACTCTTGGGTGCATTACCTATCACGTAATTCGGTGTAACAGTGCAAGGAAAGTAACACACTATCTATCTATTTATCTTAACAAGTTTACTTCCTTTTAGACATTCTCCTATTTCTCGTCAGTGTGAGGAGGGATCACAAATAGTCAAAATAAAAATATATATTGCCTCATTCGCTTGCTAATAGACAGGAAGAAAATTATTGTAGGCAATTAACTAACAATGTTCAGTAAAAACAAATTGGATCCTACTACATCATGAACAAAACGAATTTTGAGAGTAATGTGTCGTCTAAATCATAAAATCGTTAAGAAAAAGCCTGCGCTCATTTCTGTAACACTATCGACATGTTCACGTAGCTAGACAAATACTATATAGAAAATTAAATTAAATACCTAGTTTATTTTTCGTTGCAAAGACAAGATATTGTAAATGAAGATAAATTACAAACTGATACAAAATGCTAACAAATCATGATAGATTTGTTACTAAATCGATTAGTATGCATCGATTTTAATTCTATGTAGCATAAAAACACACATATATACATACATACATACTCACACTTACCTATCTACCCGTCCACCAACCCACATACATACATACAATGTCTATGTCAGTTCAAGAATGGTCTTTCTTGTAATTCTGCCACTTTGTGCTTTAAAACATTTGTAAATAGACCAACATCATCAATATTAGCAGAAACAGCTGTAGCTTTATATTGAGGTCTATACGAAAACCATGATGAAACATGTCTGCAGTTTTGTATATCTCTTTAAGGTCTGTAAACTATTTCGTAAATGATTAAAGTAAAATATATATGCATCATTTCACATTTACTATACCCTATTTCACTATTGTTGTCAATATACGCAGATGACTACTGTTAATCAACAAAAAGATTCTTTAATTACCATGGACTGTATCGTTCATAGACCGTTCCAAGTTGGTAATTTTCATTTCTATTCTTTAGATCCTTTCTTTTAGATGTTTCAAAACTGCTTGTGTTTAGTGCAACCTTTTCTGGATAGTTTTTTGTTGTTGTTGTCTGTATTAGCTATTCACGAACTATATAACATGGTCACGAGACTCGTCTTTCGAATCCGATCCTGGGTGGCAGGGTTACATAGGCTCAATGTAGACACAAGTTACTATTGCTTATATTTGTCAAAACTAATGCAATATTCAGATTCCCTGATGGATTGAAATAATTCTGAAACATTCTTTTTTTGCACAACATGATAAAAGATATGTGAAAGTTTGCTCATTGTTTTAATCATATATCTTAATTTATCACTGCCCTTATCAGTACTCACATCTATTGCCGTGCATTGCGGTAGCACTCTGACCTCATCTTATGTCAATCGCGAAAAAGCGTTAATGGCGTATGCTATACATGTACCTTACCCGTCTTTATCAATTTGTTCCCTAATTTGATATAAACCCCTTTTTGTCTTTTATGTAAGCCGCATTGGCTTTGAAGTTAGAGTACCATACTCGCGACCAAAAGGATGCTGATTCGAATGATGTCTAGGCCAGGCCAGGTCAGGTCGGTCGCCAAATGGTGTGGTTTTGGGCAAGACACTTTACTCCAAATTTTCACGGCCCTATATAAACATTCATGTGTTGATTTGCCGTTAAACACCAATCCATCAATAATTTTTTTATGATTGAGCTCCAGACATATTTGCAGAGTGGCAGTTGGTTTTTCCTTCATGAAGTTTCTACGAAAAGTATCAGATAATAAAATCCACTTTATGATCTTACACTATGTTTCCCTTTCTGTATGGATTTAACGGTCTCATTGATCTCATCTCCATTCCCTAACGAAACACGCTCAGATCTTTTCGTCAAGGATCAAAGAAAAAAATTTAAAAAAAAATCATCTAGGAAATATTACAGACGCCGCCATTGCATACCCATGTACATTGTTTACTATATGATATCAAGTGACGTCACATATCGGCAAAGCGTTCATCAAGGCCATTCATCGATTGGGACGAATTTCTCTTGACTGGGGTATTCATAAGTTTCTTTTTTCAAGTTTGAGCTATTAAGAGTTACATGTTATTTAACTTATTGAAAAAATGGTATCATGATATTTCCGGCAAAGTACTATTTTACCTGGCGCATTTCAGCATTCCACAGAGTTCTCCGCCATTTTTCGGGATTTTCTTTTTTAACAGCGTATCACTCGATCAATTTATTTCCGTGGTAGATTTTCAGTAGAAAGCCTCGAGATGTTCCAATTGCTCCCTTCCCTATAGATTGATCATGTGAACAAGCAGATTGTCTCTGTCTGTAGTACTTACACGGTACTTAAGGTGTGCATTTACATTTAAACTCTGCAAAAGTTTCACGGCGATTTAGATGTTGTATAAATGGCGGATCGCCTAGAAAATTTTAGTGTCTTTCAACTTAAGACTATTCTTTTCATCGTTATTCGTCAGTGCTTTCCAGAGACAATTCCAGGCATGAGTACACTATTTATGTCTCTTCTCCACTGCTGAAACCAAAAATCCACATTCCATCCCTAAACTAATTTCACATTTACACAATAAACGTGTTCTTTGTAGCTTCTATTTAAAATTATTTTATTGTGATCGAAGTCCACCAAGATCATTCCGTTTGGCCTGTGCAATTTCTTGGGACACCCTGGTGTTGGGGACTAAATGTAGTTGCTGTATTAATTATGTTCAATAGCATGGTGGTGTTTTAAAACGAAGCTCTCTTTTGTGTTGATGTTCCAGATCAGAAACAATGTCCTGTGTTCACATGTTTTGCGTTTTGAGTTGTTTTACTTCACAATGTTAGATTAAACATGTTTGATGTCTATATGATAATCAATCATGTGTATGAATAAGACTTATAGTTATCATGGGACAGCGAGACCATTAGTTTTGCCAACCCTAAGGTTATTTATATGTGACCTGTTAAAATGTGCCATGCTGACAACTTTATCGATTTATTTACATCATGATACTCGTGGGTGTTAAGAGTAAAATAATGGAAATTATCCTGGTGTAATTACATTATAACCTATCTACCCGAAGGTAAGGGATCCCCACTGATCAATCACTCCTTTCTTCTTGATTCTGTTGTGATTGTTTTGCAAACTACACTTCCTTATTCTTTATTAGGGCAGCTAGAAGCTCATAACATGCCGTTATCTATGCATTTTATGCAAGGCAATGCAGCATTGGTTTAAACAATTTTTAATTTCAAATATTTCAAGAATAAACAATCAAACAGATTTGGAAACAAATGTTGTGTATATTATTTGTGAAATCACTTTCTATATATTGTGATGTTATATACATGATTGGGTCCAAATTGCTGTCTTATTAATGCTGCATTGAATGTCCACACTCCAGTGTTCCGTGTAGCTTGTGCCTCATGATGTCACGAGTTCTTCTAAACAAGTGTACTGAAAATCTGTGTTGAGATTTGTTCACATGTTTTCGGAGATATTTTACAGAAAAACACAACTTTGATGTTTATTAAGACGATCATGGGCCATACCTCTGTCTATGCTGACTATTAAAATCCTTACTCGAGTATTTCGACAGCTTACAAAATGTACATCATATATTGTTTGCAACACGATTTGGTGCATGCTACATGCAAGAATGCCCACAAGACTTTAAAATGTAGACATAAATAGCTAGACTTTATATAGAGGCGGTGAGACAAAATTCGAAGAGGCAATAAAAGCTAAAGAAGACAAATATAGCTGCCTCAAAGACATTGTCTCCCGCCAAACAAACAGCAGATTCCAAAGTGCAAAAAGCCTGGCACTTGGTGTCCGTGGGGTATATCATGTATTGAATGACGATGTTTTGACCCCCCCCCCCTCTCACATTAAACACCAGCAAAGTGAAAACAGATTTAGCAGCGCTGGTGTTACGACATTCTATTAAAATAATGAGGGCATTTTCCGGCCTATCAAAACATCACATACCAACGGATAATAACTAAACGCTGAACCTACTAGATATATATATATATAATCTGGACCAGACCCTTGATACACATTTGGTCCAGTCACTTGCGTTACCAGCTGGCAGATGTAATTCCAAATTCTAAATTAAGTCGGCATGGTACATTGCATAATGCCGCAATGAAATTAACACCCATAAATGTCTTTTCGCACTGTCGTGACAGGAGAGTAAGTGGTTTATAGCCCCCAAAATATGGCTAGAGGATGTCGATGGTAGGAGTTTCGTATGTTCGATAGTGCAGCAGTCCTAGTTGGTGACCATCTTGAATTGTGACCTCCCGATTCAGACCGTGCCTTAACCTGTCGAAATGCCCATGGACATCCTTATGATCTGTGATTCGGACAATACGCGTCTAGCAGACGTTAAATGGAAAAGTAGACTATTGTCTACCAATATAAATAGACAGAAATAGCTAGACTTTATATCATCTGAATATCAAATGTGGTTGAAAGCTAACAAGAAATGTGGACTATGGAGCATTAATATGAACATTTTGGTGAATCATACATTGAGAAAGGGCCATAAATATGTGAAATAATGTAAGAGGAATCATACTTATCGAACATGTTTGATCCTGTCTGAGATCTTGGTAAGATATAACTTCAGGTAAAATGTAGTTGATATCCAATACAATTTAGACTGTAGAGCTTTAACAATAATATTTTAGGGACAAATGTTAACAAACATTGTTAATTCGTCTGAGATCTTGTTGATATATTTATTCATGGCACATTTGGTCGAACCAAATATGAACTGTGCACCGGTAACATGAAACATTTAGAAGCAGTTTACATTGGAAAAGGGCAATAACCTTCACAAATATTGACGGACACTACTGGGTGTCAGATTGGTCAGATAACATGTG
Source organism: Margaritifera margaritifera (assembly GCA_029931535.1). Taxonomy (NCBI): domain Eukaryota; kingdom Metazoa; phylum Mollusca; class Bivalvia; order Unionida; family Margaritiferidae; genus Margaritifera; species Margaritifera margaritifera. The sequence continues at coordinate 315,183 of JAQPZY010001119.1, forward strand.
AGGCATACCATAATACCACATTTTATTATAATTCAAAAAGAAACATGAACTCTACAATGTAAATCAGATAACGTTGACGCAGATCCCTTGCTGATCGTTACCAGAGTGTATTAGTCAATGAGTTGTATTTAGAGTTTAAAGGGCATTTTGAAATACATATTTGTTGTATTATATTTACCATTTTAATGTGAGAACCTGACACAAATATCCTATCCAAATTTATCATATTAGGGTCACGGTGGTTTGGCATAGCACACAAGCCAACCACAAAGTATTCGATTCATGAAACTCGGATGTAGTTGTTGATATAATGCTATGCTGAAACGCAATTTTGAATGTTGTTCTGTGGATACGCTTAATGCTGCAATACCATGAAACATGCTTCATTTATCTATCTATCTACCTACCACTATCTGATAATCTCTTGATTCATCACTTAAGTTCTCTAGAGTACACCATCATCAATAAACAAGTTTACAGTTTCCCTACGAATGCCCGGAACGATGGTCTAGGTCACTGGAACACGAGGCAATGTCAACTTGAGATTGAACAAAGCGTTGTAGCTGTTTGTTCGCTCACAACTCAATATTGGGTTAGGCGTGCGCAGTGTGAAGTGTGAACTGCCATATTCATAGTGGTAGATATCAGCCTTCAGACCTCAGTTATTATGTCAATACTTTTGATGGGTAGGGGTGAAAATTGTGAAACAAGAGGTGAAAGGTGTGTTTTGGCAAGTACCAGATAGGAATGGTAGTGAATGAAACAGTACTTTTCATGGAATACCTATGAATCGATGAGTAGAATTTATGCTACGATTAGAGATGGGAAAATATTTCAGCTGCAGATATCTTCCATAATAATTTAGGTTCAGTCTTGGTCAATATTGGAAACCATTATTGTCTCTTCACAGTAGTCTGTACACATCAAATTGACTCCAAGGAATAAATATTATTATTACGAACTTCTTCGAGCAGTTACATCACTTCAGTATCCTATCTATCGTCAAAGTATCAATCATGTTCCTCGAAAATCGAAACGTAAGCGTAAAGCATATATTGTGTTGGAAACCTATTCTTCGCATAAGATACAAACGTGTGTAAAGGTCCAATTTATTATTCGTTAAAAGAATAAAAATCTTGGAACAGGTTTGTCTATACAATACGACTAATTTTCTATCAAACTAATTTCATAATTTCAACAAATTATATTTTAAAGCATAATATTTTGAAGTAAATTAACTTTTGTCCAGTATCATGGATTTTCTTAATGAAAGTTTTAGCATTTGTGAAACTTTTGGGAACCACAGATCAACAACGTGTCATTCATTGACGTAGTTTACAATGAAACTATCAATGGTTGCCTAAAAATAACTACACGTACTATATAATGCTATGTACCCGAGTCATGCTCGGGAGATTAACACTGTTGTTGAGTTGCCTGATAAACTAGAAGGACATTATTGAGTGAATCAATTGAACTACCGCAATCAGCTAGAAATGGAGGATTGTACCTCTTTTCGCAGCGTTCTTCTGGCGTGTATCAATAATGGACTAGAGGAGAAAAAGTACGCGCCATGGATAGAATATCAGACAAGATTAGCTGCTGAAGACTCAGTGATAGTAGAAACCACCTTGAGACTTTGTAAGGAATTTCATGACCATGATCCCCAGATATTTCAACAGATTTTGTCAATAAGCCATGACTTATATATTACCAAGGAGAACATCTATGTTGCATACTCTTCTATCTGTGAAGGGGTAATGCACTGGAGCAAAGTTGTGGCTATTTTAGTCTTTGCTCGCACAATGTCAGTAGAATGTTATAGAAGGAGTGATGAGACAATGATTTCTTACATTATAGATTGGACTTGTGAATTTGTATGCAGATTTGTTCAGGAGTGGATGAACAAAAATGGAGGTTGGGTAAGTGCACACGGTTATGAAAAATCTGCATGGTATCTATCTATCATTCACTCGATATTTATCTCTGTCTTTTTCTCTGTTTTATGAATGTATACATACCGTGGGTATTAGTTCGGAAGGGACATATTTAAATTAATCTTAACATTCAATCGATCTTTTTGGTATAAACCGCATACTCTTCCATCTGCGAAGGACGAACGCATGGGAGTAAAGTTGTAGCGATTCTACTCTTATGCAAAGCACATTGTCATTGGCATGGTGCAAAAGATGCCTACATTACATAAAATACTAAACAATTACACAAAAAGTTTTGTTGCTAAAAATCCCCATGGAAACATAGTTTATGCAAATGAGATGGCAAAGGAAATTTTATTGTTTTTAACATAATGTAATTCTTTAGATCACATGACAAATTTAAGGAAATGTACACATATACTCTAATATCATGAGCAAATGAATGAAAACCCTTCGAATTTTCTGCGTTCGATCGATGGTTGATGTCGTGCCACCTACCTCGCATGAAGTATGCACATATGTTTCATGTACGTATTTAATCTTACAAGTATGTAAAAATGGTTCACACTATCTTGTCACAATCTCCCAAGAGTAGCGTGCTGTGCAGAGGTGTTTTTTTCCTAAATAAAAAGTAATGCAATTTTTCTCTAATATTTAGCTCCTTAAATCAAGAGTTATTGTTTAGTACGAACCACTAGGAAACAAACGCAGACACACTCAAAACATACACACGAACACTTTTGATTTATGCTTGTAACCAAGTAAATGACCTATCCAGATGCATGTATACCACTTGCGCTATAGGACTACGTGAATCATGCAGATACCATTTGTAGAGGTCGAGAGGTCGACACCTTCCCATATGATTAATTTCTAGGAAAGAAATCGTTCATTATAGTTATATGATTATCTTGAAGTGAAAGGTGTTTACAAATGTTTTGATTTAAATTGCAGTTCGGATTTGTCGAGCACTTTACACCAAAAGACAACATCAACTGGGGATCGCTATTCGATACTGTCAAAGACGTGGTGATAGGAAAACTGGCTCTGAAAAGTTTCTAAATAACGAAATTGAAAGAGAAAGACAAGTATCAAGTACCAAGAAGTGTTCGTTAGAGAGTGATAGATCGCATTTACTCATTTGTTTGCCATGTGCCTTGGAAACACGCTATACAAGTTGGTTACTAAAAAGTGTCTTTGAAACCACTACAAAGAAAATGGACAGAATAAACTTTTCAAGTGGCAAGGTGTATCGTATCTGAATGATAGTGTACATTAATATACATCGAATTACCACATGTACAAATTGAACGTTTTAAGTATCGATTTTTCTTTGCAAACGACACCTCGTCTTTATTATTGTTAGTATTTAACGAGTTTATCAGCTAGTTATCGATTGTAGAAATTTAAACGCTTTTACAGTTTCTTTATATGCATTTTATGATATATGTTGATTAGCACTTTATTTTACTTGCACTTCAATAGTATAATGGGAAGACCTCCACGAGGAAATATTTTAGTATGAGTAGGATGCAAATGAGTATAATATCTTCATTATTGTACCAGCACTAAAATAAGGTCACAGTAATTAATTATATGCAGACTCGTATATATCGTTATAATCACCACTAACACGACAACAGCAACCACAACTACTATTACTGCTGCAAGCAATATCATGTCTATTGCTGCTGTTAGTCTATTGCGACACATATCTTCCAGTCCAACTCTCGGTTGATCGAAATCATTTCCAGACTGTATGATGAACAATTGGGGCTGGACAATATCCAGATCTCGCTGTCTGTTTTAGTTACGGCACAATATCATACTTTGTAGTGTTAAATGAGACTAGTATGTCAATTGTTATCCCTGTAAGGGACACGCAATGCCTAATTTTCCCGCGGATAAAGGTTATGATGAATCTACTTTGTAAACGGATACACTTGTACAGAAAATGATTTAATTCCTTTGTAATGTAAAAGTTTGAACACTTTATATCTACATGTGTTTGTGGGGCAAATATAGTAACATAAGTTTGTATATACATGTATTTAACTCAAGTTATAAAGAAACAAGCTTTGTTTTTTACTCTACAGGAGTATTTATTCAAGTTCTTTTAATAAAAAAGCTTGTGGTGAAAATATCAGCTGTATTCCCCCTCCCCCCCCAAAAAAAAAAAAAAAAAAAAAAAAATATGTATAGAGAGTGAGGCACTGATTTAATTTTCTTGCTTTATTTTAGGTAACAGGTTTGCCACTTTTTTTTTTCTCATAAAAGTTCCTAATAAATAATAAGGAAAACAGAAATTTTACAAACCGATAAAAATAAACCCAGTACAGCATGAAAAAGAATACTTTAACTTACATCTTGGTTCAGTATATATTATGTAAAATATTCGAACTTCAATGTTAACCATATCATCAATATATATATATATATATATATATATATATATATATATATATATATATATATATATATATATATATATAATTATCTGGCAAATGCTTTTCTGCACCATACATTTTTAAATATACAAATATACAAATATAATATTAGAATGTAATTTTCCTTGTATAGTGATTAAATATGAACAACGTACACATAAATATATAAGGGAGCATAGAAAGTAATGCAACCTACTGATACTAAAATATTAACTACTTCTACAAATGTTTCTTAAAATCAAAATAAAGTGACCACTATTGTATCATTATAAAGCGTACGAGATATTTTCACGAAAAGAAAATGCATACATTCATAATAAACAGCACTGATACATAAATTGAGTAAAGTCACTGGTACTATTGCTTCCATGTACATTTATCATTGGTGAACATCTCATTTTCTACATATGGATGCGATCAGCAAATAGAATGTTGTGCCTCACAAGAAATGACGACACCATGTTCTCTTTCATTCTCTCGCTCTCTCATATTTTATACAGATGTAAATAATTGGATTGCATTTGTATAATAGAGAGTAAAACATAAGTTTAAGCGCTTGATTACAAGCCTTTTGACATTTATGTTGTTATTTTTTAACCGTAATAAAATATATTTAAGCTAAAATCGACAATTGTTGTTCTCGGAAAAGGATATTTGACGTACATATAATGTATACTTAAAAATGGGTTCATTCGTTCATTTGTTATAAAAGAAAGTATCAACTTTATTGTTTGTAGCCCGTCCACTTGCAGAGGTGAATGTCGGAGTTTGCATACATTGTCACAATGTTAACATTTCATTTACTAATTAGGCAGACTCCATAATAAATGGTTGACACAAAACCTTGTAGGAAATTCCTATTTGTCTTTGTCTGTTTCTTTGTTTGCTTTTAGTCTGGCATATTCTTTATATTTGTCAAGAAAAAGGTTCAGAAAATGAACTTTATATAACTTGTATTGGTGTGTTCCATGTATCACATTATTCAACACCAATTCTGGGGTGCATTACATATGAAGTAATTCAGTGTAACAGTGCAAGGGAAGTAACACAGTATCTATTTATTTATCTTAGAAAATTTCAGTTCCCTTTAGACATTCATCCTAAAAAATGTAAAAAAAAAAAATGAATATTAGCAGCGTTTTTACAGAAATTATATCATTTATACCCTTTTAGATCCGTAAATTCTTTCGTAAATCATTATTATTATATAAATATGCATCGTTTCAGACTTACTGTACCCTATTTATTAACCCCCCTATTTATTAACCAAAACTTCTTTAATTACCAAATGTATCGTTTCCAGACTGTTCTAAGTTGGTCATTTTCATCTCTGTTCTTTACATTTTTTGTTTGAGATGTTTCCGAACTGATTGTGCAATGTTGTTTGGCTAGTTTTATTGGTGTTGTTGTTGTCTGTATTAGTCAATTCACGTACTATGTAACATGGTCACGTGGCTCGTCATTCGAATCCGACCTGGGTGGCAGGATTACATAAACTCAAGGTGGATATAAGTTATGATTGATTACATTTATCAAAATTAATGCAATTTTCAGATTCTCTGATGGATTGAATAATTTTAAAACATTCTTCTTTGACAACATGATACAAATATATATGAAAATTTGCTCATTGTTTTAATTATTCATCTTAATTTATCACTGCCCTTATCAGTCACCCACATCTATTGCCGTCCACTGCGGTAGCACTCTGACCTCATCTTATGTCAAACACGAAAAAGCGTTAATAGCGTATGTTATACATGTACCTTACACGTCTTTATCAATTTGTTCCCTAATTTGATATAAGACCCAAATTCACCAATGAGGCGCAATTAGACGTATAAAAATGGAAGAAAAAAAAAATGATCGAGAAACAACAACTTTATTCGCCTATTTTATAGAGAAATATCTGAAATTTAAACTGTAAAAATTTCAACAACACCAATTGACCCATATTTTGTTTATGTTTACTCACAAATATGGTCTCAAAACCTTAATTCTCAAGCAAAATACATACGTTACAAGAGATCTTCTCGTATTTGAAAGTATTTTTTATGATTTACAAATAAAATTATACCGGGAAAATGGTTGAAAATTGTATAATTAGATATTTTGCGATAATTTCACATAGATTTAATTCAAAACATTATTGCGTTTTGCTATTATGAGTTATGAAAAAAGACAGATAAATGTGCGTAAAGTAAAATGAATCTTTACCAAAATTTCTCATATTTTAAATTTCATATAAATTGATAATAATGAATATTCAAAACATCAAAAACATTTTAAGTTGTCAAATTAATACCATTCTAATCATAACAGTTTCCGATTCAAAATATAAGCACGAAAGTTTAAAATGTGTATGCCTTTTTAGTCACTCCAAAAATATAACGTATGTATCAGATACACACGACAAGAGACTGTTCATTAAATCTTTAATTGTTTTCACTCAGTTTTCTTGGTTCCCTTTTGGTCTTGAAAATATGGCATGAAATTATTACAAATATGTTTGATTAACCCTATTAAACACGTACATTCGTCATTTTTGTATTTTTCTCCTGTATGTGACAGTTGAACATCATCATTATTCACAGGATCATTGATCTGATATAATCATTATGACTTATTTTATATTTTATAGGAAGATAAAATTATTAAAATGTTTATGCTTAATTAAGTGAATTCACGAAATTTTAAAATAAAACAAAATAACTACTGTATTTTATAAAATGTTTTTGTAACGTAGAATGGTAACGTATGTGTCGTAGTGTAAAACACGGAAATATTTTAAAGTTCAAACAACTTAAATGTACACTTTTGTGTGCAATTAAAAAGGCCTGAACTTATATACAGTCTCACATATAGAAAACAACATTTTTAGCCGATGAAAGTGAGGGGACTGTTCACGTGTACTGTTTAGGTAACGTATGTATTTCACTAACGTGAAGCAAATGCATTGTTAATTAATTCCATTTCGGCATCAGATATTTTGAATAGTCGTTCAGATTTTCCAGATGGAATAAGAGATTCGACTTTACAAAGGATATTTTGTTCGTCAATCCGGCCATTTGAAGAGTCCTTTTGCTTGTTTCATAAAGTTAATCTCACAGTCTTTGTCGTCCATATCAATTTCTTCAATCCTTCCAAGGTACCATTTTCCATCGTATACGGCAGCTACGAAGTCTCCTTCTTTAAATCAAACAAATGCAGGCGACGAGGTGTCGTTTTCAGAGATTGTAGGATCCATGGCTACGTCTGACTGTACAGATGGATGGGTACTACTTGGTGGGTCACTGACAGTGACTGACGAAGTGCTCTCGTCTGGTGAAGTGGCCAGCTGACTCCAAGAGAAGTTCTGAATTGTCCAGCTGTCGCAGTAAGAACCCGTAATGCACACTGAACAGTAGCAGGAGGTTTCACGGGTCATCAATTTTTTAGGGTCATCAGTGATGCCGACTGAGTGATGTTTCATTGTGTTTCGTAATGGTTTTGTCTGAACTGAATTGAGTTCACATTGTTTCAGTTTGGTTGCTTCACTGGAGACGTGGATGAAGCGTACTCCAGTCATACTTGATTTTGTTCCACATGCCTGAAAATCCCAAGCATCATGGGTTACAGCATTTCCCTGTCGTATGTCTTCATCTGCCATTCTTTTTACTGTCCCTCCCAATCCATCACATGGCCCTTTCCCATGCCCCACTTCGAAGTAATTCCACTTGGCGCCAATGGAGTACAGGTTTCTGTGATTAGCAATCAAATATAATATAAATCTGTTTCTGTACTTGCTTGACGGTGAATCTGTCCAATAATGGATAAGCTTAAGATTAGGTTTCATCTCCTTCAGCTCCGAAATGAGCCTGTCCAGAAATGCCGCAACTGTGCCAGAAGAATGTGACATTTCATCACTGACAAAAACGAAACTTTTGTGTTTGAGTTTATCGTTCTCTTTGAGGTATGCAACGACTGGATGGAGGGTAACCATAGACTGATTCCAGTAGACCGTCTGTATTTCATCCAAAGACCTACAAGAAAAAATTTCTGCAAAGTCCATCTGTACAACAATTTCATCTTCAGGAAGAGATTCTGTTAGCTGCCTTATGTGCTGGTACTGCTCACGGACTCTCTGTATATGCTGGTCAAAAAGGTCTAACTGCTTTTTCAGATCTTCTTTTAAACTTTCTACTTGACTTTCGATTTCCACGATTTTCATTTTGGTTTTCCCGTTCTCAAGTGTTACTTTTTTCCAGGTCCTATAGACAACATTGCTGGGCAGAGTTTTGAGAAGTTCATGAAAGTAATCTGCATTACCGATTAGATTTTCAGGATTCTCGCTTATTTTGACTCCATTCTTTCTTAGAGCTTGAACTTTGAGGGCCATGTTTTGATGGTGTATACATTGACAAGGATTTCTGGAAATGAATGAGGCAAGCAGTGTATGTTTTGGTCTCAAACGTCCGAATGTAGTTAGAGAAATAGTGTGATTGGGAGTTTCACATTTGTATTTGTAGTGAAGATTCTTGAAGTAATCGGTCAGGACCCGTGTCTGTAATTTTTCTCCATTGTCCATTTTTTTGGAATCTGCCTTGCCTGGCTGTGCACGACTATTATCGTCTCGCATCATGAAATCTCGGACTGATGATGTAATTGAACGCGAGATGCATTGTCGTCTCTCTTTAAAATAGGCGAGACCTTTGTCGTTTACATTTCCCAGAGAGCGCCTACATAAGCCTGTGAAGCTACTTAACTTTTTTAAACATCGATACTTTTTCGTTATCGACCCAGAAATAATCTGATGTAGAACACGGCGTCTTTTTAGAAAATGCGACTGTTTTGACGCCTTTATTTCAGACAAAACTGCATTGCATACAAGGAGTTTTCCTCTTACAAGATTCCGTCTTCTTGGGGTCAGATATAAATTTTCAACATCTGCATCGGCTCTTGGTGTTAATTTCTTAGGTGCTGTGAACAGTCTGAGTTTTTCACTTAATCGCTTAATTTTCTTACTTTTTGTCGTTATCTTACGTCTCAGGTTTGAAACGTCAGATTTCAGAATACCTATAGTTTTGTGGGCACGCCGCAAGAGCCCTACGCCTGATCATCTGCAAACCTTTTCCTTTGTTACTTTTAGTAATAATGGTATCCTTACTATCAGGTGATCATTCTGCCCTTCATTTCTTGGTACAATATCACTGTCATATCCACTGGTCTGTTCACTTATGCTTTCGTTGCTTTCTTCTCTTTCTTTTTTTCTCAGCCGTGAAAGTCTGTTTCTTAATTTATTTTTCATGTTTCTCTCCTCCCTTTTCTTCTTACTTACTTGTGACGATGGCACATAATATTGCCTTTGCCTAGCTCTCTCTTTTTGGAGGAACTCCAGACCTTTAGCCTTCCGGCGTTCTCTGTAGGCCTTTTGTATATCTTTTCTTGTTTTGGCCATTCTAAAATAAACAAGAACGAGTCAGTACAAACCTAGAGTCCCCCCGGTTTCACCGGTAGGGGACTAATAACGTAAATATCGATAATACGTTACCAAATTATCATGTGAAGTATTGAGTATAGCTGAAATTAATGAATTTTTTTAAATAAATATTTACACTCATGGTTTGTTTCTAATTTACCTTTGCATTGATATTTTTTTAGTTTGTTTGTAATTTACCTTCGCACTAAAGATTTGTTCTATTTTTTTTTTTAATTTTTTTTTTGTTTTTATGCTAGTCCTTTAACCATTAGTTACCGAATATACTCATGTCATTCATAGTCACTTTTAAAACTTTTTAAAAATTTATCCAATATTCATTGTTTTTAAGAATAATTGTATAGTAGAGCTAAACTGAAGATCTAAATTGTACTCATATTTTACACTGATAATCATTTTTGTTCTGGATTAATTCTTAATACATACGTTACGCTCTGTAACGTATGTATCAGTACTTTATACACAGTGATTACATCGCTTGTAAACATAGAGGTCACTATATTTTAATGTGTGATGTCTACTCTTTCTTTTTCACTGATTCCTGTCCAATAAAAACGTAAATGTCAATCAAAAGTTTTAATTTGAATCGCTTACCTATAGGTGGTCTTTAGTACATAGAGTATAACACAATTTTACTGGCTTGTCCTCGTTGTACTTGATTTTTTTTTACTGAGAATTTAAAGATAGCGGCATGACACCTTTCAGCATGCAAAGTTGGCCGGCTATCATCACGTGTTCCGTAGTTTAGTATATCTTTGTCACGTATGTATCGGTAACGTACGTATTAAAATCTGTCAAAATATTACTTCATAGATTTATCAAGATTTTATTTTCAGACATATATGAAACATGATTACATTTTCGAAGGGTTTATTCAATCTTTTGATTTTGATTTCATATTATTTGGATCAAGTAACGTAAGTATCCCATATTTTATAACCAATAAACATCACAACATATGGCACGTAAAAAATGATATGCATCAACAATAACCGTGCATAAAAAAGGGTTACGTATGTATCATGACCTTAGCGACCTACATTCTGAAGCCTCGTGAATGAATGTTCAGGGTATAATTATTCAAAATTTGCTTTTAGATATCTCAAAGAGTATACACGATTGATTCAGAGACTTTTTAATTCAATCTTCAGTTTTATTTTTCATCTTTATCTGACAGAATTAGCTCGTAATTACACTGACGACAGTAACGTAGGTATTGATATACACCATTTAGGTTGCGATATTTTCAGATCCAAGCTTTATTTATTGTTTACGTTCATTTTTTTGGAATGATAGGAGTATATTGATATAGCAAAAAGGTATGCATTAAGGAAAGAAACGTATATAATGAGTTTACGTGTCAGCGACATTAATTTGTGCCTCATGAATTTGGGTGATAAACTCCTTTTTGACTTTTATGTAAGCCACATTGACTTTGAAGTTAGAGTACCAGACTCGTGACCAAAAGGATGCAGGTTCGAATGATGTCTAGACCAGGACAGGTCGTCATGGTGTTGTTTTGGACAAGACGGTTTACTCCAAATTGTCTCGGTCCTATATAAACATTCATGTCATGATGTGCCGTTAAACACCAATCAATCAATAATTTTTTATGTTTGAGCTCCAGACATATTTGCAGGGTGGCATATGTTTTTTTTTCTTCTTCTTCATAAAGGTTCTACGATTACAATCAAACGATAATGTCCACCTTTTGGTCTTAATATTTTGTTTCTTCCTTTCTATGGATTTAACGGTCTCATTGGTCTCATCACCGATCCTCAACGAAACACGCTCGGGTCTTACCGCTAAGGATCGGAAAACAACATCTCGGAAATGTTACAGAAGCCGCTACTGGATTACATTGTTTACTAAATGACATCATGTGACGTCAGCAAAGCGTTTATCAAGTCCATTCATCGATTGAGGTGATTTTCTTTTGACCAAAATATTGCTAAGTTTCTTTTCTCAAGTATGAGCTATTAGAAAACTGTATGGTATTTAACTTGTGCTAATAATTCCGTAAAGGCATCATGATGCTTTTAGTACAGTATTATTTTACCTGGCGTCGTACTTCAGCATTTGACTGAGTTCTCCTCCGTTTTTTGGGCAATTCTCCATTTTACTCTGTATCACTCAATAAAAGTATTTCCAAGGCGGAATTTTCCTCGAGGTGTTCCGATTCCTCGTTCCTATAGCTCCAGAATGTATATTCTACCCAAAGTGAAAAAGCAGATTCTCTCTGTCTGGAGTAGTGGAGTGGTTATTGTGTGCATTTACATATAAGCTCTGCAAAATATACACGGCCATCTAGATGGAGTTTAAATGGCGGATCACCTAAGATGTTGGAGTGGCTTTCAGCTTGGAAAGTTTCTTTGATGGATTTATTCGTCAGTGCTTTGCAGAAATAATTCTAGATCAAGAGTATTGGTACAGTGTTTATGTTTCTTCTTAACTGCTGGAGCCTTAAAGCTACATTCCTTCCTTAAACCAACTTTGGTGTAACGACCGAAATCCACTTAGATCATCCAATTTGGCCTGTTTAATTTTTGGGATGCCCCGGTATTGAGGAATAAACATAGTATTGATTATACTCAGTGACCTGTTGAGGTCCTAGATTAGAAACATGCGCTGTCTTCATGTGATTGTTTTGGTTGTTGAGTTGGTCTATTTCACAATTTTCGGTAGAACGGGTTTTGAGGTCCAGAACGATAATCGCGTATATAAATAAGTATTATAGTGACAATGGGACAGAGAGAGCATGTTCTTTGCCAGCCCTGGAGTTAATTATACATGGCCTGTTTATGCTGCATGTGATAAGCGTGGATGTGAAAGTTAACATACTGAACATCATATTAGTGTATTTAAGTGCTAACCTGTCCACCCAAAGGTAAGGGATTCCCACTGATCTATCAATCATTTTTTTTCTTGATTATGGTGTAATTTTCTTACAAATTACATTTCCTTATTCATCTTTAAGAGAACTAGAATTTCATGCCATGCCGTTAAATCAGTTGGCAGTTGTTGTTGTTGTTGTTTTTTGTTTGTTTTCCTAATGCCAATCTCTGAAAGAGAATTTCAGGGTCAATGTGGATGGCTTCATGATCAACTTTAACTGTGATCTTGCTACTTAGAGTGATTGCCTGTTGACTCTTCTTGAAGGAATATTTGTAGATGTCCTGGCCTTTCATAGATTCTATTATCTTCTGTCCAACGGCTGGTGCAGTGTCCACACTGACCGATTCCTGTGCCACCACTCCTCAGACAATGCTGCGGAGAGAATGATTTTCACAACTGAATGGGTTTCTTGCCTCCAAGACCTGTACCAGTTTTTCAGTGTCTTTGCAGTCTCATTCTGTTCCTTGCATTAGATATTTCCTTGCGTTGATCACTGGTTGGAAGATTAACCCTGCACATTCTTGCATGGCATGGTTGATGTCAGTGCAAGCTGGCATTGAATTGACACAGACAAGCCTCTGTGGTTCTAACATACCTCTACCTCTGGTAAGTCTTCCAGTGGTCTTAATGCTACGCATCGGCACTTGCTCAATTATGAGGTCAGTGGAAAGGCCTCCCCAGAATCTCTCACTACGTCGTACAGCATGGTGTCCTTTCATAGAGGCTTCATACACACTTGGATGATTTGTTTCAAGACTTGTCATTTCTTGAAGATAGAAATGAACTGTCTTTGCATAGGGATTATGCCCTGCTGCAGCAAAATAAGGGAGCATTTGCCTCATGGAAGACAAATGGATATTCCTAGTTGGCAGTTCCTTCTACTGTTAGAGAACTCTTTAGAATGTCAATCATGTCCATGTACTGCATCCATAAACGGCTTGTTCTGCTGCATTTGATCTGTTCTTTTGTACTCTCCAACTTGCTTGATATAGATAGGATTCTTTCCACATCCTCTTCACTTATATCACTGCCTTGTATTACACTTGCATATATGTTTTGGCCTCCGACATCAAAAGCATTGATTTCCCCTTCTCCAGATACAAACTGAGTGTCATCTTCTGTCACTATTTCCTCATTAAAAAATTCACAATCTTCCCATTTAGACACTTCTATAAACTTCCAAGGTGTTAGCAACTGGAAAGTTGATTCCAAAACAAGAATATTAAACGCAGCATCCACAAGAAAGTGACCCATTCTAGCTCTTGCAATGGCTTTTACAGTCAATATTTGTGTAACTGCATTGCTGCCATATACAATTTCAAGTATCTCTCGAAGACCAGAACCGCTCATTTCAGTGTCTAGTCCACCACAATGTAGCACGACTGACTTCAAGTGGCTGTCATGTGGCTCGTTGCTTATGATAGTATGAGCTTTCCACCACAGTGGCTGGTCAAAGGTTATCGCTGGTGTCACATTATTCTTTCTAGGTTGATTTGTCAAGAAGATCAGTATAGAATAGATACATGACATATCACTTGGGTCCAAGTCAATCATTGGTAGGAATGTGATTGATGCTATCTCTACATGATTCCCTTGATGAATCATTTGCATAAAGCCAGACCAACTGGGGCGTGGCCATTTTAGGATGGGTGAGATCTTCCATAGTATATCTGTAGGTGTTGCCTTGCAAAGCTCTGATTGGAATCTTGTTGCATTAAGGTCAGCAAAAGTGACAATATCGTGAGCCCGTGGAAAGGTATACTGGTGTACATCTACTGTTCCAGCTGAAATAATATTATCTGATGAAACATCACACCTTGGAACAGCTCTTGATACAAACTAACCCGGAGTCATTGCAGCTATCATTCCCATACCATGAAATGTTTCATGGCCATCCAGAGTCCTTACATTATGATCTACATTGTCACTAAAGTATTAAATGAACTGTTCTTCTGTTGTGACAGTTGCCTCAACTTGTGTTGCTGCTGCTCTCTTTTCAAAATTCTTAACTTCGCCATATGAGCTACAAAAACCATGCTGGTGCAGATAATCTATGAGGAATCTTTACCCAAAATGGTGATGAAGTTGCACAGCTAAGCCAATTTGTAGAGGTGCACTGATAACATGCAGTCGAGCTGCTTGGACAATAGTGTGGCCAAGTGATGCTTTTTTCTGCTCTGTCTCTACCTGCCACTCACAGTCTGTCCTTAACTGACTGACACTATGCTGAGTATGCCACTAGCCCCTCCCCCTTTACTATTCAGCTTAGTTTAGTTTAGCTTACTGAAAATCAATGACAGAGTTAATCAATATTGCTGGATAGAATAAATTATCCATACATTCAATTATGTTACAGGATTAAACAGGTTATGATGAAGAGATTTAAAAACCAATGGTCAGACATTATTAAAAAAAAGCTACATTCTATGCAAAAAAGTACGCCTACAAAATGTGAAAATTTCTAATATTTCCACCAACTATATGTTCCTATACTTTTAGTATGTTAATTTGGGGACCTTACCAAAGAGCATTGTGCAAAAATAATTTTAGTTTGCAATATTTTGGACCTTGCAGAAGATTATGCCTGGACTATATGTATCGGCAGGGCAAGCTTACATTATAACTTATTTTGTTATCAATTCAATAAAATCATCAAATGGTGCTAGATTTTGGTTTTGGAGAAACCATTGCCTTATTTAATACATTTATTTCCGAGATTTTATTGACTTTATATTCATTTTATTTAATTTTATATTTAATGTCTAGAAAATTAAAGTTGATCCACTATCAATAACAAGATACACACCATAGTGATTTCTTTATTTAAAAAAATAAAATACCAGGCCATCGCTCTCACCCCATCCAAGCCCCCCATTCGCCTCCACACCGTCGGAAGTTGAATGGTTGGTCCCTAATGTTGGAATGTCTTTTATGTGCGATGTTTCACAAGGAAGCTTTCATTCTTCACTGTTTTCAATAGTTTTTGAGCGTTTCCACGAGGTTGTAGGAATGTTATATCATGATGTTACACAGCAACGTTGAAGGAACATTCCAGCAAGTTCACTAAATTATGTTGCCATAACGTGAAAAAAGCCATAACTATGAAACAACGTTGCTGCAACTTTGTTGCAACGTTGTATTGTTAACTGAGGAAAAAAAGGAAAATATAAAATAATAATAATAATAATAATAATAATAATAATAATAAAACGTAAAGCTCTGATAAGGCTCAAACCGATGCTCTTACTTTCAGTTGTGACTAAATGGTAAACAGTCTTACCTTTACACCATCTCGACTACATGTTTAAGTTTTTGACAATTTACTATATACAGATAGCATGTGGCCTGGTGAGGTTCCTTAGGGTAGCAATTAATATATATATATATATATATATATATATATATATATATATATATATATATATATATATATATATATATATATATAATTGGAATTAGGGGTCGGGTTGTTACGGAATCATACCTTTTTACCTTTTTATAATGATTTAATTTACTAATTTATGATTTCTGTTTTAGTCTGAATAGGGGTTAGCATATCAGTATAGATACGACTATTGCTCGATCAATAAGTGGTCACATAATCAATTGCGCGGGAAATAAAGTCGACCTGGCTTTGTACTTTTTAGAAATCAACATTGAAAGGTCACATTCCATACTACACAATAACATTATGTTTACTCTTTAAGATTTTTAGTACACTAGACCTTTGGGTAAATGACGCGTAACCTAGTTCCTGATTGGTTCTTAGAGGGTTGTGTTATTTTGAAATACCATAGTATTAAAGACGGAGAAAGGATATTCCCTTTTTATTCTACGCACTTAGTAAAGATATATAGGGAATAATCTTTGGAATTATCATTCTTTACAATTGCTTGATCGAGGAGAGGTTATTGAAATTATTCAGTTCAGTGTGGAATTTATTTAATTAGTAATTCATATACAGCTCCGTGGAATTATCGGACATTATTCTAAAACTTGTGAGATTCCAGACTTGCAAGGATTATTTTGGATTACATCAGAACTTTTCAGTTTCAGCACATTACAGGTTATTTTTTCATTCAAAATACCACATCCGGATTATTCGGATTAACAGCAGGAAGTGAACTTTAAAACATTTTAGGACTTTTTAGGATATTCTATACTGTAAGTTATTTTAATTCTTTCACTTTGATTGTTTGTTGAATTATTTTAATTCTTTTAATATTTTAGGAAATTAAAGTTTTGCATTTTAATCTTGAAAGCTTGTTTGTGTCTTTTATTCTGTTACATTACCCCTAGAGTCGTAACAGGATAAATTGGGGGCTCGTATTACGGGATTAGAAATTACAATAATTTCGGGATCCGAATTTAAATATTTTGAAATTTAGATTTAATTAAATATTTTCGAAGTTTTAATATTTCAGAGATTTTGATACTTCGGAAAGTTTTCTTTTTGGGATTTGAATTTCATTGTTTGAAATTTTAGTGGTTTTTTGATTTGCAGATTAAGAAATAAAGAGAAACTAACAGGCTTTCATAATGACATCCAGAGTAGAGAGTTTCTTAGCTGATCCTACCCAGGAGAAATTTGAGTCCTTAAAGAAGGACGAATTACTTGAAATTGCTCAACATTATAGTCTTACTGAAGTGAAGGCTTCCATGTTGAAGCAGGATATTAGAAGTATCTTGATTCAATATTTGGTACAATCAGGTATTTTTGAAGAGGGGGTTTCAAGTGTTAAGAAAAAATCTCCGTCTGGTTTGGGAAAGAAATTACAGATAGCTAAGGACATAGAGATTGAAAAGATCAAACTTCAATGGGAACAGATGCAGATGCAGGAAAGAAGGGAAGATAAGGAAAGGGAAATACAAAGGGAAGAAAGAAGGGAAGATAAATTAAGAGAAAGAGAAGATAAATTAAGAGAGAGAGAAATTCAGAAGGAATTAAGAGAAAGAGAAGATAAATTAAGAGAAAGAGAAGATAAATTAAGAGATAATGAGATACAACGGGGAATAGAGAAGGAATTAAGAGATAATGAGGAAAGAGAGAGAGACAAAGTTAGAGAATTTCAGAATCAAAATTCTGATAGAGAATTCAGATTAAGGGAATTAGAATTGACCAGCAAAGGGCACTCTCATGGCAGTCAGGGTTCATACTTTGATTTGGCCAAACATTTGGGACAGGTTCCCCCTTTTAGAGAAAAGGAGATAGACAAATATTTTCTCAGTTTTGAGAAAATTGCCGAGAATCTGGAATGGCCAAAAGAGAAGTGGACCTCATTATTGCAGAGTGTGTTAACTGGCAAAGCTAGTGATGTTTATACTGCACTCTCATCTGAACAATCTGCTGATTATGAAGTGGTCAAAGAATACATTTTAAGAGCTTACGAGTTGGTACCTGAAACTCATCGTCAAAACTTTAGAGAATGTAAAAAGGAAACAAATCAAACTCATGTAGAATTTGCTTGGGAAAAGAAACGTTTGTTTACAAGATGGTGTACATCTAAGAAGGTTGAAGGCAATTATGATAATCTTGAACAACTGGTATTGATTGAAGATTTCAAGAATTGTGTCAGTGATGATATTAAGGTGTATCTTAATGAGAAAGGAGTTGAGACTTTAGAAAAGGCAGCCATCACAGCTGATGAATATTCTTCAATACACAAGGTTCCATTGATAACTAAAACTTTTCCTCAACAACCTTATGTTAAGAAATTATTTCAAACTCGTTCAGGAAATTTCAGACCTCAGGGTGATGTGATTGTAAAGAATCAAAATTCTGATAGGGAATATCAGAAAACCTTATCTCTGCCCACGTGTTCATATTGTAAGATGAAGGGACACGTTATTTCTGATTGCTTAAAGTTGCAATTTAGGCCTCAGAATTATAATAGAGCAGTTCCAAATGCTCTAGTTATCAAGAAGTCAAGGTCAGGGTCATTTATCAATGAGAATGATATTTGTTTGGAGGCTAGCTTACCTCAGTCTGATTTTACAATGAAGAATAATGAACCATTCATGTCGAAGGGTTCTGTGTCACTTGTTGGTGACTTGGATAAGGCTACTCCTATTAAGATATTAAGAGATACAGGAGCTTCTCAGAGTCTGTTGTTAGATAGTACTTTGCCGTTTTCTGAGAAGTCTTCTACTAGTGAAAGTATATTAATACAGTGGGTAGATTGTGGATATGTTAATGTCCCTCTTCATTGTGTTAATTTGTCATCAGACTTAGTTTCGGGACCTGTGACCATAGGAGCAGTGGCTTCTTTGCCTATTAAGGGCATCCATTTATTACTAGGTAATGACCTAGCTAAAGATAAGGTCGTGGTTAATCCACTTGTAACTAACAAGCTTAGTATGGATCAAAGAGTTGATCATATTGAAGTAGAAATCCCTGGTTTAAATCCAGCTTGTGAAGTTACTAGAGCTATGGCAAGGTATGCTCTTGAGAATATTGTTGTTGAACAGGATGTATTTCCTTTAGCGGATACCTTTGTGGGTCAGGCTTTTCATGAGGTCACTTCTGCTCCTCAATCTAGTATTGATAGTGATACTCTTTCAACTACTATGTCTCATAAAAATAGTCAGGGTGTAATAAGACAAGCACTAGATGTCTTACAACAGGGAGGTTCGGATATCTCCTGTTTGTTTCAGGGGGCTATGACTGAAACTGAAGCCACGCAAGAAGGTACTTGTTACTTCTTGACGAGTGAAGTCCTTGAACGGAAACAGAGATTGCTTAGGGTAATTGCTGGTGATGAGTGGTCAGTTGGTAAAATAGTAGTTCCTAGATACTATCGTCAGGAATTACTTAGTGTAGTCCATGAAACATCGTTGTCTGGTCGTTTAGGAATAAATGAGACGATGTTAGGCAACCAATACTTGTCGGCGAAGTGTGCGTCTACAAGTTTTATAAAAGCTATTCCTTTGTGGAATATTAAAACTGAGACCATAGTGAGAGTTTTGGTCGGGTTCTTCACACTGTTTGGTCTTCTGAAGCTGATACTATATCAGGCTTTAGAACGAATTATTGTAACATATTGTTATGAGATGGTATATAATTGGGAATTGTTGTGGAACAGGAAGGGAGTAGGTTGAAGGTTTCCAATTATTGTTGTTTGCTGCGAGGGGTCAGTGTAGGAGGTTTTTTTAGTCAGATAATAGAGTATTATTTTTGCTACCTATGCCCCAAAAATCCTCTTTAGGTTAAGTATTTTGGTCCTTATACTGCTGACAAAAGGTTAGGGAATTTACATTATTATTAATACTTCTGGGAGGAGAAAGCAGAAACAACGTTATCATGTTAGAATGTTGGAATAATATGAAGATAGAAATAGCCATATAAATTATCGATTAATTTAGTAGTACTTGTCTCACACATTGAAGATTTGAATGAAGATGAGAAATCCGATGGGATGATTTGAAGTCGCTACTCTTCGCACATACTGCCGCCTGAAATTTACGAACTGAAATAGTTGATAGAAGAAAATGAATATTTATTTACAGACATTCTACACGAACCAAATAAATGTGACTGGAGTTTACCATGTTTCAGTGCAGAAACAAAATAACACTTTCCGTATATGTGTAAAGTATAGAAAGTAAATAGAGTCACCGAGACATATTCATTTCCAGTTTCTAGACAGGATTGGAAATGACTAATACGTCGCAAGATATTGACCTATTGAAGAGATTCTACCAAATTTCACTTACGGAGAGAAAGAAAAATTTGCATTCATGACTCCAGAACTTGACCAATACAAAGTCGTATCATTTGGGATGAATGTTCCCCAAGTTTCCCACGTCTGATAAATATAATAACATCCGAATAGAAATTGCGATGCATACATCGAAGATGTCATCATCTGCAACGACATGTGGCAAGATCTAATAGAACCATTCTTCAAGAGATTCAGCGAAGCGAACCTGATCATCAATATTAAAGTGACTTTTATCGTGCCTGTGTTACCTTTTCAGGGCATGATTGTGAGACATGGACAAATAAAATCAATAGAAGCTAAGGTTACGGCTATTTCTTAGTAAAATTTAATCGATGATGTATTTTCATGTGTATAATACAACCGTTGCACTGTTTTGCATACATGACTGTATCATGTATTCATTTATTTTCTTTTTGATATAATTACTTGTATGTTGGAAGTACATATTAAAAAATAAGTTTTTATTGCATAAATCCTTATTTTTTCCGTGATGGTTGAGGGTGTTACGGAATCATACCTTTTTACCTTTTTATAATGATTTAATTTACTAATTTATGATTTCTGTTTTAGTCTGAATAGGGGTTAGCATATCAGTATAGATACGACTATTGCTCGATCAATAAGTGGTCACATAATCAATTGCGCGGGAAATGAAGTCGACCCGGCTTTGTACTTTTTAGAAATCAACATTGAAAGGTCACATTCCATACTACACAATAACATTATGTTTACTCTTTAAGATTTTTAGTACACTAGACCTTTGGGTAAATGACGCGTAACCTAGTTCCTGATTGGTTCTTAGAGGGTTGTGTTATTTTAAATTACCATAGTATTAAAGACTGAGAAAGGATATTCCCTTTTTATTCTACGCACTTAGTAAAGATATATAGGGAATAATCTTTGGAATTATCATTCTTTACAATTGCTTGATCGAGGAGAGGTTATTGAAATTATTCAGTTCAGTGTGGAATTTAGTAGTAAATGTAAATTCATTTTAGTGTTATGGGACGGGTTTATAAGTCGATGGGGAAATTTGATCGTTGGGAAAGTACACGGCTACCCAATGGGTTCCTGGTCGATGACTGTCGTCGGTATTGATGACATAGGCATGAACGTATTTAGGTTTGCGATGGGGAAGTTCATCTTTTGCACACACCGCAGGATTCCAAGAAGAAGTGTACGAACTGCGAGTCAACAGGTAATGAAGTTCCCAGGTATCCATTTTTTCTTGCTTCACGGGTAACGATAAGTCATCAATTCACACTTGACTTTATGCTTGAATTGGTCTCTCAAAGAAGTCGACGAATCACGGACAGTCTCTATACTCTTTTGCAAGAGAGCTTCTTTGCGTCGGATCTCCAGAGGAGTGAGTGGAGGTGAGGAAGAATCCTGCAAGTCTTTATACCACTTTCTCAACACCTTTTCTTCCGAGATCAGAGACCATGCGTCCTCAAAATATTCGTCCATTTTTTCTTCTGCACTCATCATCAAACATTTGTCGTGTTGTGTCTGGCTTGGATGATTGATTTGACATCCATGACAATGTTCTATCGACAGATCTGTAATTTTGCCAGCCAATTCCGTAGCAAAATAGGACACTAAATGTTGTTCTTGTTCTGGCCATCTTGACGGCATACATGGAATAAATCCAGCAAACTTGGGAACACTATTTTTCTCTTCTTCTTCTTTTTTTTTTTTGTTCTGAATGAATCACATCGTCATCACTGGTGGAGGGTGGTGACTGCTGTGCTTCACAAAATCCCTCATCTTCTTCGTCTATCTCCATAGGTTCTTCGTGTTGCATTTCTTTTCTTCTAATAGTCTAGAATCACTTCTCTCAAACTGTTGATATCTAGAGTATTATCAAATTCTGCATACAAGATGACGTTCACCGTCTCGGGTAGAGCTACTGCAAACTGAAGTTCCACACGAAGTTGGCCTGATTTTATAGGGTGGAAATGTCCTTCTTCACTGCTTTGGTCAAGAGTGAAATCAAAACCCCACAACGCATATCCTTTTGGATAATCGTCGTACGAAATGCCGTGGCTGATGTTGGTGCCTAACTGTCCTGTGGCTTCAAACAGGCTCAAGTAAGATCGCAAGTAATTTTTCTGGGCGTCGCCAAAGTTAGGTTCAAAAGGTCTGGTACACAACGTCTGGCCATCTCGACTAACTTCTATCTTTTGGACGTTATAGTGATGCAACTCGAACGGATTTTGATCGATGGTTCCGTTGAGAGCTGAATTTTTGCCGATGCCAATCAGCAAACGTTTGTGGAGCTGTCCTTGGAAGACGTGATCTTCGACTTTGGATCGGAGTCCAGTGGCAATGGTAAATGTTTTCACTTCCACTCGTAGCACAGGATACTTGGCGGTTGTTCTGCTCAAGGTTTGACTGATGTCGTTGGCTACTTTAGGTAAGACTTCCACACGGCGCACGTAAAGTCTGGCTTCTTCGATTTTGGTTTTGTACTCGTTGACATCGGCCATCAAATGGAAGGCGACACTACTGTGATTCAGTCTCAGGCGTACATCCACTCCGTTCAACAAATACTTGTCTTGCAACCACATGTCCAAATATAAACAATCCATCAGTTCTAAAGTGCGCCCTCCTTCGATTTTGTTTCGACGGGCGGTAAATCCCACATTGTGATCTGCATCATCCGCTGTAATCAACACTGTGTCGTTGAACTTTCCCGATGTGTCAGGTTTCCATACCACCGAGGCATCCAGATGAGTGTACTTGGCTTATTTTCCGTACGTCAATAGATTTTCCAAGTAAGCACGGTAAGGGTAAGTATCCATGCTACTGCTGACCAGTTTGTTATTCAAGTACAAATCTACTTAGCTGAACAAGGAATTCATGAAATTATTGACGGGTGCCACTCTGTCATCGGCATCAGGATTGGTGTTGTCCGTTTTGATCACTTTGAGTTTCAAGTACAAGTAGCTGCTATTCAGATCGATGTAATCTTCCGTTTGTCCTTTGATTTCAAATTCGATAGAGCTGAATCCGTCAAAGACGATACAGGATGAAATTCCACCCATTGGGATTCTTGCATCGTCATCATGGTGGTGGTGGTGGTGGGGGGGGGGGGGCATGGTAAACAGATCCAGTTCTGACTTGGTACATTTGCAAGAATCTCGGTGCATCATTTTTAACCGTTAGTAATCAAACACGTCTAATTCTCTGACCGTTCTTCTTTTCTTATTCTTTTTGGGAACACCGTCTGGTTTATGAGCTCTGAAGGGATGTCGTAGTCGTCTCTTTCTGCCTTGTCCTTGCTATGAAGTGAAGGAAGAAGTAATGCCAGGACCAGAAGCGTGAAGCGAATTTATAGGAGTCTCTCGGAGACCCAAAAGATCTTTTCCAGTGTGCATCAACACATTTTTTCCTGCTCTCATAAAGGCTTCTTTCGGATTTTGTTTGTCGATGAGGACGTTTTGCAGAAATTCTTTTCCTTGCGTCAAAGCGGCATCTTTTAAGGCATGCAATCCTCGAGTCACCATGGGTTTCAAAATGGGGACTACCGTCCGAAAAGCCGATTTTAACATATCTCCTAAACCGTGTCCTCGTTGTCGAGCCACTCCTCGGTACACCAAAACATTTTTCTTGTTGCAATTCGCTGGAGAACCTTTTTCGAAAATGTAGTTTCACCGTAATTTTTCCTTTGTCAATGAATGGAACACTTTGTCCCAAATCTCCTTTTTTACTAATGTTGACACTGTCAAAATACGATTTACTGACTGGAAGATAATTTGGATGCACAAATTCACGGTGAACGAGATACGTGTTTCCACCTTTCTCGTACGCGGCGACGGCAGAATCCACTTTGAAAGGAATAACTCTCAGTAACGGAGCGGCTGTGTTTCCCACCACGTTGTACTCCACCACATCGGAGTACACAAACATTAAATTTAGTCCAACGTTCAATTCGATAGGGTGGCGAAAACCCTTTCCGAATCCTAAGTTGCTTTGGACTTTTCTATTGGGAAACATTTTATTCCCACCCAAAATAGGATACAACCCAGGAGAAAAGTGACGGCCAATGTTTTGTTGTCCGAAAATTGTATCAAGAGACGGCGTGCCACAGGATGGTAACTGATCTGGACTCTTTTCTTGGCTTTCTCCAAGGCTTTGGCAAATTGGGCGTCGAAGATGGCTGCAATCGTCTCCACCAAATGCTGATCCCCTAAAATAATACCCCGTAGGAATTCTCACGGTATAGCTCGTCAAGGGAGGAGTGGTCGGGGATCCCTTTTTGGATTCGTAAAGGTTAGGATCAGTTTTGTCCAAGTGTTCTTGCACTTCCTCGTTCAGGATATCCACGATGAAAGTGTTTTGACCGGCGTTGATGTTGAGGGCTTGCATAGGATGAATGATTTCTACCAAAGCCACTTCCCAATGAACTTCGTGATCCAATTGGATGGACTGAGCTAATTTGGCAGTGAAACAACATAAGGTGTTGTTGGGAAACACATCCATCGAACTGTCACTAGGTAAAGTTAAATAAAATTGGTCATTCATAGTTCCAAGGTGGTTCTGGTCTCCGAAGAGTCACTGGTGGTCAAAGGAGAATGATGTTCAAACGGTTCCAAAAGAGGGCTGGTATGGTGACTGGAAGAAGGTGGACTGGTGTTGGCCGTACCGTTGCGGTGGTTGTCCGTCGTAAATTTCAAGGAGGGACTGGATAGAAGATAACCGATGCAACTGCTGAGTAAAATGGTCCACAATTGTTTGTCCCCTTGTTGCAAACTCAAATTGGCAATGGCTGCTCCGATGACACAACACACTAAAAAGATTTGGCAGAAAAAGACGATTTGATTTTTAGGCACACGTTCTCCGCACCACACCCACAAAGGTTGTTTTTCTAATTGTTGAAGAGAGGAACTCTGCGAAGGAGTAGAGGTCGTGGCTGTTTTGAACGACATGTTGGTTACTTCTTCTTTTTATAGTCGACGACTTCGGAAGCGGCAATCCAAGAATCAAAACTAGAGGGATATCCTTTCCAACTTACTTTGATTTCTTCTACTCGACGTGTGCCCACTTTGCGTGTTCTTCGTTCGAGAATGCTTTCGATGTCGTACAAGTCGTCTTCTTTTTTGGTCACTCGTTGTAACTCAGGCAAGTAAAAAGTTCCTTTTAACACTTCTCCGTGCATGTCTTCCAATTTATAGACAGGAGGATCACGTCCACGCACTGGTCCAGTGACACGAAACAATTCGGTCGTCCAGTTGGGTAAATAACCTTTGTCAAAAGTGGGTTTGGTTTTTTCCGATGCAAACCCAATCTCCCGTCTTAAGCCGCAGGGTTTTCTTCTGGTGTCCCATCTTGGGTGTACCAAACAATCGATCAAACACCCTCACTTCGTTTTCAGGGGTGACTTCTTCGGGGGCACATCCGATGCTACGATGGTACGATTTATCGTACGCTTTGACCAAACGTGGTAACACTTCGATGTACTTGAGAGTGTGCTGATGTGTCAAATATTTCCACATGCGTTCTTTCAAAGTTCTTTGAAAACGTTCCACGACACTCGCTTTGGTTTCAGGATTTTCGGTGGTAAAAAAATGAATGTGCCTTTGTTTCAATTCTTTTTGAAAAGCTTGGTTTAGAAATTCGGTGCCTTTGTCGGTTTGCCATCGTAAAGTGTGACGTCGACTTTGTTTCAACACCAGTTTTAAGGCGCGTACCAACTCGGTACTGCTTTTAGAAGTCAAAGGCACGACCCAAGCCAATTTGGAAACCACGTCGATGACATAAAACAAATATCTGTGACCACGATTATAGGCTGCCAAATGAGAGACGTCGGCTAAATCTGCTTGCCATTGATGATCGATGCCATCCACTTTGGTTTGACTTTTAGAAAATTTTCGTCGAATGGGTTTGTGTAACGTGTACGTCGATTGTTCTTGTAACCATCGTCGTACTTCTGCCAAACGTACACTTTTCAATTTAGTTTTTGCAGCCCAATACAATTTTTGAACTCCTCCGTAACCAGCAGCATTGTAGTATAGGCTAGCTAAAAGTTTCTCCATGATTGGACTCCTCAATAAGTCACCCACTGTTCGACGCTACTACTTTTGGTGTCGTGAGGTTTGGACGAAGTGGCTTGACGCGTTCGACGAGCCACAGGAGTGGGTAGTGACGAAGGGGTGATGGTAGGTTTCTTCTTGGTGGTGGTGTCTTTTTTCACTTCAGTCTTGCTTTCTTTCTTTTTTTCTTCTGCTGAAGAAGGAGTGGACATCATCTTTTTAACCCAAGCTTTCATTTCTTCTCGATGAGGTGCAGGAGAGGGTGTCAACAAGCCAGAGCAAACTTACTAGAGATGGCAACAGACTGAGTTTGAAACACTTCTCGGGGCTCGTCTTCTTCTGTCGTCCCCGTGGCTGTGTCTGTTTTAGTGGTGACTTTAGGTTCGTTTTTCATCAGAGCCTTGAAATCTCTCAGAGTGGGTTTAGCTGTTTCGTCTAAAGCTTTCTGGTGAAAGAGTTGCAGACGTTGCAAGAGTTGACCGTACCGTTGCGATTTTTCTGTTTCTGACAAATCGCTTCGATCCATCAGCGATTGTAATTCTTGTTGTAACTGTGACATCTCGTGGAGATTCGGATTGGGAGGTAAATGAGGTATCCGTTGTTCGTTCCAACGATGGAATTCCATCCATCGTTTATAAGGAACTAAAGTCAGTTTTCGTCCTTCCATGACATCCAAAGGTACAAGTGCGTCGTCTGTCCAGAGAAGGGTGTCCTTTTTATCTTCTTTTTTTCTTCTTCCCGTCTTTTTTATGGCATGACTCCTCCTAAAAGAGGTCCCGCAATCGATCCTAACAAAAGAGCCGCTATTTTTAACAACGGGCATATCAGCATGGGTAAAAATCCTCCTCGCTGCACCAACATTGTTTTCTTTTGGTGGAGAGGTATTTTCTTTTTTAACATTTGGCGAAGAACGTTCCAATGTTTACCTAATTTCTGTTTCTGTATCTTGGACAAAGGTACCGTTCCTTTCAAGACCTTCAAAAAACATTCGCACACGGTATCGATGATTTCTTTAGGGGCTGTTTGAATGAGTTGTTTTCGCATGGGAGGAATGGATTTGGTCAGGACAGACAAGACGCCCCAATGTTTAGCCAGACGAGGTGGAAGTCCTTTTTTGGTTTTGCCTTTCTTCTTCTTTTGGGGTGGTGGTGGTGTGCACGTTTGGGGGGTTATCTTGGATGTCAGGAGCAAAAATACAACTGTGGTCTCTGGGAGGTCACATTTCTATTTTATACTGGAACACGTCTCCACTGATTGTCCGCACGGCGTACCATCTTCATAACAGGCATTACTCGACGTTGAGGTGTTTTCAACGGACTAAATCGTCTCAGTTCTTCTTTGGATAAATCCACTAAACTTTGTAACACGCCGGTTCTCTCTTGGACTTTGGTTTTAGGGGAGGGTACTTTTTTAGCGCCAGCCGCAGTGGCTAGATCAGCCAAAGTCGATGGACCCGGAGTGGTGACTTTCGAAGTTTCCATTTTTGCATCAAATTAGGAAACACGGATCTTAAATCTGGTTTGTCAGGCATCATGACAAGGGGGGGGGGGGGGGCGAAGAAGACGAAGTGGACGGAGGAGAAAGAGATACCGTCACTACCTCTCGTGGCTTTCGGGTGTACGTTTGCGTTCTAGCAGCAGTACCTCTCTTGCGGGTAGCAGCAGAGGTGGTTGGTGTTTTCTTGGAAGGGATTTTCTTTTTCTTCTTCTTAAGGGGGTTTCTTCTTAGGGCTTTTCTTCTTGGGACTTTTCTTTTTGGTTTTTGGTTTCTTGGCTTGGGTATTAGGATCCCGTTTCAAAAGTGAACGAATCATGACCCCTCCTAAATAACCACTACCCCCAGGGGTCAAAATAATTTGTTTTTTAGTCCGTGGATCGATTCTATGATCGGCCAGTTGTGACAACGCCACTTTATGTTTTTGAAAAAAACGTTGGGTTTGATGAGGGATGTGAATGATATCTTGCAGTAATTGACGTGCCGTCAAAGTAAACCATCGTACCACTTCTTTGAGACTAGCTTCTAACAAATGGGCACGGACTTGTGCATTTTTTTCGCGACTGATGCCATACAAGGCACGAATCAATTTGGCAGGAGGATGAGATTGAAAGGATGTCATCTCGAAGACTGTGAGAAAGAAATGACGCGGTGGATGTTTTTATAGTTTTTTTCTTTCAGAGAGTGACCGAAGGGGACGTGTAAATGACGGGACCTCCGTCTTGACACCAATGGTAAAACAATTGGGTACGAAATCTCAAACAGTCGGGAGTGGTAGGTTTTAAGTCGATGAGTAAATACGCATGAGGTATTTGAGTGGCATCGTCGTACGCATAATTCAGCCAAGGAGTGCCTAACTGTTTGGCTAACACTTGCACTTGAGATTTGTCTCTGGGGCTTTTAAACAACACCACGTAATGAGCATTGAGACTGATAGTACGATGGGCTTTACTTTGTTGAAATAAATTTTGAGTAATGTAAATGATGCTGGCATTCCGATGA
This sequence comes from Margaritifera margaritifera, assembly GCA_029931535.1. Classification (NCBI taxonomy): domain Eukaryota; kingdom Metazoa; phylum Mollusca; class Bivalvia; order Unionida; family Margaritiferidae; genus Margaritifera; species Margaritifera margaritifera. The sequence continues at coordinate 344,190 of JAQPZY010001119.1, forward strand.
TGTCCTTTTCGCGAAAACCAAAGTTTACAATTTCTTCTTCGTCTTCTCCTAACATGTCGTCGAAGATGACCAGATGTGTTTGACTCACGTCAGACACGATCCCATCGTCTTCGCGAGGGATGCCTTCCACAAGCGAAATGGCATCTCCTTGACTTTCACGAAGTAACGTGTAAGACGATTGTCACTCTTTGTAACACCACACGATGCGTTGAGGTGGACGATCCAACACATGTGATTTGTGTTCGATCAAACGTTTGACAAATTCGGTTTTGCCTGAACCACTGGTTCCAGCAATCAACATGTTAAAAGGATGGCGCAGATACAAAGATACCCAACTGGGACGATCTAACTTTTCGTCGATCACTTTGACCACAGAAGAAGAGGCAGACGAGGAAGAGGAGGATTAAGATGCAGCCATGACTGAGGTAGGAAGAATTTTGAGAAGAATACGGAAGACACAAAACATTTTATACGTTTCATACACGTTTAATGTTTTTAAAACAAAACAACAAACAAAAACATATTTACAAGTCATGAAGGACAAAAATGCATACAGCAAAAATGGCGAGGTACAACAATAAGGCTACCACTAAAAGAATCAAAGTTCTGTATAAACAAGTCAATGTACAACAAGAACCACACCCTGAATGAATAGGTGTCCTACGAATGGAGTGCACACGCACTGGTGGTATTCTGGTCTCTGTGGTGGTGGAAAAATGAAATGTCTCTGACGGAAAGGGGATTTGTTCCTGAGGTGTTTCTATTTGGACGACAGTGTGGTATTCTTTTCTTTTCTTTTTGAGGTGCAAGTGTCATGGTGAACTTGGGTTTCAAGTGGTTGACTTCTTTTGGTCTTTGAAACGTAGTGACGCGTCAGGTCCTTGTCAAACTGTGCCACTTCTTGTAGCCAAGCATCGAAACCAACACTTTTCCAGTCCCGTACATCTTTCCAATCGTAAAGTTGTTGGTGTAACCAACTAGCGATGCACACTTCTTGGAAAGTATGAAGGGTAGATAAAGTTTGATAAATGTCTTCTTCACACGGAGGTACACAACTCGTGTTCATCACGAGTCTCAACACTTTGAGCACAAGTTGTCTTTCGTGTGCCGATAAAGTGTGAATGGTCATGGTTTTTGGTTGTACCGTTCATCAAAATAATCCAAAACAAACACGGGTCCTCACAAATAGTCCACTACAAACACTGGTCCTCAAAAATAGTCCACAACGAATGTCCAGGGAAACGAAATCCAAGAAAAGTAGTCACGAACACACACACGGCATAGCGTCCAAAATTCAATGGAAACAGTTCCTGTATCAGGTGTTTATAATCCTCTAAGGTCTGAACACGATCGTTGACTTCCTTCCACGGAATACGTTTCACAAGTGAAGACCACGGTCCTGGCATGGTTGGTTTTTATATCCAGGTTCCCAAGGTCTACTCCGAGGTACCTGTGATAGTCTCTTCCCAGAATCAGTCTTCTCATACTTTGGAAGTAAGCATAGTTTACAAATCGAGGAATGACTTTGAGTTTGCGTTTCACTTGTATCTTGACAAACGCTCTGTAAATGCGTTCTCGCAGCTCCAAAGGCAAGCCACGAATGTGCTCTTGTAAAGTATCCAACGTGGAAAGTGGGTCTCTTTTGTGATAGTCCCTGTGATAGTTTCTCCCCAGAATCAGTCTTCTTATACGGTGGAAGTCGCGATAGTTTGAAAATCGAGGAATGACTTTGAGTTTGCGTTTCACTTGTATCTGGACAAACTCTCTGTAAATGCGTTCTCGCACCTCCAAAGGCAAGCCACGAATGTGCTCTTCTAAAGTCCTCTTCTTTGTGACGAAATACTCAGACGTTAGCCAAATGGAATCGGTGGGTAAAGGATATCCAAGATGTTCAGTGATGACCTTACTACACCTCAGACTACGTAAAGGCGTTTGGTCTTGAGGTGACGTGACACTTCTTGTAAGCGTTTTTGTTATTCCTGTAAGTTGGTCACTTTTTTCCCCTCACCTTCGTTCCATCGAATTCTGTGTATCACTCCCACATTGTAGGTAGAAGTCGTGACATCCAAACTCTAACAAGCCCAATTTCCTATTCTATCAATGTCTGACCATTTGAACAACTTGGCACTAATCAGTATTCTTATAGCATTCAGATACCACTGGTTAAATTGTCTGTGTCGTAAAGGATGGAATTGTTCTTTGCGTTTCACTTGTATCTGAACCAACTCTTGGTAAATGCGTTCTCGCAGCTCCCAAGGGAAGCCACGAATGTGTACTTGTAAAGTATCGGACATGGGTTACTGCTTAGGACCGACCAAAGGTAGGTATTGACAGCGCGGAGACCATCTGGCATGTTCCAAGTAAGCCGAGTCTTTATACTCCCATTGGTGAAGTCTCACACCGCAACTGAAACACTGAACTTTATCTCCTTCTCCCAAGTAGATAAATCCAGATCTGGCTAAAGCTTTGGGAGTAGGTCCTTGTAGATATTTAGGCCACTTATCTTTGAACGTCTGGAGTCGACTTTCAAAATTGCAATAGCCAGCCAAAGTCACAGGCAGCGTCAATTCTTTACCCATGTAACGATGGCATCCACAGGTAGGGATACTGCTTAGCATCCCCAATAAAGAAGAAAGGGCGTCCTGCATCGCTAGAGGGACGGTGAGGCACATGCACGGCGGCATCGCTGATGTCAAAGCGTACGGCATCCGTCTCATCGGAAGGAGGCACTGCATCGCTGATGTCAAAGCGTACAACATCCGTCTCGTCGCTTGGCACTGCATCGCACTCCAGGTCGTGATGGCTTTTGGAGTCCACAGTAGGTACCTCACTCAGTGATTGTGTGGAATTCGCATTCATCTTCTTCTTTTTTCTTCTTGCTCGGTCAGCGTTTGAAGTCACAATGAATGGTTAGGCTTGGAAGTGGTCCCTTTTTTATACTGAAGATCGGCGTGTCCGTACGGCAAAGAAGTGTGATCTGGAAGACTCACTCGTTTCTGGTACACAATTTGGTAAACTTTTTGTAAAGGACGACTGACGATTTGGTGATATGGTAACCGTACGATCTTGTGAGGTTCTAACGTTTTCACTCGAAAGTCTTCCACTTGTCCAGACTGCAAAGCATTTTTCAAAACCTCAAAGTTCACCACTTGGCTAGTTCGATAGTTGAGGGTTAATCCTTTCACTTTACATTTGGTGTGAAGTTGGTGTTATGTATGATGTTTATATAATATTATTTATATTTTACGAAATTATAAATGTTTCTTCACTTTAATATTTGCTTAAATCTTTATGTTTATCAGGAAAAACATGTTTAACTAGGTCCTTGAATTAGGTTGTTTTGATCAATATGTTTTCTCAATTTGAAGGTCAAGGTTGAATTTTGTTTACAAGTAAAATTCCATTAAGATGACTCATATTCTAGAACATTCTGTCATGTGACCAATCTTTTTATATGCCATGTTTGGTGGACATTTATTCAGTTTTGACATTACCATCAGTCTTGTAAAGAGCTATTACAGTTGTGAAAATTCATTCCAAATTCTAAGAGACGAATTATTTTAAATATTCATTGGATTATAACAGTGCTCATAAACTTTTGGATTTGGGATTTTTAATTAATGATTTTGGAATTTAACTGAACTTATTCAGATATTTTGGAATACTTCATTTTGACATCAGCACATCAAGATTACTAGTACATCAGGACTTTGGAGACCATTAGCACATCATAACATTCAAGGACACAGCCGTGAATTCGGAACATTCTATATTTAGGACTTGTGATTAGAACAATCATTCTTATTGGATTATTAGGATTTCAAAACACATTACTGTAAGTGACTTTTTGATTTTTCGTTTTAATTATCTAGTAATAAATTGCTTGTTGATTTTTACTTGATTTGTTGGTTTCACTTTCTTTCTGTTACATTTTTCTTAGACCATAGAGTCGTAACAGAAATTGGGGGCTCGTCCGGGATCTGAATTTCTTTAAAGCATATTAGAGATATTAAATTTATCTTTGAAATTCATATTGATTTTGTCTCGGAGAATTTTGTTTGTCTTTGGCAAAGATTTTTAATAGTGTAAATTTGGCATCAGACTTAGTTTCTGGACCTGTGACTGTTGGGGCAGTGACTTCTTTACCCATAGAGGGTGTTCATTTATTACTAGGCAATGACCTAGCTGGAGATAAGGTTGTGGTTAATCCACTTGTAACTGACAAGCCTTGTTTGGATCAGAAAGTTTATCCTGTCGAAACTGAAATCCCTGATTTGTACCCTGCTTGTGCAGTTACTAGAGCTATGGCAAAAAGAGCTCTTGAGAGTGATGTTGATCAGGATATTATTCCTTTAGCTGACACATGTATTGGTCCGTCTTTTGATGAGGTCACTTTTTCCTCAGGTATTGATCAATCAAATGGTATTGATCACAGTGATCCTCTTTTGGCAACTCATTCTCTTTGTCCTACTCAGGGTGACAAACGACAATCTCTTGTCGTTGAACAGGAGCAAGATCCCGAGATATCTTGTTTGTTTCAGAGGGCTATTAGTGAAACTGAAGCCACACAAGTTCCAGTGTCTTACTTTGTGAAAAATGGGGTCCTTATGAGGAAATGGAGACCACCTGATGTACCCGCTGGTGACGAGTGGTCAGTGAGCTATCAAATTGTTGTTCCTAAGTCATATCGACAGGAAATTCTTAATTTAGCCCATGAAACTCCTTTGGCTGGTCATTTAGGAGTCTGTAAGACTTATCACAAGATCTTGAATCATTTTTATTGGCCGAAACTCAAAAGTGATGTTTCTAAATACTGCAGATCTTTTCACACTTGTCAAATGGTAGGAAAACCCAATCAGAAGATACCTAAGGCTCATCTGCAACCTATTCCTGCATTTGATGAACCATTTAGTAGAATAATGGTAGACTGTGTTGGTCCTTTACCTAAAACCAAGTCGGGCAACCAATACTTGTTGACCATCATGTGTGCATCTACAAGATTTCCAGAGGCAATTCCTCTGAGAAATATAAAAACTAAAACTATTGTGAAAGCTTTGGTGAAGTTTTTTACACTTGTTGGCCTTCCCAAATCTGTCCAGTCGGATCAAGGGTCAAATTTTATGTCTGGAATTTTCCAACAAGTTATGCATGAATTAGGCATCCAACAGTTTAAATCTTCTGCCTATCACCCTGAAAGTCAAGGTGCTTTGGAAAGATTTCATCAAACTTTGAAGAATATGATTCGATCATATTGCTTTGATACAGAAAAGGATTGGGATGAGGGTGTTCATTTGTTGTTGTTTGCTGTTAGGGAATCAGTTCAAGAGTCGTTGGGTTTGAGTCCCTTTGAACTAGTTTTTGGTCATACTGTCCGTGGACCGCTGAAATTATTGAAAGAGAAACTTCTTTCAAATGAAGATTCAAAGATTAATCTTCTTGATTATGTTTCTGATTTCAAATACAAGTTGTCCAAGGCCTGTGAAGTAGCAAGAACTAATCTTCACACTACCCAGTCAAAAATGAAATTAAGGTATGACAGAAATTCACAGGAAAGGAGTTTTAAACCTGGTGACAAAGTTCTGGCTCTCTTTCCCATACCTCAGAATCCTCTTCAGGCTAAATTTTATGGTCCTTATACCGTTGAAAAGAAAGTAAATGACTTAAATTATATCATTAACACTCCTGGGAGACGGAAACAGAAACAACTTTGTCATATAAATATGTTAAAGGAATATTTTGACAGAGATAGCCCAGCTAATTATTCAGTTAATTTAGTTGTACCTGTCCCACACAGTGAAGATATCAACGATGGAGTACGATCAGACTATAGTGACTCTGGTATAACCAATCTTCGGAATTCAGAAATATTGAACAACCTAGACCAGAAACTTTCACATCTACAACAACAGGAAAGAAATGAACTAAAACAGCTATTACATGACTATGAGCACTTGTTTCCTGATGTTCCAACACGAACAAGTAAAATTTATCATGACGTTGACATTGTAGATTCTGCGCCTGTGAAACAGCATCCTTATATGATGAATCCTCTCAAACAGACCTATCTGAAGAAAGAAATTCAGTATTTACTGGAGAATGATTTCATAGAACCAAGTAAAAGTAACTGGAGTTCACCATGTATTCTTGTTCTCAAGCCAGATAATACATTCCATATGTGTACTGACTATAGAAAAGTCAACAGTGTCACCAAAACTGATTCATTTCCAATCCCAAGAATGGACGATTGCATTGATAAAATTGGAAATGCGGAATATGTCACCAAGTTTGACCTTTTAAAAGGATTCTGGCAAATTCCACTGACGGAAAGGGCAAAAGAAATTTCAACATTTGTAACTCCAGATGGACTTTATCAATATAAAGTCATGCCGTTTGGAATGAAAAATTCGCCTGCAACGTTTCAACGTCTGATGAACATGATAACATTTGGTCTTGATAATTGTGACGCTTATATCGATGACGTCATTATCTACAACAACACCTGGGAAGATCATTTGGAAACCATTCGAAAATTCTTTGATCGACTCAGCGATGCGAATCTGACAATTAATTTGAGCAAAAGTGAGTTTTGCCATGCTTGTGTCACATTTTTAGGACATATTGTGGGACAAAGTCAAGTTAAACCTATAGAAGCTAAGGTCAAAGCTATCTCTGAATTTCAAGTTCCAATTTGTAAAAAACAACTGATGCGATTTCTAGGTATGGCTGGATATTATCGGAAAGTTTGTTCCAATTTTTCCAAAATTGCTGAACCTTTGACAAGTTTATTGAGTAAGAAAACCAAATTTTTTTGGTCTGACAAGTGTCAGGAATCTTTTGACAAGTTAAAGGCCATACTTAAGAATGCACCAGTTCTTTCTGCACCAAATTTTAGCCAATCATTTAAATTATCTGTTGATGCAAGTGATGTAGGGGTTGGTGGAGTATTGATTCAGGAAGACAAAAGTGGTGTGGATCACCCTGTGTGTTATTTTTCTAAAAAACTAAAGAAGCACCAGAAAAATTATTCCACAATTGAGAAGGAATGTTTGGCTTTGATATTGGCTTTACAGCATTTTGAAGTGTATGTTACCTCAGCTCTTTCTCCAATTATTTTGTACAGTGATCACAATCCCCTTACTTTCATCAACAAAATGAAAGATAAAAATCGGAGATTGTTGAGATGGAGTTTGATATTGCAAGAATATAACATTGACATCAGACACATCAGGGGAAAAGACAATGTGATTGCAGATGCACTCTCACGTGCCTAGAAATGTAATATTGCTTGATGTAATTAAGTCCAGTATCATAAAACATGTTCTTATGTAATTTTGGTTATTATAGTATTAGATGTATATTCAAAAGAAAGCTTTATTACATAAATCTTTCTTTTTCTTTATGAGGGGAGGTGTTATGTATGATGTTTATATAATATTATTTATATTTTATGAAATAATAAATGTTTCTTCACTTTAATATTTGCTTAAATCTTTATGTTTATCAGGAAAAACATGTTTAACTAGTGTCCTTGAATTAGGTTGTTTTGATCAATATGTTTTCTCAATTTGAAGGTCAAGGTTGAATTTTGTTTACAAGTAAAATTCCATTAAGATGACTCATATTCTAGAACATTGTCATGTGACCAATCTTTATATATACCATGTTTGGTGGACATTTATTCAGTTTTGACATTACCATCAGTCTTGAAAAGAGCTATTACAGTTGTGAAAATTCATTCCAAATTCTAAGAGACGAATTATTTTAAATATTCATTGGATTATAACAGTGCTCATAAACTTTTGGATTTGGGATTTTTAATTAATGATTTTGGAATTTAACTGAACTTATTCAGATATTTTGGAATACTTCATTTTGACATCAGCACATCAAGATTACTAGTACATCAGGACTTTGGAGACCATTAGCACATCATAACATTCAAGGACACAGCCGTGAATTCGGAACATTCTATATTTAGGACTTGTGATTAGAACAATCATTCTTATTGGATTATTAGGATTTCAAAACACATTACTGTAAGTGACTTTTTGATTTTTCGTTTTAATTATCTAGTAATAAATTGCTTGTTGATTTTTACTTGATTTGTTGGTTTCACTTTCTTTCTGTTACATTTTTCTTAGACATAGAGTCGTAACATTGGCCTTGTCGGTCTCGGTATCGGTACCCGTAATTTTTGGGGCCACCGCTGGCAAAACTCAGAATGGTTTCTTGAGGGTGCTCGTCCGTCCCGGCTCCTAAATGATCTCCTTCGATGGTAGGATGTGGGCAACCAGGGCGATGGATGTACATACGACTGTCGGTGTCAAAGTACAGGACACGATCTCCGAAGACTTCTAAAGCTTCGTCGTACAATTTCAAGCGAGCATGGGCTGTCACGTAGGCTGCAATGACCACGTTGCTAAATTGGTCGGGGCGTAAAACTTGCATTCTTCTTCGTAATTGACTGAGATCAAATCTTCACGGACGGTTTCTACGTGTTTGACTAGTGTACTTTTGTTGTCCACCAGTTTAAAGTAGCGAGTGGGATCTGTCAGGTATTCCATCTTGGGCAAGATCGGACGTTGTGCCATTTTTCCCCACAAGCAATTCAGCATGACTTTGGCAAACGATCTTCTTCCTTCGTTTTTTCTACGTCTTCCAAAGTGATCCCTTCGACGGCACGGTACTGTTCTTTGAATCGGACTTGGTCTTCGGGAGTCTTACACCACGAGGGATAGCCGCTGGCTTCTTGTTTGAGTTTGAGAAATTGGTTGACGTACCCTGAGAAAATGCTTGGATGGGAGGCGTCGTCCTTTTGGTATTGTGCTGTGGTTGGAAAGTGCCAGATCTCGTACACTTTCAACAAGAGGTATCCTCGATCCAGAGCCCGAAACAATTCGGCACTGACCCACGTTCCTCACAAAGCGCGTTCTTCCTCCGTGTGGTGACAGGGGCGATCTTGGTTACATGTTTCGGCACACGTACGGCATAAAGGAAACATCAGTTTTCCTTGGCAATGATGAGGTAAGATAGGATGGTACAAGTTTGTTGGGGGTAAGACTTTGCATTTGATCAATCCTTCGTATTGACGAACGTGTTCCACGTCGATGTGTTCAGTCAAGATTTCAGGGTGTCTGGTACCAAATCGTTTGTATTTGCACACCCAAGGATACAACGAACACACGTCGATGTATTTGATTTCTTCTCCTCTTGATTCGTCTACGTCGTACAGCAAACACGTGACATTGGTTCGTCCTCCAAACAAACTGTGGCGCGGGTCTAAAGGTTGGATGTCGACCACGTCGTAACTTTCGGCCATGCTCCTAAATTCAGGATCGGTTTTGAAACGTTGATCGTACTCGTGCTCCCACATTTCTTCCAGTGGTATCCTTGTCTTTCTAACTTTAACCGGCGTTGGTAAGTGTGTTCGTACAAGTCTTCCATGCTGACTCCAGTGAGAGGATTTTTCAGGTCTCGTTGAGGAAAACAGGTAGGGCATCCGTGAAACAAACAGCCCTGAAATTCGTACACCCACTGAGGGTTTTCTAAATCCCAACCATCCACTGAAAGACTACCTATTTTCTTTTCTCCTCCTCCGTTTCTGGCATGTTGTATCCATTTGTCTTCCTTTTGGCACAAGTAATGGAGCCAACGCAAGGCTTTGGCTGAGTATTGACGACTGGAAAAGAGAGACGTGTTCGGGTCTATAATGGCTAGTTCGTTCTCGGGCATGAAGTTTTTGGTGTACACTAAGGTACAGGCTTTGGGTAGGGTGCACGCTTCCTTCAAATCATTGTCAAGAAAAAGGACATTGGTCTTCTGAGTGTCCTAAGAAACAAGAAAACCCACCAGAGAGGGAGGAAGCAGAGGGATCTTCAGTCCCAGAAGAAGAAGAACCTATCCCCGTCGTCAAGAAAGGCAAGAAAGCTAGACGACTGGAAGACAGTGAAGAAGAAGAAAAAGAACCCTCGATCCCTGTGAAGAAATTCAAGAACAAGAGAGACAGGCAGTGAACGATGAACTTTAAGTGTGGTGTTATGTTCATTGTGATGTACGTTAAAGCCTCATGGGCTATTACTAAGATCACCACTACAGCAATATGGAAGAGAAGGATTTATGTGGAGAGACAAGGGTGTTTGAAGCGGGTTCTTCTCTACGGACCTGAAGTCCGTAGAAGTCTAAGAAGAAGAAGACCCTCCGTGAGATGTTCACTATGTTAACTTGATTGGTTAACACTACTCCAACGGCCCTTTTCAGGGCCACCCATTTGCCCAGAAAAGATTATTTTTTTAATTATTGCCTTTCCACAAAACAATTGGTGTGTTAGGTATATGTGTGTCTGTGTGTGTGTGTGTCTCCCTCTCCAAATACTTCTGTCCCTTCCACATTCCCCTTGAGGCTATAGTGCCCCCCTCCATGTTATAAACTATCATCAACACCTAACACGTTTTCAACAAGGTCATCAATATCATCTGTTCCGAGACCAAGTTTATATTTTGCTCCGATTACACCTTGCACAAATCGTCTATCAATTTTCTCTCTTATATTTTCTGGTTTCATTTCACCAAGCTTGTCCAGCATCTCTCTGTCGCACATGTGTTTATCAGATGGGTTATCACGGTAACAAATATCATGTTTCATTGCAATTGCGTCAACCTGATTAAAAGGTTCTTGTCCTGGTAGTGGCTGATCATTGCTGTCAAGTTGTTCATCTAGTGGATTCCAAGGTCCAGTGTACTTGTGTCCTGGAAGTGTCCACCCTCCTTTTGGTTTTGGAAGTTTTCCAATGAGATTATGAATATCAATAGCCCCTCCAAGTATTTGACGGTGTTCACATTTATCACAATAGCAGACAAGTTTATTTCCTTCAATGGAAAGCATTTTACCGTGTTCACAGTTGCAAACAATCGATGTTATCGGTCGAATCATTGTTTTATAAACACACTTTTATTTTTCTTACAAATCGTACAAATACTTTTTATCATAGTTCTATTGTTTTTAGTTTTAACAACAGTTTCATTTAGATTACCAGTTTTTTTCTTACATTTTAAACAGTATGTTTCCTCCATGTAATTGTTAATAGTTTATACAATAAACTTTGATTAAAAATCAACAGCAATTTGATCATTATTATTGCTTTTAGCGACAGCGCCATTGCCAGCGTTTCCAGAGGCGTTTCCATAGGAAATGGGTTCAAACTGTGAAATAAAGTCCAGCATTGATTTGCCTTTAGAAAGCTCTTTAATAAACATTATACAATAATATCCACAAGCATTTGTGCCGTTTTGCTGAATTTGATTACTAACGTATTTGATCGGCGTACTAGCAAATTTGGGAAACGATTGAACATATCTTTTAATGTGATCGCTCGGTGGAAATCCGTAACTATCAAAATAATTGTTGTCATATAATGCAACCCAGTGTGTTCCTGAACCGTCATTAAAGTTCTGTATGTTTACAACACAGTGGGTGGTGGCGTTGCCACTGGTGTCACTGCCACCGCTTTTTATTAACTGATCTTTTGAAAATACACCATTGAATCCTGTGACCGCTTTAAGCTGATCATTGATATCAAAATTACTTAGTGGCACTAATACATCCCTGGTACTGTTCCTAGCAATGTCAGACCGTTTCCAAGCAGTTTTGAGATCAGTGGGCCTCCAAGTAATCCTGCTAGCGCTGGAAGTATCATTTGAAGGAATCCACCATTCTTTTCCGTTGTCACTAACCTGTCCAACTTGGTAAACATCGGCATCATTTTTTTTTACTATTTGCTGAACTTCTCTTGCTTTTTTTACTTCTGGTGATTTAATTGTTCTTGGCACTGTTTTCTTTGTTCTAGGAGCCCTTGGTGTTGTTTTCTTTAAAACACGTTCTGCTTTCTTTGCTAGGGCTGTTTCTTTCTTTAATTTTATTGTGGCTCTTTTTACAGCTAATGCTGCTCTCTTTATTTCCATTTCCGCTTTAGTTGCTCTTTTCTTTCTTGGTTTTTTTTACCGTTGCTGACGATGTTAATGACATATTATTAAAACTGTTATATAATTTAACATAACACCAATGATATTGATATAATCAATGATATTGTAATTAACGTTACAACAGCGATGCAGTTCTAATACCAAAGCCGGTTCTGATACCGGAACCTTGTACAGCTTTATTTGTTGCACCAGATATTGCACCAGTTGCAGCAGCCATTCCAAGTGTTCCGAGCACTGTCAAAACCTTTGGTAACAATGATTTAATTAAAACGGATACTGCTGGTCCAATAAAACCGCCAGTGGTGATTCCATCACCTTTTGTAATATCGTCTGTTAGTATTCGTTCAATTTTTCCTGTCAAAGTTTTTATTTGTCCAATTATTTTTATTGTTTGTTTTATTCTTGTTAAATGTTTTTTGTCAGCAATCGATCGTGATCGATCAGCGTTGTTTTTAACAACACTTTTAACTTTTTTCGTCGGCATTTATAATAAACGATTACACAACTTGTACTGTCATTTTTCCCTTCAGCACATCAAGTGTAAGATATCTATCAGATGTTACAAATGCAAATGCTTGATATCCTGCGCCTGGTGCTGCTCCAAGCTTCCATGATACCTCAATGTCAGCCATTGATAATGATAGTCTTTCAGCATGTTTACTAACATCAAAATGAAATATTGGATACAATGTTCTAAATTCCTCAATTGATATTTGACTACCAGTGTCAGTATCAAGATATTTTTGCATCGCCTCGATAAGTGACACATACGCCCGTGAAACATTTCTTGTCACCACATTAAAATCACAAACTAACTCTTTTTCTGGATATTGCCGTGAATTTATTCTGGCTGTTATACTGGTAACGTTCATATTATCAAATATACGCTTGTTAATTGTTTGATCCCCTGTATACCTTGCAGCGGTTTGGAACATTATAAATATGTGACGTGGTAGCTGTTCTGATGGTGATATTGTTATTCGCCATGTGTAACTCTGTCCATCTGGTATTGTCAACGTGTATATCTTATTTTGCTCAAAATGAATTTTCTTTGTAAACGCCTCTAACTTGTTTTCAAGCTCAAGTTGTTTTGCCAACGATGGAATTATTTTTGGGATCCACAGTGAAAGATTGCTAATAACAAACTGTCCATCATTGCCGCCAATTCTTAAAACGATGTTATTGTTGGTATTTCTGTTAAAAATGACAGTGTGCTTTATACCTCTGAAAACTTTGTTTACATCATGACAGAATCCAAATATTGCACTTAATGGAAGAAACATTGTAATTTGTGCTCCGTTATCAGTGAATTTTTGTCGTTTTATATGTCCATCATTGTTATCTGGAAGTAGATTTCTTCTAATATTGTCTATCATGGTATTAACTGCACCAGCAGCATTTAAGTGGCCAAGAACAGCAGCTGTATCAGCAGCAGCTAAATTACCGTACATATCAGGAACAACTGGTACAGCTGTTGCTGCTCCTGTACCAGTGTCTTTAAACCAAAACATATTTGTTGGAGTTGATCTCGAGTAATCTTCACTAAATGACAAAATATTTAAAATAGTGCTTGCAATTGGTAAATTATCTTGTATGTCCTCGATTGTTTGATTGTTCAGCTGGTAACGTGCATTTTTAAACAATCCAAATCCATTGTTTTGTAGTGCAATATTTGTTCCAGCAGCAAACGCGTTTGCAGCATTAGCCGCTGTCCTTAAATTCCCACGAATCTCAATATATCCTTTATGTGGTAACAGCCAAACGTCCTCATCTCGCGTGCTTATTTTTCTTTCAGTGTTTATGTTCATGTCATTGACACCTTCAATGTACTCAACGTACTCAAATTCCACAGCAGTGTTGTCGATCATGTACGGCTCATCAATATTAAAATATATGCTTGTTGATGCCATTACGTTTATTATATAAACACGTTTACATAATATTACCGTTATTAAAATGCTGCAATGTCTTTCCGCAATCGATCTTGATCGATCTTATTGTTAGCAATTTTATCGCCAATGGTTTTGCCATCAGCGATTTTATCACCAAGTGATTTAATAATTCGTTCACTATCATTAGACAATAATTTTTTTGCTGTTTTAATCATTGCTCTTGCTGCTTCTGGTGTTGGCGCTATTTCTCTAATCAGCTCTTTGTCCAGCGGTGGCGGTTTTGGTTTAAGTAACTTATCTGCGATTAAGTTTCCAGCAGCGTCTCCAATTTTACTTGCTGAAGCTGTTGCAACTGATTCCAATGCTTTAAATGCTACTGGTGCTAATTTCGTTGCAATTCCTGGCCCATGTTGAATTATCTTTGAGAATATGTTTCCAAGTAAACTTCCACCAATTGTATGCGGATAATATATTTTTCTTCTATTGCTCATTAGTGCCATTATATACGTTTATATAATAAACAACTACATTATTGCACGTGGTGCTAAAAACAACGACGATTTAATCACCTACAACTAAGTGTAAATAATACGTTACTATTTCATTATTAAGATCTAGTTGACGTCCAGTTTGATCTGTCAACTTCATTGTGATTGAATTTATCTGTGATTCAACGTTAATCTGATAATAAATAATTTGCCTTGGGTTAACCTGAATTAATGATCCAGGTGGAACATCAAGTGAAAAACTATAGATTGCCCGATTACGTGAACCAGATGCTGAGTACGATCCATTTGCAATACTGCAGTCGATTAGAATTGAATTAACATCAGTGATGTTAACAGGTTTTTCGCCTTCAAATGAAACACTAGTGTTTCCGGCTGCTGGTGCACTATACTGTTTTTGCACAAAACCAAGCAGTGACGCAAGTGAAAGTGGTGCTCCAAAATCAACAGTAAATCCATTTTTAAGTGTCATTTGTGCTCGTAACGTATTATAATTTGCTTCAATGGTGCAGTCGGTTAACCCAAATACTGTTGTAATAATACGATTAATACCAGGTAAATTATATGCTCCAGGAGTAATTGTTTTAGTAACCCATGGCGATGAATTATTTAATCTGTATACGAAATTGTTATTTACACCATCTTTGATGCTAAAAAAACTGTTCTATAACGTAGCAGAAATAAGTCCAATTCGATATTTACGGCTTGAATCAAGAATAACTGGTGGATTAAATGATACAGTAAAATTTGCGCTGTTGTCGCTGGTCTGAGACGAATCAAGAAAAAATGTTTCTTCGTTCATCGTTTATATAATAAACTTCGATAAAATCAATTAGTCAACGAATCGATTAGTCGATTAGGTCTCTGCTGAGAACCTGATACTCATCTGTGGTGATAAAATTATTTGACCGAAAGTAATCCAACATCTCAGTTATTTCGTTGTCAATTTCAACACCAGTGTTCCCAGCATTTTTCGATGAAATAATCAACATAAATCCATCAAAAACATCAGATGGAGATGAAAACACTTTTATTCCAGTTCCTGTTTTTTCAACTATTTCCGCATCTTTTACAGAGTAAATAAATGCTTTCTTATACTGTGTTGTAAGACTCTGATAATACGGTTTTTTTTTTTAAATCATCGTTAATTTTAGCATCCTTTTTTAACTTACCAGCCTCCTGATTATGTACTCTGACTGTTTTTGACAGAGATAATAATTGATCAGGTTTCATACGTTCAAGTACGTCGTCGGGAGGTAAAGTATCAAAAATAATACTCGATCGTTTAGATGCTGTAGAAACATCTGAAATAATGTTATTAAATTCTCTATCAGATAATACGTTAACAGGCGCTTTTACCCCTTTGATTTCTTTACCCATAATTTTTTTTTGTTGCAAAGAATCATATTCATCATCAACTTTCTTTCTTTCACTAATAGAATCAGTTTTTAAAGTTTTAATTTGCTTTTTAGCTTCTTCAAGTTTTTCTGTTAACGTATTAACTTGTTGACTTAGTTGTTCAATGTTATCTTGAATTTCTTGTCTTCGTGTAGGATCCGTTTCTCTATCTAACTCCTCTTCAAGAAATTCAATCTGATTCCCTAATTTTTGAACATATTCAGCAACAAATGCAATATCAGTTTTCGTAAATAATTTTGTAAATTTTGTTTGCATATATTCACCAGATGCTTGTAATAGGTCTCTAAGTGATTCTATTTTTTTAGTTGTTCCTGTTGAAAGTAAATTAACTAAATTCTTGATCGAATCAGTTTTATCTGTTAACATTTTACCAGATTCTTCAATAGCACTTGTAACAGGTTAAAATATTTCTTTTAGTTCTTCTTCAGTTCTAGTCTTTCCAATAGCTGTTTCTTGTATTAACTGTTTATTTCGCTGTCTAGCTTGAATTAATCGCTCAAGTATTTTTTTATTAACGGACATTTTTACGTTTATATAATTGTTTATACAATAACGATGTTGGTGTTGTCAATCTAAACAGCTACGAAACATCTTATTAGCATCTGTTGTTATTCTATCAAATATGAAAAACTTGTGTTGACCATTAGTCGCCTCATGATAGTGCTTAATAAACTCTTCCTTGGAAATAGCCCCGCAAAAGTCATGTGCGATTTTTTCAATATCAGTGTTGTCAAGACCGTTAAAAAGTATGAAACAACCAGTATTACGTCTAATGAATTTATTTACGTTAAAAAAGCCCTGAGCTAAGAAAATTGAATTACAACGTTTATTTCTTGACATTGAAAAGTATGACTTGATTTTTTCGATTTCATTGTGCTCAAGTGGAATATCATCAAATACAATAATTTTGTTTTCATCAGCGTCAAGTTCTGTAATTGGAATAACGTCCTCAGGATCTCTTATAATAAAGATGTCTTTTGCTTTGTCACCCATTGCCTCCTTAAGAGGTTCATTATAATCACTTAATGTGTTGTATTTATTTTGCTGTGGGTTAACCGTATAAATGTAAACGCGATCGTAGTTCAGCTTGTTATTCAGCAAAAGATTAAGTAAAAGATTAGTTTTACCAGATCCAGTTCTCCCGACGATTAAATAATGACAATTAGGTAGATCACAGTTATGTTTGTTTGTTATTACATTACACGAATCAAAATTTATTATTGACATTATTGTTTATACGATAAATGTTTATACAATAAACACTGAAATCAATGTTGATGAATCAATATAATGTCCTATTACACAAAATTTGGAACAACAATTTCAACAACTTCAACAGTGGATACAAGTAAACCAGCAGATCTCACCAATTATTTAAAGCGAACAGGTGATTCAATGGTTGGAGTACTAAACATGTCAGGTAATAAAATTGCTGGTTTGATAACAGATTATCCACCAGTAGACATTGATCCAACGCAAGCGGTCAGTCTAAACCAGTTGGTGCTATCTGATAATTCACATGTTAGAAAAGCCGGAGACACAATGGAAGGAAATCTTAACATGGGCTCAAATAAAATAAAATCATTGGCGCTACCTACTCAACCGTCTGATCTCGTGAATAAAACGTACGCGGATGATATTACATCACTGTATATTAACCGATCAGGCGATACAATGGCTGGAACATTATCACTTACAAACAATGCTAAAATAACAGGATTACCAACAGCTTATCCACCAGGAAACATTTCTGATGCTACATCTTATGCGCAGGTCACAACAAAACTCGCTGAATATGTTCTCCGAACTGGAACAACAATGATTGGCTCGGTCAGCATAGGTGGATATGTTCTAAACGGAATTAACACATACTTATCATGGGCACTTGACAACGCTGTTAACGTTAAATATATGAATGATATTGCTGTTCTTAGAACTGGAAGCACAATGACAGGAATTTTAAACATGAATAATGTGGCGATAACAAATGTACCAGTACCAGTCAATCCTGGTGATGCTATTCCGTATTCATATCTGTTGAATCTCAAAAGCACCGTGGTCAACAAAATCGGTGACACAATGACCGGCAATCTTGTGATGACAAATTGCGTTGTTAAATGCACAACAGCGCCAACTGCAACAGATGACCTAACCAATAAATCTTATGTTGATTCCAAGATTGTAGGTACTATTCGTGTCAAAAACAGTGTTGGTTATATTCCACCGTTATCCGGAAATAGCAACAGTCGTACGGGATTTATTGCAACATCATCGTCGGCGTATTCAGGATTTGATCCTTGTTATGTGTTTTCATATCATCTGTATTCTGCGGTAAATGTAAATGAATGGGCTACAAACGGCATGTCTGCCAACTTCTGGATTAAAATTCAATGTCCGTCTCCAGTTGCTATATGGAAATTTCAACTTCGTGGACGAGCTACAAACCAAGAACGAATATATAATTGGCGACTTGAGGGATCCAACAACGATGTGGGTTATACAACATTATATACAGTCGCGCCTGGTGTTAATTATATTGGAACAACACTTCAAGAATTTACTTTATCTAATACAACTAAGTATTCGTATTTCAGATTGTATGTTGTTAATGCTGAACCTGTAAATCCTGGTCTTAGTATGTTTCAAATATTTTCATTGGATGATGCTGTATAATCGTTAATATATAAACAATAATATAATAACAATGTCTGAAATTGTTGAAGTGTGTCGCGAGTTTTACAATAAAATATTTGAATTCGATCACACACAGCTGGATAAACCTGATTTTACTACACCAATTAATCCAGGTAAAACAAAACAAGAAAAAGATGAATCACAACGCCAAGAAAATATTCGAACAGCGTTTCGTGAACTATCAAATATGATAAAAAATACAGATGAACAAACTGAAAATATTAGAAACTTAAGATCAGTTATTGCGATGAGAAAGTCTCAGATGAAATAAATTCTGAACAAATACGATATGTTTGTAAAATTTTGTACACAAGCGGAAATGAATAAACTAGAGAGCGAAATTGAAAAATTAATTCATGATACAATAATAGAACTATCACGTGATAATGTGTTTACGATATTGAGGTCAAAATTAGTACAAAAACGAAAATTTACTGGAGGAGAATCAGGAAAACATAAAGAAAGACTAGATTGTTTAGATAAAACTTTTGATAAAAAGCGACATGGTCTTATGCGAAACACAAAAGCATTTTATAATTTTGCTAAACGTCGACTGTTCAGAGAGCTCGGATTAGATTACAATGACACTGAAACAATTGTTGCCGTCCACAACGAACCAGATGACGCGCATGCACTTGCCACGAGTTACTTAGTTCTTGTATCATCAAAAACACCAGAATTTCAAAACAAATACAACGGTGATGATATAGCAACTGCATTTGATGCTGTGGAAACAATTGAGAAAAAATTAAAAACTTTATCAGAAGCTGAACGAACACCTTTTTATGATGAACTAAATGCACTTGATGAAATAACCGATGAAATAACATGGAATCCAGATCTAAAACAAAAAACATATAATCAAATAATAATTAATGGAGATGACAATCGTTTATTAGATGCTTTCATGAGTGAACCACTGTATGCAAATTTACGTGAACTAATAAAAGTAAAATTAAAGGTAAACGAGCTGTTGTCAAAAGATAAATATACCAGGTGAATTTGCTGCGGCATATACAATATTATATCAGTACTTAGTGCTAGATACTATACCAATAGGAGCTGTAAAATCAGCTATGGAATTTATTGACTTAAATAGTCAAAATGTTGATGTAAACAAGATAAATAATGTTCCGGAAACCTTCGAATTCAGATATAAATTATCTTATTCGTTTGAACAAGATCAAATGATAAAAAATAAACAAGTAGAAATATTCGGAAAATACAGAGATTTTATCGATGATATAAAAAATAAAAAGTTTAAAGAACTAGTTGCAAAATCTGCAGAAAAATTAAAATTTGTGGATGTTATTAAATACCATAACGATGTTGACAAATTCACTGATGCTGTTTTTACACTTTGGTTTATTGATAAATACGTTGGACCAGAAAATATAGCTGGTATGCCAGCACATTATGATGAAAAAATGTTTAATGTTTTTGGGTATAGTGTCGTAGACGCTGAGGCTTATTATAAAAAAAATAGGCATTTAGAAGATAAAATTAAAGTAGAATATCTAAATAAAATAAAAAATTTGACGAATATTCATGATATTATAAAAGGTGATCATCCACTTCCACTAGATATATTTTCTACAGGATACCGTTATTTACTTTCTTATTATGATATTAAAATTAAAAATCTAAACAAATTAATTTTAGAGTCTGATTTTAAAGAAGGTTATTTAAGAGTAAAAACTGTTTTATATAACGGTTTATTATCAGATCAACCGCAATCAAATATAAAAGAAAGATTCGCAACAGCATACGTAATTCTTCGCAAATACTTTATTCCAAAAAATATTAACATCGATTTTGTTAAATCAGCTATCGAATTTATTGATTTACATGAACACAATATCGGTGAAATAAATGATATTGCAGCGGTTTCAGATACACTCGACCACAAATCAAGAAAAGAATACACAGACAAACAAGAAGAACAACTGCGTCGTCCTACAGCAAATATATTTAACAAATACCGGGCAACGCTTACAGATGTTAGAAATGCAGATTTTAATGCATTAGTTTCAGGCGCTGCCACAAACTTAAAGATCACAAGTTGATTAATTTAACATAATCATATCATAATGAGGCAAATTATTGATTTTAATCATATTTCTAAATTGTTACCAGAAGATCAACGAGATCAGCTAATATCATACTTTAAAACGTATCACAAAAAGTTGTACTGTGCAAAGAAAGCAAGCAAGTACTACAGCAGAATAATAAAATTAATCTTTTATACTCCATTGCTATTAACAACAAGTGGAATTATATCAGCAGGTAGTTTATTTAATCCTTTTCTTCTTATATTATCTGCAGCTGGTATATTTATCAATACAGGATTTAAACGACTTGAACCAAAGCTCGAGCATAAAAAAGCATCATGTAAACTAGCAACAGCTGTATACGCAAAAATACTATTACAATTACAAGCGTATCTTAGAGGTAGACAATATAACATTATAGGATTAATACATGAACTACAAACCAAGGAAGATTTATTAATCGATATTGTACCTAGTAGAACATCAAAGTACGAAGTTGAGTACACCAAAAAATATGTTTGATAGAACTATTAATTAGATGATCTAAAGCTAAATTCTATTATTAACTATCAATTAAAGATATAATTTTATGTGTATTATATATAATGTCAACCCAACAAAAAATCACACTCTTACAAAAATATGGAGATAATCATGTTATGATTGAAAATAAATTTTACACACTGAAGATAACCTCAATGGATGTTAATAAAATCTATCATAATTCAGGAAGAACTGAAATAGAAATCTGTACCACAGATACTGATCAATATTATAAGGATGTAGAAAATCTTGAAACAGAGATTAAAACAATGGTAAAAAATTACGCTGGTGAAGTAATTAGAAAAAATCAATTTGCAAAGATAAACATTGACATCAGCTCAAAAGTATTCGAAAAAAGTGATACAAGAACAAAGATTCCACCAAGGGATTATTCTATGTTACAATCACAAAATCTTAAAGTAACCGGAAAAATTGCATTTAGAGTAAAAAAAATATCAAAATAAAAATTATCTTAATGCGTATGCTGTGGAATTAGATCTTGTTTACAATTACGATGATTCCGAGGATGAAGCTGATGATACTGATAGTTTAAACATAAAACACTTACAATTATAAAACTTTAACATAATACAATTACGCTTATAAAACTTTTCATTTTCATTAAAAAAATATTTTTTTTAGCAACTTTGTGGATCGTTTGCCAAAGTTGTTTCCAGCGTAATTAACACGTTGATGACAACACTTTTGTGGCATCTAATGAAAAATGGATAGAGCTATTTGTTTGCGCGATGAAAACCTCTATGATGACAAAAATAAAAAAAGTGTTTTAGAATCAGCCTTTATATACAGTACTAATGGTATACGGGAATAGAGTAAGATATAAACTAACTCTATTTCCTTTCTCCACCTATAATCTGAATAGTATGGGTTGATTGTGGATCAGTAATCACCACCCACCCTACCCTGGTACCAAAAGGCGGAAAACATGTGTGCCCGTCACTTACTTCCTAGTTAAAGTTAGATGCAGATTTTAGCTTCATCTATATTGTAACATCAACATCTTCTTGGTACTTACAAATACCATCTACAATTTGTTTTCTTTCCAGAACTTGATATTTGTATAATTTAATATATTTAATAATCTGTGTAATGAATAACGGTAGACATGATATCCTCTGTCTGTACCATCCAATTTAGGTATAACATAGGTGTTCACAAAATATCTAAATATATAGATTGGATTCACCCTATTATAGCTTGACTTAAATGAATGAGAAAGTCATCAAATATGGTTTATTTTACTTCCAATCCTTGCTATTATGACAAGAATAGGTTCTACTACTACCACTATTGTAATTAATTGTGTGATAATTCAATTCATAAATGCTCGTCAGTCCAGTTTTAGCATGTCATTTTGATGACTCAAGCTTCAGAGACACTCAAAAGATGCTTCAGTTGAATTTTTAGCATTAGGCTAGAAAAGAACGCTATGAAAATCATACTTTGTATTTTCTTTCTAGAGTTTTACTCTTCGAACATTTGGTGGGAAGTTGTAGGGTGGGGGAGGGATTGAAATTGAAAACACTCTTGAAAATAATAGGTGTTTGTATACCTACCATGCCCTGAGTACTTTATTATGAGTGCCAAGACCATGGCATGCAATTGTTTTGTTGCTTTTGTTGTTTTGTTTTTTAAATATTAAATCGTATGATATTAGATTTGATTCACTGAGCGAAATACAAATACTCTTCTAAATTATCATATTGTGTGTATTTAAATCTATACGATTTCATATTTAATGAAAACTGGGACAAGGCGGGAAAAGAGTAGTATGAGAATGGGCATTTGCAGTTTTTTGGATTATTGTTACTTATCCAGTTCAAAGCCTTCTACATTCCCATGATTTTTTCCTTATATCACAAGCGCACGCACGCGAGCCCACGCGTGAAAGTTACCAACAGGCTCCCATGCAAGAGGATAGAAGACTTCAAACTAGATCAGTAACCAACAAAACAGCTATTATCATACTATTATCAATCACTCGATTACGAAATAGTGTGATTATGGTTTCCAATCCTGAAACAATAAGTGCACTGGCAAACATTTACTCGACCTTTACTGCCTACAAATCTACTATTCCCCCCACCCCACCCCCGCCGTTTTATCTGTGCTCGGAGTCGTTGTTGGTTTTCCATTACCGCAAACACAGTCTTGAACTCCACCATGTTAATTATTTTATCCTCGATAGCCACCGAATACAGTTTACTAATTGTATTGAGACTACGTTGTGCTTCCGCGAGAAGTTCTGAATAGATACGTATTCGCAAATGCAGCCGTAACGAGATTATTTTACCAGCGCCGCCATTGACACCGGTTACTATCGATACACCTCCGACAACAAATCCGATTGCTGTACTTATGATAGTTACTGTGGTCAGAATGCCAGCAGCAACAAGGCCAACAGTGGTTGCCGCGGTGATTCCACAAATAGCATCTACAACCACACACACACGCGTTTGTTTTTCACGAGTAGCGCGGTTCTCTTGACGACTTCATCTTGCAGTTGTTATTCTGCTTCGATTATTTTCTCACGCCGGTAACAATGAGGGTCCATTACAGTTCCTCTATTAATAATGTGATCGCGTAGGATAATTGCTCGACAATCATGCCTTGTTCAGGTGCAACACGCACAAGCACTTCTAACCAATTACCCTTTTTTACTGGTACAACTTCGTTACAATCATAGAAAATATCTTCCTGCGGAATATTTAAATCTCCGGCAATTGTGCGTTCTGGGACACCACGTTCACTTAGAACGTATTGATTACGCCCTTGGTTTGTGTCTGAAATGATTGTACGCGTCTTAGCCCAAGAACTGTTACACGGACAAGTGCCTCCTTATTGAATAATAGTCGAGTTTTTTCTCTTCTTAGTTGAGTCAATGTTGGCGCAAAATAATTAACTGGGAATACAACTGGGGTGTCTTTGTCGGTGAATATTACTTCATCGTTAATGAAACAATCCCTGAGTGTTTTCACGCCTGACTGTGTAGCTGTGACCGGGTGTTTTCACGTGTTAATACTTTAACACCAAGCTGGCTTCAAGTTGGCATTGGTACATCAGGGTGGTCCCACCTCTCGATTTCTATATGGCCCTTAACAATATTATATTTCAGTGTATACGAGTGTTTGTTAACACCACTCTGATGCAGATATTCATCGACAAGTGGAAGAAAATCATCATCAATGTTAGCATCCGATGTCAGCCGGTCCAACATCCGTCGGCAAATTCCGCAACCTCATCACCGCGGGCAGAATTCGTCACGTATATGTAATGGTAAATCTTACACACAAACGACAAAGATAGTTAAGTCCAAGTCCGGATAGATGCCGAGACCTTCGAACTGAATTTCATCATTAGCGACCAATGATATCGATACTGAATATGTGAAAGGTATTGGAACATTACCTTCTTTGATGTCACGCGTTAGTGTTAATATTGGACCAGTATCCCGGGAATCATTTACTAATATTGCCATTGTAGCCTTCCAGCCTCTAAATAATGTTAAGATGAATAAACACGGTACGGATTTACACACCTTAAAGATGTAAGGTTTAGGTTTATCAAAGCCATCCCCGACAATAGTAAAAACAGGTCGGCCATTTGCTGAGGTTACGATGTTAGTGTATTCCTGTATTTCGCTGGTTTATATTTCTTTAATTATGCTCCCTGAAGTTATTACGCTTGGTGGTGAGGACAACTTTGCGATTTTTGCATCTATGTATTGTTTCACCTCAATCTCGGCTACAACAATATAATTTTTGCTAAACGCAACCGACATACCAGAGTCTCTGATTCCCTGATTTCATTGATTTCGGCCAGGTTGTTTGTGACGGCGCCTCGCAGCTTCACAACAACATCTTAAATGTCCAGTTTGACGTTTGCAATTTTCCACTTCGATCTTGAAAAATCACAAGCTTGCCCGGGTTGACGTCAACAGCAACCCGGTTTGTAAACTCGGTCAAATTTCGCTTTGGTGGCAAACCTGGTCAGATTCACATCAGGGCCGTGTCGTCACGGGTTTGAGCGTCCGTAAATATTATTAGGCATTTTGTATACTGCTAAGCGTACTTTCTAAGAGGTAAGATAAAATCAATAAGCGTTTGCGGGTTTGGTGTTGAGGAAGCTTTGCTTCCCGCGAGTGCGCGATGCTTTAACAACAATATGTCCGCATATTGGGCCGTCCATCCGAGTTTGCAACGGCAGCGTTGAATAAAACAGCGGTCGTCGTCGTCGTCGAGTGGCAAAGCCACCATGTAAATAATCAACAACTTAAAGTGGCGGTGTAAGCCGGTAAGAGTCAAAATATAAAAGATGTTTGGGTGTCACCAGGTATGCGACCCAATGAATCCCAGATCCTATTTGTTAAATCTAGGTTCATGATCATCGATCCAATTTCATCCCGCAATGAGACACATTGGAAATGTTTGACTGATTTTACCATCACGATTAAATCACAATTGGTCAATGGACGCGTCAACGACGAGGCCACAACCGATGACCACTTCCGCTCGGGAGCCTTTGACTTCCATGCCTTGATAATCGAAGATCTTTTCCTTTTTTATGCAGCCCCGAGAAGCTCTGCCTCCAACCGACATTTTCAGAACCATCCCGGATGCAGTTTCGACTGCCCCTAATGCAGCCACTTTTGCAACCGCTGGAGCCGCAGTCGCTAACAACACTGGAATGACCGCGAGGAATGAAAATATACCACCGGTTTTTTGCATTTGTGCCGCGTCTGACTTGGATAATTTTAATATCACCGAGGTGTGTTTTCATTTGGCCGCATGAAGCTGATTAGGTTGTGTTCGGTCAACCACACGGAGATAATTGCAGGTAACTTTGTCGGATAAACCCTCAATGTGAGCCCGCAGTAGTTGGTTTTCGCTAAGGCCAACCTTAAATTCATGATTGGGCATTATTATTTGAAAACGTAACAGGTTCAATTACTATGTTACAAGTTTTCTATAGGTGTGTCAAGGACCATCATTCGGCCACTTGTGCCTTCCTAAACATACATTTATCGGAGAGGATTACAGCAATGTATCTGTAATTTGGAATAGCGTTGTTAGCCAGATCAGTAACACATGCGAGAAAGTACATGTCGACCACGGACTGCCTAAACAATTCCAGATGTTTCAACGAAAAGTAATAAGTCGAGAACAACGTACGAAAGTCGTCCTGGGAAATCTGCAGATCTGTGTCAGTGTTTTGATGCTGGTTTATGAACGACCACAGCTTGTGATATATACATGTGCGACTTGATTGTCTGCTAAGTTAAGTAAAATTTCTTCGGAGGGTTCCTGCTGGCCGTTTAACCGCAGAGAAACTTCAGACACTTCTAGCCAGTAAAATATCATCGCACTACGGGTTTGGTCGTCAGCCCGAATTACATCTTGAAACACCACAAACCCTTGTTTTGGTGCGCTGAGGCCATGTTGGGTACTTATTTGCTATGCAATGTCTCTGAACAGTGCTTCGCTTCGAGTCTGTGGTGACCTCGAGAAATGACAGATTTGACGCGGTTCCAGACTGCATAAACAACAACAAACGTGGTTCTGTGGTCTTTGAAGGGATTAGCGCAGGCCTCCAAATTGGTAATGTTGATATTTCAACTTTACCAGCAGCGGTACCTCCATCACGCCGTATTGCATCGTCGGTGGTATCCTTACGGGTTAACATCACTGTGTGTTTGGCTCCGAAAATAAGCTTGCGAATATCACTGCGACTGAGAGGAATCGCACACGAGAACATCAATAAGTCTCCGTGAAGTTGTCCTCGACGCTGCATGAATCCAAGGTTAAAATTAGAATTACGAAACAATATATCTTCTATACCTGCAGGGGCGGGGGGAACCTGCGCGGTTATTAGGCCGTCGCATTATAAACTGTTCCTGATCTGCATGGTCGTTTTGCGTCCTTGTGAAACATCATAGACGGGCCAGCAGACCTCGCGTAATCGTCACTCTATCTGGCGAGCGCAATAATCGTCGTGGCAATGTCAACGTTGTCGAGAATTGATTCGACTTCCTTTCCATCGATGGAATAACGTGCGTTGTCAAACAACGACATGATGCCATTGTTATCAAATCCAAACTTAGCATTGGCACCGTAATTATTATTGTTGTCCTGTATCAGTTTTCCCTCAATTTCTAATAAGGCCTCACACAGGAGAACATACAGAGACGTGTCCTGCACTTGTAATTCTATTTGTAATGGTCTGAGGTCCCTAGCCGGATAGGAATAATACGGAAAATCTTTGGTGTGCGATCTACCCTCACAGGCGCAACCATGTCCCACGCGGTATCGGGTGCATCTTGAACTTTTACCATTTTTACTTAACGTTATTAGTTTCGTCTAATACCTTTTGCGAGACAACCGTAATTCGCTTCCATTCGCCAGATTTGCAATCGTTGAATCAGCTATACGTTGTTAAGCGGCTTCATTGATAATTTTACTAACCGAAGCTGGCATTGTTGCTGTCGATGGAAGTGTAACTATCTTTGGTGGTACTTAAGTCACTGATCGTCGTAGTCGATCTCGAATCGATTGAACTGCTTGCAAACCTAGATTCTTCAACCGATCCGCTGCAACGTTTTTGATATTATCAGCGACTCGCATTGCGACTTGTTTAGCAATTGGTGCAGCGCGCGAGGTCAGGGCCGACAGCACTTTTGGTGCGCCTGTAAACAATCCACTAACAACATCACCGAGGCCATTTTCGTAATATGTCATGTAAACCGGTTTTCTCGGGTTAGCAACACGCACTGGTATCACATGTACACATACGACTGTCATTATATTTAAATATCAGGTCGATCTCTTATTTACAGTTGTATTGGCAAGGTTTCCCCGCGCACGTCTAACGTGTGCCCGTCCTGGTCCACAAGGGTAAAATGAATATGTGTCAACCGGCCATTATGACAAAGAAGATACCCGTCGCCTCGGGAGTAATTGATATCAGAGCACCGGGGCCTCAGTCGGGGCAAACCCAAACAATATATAACTCTGCAACGCTTACGTCGTTGAGGCTGATGCTTCATAACTGCCACTGATGGCGTCACAGGTCAGATTAACCTGAGCCGTGGTGGTGATCCTGACAATTTCTGGCGCGAAAGTGTAACTGGAACACGCTAAATTCGTTCGTTTGGGGAAATCTTATTAATATCTTCGGTTCCACCAAGAACTGTTCTTATCGACGACTGCGCAATATCAACCGCATACTCTCGATATTTAATCGTGATGGCACAGCTGAGTGTGGCCTCATGTTCGCTTATGAAAATGTTAGGGTCTTTACTGGTCTCCAATGTGATTCTCCGTCGAACCTCATTATTTATTGATTCAAGCTCGTACGCGACCGTGGGAAATCCAACAAATTACCAGGTGGCACCACTTTCTGACGAAAACACGAACGAGTTATCCGAGGGGAAGTCCCCAAAACGGCTGCGATCGAATATTAGGTCTACTGCGATAAACACGCAACGATGCTAGTGCCATCTCGAGTATGCAGGACTGCCCAGCAGTGATTGGTGCAGAAAAAGTCACATACAATTATGGTTTCGTTGATGAGATCGTAATCATTGATGTAACGCTCGGGGTTGTATTTGCCACGACACGCTGCAACGCAGCATTGATTTCGTGGAGAATCGCCTCGGAATTCATCGTCGGTGTTGTATATATCATGGATGTCCTCAATACGTTCATGCATCAATGCGCGAAAGGTCCTTGGGTCCATGATGTTGTTGGTGAGCAGCCGCTGACAAATTGATGTGGCCTCATTAATAACTTCTGCTGCGCTTTTGCTCGCGCGTACCGACCCCACAAATGTTTCCAGCCGTTCCGCAAGGTTGTGAGGGTCACACAGTCTACCAAGGCCTTCTCCTTGTTTCTCTTGTTGCTCTAACTCTCGCCAATACGGTTCTAGTGAACGCCCAACACTCACTCGCATCTCGTCCTCTATTGTGTTGTTTTCTTTGCTATTCTAGCTCTTGTGGGTTACGATTCCTGGGGAGTCTAGTATACGTCTTTTTTCGGCTATGCGTGCCTCGGCAGCTGCACGTCTTTGTTGCTCATATGTACGTTTTTCTTCTTGTTCCCATGTAGGTTCAGGTGCTTGAACCTGTGGGGGTGATGCATGTCTTGGTTGGTGTATAGTTGCAAGTTGTTCCGATTTTAGTGCAGAAGGTCTTTGCTGTTGTTCCGCTATCAGCCTGTTCGTTTCTTGTTCTTCTCTTTGCCATTTTTGAAGTTTTCCCGTGTGAACAATACATCTCTTTTTTTCTCTCGGACTTGACCACGTTGTTTTTTCCGTGTGGCTCGGGAAAGTTTTACCTGAAGAGATATAGATAAATATTCGCGTTCGGGTGCAGGTGTTTCCTTTTCAACATGTGGAGATGAAGATGTTTTCTTCTCAACAGGTGCAGGTGTGGAGAATTCATACGAGGGTCCAGGTACGTATAATGGTTGGGGTTCGTATGATGGTACGGGTTTAGGCTCGTTTTATAGAGCGCGAGCTTGTTTTTTTGTCTTTCCTTATCTTGTTCTTGCATAAATGCCTGCAGCATTTCGTTGCCTTCGTCAATGTTTTCATCTTCAACTGTTTTAAGCATTCTATTATATAAAAAAATCAAACAGCGGGCCAGTGGACTGTTTAAACCCAGTAATTTCCCTGTATACCCACTTGGTCCATACATTTTTGTTATATTCGATGGTTTTTTCAACACGTACTCTTCCATTCAGGGAGTATCTCAGAAGCGGCCTTTAGGGGATTTTCAAAGATCCACTGACGACCTTGTTCATTAAAATTTTGCGGATCTGTTTTTAGCATTGACTTTTACACGGGTGGTCGTCGTCGTAAAAGATTTTTAAGTGCTGCTCTAATGTCTTCGTCAACTTCCTGTGTGCCTTTTTGGAATTTCTCCATCTGCGCTGGCAACTCTTCAACGACTTCGGCAACCGGACCCATGATCACCTCGGTGGTTTTCACAACTTTCTTTACCTCTGCCACGGTTTCTCGCGTGGGTTTGAGCAGTGATGCAAACGTTTGTTCGAAGCCCTCTGTGAGATCTTCTCGTGCAATCTGTCCCGACTGTAACATATCTTTGACACTTTTGTGGCCGGCTATAGCATTGCGAATCAGTTCCTGGTGTTCGCAGGCAGCTTTACGGCGTCACTCCTCATTCTCTGCTATGATATCACTGGCAGGTTTTGACATTATATTTGTCATAATCGTTTAAATTGCCGCGTCCAAACCGGCTCGATACTTGCGTGGTCCACTAGCCAAGTCAATTGTGAGGAAACTATACGGGTACTGGGTGACCTCCGCAAACATATTCCGAAACTCATCTCACGAGTGGACAGCGGCACACCAAGTCGAATGAGGCGAGACCATGCGCGTCAATGCCACAAAATATTATTAACATGTTACACTTGTTTCGTATTACTTTAGGCACGTGTGCGTATCGTTGTGTTACATGGATCACGTCTGTGTTTTTATGTCGACCTCGGGAAAATTTTCTCGCTAGATTGTCTTGGTGTTCAAGAATCACATCGTCGTATACAACAAGATTTTTCGCGCTTGAATCAAACTCATCAATGGTAGGAGCTTCAACAATTGTGGAAAAGAAATCAATGATGGACGATTTGCTTCTTGGTGGCGCCTGAAGAGCTTCTGTAAAATCCCTAAGTACATCATAACATGGTTGATCGTCCCCTATGGCGCAATCACGTATAGGCGATCCCAAGTTAACCATCGCATAATCATATTTAACAACAGTTGGGTTTTCCCTGATCCGGCCGGACCAATGATCAACGCACGAACTGAGTTTGGAAACATGTCACCTCGCATGGTTAGTTTGCGCTTTGCCTGCACAGAGAAGTCAATAACGGTAAAATGAGCTTTTCTCTTTCGTGATGCCACCTTAAATGTCGTTTAACAAAATCATTTCTTCATATTGTGTGCGATGCCGCGCAAAAACACGAACTGCAAATCCAACGCGGGTTCAAACACGTAATGGTAGAGCCGCGGTCGCTGGAACTTTTGTTCGATGTGGAGCGAAGAAGTTCACGTTTGTGAGAACCTCCGGATCCAGATCCACTGGTAAACGCGGATTTATAAAAAGTCGGCGTCGATGATGTGGCTGCTGCGTTAGCAAAGCTACCGGAAACACCGTGGAGCAAATACCCTAGACACGGAACTACAGCCAAGACATATTTTGGGATCTGCGCGTGCCCGTACGCCTAAGTAGTAACACCATCAGGGAAAATCCACCGCTTGGTATCCAATGGAGACAAACTGAATTTGTTACAACGGCACACACACATTCGATGTTTCTTTGATCGGATCAGATTTGGCTAGTGTGTGAATTCACGTCGCATGCGAAGACATTCCACATACATATCGTGCCGGAGATCTTTCTGTACAGTCACGTGTGGGACACCTTTAGCTTTCTTGACGTTCCTACCGTTCTTCGGTCTGACCACGATCAAATACATTTTCGGGCGCAGTCCCACGTATTCCTCGATAGGCTTGCCCGAGCACTCATCTTTGAACTTACCAACAACTTTTTTGACGGTGTTTTTAAACAGGGGATGATTTGTTGAATACTCACTGGTATCAAATTCATTTTTCAGACTTGGTTCAGCCATGTCTGCGTACACGTTATTGGTAGTTACATGCAGTAACAATGAATCTGCATCCGTGTACAACATCTTGATATTAACACATACCGCGGTTTAATCTTGTCGTAATTGAACTCGTATATGAAGAGCTTCGACAAGTCTAACACAGACGCGCCAACATATATTGGCTTTATCAGCTTTAGTTTCGATTTTATTTTATGTACGGCAACGAGTCCACCATCGAAGATCTTTCGGGACTCAAACGCGAGGTTAGCAACAAACCTGCGAAATGTATCTTGTTCACTATCACGGACAAGGTCAACTCTGATCCGTTTTTGTACATTTGTCATAGTCTTGCCGAACACCGCATTATTCATAAGTTTGAAAAAGTCTTTCTCAAACTCGTTAGTTGCTGCAATACGGTGTTTAGTATTCATCTTTATGTACGGGGCCATCCAAGCGCTTTGGCGAAACTGTAACACTCTTCTTTCATTTTTCGTTGTACCGCTGTAAATTTCTGTGGACTTTTTGTCAATATATATATATATATATATATATATATATATATATATATATATATATATATATATATATATATATATATATATATATATATATATATATATATATATACACCGCGGTAATTGTTTAGTAGAAAAGGAAACATATCCGCTCGGGTTGTGCTTGCGAATCAGTATTTCTTTGAGATTATAAGCACACTGCTGATTTTAAGCTGTTATACACAAAGTTCTTACGGTCAACCAACGTGTGCATTCAGTATCAATTACGGCGGTTTGAATTTGCAACCCCAGATGAGCCCCTAGAGTGCCAAATGACATAATATAAGGCTCAGAAGTTGTTTCAAACCAAAGTACGTCTCAAAGAATTATGCGTTACATCGTACTTGTAATTGACATCAACCTAACCTTACATCATCAAATTTCATTTTCATGTACAACCAACTCAAGCTTCGACGTTCCTTAATTATTAAGAAGAATATTATTTTCGGCGAATGGGATTCGAACCTGCAATGTCCTGATCAAAAGTATGACACGGTAACTGACTAGACCAACGAGTACACTTAAAGAGTAAATAAAAGAACACATACTTGAATTTAACAGGCTGGTGGAAAAACATGCGTGCACACACTCCCTATATTATGTCAATGTGAAAATTACGTCATTTTGAATTACTATTCCATGGCTTATTATGTACATACCCATACATGGTCCCGCGTAATTTTAAGCATACATAGTCTTGGAATAATAATTTTCGGTCTCTCAAATATTGATAGCACTTCTACCAGCAATCATCTGAATAGTTTTCACATTAACAATTATCAATTTGTCTGACTCTTGTATAAGGACAAGAAATGTAATTTCGCTTTGAGATAATAGGCACACCAAATATAATATATTTCTTGATCAAGTCTATTTTCCCTTTGAGAAGTAAACGGCGCGCGGGAAACGGAATTTAATACATCCTTATAGAAGAGTCATCCCCCGCTATACTGACAGATAACATAGAGCCAACACTAAGCCTGTGTGCAAATATTGATCAGTCTGCTAGCACGGCTGCACTGATAACTGGAAACTGTACTCATTTGCATAGGTTGGGTCTGTAATATATTTCCAATATTTGTATTTGTATGTGGGGCTACACTCACGTGCAATGGTTGTGTCTGTAATACATTTCCGATTATAGTGGTTGCTTTGTTTACCACGCGAGCGTCGATGCAAATCATGATCGTAATAAACAATCGTGTACGTGGTCGTGGACGTGGACGTGCTATTGGACGTGTACGGGTTTGTGATTGTGTATGTGACTGTGTTTGTGATTGTGTTTGTGATTGTGATTTTGTTTGTGATTGTATTTGTCTCATCGACAGACAATCTAAAAGACGTGCATAGTAGTCAGATAAAAGCTGTTTTGTTGGTTAATAAACTTGGCTGAAGTCTTCTATCCTCTTGTATGGGCGCCTGTTGGTAACTTTCACAAGCGGACTCGCGTGCGTGCGCGTGTGATATGAGGAAAACATCGTGGGGTATAGAAGGTTTTGAGCCAGACAAGTAACAATAATCCAAAAAAATCCAAACCGCCCATTCTCATACTACTAAAAGCATTTGTGGAAGCCATTGTGCAAACATCAATTCAATTTTGAAACATCATAGGAGGATGCCGTGAGTTAGTGGTCACTGAACAAAATTAGCCCTCCAGCCCACCCCCGCCCCTCTCAACAACAACAACTCATTCATCAACATATCACTCAAAAGTAATATTCAATGGTACATACCATGGAGGAATTAGTATGTATATACATACTTGGTAGTACTGATTATTTTACAATTAGTATTTCATATATACTGTTGAATTCATAGAGAAACATAGCCTGTATGAACTTTGTGCAGTTACTAAATGCATAAAGACTTATTACGGCAAGCTTTCAGCACAACTACAGTGCTGGAGGAGGTTGATTTCCAAACATCAATCATCACGGCCCATTAGAATGAGTCACACCTAGACAGACGAACTTACATGTGCCAGACTTGCTACGAAAATGTACATGTTTTAAGTCATTCTATCTGTGCTCAAAGGTGAGCCAAACACATAGTTTCTAACATTCATGGGACATGACGAAGTAGGCAGACTAAAATGCAGGGAATATGTGTGCAAAGCGCACAAAATGCGCACACGGATGTTGAAGGGGAGTCCCCTCCCGTAGGAGGCGACTGGGTGGCCTTTCAAAAAAAAAAACATGTTGTATGACATGGTGGTATCCAATCAGAGATCAGATAAGATTGCGAGGTTTCAAAGGTCGCCCCAAACATTACAAATTTAGTCTTACAATACTGGAAGGGGCTTGATAAACCGGATAAATGTCAAATGACAGCACAAGATCTACTGCTTACTGAACTACTGTAAACATATCGTAAACATCAACTCAGTAAAAACAATTTCAAATCATTTTTAAAAACGGTATGATAAGTCTACAAATTTGTTTCGTGGTGAAAGGACTCCAAATTGGTATGTGTAAAAGGACTCCAAATCGGTAACCTACCGCACAAATCAATAGTTTTGGTAGGTCAGCAGAGAGAATGAAAAACGAAATTGACTTTTAACACAGTGCATGTGCATCGTTTAAGTACTTCATGCATTTAGAACATTGCAATGTTCAAACACATTCTCAACAGTAACAGTATTTTATTACGTTGTTTTTGCTGTAAATACCTGCGCTACAAATTATTCTTTCTTCTGTGCTTAGATCTTACTCAGTCTGGATCCTTTTTATATGGATATGTATTTCCTTGACTGCCATCCAGGCTTAAACATTTATTTCGAAATATGAGGAAGGAATTTATACATTTTACACTGACTGTTGTTACGACTAGGGATTATGAAACAAAAGAAAAGACTCAAACAAGCTTTCAAGATTTAAAATACAAATCTTTAATTTCCTAAAATATTAAAATATTTCAACAAACAATTAAAGTGAAAGAATAAAAAATAACTTACAGTATAGAATATCCTTAAAAGTCCTAAATTGTTTTAAAGTTCACTGTTCCGGAAGTTAATCCAAATATTCCGAATGTAGTATTCCGAATGAAATAGCCTTCACTGTGCTAATATGTTGATAAGTTTAAGTATATCCAAATAATCCTTGTGAATCTGGAATCTCACAAGTTTTAGAAATGTTTCCGATAATTCCACGGAGCTGTATACTAATTCAGATTTAAGAATAGTACTGAATTCTAAATGTACTGTACTAATAAAAATAGATGAATCTCCAAATAAATATATATCCCACACTGAACTGAACCAATCTCAATATGAGCTATCTGTTCAAATGTAATTGTAAAGAATATTTAATCACAGGATTATTTCATATATATATATATATATATATATATATATATATATATATATATATATATATATATATCATTAATGCGCAGAATCGAAATAAATACCCATACTACGACTTCAATAAACAGGGTATTTCAAAATAATGCAACCCTCTCCGAACCAATCAGGAATTAGGTTATGCGTGATTCTGCCAAAGTTCTCAAGCACCAATATCGTAAACAGTAAACACTGTGTTGATTCATTCTGGGAATGTGACCTTATAATGTTTCTACTAAAAGTACAAGAACTAGGTCGAAAGTTCAGCATTACTATTTTTCGCGCGTATTTCGTCACATGACTAAGCTACAAGCAAACAGGTTATTGATCGGGGCTACCGTATGTATACTCATAAGACGACAGCTGTTTAGACTAAGAACAGAGATCATAAACTAATAAATTATACCATTATAAAAAGGAAAAATATATATAATTTCGTAACACTGTACAAAATATTCTCACTGCCCTTAGATAATACTCTTCCTGGCATATGTATTTACTTTATGTGGTCTGGCTGAGATTGTAAAAAATATTCTCACAGCCACTTTCTTTACTCTTCCAGACACATGTATTTACTTTATGTGGTCTGATTGTACAAAATATTCTCACAGCCACTAGTTATTACTCTTCCTGGCACATGTATTTACTTTATGTGGTCTGGCTGAGATTGTACAAAATATTCTCACAGCCACTAGTTATTACTCTTCCTGGCACATGTATTTACTTTATGTGGTCTGATTGTACAAAATATTCTCACAGTCACCAGATAGTACTCTTGCTGGTTATTACTCTTCCTGGCACATGTATTTTGCTTTATGCGGTCTTTCAGTAAGAAAACCAGGAACCTGTGAGGGGAATACCCTCACTCATGGTGGAACTGGGAATCTAATCTGGGGCAGCAGAAGTGCAAAGAGATCGTGTCATGGCTACAGTATCAATACAGCAATTGTATACAAATGAATAATAAGTTCAAATTAAATTATTACAGAAAACTTTTAAAGCCTTACTTTATTTTGTCGTCTTTTAATTCTTCAAATTTCTCAATATTTGGGGGTAATATGGGCTAATATGGGATTTCTGGAAGGGTTTTCCGTTTCAGCCGCTTTGCTCAAATGCAAAATTTC
Organism: Margaritifera margaritifera; assembly: GCA_029931535.1. NCBI lineage: Eukaryota > Metazoa > Mollusca > Bivalvia > Unionida > Margaritiferidae > Margaritifera > Margaritifera margaritifera. The sequence goes on from JAQPZY010001119.1 coordinate 380,937, forward strand.
TGACACAGGGAACCCAAAGGTAAATACTATATACATGCTAACTGAACGAGATTTGTGTGGATGCGTCACGTTCAGATCTGCCAAAAATAATGTACTGTATGACCTTTGCTAACCACTTTGTTTATACATGTATTTTTCAATGCGTTGATTCTTTTGCTTTTTTCAAGCAGTAGGTTTCATAACTTTTTGCTGAGTGTTTGCATAAACTCTTGTCAAGAGACTGAATACCCCTTAAGGTAACGGTTACGGCGCTGAGAGGTCTCAGAGACGAAGGAAATGGAGAGGCATATACAGAGATGGATGACAGGATAAATTAAAGCACACCAAATACCAAAGTTGCAAATAATTTCTTTAACAATCTGCTATTCTACTCACCCTGCATTCTTAAACCAATTCACCCCCCATTAAAAAGCAACTTATAATGCTAAACGATTAAAGTGGTCTATACAGATTAAAAACATAATTTTAGTTTTTCAAGATTTCGGCAATAGCCCAGGTGTTTCAAATACCACAATGACAATCGACATAGTTTCGACTCCAGCTTTTTTATGCGCATCTGGTATAGTACTGAGCACCACTCCCATAACGAATATATAACAAAATCATTCCTCTCATTACATTTTGTCCAAATTTAATCCGTCTGCTCCGGATTCCCCGAGGACCCATACACCCACACCAATAGCTCTAAACATGAATGTAGTTTTACTACGTGGTTCAACATAGAAAGAAATATCAGCCTAATGTAAATTGGAAGTTTGTCCTCATATAAATGTAATTGACATTTCATCTGGGGTTTGCTTCATTTATCATATAAGATCTTTGTTAATGCTATCTCAGACAGCATATAACGTATCGATGTACATTAGGGACTTTTCTGTGTTACTTCTTCCAGATAACAATTATCTTAATTTGTATACGTGCATTTAATTGTAACATAACTTTAGTTAAGACAGGGAACAAGACAGGAAATGCTTTCTATTCACTATCTCTAGGTACATACTTCATCCGAACGTCATACAGGAATAGAATGGATATAAAATAGCTGTATTTCCTATCTCCACCTAAAATCTCAATATTAAGGTTGATTGTGGATCAATAATCATCCCCCAAGACCCCCTCGATGACAACAGATATAAAACACTTCCTGGTTCAAGTTAGATGTGTATTTTATATCAATTTACAGTCTTTACATCAACATCTTCTTTATACATAGAAATACCATTTCGCGTAATCTAAATGTAAGATGTAAGCCTTCGTGCAGTCGTCATTTAGCACATGCCGTCTGGCAATATTTCACTTTAAAACACCATCACATGCCGTCTGGCATTATTTCACTTTAAAACACCATCACATGCCGTCTGGCAATATTTCACTTTAAAACACCATCACATGCCGTCTGGCAATATTTCACTTTAAAACACCATCACATGCCGTCTGGCAATATTTTACTTTAAAACACCATCACATGCCGTCTGGCAATATTTTACTTTAAAACACCATCACATGCCGTCTGGCAATATTTTACTTTAAAACACCATCACAGGTGGGTGGTGTGTGTGTATATACATATAAATTTGTAAAAATAATTTTAATGTACTTTTTGGTACTGCAGCTAGACAGCATTTGATATACAGATGGAGTAAATCAGTGGCGGATCCTGAAATATAGTTTGATAGGGACTGTGGGACATACCTCCTGAGGTGCCAAGCAACCTGTAGCATTTTAAGTTTCCATAATAATAGTTATCATCTAACTATAAAGAAAACTTACTGTAAGAGACGCATAAAGCGACGGCATATCTCAGTCTATTCAGTTGGATCCGACTTTAACGCGTGTATATACGGTACTTCTTCATGACGATAATAAACTCAATACTCATGTCCTACATATATGTGTAAGTTGATAACAAAAGAGAGCACGCGTATTTAGAATTTGGTAGCTTTTCCACGAGGTAATTACTGACCAAAGTTCAGTTCTTCGTGTCACATCAAGACATATATAATCAACAATATGATTTACTCTACATTTTTTCTTAACTCAATCCAGTCGAGAAGAACAGAAGGAGAATAAGAAAAGAAGAAGAGCAAGAAGAAAAAGAAGGAGAAGACTTGTATATATATATATATATATATATATATATATATATATATATATATAAGAGAGAGAGAGAGAGCTTTTTTCGTATTTTACAGCATGTTGTTTCATATTTAATGAACCGGTAAAATATGCAAAATAATTTTCTTTTCATTGAAATGGTCTGATAATGTCCGAGTAATTTTTTTAAATTAATTTTTTTTACATGGATGATTTCACTCAAAAAAGATCCTTACTTAGAACTGAAAGGGTGCGCTTTTCCTAAATATTTGCTTTTCATGTTTCTTGATAGAATTGAGGTGACATTCAACAATATACGAATGTTAGTTCTTCAGTTAATTATAAAAATGCTCCTAATACACTCTTTATCAGGCATTTCAATTTCGGTATGTGTCCAACACAACGTCAATTTCATTAACAAATTTCCTATCAAAATAGAGCAAATCAACAAAAAGTTCCATTTTAGGCATAAAAGAAAAACATCGTACCTTTCTTGAACACAATTAATACATACCACTTTGTCTAGCACTTTTTTTTTTACATACATGACGGGTTTAATAAGAACGGGGATTAAGCTCTCGAATTATCTCTGATGCAATTAAGATGGTATCAGGTTGTCATGTAGGCTCCGGTTAAGAGGGCGAGATATAATGACAGATGGACAACCAATCATTATAAATTACCTAATTGTAGGGTTGACGCTCGCAGTAAGAACGCGAAAGGTGCAAATAAAGTGATCATAGACGGTTTGTGCCTAAACACAAGGAAAAATTTCGAAGCAATAATGCAAAATGTTTACCTATCTCTGAACAAATTTTGACATACAACCCTCCGAAACTTAACATCTTATGTAAGGGGTAATATGTGAGCTGTCTTTTAATATTTGTTCCGTTTCGAGGCTTTGCATAATAATGTATAATCGCGACAAAAAGAATGTACTGTCGTGCGTCCATCTTCACCTCCCAATTTTGTTTTTATATTGTTATTTTTGTATTTTATTTTATTTTACTGCTGTTTTTTTTATCGCTACAATGATACTCTCTTTACCTCGATACATATGCTGCCTGCTTTACACGACCCTCAACAAAAATATAGTGTATATAAAACAGCAATTGTTTTAAAAAAAGGCACGTGGAAATTTGTTATTTGAAAACAGCTCCTGTCACATCACCATAAGCCTCAAAAAGCTGTTACATGTTGGATTATGTAAAAATGAGTCGCTTAAAACAGCAACGTCCATAGCCCGCCACACTTAGCATACGAAATAACTTTACTTATAACTACAGCAACGTCCATAGCCCGCCACACTTAATATACGAAATAACTTCACTCATGGCTACATCAACATCCATAGCCCGCCACGCTTAGCATACAAAATAACTTTACTCATGGTTACATCAACACTCATAGCCGCCACACTTAACACACAGAATAACTTTATTCGGGGCTACATCAACATCCATAACCCGCCACACTTAGCTTACGAAATAACTTTACTCATGGCTACATCAACATCCATAACCCGCCACACTTAGCATACGAAATAACTTTACTCGGGGCTACATCAACATCCATAACCCCCCACACTTAGCATACGAAATAACTATTCTCATGGCTAAAATTAAATAATTCGGAATAATTCGACTAATAGATGCAGGTTCTGCAAAATTTAAACTTTAACTTGGCGGCATTGATCGTCTCTCGTTGTGAATGATGTCAGTTAATGCACCAACTTTAAATATTATTTTTCTATTTCATTGAGAAATGCCCCAATAATAATGAAAGTATGCATTTAGCTTTTTGGTCTTGAGATTTATATCCATCAATTTTTCTTTGAAAATAAGTCTAGCATAACTCGCTTTTATATTTTTTTAATAATGTTATTTTTTCGTGCATTATCTGGCTTGAGCAAAACAATTGATAATCATTAATATTTTCATGATAATCATATTTAAATGTTTTTTTGTTGTTGTTTTTTTTATCAATATCGCCCGTACACACTATTCTTTTGTCTTTGCATTTATATATAAATATTTGTATTGGAAATAATTGATAAGGATGTGTGGTGTAACATCAAATTGTTTCGTGTTGAGATTTTGTCATTATTAATTCCAATTCCTAACGGCATATTTAACGTAATTGCTTCATTGCCATTTTTACGTAATTCCTGACAAAGTTTGTTATATGGCTTAACAAATAATGTATTTTCATAATTACAATTTATTACAAAGTAGGTTTTACCAACCCCATAATACTCGCATGCTATAAAAGTATTATGATTATCTAAAACTGATTTATTTAATTTCTATCAGGTTCATTGATAATTTTATGGACTGTAGCATTTGTTAATTTTATATCAGGAAAATTATTTTGTTGTTTTTGAATCTTACAATTTTAAAATATTTTCTTCTTCTATTTTATATCCACCTATTTTGTAATTGATGTTAAATAGTTATTTTGCTTTTTTAATATTATTATCACTTAATTTTACCAGTAAGCTGTCGGTTGTAATTCCATAAACATGATTTATTTTTGTAATTTATAAAAGGCTAAATAATTTTTTGCTGCTCTGATTTTGTATGATAATTCTTTAATAGATGAAAACCGATTTGTTAATTCTCTTCTTTCTGTTACCCAATATGCTTACAATATATGCAAGTTGTTTGACATAAAGATGGTTTGTTTAATTCCCAATTTACTTCAGTACTATTTGGGTCTGCCATAAATATTTCATAATCAGTTCTCTGCTGATTTGTTACAAATTCTTCGTAGTTAATACCGTATAAGATCTGTGTTTCTCTGTTGTCAGTTAATTTTGTTTGTGTTAAACAAATAATTTGGCTTTTGTTGTAACGCGTTTGATAGTAGAATGCCTCATCATAATACTTCAATCTTTAGGTATTGTTTTTGTATTAATTTTTTTTTAGATTAAACCAATATTTTAATTAATTATGTGTTTTTATAACCAATATTCAAATCTGTTTTATACACAGCAGCAACCAAATCTTTACAATTTGATTTCATGGCTTTCTGCAATATAATACTTCATATTTAATATTAATTCTATTTAATTTATATCCATAACATATGTAATATATATAAGGAAATATTATTTGATTTGTGTTTTCATTAATATCTTTAACAATATATTGGTTATAATCGTTTATTTTCTAATTATTATACATACATCAAAATAATAAAAATAGGATAGTATTCTATATCCATAAGATCTGATTTAAAGCTTTATTGCTATCAATTCCCATGAAAATAGGTATGTTATTATATTCATCATCAAAGTAACCGCCAATTGGGCCAATTTTCAATTGTTTTCTTATTTTACTGACAGATGGATTACAATAAGACATATGTATTGGGGTTATTAATCCGTGATAAAACCCTTCGTCAGTTTTGTGATATAATTGATACTGATCCTCATCAATAAAAAAATTAGATCTTCATCAATTAAAAATAGATCGTCATCAATAAAAAAGATCCTCATAAAAAATAGATCCTCATCAATTAAAAAATAGATCCTCATCAATTGAAAAATAATGTTGTCATCACCAGAATGTGTATAGGGCCCGCTTATATGAATATACGAATTTTTATTGTGTAATGACATCGACATAAAATTGCCTTTTTGGAATTTTAAGTTGGGTGTCTATTTTATATCATTGATTATATCAAACAATAATTTTGTGAGCCATTCTTCTTTATTATATGTTAATATTATTAATTCATCGCCCCCCCCCCTTACCCCCTTATCTTTTTCAAGAATAGCATTTTTTATTTCTTCGAAGTTATTGATAAAAATTAGTTTATTTAAATGCATATTATTATCTCTGATATGATATTTAGCTGACACTCAAATATTATTCATTTGATATTTTATTCCTGCATCAGGTTTCCAAACAATCTGTTCCAAAGATTTAATATTATTATCTATTTTATACGCGTGTTTGTTATATATATAAACATATAAAACAGATGATGAAAGATTTTTGTTTTCTGTTTTACCATCGTGTTTAAACACAAGACCCAATGAACCACAAACACATAATTTTAAGTTAAACTTTAAAAAAACGCTAAAGACTTAGTTATGCTTAATCTAATATTATCATTCATTTCACCGATACCACAAATATCACACAGTGTTTCTTTATTTAGAGTAAAATTTTTATATGGACCATATTTTTTTTTTAGCTTTTTGAAAAGCGGTACTAAAATGGTTTGGTATAATATTTAAATAACAAGAATTGGCGACATTATTGAGTATTTCTATTTTTAGTTTTCATTGTTTGTTAAAAATAAGTCATCATCTACTAGTGTTGTCTTGGATTCCTTATTATTCAGTCGTGTAATATTATATAAATAATAAAATCAATGTAACCTTCATAATCGATATATATTTATTTTAAAAAATCGTTTTGTATGAAAACATTAATTAGTGGAAGATATAACAATATATCATAATCAAATATTTTGTTTAAATTTTTACATCACACTTATGTATAACAAATAATTTGTTGATATTTGCAAATGCATATTAAAAATGCGTTTGAATGCATGGCCAACATCATCAATATAATATAATGAAATTATAAATGTATGTGGTTGTTTTGCTTTCCCTTTTTGTTCTGTCAGTACGACTAAAAATTAACACAGTGCAACTTACTTTTTTTTGATCGCGTTTGTCATATTCTATCAATAAAGGATCAACATCATGATCTGTCAATAAAGAACAGATTGGTTCGTGTTTTTTAGGCTGACCAATAAAAGGTTTTCTTGCTGGTTTTTGTTTTTAAAAAATGTAAAAAGTATATACTAGTAGTTGAAAAAAAATGTGAAAAATAAAATGGATAGTATATATATATATATATATATATATATATATATATATATATATATATATATATATATATATATACATATATATTAGGAGCCACTTCTTGTTATGTTTTACAGGTAATTGTTTTTTTTTTTTAAATCAATACTATTACAAATCATTAGAAATTACCAAATTAAAGATTTGTAAAATAAAAATTCATTACTGAAATTTAAAAGTTTTACATTATTTGTAATGATTTAAAAATTTATTTAAAAAATGAACCATATAATACATAACGAAGGTGTGGTCCTGGATTACTTACTAATATGCCTATACCGTGTTTACCCTGTTCGCTGTCCCTGCTGCGTTATATAAAGCTATTTGGTCCGACGTCTCGAATAATTGTAGAGTACTCTTGGCATTAAATAAAATAACCATCTCATTGGGCTCTGAGTTCCTCTCCTTAAAAATAAATCATGGTGATTAATAGAGGACTTTTAAGTGTGAGGTGAAAATAAATCATGGTGATTAATAGAGGACTTTTAAGTGTGAGGTGAAAATAAATCATGGTGATTAACAGAGGACTTTTAAGTGTGAGGTGAAAATAAATCATGGTGATTAATAGAGGACTTTTAAGTGTGAGGTGAAAATAAATCATGGTGATTAACAGAGGACTTTTAAGTGTGAGGTGAAAATAAATCATGGTGATTAACAGAGGACTTTTAAGTGTGAGGTGAAAATAAATCATGGTGATTAACAGAGGACTTTTAAGTGTGAGGTGAAAACAAATCATGGTGATTAACAGAGGACTTTTAAGTGTGAGGTGAAAATAAATCATGGTGATTAATAGAGGACTTTTAAGTGTGAGGTGAAAATAAATCATGGTGATTAATAGAGGACTTTTAAGTAAGAGGTGAAAATAAATCATGGTGATTAATAGAGGACTTTTAAGTATGAGGTGAAAACAATATGAAAACTGGACAAGAAATGTTGAAGTTATAAAGATGATACATATTTACTAGGTGCAGAACTCAGCAGGTGACCAACTGGGTTCCTGTACCACCACTTGACAAACCCAAACGCGTGGAGTAAAAGCAAACGTTTAAACCCCAGCTGAGCCATTACATTAGTAAGCGGGCCAACGGAGTGTTATTGTACGATTGGTAATTGAGAACCACTGGACTTATCCTATCCTTGAATCGGTTGAATATAACCGACGCATAATCATGAGATTTAGTAAAGTGCAGAATACTTTAATAAAGAAGTTTCTAACTTGTCAAGGGATGTAACGAACATGGTAATGACTATACAATTTTGAATAAGAAAATAAATGAATGGGTTATCAAGAAATCAAATGATGCTAGTAAAAGAATCATAGAGGGGATCCTTTTCCGAAAATCACTGGAAAGTTCAATGCTACTTGCAAAATTCAATCCGCTGAGAGGGGCAGAACTTAGCCCTAGAGTATTGATCTTTTTAATAGTTCCAGTCAGTTCCTCTATTCTATGTTTCAGCGAAACGAAATAAAATTTATTTTCTTTTCAGTAAAAGACCTTGCTTACTTCGTTTGCATTAGTTATAATTATCATTCTAAAATGAACTCGTTTCGTCTCCTATTAATTATAATTATCATTCTAACATGAACCCGTTTTGTCTCCCATTAGTTGTAATTATAATTCTAACAATGAAACCCTTTCTCTCCCACTGGTTATAATTATAATTATGATAATTATCATTCTAACATGAACCTGTTTTGTCTGTCATTAGTTATAATTATCATTCTAACATGAACCCGTTTTGTCTCCCATTAGTTAAAATTATGATTCTACCATTAACCCGTTTCTGTCTCCCATTAATCATAATTATCATTGTAACATGAAGCCGTTTCGTCCACCAATAGCTATAATTATCATTCTAACGAAGCCGTTTCGTTTCCCATTAGTTATAATAATCATTCTAATATGAAGCCGTTTCGTCATTCATTACTTATAATTATCATTCTTACACGAAGCCGTTTCCACTCTAATTAGTTATAATTATCATTCTAACACGAACCCTTTTCGTCTCCCCATAAAACGTTTGGAGAAAATTGTGTATTTATCTTGTACAGTATATGTGTACGCATGACCCTTTCTGGACACACTGGAGCACGCAGCCGTGATTGACCTGAGGCATTCGAGAGGAGGTCTATTTTGTATGTTACATTTTTTCACAATTTCACCCCACCCCCACCTTCGAAAAAAATGTATCGATCCGTTACGTAAGAAATTTATTTCATAGTCAACAAATTACGTTGATAGTTTGCTCAGTTTTGATGTTTCACAATACCTCAATGTAACACTTACAAAAATTATTCATAAGTTACTGTTAGATTACTTTTAAATTCCTATTTTCAGCAATAATGAATCCTTAATGTACCTTTGAGTTCATATTTAGTTACTTTATGTTCATTTTTGGATGCACATCGTTCATTTTTGGGGTTCTTTTACAATAATGTCCGGTTTATTTCGTTCAGTTTTGCTCATTTTTGTTCATTTTCGGAGATTAGGCATGGCCTACTGCAGTCTTGTACTTGAAGAAGAGCCCCCACTCACCACTTTGCTATGACCTAATGCACTTGACGACAAAATCAAAAGTAGATCAACAGAGCAAAACACTTATATGCAACTGACCTAAACATTTCTATTATAAAGCAGGGAGTATAGTGTCTTGGGTACAGTCAATCCACACTGTTATAAAATGATCATCGTCATTTGGTTTTGAACAGAATATTCTTTTAGACGGGTATCAGTTCACCCAAACTTTGAAATTTAGCAATCTAGGATAAATGTTTCATGCAAAGATATATGTTTTATTTTCAAATACAATGATAGCATGTATATTATCCAGCAATGAAAAAGACTTCTTAGCCAAGAAAATAGGAAAAAGTCAATAAATAGATAAGTCTCTTATTGTACTGAAAATAGTATACTTTAATAAAGCCCTAACATAGAAAATAGAAATATAATAGCCACACGGAAATACAATCTACATAAATGCCATTTTCATTTATGTCCATTCAAATGATACTAAATTATACCTTCTAAGACATGTAGTTTTTCTAAAATCTCGTAAATAAATAAATTAATTTCCCTGTCAGAATCAGGGAATCACTGTTATTTGGTACAGGTAGATAGCACAGACCAGATGTCTGCAACTTTTTGTGCCTACGGGCACATTCGTGAGTTTATGAGAGAGTGGCGGGCACCAACCAATTAACTTGACCCATTTTTTGTTATATTATTCATTATAACCTCTTCCGCGGGCACACAAAAAAACCTCGGAGGGCGCCATGGTGCCCGCGGGCACCGCGTTGGGGACCACTGGCATAGACTAATCCCTGCCTAATGTGTCCCAGCATAAAGCTATTTGGTCTACTTTATTTGAATCGGTCTAAAAAAATGTATAAAGTGTTTAAACTGTTCCGTAGTAAAGTAGCAGCTGCACTGTCATTAATGACAACATCTTCGCCGTAAATCATAGACGATTTAAAAAAAACACTAATGGTAAATAAATGGGCCCCGCAACAAAGCTGTAAAGTCGATTAAGCTTTTATGTCTTATTTTTAGTTCCAATATATACATTACATTATGGACCGTTATTTTATTTATTTTTGTCCATTATTAAAGAAAATACTAGTGAAAAATCTATTGAGAGCACAAACTTAAAATCATTATATCAAAGATGACACGCTGAAAGGCATTTCGCTAACAGTGGAGTAAATTTTGATTTTAAGTAGTTTAAAACTATGTACTAATACTCTCTTCCTTTGAGAATGTAATACTGTGCGATAACGTTTTACATGGGTAGTACGTGAAAAAAGGCTTGCGCAAAAAAATTATCGCATACCGTAATTCGAATAAAGAGATTACATACAGGAGCAGAGCCAAAGTTAACCAGAGAGAGAGAGAGAGAGAGAGAGAGAGAGAGAGAGAGAGAGAGAGAGAGAGAGAGAGAGAGAGAGAGAGAGACGTAATGCGAATTATTGAACCTGGAAAAAAAATATATTCAAATTTAGTTAATTCGTTTGCTGGTATGGTGCTAAAACAGAGTTAACCTAGAGTCATTTTGATCATTTAATGATAAAAAAAGAAATATTTGTGAGAATTGCGATGAAAATTGTACACGTTTCAATTAATGTATTTTGAGTAAGATACAGCAACATTTATCACAAAAAGATCTGAATACAATAATGCTATTAGGGGCATATATACCCAAATGGTAAAAAGGAAAATACGTGAGATAGGTATGTTGGACTGGAGCCAGTCAATGAAACGTAGCACAGATAACAAATTTTGTGTTTGATTCTGGATCTAATGTGTACCCAGTGTAGGGTACAGAGCAGGGTGGAGGTGTGCTCTGTTCGTGGTACTCTAAGAATGATCCGAGCAGCTGTGTTTTGAACTTTTTGAAGTTTCTGGAGTAGATACTGAGACGAACCAGATAGAATTGAGTTACAATAGTCCAGTCTTGAAAGTACTAAGGAACACACTAGTGTTTTAGTGGCATCAACTGAAAGATAATTACGAATGGAGCTGATGCGTCTCAGCTCAAGATATGCAGCCTTGCATATGTTCATGACATGTTGGTGCAATGAGAGAGTACTGTCTAGAGTAACACCTAGGTTTCGTACTGACTGTGTGAATTTAATGTTGGTGTTGCTGATATTTATTGGTTGAGGTAAAGGATGGGAATGAGAAAGTCTTTGTGTTGTAATCAGAATGGCTTCAGTTTTATCATCATTCATCTGCAGCTTGTTACATGTCATCCATGATTTCACATCGGAAATGCACCTCTCTACACCTTGGATGGTAGCATCAACTTCAGTTGGGTGGCTCGATTTGTATATTTGGGTGTCATCAGCGTACAGTTCGTGAGACACTGGATGACTATCTATGACACTTGAGAGCGGCTGAGTGTATAGAATAAAGAGAACAGGTCTAACAACAGAACCTTGTGGAACACCAAAACATAGATCAACTGGGCTGGAGTGTTTTCCATTTGCGGACACAATTTGTGTCCTGTTGACCAGGTAGGACTTGAACCATAGTAAGGCTGTATCGTGAATGCCAAATACATGATGGAGACGGTGAAGTAATATATCATGGTCTATTGTATCAAATGCTGCAGACAACTCAAGGAGGATGAGGACTGTAATCTTTCCACTATCCAAAGCAGAGAGAAGGTCGTTAACTACTTTCAGAAAGGTAGTTTCGGTACTGTGGCGAGGGCGATATGCAGACTGTACATTGCTAAAAAGACTGTTTGAATTCAGATGAGATGCAAGTTGGGATAGAACAACTTTTTCTAAGATTTTTGACATGAATGGGAGGTTAGAAACTGGGCGGTAGTTCTTTAAATCGTTATGGTCAAGTGTTGGTTTCTTCAGCAGAGGCTTTACAATGGCAGTTTTGAAAAATGATGTGAATTCCCCGGATGAGAGAGAAGTATTAATAACATCAGTTAGTGAAGGCAATATTGGATCTAAGCACTCAAGCAGCAGTGATGTCTGAATCGGATCAAGTTCACATGACTTTGGGGCACTCTTCATCATGATTGTACGTACAAAATCCATAGAGACCGGTTTAAATGCTCCTAGCGGTTGCCGCTGAAATTCTGTATCGCAACTGTATGGTGACGACGAGTCAGTTGAAATTGTGTTGTCAAACTTATCTCTAATGGTTTGTACTTTGTCACGAAAGAAATTTGCAAACTGGTCCGGAAGGTCGACTGGAGCGAAGGTAGTTGGAAGTGGTGTACATTTGTTCATTGACATTAGCTTGTTAGTAATCTCGAAGAACTCTTTGCAGCTGGAACTTTCAGTGATCTTAGTACCGTAGTGGGCTGATTTCGCTGCATGGACTATGTTTGTAACATTCTTCTTAGCGGCTTCATATATTTGTTTATGAATAGTGAGTCTGGTGGAAAGCCAAAGCCTCTCAGCCTTACGGCGGTCTCTTTTAGCAGTGCGAAGCTGGTCCCTAACACTGCTATACCACGGAGAACACTTTGAATTGAGACTCTGCACTTGGTTGCTGGGGCATGTTTGTCAAGCAATGAACGCAGGCAGTTATCAAGTTGTTCTGTTGTAGGAGGTAACAAAGTTGTTAGGATTGCTCGGATGGCATGCATTAGTTGGGTTCTATTTATCATACGGAGGTTTCTCTTAGTAGCAAATTAAGGTGGAGGGTTAGGGACTGATACGTCAAGATGGCATATAATGCAGAAGTGATCTGATGCAAGTTCGTGGGATACCAATGAAGACTGTAGAATATTATCATCAGGTCTATGAAGAATCCAGTCTAAAATGTGACCATGTTTATGGGTGGGTTGGCTAACTGACTGTTTGAGGTTGAAAACGTGAATGGAATCTAGGAGTTTTGATGTGTATGGGTTTCCAGGACAGTCAAAGTGAAAGTTGAAATCTCCAAGAATAATCAGGTTGCCACCAATACATAAATAAACATTAAGAAAACTACAGAACTAATTTGTTAAACTGAAATCAGAAAGATAGATACTCTACCATGCAATGAAAATTCCACTGTTGTTATTAATGACAGGTTAAGATATAGTACAATTGTATAAACGTGCATGTTAAATATGCGTAAATTCCAGATATATAACAAGCAATATACATAGAAAATGCCATACAGAGATAAAAACAAATCAAGCGCATTCGCCCGACCGGTTTTGAGAATCGGCCTTTTGGTGTATACATACAACATTATATAATAATCTCTTATTTTTTCTCCATGAAATTTCGTGAAATAGTTGTTTTTTTTCCGTGATATTGCCAAGTGGACACATTCTGGACTAAGTAGAATAAGGAAAAATAAAATTGGACTGCTTTCTACACATAAATAATTGATTCATTGTATCCATAGTTTACGTCGGTACTAAACTATGTACAAACACGTTTTTGCACATGTTTTTCGGCGATAACATTTTATTTGCAATCTGATAGAAAAGTTCTGGTGACAAAATTTGTTCAGGACGATTACTGCCACCTTCTCAAAACAGGTCCCATTTTAATAAAACGTAAACATATGTCTCTAAACCACTCCCAAAACCTACGTCATGTGAAATAAATTAACATAACGCATGACCACTCCTGGAAACAACACATCCCAAAAATAACCAACAGAGGAAATAAACCTGTAGGCCTACTCAGACGTTCTTTGAACAACTATAATAGACGGCTTACAATACGCTAATAGATCCTCATTTGAATAGACGGCTTACAATACGCTAGTAGATCCTCATTTGAATAGACGGCTTACAATACGCTAGTAGATCCTCATTTGAATAGACGGCTTACAATACGCTAGTAGATCCTCATTTGAATAGACGGTTTACAATACGCTAGTAGATCCTCATTTGGAATATTCATCTTCAGTTTGGGACCCACACTTATAATTACAGATGCAAGAAATTGATAAAGAACAAAGAACAGCTTGTGGCAATCCCGTTCAATCCACAGGACAGAAAGAAGACGTGTTCTATTATACAAATTCATACACGGCAAAACAACAGGTCATGTTAGAGAGAAACATCACCAGACAAAACTCTGACATCCAGATCCAAGGCAAAACAGACACTTACAAGTACATATTTCCCCAGAACCATTAGCAACTGGAGTAAGCTCCACTGATCAATAGCTACTCAAGTCTCCAAATAAAACTTCCAAGGTGAAATGCAATCACTCCTGTACACGAAATTGTCTCCAAACAGCTAAGCATAAATATAACAAATGCCATTAATATTCATTGGTGCTGGTGTCACCGGACGTGATGCATGTACAAGAGCCTGTCCAATTTTGTTTCAAGTAGAAGATGACGGAGAACACCGAAGTTTGACGTAGCTAAACTCACGTGAGAAGTGGTTTGTTTTCTGACCCTCATCACGAACTGCGCTTGCATGAGGCGAACCCAATTCTGGCTTATCAAGGTTTTTACTTGGATTGAACATAGAAAGAAAAAAAAAAACAAAAAAAAAACAAATGTCATCTACTACTACAACTATTAATGCTGGCACCACCACCAGAGACATATATTTCTGTTATTACAGGTACTACCTAAGAGTTTAATGTTGTCTTTATTGTGGTATAAACTGTCAGTGTCAAATCACAAAACCAATAAAGCTGGAAGGGCGTTCGGCACTGACAGTTTATACCACAATAAACGCCCTCCCCCCCCCCAAAAAATAATCAAAAATCAAAAATCAAAAACAATAACAAATAAAAACAAACAAAAAACACCATCAAGCTCGTAGAATTGCTATCCTGAACTAATTTACGTTTGTCTTAAATTGTGTTGTTTCTTGTCTCTTTTTTTTTTCTTTTCTCGCCGTCAATACCGTGAATCAGGTAATTTTATCATCCCCCCCCCCAAAAAAAATATTAACAAGCCATTAACGCCGATAAAATTTTCCTGAATAAAAAATCAAAGCCACGTTGACAATCTGCAAAAATTAGCAAGCTGGAAAATAAATTTGTTTGCATAGGTTAATAAATAAATAAATAAATAAATAAATAAATAAATAAATAAATAAATAAATAAATAAATAAATAATAATAAAAATAATAATAATAATAATAATAATAATAATAAAACATGAAGCAGATGCCCCCTGTGAGTTTTTCCGTCGAAATGCTACGTGTGAAGTTCTCGTTAGGGGTCTTCTCGGATCAATCGGAATCTTGTAAAAGGTAAATTCTAGTAATCATTCAAGCCTAAAATTTCTGTCGAGACATATCTAAATCATAGAGGAGACATCTGCTAAAGTATCCAGGACCGTCCGAGTGGTCATGTTCTGATAATTAACTTTAAACGAGACGGAAACTCTTTTTATTTTTAAGAGTTGTTTTCCTGAGCTGCCACTATTGACCATATTTGCGATCTTTAGTTGACTTAAAGTGAAATAACAGCCTTACTACCCCTTTTTCGTAATAAATCGCAAACATTGTACTTGTAGCTGTAAGCAATAAACGGTTGCATCCTCTCGAAATCGGTTTATTTGTGTCTTTAACTGCATCAGGAGAATTTTCAAGAAAACTAGATATACTGGAATGAAGGTCAGTGTCATCTACTTATTTTGAAACTCAGCACGATGTACCGAATCTCTCAATCCAACTTGCTTTGTGGTCATATACCTTAAATAGCTTAAATAATGTAAAAATAAATAAATAAATTGTAATTTATTGGAACATATTAGGTCATTCCAAATCTACCGTTGTCTTAAACCGCTTATATTTGTATGAGCTACCTAGGAATAAGACTAAAATTAATTACGAAATGGATGGTGGTGCTGAAGAGTGAATTTAATCTTCTATGCATCGATTCAGGAACAAGTTTGGTACATAATAAAAAGAAAATGATATTATCCTGCCTATATACAAGATATATTTCATCTTGAGGTACAAAAAAAACATATATTTTAACTGGTGGCTTTTCCAGTGCTTAAACCATCACGTTGTTAGTACCACGTGATAAAATATATCCGATAACTTAGGAAATTACAGATTCATATATTTATTAGTTTGAAATATGTACCAATAGACAAATCTACGCGTCCGAATCACAAAGGACAATGACCGGAAATGTTAATTTTCTTTTTGTTGATTTCGGTTGATTGGTAGCCTGGCTCTATTTTAAGCACTAAAAAGGTAGTTAATTGAACTGTGAAGTTAGAAATGCTAACACCTGATTGTGGTCACGTGATGGCATTTTGACCAATGAAATTATCCGTTGCATGAACTATTACTATTCATAGCAATTATTCCCGCTAGTGCTGGTCCGTTTTCAATATCATCAACCAATGCTTCTTCTTTTCATCATGTTATTTTCAATAATAATAATAATAATAATAATTTATTGGTAATAAAGAAGTACATAAATGCAAAGTTCAACAAATCAAAGGTATACGATTCAGCCAAAAGGATCGGGCTGTGAGCTAAAAGCCGTATAGTTACCCTCTTGTAATGTGACTTGACCATAAATTATGTATTTATAAACCACTGCTTGTCTTGAAAACAAAGAACAATATGTTGTTTTTAACTCATAGTGATTGAAACCTAAATTATGCAAGACTAAGTAAAAAAAAAAAAAAAAGAAAACATAAATGAGAGAGAGAGAGAGAGAGATTCTGCAGATATCGATACTCTCACAAGATACAGTATAACTGAATCACTCTTTTGCTTTATATGAATATTAATGCCATCTTTTCACTTAAACTCAGCAAAACACACAAGAGTAGTATATGGGGGGTACTGGGGACAAGGGGGCACTTGGGGGCTGTAACGGGAGTTTAACATTGGGGGCACTATGGGGCAAAAAAGTGCCAAGATTTATAGGGCAGTGGGGGGCACTTGGGGGCAGTAACGGGAATTTAACATAGCGTCCGTATGTAGTGACGAAGACAACGTTCTCTACCATCAAAAACTGGGTGGGTGTGTTTTTGATAGTAGAGGACGTTGTCTTCGTCACTACATACGAGGTGTGGGAAAAATTAATCTTTCTTGAAAAATGGGTGGTCCTAAAAAGGACCGTTGGATTTTTTTTGTTTGAGTTCATTTAGAGGTGTGGGCACCTCCCAGGCTTTGCCCTGCATGCAGGGCAGCTCCCCCTCCATGTAGTTTTACTTTGTTTGCAGGGAGTTTTAAAAGCCCATGGAGGATGGGTCGTTTCAGGCTCCCAATCCTCCGTCATCACTGGATGCGGTTTAATTGGGATTTGCTTCTCCCTCTCCTCCACCTCCCTTTTCTCCACTTCATGGAGGAGGTGCCACGCCACCTCGAGATGAACTCTAATCTGCCTAATAATTTCAGTTGTGTTCATTCTCTTGAATAAACGGGATAGCTCAACTAGGGAAGACGTTGTTTTAATATACTAGAAGCGCGGACGTGAAGGAAAACATCCCTTACACCTAAAAAAACATCACCCCACTACCCCGCGTCTGACGTCATTCATTTGACGTCATTCTAGGCTTCGCGGATTTTGCACTCCTTCACCCCTTGCTCTAAAAAGCGCGGACCTAAAAGAAACTACTTTTGATAAAAATCAAACACACGCCATATCATCCAAATTTGTTTTATATAAACTAAACACACGCCACAAAAACATACAATCCATTTTTTAATATTTTTTTTATATCAAACTTTCACACACCACACAACCATTTTTTAACTTTCTTTTATAAACCAAACATACAATCCATTTTTTATATTTTTTTATAAACCAAACATACAATCCATTTTTTATATTTTTTTATATCAAACTTTCACACACCACACAACCATTTTTTTTTACTTTTTTAAATTTTTTTATATTTAACACACTCCGCAAACATACAAAGGGAAAAGGGGTTTTTTTTTTGTTGGGTGGGCTATCACAAACAAACATACAAACATATAAAACACAAATATATATGGCAATTTTGAGAGTAGTAACCTTTTCTAGAGATTTGGGTGGCCCTTAAAAGGACCGTTGGGTTTTTAAGAAGTTATGTTGTTTTTTTAACTTCTTAGGGGTGAAGTAGCAGCAGCTCCAGCAGGGCGGCCACGTTTAGCAATAGGTCTCACAGCTTTAAGGCAGGCAGGTCTCTTTCGGGTGAAAGAGAAGGCAAATTCTTCACAGTCAATCTTACAACTTACTTCGCCGTCAGGTAGTTTGTTAGACTGCATAAGTTGTTGTTGCTGTTGCTGTTGTTGTCTTTGCTGTTGCTGCTGCTGCTGTAGTAGTTGTCCCACCTCCCATTCTGTTCTTTCCCGAAGTATTTCTTCTCTCAGGACCTCTTCTACTAGATCATGCGCCATTTGAATGAACGTCATCGTCTTTCTCTCCGGCTGGGTTTCCATCAAATGATTCTTCACCCTCATAATGCTTACCATAGCTTCATTCAGCTTTGTAATCTTGGTTGCTGCCATCTTCTTTTGGAACTGTTGAGATCTTGACGAGTCAACGAGAATGACTACACTGGCCAACGCACCGCTTTATATGTTTAACGCGCGGACGCGATGGAAAACATGGTAGGGTTTCAGATCGACAGTGAGATCACAGATAGAGGAAAAAGAGGATAGTTTTTTTTAGATCTAGAGAAAGAGAGAGAGAGAACATAATTATTTTTTTTTTCAAATTCAATAAAAAAAACCACACAACACCATTTTTTTTTCAACAATAACCAATTTTTTAATCAGCATAAAAATACTAACAATTCAACAAGAATTTTTTTTTTTAAAGAGGAACATATTTACAAGGTTGACAACGTTGGGGTGGTAAACTAAACCTCCACCTTTCTACATCGACATCATTCTGATTTACATTACACTTGTGAGCTAAAGACAAGAGATAACCATAATGTTCACAAAACCATTGTTGTACTTTAGCATCATTTCTAGCATAGTCACTATTAAACCAAGTCAGTAAATGTTCTAAGGAATATCCAAGACTGCGGTGATGAAGAAAATGTACACAATATTGTCCACACACCATGGAATCCGATCCTTGTAATCGAACATTATTGAATCGAGTCGAGACGGCATTTCTTCTCATAAAGTCAATGATGTCGTCTTCCAAAGGAGGTAATCCATAAGAATCCAAATATTCCACACAGTGAGCGTTGGGAAAGTACACGGCAACCCAATGGGTTCCTGGTAGAAGACTGTCGTCGGTATTGATGACATAGGCATGAACGTCTTTCGGTTTACGATGAGGTAGTTCATCTTTAGCACATACCACAGGATTCCAAGAAGAAGTGTAGGAACTACGAGTCAACATGTAATAAAGTTCTCTAGTATCCATTTTTTTTTTCCTTTCTTCTTTTTTTTTTTTTGTCTTCAATGGAAATAATGGATCAGCAATGCACACCTGACTTTAAACTTGAATTGATCTGTCTTGTAATTCCAGGAATATTCACGTCGGATAGGCTCTGCACTTTGTTCAATGAGTCCTTCGATTCGTTTGATCTCCAGAGAAGTAAGTGGAGGAGAAGTATAAGTCTGCAAGACTTTATACCACTGTTTCAACACGTGTTCATCTGAGATTTGTTTCCAGACCGTTTCCAAATATTCGTCCAATTGTTCTTCGCCTGTCATCATCATACATTTGTCGTGTTGTATCTGACTGGGATGATCGTTTTGACATCCATAACATTGTTCTTTAATCAGACTGTTCATTATTTCTTTCAATTCCTGAGCATAACAGGACACTAACTGTTTTTCTTGTTCTGGCCATCGACAAACCATAAATCCAGTAAACTTTGGAACTGAATTGTTTTCTTCTTCTTCTTCTATTCGAGGTACTGAATGAATGACTTCGTCATCATCATCATCATCATCATCCTTTGTGGTAGTTTGTGACTGTTGAATCACTTCACAAAATCCCTCATCTATCTCCATAGGTTCTTCGTGCTGCATCTTTTTTTTTTCTAATAGTCTTGAATCACTTCTCTCAAACTGTTGATCTCCAAAGTGTTATCAAATTCTGCAAACAAGACGACGTTCACTGTCTCAGGTAGAGGATTTGTAAACTGAAGTTCCACTCGAAGGGGGCCTGATTTTATAGGGTGGAAATGTCCTTCATCGCTGCCTTGGTCCGGAGTGAAATCAAATCCCCACAAGGCATACCCTCCTGCATAATCGTCGTACGAAATGCCGTGGCTGGTGTTGGTGCCTAACTGTCCTGTGGCTTCATACAGGGTCAAGTAAGATCGTAAGTAATTTTTTGCGTTGAGGATAATGTCAGGTTCAAAAGGTCTGGTACACAAGGTCTTGCCATCTCGACTGACTTCTATCTTGAAGACGTTAAAGTGCTGAAACTGGAACGGATTCTGATCGTGGACTCCGTTGAAGGCTGAATTTCTGACCATACCAATCAGCATTCGTTTGGGGAGCTGTCCTTGGAAGACGTGATCTTCGACTATGGATCGGAGTCCAGCGGCCACAGTAAAGGTTTTCACTTCCACACGTCTAAGAGGATACTTAGCAGTTGTTCTGCTCAAGGTTTGACTGATGTCGTTGGCCACTTTTGGTAAGACTTCTACACGTCGCACATAAAGTTTGGCTTCTTGGATGACAGTTTTCCACTCGTTAGCATTAGCCATCAAATGGAAAGAGGCACTACTGCGATTTAGTCTCAGACGTACATCTACTCCGTTTAACAAATACTTGTCTTGCAACCACATGTCCAAATGCAAACGATCCATCAATTCTAAACTGTGCCCTCTGATTTTCTTTCGACGGTCGTTAAATCCCACATTGTGCGGTTCTGCTGGAGTTATATTTCCAGTTGCAGTACCATCAGCAGCCTTCTCAACCCTGGCCGGTACTGACACCTCTATGTCGTTGAAGGTATTCTCTCCTGCGGTGTCAGGTTTCCAGACCACTGAAGCATCCAGATGAGTGTTCTTGGCTTCTTTTCCATACGTCAAGAGATTTTCCAAGTAAGCACTGTAAGGGTAAGTATCCAAACTGCTGCTGACCAGTTTGTTATTCAAGTACAAATCTATTCCACTGAACAAGGAATGCATGAAATTATTGACTGGAGCGACTCTGGAATTGCCATCAGGAAGGCTGCTGTCCGCCATTTTGATCACTTTGAGTTTCAGGAACAAGTAGCTGTCATTCAGATAGATGTAATCTTCGGTTTGTCCTTTGATTTCAAATTCGATAGGAGCTGAATCCGACAAAGACGATACAGGATGAAATTCCACCCATTGGGATTCTTGCATCGTCATCATGGTGGGAGGCATGGTAAACATATCCAGTTCTGACTTGGTACATTCGCAAGAATCTCGGTGCATCATTTTCACAGTTAATAATCAAACACGTCTAATTCTCTGATGGTTCTTTTTCTTTTCTTATTCTTTTTGGAACTACCGGCGTGTGTTCTTTTATGAACTTTGAAAGGATTTTGATGTTGTCGTCGTCTCTTTCTGCCTTGTCCTTGCTGTGAAGTAATGCCAGAGCCTGAAGCGTGAAGCGTATTTATAGGATTTTCTCGGAGATCTAAAAGATCTTTACCAGTGGTCATCAACACATTTTTGCCTGCTCTCATAAAGGCTTCTTTAGGATTTTGTTTATCGATGAGGACATTTTGCAAAAATTCTTTTCCTTGTGTCAGAGCAGCATCTTTTAAGGCATGAAATCCTCGAGTTACCATCGGTTTCAAAATAGGAGCTACCGTCCGAAAAGCTGATTTTAACATATCTCCTAAACCATGTCCTCGTTGTCGAGCCACTCCTCGGTACACTGGATACATTTTTTTTGTTTGGGTCAGTTACAATTCGTTAGAGAACTTGTTTTTTTCGAAAATGTAGTTTCACCGTGACTTTTCCTTGGTCAATGAATATTACATCTTGTCCCAAATCTCCTTTTATACTAATGTTGACACTGTCAAAATACGATTTACTGACTGGAAGATAATGAGGATGTACAAATTCACGGTGAACGTGAAACGTGTTTCCACCTTCTTCGTATGTACCAGCAGCAGTATCCACTTTGAAAGGAATGACTCTTAGTAAGGGAGCAGATGTGTGTCCCACCACGTTGTACTCTACCACATCGGAGTACACAAACATTAAATTCAGTCCTATGTTCAATTCCAAAGGGTGTTTAAAAGCATCTGCGGATTCTATGTTAGTTGAGATGTTTCGATTGGTATACTTTTTATTTCCACCCAAAATGGCATACAATCCAGAAGAAAATTCGATGGTCATGAATCTTCTCTCCTCGGAGGGTATGATTCTTTCTTTAGCAGTTTTGTCGTCAATGAATTCACCAGTAGTTTTATCCATCATAGCAAATTCTATGTGGAAACGGCGTGCCACCTCATTAAAACCGATTCGTACATGTTTTTGGTTTTTTTCCAAGGCTTTACCAAATTGATTGTCAATGGTGGACTCAATGGTGTCCCACAAATGTGGGCTACTCAAATAATACCCCGTAGGAATTCTCAGGGTATACTGCCCAAAGACCCTTATGTCAGAATCTGTTTTTTTTTTGGATCTGAAAACTTTTTGAATGCTCCCTTCATGTCTGGATTATTTTTGTCTCCTTCCCAGATTTTAGGATCGTTTTTTTCTAATTCATCTTGTATATTTTTGTTCAAGATTTCCACGACGATAGTGTTTTGACTTTTGTTGATGTTCATGATTTGCGTAGGATGAATGATTTCTACCAATCCTACTTCCCAATGAGTATCGTGATCCAATTGAATGGATTGAGGCAATTTGGTGGTGAAACAACATAAGGTGTTGTTGGGAAACACATTCATGGAACTGTCAGTAGGTAAAGTTAAATAAAATTGGTCATTCATAGTTCTAAGGTGGTTCTGGTCTCCGAGGAGTCACTCAAGTGAACAGAAGAATGATGTTCAAAGGGTTCTAAAAGAGAATTGGTATTATGGTGACTGGAAGAAGAAGGTGGACTGGCGTTGGTCGTACTCCCGTGATTGCTGTGGCTGCTGTTGTCCGTCGTCGTCGTAAATTTCAAAGAGGGACTGGGTAAAAGATAACCGATGCAACTGCTAAGTAAAATGGTCCACAATTGTTTGTCTCCTTGTTGCAAACTCAAATTGGCAATAGCTGCTCCGATGACACAATACACTACAAAAATTTGGCAGAAAACGACGATTTGATTTTTAGGCACACGTTCTCCGCACCACACCCAGAGCGGTTGTTTTTGTAATTCTTGAAGAGAAGAACTCTGCGAAGGAGTCGTTGAAGTCGTGGTTGCTGTGTTGAATGGCGTGTTGTTGAGTTACTTCTTTTTCTTTTTATAGTCGACGACTTGAGAAGCAGCAATCCAAGAATCAAAACTAGGAGGATATCCTTTCCAACGTACTTTGACTTCTTCTACTCGTCGTTTGCCTACTTTACGTGTTCTTTGTTCGAGAATGCTTTCGATGTCGTACAAGTCGTCTTCTTTTTTGGTCCTTTGAGTACTTCACCGTGCATGTCTTCCAATTTATAGACGGGAGGATCACGACCACGGACGGGGGTAGTGACACGAAACAATTCGGTGGTCCAGTTAGGTAAATAACCTTTGTCAAAAGTACGTTTGGTTTTTCCGATGCGAACCCAATCTCCCGTCTTTAACTCCAACAAGGGTGTCTTCTTCTTTTTTTTCTGGGGTGAACCAAGCAATTTATCAAACACGGTCACTTCGTTTTCAGGGCTGACCTCTTCGGGGGCACATCCGATGCTACGATGGTACGATTGATTGTACGCTTTAACCAAACGGGGTAACACGTCGATGTATTTGAGAGTATGTTGATGTGTAAAATATTTCCACATGTTCTTTGAAAACGTTCCACGATACTGGCTTTGGTTTCAGGATTTTCGGTGGTAAAAAAATGAATTTGTCTTTGTTTCAATTCTTTTTGAAAAGCTTGGTTTAGAAATTCGGTGCCTTTGTCAGTTTGCCATCGTAAAGGTTGGCGTCCACTTTGTTTCAAGACCAATTTTAAGGCCCGTACCAATTCGGTACTGCTTTTAGAGGTCAAAGGCACGACCCAAGCAAATTTGGAAAACACGTCGATGACACAAAACAAATATTTGTGACCACGATTGTAAGTGGCTAAATGAGAGACGTCGGCTAAATCGGCTTGCCATTGATGATCGATGCCTTCCACTTGAGTTGTACTTCTAGAAAATTTACGTCGAATGGGTTTGTGTAACGTGTACGTCGATTGTTCTTGTAACCATCGTCGTACTTCGGGTAAACGTACACTTTTCAATTTACTTTTAGCAGCTCGATATAATTTTTGAACTCCTCCGTAGCCAGCAGCATGACCAGGATTGTAATAAAGGCTAGCTAACAGTTTCTCCATGATTTCCCTCAAGAATAAGTCAACCAAGTACCAATGCTCTTTTCTTCGTGAGGTATCTTTTTGGATTGTTTACGTGTCCGACGTGCCACTGGTGTAAAGGTGGATGTGGATTGAACAGGGGTTATCGCTTCTGTTTTGACTTCTGTCTTCACTTCTTTCTTTTTCTTTTCTGAGGGTAATGGGGTAGACAACATCTTTTTCATCCAACTGGGTGTGGCTAACTTTCTTTTTCTTTTTAAGAGAAGGTGGAGTGGGTAATTCTTCTTCTTCTTCTTCTTCTTCTTCTTCTTCTTCTTTTACGGCCATTCCTGTGCCGGTGTCTGTTTTAGTAGTGGTGACTTTAGGTTCGCTTTTCATCAGGGTCTTAAAATCTCTCAGAGTAGGTGGAGCTGTTTCGTCGACTGCTTTTTGGCGAAAGAGTTGCAGACGTTGTAAAAGTTGACTGTACCGTTGCGATTTTTCTGTTTCTGACAAATTGTTTTGTTCCATCAGGGATTGTAATTCTTGTTGTAACTGGGACATCTCGTTGAGATTAGGATTGGGTGGTAAATGAGGTATCCGTTGTTCGTTCCAACGATGAAATTCCATCCATCGTTTGTAAGGTACTAAAGTCAGTTTTCGTCCTTCCATTTCATCCAAAGGTACCAAAAAGGTGTGGTCTTTTCAGAGAAGGGTGGTCCTTTTTATCTTCTTTTTTTTTTTTGGTTATCGCATGACACCTCCTAAAAGCGGTCCAGCAATCGTTCCTAACAAAGGAGCTGCTAGTTTTAACAACGGTCCTATCAACATAGGTAGAAATCCTTCTCGTTGCACCAACATTTTTTTCTTTTGTTGAAGAGGTATTTTCTTTTTTACCATTTGACGAAGAACGTTCCGATGTTTCCCTAATTTTTGTTTTTGTATCTTGGACAAAGGTGCCGTTCCTTTCAAAACGTTCAAACAACATTCACACACGGTATCAATGATTTCTTTAGGAGCTGTTTGAATGAGTTGTTTTCGCATGGGAGGACTGGATTTGGTCAGGACAGACAAGACATCCCAATGTTTGGCCAGACGAGGTGGAAGTCGTCCTTTTTTGGTGGTTTTACTTTTCTTCTTTTTTTGGTGGTGTATACGTTTAGGAGTCATCTTTTTTTAGTAGGGCAGAAAAAACAAGTCTGAAGTCTCTGGTAGTGTACCCTTCTATTTTATACTGGAACACGTCTCCACGGATTGTCTGCACGACGTACCATCTTCATGACAGGCCTCACTCGACGTTGAGGTGTTTTCAAAGGACTAAATCGTCTCAATTCTTCTTTGGATAAATCCACTAAACTTTGTAAGATGCCAGTTCTTTCTTGGACTTTGGTTTTAGGGGACGGTACTTTGTTCGCGGCCGCTGCCATGGCCAAATCAGCTGAAGTCGAAGGTCCCGACGGGGTGACTTTTGAAATAGGTTTCCATTTTTGCATCAAATTAGGAAACACGGATCTTAAGTCTGGTTTGACAGGCATCATTGTAAAAGGTGGTGAAGAAGAAGACAAAGATGATGAAGTGGACGCAAAAGGAGACCTCGTCATCATCATTGGGGACTGTTGTGGTGATGGTGATGGCAAGGGTGGTGGTGTTTTGCGGGTGTAAGTTTGTGTCCTGGCTGCAGTACCTCTCTTGCGGCGGGTGCTAGTGGTGGTAGGTGTTGTTTTCTTCTTCTTGGCACGACTTTTCTTTTTCTGGGGGCTGCCTTTCTTCTTCTTTTTCTTGGTGGTGGTGGTTTTCTTCTTTGGACTTTTCTTCTTCTTTTTGGGTGATTTGGGTTTTTTGGTTTGGGCATTAGGATCCCATTTCAAAAGGGAACGAATCATGACCCCTCCTAAAGAACCGCTTCCACCAGGGGTTAAAATGATTTGTTTTTTAGTCCGTGAATCGATTCTAGGATCAGCTAGTTGTGACAATGCCCCTTTATGTTTTTGAAAAAAACGTTGAGTTTGATGAGGAATGTGAATAATGCCTTGTAGTAATTGACGTGCCGTCAAAGTAAACCATCGTAACACTTCTTTAAGACTCGCTTCTAGCAAATGAGCA
Organism: Margaritifera margaritifera; assembly: GCA_029931535.1. NCBI lineage: Eukaryota > Metazoa > Mollusca > Bivalvia > Unionida > Margaritiferidae > Margaritifera > Margaritifera margaritifera. The sequence continues at coordinate 407,784 of JAQPZY010001119.1, forward strand.
CGGACTTGTGCATTTTTTTCACGACTGATGCCATACAAGGCACGAATCAATTTAGCCGAAGGATGAGCTTGAAAGGAAGTCATCTCGAAAGAGTGTGAGACAGAAATGACGTAGTAGGTTGTTTTTATAGTTTTTTCTTTCAAAAATTGGCTGAAGGGGACGTGTAAATGACAGGACCACCTTCTTGGCCCCAAGGGTGAAACAATTGAGCACGAAATCTCAAATAGTCAGGAGTGGTGGGTTTTAAGTCGATGAGTAAATACTCGTGAGGAGTTTGAGTGGCATCGTCGTACGCATAATTGAGCCAAGGAGCCCCTAACTGTTTGACTAACACTTGTACTTGAGATTTGTCTCTGGGGCTTTTAAACAAGATCACGTAATGAGCGTTCAGACTAATGGTCCGATGGGCTTTACTTTGTTGAAATAAATTTTGAGTAATGTAGACAATACTAGCATTACGATGGTGTCCTTTTCGTGTAAACCAAACTTTAATTTCTTCTTCGTCTTCTCCTAACATGTCATCAAAAATAACCAAATGAGTTTGATTCACGTCAGACACGATTCCATCGTCTTCGTGAGGAATACCATCCACAAATGAAATGGTTTCTCCTTGACTTTCTTTCAATAATGTGTAAGACGGTTGCTACTCTTTGTAACACCACACGATACGTTGAGGTGGATGATCGAACAAATCAGCTTTGTGTTCGATCAAACGTTTGACAAATTCGGTTTTCCCTGTACCACTCGGTCCAGCAATCAACATGTTAAATGGATGGCGCAGATACAAAGCATTCCAACTTTGACGATCTAACTTTTCGTCAATCACTTTAACCACAGAAGAGGAGGAGGTAGACGAGGCAGAAGAAGAAGATGATGTAGCCATGATTCAGGTAAGAAGATTTTTGAGAAGAAGACAAAAGACACAAGACATTTTATACGTTTCATACACGTTTATTTTTTTTAAAAAAAACCCATATTTTACAAGTCATTAAAGCCAACGAGTGATAAAATAGCAAAGACAAATCATCAGGTACACAATTAAGGCTCCTACTGAAACAATCAAACTGTCATATAAACAAGTCAATGTACAACAATAGTTTCGTGTCCTAGAAAAAATGGAAGGTCTAGGCACTGCTTCTTGGGGTGGTGGTATTCTTCTGCTCGTCTTTGTTTTTGAATCCTCTGACGGCAGCGGTGGTAAGGAATCGTTGTGTTCCTCAAGAGGTATTTGGACCACAGTCTTGTCAGGTTCTTCTTTTTCTTCTTCTTTCAGGGTTTCCCATTGAGGTTCCCATTTTTTCACTTTTAAACCCTTATGGACATGTTGCCAAATCTTTGGCAAACTGAGCCACTTCTTGTAGCCAAGATTGGAAACCAAGGTTTCTCCAGGGTCGTACATCTTTCCAATTGAAAAGTTGTTGGTGTAACTCATTAGCAATACACACTTCTTGAAATGTGTTATAGACAGATAAAGTGTGACGAATGTCTTCTTCACATGGAGGATCCTCACTGGTTTTCATGACCACTCTCAACGCTTTAAGTACAATTTGTCTTTCGTGTACTGATAAAATCAAGTTTTTATATTCTTCTTCTTCTACTAAGTCCGAAGAAGAACAAAGGGTCATATTGTTTTTTTGAACTCAACAATTGAGTCCAAAACAACCACGGGTCCTCCAAAATAATCCAAGGTAAACACTTGTCCTCAAAAATATTCCACAACGAATGTCCTGGAAAACGAATTCCAAGATAAGCAGTCACTAAGACACACACTGCATAGCGTCCAAAATTCAATGGAATCAGTTCTTGTATCAAGTCTTTATAATCCTCTAAAGTCTGAACACGATCGTTGACTTCCTTCCACGGAATCCGTTTCACAAGTGACGTGTAGAGACCAGACGACATGCCTCTTCATGATACGGGTCGATGGCAAAGGTAGGTATCTTGGGTGGCATGTTTTTATAGCCAGGCTCCCAAGGTTGGTACCTTTTGAGATAGTCTCCGTGAACGTAGCTATTGCAATAGACGTTTCCCATAATCATTCTTCTATGACCTTTGAAGAGAGTATAGTGTACAGCTCGAGAAATGACTTTGAGTTTGCGTTTCACTTGGATCTGGACCAACTCTTGGTAAATCTTTTGGCGCAATTCCAAAGGCAAGCCCCAAATGTACTTTGGTAAAGTTTCCGACTTGGAAAGAAGTAACTCTCTTTTGTGTTCTTGACGATACTCGTGATAGTTTTTCTTCAAAATCAGATTTCTGATAAGTCGAAAGTCACGGTAGTGTGCAAATCGAGGAATGAATTGAAGTTTACGTTTCACTTGAATCTGGACAAACTCATCGTAAATCCGTTTTCGCAACTTCAAAGGCAAGTCACGAATACGATCTTCTAAGCTTGGTATATACTGAAAAATGTGTTCTTGCAACTCTAATGGTAAGCCACCAATATACCATTGTAAAGAAGTATCCTCCTTCTCCAACATGGAATTTAAAAAAAAAACTATTTCTTCTTCTTCTGTTTGGCATCTGGCTCATCGTACCCGTACTCTTCTAAAGCCACTAAAGGAAAGAAGTGACAGTGCGGAGACCATCTGGCATGTTCAATGTAAGCTGAGTCGGTAGGCTCCCATTGGTGAAGTTTCAAACCACAACTGAAACATTGAACTTTATCTCCTTCTCCCGCGTATTTAAATCCAGATCTAGCTAAATCTTCGGGTTTAGGTCCTGGTAGATATTTTGGCCACTTGTCTTTGAATGACTCGAGTCGACTTTCATACTTGGAATAACCAGGTAAACTCACAGGTATTCTGACATGCGAATATTGACCAACATTGACCTTGTTGTCGTTAACGTCAATACCAGTTCCTTTAGTATTTCCACTAAAGCAAAAAGGCCGTGCACCCTCTTTAGAGGGTTGTCGATGAGTGGTGGTGGTGAGACTTGGAGAAGGTCCTGAATCCAAGATGTTACAAGCTACGGAATCCGTTTGAACGTGTGAATCGGGAATGCCAAACCGTACAGAATCAGTTTCATCGCATGGTACTGCATCACACTCCAAGTCGTGACTCATCTTTTTTTCTTCTTGCTTGGTTAACGTTGAAAGTCAGAATGAAGGGTTAGGCTTGGAAGGGGTTCCTTTTTTATACCTGTCGACTGTACCATCCGAAAAGTATTGTAATGTGATCCGTGGAAACGCTAAAGAAAGGTAAGCACAGTTTGGTGACCATCTGACATGTTCCAGGAGAGCTGATTTCTAACAATCCATAGTGGCACCACAACTAAGACACTGTACTTTGGTTCCCTGTCCAAAGTAAACAAATCCTGCTCTGGCTAAAGCGTAGGAAGTAGGTAATCCATTGTTCCTAAGTTTTTTTGTGCTCCATCGATGAGGACAATAACAATAGTCAGGCATGTGTTTAGGCCAATTTTTGAACGTCTTCAAGCGACTGGTACACTCAAAATAGTCAGGCAAAGCAAATGTTGAAGTCATCTTTGGTGTTGTCTTTTCTTTCTGTTTCAAGAGGGTTTTCTTTTTTTATACTCCAAGTCAGCGTGTCCGTAAGGCAAAGTCGTGTGATCTGGAAGTCTCACTCGTTTTTGGTACACAATGCGGTACACTTTTTGTACAGGTCGAGTAACGATTTGTTGATTAGGTAGACGTACAATCTTGTGAGGTTCTAACGTGGGTACTTAAAAGTCTTCCACTTGTCCAGACAGTAAAGCATTTTTTAAAACCTCAAAGTTCACCACTTGGTTGGTTCGATAGTTGAGAGTCAAGCCTTTGACTTTACAGGAGGTGTGAAGTTGACTTTGAGGGTCTCGGTATCGGTACCCGTAATTTTTAGGGCCACCGCTGGCAAAACTCAGAATGGTGTCTTGAGGGTGCTCGTCTGTCCAGGCTCCTAAACGATCGCCTTGAATGGTAGGGTGTGGGTAACCGGGTCGATGGATGTAGATGCAACTGTCAGCATCAAAGTACAGGACACGATCTCCCAAGACTTCTAATGCTTCGTCGTACAATTTCAAACGAGCATGAGCGGTCACGTAAGCGGCAATGACTACGTTGCTAAACTTGTCAGGTTTGACAAACTTGGGTTCTTCTTCGAAATTGACAATGATTAAATCATCGCGGACGATTTCGACGTGTTTGACTAGTATGCTTTTGTCGTCCACTAGTTGAAAGTAGCGATAAGGATCGGTGACGTATTCCGTTTTGGGCAAGATCGTACGCTGAGCCATTTTTCCCTACAAGCAATTAAGCATCACTTTGGCAAACGATCTTTTTCCTTCATTTTTTTCCACCTCTTCCAAAGTGATGCCTTCGATGTCACGGTACTCTTCTTTGAATCGTTCTTGGTCTTCGGGAGTCTGACACCACGAAGGATAACCACTAGCTTCTTGTTTCAGTTTTAAAAACTGATTGACGTACCCCGAGAAAATGCCTGGATGATTGGTGGCGTCGTCCTTTTGGTATTGGGCTGTAGTTGGAAAGTGCCAAATTTCGTATACTTTCAACAAACGGTATCCACGATCCAGTGCCCGAAACAATTCGGCGCTAACCCACGTTCCTGTCAAAGACCGTTCTTCCTTCGTGTGGTGACAGGGCTGATCTTGGTTGCACGTTTCAGCACACGTCCGACATAAAGGAAACATCAGTTTTCCTTGAAAATGGTGAGGCAAGATGGGATGGTACAAGTTTGTCGGAGGTAAGACTTTACATTTAATTAATCCTTCGTATTGACGAATGTGTTCCACATCAATGTGTTCTGTCAAAATTTCAGGGTGACCGGTGGGAAAACGAGCATATTTACACACCCAAGGATACAAAGAACACACGTCGATGTATTTGATTTCTTCTCCTTGGGATTCATTCACGTCGTACAGCAAGCGAGTGGCATTGGTTCGTCCTCCAAATAAACTGTGTCGCGGATCTAAAGGTTCGATGTCGACCGCGTCGTAACTTTGGGTAATGTTCTTAAATTCAGGATCGGTTTTCAAACGTCGATCGTACTCGTGCTCCCACATTTCTACCACTTGGTATCCTTGACTTTCTAACTTGAGGCGTCGTTGGCAAGTCTGTTCGTATAACTGTTCCATGGTAGAATCTGAATAAGGGCCTTTCATCTCTCGATCAGGATAACAAGTAGGGCATCCGTGAAACAAACAACCCTGAAACTCGTATACCGTGTGCGGGTTTTCTAAATCAAATCCATCCACGGAATAAGCTCCAATCTTCTTTTCTCCTCCTCCGTTTCTAGCATGTTGTATCCATTTGTCTTCTTTTTCACACAAGTAATGAAACCAACGTAAAGCTTTGACCGAATATTGACGACTAGCAAAGAGAGACGTGTTGGAGTCGATGATGGCTAGTTGGTTCTCGGGCATGAAATTTTGCCTGTAGACTAAGGAACAGGGTTTAGGTAAGGTGGCTGCATCTTTCAAAGGATCGACGTCTCCGTGATCGAGAAATAACTCTCGAAACTTTCCACAACAACGTCTTAAAATATCCACATCAGATCGACAATATTTGAGCATCTCTTCTTGAAAGTCAAATGGATCGTTCTGGTGAGCGCGGTACCAAGTGTGAAAAGCTTCTCGCTGTTCGGGGCGCATTCCGTCGGGGTCGTAATCATGAAGGTCAGGCAAATGAGGTAGGACAGCATGTTGATTAGCTTCCGTGTTGAAGAAGTGAAGAAAGTAGCCTTTAGCCATTTCTGTCATGCCAAACGTTTTTGGCATGCGACTCAAAGGCATGGCCAAATAACTCATAGAATCTTTAAACTGTACTTGTCCTACTTTCATGTAGATGAGCTTTTTTCCGTTCATGGTGACTTCAGGGCGTTCGGTCCAATGGTTCAAATAATAATTGAGTAAAAACTGTCCATCGTATCCCGAAAAATTGTGAGCTATGACGGTGGCATACCGATGACAATCTCCGTAACGTTGAATGTCTTCTTCGCTCCAACTGTCGTGGGTGGTCGGGTCTAAAACCCATTCAGCAAACTCAGACAAAGTGTTAACTCCACGAAAGATTTTTTCACGTCCTCCTGGAATTCGACTACAATGAGGACAGTGAAAATGAATCGATTCTTGAATGCACTGATCACAAGCCCGATGCGCCACACAGAAATTTGGAATGTGAATGCCCGTTTCTTGCATGCATTCAAAATCAAAAAAGATGAAATCTACTTGTTTCTTGTTCTTGTTCTTCTTTATTTCTTTCTTCTCTGTCTTGTCAAACTTTTGAATAAAACATCGATGATCAAAATCGACGATCTGATGACAAATAGAACATTTTTTCTTGCCAGCACAAACGTGTGCTTTAGGGTTGTTGGTACGAATTAGTTGTCCACACGTGGAACATAATTTCAATAAGTCGCAAGCACATTTTTGTTGGTGTCCTTGTGTCTTGCGATGCTGTTGGTAACAAGAGGGACTGACAAAACTTCGTCGACAGGTTTCACAATGGACGTGATTTTGTTGTTGTTGTTGTTGTTGTTGTTGTTGTTGTTGTTCAGGAAGGCATGGTGGGTCTGCTAAACAGCCCCGACATCTTACTCCGCAATGAATGTGTTTCTCTCGACTATTAAACCCTTGGTTACATTTCTCACAGTAGTTAGAGTATCCCAAAAATCCAGTAATACTAGTGATGGTATCAAAATGTTCTTGATGGTGATAGAGATGAATGTATTTTCCCTCGGGGAAATCAGGGCCTCGAAACAGCATATCTCCGCGCACTTCTTGAGGGTGAACTTTCAAAGTATAGTGAGGAGCCAAAACATCTTGAAGTTTCTGCATTTGAGAAATGCCACACACGGTCTCTTTAGGGATCCCCGCTTGTTGTAACAGGAGTTCTGCCTCATTTCGTTGTTGGACTCTGTCCGATCGTCGAATGTTATTCCAGGCTTTTTTCCATTCTTTACTCTCGTTCTTGTTAGCATAGGTGCGGCCCACCACAATAGCTCGGGCCAAACACATTTGGTCTTGAGTATTGTCGATTTGGACGACACTACGTTTGGTAGTACGAAGACCGTCCACCAATAACGGTTTTCTGCTTCGTCCACTTCCTCGAGGAGGAGCAACGTGTGTCATGTAGAGTGTCGCCTTTCCATCGGTGATGGTAAACTTGTCATTGGATTTTTGCACATGTTCTATTTTGGACATGACTTTGTCTGGCGTTAATTCTGCCGGGGTGCTGAACTCAATCCAAACGGGACTCTTCAAATTGTCATGATGGATGGCCAGTCTCAAGCGATCATCTTCTTTGGCTCCACATTGCCGTTTCAAGTTCTGTAACACAGAACTCCACAAATCGCTAATGAACCCAGCCGCTTTCTCGGGAGGTACTTCGGACTTGAAGTCTTTGAAGTGAACCGTATGAGTGTAGGCAGTGGTTCTAAATTTTCGAGAAGTTATTTTTTGACTCTCTCGAATTCGATAGTAATTTTCAGGAGGAGCCAAGGTATTAGATTGTGTTTCTTGGTCTGGGGTTCTGGTGTTGGTAGTGGTGGATTTTGTTTTGGGTGGTTTTGAAGATGGTAAGGTTTCAGGTTCACTCATCTCGTCTTCGAAGTCACTGGCATGGACTTGAGCTAGTAGTTCATCTAACGGTGTTTGAGGTGGCACGGAAAATCGTCGTGGCTTCTTTGTTTCTTCTTCTGGTTTCTCATGGTTTGGGCGTGATCTTTTCATCTTGAACTTCACTTTGAAACTGATTCAGTTTCACCCAGGTACCTTTATATAGAGAGAGGTGAGTATATAAAGAGAGAGCTTCGTACCTTCAGAATCAGTCTTTGGTGATTTAACTTTCAAACTGTAAAGATGGAAGAGTCAAGAAGACGTATTCCAAGAGGTATGCATCCTTCTTGGTATTATTGGAATTATATAGCCCAAGGAAGAACAGTGAGAGATAAAATACAAGATACTTGTTATATCTGCAAAGAGAAAGGTCATTGGGCTACACAATGTCCACAACGGCAACACCAAAACAGAGATAAAAGTGAAGATACTTGTTATATCTGCCAAGAGAAAGGACATTGGGCTTCAGAATGTCCACAACGTCAACACCAAAAGAGAGTCAAAACAAAAGATATCTGTTATTATTGTAAAGGACCAGGACATTGGTCTTCGGAGTGCCCTCAGAAAGAAGAAGAAGAAGAAAATCTTGCAGAGGAGAGGGAGGAAGCCGAATCATCTTCAAACCTAGAGGAAGAAGAAGAACATATCATCAAGAAAAGTAAGAAGAGAGTGAGAAGAATGGAAGACAGTGAGAATGAAGAAGAAGAAATGGAAGATATGATTCCTGTGACGATCAGGGTCCCTATGAAGAAGAAGAAATTCAAGAAAAACAAGAGAGATAGTGAGAATGAAGAAACTATGATTCCTGTGACGCAATTCAAGAATTTCAGAAAGTGAACTTTGTTTTTTTTTTTTTTTTGGAGTGTGGTAGTCCTTTACCACGACCCAATCCAAATCCTGCTGCTACTGCTGGTGTTTTGCTTATGGTGGTAGTGACTGGTGGCGTTTGTGGTGGTGGTGGCATCTCACTAGAACTGGTAGGCTTGGAAGAATGTTTAGCCCGTGATGGTCTTTTTCGCTTTGGCTGAGTTAAAGAATACTTATAGGCATTTGTCATCCATTTTAACTCATATAATATCTCTTCTAAAAGACTCACCGATTTTTCTTCAGGACTGATGCCTTCCTTTACTGTTTCCTTCTTCTCCTCCTCTTCTAACTGCTGTCTGATTTCTTCCTCACTTTTTCCTTCTTCTCTCTTCTTCTTCTTCTTTCTGCTGCTGAAGAAGAAACATTTCTTCATCCTCTCTTTGTTTCTTTAAAAATTTTTCCATCTCTTCCTGTTGCTTCTTTTTAAATTCATCCATCACTGGTGTAGCAACAACAGTAGCAGTAGTAGTAGTAGTCTCAAAATTTTGATTTAGAAAATCTAAATCAAAGTCTTCCGGCCGGAAGTTCAGCAAAGCAGCAGCATTAATCATTGAAGGCTCACTCCAATACATATTAATTGTCTTTCCGGTCTCCATGAAGGCTGTCGAAAAAGTAATAAACCCTACGAACGCTACGATACCTTTATACCCAAAATGACGTCCTACCCCTACTCTCTTCCCATTGGAAGAAAAACCGACCCACTTGTAACGCGCGTTTGGATTGGTAGTTCATTTCGATCCATTTCAATCCGATTGTAATGGTATATATACCACCGCTTGTCTCATAAAGCTTCACCGGTTTTTTTTCTCCAAAACTACTCCTAAAGAAAACAATGTGGACCAGTGTGGAATCCTCCAACATCGTCTCAGGAATGCTGTTTAATCCAGCATTCCCTATGTATGTGAAGGCCTCATGGGCTATCACAAAAATTACAGAGACCGCTACATGGCATCGTCAGATTTATGTGGAGAGACAAGGCTGTCTAAAGAGGGTTTTGATGTACGGACCGGAAGTCAGAAGAAGTTTAAGGAAAAGAAAACCCTATAGGAGATGCCCATGTTAAACAACAACAACAACAAAAAAAAAAAAACAACGGCCCTTTTCAGGGCCACCAATTACTCAAGAAAAGATTAATTTTTCCAATGATTGCCCTATATATATATTTATGTTTTATATGTTTGTATGTTTTTTTTGTTTGTGATAGTCTACCCAACAAAAAAAAACCCCCCCCCCCCCCCCTTTTCCCTCTTATATGTTTGTGGTGTGTGTAAGTTTGTGTTTGATATAAAAAAAAAAGGATAGTGTGTTGTGTGTTTTTTTTTGTATGTATGGTTTGGTTTTTTTTGGAAAAAAAAGGGGGATGTTTTCCATCACGTCCGCGCTTCTAGCATATAAAGCGGTGCCTTCCACAGTGACGCCATTCACACTTTCACTCTACAAGAATGATCGACATCATTGAAAATCTACAGGAAGCCTGGGACTGGATGGTGGAAGTTAAATATTATAGACAAAGAATGATGTGGTGGTATCCAGTGAACCTTCACTGGGAAATAGAACACTTAACCTACATTAACTTGATTATGGGTTTAATTCAAGAAGTGAAGAAGGAGGAGGAAGTTAAGAAGAGCAAGAACTCCTCTTCACCTTGTCGAGTAGGACTTCTTAAAGAAGTCTTGGATTGCATTGAAAAATTAGATGATAATTTAAAGTGCCTAATCCTAACTCGACAAGAAGCGGCCCTGCTCCGAGTTGAAAACATTGTTAAAAAAATTATGGAACAGGAAGTCTCCAAAATCAAGTTAATGTGGGATAAGGAAAAAAAAGAAAAAAAATTCAATCGTCTGAACTTGAACTGGATGAAAATTCAGGACAAGTTCAGACGATTGAATCATCCCGACTGGATACCCGAGAAGAAGGAGGAGGAGAAGAAGAAGAAGAAGAAGAAAAACAAGTTCCACCTCCCAGGCTTCCTAACTCAATGTTGGAGGAAATAATAATCCTCCTCCAACGGTCCTTTTTAGGACCACCCATTTTTCAAGAAAGATTAATTATTCCCACACCCCGCATGTAGTGACGAAGACAACGTCCTCTACTATCAAAAACACCCCCACCCAGTTTTTGATGGTAGAGGACGTTGTCTTCGTCACTACATACGGACGCTATGTTAAATTCCCGTTACTGCCCCCAAGTGCCCCCCACTGCCCTATAAATCTTAGCACTTTTTTTGCCCCATAGTGCCCCCAATGTTAAACTCCCGTTACTGCCCCCAAGTGCCCCCTTGTCCCCAGTACCCCCCATATACTACTCACAAGGCAAAACGGCCTGAATCTGATCTGAAATCAATCTAAGGACAGATTTGCATGTATCATATATACAATATATGTATAGTATGTAGGCTGTATCATTTATATACCACGAGATGTGTACATGTTTCATTAAAAGAAAAAGAGGCTTGACGAGTTTTGTTTTAAATGAAAAATTTATACAGCGAGTGGTATATCAAAGATACAGGGTACATACTATACATATATTTTATTTACATCACATAAAAACACATACATGCATTTCCAGCGGAGTTAAGATTGACTAAAGATAACTGTGTACTGACGGAGTGAGTGAACTCTTCACATCACCGCCCAGTGTGTCCGCTACAAAAGGTAGTTATGCACCTATTGCATCTATTCACAATCCTCTTTGACAATTCGCTTTTTGAGCTTCAAGTTTCATTCATATTGATTAAATAAATAAATTACACACTTATGATTTAAACATAAAAGTTGGTTTAAATGAAAAGAACGCGCAGCCATTCAGTCACCGGTGAGTATATTGAAACGAGTGGGGAATATAGACTAAGCCAAATGACGAACCAACAAGAGGTAATTGAAACATTTAACTTTATTTACAGTTGCTCTAAGTCATTATTATTCTTTAGTTAACATTGCTACCGACCATAAGATTGTTTTTATCCTCCATCTCTCGCTTTCCCCTTTCCGTTGGTCTGTTTGTTGGTAAATGTTACCATCATTCATAGGTCTGAGATATCGTCGCATCAAAGAGGCGAAAAACCACTATGCTCGTTTTTTCACGGGTTTTCGCCCGTAGCTTGCGACGATGGTTCAGAGAGAGAGAGAGAGAGAGAGAGAGAGAGAGAGAGAGAGAGAGAGAGAGAGAGAGAGAGAGAGAGAGAGAGAGAGACGTGGGGTTTGGGTTTGGGGAGATTTACCATAAGATAATGTTTTTTTTTTTTTTTTGCCCATCCCTATGTTTCTCTGTTGGTCGATTATTCTGCTGTCTGACCCCAACCAACACACAGAGAAAGAGAGAGAGAGAGAGGTCCAGCCGTCGGACATTTTAGTTTTTAAAAATGATCTGTTTTTAGAACCTTATTATAGGTTTTAAAATACATAACAAAACAAAGCATTAAAAAGCATTAAAAAGGTTACAGTATGTGTGAGCCTCTTAACCAAGAAATTTACCTTACGGTCTTGACAGGCTATTGCAACTTTGTATCATTGGTATTGTGAACACTAGATAAATTCCATGGAAAGTGTGCACATACCGTTATGATGACTTTGTGTAAGTTCAAGGGTTTCCACCAGCTCAACTTCTTTTTCTCTTTCTCACTCCACAGATTTCCACAAATTTTTTCCCTTATGCATGAAGCATTAGAGAGAGAGAGAGAGAGAGAGAGAGAGAGAGAGAGAGAGAGAGAGAGAGAGAGAGAGAGAGAGGAGATTTCGATGAAATTGTGTGCCATCTTCTATTCATTTAGAAAACGGTGATTATTAATAGTTTTCTTATGTAAATAATGATTAAAAAGTGGAAATTCATCACTGATCTAGAAAGTATAGAAGCAATAGCCTACTGTTGAAAACATATTTATATGCGTATTCATACGCCATGGGCAGATCACAATTTTATATACCAACAGTACTGGTATATACGATTGCTTTATGTGGTATATATATATATATATATATATATATATATATATATATATATATATATATATATCACATTTAAACCATATTTAGTCTGAAAGTTGTTTCGATGTAAATAAAACATAAATACAAGGGATTCTGCAGGAAGCGCTTATTAATTACTGTTTACCAAAAAATAAACACACTACTATTCATTTAGCATGCTTCCTCTCACGAATGGCTAGAAACACTCATAAATTCAAATTCTGAATTTGTAATGAACACAAGAATTTCAATTTGAAATCGTACATTATATTATATATTGCAAGCTTAATTTTTAAATTTACCTTGTAAAGGATGCATTATTAGGTCGAAGCTTTTCTATGTGATGAAAAATTTTTTTTTTCTAAAGAGAGATATGCAGGTCTTATGTTACCTTTCACTTTTTAAAGTAATAATCTTAAGGATTCTAACATTATTTACTTATATCATAAATTATTTACACGTCCAACCCCAAATATCTAAACAACTAGCTTTATAATGTTTTAAAGCTTAATCTATTTACGCATGCACGCACACACACACACATATATATATATGTATATGTATGTATATATATATATATATATATATATATATATATATATATATATATATATATATAAATGTATATACATATTGATTAATAGGTGATTTTGCATACTTGTTTTGGTTTAACTCTGGGCAGAGCATGCGTCTACTGTGCCAAGGTATCCTTAATTTCTGACCTTGTTCGATATCTTGATGTTTGTTTTAGGAGTGTTCTTTGTTTAAGCAAGATTCAGTGAAACAAATGTGAAAATCATTAGTAAATTGGAGGCGTAGTCTTTGAAACTGTATCCGATTTGGATCACGAATCGAGCACGCCTTGGCTGTCACAGGGTCAATATTACTGTCGTAAACCCAGCGAAATAGTTTTGTTTAAGGACGATATTATTAGCGCTTTAACTAGAAATATGCAGCAAAATCTGTTTTTTTCTTATATTTATATGCACATTATTCAAATTTTGAAATAAGTGTATAATTATTATGTAAAATAGATAGCTACATAGATAGATAAAACACATTGGCCTTCTTAAGAAGTACAGGGACTAAATACACGCTTAAATACACGAGAAAATAGCGGAAAGAAATAAAATTGGTACTAATTTGTTAAAAGTTAGGTGCAAAAGAAGCTATTTAAATTAAATAAGTAGAATAGGATGAGACAAACTAAAATATAAAAGTTCTACATTAAAGTTATACTTTCCTTATTTGCTTGATAGTCAGTACACACAAACTACATGGTGATGAAGAAGCAGCTTAATATAGAGGGTCTTCAGGTTCTTCCCGGTAAAAAAAAACTTCAAAAGATTCAACACATTGTAATAATTAATAATCTATTTCAATATATGTGTTTAGGAACACATTATTATATTGCTAGGAAGTAAGAAACCAGAGAGCGAATCCCTGTTTAGAGGCACTGGAAGTTAAACTACATAGGTCATCGGGTACATTGACAAAGGGGTGGAGTTTGGTAAGAACTATTGACCCCAATTTACGAAATTCGTTTTCTTTTGTTGACTATTTCTGTAGCTAGGAGGACCCAACAACTATAAAAGGAGCCAATATCCAACCGCTGACACCAAATTGATTCAGGTTGCTTCATGCGTCAAGCAGTTTGCGTCACATGTTCTGAAATTGCTGTCAATTACCATTTAAGTGGTTTGTAAAATATGTTGGACATATTTTGGGAATGGTCTGGTCTAAAAGTCTACAATCCAAGGTTTATATATATATATTTCTTTCCGCTATATATGGATCTCGGTCTTTAAAGAAATATTTGTTCCGAGTTCCGATAAATTTAAAACTTTCAAGGGGAAATTTATTTAAGCGTAATCAGAAAGAATGCTGTCTTAGGATATATGTGACCAGACACATAAAAAGTCTGTCTATGTGTCTGTTTTTATCTAAAATAAATCTGAATCCGAAGGTAGAATTATAATTTCCTATCTCAAATCCAGCGCTATAAAGCTATCAGAAGTGTAATCCGAATGCTTGAATAGGCATCGAATAAACAGACACGTTCAATTAAAAGCGAGAATGCATGATCGAATGTAATTGACTTAGGTTAAAATGTAGGAAATTTGTTAAGTGCATAGTCTTTTATCGATGTTGGCTGATACGTGCTTAAATAAGATTGAATTAATGGTATTTGTGAAAAACTTAAGTCGTCTGTCTGCAACCCCCCCCCCCCCACCCAAAAAAAAAAAAAAAAAAAAAAATAACAGTTGTAGCAAGTTTGAGCTCCTTATATTGCAGGTCAAATTTCAAATAGAATTACTATATTAGAAACTGCAAACAATTAATATCCATATCTATTTTTTTTATCAAAATGCCCATTTTGACTCATTGTGAAAGTAGCATGGATAATAATAATTCTAATACAGAGAAGAACCAGCCATCAACATAAAATGCCAGAGGACATAGCGATTAGCAGCACTATATCGATTTATCCCACAATAGTCATGGAACGTACAATAAAACAGAAAACAGTAATTTCACGACTGGCTTGTGCCGGCATATATTATAAATGCAAGGTAAACTGGAACATTTCTCGCCGTTATTTCGCATAATTTCACTCTGTGAATTTCTGTTAATAATTGAATTATCGGTCATATGATCGTTGTCATAACTACAAATATCTTGTAGGGGACAATTTGAAATGTGGGAGAAACACACGTCGTCTCTATCAATGGTATAACTTCGTTTAATGACTTGCTTTGACGTTTAATCCATTATTATATGACAGTTCATTCATAAGTTTACTGTGACTTTTGATTCAATAAACATGGAAAGAATCTTAGCAACTTGTTTATTTTCTCGACTATGCCTCAAAGGTCCGAAGTAATGTTTTTCACTGAGTATATAATAAAAATAGAAGGAAAAACACCATATATTTGGAAGACAAACGACAAATCAGAAAAAGGATGAATAACACTTTTCGCCCACAACACAAAAACATGTGCAAAAAGGAAAAACACTTTTGACATTAGATCAACGAACAGGTGGGGTGGATAAGGGGATTCTAGGAGGCTTGATTCTACTTTTTGTCCACGAGCTTCAATGTTTTCGAGAGAATGATTTAGTACTGTACAGTCTCGCCAAAACTCGAAGAACCAAATAACCATTCACTTTTAATTCTGTGATGTGTATTATCTAACATTGACGAAAGGGTAACTGTTAAATTCGTCTCCGCAGAGAATAGGTAGGTATTCTCGTGAATACCAGATTAATTATTATAAATTATTGAAATGTATACAAAGACAAGTTGATTCTTTGAAAGAATAAATGACTAAATGGATGGATGAATTAATAGACTATTACTTGCTTTTTTAAGATGCCTAAGGGGTTATCTGTTTCGCGTAAAGATAACAACCGAATTATTTATTGAAAAGTATCACCAACCGCAAATTGTCTATGATAATGGGCACTATCTAATAAATCCTGTCCGTCACGTACTTACAGTCCAGCAGCAGAAGTCAAAACATGCCATATTTTTGGAGCAACCCAAACCGGCAGTACAACATAGGTTATTATATATCAAATTAACCATCACAGTTTTTCTTGATTTTGATTCTTGATGATGCCATTGCATACAACTTGTGTATTGTTTGGAGCAAGGCTTTAAACAAAGCTACAAGCTATCGTAAATATCAAAATCTGTTTCCTTTTTGCATGTGAAAATAAGTCACTTCTTTTTATGACTCCATTTGCACTCAAATACGATATGTTTAGATTAAAATGTTTCCTCAAATTGAACAATGTCACTTAATACAGATGCAATTGAAAATGGTGTCACATTATCAATATTAATACAAATAAATAATATATATAGAATATGTAACTTTTGGTTACCAAAACGTGTGTGTGTAAATCTATACTGCAGAGCAAGAATCTGATTAAATAAGTTTTAAAACAGTATTTATCAGTGATAAAAGAGAATATGCTTTGCTATCAAATATTTAGACTCATGTCATATTATTGAGATATTATTTTCCTTAAATTTATAATTACAAAAATAGACCAATGTGAAAACCTCTCTCACACAGAGATGGCCTGCAAAACAAAATCTGGTGTGTTTGCAGCTCGAACAGTGGATCACATCCTATCTGGGAAGAACTTTGCCTGTGCAATGTATAGACGAGCTGGTCAATGAGGCACTGTGTGCACAGTTTCTATTTCAGTTCCATACATGGTGTGACGAAGGAAACAGATCAGTACCATGTGACCTCAGAGATCTGCTATCTCGTCTGGAGAGAGCCTTTATTGAGAGTGGAGATGCGACTGATCTTATGCTGCAATTCTCTGGAATTCTGAACATTGAACTACTTCCCTTGATGGAAGTGTTCAGACAGGAGGGGCGAGAGTTATCACCAACAATTAAGCTCTGAAATGACCTGCTTTTCAAGATGTTGCACCCCCTGAAGATGTTCATCAGTACAACCAGGGATGGACTCTGGCATGTTCAGCAATCTGCCAAGGCCTACCACTACTTTTTGCCTCAAACAAGACAAATTATGCTACTGCTCTCCATGAGGCGCTTACCAAAACAGGTGGAAAGTGAATTCGTGGAGGGAAACTGTGCTGTCAAATTGTCTAGAGGCCAGTTCAAGGGTGTATGGTTAGACTATACCCTTGAAACTAATGAGAACAATGACTTGAAGGGAGCAAGAGGAATCATTGGCCTCACAATGAAAAGCCAAGCTCAGATTAAATTGTTCCTGGCACGCCCAGTCACAGCTCTTCATGCAGCTCAATTCCGTACCTGTATTGGTGGTGGTAGATCTGGAGATGAACAGCAGCATCGCTCAGCTAAAAGGCTTCACAGAGTAGATGGAATAGTGATGTAAGGAAACTAAAGGGCATGTTTAATGACATCTACATAGATCCCTTAGATCTCACTGATGCCTCCCCAAAGCTGGTGAATATTGCCAGTGGTGCAATTGCTCCAGATGCCATGGAAAAGGGTGAAGCCATGGCAAAGACTTTTCTAGATGAGTGTCTTGCCTCCAGTACTCCAAAATGCCTGTTTGATCAATTGCCACGTTCAAACATCAAGACAATGTCCGAAATGAACAGAAAAGTCAAGGCAAAGGCCAAGAATGTTTCAATGAATGGAGAGGTGATGAACCTTCGTCTTCTAACTGTCAATTCCTTTACGACAGTCCTCCTGTAGCGTGCCTTGACCTTTGAAAATGCCCATGTGCCATTGAGTCTGTTCAATGAAGATGGAACAGTGATAGCCTGCATAAAGTCAGACTTCATGCATAAACTGGACGACACAGTAGCTGGAGAAAGAATCACAAGTCTGACCAGTTGTGCAGATGCTGTCATCTACGATGGAGATGCAGTAATTCAGGTTTTACCTATTCCCAGTACAGCTCTACAAATTACATTCCAGGATATGGCCAAGAACGTTCTGACTCATGTAATGAATTACACTAAACACATTAGCACTGAAATCATTTTCCATGTGCATATTGTGTTTGACAAATACACTGAGGACAGCATCAAGTCACAAACAAGAGAGGTACGCAGTGAAGGAAAATCCAGCCGTGTTCATCAAGTGCTCGGTGAAGTCCAGGTACCACCTAAATGGAAATAGTTCCACGGTGTGAATGAAAACAAGTCAAATCTAGCATCTTTTTACACAGAGTACATGACAGAGAATAGTGCACACTATCTGGCTGCAAACCAGTCAATTTTTGTTAATGATGATCATGAGGAGGTAGCTGTGGCCATCTCCTCCAACTAAATGTCACACTGTTCTGAATTGCATTCCAGTCAAACAGAAGCAGACACAAAGATTATTCTGCATACCATCACAGCAGCAGAAGCTGGAGCAGATGTCCTTGTGTGTAGCCCAGACACAGAGGTCTTAGTGCTGCTTCTACACCATCGTCATTCCATCGAGGCCAAAGAAATTTACTTTCATGACTGGAAGGCAAGAAAAACATGCAAAGCTCACAAGGTTCATCCCCACTGATACTATATATGGCAATATAACCAGAGCACAACAACAACACAATATCCTGTTACCTGTCTATGGCTTAACAGAATGTGACACTGTTAGTGCCCTATTTGGACATGGAATGAAAAAAAGCCTTCAGAATCATGACGAAGGATGCAGATAGATGTCAGGCGATGGCAACATTGGGAGACACCACTGAGCTAAGAGATAGTGAAAAGGCTGTTGCAACACAGTTTTGTTAGTTGTCTCTATGAAGAAAGTAAGTTTTCTGGATCTCTGAATGTGCTCAGATGTAAAAACTCTGAAAAGTCGATCGCTGCTAAGAAGCTTCCACCAACTGATGACAGCTTTATACTGCACCTGCTTCGATGTCTGTACCAAGTGTTCATTTGGAAGCATGCATACATCGGCATGCTTGATGTTCCTTCACCAGTACACTGAATCCAAAACTAATGAGCCGGTCAGCAGCTGGACCAGAGTTGATAAATGATCTTGTATGTGAGTGCACTTCTGACATGTGCTTGGAAAATTGCTCCTGTTACATGCATAACCAACCCTGTATAACAGCCTGTTCTTGTGAGGCTACACTTCATTGAGATGCAGATAACTGTGCAATCAATTGACAAAAGAAGCTTTTGACTTTCTTGAGAGCAATGAAAACCATGAAGATTAAGATGTATTTGATATATTGTGGCTGGGTAGACATTTTCTGCATATGAAGATTCAGAACTCCAAGGACTGCCCAAGGAGATTAATTGACTGATTGCCAGCATAAGAATGTAAATAATTGCTTTCTCATGAATAGCTGGCCAAACAGTCAATTATCCACTTGGACTGGCACTACCCTTAAAAATGAGTTTTTCTTTCCTTTTTGGAGTTGGAGAGAGAACTGCTGAAGGGATATTTAAGATGAGAGACATGTATCTATTTTGTGAATGTAGGTATATTTTTGTTTCTGCCCTTCAGCCTGTTTTTCTTTTTGTGTCTAGTCTTGTTATTTAAAATTAACATCCATTTTATTGTAGATGTGCATTAATGCTGACTTGCATTTACACAACTTAATAAATATCAGTTGTTAGAGACATTCCTTCACATACCTGTGACATGTGATGTAAAGCATTATTACAGAGCATACAAAATAATTATTGGGAAGGATATGTTCAGTTGTGTGAATTTCCGAAATACAGTTATTTCACTGGGACATTACGTACCCGATTATGAGTAATGACACTAGAAATGATGTCTTTGCTCATCGTCCACAGCACAAAAGGTTAAATGTGAACTAATCAGGGGTTGGAACAGTTATCTATATGACAATATACCTGATGTTTGCCTTTTAAGAAGTGGTACATGCAAATGTGATTTATGGGCCAAAAATAGATTATTTAACTGCGCTTGGGATGGAGCAGGGTTTAGGGTATAACACTGTAAATTTCTCAGCTCGCACAGGTTTTCTGATGTGGCATCATACAGATTCTTTATCATGAGACCCAGAGCTTCATTTTAAGCTGTGTTGACAACTGTTGCACTGCCGGTTCGGGTCCCTCGAAAATTAGATTGGGTCTGCTGATGTACTATTAAGTCAGTATGCAACTTCTGCACAGTATGCTGTAGAAAAAATAACTGCAGGAATTTTCTTCTTGTTGTTGATACAAAAAACCCACAGCTACACAAATGCTTTACTTTTACCACGGTTCAATTTTTTTGTCACGCAAGATCATTTAATATTCTATGTATTATCTCCAAATTGATTTTAATCCGTCAATGATAGAAAAATGTAGCATAATCTGATAAGATAATCTTCTTTGGAATTATGATTAGCGGTTATGAATGAATACATATAATCCCATGACAAAAGTCTATAGATGATAAATCTTGCTTTAATGTCCTTAAATAACGCTAGATGTATTTCAGGTTCATGAAATTGTGTCAAATATAAACTTTTGAATGATGCTGAAATGGTAAATTAGTATGCCTCTTATCGCATCTAATTGTTGAAATATCGCGGACAATATATATATTATTTATCTAGTAACTAATCCCGTGGAGTAATAATTTCTCTAAAATCTCACGCAGGCAAGGCATCCCTAACATGGTGGTTCACATTTAGTGCGCTAAATAGTCGGTTACTTCAATATATTTTCTGCCTTCGCCTCATATATATTCTGCTAAGGATGGAAGATAGTCTCAAATGCACTGTACCGTAAAACTTCTAATCCTACACCGTGGAAGAATATGAAAAAGGCAAAGAATAGGAGGAGAGCGTGGCTGGCTTGACTTCTCTGACTTCATCTGTATATAGATTAACCTTGAAAACTTGTCGCGCTTGGTCACTTGCGTTTCGTTAGTCTATGCAAAGGAAGTAATATTGCCTTGGACAGAATATCGTTTGATTTGATAAATATCTATTGGATTATATGATAAAAATATTTTATGCTAATTCAGAGCTAAACTGTTTTCAAATATCGGTATACACTATTACATCGTTGGAGAAGAGAAATCGGTCGCAGTCTATTTCGTTTGGCTTTTTTCCTTAGAACTTTAATTAGAGGCAATTCGGCTTTTTACTACTCAACTCTGATCTGATATCATTGCTCTATGAGCTTCCGGTTAACACAATTTTTGCCAAGCATCTCGTACCGCAAATCTGGCTATGTGCATTGCCATAAGAGTTCGCTATTTTGAGAAGAGACTTTTTTACGTAAATAAGTCAGCAATGTTTCGTAGTCTTTATGAATGTTACTATAAAGGCATATTGAAGACAAAATATACCAAGAACGAACAAGTTTTACAAATCGGTAATTAGAATAAAATAGTTTAAAATAATGTTTCCAATTAAATGATATAGCAAATTTTGTAATCAAAACGTTGTGATTTTGCACAAAATATAATCAAAAATATGTAAAGATACTACTTCGAAGAAACATACCATGTTGTCAGTAAAAGTACATGGCACATGTGAGCACAAATCAATGTTTCTGCATAAGAATATATTGCTTTTTCTACAGGAAATATTGTGGGCTTGTTAAAAATAAAATGGTGGGACCTGATAGAACGATAATTTGTGAACGATTTCATAATATTTGGAGGATTAAATAATATTTTGTTTAACTGTATCGCAAACTGAACAAAAACAGTGACAATATGTACTAGTCTAGCAAACAAATCATGCACATACAAATGTTTGGCAGTACGATAATTCCCGCCATCCAGGTGACACACGTAATGCGTAAAAGAAGTCCAAAGCGCCAGGCGTAATTAAGGAAAGTTTTGTAATAACGTTAGCTCTGTTTTCGCCACAAGTATATCACGAATAACTCTACATTAAAATGTATTGGGCTGTTGTACCTCATATTAAAAAATAGAGAACTTTTTACGATCGATGTTAAGCATATACACATGCATCTAACTCTTCTCAGAAACCTTTATTATTAGTATCGGCTGAGTCTTACATACATATCTACCTCTTCCAGAAACCTTTATTATTAGTATCGGCTGGGTCTTACACATATATCTACCTCTTCCCGAAACCTTTATTACTAGTATCGGCCAGGTCCTACACACATTTCTGCCTCTTCCAGAAACCTTTATTATTTGTATCGGCTGAGTCTTACACACATATCTACCTCTTCCCGAAACCTGTAACACTAGTATCGGCTTGGTCTTACACACATATCTACCTCTTCCCGAAACTTTTATTACTAGTATCGGCCAGGTCTTACACACATATCTACCTCTTCTAGAAACCTTTATTGCTAGTATCGGCTGGATCTTACACACATATTTGCCTCTTCAGAAACGTTTATTACACGTGTAAGATATGTCTTACACACATATCTACCTCTTCCAGAACTCTTTATTAATAGTATCAGCTAGGTCTTACACCCATATCTACCTCTTCCAGAACTCTTTATTACTAGTATCAGCTAGGTCTTACACACATATCTACCTCTTCCTGAAACCTTTATTACTAGTATCAGCTAGGTCTTACACACATATCTTCCTCTTCCTGAAACCTTTATTACTAGCATCAGCTAGGTCTTACACACACATCTACCTCTTCCTGAAACCTTTATTACTAGCATCAGCTAGGTCTTACACACACATCTACCTCTTCCTGAAACCTTTATTACTAGCATAAGCTAGGTCTTACACACATATCTACCTCTTCCTGAAACCTTTATTACTAGCATCAGCTAGGTCTTACACACATATCTACCTCTTCCTGAAACCTTTATTACTAGCATCAGCTAGGTCTTACACACATATCTACCTCTTCCTGAAACCTTTATTACTAGTATCAGCTAGGTCTTACTCTCCAGCATAATCTGGTTAAATTACGGTAAGTAAAGAGCTCTGACTAGCAATGAATCTTATCGGAATTTTATAAAACTATGTTGTCGAAACTAAACTTTGCAATTTCTGAGGAATCTTCTTATAGTTATACATAAAGTTAAAAAAGGCAACAAAACAAACTTTGGAGAATTTGATTCCTCTCGATTATTAATTTATAGGATTTGTCCAAAGAACCAAATTTAGCGACTGAGGCAAATAAAAGAAGAGCTATTTTTTTTTAGATCTCTGTCAAAACCATTAGCAGCAATGTTGAGTTTAGTTCAACCATATTATATAGGCAATCGGATACAACGCAAGTTCTAACAACTTGAATTGTCTTCTCCTTGCAATATTAAAGATATCCACTCGTGCTGGATTATCTAATGCAGTATTTTCTTGTCAGTACTTCGGATTTTCCGAGAAAAGCTTTCCATATATAGTAATAAGAATGTTTAAGTATATCTACACCTGATCTTTACATTTTTCAGGGGTTCGATGCTTGGAAAAGATCAAACTAGTCCGTAAAATATTGTAGGTCTCAACATCGCAAACTTGCTTACAAATGTTATATTATCATAATCTATGATTTTGTACAGTTTTTATTATCCATTTTCTGAGAACAAACTCATTTTTATATATTTTTCAATGGAATAATTTTATCATTGTATTATCATACCTGACCTGTCTCTTCTGCGTGACCAGTGTACTGGTCTATACTTTTAATTGTTATCTACAATTGAAATAATTCGGTCAAAGAGGGACTGGTTCATTATTTATTTTCCGAACAGAACTTTTCCACACTCAGCCAACAAAACGTTAGCAACTTGAATAGTAACTTTTCAGGTTACAACCGGCACATAGTGTATTATAATTTATTCAACAAAACATCCACCAACCCACAAATTTATCGAGCATATCACGCGTGTTCTATGTGCCGTATTGTTATCTGTTTCAAAACTTCTCGCTAATGAGCAAAGGCTTCTTAAATAGAAAACCAAATCTAGAAACCCGCATACAACATCAGATCAATCAACAGACAGGATATATGATAAAATTGCATTTTATCGGTACCAGCCTTCACATAACAGAGACTGTCCTCATGCTAATATCGGACACAATCAATAATTCTTGGAATAGGAGTACTCAACCGTTTATTGCATCCATTTGTCCTAAATCGATCGCGCAAGGTCTGTGCAAAATTCTTGAAAGAACCTTCGGTGAAGTTTGCGAAATTAGTCAAGTATATTTCTTAATTGAATATGTACATTGCATGAACTTTGTCTTTTGCCGCCCGTTCTCAGCAAGCTATGACAACAGTTATTTACAACAGTTGTTTTTTAATTCTCTCTCTCTCTCTCTCTCTCTCTCTCTCTCTCTCTCTCTCTCTCTCTCTCTTCAGGTAGAGAAGCCTTAAATACACAAAACTACATTTCTGTGTCGCTCTGAGTCGGCAGAAAGAAAAGTTTGACATGGCGTGGAGATATATCGTAGTCGTTAGGTCGGGACGAATGCATACGTCATATCAAACGAGTTCTTTCCCCGCCTCGGAACAAAAGACTAATGAGGTTTTGTATGTATTTCGCACTAGCCTCTTTTAACTCTTTCCAAAGATTTTCAGTTATATAGTGTGACTGGAATTCAAAACAATTTGGGATATATATGGATTTAACATCTATATCGAACGCCAGATCAGCCATTTAAGATTAGATGAATATGTAATAAAGGTGGGAATACTCTGTTTTCAAAATAAATAAAAAAACTCGCACCGATTCTGCCCTGCTATAGCCCTGATAATCTCTGTCTAAAAAGTCATTTATCAATTTTATTTCCTTCTCAATATATCACAATATTTAAAAAAAAACCCAAAACAAACAAACAAACAAGCAAACAAAAGAACCCTACCGAAAAACGTTGTCGATATGACGTTGTGATCAATGTGAGTGACGAATAACTCAGTGAGCCACCAGACTCCACCAACCGTGGGACGATATTGATAAGTCAGGACAAACAATGACAGAAGTAATGAAGTAATGTCGGACGTATCGTACACAAAGGTCATGTCGATGAGTTGTCCTATGCATGCAAGCCCTGTCGACTTCACTAATGACGTTTCACGTTTTGATGATATGTTTATGTGTCAGAGAAAGGAGCGCTTGAATTGAGTTGCCTATAAGAGTATTCATGTTATTGGTTGCTTCATTTAGCATATCAATCCAATACGTCAAAAACTGCACCCAGTGCGCTACCGGGATGAAGACGGCCGGTTTGTGTTGTAGCACGTACCAAAGTAGGCTTTTGACGTAATACAGTCATAAAATAAAAGACTACATATTAATTATTTCTGGATAAGTTAAACGGCTTTCATGATATGGACATTATGGACAGATGCTGGATATTTACTGTCAAACGTACATATGTACATTTACAATTTTGAAGATAAAGATTATGAAGAGTTTTAACCATCTATTTTCAGACTTCTGCTTACAAATACAGATAATGGGTAAGTTTGTTTCCAATGTTTTAGGTGAAATAATACTCATTGTTATCTTTTTTTCTGTAGTATTACTGAATGCATATAGTTCTCTATTTTAATAAAACATAACCTTAAATAGCAAATTACTGACCAAAATCCATTCTGAAGAGTTTTGATCAGGAAACCTGTAGCAGAATGTTCATTCACAGTCTTGAAAAGGAGAAGAATGTTTATTGCTGGCAATTAACATATCAGAATATTAAAATCTAAATCATACTACTAACCTATCAGCGTTATGTCAGAGCAATAAAGTGGATAATCTTGTCATTTGATCGATGAAAATAATCTGATTTATACTCTCCAACAACACCAGCAATACGCAACATAATTGATTTTACGTTTATCTCATTATTTTTATAAATTATAGGAATCGGCGAACAACATTTCAGTATGAGGTCTAATATGAAAACCAAAATGTGATAAATCAGCAATTTCGATCGATAAAGTTTAAAATCCAGACCGTCTCTGAGCAATGAGCTTCATTTTTGCATGCTGAAGAAACGAAATAAGAATTAAGAACAGTATGATTCCTCTCCTTTGCTAAACTGTCATCTGCAGTTAACTAATATGTTTAAACACTCTAATCAAAATGTACCTGTTTTGGCCAAGAATTTATCAACAGAAACGATCAAAATCTCTTCACAAGCGAGATCCTAAAGCAGTAATAAATATGGCAAGCTCCTGTTCGTATTCCTATTTCGGTTTATTAACTAACTAAAAGAATGATAACTCCGTGCTCCGGCCATCTGATGAACCGGTGACAATCCTCAGTTACACTTTGGTCAGACCAATGATGTCAGTTTGTTTTGACCAAGGTGGCCAAAACATCGGAAGGATTACAGATGGAGAAAACTGTTTCCCGTCCAAATCTTAAAAACCGGATCCTACAGATGATTTGATACATGTAACATTGTAGGGTATTGTACCTACACCACTAAATCCACGCGTCAACCAACAATGGATTCGACTGAAAATATGTTTATTTGAAGCGAGTGATTTGTACGGAATGGTTCAGCCTTACGCTCTTTAATACAGTCCAAATGAAAATTGTCCGTAATTTCGAGCACTTGGATTTACTTTATTTATTTTTATATCTATCACTTTCTTGATACAGGCTTTACTGTTTGTCTTTGATATAAAGCACAAACAAATGAGTGATAGACTCCCGTTCAGTTCTAAGCAAATGGAAGATTTAAACATCTGGATCAGTAATATACAACGAAAATATCGTTCTTTGTGCATATATCCAGATCACTAAAAGCAGACGTATTTTCGTTTTCACAAAAGTAATTATACTATTACTATGCAATAAATTGTGGAAAGATTGCTTCAGAATATTTCCTTGACATGGAGCCTAATTTAAAAAATAATTGATTATCGATACATTAAATATACAAATGGCAATGTAGGACTTTGTGTATTAAGATAAAAAGCGATCGATGTTCATGCAGCAGTAAACCAAATGACTCCTAATAGCTGATGAAATAGAAGGGTGTAAAGTTAATAAAAATATCTTATCAGACTTGCAAGAAAATAAATCTGGTATCTTTGACATTATTCGTGGTCATCTGTCTAAAACTTGAAGTATCATAAAGGGAAACACTTTATTAAAATGAATTTGTTTTTATTTATAGAACTGGCCAATCACTACTAGTTCTAAACATGAGCTCTCTTAGTTATATCTTATGGCAACATAGAAAATTATGACCATTATCTCTTGTCAAGTTTCTAATATGATGGTTGCCTGAAATGGGCGGACGTCGACTGGAAATAGTGAACATATACAATGATATAAAACTTATTTGATTGCATTTTCCTACTTACACAATGATAGTGATGCACCTCAAAAATAAAGTTTCAAAATTAAATTACATGGACCTGAAATGCAAATTGCTATTGCGCAGCCTAAATAGATCAGAAACAAAACAATCTTGCAACAGGGCGAACAATAACGACCGTATATATTTCTACTTTGCTGTGAAATCTGTGTCAAACAAGGCAGGTAATCACGTAGATAGACAATCCAAATGCAATTTAGATAGATTCAGTTACTGGTTTGCTCGATATCCTGTAACTAAACAATGAGTAATATGGAAATTTGAAAATGAATTTGACATATCCGTCAGCATGTATGAAATATTGAGAGAGGGAGACAGCAGAGCAACATAAACTGGAGGTACACATGAGAAAACTACCTCTAACCTGTTAGAAAAACTGAAATAGAGAAAGACACGTTGATATATTGATCATGTTTCAATGCGGGACCATAATGACTAGGATACAGACATAACAGACAGAATCATATTTGTAAAACAAATTTTCAGAACACAAACGACAACTTTGCCGTGTATATAACTGTGTGTAATGCCTGAAGAAAGTTCGGTTGTAGAATAGTTATAAACAAACCGCCACCCCCCCCCCCAAAAAAAACAAAAAAAAACAAAAACAAACCCAAAACAAAACAAAACAAAAACAAAGCCAAAATATCAATTGTAATTTGTGAAAGTATCCTAGCACCTGTAACAACAGGCACACAATGTCAGAACAACGCCTAAGGCACACATGGAGAATGTACTGTCCGGCACATCCTCTGCGAAGTAGAATTATTCCGGACATTCACAACAGCTTAACACGCTCCATCAGGAGTTTGTTTGTGACTTAAATCAATCCGTAATATATATATATATATATATATATATATATATATATATATATATATATATATATATATTGTTACGACTCTATGGTCTAAGAAAAATGTAACAGAAAGAAAGTGAAACCAAAAAATCAAGTAAAAAATCAACAAGCAATTTATTACTAGATAATTAAAATGAAAAATCAAAAAGTCACTTACAGTAATGTGTTTTGAAATCCTAATAATCCAATAAGAATGATTGTTCTAATCACAAGTCCTAAATATAGAATGTTCCGAATTCACGGCTGTGTCCTTGAATGTTATGATGTGCTAATGGTCTCCAAAGTCCTGATGTACTAGAAATCTTGATGTGCTGATGTCAAAATGAAGTATTCCAAAATCTCTGAATAAGTTCACATAAATTCCAAAAATCATCAATTAAAAATCCAAAATCCAAAAGTTTATGAGCACTGTTATAATCCAATGAATATTTAAAATAATTCCTCTCTTAGAATTTGGAATGAATTTTCACAACTGTAATAGCTCTTTACAAGACTGATGGTAATGTCAAAACTGAATAAATGTCCACCAAACATGGCATATATAAAGATTGGTCACATGACAGAATGTTCTAGAACATGAGTCATCCTAATGGAATTTTAACTTGTAAACAAAAATCAAACTTGACCTTCAAATTGAGAAAACATATTGATCAAAACAACCTAATTCAAGGACACTAGTTATACATGTCTTTCCTAATAAACATAAAGATTTAAGCAAATATTAAAGTGAAGAAACATTTATAATTTCCTAAAATATTTATAATATTATATAAACATCATACATAACACCTCCCCTCATAAAGAAAAAGAAAGATTTATGTAATAAAGCTTTCTTTTGAATATACATCTAATACTATAATAACCAAAATTGCATAAGAACATGTTTTATGATACTGGACTTAATTACATCAAGCAATATTACATTTCTAGGCACGTGAGAGTGCATCTGCAATCACATTGTCTTTTCCCCTGATGTGTTTGATGTCAATGTTATATTCCTGCAATATCAAACTCCATCTCAACAATCTCCGATTTTTATCTTTCATTTTGTTGATGAAAGTAAGGGGATTGTGATCACTGTACACAATAATTGGAGAAAGAGCTGAGGTAACATACACTTCAAAATGCTATAAAGCCAATATCAAAGCCAAACATTCCTTCTCAATTGTGGAATAATTTTTCTGGTGCTTCTTTAGTTTTTTAGAAAAATAACACACAGGGTGATCCACACCACTTTTGTCTTCCTGAATCAATACTCAACCAACCCCTACATCACTTGCATCAACAGATAATTTAAATGATTGGCTAAAATTTGGTGCAGAAAGAACTGGTGCATTCTTAAGCATGGCCTTTAACTTGTCAAAAGATTCCTGACACTTGTCAGACGAATAAAATTTGGCTTTCTTACTCAATAAACTTGTCAAAGGTTCAGCAATTTTGGAAAAATTGGAACAAAATTTCCGATAATATCCAGCCATACCTAGAAATCGCATCAGTTGCCTTTTACAAATTGGAACTTGAAATTCAGAGATAGCTTTGACCTTAGCTTCTATAGGTTTAACTTGACTTTGTCCCACAATATGTCCTAAAAATGTGACACAAGCATGGCAAAACTCACTTTTGCTCAAATTAATTGTCAGATTCGCATCGCTGAGTCGATCAAAGAATTTTCGAATGGTTTCCAAATGATCTTCCCAGGTGTTGTTGTAGATAATGACGTCATCGATATAAGCGTCACAATTATCAAGACCAAATGTTATCATGTTCATCAGACGTTGAAACGTTGCAGGCGAATTTTTCATTCCAAACGGCATGACTTTATATTGATAAAGTCCATCTGGAGTTACAAATGTTGAAATTTCTTTTGCCCTTTCCGTCAGTGGAATTTGCCAGAATCCTTTTAAAAGGTCAAACTTGGTGACATATTCCGCATTTCCAATTTTATCAATGCAATCGTCCATTCTTGGGATTGGAAATGAATCAGTTTTGGTGACACTGTTGACTTTTCTATAGTCAGTACACATATGGAATGTATTATCTGGCTTGGGAACAAGAATACATGGTGAACTCCAGTTACTTTTACTTGGTTCTATGAAATCATTCTCCAGTAAATACTGAATTTCTTTCTTCAGATAGTTCTGTTTGAGAGGATTCATCATATAAGGATGCTGTTTCACAGGCGCAGAATCTACAATGTCAACGTCATGATAAATTTTACTTGTTCGTGTTGGAACATCAGGAAACAAGTGCTCATAGTCATGTAATAGCTGTTTTAGTTCATTTCTTTCCTGTTGTTGTAGATGTGAAAGTTTCTGGTCTAGGTTGTTCAATATTTCTGAATTCCGAAGATTGGTTATACCAGAGTCACTATAGTCTGATCGTACTCCATCGTTGATATCTTCACTGTGTGGGACAGGTACAACTAAATTAACTGAATAATTAGCTGGGCTATCTCTGTCAAAATATTCCTTTAACATATTTATATGACAAAGTTGTTTCTGTTTCCGTCTCCCAGGAGTGTTAATGATATAATTTAAGTCATTTACTTTCTTTTCAACGGTATAAGGACCATAAAATTTAGCTTGAAGAGGATTCTGAGGTATGGGAAAGAGAGCCAGAACTTTGTCACCAGGTTTAAAACTCCTTTCCTGTGAATTTCTGTCATACCTTAATTTCATTTTTGACTGGGTAGTGTGAAGATTAGTTCTTGCTACTTCACAGGCCTTTGACAACTTGTATTTGAAATCAGAGACATAATCAAGAAGATTAATCTTCGAATCTTCATTTGAAAGAAGTTTCTCTTTCAATAATTTCAGTGGTCCACGGAGAGTATGACCAAAAACTAGTTCAAAGGGACTAAAACCCAACGACTCTTGAACTGATTCCCTAACAGCAAACAACAACAAATGAACACCCTCATCCCAATCCTTTTCTGTATCAAAGCAATATGATCGAATCATATTCTTCAAAGTTTGATGAAATCTTTCCAAAGCACCTTGACTTTCAGGGTGATAGGCAGAAGATTTAAACTGTTGGATGCCTAATTCATGCATAACTTGTTGGAAAATTCCAGACATAAAATTTGACCCTTGATCTGACTGGACAGATTTGGGAAGGCCAACAAGTGTAAAAAACTTCACCAAAGCTTTCACAATAGTTTTAGTTTTTATATTTCTCAGAGGAATTGCTTCTGGAAATCTTGTAGATGTACACATGATGGTCAACAAGTATTGGTTGCCTGACTTGGTTTTAGGTAAAGGACCAACACAGTCTACTATTATTCTACTAAATGGTTCATCAAATGCAGGAATAGGTTGCAGATGAGCCTTAGGTATCTTCTGATTGGGTTTTCCTACCATTTGACAAGTGTGACAAGATCTGCAGTATTTAGAAACATCACTTTTGAGTTTCGGCCAATAAAAATGATTCAAGATCTTGTGATAAGTCTTACGGACTCCTAAATGACCAGCCAAAGGAGTTTCATGGGCTAAATTAAGAATTTCCTGTCGATATGACTTAGGAACAACAATTTGATAGCTCACTGACCACTCGTCACCAGCGGGTACATCAGGTGGTCTCCATTTCCTCATAAGGACCCCATTTTTCACAAAGTAAGACACTGGAACTTGTGTGGCTTCAGTTTCACTAATAGCCCTCTGAAACAAACAAGATATCTCGGGATCTTGCTCCTGTTCAACGACAAGGGATTGTCGTTTGTCATCCTGATTAGAACAAAGAGAATGAGTTGCCAAAAGAGGATCACTGTGATCAATACCATTTGATTGATCAATACCTGAGGAAAAAGTGACCTCATCAAAAGACTGACCAATACATGTGTCAGCTAAAGGAATAATATCCTGATCAACATCACTCTCAAGAGCTCTTTTTGCCATAGCTCTAGTAACTGCACAAGCAGGGTACAAATCAGGGATTTCAGTTTCGACAGGATCAACTTTCTGATCCAAACAAGGCTTGTCAGTTACAAGTGGATTAACCACAACCTTATCTCCAGCTAGGTCATTGCCTAGTAATAAATGAACACCCTCTATGGGTAAAGAAGTCACTGCCCCAACAGTCACAGGTCCAGAAACTAAGTCTGATGCCAAATTTACACAATGGAGAGGAACATTTACAAAGCCGCACTCTACTCCCTGAACAAGAACACTTTCACTTGAAGAAGACTCCTCAGACAAAAGTAAAGTACCTGATAATAAAAGACTCTGAGAAGCTCCAGTGTCCCTTAATATTTTAATTGGGATAGGTTTGGCAGAATCAAAAATAAGTGATATATAACCTTCTGACATGAATGGTTCATAAGCCTCCAAAATAGAATCAGACTGGAGTTTGTTTGACCCAACAAATGTGTTGCTTTCAATACAAGACCGTGACCTTGACCTCGTAGAAATAAGAGCATTTGGAAAAGCTCTGTCTTTACTCTGTTGCTTATTTTTCAACTTGAAGCAATCAGAAATAACGTGCCCTTTCTTTTTACAATAAGTGCACGTAGGAAGAGATAAGGATTTCTGATCAGTCTTATCAGATGTTTGATTCCTAACAGTTGTGCTGTTGTGAAATTTGGAAGTACTCGAATGAGATTGAAATGGTTTTTTACCAGAAAACTGCTGAGAGAACGACTTATTGCCAAATGAAATTTTGTGAGTCAAGGAATAATCATCAGCCATACGAGCAGCATTTTCCAAAGTTTCCACATTCTGCTCGTCAAGATCGGTTTTAACATCACTATGGATGCACCTCTTGAACTCTTCAATTAATACGAGCTGTCTGAGGTTATCATAAGCTTGATCAACTTTCTTGGCTGAGCACCACCTATCAAATAGTTGTTCTTTATCCCTTGCAAATTCGACGTGAGTTTGTCCAGTTTCTTTTCTACAATTCCTAAACCTTTGTCGATATGCCTCTGGTACCAACTCATAAGCTTTCAAGATGTACTCCTTAACCACATCATAATCAGTGCTTTGTTATACTGACAGGGAAGTGTAGACTTCACGAGCTTTGCCAATAAGTACACTTTCTAATAACAAAGTCCAATGCTCTCTGGGCCATTTCAAGTTTTCAGCTATTTTCTCGAAATGAAGAAAGTATTTATCTACTTCTTTTTCCTGAAAAGGGGGTACTAACCTAATATATCTAGTAACATCAAAACCTGAACTTGTGTTTAAAGGAGTGGAGTGTGCTCTGTTTGCCAGTTCTAATTCTCTTAACTTAAATTGCATTTCCCTTTCTTCTCTTTGCATCTGCATTTGTATCTGCCTCTCTTCTTTCTCTCTCTCCATCTGTATCCGCCTATCGTCTTTCTCTCTCTCCATGTGTATCTGCCTCTCTTCTTTCTCTCTCTCCATCTTCCTCTCTTCTTTTTCTCTCTCCATCTGCCTCTCTTCTTTCTGCATTTGGATCTGCCTCTCTTCTTTCTCTCTCTCCATCTGTATCCGCCTATCTTCTTTCTCTCTCTCCATCTGTATCTGCCTCTCTTCTTTCTCTCTCTCTCTCTGAATCTGAAGCTTTGCCAATTCTAAATCCATCTGGTTCTTTAACTCTAATTCCCTTAATTTCCTGTCAGAACCAGATAAGGCTTTCTCTTCAAACTTAAAGCACTATTTTCAAAAATTCCCTTACCTACTAAATACTGAATTAAAATAATCTTTATTTCCTGTTTTGTCAATGATACTTTTGCCTCAGATAGACTGTATTTTCTGGCAAGCTCGAGCAACTCATCCTTTCTCATGCAATCTAACCCCTCCTGGGTAGGTTTTGAAATGAAATTCTGAACATTAGATGCCATTGTAAATGCTTGTTGGTTTCACACAAAAAAATTTCTCTATTTAAAAATCTTTGCCAAAGACAAAAAAAAATTCCAAGACAAAATCAATATGAATTTCAAAGAAAAATTTAATATCTCTAATATGCTTTAAAGAAATTCAGATCCCGGAACGGCCCCCAATTTCTGTTACGACTCTATGGTCTAAGAAAAATGTAACAGAAAGAAAGTGAAACCAACAAATCAAGTAAAAAATCAACAAGCAATTTATTACTAGATAATTAAAATGAAAAATCAAAAAGTCACTTACAGTAATGTGTTTTGAAATCCTAATAATCCAATAAGAATGATTGTTCTAATCACAAGTCCTAAATATAGAATGTTCCGAATTCACGGCTGTGTCCTTGAATGTTATGATGTGCTAATGGTCTCCAAAGTCCTGATGTACTAGAAATCTTGATGTGCTGATGTCAAAATGAAGTATTCCAAAATCTCTGAATAAGTTCACATAAATTCCAAAAATCATCAATTAAAAATCCAAAATCCAAAAGTTTATGAGCACTGTTATAATCCAATGAATATTTAAAATAATTCCTCTCTTAGAATTTGGAATGAATTTTCACAACTGTAATAGCTCTTTACAAGACTGATGGTAATGTCAAAACTGAATAAATGTCCACCAAACATGGCATATATAAAGATTGGTCACATGACAGAATGTTCTAGAACATGAGTCATCCTAATGGAATTTTAACTTGTAAACAAAAATCAACCTTGACCTTCAAATTGAGAAAACATATTGATCAAAACAACCTAATTCAAGGACACTAGTTATACATGTCTTTCCTAATAAACATAAAGATTTAAGCAAATATTAAAGTGAAGAAACATTTATAATTTCCTAAAATATTTATAATATTATATAAACATCATACATAACAATATATATATACCAACAGTTTACAGAGGAACATTTTATATTGAAGTATTTTCAATGGGTTGGGTAACATTACAAAACTAGTGGTTGGAGAAGTTAGGTCAGAAAGTGCGGAACCTATGGTGTTTTGAGATGAAGATTACAAACTTTTCAACTCAACAAATATATTACATCTGTGAGAGAAATATACGTGAAGTCAAAGTTCGGGACGATGACGTTTAACAGGCAAGTATAGAGGTGCAGCATATAACATTTGCAATTTGAGTTAGAAATATCCAAAATACATATCATTGTTCATTTATCAAGACATGGGCAAACATGATCCAGATAAAGAGGTAAGTATTTCATAGTTGATAGTTTAGTGAAAGAAGGAAAAGGAATAACAGTTCAAATAAGAATTAGGTCTGTGGATAGGTTTTGCTTTAATGGACACTCTAAAAAAACCAGCTAGCTGGAAATGTAAGCAATTAAAATTTGACAGAAGCACTAAAGCGTATTAGACACATGAAAAGCTAAATATTTGAAGAAATCCATTTACTCATACTAATTCAAAAATTGCTTTGAACGTTTTTATGAAACCGTTATGCCACCAATAAAAGAAATAAATACAAGTTTTAATGACTGGAACATATCAAATGATGATTACCGGTATGTTTAGGATGTCATGGAACATTTGATTCTTCATACACTTGTATATCTTTGTGACTATAATGTGAGATACTTTCATGTTGTGTGACATTTATAAATAATTAAGAAATATCTGTACGATAAATTACAAAACTTAACCCCACTCGTGGATTAGTACATGACGCAAGTTTAAATATATCAGGTGCAGGACTATAAATTTGGATAGACTTTGATATGTTCTACATGATTGAGAGTGGAATATGAGGCGGAATTAGCATGATTCCACGTAAAGACATCACATCAAACCATGAATACTACTTGATCAAGGATCACAAGATAGAAGATTATGGTAAGTACAAATTATGAAGGTCAAGGTCATTAATGATATAAATATATGCTAACAATCTTTAAGGTTATGAAATATTGCAACGCATGCCACTATGAAAAACTTTAGATAGGCAACTGATTGAGACTTTAGGTAGATAGAATACATTTGTTTAGACAAACACCAGATGACTATGATACTGGTTGCATTTTATAAGTAAGTTTGGATATTCCGTTACATATGCATGACAATTTCTTGGACTATCAAATAGCTCCAGACAACTTAGTTCTAGAAGAAATTGATTTATGAGCGTTACAAAATAGATCGATAAATGACTATATGGGTACAAATCAAATATATCAAAACTATTATGTAAGTTGAGAACAAAGATAAATATGTCATTAACTGCCAAACTTGAAACTTTAGATATGAGTGTGCTTAAAACTTAAAAAAATACAAAGTTGTATTATGTGAACAATAACCGTTGTTAAAACCTACACTGAATTGAATACAAATCTGATACAGAAAGCAACACATGCTCTTGAGAAAGACCTCTTGAAACGAATGAATAACGCTGTATTTGGTAAACACATGCACCATTTGAGGAAAACAAAAACAGAAAAAATATGTGGAGATGAAAATTATTTTAGTTTTAATTCTTAAAAGATCTATCATTTGCTAGAAGAATAATTATTACCATGACTTAGTGCTAGACAGCTTGAAATCAAGATCAAATTAACTGAACCAATTTGCAGTGGATTTCCAGTGTTAGATGGCTAATGTATGAATGTTGCTGTTGCAGACTCAAAAACAAATACGCTGATAAAATAACGAATAGAGTTATTGTATATCAATGTTGAGACAGAAACCTTGTACAATGACATGAAAGGCAGCATCAAGGTTTATCACACTAGTGACGATCCATAGGACAAGATATTTGGTATATCACAAATTAATTAAAAGATACTCGGCATTTTCAAAGATAAACTTACTCTATTCCGATTAAAAAAATTATAAGATTGAGATCTATATTTTATTCATACATTACTGTCAACCACGTTTAAAGCACAACGGACAAATACGAAAAGAAAGTTTCTAAAGAAAAGGAAAATACCTAATCAAAAAGAATTAAAAATCCAAAATTTACAAAGATTGCTTAGTGAGTCAACATTTTTTGCTTTTAAAGAAAATGAATTTAATCAGATCTTTGAATAATAAGATGTACAGAATCATAATGAATAACGTTGCTTCGTCTATGTTTGACGACAAGTTTTTTAAATTGACAAGATACAAACGGCATAGTCTGGCTAAATAAGTGTTCTATAGTCATGAACTGTACCTGCAGTCTTTACAGTGAGCAAAGCCAAAGGGATATTCAAGCCTAATGATTTTTTCCCCGTTTGTTCTATTTCCGAGTTTCTACAATTTCTCATTTATTTGATATGATATTAAGTGATTTTGTTAAAAATACATAGAGGATATTTTCTTTTCCTATGTTAATACAGGATGTATTTCATCGTGTGGTAGAAAACAACATGATATTTTTACAAGTGGCAAAGCCACGAGTTAAAATGTAATTTTTTGTACCACAATATCAAATATATTCGGTATTTACACCAAAAAAGAAAATTATCTTTTTATTAAATTCCAAACTTGCTTCTGAATCGAAGATTTGAAGATTAAATTGACTCTTCAGCACCCCACCCCCACAACCCTTTCCGTAAGTTCACCTCAATTTCAATCGCATTTATTGTCTGATCATAAACAAATGGCAGAGACCTGAGACAACAATAGGTTTGAGATGACTTAATTTGTTGAAATAAATTAAATTTGTGACATTTTGTGAACTATTTTACCCTATCTGACTGCAAAAGCTATTACACTTGAGCGATGCCGAACACAGGCTGTTTTACATTGTTGCAAAGCTTGTTAAAGTGACATAATTTCGTAAAGAAGCAAAAACATAATTTCCATGCCTGAAAGGTAATGCAGTTTCTGGTTATTGTTCAAGCTCACAAAATGCTCGTTTTTCTTGATGCAAGTATAACTTCTATAGGCACACACATTCAAGCGTCGCATGGTATGATAGGAAATCTTGTATTTTCACATGTGAAAATAACGATATACTTTTCAAATGTGAAAATATAGGAATTGAATATACATGAAACATCTTTTACCCCACATTTTCTATATTTCACATTTAAGTAAACTCTGTAACATTTCTGTCTCAATTGTAGAACATAACAAGAAACCTAATGTTGTCACAGACATCATGAACGATTGCATTATATTTGTGTATTTTTACCCAAACAGATGTACTAAATGATGACCTCTAAACACTCGTCTAGGTCGGTTAGTTGCTTTCTATGTTGCATCATCACTGTTGCCGCAGTCATTAATCATAAACAAACTGTTGGTTCCTTGATAAACATCAACCAGTAACTCTAAACTTATCTAATTTATCCTCAAGAGTTATCACAATCACGTTTTCATCTCCGAGTAACCACATTTTGTCGGAAGTCTTGTTGAACAGAAAAGTTTGCTAGATGATAACGATATAATCGAAAATGTTTCTATATTCAGTCATTATAAGATTTAGTGCAAACATTGCTTTTCTGCAGTTTACCACTCCACAAATTATCATGTTATAATGCTTCTTTAGGTGTGTTTAATATTATCTAAAACAGAATTAATTTTAGCTGATAATGTTGAATATTTAAATTGAACATCAGACACGAAATAAATAAAAATTTTGTGAGCATCTACATTTTCTTTCCTGTTGCTTTGCATGTGTATACTCTGTTGCAAATTATCTAATTAATGACCACTACCATGCAATCTACTAGCATGTGTACTTCTCAAATCAAGCCATACACAATGACTCTCAGAATAAACATTTTTAACATTGATGAGTAACTCTGTTGCTCTTGGACAGAATACTTTGTGGCTTCTGTACATTGTTGCCTCAATTGAAAACTCTGGGAATAAACGATATCATACATGTCTTTTATTGTCACTGAGACTCATTCTATTCCTGAGTCTTCACACTTTTATGGATCACTTTCTCCACTTGTGTGCACTGTTTCGGAACACCATTTAAACTCTTTCTAGGTGAATTAAATATGATATTAATTATAGCCGTTTTGGATGATATGTCGATGATTATATCCATAGTGATGGAGTCGAAAAGTAAGCAATTCCATTTTGTACTTATCATTAACTGATTGTGCAATTAATTCAGAAGTAATTGTATCGTAGTCAGGGCAAATGTTTTCCAGTTTGTAATCCTGGTTACCGACCTCTATGACAAATTATTCCAACTTGGGCTCACAGTTTCATATAACATAGTCGTGTCCATCTCTACTACCAATAGTATTTGCTGCCGCTATGAAAAATATGGTATTTTATGTCCACCAAAACTACGACAAGGAATGCTCACATCTATAGCAGTTTACAATATAGACTACAATCATAGCCCTGAAACTGCGCATGACTATTTTCGTGGTGCAGAGATATCACTGTTTTAGCACCTCAGTAGCGTCGACCACCCGTGGGAAAGTCGTTTATGAAAAGCTCTCAGTGAATCAAAACATGTTTCTTTACTTCCAGAAGCATATACAAACATACCCCAGCATCCATTAAGAATGACAAACCCCCAATTCCTGCAGCTATCAATGACATTTGTTTCGTAAATAAGAGCACATTTCTTCTTTTGCACAGGAGAAAGTTACCAAGCAATTCACATGACAATGTATCTCTCTCCTTAGCATCATACCATGCAAGCAAAGTTCGAATTAAAGCTTATGTCCTGCATTATTTGCATTACTGCCCCTTTTTAATGAACCGGAAAAGTCGATTACCATGATTAGACACAATCAGGATGGTGCGAAGCGTGCTATTGAATTCATGAACCCCAAAAGAGGTACCTATTGTACCTGTATGTGCTGGCCAAACACATCCAGTGGAATTGGTCAGAGCATTATGGAGAAAGCAACTTCGTCATCATGTTTGGAGGAGCAGTCGGTCTTAAAGAAAACCATGGAACTCTTTGTCAAATATGGTCGCTAGACCAGAAATGGCGAAACTTGTTGAAGAGTTCGATACATGATTAGAGAAAAGTGATCAGCAAACACCGGGCACATGACACCACGAGGTAGAAAAGTAGAGCGCAAAATGCAATCAGAAACATGTTTGGGCACTCACTGAATACATTGAGGAAATGGGAAATCTATTTCTTGAGGAAAGTTCGATCTGTTTGTTTTGGAATAAAAACAGAAATAGCGGATGCCTTAGTTATCGCAACAGTTGAAATAATTGAAACTGTCGACAGGAACAATTTAACATTTTTGTGAATGGTCGAGTCATTCAAAGGACAAAGTCTTTGTACGGGCCAACGAAGAAAAACAGTATGCCACTGTTTGTACTTTATCGGTTTAAAACACTTTTGCGATTTCTACCAAAGTCATGACATTGAAGTATAAGTGTTCCTTGTTTTGCATGTCTGTACATTGCATGCCAGTCAAGAGGTGGTATTTGACGAATTGTTGTGTCTACGAGATCTCCCATTTAACTCTGTCCCTCAGCCAAGATAGACAACTGCGTCTTTGTACAAAGTCGGACATTCCAAATGTCTTGAAAGTTTGTATGATCAGCATGATGCAATTCCAACAATTACAGTTATGGTTTATGATGGAGCTGTCATCGTCAACATGCTAAAACCGAATCAAGCAAAGACGTTTTCTAATTATGCGTCTCATGGTTTTATTCCCCACATCCAATCGCAGATGCATCATCTGAGAGAATAGATTTTGTGTGCAATACTTACGTAAAAAACAACTTAGAGGGCACTATTAAAGAAAATAGGAGAAAGGGTGTAAGAAGGCGCGTTGAAAGCAATATCTGCATTCAGGGTAATTGGCAGGAATATTTTAGAGAATATGACAATAAATATGGGCTTTCGAGATATCTTGCCAGCTGTTGGGCAACCCTGCACACAGAGATTCAAGTTGTGACAACAAATGGAGATGGTGTATGATGTTGTAAACCAGGACATGACGTATTTTCTCTGGCCGCACGCACCCAAGAAGAAGCGGAGACACGTGTCATTCTTCGTGTATCAGATGCTGTACAGGAAAGACGCAATCTAATTGCAATGCGTACAGTTGATACTAGCGTTATTGGTTTTGCTGTTGCCTCAATACAGCATCTTCATTTTTAGTTGTGGATTGCCTTCAGAGAAGTGTAGAAGATCTTTGCCACTGTTTCATGTATTCACTGGGTATGATACTGTCTCTTTTTTCGCAGGTATAGAAAAGAAAACCGCATGGGATGTATGGATATCTTATCGTGATAGCAAGATAGTATTTACAGCTATCCAAAATGTACCTCTGACAACAGAAACAGAAGAAACAATAGCTTTCGGTGAAAGATTTGTAGTTTTACTGTACCGTAAAAGAAGCAGCAAGATTTCTGTTAATACATCCAGAAAATAGTTATTCACGTAGAGAGGACGAGCACTTGATTATATTTCACCCACAAGAGCTGCTCGAATGCACTCATCCAACACTTGATGCATTATGTGTACCAAGGAGTTTTGTTATGGGGTCATATGACAATTAAATTATCAGCATATAATATTATCAATACAAATGTATGGATATATACCGAACTTAGCATTTTTATCAGTCACTAAAAAAAAAAACTTATACAGAAAAGGGAAAAGGCCATTTTTTTCAATACCAGAAAGTGTACGAGTAGAAAATAATTATACTTATATCAGAAATGAAAATATTTATAAATCTCGTACAAGATCTAAACATGCAGCGAATAACCTGCAGTGTCCTCAGACACTTACATTTCAGGAACAAGAAACAAACTGATAGTTCTGTCGGCCACATTATATGTAGTACAGGGAATAGGTTATGTCCATATGGACAGAAATGAGCAAAACTCAGCTTTATGCACATTAAATCCTTACCGTGTCTATGTGTCAAAGCTTTACGTGCAGATTCAAGTCAATTATACATAAAAGGCCAAAAACTGCGTAGCCTTGATGGCATATTAAATTTTACTGGAAAAAGACAAAACTGGAATGGCGGCCATATCTTATTTTTATCCTAGCTATATGTAACAATGTTTTCTGCAAAATTTCATCCTTGTATCATACAAATGCATTGTGTTTAAACACATCCGTCGCACTAGGTTGTATTACAGCTATTCTCTTCAGAAATGAGTGTGCAAATAATAAAAAATAAAATTTATTAAAAAGGAAACGAAATACAACATTTGACCAAATAATAACTGAACAAGGTATAAAATAACATTTAGGGTGCTCGCAGTGTT
This sequence comes from Margaritifera margaritifera, assembly GCA_029931535.1. Taxonomy (NCBI): domain Eukaryota; kingdom Metazoa; phylum Mollusca; class Bivalvia; order Unionida; family Margaritiferidae; genus Margaritifera; species Margaritifera margaritifera. The sequence goes on from JAQPZY010001119.1 coordinate 449,770, forward strand.
GCTATACACATCCTTGATATGGCCGCTTTGGATTTCGTCATGTTATCCCACCCTTTACGGATACACATGTTCTATCTCTTGTCTCAAATGTTATCACTCAGGTAAATTTAATTTGAAGTGTATAATCTCCAAATTGATCGCAACCCGTCGATGCATTCCGTGGAAGAATGGTTTAGCGAGGTATGGTAAGGAATTCTTTTTCAGTATCGCTAGTAAGCGTCTAGCAAAAAAAAAAAAAAAAAAAAAAAAAAGGGGAAACAAAATTCCTCTCAAAAAAGCAATGGATAAACATTACTTTGACAAATTTGTTCGAATTTCTTGCCTGATAGTATCAATGGTTCTTTTTTTAAATCTGATTAATTCGTTCGTGACGCTAACAGAGACACGTATAATAAATCTCTACACGTTTGAATTGTGTGGAATAATCACACAACGACAAAAAGGGAATTATCAGTATCTAGCATGTTTACGAACGAATGCTACTTTCTCATAATTATCATGATACTACTTTCACAACTTTTAATCTAAGCGTACACTTTCAATTTTTTCTTTTCTTTCTTTCTCTTTTTCCTTCTTTCTCTTAGATAAAAACCCACAAAAAATTCCATTTTAATTACGTGCCGGAAAAGTTACTTGTTTTGGCTTGTTTTTTAAACTCTTGTATGGGACAATATTTCCATTTGTATATAGCTATTGTAATGATAGGCTCAAAAAGAGATTTGCCCCTGATGGTCCAAGCACAATACTATCTTACACTCAAAAATGTTCTGGAACTTTAGCAAAGATATTATTTTGTAATATCTAAAGCTAGAGCCCATCTATTCTTTTTTAAATGCTGATTTGTAAATGATACTTATCGTGGCGGGCCTCCTGGACTTTTATTCAGCAAGAAAAGGAAATTTAAAACGTTGGTCACAAATAAGAGCAAAGATATTTACATTTCTGTCTGTGTGAATATACCTATTTATTTTCACGAGCCTGTTACGGAATGTACTAACTTTTTTTAGGATGGATGAGGTGGAGAATATAAAAGGTCACCGCAAGCTATGTTCCAAAGGGACTAACGCAGTTCTTTCTAATCATCATATTTGTTACCATGTCATCGTTCTAATACTTGGTTGGATGCAGTCAACTTGTATAATCTCTTCACTATTCATCATTTTACTCCAAACTTCATCGGCGTGGATAGAGAGAATGGTGTCGTGTCCTGCATTCTTGAAGTTTTTTAAAAATACCTTTTATGCTGTTTTGCTTTTTCACATAATTGTTAACATAGGATCTGACCTAACATGGTATGTAACGCAACATTAGCCTATCAGCAAAGTTGTAACACGACATTAGCATATATGCAAATTTGTAACACGACATTAGCGTATCAGCAAATTTGTAACACGACATTAGCATATCAGCAAATTTGTAACACGACATTAGCATATCAGCAAATTTGTAACGCAACATATCTGCAAATTTGTAACACGACATTAGCATATCAGCAAATTTGTACCACGACATTAGCATATCAGCAAATTTGTACCACGACATTAGCATATCAGCAAATTTGTAACACGACATTAGCATATCAGCAAATGTATATCACGACATTAGCATATCAGCAAATTTGTAACACGACATTAGCATATCAGCAAATTTGTAACGCAACATATCAGCAAATTTGTAACTAGACATTAGCATATCAGCAAATTTGCAAAAAGTTCTCGTTTTAAAACTGGAGAGTGAGTTCGTTTTAATTTATTTATTTGCTAATTGGCGCAAATCTATCTGCTCTACTACATTCATTAATCCCAGGTAGAACTGTGCTTGTCTGTCATTAAATCATTTGACATGTAAAATACAGGTGTAGACTTTTCGAGCCTCTATTAAAGAGACGTGATCATCTAAACATTTCTGAATGATCCAGCAACACATTTTGCTGTCTTTCTATGTTTGTAAATTTCGCGTATATATGTAGTGATATACCTGAATGAAATTACATAGGTGTGGTAAAGTTATATTCGGTGTTGTGACAGTAGAATGTAAAGCGCGAAAGCCTTCGAAAATATCATACAATGGTAGTGTGGCTTGATATTTCTTGTTTTTATAGGAATAATAACATTGGTTCTGTGAGACTAAAACCGTCATTATAATTATAATCAGAACAAATCAGTAGATTACCTATTTACTTGCTGAAGAAAAGCAAACAAACGTTGTGATGGCCTTGATTATATATTATTGTTGATTGGAAAAATTTCTAAATTACAGCGGTTTTGATCCAAAATATTGTGTCACTTCCATGACCTAGCACTTACTGATATCTTGCAGGTGTATTTTTAAGAAATGTTTCCCTGCGTTTCGTTCTTAACAAGGCCCCTCTCTGGGGGCGGTGCAAGCGGAACATTCCCGTCTCTTTCTGATGCGAGTCGAATAACGTAGATTCTCTGAAAGAGACTCGAAGGTAATCGTAGTGATACATCCCAAACTAGGGGACGGACATCCGGCTAGATGTGCAAGAAAAGATTCTTGCAAAATGATAGGTGTTGAAAATAACGCTCAACGACGTTTCAACAATTAATTAAATACCTGCACTTTTAATTTTTAATGTAATTCATTCAACTTTGTAAATTAAAAAAATTGAAGAAATCATTCGGTTTCAATAGCCTGAAACTGATGCTTCCGCTGCTGTTAGTGATGACACGGCATGTGTTATTGTGACCTCAGTGAAGTTATTATGACGTAATAACAACCATAAGCTGAGGGCAGTTCAATATGGTCATTATTTACATCTGAGAAAAAGGCCGAAGATGTTCCGATTGGGGGCGATAAGCCCCTTCCGCTACACACAAAATACAGTTCACAAGGTGATGCGACAGAAACTAGTGTGCACATTAACAAGAAGGTCAATGACGCTGTACTACTTAGATTTGCGTGTTTACTACGTCATTATGAGGCTTCTGACAAACCATGATTGTCATCTCTTTCGGTGCAATTATCTTTCTCTTCTAGTTTTACATACCGGATATAATTTAGACTTTGACGGAACAAAGTGAAGATATTTACATTACTGAAGTAAATACGTGAAAAATAATAATAATAATAATAATAATAATAATAATAATAATAATAATAATAATAATAATAAATCATATGCCTCTATGGATAACAAGGCTGACAAAACTGAAGGGTCAGAAACATTCTTACAGTAGATTAAATAATAAACTGTGTAGAACTGGAGCTTTTGTTTAAGCTACGTTAGTTATAAAACCGCACAGGTAATATCCAATATTTTTCTACGTTAGTCATAAAACAGCACTGGTAATATCCAATATTTTTCTACATTAGTCATAAAACCGCACTGGTAATATCCAATATTTTTCTACGTTAGTCATAAAACAGCACTGGTAATATCCAATATTTTTCTACATTAGTCATAAAACCGCACTGGTAATATCCAATATTTTTCTACATTAGTCATAAAACCGCACAGGTAATATTCAATATCTTTCTACGTTAGTCATAAACCGCACTGGTAATATCCAATATTTTTCTACGTTTTTTCTACGTTAGTCATAAAAACGCACTGGTAATATGTAATATTTTTCTACATTGGTCATAACACCGCACTGGTAATATCCAATATTTGTCTACGTTGGTCATAAAACCGAATGGTAATATCCAATATTTTTCTACATTGGTCATAAAACCGCACTGGTAATATCCAATATTTTTCTACATTGGTCATAAAACCGCACTGGTAATATCCAATATTTTTCTACATTAGTCATAAAACCGTACTGGTAATATCCAATATTTTTCTACATTAGTCATAAAACCGCACTGGTAATATCTAATATTTTTCTACTTTAGTCATAAAGTTGCACTGGTAATATGCAATATTCTTCTTTTTGGGCACGTTCATGGTCAGTCCACCTAGAATCAAAGGGCAAATATTTTCTAGGAATTGGACAGAGTGATCAGCATAGTTGAACATTTTGGTGAGTTATTATATATATATATATATATATATATATATATATATATATATATATATATATATATATATATATATATATAGTATGTACGACTGTATCAGATACGTATATATAACCTCGTGTGGCTGCTAAGTTTATTAGTATATTTAATATTCTTTTTTTCCTTACATATGCATAAACTTCAGAAACAATTTTATCTTTGTACATTAAAGTTGGCAAGGTTCTGAAATATAAGCGTCGATTTCAAGTTTGTATTTCAAACTTGAAAAGTTCGTCCAGCTTTGAGGCACATTTTGGTAAGTCGTCTTATGTTTTTACCATGACATCTCTAGACAACCGTATCCTCTTATATTGATGACCTATCCATTACAGATATATATATATATAAACTACTATATAACTTGATTTCTGTAGTAGGAATCCAGATGGTCTGTGTACTTAGATGATAATTAATTACTGGGTTGACATGCTATACCACCAACTTTGCAGCATCATTTTTTGGTGATGTGTGCATGGTCGAGATGGTATAGGGGTTGGTGCTTACATGCAAGACGACGGTTCCATAACAAGCGGATCCGGGTTCGAATCTCCGTAGAGTACGAATTAAAATTGTCTAACCTGTATGATAATATTATGTATTCATTTATATATATATATATATATATATATATATATATATATATATATATATTTATATATTTTTATATATATATATATATATATATATATATATATATATATATATATATATATATATATATATATATATATAACACGATAACGCGGCACTGCTTAGCGTACCCATATGCCTGTTTTACACATCATTTAAAAGCTTATGTCTCTAGTGTAAGAAAATACCTTTTGTAGTGTTCTGTTGTGGTCAGGTTTCCATCGAAACATGCCCAAACATTGTTACATTCGTATTCGTAATTTATCCAGAGTCTGCATCTGTCAGTAAATTCAAATGAACCAGTATCGATGTTATGTTTTAATATGTAGCCCTCTTTTGCTTCCAATCTAATATTTCATAAATGTATTAAAACGCTTACTAAAGGTGTTTGTCTCGCCCGCAAAGGATATATTGCCATCGGACGGCACATGTTCGAATGGCAATTTTCTTGCTGTGGTTGTAAACTTTCTTCACTTCTTTTAATTTCCTGAAATTGTTGTACCTAAAGTCAGCAAACAGTTCATTTATTATCGTACGAAAAGTAGGTCACTATAACCTTGTAGAGTTGTTTATTTATTACATAGGCCCTCGAAAGCTGTCATACAGCAGTTCAGTTTTTATTTTACCTGGATGTTAAAAATAAATTACTCTTCAAAATACTTTAAAGTAGTTTAAACATCGTCATCATTGGCCTCTCTGTGATGAGTGCAGTTATTATGGCAGTCTTTGGTTCCTTCGACTTGGGAGGAAATCATGGAAATCCTATTTTTCTAGGTTGAGCTCTTGCTCCTGTATAAAATCAGTATGGAATATGGTACTGAAAATCATAAAAGCTGCTTAATCAAACACATATAGAAATATGATGACGGCCTAACAGGAAATCACAAAAACATTGGCCGAAACATTCTCGAGAAACTCTTTACAAGAAAACTATTATGAAAACTTCCGCTGTGTCCAAACAAATTGAAAGAAAATGTCCCTTCAAATTTCAAATCTGCTAACATTGAAGATTACAATAAACCTTTCACTCTCAGATAATTATAAGACTTCAGCAGGACCAGATGATATCCACTATCAACTACTGAAACACTTATTTGACCCAGCTCTTATTCCGCCGTCTTGGCGAGTGATACCAGTGTCTAAACCTGGAAAGTACCATACCGACCAATCGAACTCTTGCCCAATCACTAAAAAGCTGCCTTTGCAAAACGTTGGAACGAATGATAAATAACAGACTTCTTTGGTATCTTGAGTCTAACACAGTACTGTCAGACCATCAATGTGGATTCAGGCGCGAGAGAAGAAAAACCGATCATGTGCTAGACTTGAAGCATTTATTGAAGAACCTTTCATAAAGAAGAAATATATAGTTGCCATATTTTTTTAGAAAGTTTATGAAACCACATGGAAATACGGCATAATGAATGACCTTTTCAGCCTAGGACTCAGGGGCTGCCTTCCTATCCTTATATCCGATATTTTGAAAGAAATGTCAGAGTAAAGATAGGTACCACCTCAGGGTATGGGTGCACCACAGGGCAGCGTATTGTCACTCACCCTTTTCAACATCACAATGAACAACATAGTGAAGTAGTTTAATCCAGGAACTGACTGCTTATTAAGTCTCTGCTTTAGATCAAAGAGTTGATCGTCAGCTACATATATATTTAAAAAGAGTTCGGAAGAAAACAAGTTAAAGTTTTCGAAATCTAAAACGTCGAATTCATGATGACCCATAACCCTATCATGACGGTTCTCTTATCCATTTTGTGAAGGAGACCAAATTTCAAGGGCTTATTTTTGACCGTAAACCACCTTTCCTTCCACATATTACATACCTCAGGAACAAATGTCGAAAAGTCCTTCATTTAATACGAGTGGTGGCAACCGCAGATTGGGGAGCAGACCGAAAGGTCTTGCTCCGGCTCTACAGGTATTTAGCAAGATCTAAACTTGAATATGGCTCGATTGTGTGCAGTGTAGCTTGCAAATCTAGCCTGGAGATGCTTCATCGGATACACAACCAGGGACCTAGACTTTGTCCGGAAGTATTTGGAACTTTCCCATCAGAAAACATATATGTTGAGATAAATGAACCATCACTTCATCTCAGAGGAACAAAATCGGCTCTTCAGTATACTATCAAACTATCTTCTAATCCACTTAATCCAGTATATTACTATAGTTTCAGATACTGTCAAATTATATGTCCCCCCAAATCACCACCTATATTATCAAAATCCTCCAAAATAATCTTTGATCTTTGCCAATTCACAAAGTCTTAACAAACCTTCTCGTTTTTCAGAGTAAATACAATGAAATCAGAGTCTTTTATCGTGGCCAGACATTTCTGTATACAGACGGTTCTAAAGGCGGAGATAAGGGTGGAGCTGCCGCTGCAACACTCCATGGTAAACATCTTGAACCAGTTACCGAAGAAAACCCCCGTTATTACCCCAGACATTACAGTCATACTGAAATCTTTGAATTACATGAAAACCTCTCAAAAAACAAATTTCATCATATTTTCAGATTCACTTTCTACACCGAAAGCCTTGCAAAACCTACATTTGACAACCCGTTAATATACCAGATCTTACGGAAACACAATTTTCTCACATAATCTGGATAAAGTAGTATGTACTGTTGGATGCATCAACACATTTGTATTACATGTAATAACAGGGTAAATAAAACAGCTAAAGCTGCCCTGCAGAAAATCCGTTTCTGAATGGAAGATTAAATATACTGAATTCAAATATTATATCAATCAGAATGTTGTACATACTTGGAAAAATAATGTGAAATATAGACGCGGCAGAAAAGCTTAAGAATTACTGGAGAGTGGCATCCCTCATACAGAACATATCGCAAAGATGAGGTGCTATTGTGCGATGGCGTATAGGGCACATATTCCCATGGGCGTCCACTGGAATTTTTCCCGGTGGGTGGGAAGCCAGAATCAAAGGGACGATCCTTTAAAGTGATGCCAATAGGGGACAAAGGAGAATGACTAGCTCCCACATGCGAATTTGTGTGGTTTCATATTTTGGGGGATTGTTTAAATCTTATTGCAGGTTCACAGACATATATATATATATATATATATATATATATATACATATATATATATATATATATATATATATATATATATTGCACAATGGATTTTTAAAAATGTGCCCCCCCCCTTGCCCCTACGCAGACGCCCATGCATATACCTGACTCTTGTATGCCTCCTGAACAGTGAAACTGGACCAGAGTGTATGCCAATGTCCACTGACAGTGGAACACATTTTTCTCGAGTGTATCGACTTTCACTCTGTGAGACAGAAGTATGTTAAGAAGCGTTACGATGATGTAACACCAGATACAATCTTGGACTTTTTAAGGGAATGTGGTTTACGTAAAACATTGTAACTCTATGTTTTAAGATACGTATACTTTTTACCTTTATGTTTTATTGTATAAATCTCTTACAGAATTTTAACATCCTTCTGTTGTACTTCATGTTCATGTTTATTTGTAAAGATTTATCTTCCGAAAATTGTTTTGGCAATTCTTTATATTTACATTTATAGAACTTAACATTTTAATGGCATCGTAATAGCCAGTGTTGTGATGACAAATCGTTAAACCATAAACACACACACACATATATATGTGTGTATATATATATATATATATATATATATATATATATATATATATATATATATATATATACACACACACACACTTTGCCTCGGCACAGATACTGTGTATGGCAACTTTTTGCTTACCACATGCACAGTTTGTACTGAACAAGTGTTTCTTACCAGTGACCTTTCATAATAGTCAGGTATAGAGCATGAGCCTTCTTGCACCCACTCATGATCTGAGGGAGAACCAACAGTTTACATTGTAAAATGAGAATTCATCTAAATCTTCCTCTGCAATGGAGTTCTTGTGGCATGTTGCATAATGCTGGCTTCACACGGTAGAAGCTTTATCAGCTTAAATATTTTGAGTAGCTAACTTCACTCTCTATTTATTCAAGCTTTCCAACCCTTCCTTGATCCTACCGTTTGGGTCTTACACGACTATAATGAATTCTATGGCCCCAGCAAAGGCTGGTCGGCATCATTACTACCAAACGAAGAAAGATCACTAAAATATTTACCAATATCAAGAGTTTAAAATATGGATTTCTTCCGAATGTCAGACAATTCAGAAATTTAATCACAACCTGTCAAAGCATGATGCGACGTCTATGTGATGACATGCCACAGATGACACAGTCGCATATAGTATGAACTGGTGTACAGCACTGCATATTCCTCTATCTTTTCGTCGTTACAGTTCGTATCAATGACTCCTTTGTGGGAGCCAACTCAGAATGTAATTTATCGCAATCATTAGACCGTCCATATGTGATGATTTTATAATAATTTGACACTCTGCTTCTCCCGCTCTGGCTGCCTGATCTCCACGCAGTGCATGGAATTGGACTCGAGTTTCCCCTTCCTTTTGATTACACATAAGGTGTTTGTATGTCCTGATCCATTCGTTCTGCACTGCATGAAATCTCTTAGCATTATTTACCCTTGCAAACCTCTAACAATGTGTATTTTTAGTTTATGGAACAACTCTAGTTGCTTTGATACATTTTCAAATAGGATGGGTTTTTCTTTGTTTCAAGAAGCTGTCCAATTTCACTTTTGCAGGAAAATTTTAAACTTCTTCTGATGGCGAACCGCACAAAAACCTATGCTTTAATATTCCTCTCATTAAAATCCTGTAATATTTGTTCAGCGCTTTCTTTCTAATCCCTTTACAGAATTCGGATTATCATATAGATCAAAATCGTAATCTAGACCAATCCAATTCCTTCATCAGATCCTTCGACACCCACAAGCAAGAGCACTACATAGTTGTACCTTCTTCAATCTAGTAACTGTGTTGCAGCCATTGCATATTTTATATAAACAGACTCAGCCTTGCCAATGTATGGGAGCTCTGGGTGTCTCTCGGCCAATGTTTCCACCTTGCGATTTAATTCTGCTTTTGTTGATGCGCAGTCATTATGAAAGAGAGCAGTTGGCACAGGTTCCATGTGATGACAGTGGATTCTAAACGGCTACATAATCCCTGATTTTGGAGAGAATAATGTCACGACTGACAAAAAATTCAGGACTGATATTGATATTTAACTTTGTTTGTCTACTACGAATACGATTTTTGTTTGTTCTGTCATGTGTGTGAATGTCTTAAGATTTTCTCTAGGAATTCCCAATATGAACCGGATTTCCGTTCAAGAGACAAGGTGATGTTCACAAAGTGCTCCATTTTTCATCTGACCAGTATCGGCCGAAAGCATGCTTCTCTGTTATTTTAGAGGTGGCAAGAGTACATTTATTTACTGTATGTTTAATTATTATCCTAAATGCAAGACGACATCAAACGCGCTCTGTCGGTTTCTCTAATATTTTCGAAATCAAAGCTGTCGTTTTCTTTTCATTGTAATAGACAATATACAATGCTTTTTTCGCGCAGGCCACGAATGTGACAAATGAGGAATACAAAGTTGATAAGCATGCGTGTAACATTGACAACAGATTTTTACAGGGGACTAATGATATAGTTACCATCTTAGTGTGGTAAATAAGGTGTTCTAGTTATTAGAGTTAAATGGTTACTGCAACATTATTCAACTAATAACAACAGCTTTGAACATGAGACAAAAATGTTCATAGTTTGTATACTAATCACGGCATTCTTGTTTTAGATCAAGCATATGATATTATATACATGGTGATTACAAAGATTTCATTTAACATACAATTTTTCATTTTATTAAATATTAGTTGTACATGTGCAGTTCAACTTACACAAAAGTATACATTCCACTATCAATTAAATTTCTACATGATAACTCTTATAAATTTACACAACTTTAAAATCTCAATACCTTTTGAATTAAACAAATCGCTATGACGTAATATATTTCGCCTTCTGTGATATTTATTCTTAGGTAGAGCTTTCCTTCAGTTTTGAAATATGGACAATTAAATATGTAATGAAATTCATCACCTAAATCAATTTCGTTGCATAATGTACACACTCTCTCGTTTCTTGTCGTATTTGACCATCTGCCAGTTTCAACTGGTAAACGGTAGTTTGAAGTTCTAAATTTAAAATAAATAATGCAAAATTTTCAAACTGAAGGTTTGTTTTACAAAGTCAATAGGTGTTTAACTTGATAGATAATTGTTTTTGTTTGCGTTCCATGTCTGAAGATATAAGTCCGTTAGTCGGTTCTTCATACCGTTGATGAGCCATTGTTTATTAGGAGAAGATTTGCGGGTACCAAATGTATCCCAATCCACATTCTTCAACAACAGATTTTATGTAATCAAACCATAGATAAGTTTTATTATGTGCTTTGATATCGTTCAGTATAATATTATAAATGACTTTCGTGTATTTTTCCTGTTTTCCCTCACTTAGTCTACAACAATATTTGATGGCATTCAATTTTACTTTAAGTGCAAGGGGTTGTCTTTCAGTTTCTCCGTAAAACATGTACAACAGGGTACACTTTAATATTTCAAAACCCATCTAAGAACATCTGTATGAACACTCTCAATGATTTTGCAAATTTCAAAACCCCAAATATCCGACCTACATAGTAAAATAGGCACTATAGTTTTAGTTGGCAATCTACAGTTAGGTCAAGATTCCATATACGCTTTTTAACAAGAATAATGCTTTCTTGGCTTTTAATATTGTTTGCTTTCTGGCTTTGATAAATCTTCCGTTCTTGCTCAGAATAACCCCAAGATAATTGTATTCGTTAACCTCTTCTAATATCGTACCTTTATATGTAAAGTTTAACTGTTTCGTGTAATCTTTACTGAAAATGAACACTTTTTTTTGTTTGCATTCACTTTTTATTTCCAATCATTGCAATAAGTACCAACATTATTGATCAAAGATTGGAAATCTTTGGGGGGTTCTCTGCGAGGAGAACTGTATCATCTGCATAAAGAAACATAATTTTAAATATTGACTAATTTCACCATCTGAACATTTTTAGTTTTGATGCAATTGCTATGTTTCGATTCAATGTATTTTTCAAGGTCATTAGATAGATAGAAAACGATAATAGTGATAGATTTTCACTCTGGCGAACCTTTTCATGCAGAAAATTAAATTAAACTAAAATCATTGCAATTGACATGTATACTTCATTTAGTGTCTTTAGACATATTATATCAAACATTTACATCTTTGCCTGAAAAGCCGCTTTTTCAAACTTTCTTCCATACTCCTATTATCCATATATTATGAAAAGCTTTTTTTTCAAAATCAACAATAGAAAATATTATTCCTCTTTTTTGACAATTTCATATATTCTATGAGATTATGTATTGCAAAGATATGGTTAGTGGTAGAATAACCTCATCTAAATCCAGCCTGAGATTAATTTAAAATGATATATTAGAGTAATAATCACTTAATCTATTGTTGATGATTGAGGTAAAACGTTTTTCTAAGCAGCTAAGTAATGTTATATGTCTATAATTACTTGGTTGCTCAGGGTCTCCTTTTGTATATTGGCTTTATTTCCCCGATATAGTCCAAGATATGGAATTATTCTTTGTGTTCAGTATTAAATTGAAAAATGAATCATATATTTCCATACAAATAGATTAAATACATTTAAAGTATTCATTTCATATCCCATCTAACCCGGGAGTTGTGTTATTTTTTAAATTTGACAATGCTTTCCGAATTTCATATTCAGTAATTGGATTATCCAAAGAGGAGATATTAATAACCTCAGTTTGATCAAACACATCAGTTCTATATATATCATTCAAAGCTGGGTCGTTAAAATATTTATACAAATCATTTATATCAGCTTGTATGGCATGATCAGCCTTATCTACAGAATTAATGAAATTCCAAAATCCTTTAGGGTTTTTAAAACTCATGTGTCTTATTTTGTCTTGCATTGTCCTTTTAAACTGACTTCGGTAATATCGAAGAGAGGATTTATAACTTGTATATTCTCTGATTCAAGTTTTGTTCGTTTTTATTCAAACAAAATAATTTTCTTGACACTTGTTACTTCTTTTTGGCTGACGTGCATTCAGTTTTAAATCAAGGTTGACTATTTGTATTCCTTTTGGGAAAGCCCTGTGTTGGGAAATGTATTTTCTGTGACTTGATTAATTTCAATTTTAGTCACTTGATCAGGTTCAGAAATGTTTTTGATCTGCGCCAAAATTTCTTGCTTATCTTTAGTTTTGATAATGTCGATACAAATGTATTTCTTTTCAGGATCCCATCTGTTTTCTTATATTTGGCTTTGGAATCTCTATATTCTCTGAATATAGTGCTTATACTAAAGGTCAGAGAAGAATGAACATCTGATAATAAAGGACAGAAATCTAAAATACGAAATTTGGACACTAAAATAAGTGAATCCGGAGAAACAATCAGGTAGTCAACTGTACTTGTGTTGTTACAGGTAAGTTTTCCAATGTCTTTGTCTTTACCGACTGTTCCATTTGCGATATACATATCATTTGATTTGCAAAAGTCAATCAATTTAGACCCATAATTGTTCATTTTATCATCCTGGTTATTACTGGGCAAAGATATGCCAGTAATTATGAGCTGATTGGCATTATTTTAAGACTCTGAAATACATTTTCTGCTACTATATGTAGGTTATGATCCGTATTACTAAGTAACACATAATCTTGCAGATTCTTTGTTCTTGCATTAAGATCACCGATTAGGTATACATATTTTATAACATAAAACACATCAAACACTTCATTTTCAATTTTATCAAAAGCATCATTTGAGATGTAAATGAAACAAACTATAATATCATCATCAATGTCAAAAAGTTCCTATTTTAGTCTTATCCAATACACAAAATCGAGACTATTGTTAATCTCATGCATATACTTTTCTTTTAGCTCTTTCCTGATACAGAAAGTAATCCCACCTGATGGAATGTTTGCCTGTGAAATTCAATTTTGAGTATACAAAGAATGATTCTGTAAATTGATGTTATCCACAACAGTTAATTTTGTAACTGCTAGCCCAAACAAATCAAAGTAATTAATAAAGTCATAATCTTCTGGGGAAATAAGCTTATCTTTTATGCATCAAATATGTATAAACCCTGCTTTAAATACATGTTTAACTTCAAGGTTTTCATCTGAAAAATTGGCTATATAACATTCCATGTTTCAAGGTCACTAGGAAGAGTATTTGCACTGTAAGAAACAGTAGTAAGAAATTTTATTCTGGTCATTGGTTGGCGTTTTAACGATCTTGATTTTGGTTGTGTGCAGTGATTGTTTTCAGGGCTACCCTAGGTTCGACAGAAACAATATGGCGGACACGGAGGCTGCAATAGATAATCGTTGCATGTGAATTGAAGCAAGATGGCGGATGAAGGTCACAGTATTTTCTTAATCTACCGTTCTCGCTCGCAAATAAGGCCGTTTTTCTGGTTAATTAAGTGTTGAATAGAACAGAACCTTTGATCAGAGCACAAAAGTCACCCTAAATAAGTTTTCAACTTTGTCTACTAAGACAGCATAATGTACTGACATCAGTCTATGCGAAACAATACTCAGTTACTTTATATGTTCAAGCAAACTTGTATATTTAAAAAAAACAAAAAACTTTAATTAATTGCATATCATTAGTTGATGACGTGGAGAATACTTCACAAGTTTGCATGTATTGCATAAAACTAAGGCTAAAATGCCGAAGATAGTTGAGTATAAAAGCTGCACGGCTGTTGCACGACACTCTTGAAGACTTCATATCAGGATATGATTTTTAGAGGTCGTCATATGGCACCTTTTATGTCATATCTCATATCAGTCTGAGACATAAAAAGCATGTGGTACTGATGCTAATCATCTAGGGGTTTCAAAATGAGCAGTAGAAATTGAGGGTTCTTTCTCAATACTACTGACAATTCAGTAATTGATTCCTATTCCCGACTGTATGGAAAGAAGCCCATGTAATCCAATTACATAAGAAGGTAGACAGATAATGTCTAGCAAATTATAAACCTATTTCTTTACTGTGCTATCTTGGAAAGGTGTTTAAAAAGTGCTTTTAAGGGTTCGAGATGCCCGAGGGCAATGTTCTTAAGTGGCGCCCCTACTATGCTACAGAGGACAATTTTATATTAGTTACCCATACCCCCTCCTAAATATAAATTTGGGGAAGAATTGCCCCGTTACAGATGAAGCTGAAATACTATAAAATTATCAGCTGCAAAAAAAAAAAAAAAAAAAAGAAAAACAGAAAAAACAAAACAATAGCTTGCCCCCCCCCCCCCGCCAAATCGCGTGTAAGCCTACAAATACACTAAATCGTTCCTAGATGTCTCGACAGGGTCACTATAAATGTGTTTTTCAGTATTATGAGTGTAAATGATTACTTTTATCAACTACGAGGAATATTGTGTTACTCCAGTCTACAGAATAATACTATTTATCTCAGCTAAACAGGGATTAACGGCTTCGAACATTTGGGTGAATTGTAAAATTGTCATATAGAAAACGGTGATAAATATAAGAGATGGCAAAACAATGGGGAAAACAAGGGCAATTGTTACATGAATGTCTTACAATTGACCTTAGATTAAGGTAGCTTGTATCAAAAAGTAAAAACTCATATGCCATAGAGCTCAGTTCTGGTAGCTGTAGACCATATTTGGAAAACACAGCTAACAGCAGCCTTTAACTTTAGTGAGAGCTTTTTTTCTAAATGTTGTGATTCTTAACTTCCTTAATAATCAAACCGACGTGAAAGCCCTGTAACGTGCAATTTGACTGTTCACGATATAAGAGAGAGAGAGAGAGAGAGAGAGAGAGAGAGAGAGAGAGAGAGAGAGAAGAAGGAGAAGAAGAAGAAACATAAGAAAGAATTTTTAAGTTTGTACCTCATAAATTGTTCACGGAACTTTACAAGAACCATACTGCAAAGTTGAGCTCGACTGTTTAAGACTGATATATATATATATATATATATATATATATATATATATATATATATATATATTAAATTTGTATGTGTGTGTGTGGCGGGGGGGGGGGGGGGGGGGGGGGGCGGGGGGCTGAAATTGCCAACATAGCGAATTGTTAATCAGAATCGAAAGGATATTTCTGCAGGAACGTGTTAAGAGGCTGATAAAGGCACAGAAAGAGCAGAAGTGCGGCGCTAGTTTTCATCATTTTAGGATAAAATTAGAAACCCTCAGGAGAATTGGAGACTAATTTTGTGGCGTTCTTATAAGACTAATCCTCTTTAGTACGCAGTGGCAATTAATGTTCACACTCTTTAATAAATAATCATGCTAACTTATATTCAAACTTTATAATAAAGGGAAATTTTACAGAAGCGGAGTTATTTAGATCAAATGGGTAGCTAATAAGAGTGGAGAAAATCACTTAGCAGACAATTGATTAACCTGTCAAGAGAAATGAAAAAAAAAATCATTTGGTTTCTTGAAATGTCTTAAATAATATTGGACTTTTTAAGAGCTATCGACATCAAACTGGAAAGTATGGTAGTAACATATATGATAGTGTGTATGACGAGGTTTTGTCGAATGCGTGATATAGTTTTGTTGTTTGTTGGTTTATTTTCAACCGCCATCTTTACAGGTTTACAAGAGTAGCAGCTACTCTTTTAAAACCACTGTATTTATTAAGGGCACTGACACATACACCAATCTAATATTTGTCAATATTTGGTTAATGTATAGTTTTAACAATACAGTTTTTGGTAATAAACAACAAACATGTGTACCGCCGTTTTCTGCATTATTTGTAATGATTATGAAGAAAATCAAGAGGATACCAATTGTTTTATTTCTAGCCTTTAGTAAAGATATGTAGCGTGTAGAATGACAGTTCGGGGAGAAACATTTTTGTGCTTTTACAGCTAGCATCGGGGGGATACGAGAGCATTAAAAATCAAACTTAAAGAGACCACTAGACCAGACAGTATTACTTTGTCATTTAAAAATACAACTCCCCCAAGACAACAACAATGAACAACTCATGTTTTTATGTATCACCATTTCTTACAGGGATACAAGATTTAAAAATCAAAATTACAAAATCACTTGATCACTCATATGTTTTGTCTCAGATAAGAATAGGAGAACACTAAAATAAAACCTAAAGTTACTAAACCAGCCCGATTTCAGGGTGGTTGGAAAATCATTAATAATATTACTTGACCATACATTATTATTTTCACAAATTGCTTCGATCAGCCATACTTTATTTCACAAATTAAACGTTATTAAACAAGCCAAACTTGAGATTCGACACTTTGGTTTTGTTAAGGGTAAGAATAACTAATCTGCATGCACTTAATAACTTTACTGGATAGATTGCACTGAGCAGTATACTTCATCTATACAGATTTGGAGACAATTGCAGTTGTTTCTGTTGGCACCATAGCAACATCCTGCACAATCAAAATTGTGAAGCAAGCATATTCTTACATCTGTAGAATCCAAAAATACAATATATTCTGGACTTTCTACAAGACATTAAACGTCACATATATTGTGGAAAAGATTCCAGAAAGGAAAGTCACTGAAAACTACGAGGTTAAATGTATTTTACACCAGACGGAATTTATCTGTCAACAATCCGTGCACAATTAAATAGTCCTTGATAAGCTCATAGACGACAGTAAAAGTTTAAATAACTCCTCGACAGCAGACCTATATTGTAATCGACTAATGTTTCTAGCAACATGCTGAAGCAAGAGGTTAAATCTGTGTCTAATGATGCGTAGTAACCGGAACTTGTTATGTATTTTGTCTCGAACATTTAAAATACACAAAATCTACAACACGTTCGACATGTAATAGTTGTTTTCATGTTGTACAGTTGGTTCGCTTTGTACGAATGCTGTAGACTCTGCCGGTTTGCTTTCTTGCTTTTTGTCTTCACTTTGTACGGTTGGCTTGGCGATGACTATAAGTTGTAAATGATATCCGATATCAACGAACAATGCGATATAGACAATGTCCCAAATAATACAGTTTTCCCTTAAAGCTCTTCATCTATTGTTTGCACTGATTTTAATCTCTTTTCCATATTCTCGTCCATTGTTTTAGATACTCATCTATTTGCTCTAACATGACCTGTTGTAAAATAAAGAATCTGTTCAAACTTGCTTCTATGGTCAGAGGAGTTTGAAACAAACTGTGTCTTTTTAGTCTCTGCATGTTTGTTCTTCTGCCAGATGCTTGTGTGCATCTTCTGTTGTTATTCGTCTGTCTGCTTTATCCAGGCTTTCGTCCATAATGTTAGTCAGTGCCAGCTGTTCAATATCCTTTCCCTTTGCTTATGAAATTGATTTTATTCTGCGCCATGTCCACCATAGGTGAGGCTTCGCCGTCTGCAAGAATTACTTGCTGCCTTGAGTATATTATATTCTCTTTAAATATCTCGTTAGAGTGTTTGCTTCGAAACATTTTATGTTAAGTTCCACATGTGACTCATGGCAACAGCTTCACTGTTTAGGCACAATAGCTGACTATTTAGATAGTAAATAAGAATGTAACTGTTTGTCGCTAATTGTTACTGAATATCACTAACTGACTGTCATATACTGTTAATAATTGTTACCATAAACCACAAAATGCCACTAAGTTAAGTTAGGTTTAAAGCAAAGTAAGCAAGCAGGTAATCTAACTGTTCAACCTGGCAACAGTTATTACATGTCCAGCATGTTGTAGCTTTTTTTGTATTTTAAATGACCGAGACAAAAAACATAGTAAATACCATCTAGCACACATCATTAAACACAGTTTCAACTGTTTCGCACAGCGTATTGTTACATAAATTGATAATTTATAAAATAAGATCACCGTAAAAATTATCTTTCGAGAAGGTACATACATTGCTTGTACCTAGTGCTATGTCGGATATTACAATATACTATTTAATTGCTATGTCGGGTATTACAAGATACTATTTTTATGTCCCTGAATGTCTGAAAATAATCACCCGAATTAAAAACGTAATATTGTTTGGAAGACTGCTTCGTATGGTTGAATTTTACACAATAATAGGCTTGAACCTAAAGTCATTTATATTTTCTTGCTGTGGCACCACAGATCCTCCTGAATATAAACGGGGAAATGTCACCGAATCGGATTTTTATAGCGGGAAACTAAATGAACTTTTATAGAAAAATGAGCCGCGCAGCATATCCGTTTCATTGTTTAAAAGCTTACTCCCTGATAGATCATGTACGGATATAAGTAGGTTTTATTTCCTGTTTTACCTCGAAAGTATAGCAATTTTGTGAAACATTAACTTGCGGTTTATGGCAGAGGATTTTATAGGCAGCGCTATTAACAACGATTAACCTAAAAACTGTGTCGTAAATTCGAGCACATATATGTACGAAAAAGGATTCTGGACTTTCAAAAGGTGAATTAGATACTGCAAGTGTTACAG
Source organism: Margaritifera margaritifera (assembly GCA_029931535.1). Classification (NCBI taxonomy): domain Eukaryota; kingdom Metazoa; phylum Mollusca; class Bivalvia; order Unionida; family Margaritiferidae; genus Margaritifera; species Margaritifera margaritifera. The sequence continues at coordinate 468,948 of JAQPZY010001119.1, forward strand.
GTTAGGGGATTAAAAAAGTACAGTTTTGAGGACTAAACTCTCTCTAAAATTATTGTATTTTTCCTTATGTTGTCAAACCAGGTACATTAACCCGCAAAAGAAATGGACCACAAAAGAGGTAAGATGATCAATGTCTGTTTGAAATCTTGCTTCTGTAGCATAGCAATAAATTTATATTAATTTCTTTTGACTTTCCCTAAATTTTCATTTATTTTATCAAATGTTTGCATTTTGTTTTTTATTTAGGGTACGTTTCTCTCCTCGTCAAGTACATTGACTCAGTTGGTCAACAAGACTACTTCCTTTCGGTATTGATAAAATTTAAAATATGAGATTTCATTAACGCCAAAAGGGACCTCCCGGTTTCTCAAAAGTGGTGAAAACTGAAGTCTAGTTAGGTGGGTCTCACGATTGACTTGACTTTTCAATGTCATTCATTGTACACGTACAACTCTAATATCAACATCTGCCAGACATGCCCCTCTAAAGGAAAATAGTCAATTGCTGCCAATTTCATGCAAGCACATTCGATGACGCTGAGAAATTTATTGAAAAGCGCGAAAATTGGATTATATTTTATCGACTAGATTTCTATGTAACGATCATGGATTACCTCTGTTTGTTAGGGTCCTGTTGCAATATGCGTCATAATTCAATTAGCTTGCGCTGTTCGTTACATAGTCACATAGAAACCCATATATTTATTTTTGTATATATCAAGCATGTTCTAGGGCTAACATTTAATTCTTTCCTGGAAAATTTTATAATTGATCATTACAGGTGTCTCACAAATTGAAACAAATACATCGAGATCTTCTAAACGATAGTTGCGAGACAACAGTTGCTATGCTTTTGACAGAGGTTTCCAGCAAATATGCATTCGGCTATGAATATTTATTATGAAAGTAAAATTTGATCGTAGGTCACGTACAACTCAATTTCCGAGCGTCATGTTTATGTGTCGTCAAATATTAAATACCGTATTTAAACAAATGCAAGTCGCTGATTGGCTGAAAATAATTGAAGAAATTTCAAACGTATTTGTTCGGAAGAAGGCTTCGTATGGTTGAATTTTGCACAACAGCAGTCTTGAACCTAAAAACCACTTCATTTTGTCTGTGTCACCGCACAGGTATTGCCAGATGTAAAAACGTGGAGATCTCACCGGGTTGAACTTTGATAGTGGACACCTACAAGGGAGTCTGTTTTAAAAACAAGCCGCGCACCATATCATATTCAGTGTTTTAAAAGTTTACTCCCTGATAGATCATGTATGGTATGCAAGTATGTTTTTCCGGTTTTACAACGAAAGTTTAGTAATTTTGCAAAACATTATCTTTGCAGTTTATGAGAATTTGATTAGTTGTCTTTGCCACGTATACTCCTTTATGCAATCTATTCAGAAAAGCCATTTGGATGCATACAAATAATATATTCTTAACCTTAGCTAAACAAAATTGTCGACTCTCAAGTATAGCTGGTCTAGTAATTTTTAATTTTGTGAAATAAAGTTTGTATGGTGTAACAATTTGTAAAAATAATACTGGCATTATAATCTATTAATGATTTTCAAACACGTCCAAATCAGACTGGTCTAGTAATTTTTAAACGATTTGCCAAAAAATCCCAAAGTCTGACTATTTTAGTAATTTGAAAGTTAGGTGTTAATGTTCTTGTATCCCTATATGAAACTGTGATATCCGGTCGCCGCGTTGTAGTCCGCAGTCAATCTAGGAATGGCAGCCTATATTACATTTTTGATGCTATAATACCCATCGGGAACGTCAACAGCTACTAGCCGGCTGGTTGGGTCCGATTGCACAACAAATCTGTTGTTACCAAGCATAGCCGAAACGTTGTACCATCCTTAGCTGAACAAAATCTCATGAAGCGCTACCCGTGTACTTGCACTGATCCGGATCACCTGTTATAGAGGAACCGATCCAACTTGAGGATTAGTCAGGACAACATTCATTGTATGAACCTGCACTAGTGCGGAAGCGATGTTAATACCACAGGAACTTCTTTCAAATAGCGACGCGAAATAAATGTTGGCGGCGTCTTTGACTATAACGATGCGGATATAGCGCAGATCTACGAACTGTTGCTCAAACTCGACGTTTTTCATGGTGCGTTTTTAAGAAAAAAACCAGTATTTCTCGAAACGCATCTCACTCAACTAGGCGTTATTCTAGTCCCCTTTTGGATACATCTTCTTGTTTCCACCCAGCTGGCACCTCGTTGCCACTGGCCCAAGGAGGGGTTTCAGTCTGTAACTCTTCTGTCTCATTGACTTTGGTGGCAAGTGTGGTTTCATTTTCCTCAAGTTGAACATTTTCACGACCGCCAAAGTCGGTCATTTTTAGGTCCTCAGCCATGTTTTAACATGAGACACAACGGCAAATCTTAACATATTAACGGAAGGACACCTGAACTCCAATAACACCAAACTTGTTATAATTTAGGCATGTCTCAATACGGAAACAAACTCTATCCAGCCAGCTCCCTCCGCCCCGCGTATGGTGTAAAGGAGTCCTGAGCCCCGTCGTTGTGGCTAATAATCCGAGCACCATAGTCCAAGCCAGCAGAATATTGTCAGATTTCCGAACCTTTCCAGCGACGATGTCATTGTGCCCGGCACCGCTGGATGGCATTCAAAATTGTTCTGAGCAGCGACTCACCAGCGCCGGACGCCAACAATACACTTTTGTAAAAGACTTGGGCCGCGGCATCATCAAAAGGATCAGTGTAAAGCTTGAAGGAAACGAATTGATCTGCACTGACGATGTCGATCTTTGGGGCGTCTACAAAGATCCCTGACTGAAGGAAAAAGAACGAACTAACGCTGCCTATTTGGGAATACAAAACGCCAACACTGCCGCTATATGTGTCGGCACTGGCAACGCCGTCACTCACACCCAATGCCACTTGACTTCGAGCTCTTAAATGATCACATACCATACTACCAATACGGCCTTTCACATCAACCCACCTTCGAGCTGACGTTTAAATACTACGGCAGGGCAATCCAGAGCACAAAGAAAGGGGCGAGCTTCACCATTAGCAGTATCTCTTTGGAGTACGACGTTGTGACTCACGCAGAACTCGCACGCATACTCAGGCAGTAGTACATGGCAAAAGTACAGCCGAGTGCTGCTCCATCACTAGATGGAGGTGAATAAGAGCAACGATACGTGGAACATCAACCTGAACACGCGGGGGAAAGGATGAAGGCGATAGTTTCACTCTTCGAGGATGTAGCAAAGAATGCTGACTTTGAGCGTGATAGAGAACATTTTTACAACCCCCTTATTAACAAGGTGTCGGCGAGGATCAAGGTCATCCCAAACCAGATCTATGACTATGGGCAGTCGAGATACCATCAGTGGAAAGATGCCCTAAAATAATGCCGATGGAGTCTATCGAGGGCACAAAGTTGCCGCCGATTGATGTTGGTGCCTTTACTAAAACCGGTTCACCCTTGGCGTCGTTATGAGGTCAACGGAAGACCAAACACCATGGGTCAGGAAGACGCATCGCAAACGCGAGTGAAGGCATAGTGATGCAAATTGAAAAGACGGCCCAGGCGGCAGTTGTATTAAACATGTACTTAAACATCATCATGGACGCGCAGCTCGACATACAAAATGGCCAATACGTGTCAACCATCTGCTAGCCTGCCGTTCCAGCAAGCGATCTTTGATAAGTTTGAGCCACACTGCGCCATGATCATCGGATGCCATGGCTGTGGTAAGAGCGTATTTTCCTGCAAGCTTCTCGAATCGGCATTTAAGGGCTACATTTATTTTACAGTCATCGTCTGTCCTACTGTACGCCTGAACAAGGCATATGACAGACCGGGGGCCCGAGGCAAATAAAGACGAGACAGTATTTCTAGTCAACCCTGAGGGTTATGATCTGGATGACGTGCTTTGTGCACTTGCTAAAATGTTTGAGGAAACCACCACGCGTTACTACTCGACGAATGCGCCTTTCTTTCTGGTGTCCGGCATAAGGAAACGGCCAGTACTAAGCTCACCTTTGTCAGCCGGCATGCCGGCTACTTCTGCGGACAGACCCACCTGTGTCCTACCAGTTTTTCGTCCCCGCTCGAGAGCTTGTGTAATGTGGTGCATTCATTTTTTTGTACGCCACGAGCTAGGCTATTACATTTGGGATCTTAACTTACATTATCTATAAGCTGCTGAGAGTTAAGTTTTCAATCAACAATATCCAGAACTTCATAAGAACCATGTCGGTTGCTGCAAGTGGCACGGATCTTGACGAGTTACTGTATGGGTTGACAGTCCAAGAGCGAGAAACGGACAAACCGGCAGTTGGAACGACGGCCACTCAAGCCGTGGTACCCGCACCCGACGAATCAGCTCTAGCAAATCAGCGTGATTGCCTGTCCGAGTTGGTGGCTTCTGGAACAGCGAAAGAATACATAGGCCGACCCCTTACTGTTTCGGACCTTATGGCGATGAGCGATGAAGAGGTAGGAAAGACCTATGCCATATACGGCACACACACATTTTGTTTGGATTATAGACGCTTCAACTCTGTTCCCAAGAAGGTTGTGTACCCCCCCCCCCTTGCCAAAAATTTATGATGGGCTTGAAGCATTTACAAATGCGAACTATTTTTCCAATATAGATGTCGCTTGTGGATACTGGCAAGTTCCAGCCGCAGAGAAGGACAGAGATAAAACAGCCTTCGTGATATCAGAAGGCCTTTACGAATTAAACATCCTCCTGTACGGTGTCTATAAAGGGCCCAGTTCATAACAAAGATTGATTGACTTATTGACGGCAGGAATTCAGTAGAGAATGGCACTTGTTTATATAGATGACCTCGCTGTGTTTTCATAGACATTTGATGAAGATTTGATGCGTCTCTGTGAAGTAATTAGGCCACTTCAAAGTTCAGATCTCAAACTAAAGATGAAGAAATGTGCATTCATTAAAAGGGAAGTGAAGTTTTAAGCCATATTACCGCATCATATGGGATTAAAGTCGATCCAAATAAAATGAAAGAATCTAACTTAATCTTAATATATTAAAAAATAAAACTAATTTCTGCATTAGATTGGCATACAAACCACACATGCTTCCATTCATTAGAGTTGGAGAAAAAATTCAGCCTTGAAAACAGGTGTTTGGCGGCAGTTACTTGAGCCTCGTGCTGCAGTCAATTATAATACATAGGTTGACGTTTATGAAATTAATAATCCAAGACCAATTAAGTCCATTTACTTGCCAATGGGTGCATCTCAAAATATTTAGTACTGTATTTTTATCCCCCAACTAGCAGACTGGTTCACTGGCTGCAAAATAATTATTGGTACAATACTTAGACCGAACATAATATTTTTTTTACATTTTTGTGTATTGACAACCTTAGACACCATGTATGCACTACACTAATTTGGCGGTATTCTAAGCACACGAAATGATAATAATCGACACGTATGTAATGCCGAAAGATGATAAGAATTAATGTTGCATTTCAAGAATTGTTTACCATGTTCATATAATATAGATGTAGATAACTGAATAAATGCAGTGACTTTAATAGTTGGTCTCATATTTTTCTTTATTTCCTGTGTGTCTGCCATACTCATGTACATGTATAAAATATGCACCTACGGGCATTATGTAATAACAGGTATCAAACTACACAACCTCCTGTTTTCATCAATTTCTGGTGCAAAGATGATATTTTGGATGCCTATAACGTTCTTAATTAGTTTTTAAAAAAATCATATATTTAGAAATGTTTATGGCAGAAAAGAGGTTCATTTTACTTCACATCATTTGTCACATGAGAAATGTATTAATATTGGGGTATGCAACCAAAAGCCAAAGGTAGATCTGACAAGACCCCATCGCGTTCTTGCAATAATGTCACCCGTCAATTTTAAGATGTTTTCTTTGCCTGCCTAATGTTTGCCTTTTTCAGTATGAAACTTACAATCAGTCACAAATCTTGTCCATGAAAGTGACTTTAATTTGAATTTTGACAATTATAATACGTCTGTGTATGCGAGTGTACTGAAATGGAAAAATGAACTTACTTGAGAAAAGCTGAACTGCTGCGTTTGTTCATTGAATTTCATTTGAAACTATGTACCTTATCCACCTGCTTGATTATATAAATACAAATATGTGAAATATACCGATGAGATTATTTAGCAGTATTCTATGCAGTAGTGATGCTATAGTGTACTCTTTACAAAAATGTCATTTCTTAATTGACCGTGGACGAGGAATGTAACGGTTAAAAGTTTGGTTGTTAGTTTATGCAATTTTGAAGTAATCTAATGTCAGTAGGTGCCAAATAGCCATTAGGGCCATATCAAAGGTCCATCTGAGCTTTGAGTCACCAATATTATCAGGTTCAAATATGTGTATAACTGACGATGACTCCTCGTTATCATTATTGTCAGTCAACTGTAGATTATACTGAAGAATTTCAAATAAGCATTTTGGTTTAGCACAGTGTGACCATTTTGTTACTATAATGTAACTGTTAGAATTTGTAGACGTTAATTAAAGGGGACACAATATATGCAGATGATCAGAAGTGAAGTCAGTTTTAAGAGAATACTCTGTAGGAATCAGGGATAGTCGTTAGAACTCTCGAAGTGTGATGTTGAAATTCATATCGTAATTCATTTGGATGCAGCGGCGGTACTGGCGGCGGCGATATCGGTATATATCGCAAAAGAGCTTGGAAGCTGACAGAGGCGACAAACACACACACACATACACACACAGAGCGGGTTTGTACTCGATTGTTTCTTTCAAGTTGTTAAATGTATTGTGGGATTTTTGAAGATATGTGCTTTGCCCGCTGATGTATATATTTGTACAATAAACAGTAGACAGAATTGATTGCTTCTTTTCTTCATTCATCGGCCATTAGAATTTTGCAAGAATCCCAACGCCGTGACAGTTTAATTATAGTCCAAAAAATTTACATAGAGTTTATTGTTATAAAAAATAGACAATAGAGCGGGCCGCTTAGTCAATATGACATTGAAAAGAGAGAGGGAAATGAATCATAGCTAACCTAGTATAAGCAATGAAACAGTTGTTTTGCGAAAATTATTTGTTAAGGCTGTAACAAAGAACCAGAACACACACACATACACAAACACACACACACACACACACACACACACACACACACACACATATATATATATATATATATAAATATATATATATATATATATATATATATATATATATATATATATAAGATTACGACGAATTACGAGATTATTGAGAAATAGATAACATATGAGTACTCTCTTACTGCAAGATATTGTGAACAACGTTTTGGAGATTTCACTCATTCTTATATCAGGAAGTTAACTCCATACTCAAATGCTCACTTTGATTCATATAGAAAAATGGACACATTAAAACTGCTAGTACATGTAATTCGTTTTCACAGTATTGAAAACTGCGCCTGTCATTTTGCCCCTGATTTAGTTTTATTTCAGTACACTGTTCGATTAATTTGTCTTATTTCCATTAGATTTTTTGTCGTTTATTTTCCTACAGATTGTCATTAACATGGGCAAAAAGTCGTACAGATCTATTGGTAGTAACAGAATCCAGGGGCACAGATTCCGATACTGTTTAAACGAGATTTAAAAGTTTTAGCGGAGGTTTTAGCGAGATAGTTATGTGTGAAGCTGATGCTCGCAGGGCATTGCAGCGAAATCTAAATGGACAAAAGAACTGTAATATATGATACCGATCAGCAAGTGAATTTGGTTTTGTAAGCTACAGTGAATAACCAGCCCAAAGTGAGAAGTATCATCAAAATTTGTTGCAGCAAGTATGAGGAGAATAAAATTGTATATTGTTTTATCCAACTGGATGAATCGAATCCTGAAGACGAAATACATGGCCTTAATTAAGTAATTATAAAGATTTTAAATGGAAACATATACAATCCAGAGGTTAGGGTTCCATACTTTAGATTCTTTTAATTAAGAAATTAAGATAAAGGTGCCACTGATAAAGATTTGTTGCTCATATGGACATTGTTTCATTCAAATGGTTTGTTCTTCCCTCCAATGGTTGGCTCTGCAGCTGGCCTCTTTTTTCTAGCAGTAAATAGATCAACTGGCCAAAGAGGTACATCAGAATCTTTTCTATAGGAGTCTCTATTGCACTTAAATGGTAATTGATTAATAACTACCTTTTAAGCAAAAATAATTGTATGGTTATACAAAGCTGAAATGGTGAATAAAATTTCATATTTCATTTTTGTTCCAATGTATACACTACATTATGTACGATGCATTCCTTGCTAATAATGATTTATCTGTTTGATTAACTTCTTTATAAACACGTGTGCTTGTAAAGGCAGGAGAGAGAGGAGGAAATTTATTTTCACTATATCAAGGATAATATGTTGAAAGTTCTCTTGAGACATAAGAGTAGGGCCGCGAAATTCAATATCTTTATCCATTACACTGTATATTGGGAAATTTTTAAGACCGTTTCGTCTTTGCCTTTTTTGTGGATATTGTTTCAGCTGGAGTTGAAAACGATGGCAAAATTTAGATAGTATGCTTACTTGCATAATACACAGTTTGCTTACTTGTATAACACACAGTTTGCTTACTTACTATACTTACTAGCCACGGCGCGAATTGAGCACTGTGTACTGTCATTTATTTTGAACTGAGTGTTAAAATAGTGTTGTGTATATTGAATTTATGATATGTGTCCACGAGGTAAGTTGTACTTTAGTCATTTTTTGAACAACATGTTTACTTCATTTGAGTTCAAGGTCAGACTTGTTTACATATAATTTAGTACTTAGATCAGAATTGTCCATGGTTTCTATGAGAAAAGTCACGTACGCAGAGGAAATTTTCCATTAGAATTACGCATATTCTAGAAGGTTCTGACACGTGACTTATGTTTATACATAGAGATTTAAGTAAACAATGTTTTATTCTTGTTCAAATGGTCAGTCAATGAAGAATGATTTTAATAATCAGATGTTTATAGTTGTGTTGTGAAAATTCAGAGCAAATTCAGAGAGAGGAATTTATTTCTTTGAAATATTCATTGTAATTACCAAAAGTGCTCATTCTCATATTAGATTAATACTTGTCTTTGGGATTTATGTGAATTTATTAAAAAGAAATTATGGATTATATCATTCAGGCATATCAGAACATTCAAGACTACTAGCACATTAGGACAGTCAAGGCTACTGGAATTCATTCGGAACAATCTATATTAAAGACGTGTGATTAGGACACTTAGGATTATTGGATTATTTGGATTTAATTCACGTTACTCTAAGTGTCTTTTGAATTTTCACTTTAATTGTCTAGAAAAAATTGCTTGTTGATTTTGCTTACATGGTATGTTTCACTTTCTTTCTGCTACATTATTTTAATACCTAAAGTCGTAACATAAATTGGGGCTCGTCCGGGATCTGAATTTCTTTAAATTACAATTTAAGTTGACGTTGTTGTATAATTTTCATTGTCACTGGTAAAGATTTTTATTTCACACATTTGAGAAATCTTTAGTGAAACTAGCAAGCATTCACAATGTCAGCTAAGGTTGATAACTTTGTTTCAAGTCCTACCCAGGTAGGGTTAGAGTCTATGAAAAAGGTGAATTGCTGAGCTTGCAAGACATTATGATCTTTCTGAAGCGAAAGGATATTTGACAAAACAAGAGATAAAGAATATTTTAATTACACATTTGGTGGAAAAGAAAATTTTAGATGAAAGTGCTTTGTGTTTAATAGGGAAGTCCGTATCTGGTTTTGATTGGAAATTAAAGGAATTGCAGTTAAAAAGCCAGATGGCATTGGAATTAGCAAAGGCTCAGCTTGAGAAAGAGGAAAAGAGGAGAGGGTAATAGAAAGGCAGATGCAGTTGGTTGCAGTTGCAAAGAGAAGAAAAGGACAGGCAGATGCAGATGCAGAGAGAGAGAGAGAGAGAGAGAGAGAGAGAGAGAGAGAGAGAGAGAAAGAGAGAGAGAGAGAGAGAAAGAAATAAAGAAAGAGGAGAGGGAAATGCAAAATAGATTAAAATAGTTATAACTGGCAAGCAGAGCCCCCCCCCCTCACTTTTACACACAAGTTCAGGTTTTTAAGTTACCAAATATATTAGGTTAGTACCCCCTTTTCAGGAAAAAGAAGTAGATAAATACTTTCTTCACTTTGAGAAAATTGCTGAAAACTTGAAATGGCCAAGAGAGCATTGGACTTTGTTATTACAAAGCGTACTTATTAGCAAAGTTCGTGAAATCTACACTTCACTGTCAGTACAACAAAGCACTGATTATGATGTGGTTAAGGAGTACACCTTGAAGGGTTATGAGTTGGTACCTGAGGTATACCGACAAAAGTTTAGGAATTGTAGAAAAGAAACTGAAAAAACTCATGTCGAATTTGCAAGGAAAAAAGAACAACTATTTGATAGGTGGTGCTCGGCCAAGAAGGTTGATCAAGATTACGATAACCGCAGACAGCTCGAATTAATTGAAGAGTTCAAGAGGTGCATCCATGGTGATGTCAAGACCTATCTTGAAGAGCAGAAAGTGGAAACTTTGGAAAATGCTGCTCGTATGGCTGATGATTATTCTTTGACTCACAAAATTTAATTTGGCAATAAGTCTTCCTCTCAACAGTTTTCTGGTAAAAAAAAACAACAAACATTTCAGTCTCAAACGAGTACTTCCAAATTTCAAAACAGCACAAATGTTAGGAATCAAACATCTGATAAGACTGATCAGAAATCCTTATTTCTTCCTACGATACTTATTGTAAAATGAAACGGCACATCATTTCTGATTGCTTCAGGTTGAAAAATAAGCAACAGAATAAAGATAAAGCTATTCCAAATGTTCCTATTTCAAAGAGGTCAAGGTCACGGTCTTATATTGAAAGCAATACATTTGTTGGGTCAAACAAACCCAAGTCTGATTCTCATTTGGAGACTTATGAACCATTCATGTCAGAAGGTTCTATATCGCTTATTGGTGATTCTGCCAAACATATCCCTATTGAAATATTAAGGAACACAGGAGCTTCTCGAGTCTTTTGTTATCAGGTACTTTGCCTTTGTCTGAGAAGTCTTTTATTGAAAATGTACTTATTCAGAAGTAGATTGCGGCTTTGTAAATTTTGATTTCCATTGTGTTAATTTGGCATCAGACTTAGTTTCTGGACCTGTGACTGTTGGGGCAGTGACTTCGTTACCTATAGAAGGTATCCATTAGTTGCTAGGCAATGACCTAGTTTGAGATAAGGTCGTTGTCAATCCACTTGTAACTGACAAGCCTTGTTTGGATCAAAAAGTTGATCCTATTGAAATTGAAATCCCCGATTTGTATCCTGTTTGTGCAGTTATCAGAGCTATTGCAAAAAGAGCTCTTGAAAATGATGTTAATCAGGAAATTATTCCTTTAGCTGACACATTTATTGGTCAGTCTTTTGATGAGGTCACTTTCTCTACTGATATTGATCAGTCAAAAGGTATTGATCACAGTGATCCTCTTTTTACAACTCATTCTCTCTGTTCTAATCAGAGTGACAAAAGACAATCACTTATTGTCTTACAGGAAAAAGATCAAGAGATAACATGTTGGTTTCAGAGGGCTATCAATGAAACTTAAGCCACACAAGTTCCAGAGTGTTACTTTGTGAAAAATGGGGTCCTAATGAGAAAATGGAGACCACCTGAGGTACCCGCTGGTGACGCGTGGTCAGTGAGCTATCAAATTGTCATTCCTAAGTCATATCGACAGGAAATTCAACTCCATTGGCTGGTCATTTAGGAGTCAATAAGATTTATCACAGGATCATTTCTATTGGCCGAAACTTAAAAGTGATGTTTCTAAATACTGTAGATCTTGTCACACTTATCAAATAGTAGGAAGACCCAATCAGAAGATACCTAAGGCTCATCTGCAACATATTCCTGCATTTGACGAACCATTTAGTAGAATAATGGTGGATTGTGCCGGTACCTTACCTAAGACCAAGTCAAGCAACCAATACTTATTGACCACCATGTGTGCGTCTACAAGATTTTCAGAAGCAATTCCTCTGAGAAATATAAAAACTAAAACCATTGTGAAAGCTCTGGTCAAGTTTTTTTTTGCACTTGTTGGCCTTCCCAAATCTGTCCAGTCTGATCAAGGGTCAAATTTTATGTCTGCAATGTTCCAACAAGTTATGCATGATTTAGGCATCCAGCAGTTTAAATCTTCTGGCTATCACTCTGAAAGTCAATGGGCTTTGGAAAGATTTCATCAAACTTTTTGAAGCATATGATTCGGTCATATTGCTTTGATACAGGAAAGGATTGGCATGAGGGTGTTCATTTGTTGTTGTCTGCTGTTAGGGAATCAGTTCAAGAGTCATTGAGTTTTAGTCCCTTTGAACTGGTTTTTGGACATACTGTCCGTGGCCCATTGAAATTATTGAAAGAGAAACTTCTTTCAAATGAAGATTCAAAGATTAATCTTCTTGACTACGTCTCTGATTTCAAATACAAGTTGTCAAAGGCCTGTGAAGTAGCAAGAACTAATTATTTTCACACTACCTTGTCAAAAAGGAAATTAAGGTATGACAGAAATACTGGTTTAACCAATCTTCGGAATTCAGAAATATTCAACAATCTGGACCAAAAACTTTCACATCTACAACAGCAGGAAAGAAATGAACTAAAACAGCTATTACATGAGTATGAACATTTGTTTCCTGATGTTCTTACACGAACAAATAAAATCTATCATGACGTTGACATTGTTGATTATACACCCTTACAGGATGAATCCTCTCAAACAGGAATATTTGAAGAAAGAAATTCAGTATTCACTGGAGAATGATTTTATAGAACCAAGTAAAAGTAACTGGAGTTCACCATGTATTGTTGTGCCTAAGCCAGATAATACATTCCGCACGTGTACTGACTATAGAAAAGTCAACAGTGTCACCAAAAACGGATTCATTTCCAATACCAAGAATGGACGATTGCATTGATAAAATTGGAAATGCAAAATATGTCACCAAGTTTGACCTTTTAAAAGGATTATGGCAAATTCCACTCATGGAAAGGGCAAAAGAAATTTCAACATTTGTAACTCCAGATGGACTTTATCAATATAAAGTCATGCCGTTTGGAATGAAAATTATCCGGCAACGTTTCAAAGTCTGATGAACATGATAACATCTGGTCTATATAATTGTGACGCGTAGATCGATGACATCATTATTTACAACGACATCTGGGAAGATTACTTGGAAACCATTTGGAAATTCTTCGATCGACTCAGCTTTGCAAATCGGACGATTAATTTGAGCAAAAGTGAGTTTTGCCATGCTTGTGTCACATTTTAAGGACATATTGTGGGACCAGGTCAAGCTAAACCTAAGCTAAGGTTAAAGCTATCTCTGAATTCCCTGTACCTGTTTGTAAAAAGCAACTGATGCGATTTTTAGGTATGGCTGGATATTATCGGAAATTTTGTTCCAATTTTTCATAATTGCAGAACCTTTGTCAAATTTGTTGAGTAAAAAATCCAAGTTTCATTGGTCTGACCAGTGTCATGAATCCTTTGATAAATTGAAGGCCATACTTAAGAATGCACCAGTTCTTTCAGCACCAAAATGTGACCCAATTATTTAAAATGTCTGTTGATGCAAGTGATGTAGGGATTGGTGGAGTATTGATTCAGGAAGACAAAAATATTGTGGATCACCCTGTGTGTTATTTTTCTAAAAAACTAAACAAGCACCAGAAAAATTATTCCACGATTGAGAAGGAATGTTTGGCTTTAATATTGGCTTTACAACATTTTGAAGTGTATGTTACCTAGGCCCTTTCTCCGGTTATTGTATACAGCGATCACAATCCCCTTACTTTCATCAACAAAATGAAAGATAATAATCGGAGATTGTTGAGATGGAGTTTAATACTGCAGGAATATAACATTGGCATTCGACACATCAGGTTAAAAGACAATGTGATCGCAGGTGCACTTTCACGTGCATAGACTATATTGCTTTATTTTGTGTAACTGAGTTGAGTGACATTTATAAGACATTTTCCTATGTAATTTTGATTATGCATATTTAAAAGAAAGCTTTATTGCATAAATCTTTCTTTTTCTTTATGAGGGGAGGTGTTATGTATATTGAATTTATAATATGTGTCCACGAGGTAAGTTGTACTTTAGTCATTTTTTGAACAACATGTTTACTGCATTTGAGTTCAAGGTCAGACTTGTTTACATATAATTTAGTACTTAGATCAGAATTGGCCAATGCTCTTGTGAGAAAAGTCACGTACGCAGAGGAAATTTTCCATAAGAGTTACGCATATTCAAGAAGGTTCTGACACGTGACTTATGTTTATATAGAGTGAATTTAGTGGACAATATTTCATTCTTGTTCAAATGGTCAGTCTATGAAGAATGATTTTAATAATCAGATGTTTATAGTTGTGTTGTGAAAATTCAGAGCAAATTCAGAGAGAGGAATTATTTATTTGAAATATTCATTGTAATTACCAAAAGTGCTCATTCTCATATTAGACTTTGGGATTTATGTGAATTTATTAAAATATATTCTGGATTACATCATTCAGGCATATCAGACCATTCAAGACTACTAGCACATTAGGACAGTCAAGGCTACTATAATTCATTCGGAACATTCTATATTTAGACTTGTGATTAGGACACTTATGATTATTGGATTATTTAGATATTAATTCACGTTACTCTAAGTGTCTTTACTTTCTTTCTGTTACATTGTTTAAGACCTAGAGTCGTAACAATAGACATGCGCGAACAAATCCCTTTATACAGAAATTCAAAAGAAGAGATGAGATTTAAGGGCAAAACCAAACTTAACCAGAGCGAGAGGAATTAAACCGTGCGTGAATAATTAATTGACGGAAGAAATATAATCAGACTAAAACTTTTCATTAAGCTGAGAGTTGCGCCGAAATAGCGCGTGGTGGGGTCAGTTTGATCATTGAGGGAAAACTGAGAATTTCCTTTCAGAATAATGATTGAAAATAGCGCAGTTGCAAATGCAGCCATTGTGGGGTCATCGACCTCGTTGGTAAAAAGCGAACTAATAACAATATTTTCTTTTACGAAGAAAAAGTTGGAATATCTCGTTTGACCATAAGATAGAGCTATATAAATTAAATGATATTATTTACAAAGAAAGAGCTATATAAATTAAATGATATTATTTACAAAGAAATGGAGCAGGTAAGTGAATTATTACAGGAGCAAGAGCCTCAAATCAACGAAAAGAAAAGACAGCAAGAAACAGCTCATAAAGATCTATTATTTTAATTTTGTGGTTTTATTAAGTTGGAAATTGCAGCAAAACTTACGTAATTGCCTTAAAAATGACCACCTAGGTATACAGATCATATGTATAGCTTGCCCAAATAAGCTGGTTTCAAACAAGTGCCTTTACAAAGAGAAAATAATATCAAAAGAAATTTAACTCTGTCAGCAATGAGTGAAAACTAACAAAGCCCCTAAACAGAGACTTGGTCGCATGATGGACGGTTTGAATACTTAAGTCCATAAAAATGATGGAAACCACTACCCCAACAACAATAATAAAAATAATCAAATATACTGGTAACAAGGTGTGAGCTCACCAAAGTAACTGAATGTTTGTTTTTAAAAAATGGTTAACAAGTTTTTAAAAATTTAAAAATCATATTTTTGTTTGGTTCAAAATATTATTCGCTTTTTCTGCAATTTAAAAAAAATACATTGAGGTTATTTTTTAATTTTAGTTTCATGTCTCAGAGTTTTTTTTTACAATTGTCGACATTTTTGTTAAGCTAAACATCTTCGGGTGGCACGACTTAATGAAGATTTGAAAGGAATTCTTGATCGTATAAATGTATACCTAAACGCGTATTTGCTATACACTTTGCTCGTACTTAATTTCTCTCTTGTTATGTTCCCAAGTGTAGATGGAACATATTAGACCAAAGTAGAACAGGAACATTAAACTGGGGGGTTTGCTAACATTAATTATGAATAGATCATATTAAGTATCGTTGTTGTAAGTCATGAGTGCTTACTACACTCTTTTTGACCTTGGTTGTGAATACCTAGCCTGTCTCATTTTGCTGGATTCTAATATAGGACAAGGTAAGTGTATATATTTATATATATTTATTGGTTCTTGAACTTTTTTGTTTGCTATTTTTCCCTGGTGCATTTCTACAAGGTATATATATATATATATATATATATATATATATATATATATATATATATATATATATATATATATATATATATATATATATTCATCAATCCAGGAATTGTTAATTGAAGTGGGTATAAAAACAATTATTACATTCTTCTTATACTTTCCACTGATTGTAACAATAATTATACATTTCAATGATTTCCTTATCCCTCAGGACCAATGTACGTCATACCTCAGGAATGTTAATCATCTGAATAATTTAATGTATGTTCTCTACATTCTTACAAATTGCACCTTTCATCCATTATGACATAGATTCAAGAGTCACTTTGAATATCGGTCAGTCATTAAACGATTCCAGTATTAGTAGATGAAGTTCAAATATTATCTGTGTTTTAGTGGCTGGAAAATTAAAAGATATTTACAGTTATTGACCTTTGATGAAGTGAATATAAGGTTTTGTGAACCAGTAAACGTCATATTGACCGACACGAAGCGGATGTTAATATAATAGTTTTACCTGTTCATAAAACTTCATATTCACTTCAGCACAGATCTATAATTGTTGTATTACATGTTTTAATGTACGATTTTAAAATTCAACCTATTTAAATATGATGAAAATGCCATTTGACGCCATAAAAATATATTATAACGCCCCAATAATGCAATATCATGTATTATCGCAAATCGCACGATACGAGAATGCTGTAAAAATGGCAAATAGAAGTTGGGTTCCTTTTGGATGACGAATTAGGCCCATAAATGTGTTTTATCCACTTTTAAATTTCATACATAATAAAAAAAAAATTCGAAAGGTTTCAAAGCAGTCATTTGCCCATATTACATTATGTATATTGTGCAGATTGTATGTATGTATGTATGCATGTATGTATGTATGTATGTATGTATGTATGTATGTATGTATGTATGTATGTATGTATGTATGTATGTATGTATGTATGTATGTATGTATGTATGTATGTATGTATGTATGTATAGGCTCTACTGGGAATGCGCGAAATTTTCCCAGAACAAAGAGATGGCATATAAGAGCAGAGCCAAACTTAACCGGAGCGAGAGTCAATAAAACCTTGAGAGTTATTGATCGCAAAAGAAAGAAAAGAGATTCTGGTTACGTTGACAGTTGAACCGAAAAGCGTTGGCGTGGTTTTAGTTTTGATCAGTTTGTGGAGCAATAATAAAAATTTTCCTAAGCAGTGGGGATGTAGATGATGTTATTTAATATTCTATAGGTTCTAACGAACTGAGACAACACACACACACACACAGATATATATATATATATATATATATATATATATATATATATATATATATATATATATATATATATATTGTCGCAGCCTATTAGAGTTTATAGAATTTGAAATTTTAAACATTTCTGCTATTATGGAGTGCGTGTCGGTGGTAATAAAAGGCGTGAATTCAAAATAATCCTGATCGTTCATCTAAAAATATAAAAGGTTGCATGTTATATGAAAGCTCATCAAGCACTGGTGGGACTGATTGAGGGATTTAACAGCACGTCAGCAGAATACCATGTATGGTGCAGATTGAAAGGTATCTTCTAAAAATGTAAAGATAAAGAATTGCAAAAGGAAAAGAAAATATAGGAAGATAAACCATCCCAAATAAACGTAAACACGTAGCTCACAGACTCAGCTTCATACGTTGCCAACATTTTTATGTACCACTCACTTGGAATAGGAAGTCATCAAATTGCTTCTTTAGCATGATATTTCAATGACCCTGTTCCATCCTGACCGGAAAGAAAAAAAGCCAAACTTGCCACTGTTGTTTTTCTTTTGTCTTTAATAATTAGGAATGGTGCACTCAAAGTTGTGGATATGAGCTAACTTCGCACTTAAATACATAGCTGATCGCTCCATTGGTATGACATACAAAATCCAAAACAAAGTAATTGTATGTAACCTTTTCTCAGGTTCACCTTATTAGATTATAAAACGGGAACCTTTTGTGATTCCGTAGACTGGCTGCCAGCTTTTTATTTCACTCTTACTTGTTTAAGCTATGTGAGTTGCAAATGTGATTCGCGGCCCCGCCAACAGCAGGTAGAGGATTAGGGTAAATACGTATTTGGAAAGTCTGCCTAGTAGAAAGAAAGCACGTCGTTTTATCAATTATCTTGCCGTAGGAACGAACGACAGCAATCTAGCAATTCTGATCCAGTATATTTTGAAATAGTTAGTGAATAGAAATTTCAGTTTTGACAGAGAACGTTGATATGTCGGCCGTGGGCTATCATAAGATTTAGCATAACTCGTCACGTTACCTAGACTTTCAGAGCTTATAAAATAGAAATTTTTATTGTCACAAATTATTACCCAAGACGGCCTATGTGCCAATAATTCGAACCAAACACTTGAAAGGTGTTCGTGATATTGAAACTTTTTTTATCGCGTATTTCATGGTAATCTCTTTTGTATGTGCAAGTTTTCACTCAGCACAGTTAAAGATTACATGCTAGAAGTCTTGAGTCACATGCAAGAAACAACATAACTGATATATATATCGTTAATGTATAACTAAAAATAGATACATATATTGAATACGTCAAATTTAAAAACCAGTTATCCTCGAATAGTACATAAGTATAAATTCTAGACTAGTTATAAATGAAGAAAATATCATTTTGTCCTTTTTTAATGAGACCATAGTTTTTGCGCAGATGAAAATGAAAAGAATTTGAATCCTGTCCTTTGATTATGTAAAGGATCGTGTTTCTGTGTACCGTTTCCACATACTTTCATACCCAAAATGGAAACAAGGCGCATTAAACAAGGGCTCTTACATGTTTGGGGACTGCTAAATTCGTCTATGCTTTAAAGACCGAAAGGTGGGAAATGGAACATGCTATTAGCGACATGGAGAATAAAAATTCCATATCCTCTTTTACCTGTAAACTTTTAAAACTTAAAAATTCTCGACATCAGACGATTAAATGGGTGAAAGAAGCCTAGACTGTACATTTTTAAACATATTGATGAAATCTGGAGCAAGGCTGTTTTCCAGATGTTGTACTTAAATTTCGCCAGCATTGTTACTAAATGTCACTTTGCTAACATGTCTCCAAAACCGTTGCTAAATGTCGCCATCTGTTACAATACGTCTTCAGCCTATTAGAGATGTGTGTCAACATTTGTTATTTTTACTTCTTTATTTTTCCTTTCTCTCTTTTCTATTTACCTAATATTTCGAACATAAAATTCCTTAGAGGACGGAAAGAAGTAATACAGACGGATACAATATAAGAAAGAAGGAAGGAATGTTGATTGAAAACGTCTGGTGTTGCTCTGTTTCCATCCCGTTTGTTTTCCGTATCTGATGAATATGTCAGAATTCATTTAATCTTGTTCTCGTTTACAGGGTTTACTATACTGTTTTCTCGCCACTTAATACGCATATAATGTATGTAACTCTTGGTTCAGGACCTAGATTTCACCGATATAACGTAAGTTTTGCAAAAGTCTGGAAGCAAGCAATTTCACAAACAGAAGTCTTAAGTTGAGTCTGGACTGGAGCCATTTGATATTGTCAATTTTAAGTCCGACTTAAATTTTAGCCATTCCAATAGTTGGATTCTAAACTTAAATTTAAGTCTTGACTTAAGTTCTGTTTGTGAAATTTAGGCCTGTTTAGATTATGTTTAAGTTTGACTTAAGATTAGCCAATCAATTGGCTAAAACATGTAGACTTAATTTAAAATATAGGTGAAATTGGAATCAGGGTCGTTATCAAATGTGCTGTGCTTAAACGACGCCATTATCGTTACTAGATATAGCCGTCCTTCACAAGATGTGTTTATATGTTAAGGACATGGGAAAATAATCTTTTTTAAAAATTCATAGCTATTCCTTTTTTCTGTTTTTCTTTTTACCTATTGTTTCTTACACAAAATCCATTAACTGACGCATAAAAGTAGGTAAGATACACAGAAGGAAAAGAAGGATAAAAGATGATAGAAAACCCGCAGTGTTAATCCATTTCCATCCAAGTGCTTTTCGTATCTGATAATTATGCCTGAATTCAATAGTTTTGTTCTCTTTTACGCGGTCTCATATGTGGTTTGCTCTCCAATACTATGCGTATTATGTACGTCGGTTCTGATCCAAGACTGAATTTCACCGACAGAGCTTCGCCATTTGATTGGCTGATCTTACATCAGGCTTAAATTGGATCAAGTCAGACTGCACGATTTAAGATTTAAAATAAATGTTGACACTGGTTTAATCCGTAAAATTAAACCAGTGTCATGCACCAGCACCGACATGCATAATACGCAGCTTGTTTTGAGAGAAAACTATATATTAGATCGTGTAAAACTATATATTAGATCGTGCAAAACTATATATTAGATCGTGTAAAAGACAGCAAGATTATTTTATTTTTGTATATTTATAACATACGTAAAACAAACAGGGTGGAAACAGATCAACATCGGGGTTTTTCTATCATACTTCCTTCATCCTTTCTTTCTTATTTCCTTCGGTAAAGATTCATGTAAGAAATCATACATTAAAAAGAAAAAGAAAGAAAAAAAAAGAAAGGAAAAGCTATGAATTAAAATTAAAAATCTTTTAGCATGTCTTTCACATGATAAGCATATCGTTTAAGGGAGAGTGATATTTTGCAACGATTCAGCGACATTTAAGCACGGCGACATTTAGTAACGACGTTGTTGGCATTTAAGCACGGCGACATTTAGTAACGACATTGTTGACATTTAAGCACGGCGACATTTAATAACGACATTGTCGATATTTAAGCACGGCGACGACGTTAATCAATTTTGCTTGGCACTAATTTACCTTTGGCCAAAAGGGGGACTATCAGCTTTGGTCTAGTGTAAGTCGTTGCGACATGTTACATAACGTGGGTCAGCATGTGGAAAATGTTCCCAAATACGGACTAAAAAATAAGAAAATACACAGTAGCTTAAAGCCAAAATGTCATAGCTAGTACCTATTGGAGTTTGCTCAAATCTTGAACTTTTCTTTATTTGAATGCATGTAATAAGTCTGCAAACTTTCAGTGGGCGGGGCTTAGAACAAATTTTGAAAAGGTCCATTAGTAAGGTCCCAGAATCCCATGTTCTGGTGACATTCAAGAATCGGCGCAAAATAAGCACCGGTGACACTTAAGAAAGAAAGTAACAGGTGCAGCACAGGCTGGTATATATATATATATATATATATATATATATATATATATATATATATATATATATATATATCACCCTCTTGTGAGAGAGATACGAATGCTGTAATGGTAACGTTTTACATGGACTGAGCACGATTCACTCACCCTCTCTTCGGTGAGATTTGAACGCTGCAATTATAATGTATTACATGGACTGAGCACGATTGACTCACCATCTCCTCGGTCAAATTTCAACACTGCAGTGATAACATTTGACATGGATTGAATATTATTTACTTACCCTCTCGTCGGCGAGATTTGAACGCTGCAATGATAACCCCTAACATAAACTTAAGCACGATTTACTCACTATCTCTTCAGCGAGATTTCAGCACGGCAGTGACGTTTCACAAGGATTGAACAACATTTACTTATCTTGTCTTCAACGAGATTTGAGCGCTGCAATGATAACGTTTTACGTGGATTGAGTACAATTTACTCATCATCTCTTGAGCGAAATTTGTACATTACAATGATAACGTTTTACGTGGATTTGGTACGATTTACTCACCTTCTCATCAATGAGATCTGAACACTGCAATGACAATGTTTTACATGGTTTGAGCACGATTTACTCACCCTCTCTTCAGCAAGATTTGAAGTCTGTAATGATAACGTTCTTCCTGGATTTAGTGTGAAAATAGGACTGCACGAAACATTCCCAGTATGCAGTCATTTGTAGTAAGCGATGGCATATAAGAGCAGAGATAAAATAAACTATAGTGAGAGTCCTTAAAACTTATATAGATCCCAAAAGAAAGAAACGAGATTCTGGTAATGGCGACAGTTGCACACAAAAAATGTTGGCGCACACACACACACACACACACACACACACACACACCCTGATCTAAGCCCTCGTTACAGCTGCAAAGAAAGAAGCTCCAGATGGCTCCCCCTTTCGCCTGGCGCCCATGGGCAATTGCCCCCCCCCCCTCGCGCCGACACTGCCAGGAAGGCTCCTGCACTGTACAAAATTAATCAAACATTAGGACACGACTCTGGTATAAAAGAAGGAAATAGAAGAAAATGCAATATTATGAAGGCACATTAATGTTTTAATTTACTGAACGTAAGGCCTGACATCTAAATATGTCCGGGGATAACTGAGATACATTATTTACAAAGAAATGCAGAAATAAAGTGAAACAGTTTAGAAGCAAATGCAATGAAACTTGAGCAGCCAAAAATGCGCATATATTTTAATTTAATTTAGTTTTTATTCCACTCGAGTGCCTTTACTCTTTTGGAAATGGTAAATAAAAAACGGACATAATCGACACCAAAGTGCACATCTATGTCATCACTATGTTTATTGTTTCTTTAGCAAGACTTTCTTCAAGCAAATTCTTTGATAAATACAAAATATGTTTACTTTCTCAGGAATGAATACAAAACTGACAAAGACCTTAAAGAGACTCGTGCTGTGAGGGACAGATTGCATACTAAATGCAATGAAACTATTAGAAATGACAACAAAGAGATACCTAAAAAGCATGGTTACAAGGTGTGGTTTGATCAAAGTGACGTACAATACTTTTCTACTTTGACGTTTTGTGTACAAAAATCGTATTTTAATATGTTAGTGTTACGACTAGGGGTTGTGTAATAAAAGAAAAGACTCAAACAAACTTTCAAGATTTAAAATACAAATCTTTAATTTCCTAAATCATTAAAATATTTCAACAAACAATCAAAGTGAAAGAATTAAAAGTAACTTACAGTATAGAATATCCTTAAAAGTCCTAAATTGTCTTAAAGTTCACTGTTCCGGAAGTTAATCCAAATATTCCGAATGTAGTTCCGAATGAAGTAGCCTTTACTGTGCTAATATGTTACTAAGAATTAGTTATATCCAAGTAATCCTTGCGAATCTGGAATCTCACAAGTTCTAGAAATGTTTCCGATAATTCCACAGAGCTGTATAATAATTCCGGTTGAAGACACAGTACTGAATCCTAAATGTATTTATTAATTAATAAATATCCAAGGGAATAATATCACACACTCAAAATGAATAAAATTTGTTATGACCTCTCAATCTCTGTGTAACTATGAAGAATGCCGAATACCTGCTATAATTCCTTTATACTTAGCCTTAATGCGCAGGATCGAAACAAAACCCATTCTACGTTTTAAACAAACAACTGGGTATTTCGAAATAATTTCCTTCTAGTAAACACGATTCATTCTTCGGATGTGACCTTAAACTATAATTCCTAGTCAATAAAATGTTTACTCCTAAAAGTACGAGAACTAGGTCAAAACTTCATTTCACGCGCGCGGAAAATACGTCACATGACTAAAGCTACAAGCAAATAGGTGAAATATTGATCCAAGATACCGTATGTGTACTCACGGTAAGATGACAGCTGTTAGACCAAGAACAGAGATCATAAACTAATAAACTATACCATTTTTAAAAGGAAAAATATATATAAATTCGTAACAGTTAGTAACTTTTTATTGTTCTTTCTGCACGTGGCTGGATATGTTTCTTCACCTCACGGTTCCTGTCCCAGATTTCACTTAATGCCGTTGACATTTATCTTTTTAAATTAAATAGTTTTTAGATGGTATCATTTAATGGAAAGTTCGATCATTTAAAATTAAACGTTTAACAAGTTTCTTCCTTTCTCTTATTTATTCTCAGTTAAATGATCGTGAAATATTTGATATTGTTCGTCATGTTTCCAAAAGGACAAATTTCAGACCAAAGTAGAAAAAAATAAAATATGGCTGTTTTATAACTATTCTTCATGATTACATAATTTCAAGTATCATTGTCTCTTACTAAATACTAATTGTATTGTCCTTGGTTGTCAAGAGTTGTCTTTTTATTTAACCTATCTCTTTTTCCGTTAGGTAATAACAGGAAAGGTTAGAGTAAACATTTATACATTATTATGATTTCCGTGGTTTTCTGTTTGCAATTTTCTCTAACACAAAGAGTAAATATAAACCTAATATGCACTTTTCAATACCGCTGTGGCGCAGTTTTCTCCGATAGAATCCCATATTGTCAAGTGACAATCCTTTCCACTCTCTGACAT
This sequence comes from Margaritifera margaritifera, assembly GCA_029931535.1. NCBI lineage: Eukaryota > Metazoa > Mollusca > Bivalvia > Unionida > Margaritiferidae > Margaritifera > Margaritifera margaritifera. Next base: position 493,505 of record JAQPZY010001119.1, read on the forward strand.
CCAACTGAAGAGAAATGGCACTAGTATGAGCTTGTCAAATTTGCACAGCGTTAATTGTAAATATATACTGTGCTGATATATCTGTTCTTTATCATACCGTCTAATCTATCAAATTCTGAATAGAAGGGGGTACAATAATCGATACAATCTTTTTATGCCTTCCATTGATTGCAACAATAGTTATACCAGTAAATGGTGTTTTTATCCTCGAGTAATAACTTAAGTCAACTATTAGGTATATAATTAGTGTGAACAAGTTAATTTGTGTGCTCAACGTTGAATACAGTTTGAACTTCAGTTCATCTGGTACAGATTCAAGTGTCGGTGAGAATATCGGTCGACCATTGAAAATATCACCATGAACGATTTAGACAAAAGGAAATTCAAATTTATCTGCGTTGATACAAAATAAAAAAATAAAAATGTATTTTTGCCCTAAAAATGAACATTTTAAAGGGTGGTTGCCTTATTTACAGTTACCATTTTGTTTTTGTCAACGTTTTAATCAAGAACCAAGACGATCTTTTAATGTTTTGGAGACGCAGACATTATACACATCCTATTATGGTAAAAAATCTTGGGTATATGTTATTTGTATTTACTTCGCCGTTCATGTAGTGTTAAATTTTAATGATTATTCGTATGATTAGGGGGAATCGGTGTTGGGAAGATATTTCTCAAACCGAGTTATTAGCCAATTATTATGTACAAGCGTCATTAATACTGAACAGCATTCACGGGACTTTATGGTAGCATGGATCCGTTTCGTAAAATGGCCCCTGTCAAATTTCTTAATATAAAGATTTCTCGGGATATTCACACGTATAAGTGTTTAGTAATTTTAGATAGGAACACTTCTGTATATTGGGTCTTTGGGTATTTTTTGTAGTAAGTGGCATGAAGTACCGACCTATGGCTTAGAATTATTTAGAATTGAGTACTAATCAATCATACCAATGTGAAGCAAGAAATACCATACAAGTGTAAAATTAGAGTTTCATGAATGTGTGGTCTTTTGTTTAATTAGAGGAGAATTCTTTGTTGTATTAGAACGTTTAAAAACCTTTGAAATTGACAACAACTGGTGTCACAGGGTGCTTGGAAATAGGGGAAACAGCAATCTCAAGCCAAATTCACTCAGCGTGTTCGACATTTTGTTTGTTTCGCTCTGTCTTGAGGTGAACTTATACTAGCTGCTTGTTAGCCCCGTGGCCTGTTACCCAAAAATATAACCTTGGTTCTCTATTGAAACTCCTATTAACGAATGCTCTAAGTGCTCTAAATTTGGGCAAAACAGGTAATTTTTGCTAGCCCTAACCTACTTTGAGACCTATTTTTAATATTGGTAAATAGGAACATTGATTCTAAAATATCTTTTTGTAAAAGTTCACCTGAAAATGTAGTCAAAATTATATACATGTACGCATGCAAAAAAAAAAGACATATTGCCTGGGCCACAATGACTCATTAATGAAGCCATCTTTCTTCTGGAGCCTGATAACTCTACGAGCGTGTTCCTACCCTACCAGAAACTAGAAAAAAGACAAAAAAACCCCCCCCCCCCCCCCCGAACCCCCCCCCCCACAACATAAACTTGCCAAAATAATTTTGCCTTTGATGATTAGCAATGTTAGACTAAACCAGTTTCTTTGAGTCAACTCCGCATTTATTTTCACTAATAGTATGTGACTTTATTATCGGGTACACCTATTTATACCATTTAGGTACACCTAGTTAGACCTTTTAGGCACACCTAATTATACCATTTGGGTACACCTAATTGGACCATTTAGGCCATCATAGAAGAAACCTTTCCATATTATGAACTAGACGGTAAATGGTAATTCCATGACGGGCATCTAATGTTGACGTGTAGGTCGTAGAACATTAAGAATGACTTGTAATGTGTATTGTAACAAATTATGTTTGCCAGTATAGCTCGCCACGTTTCATCCTGGATAATTTGTTGATAATCCTATCAAATCACTCTAATGGTGTTTGTATTACGGTACTAGTTTTAATCGCAGAATTTATGACAACATACTTTGCATATGCAGGTTTTCCATTAGTATTGTTAAAGAGTGCGTGTTATAATCTGATATCTCAATTACCTGCACATACAAATAACTTTCCTGATATTGATCTTTCAAGTATAAGTCTAAATGAATTTGAACTGATTTAAATTACACTTATTTAAGACCCATAAGTAGACATTCTACACTACTTGTGAATGAAGGAAAATATAATTTTGTCCTTATTAATGTGACCATTGTTTTGTGAAGATGATACTGAAAACATGTTAATGATCTGTCCTTCAGTGATGTAAGGATCATGTTGCTACTTCCATACCACACCTCCCCCTTTCTCTTTTTGAATATACTGTGATATCCTATGATGGTAACAAAAAGTTAGCTTAAGTAGGTATTAGTTGATAATTTTGGTACCATGGCAACAAGGAATTTTCAATTGTATTATTCAGTTACTGATAAAAACCCATGATCTTTGAATTTTCTTGGAAAAAATCAAAAGTGGAAACTTTTCAGGAAAGAAGCAGATGAAAAGTCTTAAAAAAAACCTACTGGTGGTCGTAAAAAGAAAAGAAAACATACCCATGTTTCATTGGACACCATTCCACTTCAGTTCAGAAGGGGTTTCTGCTATCGATCCACGTGGTTATGAGCGGTGGGTAGATTTGGTCTTAAAGAAAAATATTACAAGAGGAACAAGACAAAGAATTAAGAAAGAACATACTACATTACAGCGATCAAATGGATCGCTGGAACCCTCTAAAATATAAGATTGGGGCGAAACGTAACAGTGAAGTGGTAAATTGTAAGTGTTTACATGTTTGCATCACCACGTGCTTTTATTTAAATATCAAAAATAAGACCAATGAATATTAGAGTGATGATAAAATGTATATTTTGAATTAGATAAAAATGGACATTTGCTCGGTGATTAGTATTTCTATCGATGATTTTATTCATCTGCTCCACTATGCAGTGGCGTACTAAGGGTAAATGGCACCCGGGGCAAGAATACGAGGCCCGAATTTTTATCAGCTGATCTGGCGCCTCAAGACCTCTGGCGCCCCCCCCCCCCCCCACCCCGTTAGTACGCTACAGCCACTATGCCCACATGATGCATGCATTGCAATACCTATTTCTGGAGTGATTTTGTTTACCTGCTCCACGTGTGTTAGATGAAGACATAAGACATAAGCTTTCTCAATGTAATGTGCATATCGATCTACATGACCTGCCCGTTTTGATCTTTCATTGCAATATTCATTTGGACCTGGTCCAACCAATATAAAGTCATAGTGGCGTGCACGTAATGTGCATCATAAGAGCGAGATAAATCTGCCATACTATGCACGCATGATGCATGCACCGCAATACCTATTTCTCGAGTGGACCATGCCCCTCATAAATATTCAACAACAAGGTCAAACATTCAGGTTATTCTGGTGGACCTCTATCTTTGTGTTTGTCAGCCGATATGTAAATGAGGGGTGAATACAAATTAATGCCAACAGAACGGACACAAAAATCATATCCCTGATATTTTCTAGTCGAAATTTATTGTTATATATCGCTCGCGTTCATCTTAAAACATATCAGACAATCAGAAATTAATTACAATCGTCACTTGTGTAAAATAGAAAAACACAGCTTTTGCCTCAATAAACATAGAAACTTACATGTTGGGAAATGCTAAGGTTGTGTGCGATATAAGGATCCAAAGGTGGGAAACAGTGCTTCCTGTTAGCGACATGAAATAAGAACAAAATAAGTTTATCATGATTCAATTCTACATGCCAAGTTTTCATTTATAGACCTTGAACATTCTCGAGTCAGTAAATATAGCCAAATTATGCATTCATGTAACCATTTATAACTGTTGTTATTACGATTATCCTTCATAAAGGCCAGATCAACGATTTGATACCCTTCCCCTAGGCAAAATATGCACACATTCACATGGCATTGGTTTACATATAATAAGTAGGTTGGAGACTTTTTCTTTGTCTTACATCAAGAAAAGTCTTGCTTTAACAGATACATTGAAGAGGCCCCATGCAATGCGACTGATGCCCTACTAACGTTAAGTTAACGGTGTATTTACTGTTCACCTTTCTTGAAGAGCGGAAAAATGGCTGCTAAATGGAAAGTCTATGTGGTATTTTATTTATTACATGTAGTATGTATGATACATGCTTTATATAATCTCCATGCCAGAACAAATCTTTTTTATGTTGTATTTGTACTAAATACATTGCTTGAAAGGACCATATTATCACTGCCACTCGCGGCCGCCGCTAGAAACTGTTGATGACGTCACAAAGGCCACATAAGACTGTTTGTTTACAATGGCTGATGTGTAAGTACAACACAGTTGAAACTCGTGATTATAGTACTTCGATGGCAAACATAAATTATTTACTTACTAGTCAGACATTCGTGATGCCGAAGATAAAATAAGAACCAATGCTTTTGATTCTTTATCCAGATAAAGAATGATTAATCTGTTTTCAAGTGACAGTTCCAGCGATCCCAGTATCATTTTCTGCTTTCACTCGGGTCGGAAATCGTCTCAGACTTAAGTCCTGGTTAAGTCATTCTTGGCAAGGAAAGGCACAGTTGAATTAAAAGCAAACATAACTTGACGTTTAGTATGGTTACATTTTTGATTTTATGAAAATATTTCACTCAAACAACATTCCTGACTATAGTGTATATAGCATTGTAGTGAACACAAACCAAACTCGTGATGCAACGAACGATCTGGAGATTCTCTGATGCTTTCATATCGTTCATATGCAGAGCACACGGTATATACGCTAGATTTGTAAATTTTGAACTTGAATATTTCCATAAATACAAGTTTTTCCTAATTTGAACTTGAATATTTCCATAAATACAAGTTTTTCCTAATTTGAACTTGAATATTTCCATAAACACAAGTTTTTCCTAATTTGAACTTGAATATTTCCATAAACACAAAGTGTTTCCTAATTTGAACTTGAATATTTCTATAAACACAAAGGTTTTCCTAATTTGAACTTGAATATTTTCATAAACACAAAGTTTTTCCTAATTTGAACTTGAATATTTCCATAAACACAAAGTTGATCCTAATTTGAACTTGAATTTTTCCATAAACACAAAGTTTTTCCTAATTTGAACTTGAATATTTCCATAAACACAACGTTTTTCCTAATTTGAACTTGAATATTTCCATAAACACAAAGGTTTTCCTAATTTTGAACTTGAATATTTCCATAAACACAGTGTTTTCCTAACTTTATTTATATTTTACGGATTTATGACGTTAATATCTGTCAAATAATAAAGAGTGAACATTTTTATGGACTTTCCCTTAAATTGACGAACGTAAGATTTAATATTCACGTAGCATTAGTGCTAAAAAAATGCACTATTTCCTTCCATGTTCAAATGAATTACAGTATAATATTTCAGATAGTGACTTTAAAACTGAATAAGACCGTGAGATATTTGCTATACAAGGTTTACAAAAACATACAAAATCAGACATTGCACTTGGAGTTCTAGGTTGGACATCAGCGCAGGCCGAAGTTGAGAAGATAAAACAGATTTTGTTGTCATCTTTTGTTTACAGTATGTGTGATGCGAAACGATGTACATACAAAACTTGTATTTAACATTAGGTAAATTTACTGCATTTTGAGCGGCTACACTCTAAAACATGTCTTCATTCCACGTTAAAGAAGTTTCATTTGATACATACATTCATACACACATACATACATACATACATACATACATACATATATATATATATATATATATATATATATATATATATATATATATATATTACGCCATATTTCCATTTTATATCATTGTTTGTCTTGTTTATAAACTCCGTTTGGATTTCCTGATGGATAGCTTTCCATTAAGTCTAATCGTTACGCTTTTTCATGCAGGTGATAAGCTGGTATTTTTTTGGCTTGAAATCTAACTTGTACTTTTCTTATTTGAAGTAAGAGTACTTTCTTGATAGTTTTGCTGCCTTACTTTTTTACAGCTTTTATTTTAACGATTGATTATATGTATATACTATATTTCCCTCCACCTTTAAGACAGTATCATGCTTGCCATCTAGCTGGTTATTATTTATGTACCAAATACATTATGTAATGAATCTTTCACTGAGGGAAATATATAGTTCGATTTAGAGTCTTATATATATATATATATATATATATATATATATATATATATATATATATATATATTAATTGACCATGTCTCCTTATTTCGTATATGTAGAGTATACAAGTATTCCCGTGTTTCATTATTATTAGATATATTGTAGTAATAGTCATTGAGATTTTGTTTCATCATTATTTGAGTAATATTGATCTTTTCAATCTTAAATAAGAATGCCTTTGAATATCGAATACGGTTTGTTTTGGTTTTGCATAAGAACTTATTGTATATAAGATGTACATTGAAGAAACGGTTAAAAAAAATTCAAGTACCTACAAAAGAACTTTACTGCAAGAAGCACAAATCTGCCCCAAGTGTACCCAATAATTCGAAAGCTTTCAAGTGTAAAATTAGGATTAGAAACCTGTATTCTCTTCTCCCTGTTGCTAAAAATAGTACCATATTCAAGTATAGATCGCAATAAATCAGGCGTAATAAATGCTAAAAATAGTACCATATTCAAGTATAGATCGCAATAAATCAGGCATAATAAATGCTAAATATAGTTTCTTATTTTGAAGCGATTTCACTTAAGATTACTGGGTTATCAGTTTAATCAGCCGAAGAAACAGCTTTCCTTTAACAATGTTAACTGATTGCAACTACTTAAGTGAATGTTTAACCTACATAAGGATGGATCTTTATCAAATAGCTATGAGTGATCCATACGCCTGACACATCCTTTGTTTCAACCTGTGCTTTTACCATTTATACATATGATGATACGAAAATGTTAAGAAAATGTTACCCTTCCGGGGATTCAGTCTGCCTATTTCCATGTTCCTCGTTATCTTTTCTTATGTTCTTCTTTGTGGTATGCATTGGCTAAAACTATAGACACTGACACATAATGTATCCTGATAGTTAATTTTTCATACTTTGTTCCCATGAAGGTAAAATAAAAGGAACTTTATTTAATATATCAAATAAGTAGCTACGCTAATAACAACCAGCATTAGTTAACTTTGTCACTGAAATATACATTGTGGCTAATTTCTCTAGCCTGGAATTCAACCAGAAAATAAAAGCTTCAAATATATGTTATAAGGCTTTGATATATTGTTTTCCCGTTAGTTTACTTATTCAGTTAGTCTATTTGTATAAATTACTACTCTTGTAATTGCCTTAAGTTGGTCTCGTTTTTTTAGAATGTGTCTAAAATGAGCAAATAGCGGCTAAACTAAAGGATTTATAATAAGTAGCTACTTGTAAAAAGTAGGCTATTTGAACAGTCATGTCTGTTGACCGATTTTGTATTTTTTGGTAGATTCGCTGCGCCTCTGTACTTGCATAAATATGAGCAAATTAGATAAGGTTGATATATTTATGCCCTACTTTTTTGATCGTATGTTATCAATATTTACCCGGTACAGCTACAGTTAGAGATGTGTACTAAATCGGTACAGCTACAGTTAGAGATGTGTACTAAATCGGTACAGCTACAGTTGGAGATGTGTACTAAATCGGTACAGCTACAGTTAGAGATGTGTACTAAATCGGTACAGCTACAGTTAGAGATGTGTACTAAATCGGTACAGCTACAGTTAGAGATGTGTACTAAATCGGTACAGCTACAGTTAGAGATGTGTACTAAATCGGTACAGCTACAGTTGGAGATGTGTACTAAATCGGTACAGCTACAGTTAGAGATGTGTACTAAAACGGTACAGCTACCGTTATAGATGTGTACTAAATCGGTACAGCTACAATTAGAGATGTGTACTAAATCGGTACAGCTACAGTTAGAGATGTGTACTAAATCGGTACAGCTACAGTTGGAGATGTGTACTAAATCGGTTATAGGAGAATAAGCGTTTCATTCTTATGAATGGGCTCATTTTATTTTGGCGCTATAATCATTGACAAAATAATCATCAAAATTTGGGGTATGCAATGATTAATATGATTTGCTGTTTATAACATCATAAAATATTGCATGGATATCATGCAGACTTTTGTATATAATTTAGTACTTGTGGGCAAATTTTTCTTTTATGCCAACGTATCTTTAATTCCTGGTTTTCTTCGATACTTTGCTGTTTGTTTCCGGAGCGTATTTTGTACTTCAATGATTAAGTTGGACACATTTGTAAATTGGAGGTGTATTTCTGGATACTGTATCCGACTGGATCACGACCAGAAAACGCCTCATCTGTTACAATATTATCTTGCGAAATCCACCAAAATATTTTCAATGCACAGACGACATCTCTCTCTCTCTCTCTCTCTCTCTCTCTCTCTCTCTCTCTCTCTCTCTCTCTCTCTCTCTCTCTCAACCATTCCAATAAGGTCGAATTGTTATTCAACAGTAGCTTTCTTTGGATTTCAAATCCGATTCACGAGTTCTCTCATATAAATCTCTTTTAACCTATCATAATCTGAATAGTCGATAATTCGTCGACTGTAATAACTACTTCATAGAAAAATTGAAGGATACAGTTATTTGTACTCGACTTCGGGCTAAAAGAGGACAAGTTGTTTAGCCTATAGTAATTTTTATCGAAACCGACTGATTCATGCACAATTACCATCAAAGGAATGGTATCTGTAAAAGACAATTCGCATGTTCTGGCGACAAAAATGGTTGCACCATGACAATTGTAATAATACCTATTTGCAGACAACTGGATAGACTGAGTTTCTCCTGTTTTAGAATTCGCCTTTTCTATTACTTGGCTATTACTGTTCAAAATCAAGAGAGTAAAATTCAAGTGATTTGAAGCGTACTTTTTATGGCAGAAGTTTTCAAGAGATTACCCCCCCCCCCCCCCCCCCCCCCCCTTAAGAACCCCAAATCACCTTCGCGGCTAGCTTTGGTATCAATCTTCTGTTCCATCTTAACATAAGAAGAAAGTGAATTCCATGAAAGAAGAAACTTTAGGACTAAAATTTCTTTCAGAACATACTAGAATAGATATCGATATACATCTAGATGTAATTGCTTTTGATAAATCGCCCGTTTCTTTGCTCTGTATATTTGTAAGATAACATGGATAATGCTGAAATATGTATAGACAAAATGTAGAATGAGACAATATAGGCAATCAAAATTGAAAGTAAGAGGTCACACCAATTATGATCTATATGTTGAAGATATCCCATCAGATAGGATACAAAGTGGTGGTGGGATGACTCAACGAGTTTTAGGGATATTAATCCCCTTTTAATACCAGAACCTTTAAGTTTAAGTATAGTCAGGCCATCAGGGGTCACTCTCATGTTAAACAGGGTATAAAGTTTATGGGGCATAAGGCAAATTTAACATTAGGCAGTCATGCTGAAATGTATAGGGACAAGACTATTGTCTAAAAATTGGTCTATATATTTTCACAGGTTGAGTCTGTCTGGTTAGAAATGTAGCAGTGTAACATGTTAGGTCTGTATTGGCGGAAAATGTAACATGCAGGTCTGTCTGCCCTCGAAATAAAATGAATATTATGTCATAGGTTTATCATATGTGGGTCTGTCTGAACTCTAAAATGAAATTTAAGACTAAAATATTGCTACGTATGCTATTTAGCCAGCTTGGATTGTTCAGTTGACTGTCACTATGTTGAGTTTTTACAAAAAATAATCCAATGTCAGCCCCACATCTTTCACTCATCACTTTCTGAAGAAGGATTTGGTACGTGATAAATTTGGGGTATTAAATTTATTACATTTTTTATAACCTTACTGGCAGCCAGTTGTGTTTTTGCCAAAAATAATCCAATGTCAGGTGAAATGTTTATTCACGAGTTTTGATACAAAGTTAAAAAAAGCTTGACAAACACGCTGACCTTAGATAAAAGGTCAGTCAGTGCACTTGTTACAGAGTTTATCGCACTAAGAATAATGTTGTCTTTTTTTCTCCCTTTTCCTTTCTTTTTCTACGTGCAGTGTGTTTTGTCAGAATTTAGTGTGTTGAATAAATTCAGCACACTAAATTCTGACAAAACACTCTGCACCTAGATTTCTAGTCAAGTTATAAAATTGTATTCAGACAAAATGTAAAGTGGCTGCCCTATTTGTTTGTGTGATAAATATATTGGCATAAAAGTACATCGTACAACTTACGATGAAATTTTATGTAAAATCCAGAGAGAGAGAGAGAGAGAGAGAGAGAGAGAGAGAGAGAGAGAGAGAGAGAGAGAGAGAGAGAGAGAAAGAGAGAGATTTAATATGCATAAAGTCCACTGGTTAGAAATGACCGGAATCTTGTCGTGACCTGGGGTTTTATTTTTCAATGAGCGAACGCTATAAATTATGTCTTGATTTGTAATGTTTTTTTTTTTTTTTTTTTTTTTGTTCGCAATTCAAAATTGCCATTATGATTTCTCTCAGTACATTCATCGTCATCGTTATTTTTAAAAACTATATTAGACATTAATAAGAAACGAAATTAGTATAACCAGTCATTTTCAATAGATAGAGAAATGGGAGGATTCGTCTCTATCATTAATATCTATGTTATATAAAAAGGAAAACAACTGTGTGGAGTCTAAAACATAATCCACATGTAAATGTGTGCGTGTCTGTGTGAAACACAAAGAGAGAGAGAGAGAGAGAGAAAGAGAGAGAGAGAGAGAGAGAGAGAGATCAGTGAGGAAAGTCGACGCCATTTAGTGAAATGTAATTTCAAATGCCTACAGTATGGATAAGTCTTATTCTACAAGTTTCATTGTATATGTGTTTACCAATGAACATCTATTTGTAATCTAAAATTGTAAATTCTTAACGAGTGCTATTTAAAAAAATTATTTCCCTGGTGATGTAAACAAAACATTCTGCCTCACGGTACGGAGTTGACAGAGGGTCAGACTCAGACGATAATTCCTTTAGTCGGGGTGTATAGATATCGAGAAATAGACAGGAAATGAAAAATCTTGAGCAAATGGGGTGATGGTGTATTTTCTCGCAGTTTTTGACAATCGTAAACAATCTTTGTACGACTTGACCGCAGCATTTAATGAGTCTGTCAGTGTTTATATTTTTCATAGCACTGCCACCCAAAGATTGAGAGAGAGAGAGAGAGAGAAAGACTTGCGGTTTTCTTTTGGAATATTTCTCACAATAAGATTTACTATGAAATCGAAGCGAAGAAGCATATCACAAAATGTCCCCAGGAATGTCTTTTATTGTTGTTGTTGAGGCAATAGCGATACGTTTGTCCATCCATATGGAATTTCCTGGTAAATCATATCAAATCATATCAAAGAAGAAATATCTTGTTGAAGCGAAATAATCATTGTGGTGTATTTTCCACACAAAAAAAAAATTTAATTTAAAAAATACACCACAAAAGATCACATCCGAAGCACATCTTCTAATATGAATCCAAGTCAGTGCATATTCTAATACACTACTGCCACACACACTATAGGAAAATCTTCCTTATAAAATCTCACATGATTTAATTGCGTCAATAATATAGTCTTTCTATTTTCAAAGCGTAGTAAAAATGTTTTCACAAAAAATCCACTATTTTACTGTGTGTTTTGCAGAAAAATAGTCCAGTGTCAGCCATATTTTTCATTCATCCATTTCTTGCAAATCTATGATATGCCAGTAGCTAGTTTTTCTAAACTGATCGACTTCGGTTTACTCAAGGAGCGGACTGAACATTTTTCGCGACTCTCTCTGACGACGGCATAAAAGCAAACGAAACGAGGCAGACTGAGGTCATAAGTTGTTACACATTTTTTGTAACCAATCGGGTATCTTTGGGGAGTTTTTCTCCACTAAAAATAGTGTTTTCGCTTAGATTGAAGACACACAGTCCAAAATATTACCTATGAACTGTTTTTGAGTAGCAATATTGTGCTACATTTTTCAAACAAACGAATTTGACCTGTATTAATTTAAGATTTTTTCTGATAAAAGTTGTGGGTTTGTCTTCTTGAAAACGGCAGATCTGATGTCAATTCATTTCTTGTTCTTGTTTTTTCGCAAAGATAAAGATTGACTGTGACATTTTTTTTTCTATGATAGTTTGAAAACGGCAAAACTATAGTAACATAGCCTTCTATTTCACGTAATCAGTTGTACTAAGCAAATTTTAAGTACAGCAAGTAATTATGATATACACGTACATAGGTTCTTCTTTTGCAACATGTTCTAATAGGAATTAAAGGCTGCATTGATGAAGAAAATACACATAATATTGTCGACACACAATCTCATCATTGTAATCTCACATTATTGATTTGAGTAGATACTGCATATTGTCTCATAAAGTCGATGATATCGTCCACCAGGAGAGGTAATCCATAGGAATAAAAGTATTCCATCTTTGTCGTGCTTGGTACATTATTTTTTACATTCTGACATATTCACTTTCCCTATATGAGTAAGCTGAGACTGATGCCATTTAGGTCCAATTACATAAAGTTCAATTTCCTGTAGAGGTCAACCTTCCGTCATGCTTCCAATACTTTCACAAACAGTTTTTCCAAAAATGATTTTTTTTCCCCCCAGACTTTTGAGTAAAGGATCGCAGACATATTTTTGTGTTATTGATTACTCTAATACCCTTATTTAACTTTACGACAATGCTACCCTTTGATTTGTCCACATGATTAAAAGAATGGTTTTGTATTGTATGGTGATATTGTTAGATTTATATAATTTCTAAATATAAACGTCTCTTTTTGTAGTAAGTTGATGAAAGTGGTCTAAGCTCCTAATGTTGCTGCGTCCGTGGTGTCTAAATTCCATTTGGCAAAATCAGAAAGAGTACGAGAACCACTAAATATCTGTTCACGTCCTCCTGGAATCACACTACAATTTTGACAGTGATGAAATAATGGTTTTTTAATGTGCTTGTCGCAGCAAGATGAGCCACATAGGTGGTATGCTGGATATGGAAAGAAAGAAGGAGGGATACATTAATGTTAACATAAATGTACACGGTGGAAACCTATATAATCAGAACGCCACGTATTGGGAAAAATGTAAATTACTTTCGTTTTTTTTTCTTCTTAGCATCACTGTACTATTGTAAAAGTATTTGATTATAAATAATTTTTGGTCTAGAAGTTTTGTATCCTACGATCACGCAGTCTAAATTTATTCAAGAACATCAAATGATATAAAGAGAAATATTCAAACCTTCATGTAATAAAGTTACAATAAAAACATGCGCATTGATTAATTTCAGAAAGGAATCTGTACAGAACAATTCTAAGGGAATCTCTTTGCGGAAAATGTCTGACGGAATCGATATGGAAGGTTTTCTTATAAACATATCTAAAGACTAATAGAATACTATGATCGCACAGTCTAAATACCTAATTATTATTTTTAAAAAAAAATGATTTTTACGTAAATGTTGGAAGGGTAAAAATAAATAACGTACCATATGGTCTAGCCATGGCTAGTATGCCATTGTACGTGTTATATAAATACGTTATAGCCACTCAACGTAGTTTTTGACGTTTTAAAAAAGAAATCAATCATACCGATACATCGCTGAATTTCGTATACGATCTGTGGGTTTTCTAAATTCAACCCATCCACGGAATAAGATCCAATCTTCTTTTCTCCGTCGTAGATTTATCCATGACCTGACTTTAAGTATACATTTTATATTTGATAACCTGTGAACTTTTGCAGCATCCAGTTTATAGAACGCAATTATTACACTGTATAAAAAACAAAGAAGATCGGATTAAAATTTGGTGTACTTTTATATCAAAGTAGGGAGTTCAAGCATTTGATAGGAGTGCTTACACACTATACCCACAAACATACATATATATTATTGAAACTGCATGAGTGTAGTCTCTGAGGTAGAGGAGATCTCTATGATGACAGAAGTCGCGGCATGGCAAGGCTCATAACGCGTTCGCAGAAGAGTCTTTTCTGGCTTCAGGCTTGTTCAATTTTCTGTCTTTTTTAGAGCGTTCAGACACTTTATTTGAAAGTAGAAAGACTTTATTATTGACGTAATTCAATCATTTTAGATTTTATAAGGATCGAGTTTCCTATAGTGTGTGTGACAATAGTGTATTAGAATATGCACTGACTTGAATTCCTATTAGAACAATTGTTTTGTGGAGTGAACTTTTGTGATATATTTTTGTATTTTTGAAATTTATATTTTTATTCTTGAAAATACACCACAAGGGTTATTGCGCCTCAAGATGATACTTCTTTACAACGTGTGGTGTGTGCTGGGTTAATGACTAAATTTCTTTGATATGATTTTCTCAAGTGGACTTTCTGTGAAATGCTTGTAATATTAATTTCATTGTAAATCTTATTGTGGAAAATATCCTCTTTCTGTAGATCTTTTTTCTGTTTGCTTTCAGCATGAATAAAAGATGCACAAACACACACATATATTTTATAATTTCTCTCTCTCTCTCTCTCTCTCTCTCTCTCTCTGTCTCTCTCTCTCTCTCTCTCTCTCTCTCTCTCTCTCTCTCTCTCTCAACACATTAAAAGCTACGGTAAAATCCTGCAACGCTTGTCTGCGACTGGCAAAAACCGCGATGAATAAAACGAGAAAATACACCATCACCCTTTTGCTCAAGATTTGTGATCTCCCGTCTATTTCTCGATTTCTATGGACTCTCTTTTGTGAAACCTTTTCAAAACTTTATGAATTGTAGAACGTGATATTCCAGTTATTTCAGATATTATTTCTACCACAAAAATCTTTGTTTTTTCAACTAACTTAATTATCGTCTGCGTCTGACCTTCTGTCAACTCCGGACCGTGAGGTAGAATGATTTGTTTGCATCACTAGGGAAGTCAATTAGTTGTTTGCCAAAAATAGCACTCATTAAACATTTACAATTTCAGACTACAGTCAAGATGTTCATTGGTAAACACATATAAAATGAAGTTTGTAGAATAAGGCTTTATACATACGCTGACATTTGAAATTATATTTAACTAAATGACGTCGATCTCTCTCTCTCTCTATTTCACACACAGACACACACATACGATGACATATGAATTATGTTGTAGACTCCACACAGTCGTGTTTTTTTATATAAAACATATGTATTGATCATAGAGACGAATCCTCCCATTTTCCAATTTATTGAGAATGACTGGTTAGACTATTTTCGTTCCTTATTAATGTCTAATAGAGTTTTTAAAAATATGGACGATGGAGTAGTAAGTGATAAGTCGGATCTCATCACAGTGGATCTTCACTCGTTCCAAATCCTTCGGATTTGTCACTTCGATCAGATCCGCTGTGCCGAGATCGCGCCTTCTAACACTTACTACTGTGGAATGTTACCCAACTTGTTATAGTATCCGGTAACTAGAAGAAAGTTGTCATTGTAATCATTGAATAGCAATCTTCTTCCCCCCCCCCGTCTATACATAATCCTTATCTCTAATTGAAAATTATTATTATTTATTCGCCTTCCCCTATAGTATAGTTTACATAAAATTTACATTAGTGTTTTAGTCATTGTCTTCCCCTATAGTATAGTTTAGATAAAACTTACTCCTATAGTATAGTTTAGATAAAAATGATTATTAACCGAAAATTATATCAAGAACATTTTCTGATTCATTATCGTTGACATCGTCAATGTGATCATATCCAAATGCAAATGTAGTAATACCATCATAACAAATTCTTTTATCATCAAAATTACACAATCCAGATTTATTGATTGCGTTTGTTTTAATCTTATGTTTGGTAGAGTTTATTGTTGTCATTGATACATGATTATGTTCACCATCTAACGCATTAAGATAATCATCAAATGATACATGCTTATCCACTACAGTTTTTACAATTCCTTTAGCTTTTTTCTTTACTTTATCATCATTGGTTTTTATGCTGTACATTTTAGATCTTAATCCAACGAATTCTTTGATCGGGGTGAAGTTAGTTTCATCTTTAAATTTACCAATTACCTTTTTATTTTCATCGTTTTTAAACGGACTACTATTAGGGTAGTCTGATAGATCAAATAGCGCTTTGTTGTCATAGATGTCTTGATATAAATCTTCAGCTTCAACGTGATAACAGAGAGAGTCTGTGTCGCTAAATAATAATTCTGAGTTTGGGTATTTATTTTTAAAATAATCGTAATGAAACTCATATATTAATATCTTTGATATATCTAATATAGCAGATCCAATATAAATTGGTTTGTTTAGTTTTAGTTCGGTTTTACGTTTATGCACCGCTACCAGGTTTTCTTTGAAAATCTTCATTGATACAAATGTGTCTTCGGCTAGAACTTTATCTCGTCGTGCCGGATTATTGATTAATTCTATATTTCGGCGCTTTCTTATATTTTCCATTGTTTTACCAAATACTGAATTGTTCATCAACTTGA
Organism: Margaritifera margaritifera; assembly: GCA_029931535.1. NCBI lineage: Eukaryota > Metazoa > Mollusca > Bivalvia > Unionida > Margaritiferidae > Margaritifera > Margaritifera margaritifera. Next base: position 510,060 of record JAQPZY010001119.1, read on the forward strand.
AAAAGTCTTTCTCAGATTCAGTTGTCGCTGCTGTTCTTTTACTTGTGTTAAAGTCGATATATTCTTTGAGCCAACAAGTTTGTCTAAATTTTAGTGCACGATGGACATATGTTATTACAATACCGTGATCAACTGCTTGTTTTAGTGCTCGATGATGAATAATGTATCGAGTTTTACTCATTAAATTGGGTACAAGTTTATATGTTACATTTTTACCTAGATTATATTTTACTTTTAGATCGCGTTGTTTCTGAGATATCATATCATCGGTGATTAATAGTTGTTCCGCGCAGAAAGGATAATCATTATGTAATTTATGTAGATGACTGGGATACATTAGATCGACTTCAACAAAATATCCTACGTCTTCTGGTATTTTTTTACTCGTTTCTTTTAGATATTGGTCTTCTGTTATCCAATGGAATCCATCAACAGGCATCGGCTGTGACATTGCCCAACCATAAAGATTATTTGAATCTAAATATGTGATATAACTTGATGGCGCACTTGCATCATAATCTTTTAAGTATTTGTTATTGGCGACTGCGTGCTTTTTAATAATTACACTTATTCCGCCGCGTATTGATTTTTCTATAAAGTAAAACATGGTTGGATCTGTCAACAATTTTAGATTTACTTTGGTTAGTTTTAATGCTGCGTCCCAATATAATCCTGGTGATGAGTAATACCAACAAGGATCAAGTTTGTAGTAGTTTAAACATGTAGATCTAAATTCCTCGAAAATGTCAGCTAATAATAGAACATCTGTTTTAAGATACACATCGTGGTAATCGCCTAGTGTTTTACAATTTAGCGTTGACCATACTTTATGCGCGTGTTTGTAATCGTCGTCGGATATTTGTTAAAATTTTTAGTTTGGAATAGAATTTATCATGTAGTGGAAGACATGTTTCATCGAATTTATTCCAATCGTCCATGTACTCGTAAGGATGAATTCCTTTGTTTTTTAGTATATTACTGTTCTCCATGAAATGTTGATCTAGATGAGTAAATTTACTACATCCTTTTGCTAGTACATCAAGTGATGCAGGTTTAAACTGTAAACTATCAATAAATTGCAGAGGCCCTATTGTGACAGACATATACTTTTCATCGGTGTTTGCGATGCAACTGATTTTTTTATCACGAAGATTAACATTATCAAAGGCGCTGACGATGATATGTGAATCATAACCTCTCAAATTGTGGAATATTATTGGAATGAACTCTGGACATTTAAAATGTAAATTACATTTATCATGTGCTGGTCCACGGTATTCTCCGGTAACATGACAATGATCTCTTACTTTGTAATTTGTTGCTGACAAATATGACATATATTTGATAGATTAAATTCTTCTTCTTGTTGCTGTGTTAGCGGTATCATTTTTTTTAGGTCGTTTGTACATCAATCGTATGTTATTTGCTTCATTCATCAAGTTTGATAATAACCATTCCGCCGGATTATTGCCGCGATATAATTTAATATCTTTTGAAAGATTTGGATTTACACATACAACTTTGTAGGCAACACCACAGGGGACATGATTTTGTATCGCAGTTGTTGATGATATTTTAGGATCATTTAATGCTAATTCGATTGGTATTAGTAATGATTCAAAGTCGGCGTAAATAACATATGGAATTTTCAGTTGTTTGTTTTATTTGCTGAAACTTAATGATTCTTTACCTTTTTCTGGTAGTTTTACTCGCTGAACTTCTACGCAGTAATCGAGATGTTTTATTAACGTATCCTCTGATTGACATCCGTGTAAACATTTATAACAGAAATACATTTTAGATTTGTGTTTGTTATATTGTGACGCAACTAGGCCATCAAAGTTTTTGATATAAGAATAATGTTCTTTGTAATAAAGCAAATTAATTGTATTTTATGATACCGTTTTACTTATCAACCTTGGATAATATTTTATTTTATTATCAGATTCTTCAAGACCAAACACATTAACGCTGATCCCATTGAGTTTTTCAAATTTTCCAATCTGTGATTCAGCAACAGGAAACTCAATTTCAGTAAAATTTAATGAATTTTCATGTTGTTTGTAATGCGATCCTCTGTTTGGATTTCTTTCAGGAGTGTAGCACGCAGATAGAATCGCCCATTGGAAACATTTGTTGTCATTATTTTTTACATTTATCACACATTTACTGTTATTAGTTTTTTCTGGTAGTTCTACATACGATTTTCCTCTTAACGGTTTAAATTGATGCGTGTGAATACAAATAGATTGTATTCGTTGTAATGTCCACGCAGAACCTGATGAAACATATTCCGCTATTTTGTTCTCAATTTCACTGAAAATTATTTTTGTTATTATTTTCTTTAAATCTGATCCGAGCAAAGCAATTTTTGATTTTGATGAGATGAATGCTTCAATTTTATTATGATCGATTGCCATTGCTTTTTCGAATATTACTTTGTATTGCACTAAAAATTTGATACTCAAGTGTTTTGCTCGTTCTTGTATTATTGTCGGCGATATTATATCATATAATTTTGATGGTGATAATTACACGATTTTATCATTCAAATCAATCTGCTACGAATACGAATTATCAAATCCGGCAAATGCCGATGCAATTTTCTTAACATGTGTTGCTTTCCGCATCATTATATATATATTATTAGATTGTTTCTCTAATTGATATTTTATTATACTTTAACATGATAACATCGCGGTAAACACAACAGTCAATTAGATATATAATTATTGAAGTATTATATATATAATGCAGTATTCTATGATTCCCGATTACGATGAACTTAATACACCTTGCGCTCATCCCGAATTTGATGGATTTTATGGAACAATGGCGGGTTTAGTTTCCTGTGATGATGAAATTTATCTAGAAATTGTTACAACACCAGCAGGGTATAAAATTATCTGTGATGAGACGGAGATGTTCGTTAAAGATTTCATTTATACTTGTTTTATCGATGAGATTCCTGCAGGATATCGAGTTTATCATGTTAATGGCTCGGTTATGGATAATAATGTTGATAATTTAGGATTGCAAGATGAATATCAACAAAATCCAGTCTATAAAAATTATGAAGCAAATGATGGAGGAATGATTAGGCATGTAAGAACAAAAAAAGTTGTTGGTAATATAAACTGCCATGGTTATTTACAGTTTAGTGTTCTAAATCATCCAACTAAATCTGTTAAATCTCATAGATTTATTTATGAAGTTTTCAATGATATTATTCCATCAAAATTAGTCATAGACCACCTAAACAAGATAAAAGCAGATAATCGCCTTGAAAACTTAGATTTAGTTTCGCAAAGAGAAAACTCAAGACGAGGAGACAACGCTAACCAAACTAGCTTTGGTAAGCCAGCGCGTCCAGTAATATCATCAGATGAGGAAACAGAAGAACATCTACAATTTAAATCCACAAATGCCGCAGGTAAACATTTTAATATTCACCCACAATCTGTGAAACGTGTCGCTGATGGAACTCAAAGATCAGCAATTTCCAAGAAATTACAACGTAAAATTAAGTTTGAATATGTTTAACCTGTCTTAAGTATTCTTATGAGTTCATTCTTCAAGATGCAGTTATGCACGTAAAGCATTATTGTGTCGATGTTCCAATCAACTACTACGCTTTCAAGTTCATTAAATATTTTTAGCTCATTAGACGTTAGTAAAATATTATTTTTTTCTGCTCCAATTTTATTGCTTAATTTATTTATTTGTATTATAACGCTTCCTTGAGTATCATTGTTTGAGAAACAGAATCTTATTGCGCGTTCCAAATCGGGCATGTTTTCAATAAATCCTTTATAATGATATCTTATTGTCGTCATGATTGATTGATTATATAATAATTAATTAGATAAAATTGTGTTTTATATAATAATGTTGGCAAAATTAAGATTACTTCTTAATACTACTGATTGCAATGATAAATCAACTAACAACCACAAACACATTTCAATTACAAATAATGTTGTTAATACACGATCGACGAATCGGTTTTTAACCGATCAAACCGATCAACTCGATTATCGATGGATCAATGATAATGTTCCAACATACGATTTAGAACCAGGTGAGGTCGTCGACGAATACGACGCTGTTACAGTTTTTGATTATCGGCCTTACCACAATTTTAGAAAGAAAACAAAATACAACGCGAAGTATCATGTAATTAAAAAAACGATTAAATTTAATTTTACACCAGAAGAACGTGAAGAATTTCAACGAAAACTAAATTTTTTTTAAATGTTAAGATTCCAGGTCGTAAAAAGAATATTAAATTTGATTATATTTTTGTTAAGATTTTTGAATTATTAAACATTGACGAACAACGACGTCGTGAATTAATGAGTTTATGCCAGCCTGTTAAGTGCAAGTATATTTTAAATAATTATATTAGAATCTGTTGTGAAATGCACTGGTTTGATTCGTCGATCGAGTTGGTATCCAACTATTAAAAGAGTCACCGTAACCGCGCCATTTTACCAACGATTTATTACCACGTTGTTTTATTACTTTTTCAATTACAAACACATCTTGATCTGTTCGTTGCAGTTCTTGTTCATAAAAACTTCCTGTTATTGGCTCATCATTTAAGTCTTGTAATTTGTAGGTTACAGGAATAGTTGTTAGTATCTCGCTGACAACAAATACTTCTTCGCTCCAATTTGGGGTAAAACCTTTTTCAAATTGTTTTTTAGATAATGAAATTCTAACACGATCTCCAACATTAAATTTATGTTTTCGATACAGGTTTTCATTAGCTAGTATTGGATCGGACAGTGCTTCAACAGGTGTTATTTTTGTTGATCGATTTTTTGTATTATTATAGTCGGATACGATTTGTGGTAAAACAATAACGTATCTGCGTGTGTCATTAGCGGTCATCCATTTGTACAATTTTTCTTTGATTGTTTTATTGAATCGTTCAACAATTACACTTTTACCCTCATTTCAGTCGTATACTTTTTAATATTATGTTGTTTTAACCAGGCTTCAAATTGCTTGTTGTAAAATTCAACTCCATGATCGGTCCATATTTTGTTTGGTTGCCGCTCACTATTTGCAATAATTTTACTAAACGCTGATGTTATTGTTGTACCCATTTTATTTTTTATTGGTTCGATAAAAGCGAATCGACGTTGAATATCTACCACAGTTAATAAAAATTTATTACCATCGTTATCGTCAGCGTGCGCGGACATATCTGCAAGATCAACCGCCCATGTATCGTCGACGGCGTTTACGACCACGCGACGTCGTTGAAACTTTTTTTTTTTGGTTTATGAAGCTCAGCGGCAAGTTTACTGAGCTGATCGGTTTTTAACCGATTCATTGATTGCCCAGGCTCTCCAAGCCAGTCTTGACCAAGACCAAGTTTATATTTTGCTCCGATTACTCCGCGGACAAATAATTTATCAGCTCGTTCTCTTATATTTTTTGGTTGTATTTCTCTGAGTTCGTCTAACATTTTTTTTGTCACACATGTGTTTGTCTCCAACGTTATCGCGATAACATATATCATGTCTCATAGCTGTGGCATCAACTTGATTGTATGGTTCTTGTCCTGGTAACGGTTGATCATTGCTGTCAAGTTGAGTCTCTAATGGATTCCAAGGTCCAGTGTATTTATGTCCAGGTAGTGTCCAACCGCCTTTAGGTCGCGGCAATTTTCCGATCAATTTATGTATATCGATTGCTCCACCAACAATTTTATTTTTTTTGACATTTTTTGCAGTAAACGTGTACTGCATTACCTTCCACACAAATACATTTATGTGATGGCGCGCCGTTAACTCTACACTTACAATTCATTATTGATTAATCGTCGATAATATCATTGACGTACTCACTTAACGCAAGATCAACCAGATTATTATTACCGCTGCCAATTACTTTGCTCGATCGTTGACTACTAATAAAAGTACTCTTTTTTCCACCACATACTTCACATACACTTTTTATCACTGTTCGATTATTCTTTGTTGTTGTTGTTGCCTCATTATTGCTTTCTGTTTTAGCTTTACACTTGAGACAGTAAGTTAACATTATACAATAATCGATTAGATAATAATTGATTAGATAATTAATCGACCACGGTCGATCATTTGATTGGATTTATTATAATTAATCGACGAATCGATTTTTAACCGATCAGGTCGATCATTTATAAAATTTATTAAACATTTTCATACAAATTATATCATTGTTCACCGTTGGGTTTGGATCAAATTGTAAAATAAAATCAACAAATGATTTTTTTAAGTTCAGCCACCGTATAAATAGTATACAATAATAACCACATGTGTTTGTTTCATCTGGTTGAATTTGCTTTGACGAGTAATCAATCGAACATGTTTGTCCACGACTTTTAATATATTTTTTAACAGCATCGCTAGGTGGAATGCCGTATGAATCAAAATAATTGTTACCGTGTAATGCAACCCAATGTGTTCCTGATCCGTCTTTGAAATCTTGTATGTTCACGATCGCTGATTGACTATCAATTAATGAACCGGCAATCGGCAATCGAGCACGCTCGATCAGCGAATCGGTTAAAAACCGATCAGCTCGATCAGGTCGATCAAGCTGGTCTTTGTTAAACACTCCAATAAAGTTTTTATTATTTTTTAAATAGTCCATAATTTCAAAGTTGCTTAACGGTGGTATATATTTATTTACCTTCTTCGCCTTCGTCGTATTCCGTATCCTGCTCTTCTTGTTCCTGGCAGAGTCATCCCGTGGCCTTTTCGTGCTCGTCTTTTTTTAATACCTCGGCCGATTCCTAGTAAATTTGGTAGCAGTGAACCAGCAATTCCTGCCAGTAACGGTCCAATAAATCCACCCCGTCGTTTCATACCACCAGTAGCTCGTCTCGGTCTTCTAATCATTGTATATATAATCGATTACATAAAAATTTAGTGGACGAATCGGCAATCGAGCGTGCTCGATCAGCGATTGATCTTACGGATTAACACCGGCATCGTTTAATACCCATTCCGTAAACTGGTTTACGTACACGTCGACGCAGAATTCCTCGTCCCGATGTTGCTTTTTCCGCTGCTCCAGATATTGCTCCAGTTGCCGCTGCAACACCTAGTGTTCCTAGTAGTGGTAATATTTTTGGCAATAAAGTTTTTGCTGCTGTGGCGATGAAACTACCAATTGATCCGCCTTTTAATCTGCTTTTAGTGGATCGAGTGGCTGATTTAGTGGATCGAGTGGATCGAGTTCGTTTATAAATTTTACGGGTCATTATACAATAAGCAATTTTATAAAAATTCACTTTTTAATCCGCGAATCAATCCTTGATTGATCACAGCGGATCGCGCCGATGATTTACACTTTGATTGACATTTTACCGTTGAGAGCGTCAAGAACGACGTATCTATCAGATGTAATTAACGCATAAACGTTGTACCCGACTCCAGCATATCCACCGGTTGTAGCAACTCCACCAAACACTTTACCGCCAGCAGCATTAGCAGCTGTTGCAGCGGCGCCATAACTCGCATTATTAAGATTCCATTGAATTTCAATGTCAGCTGGTGTGCCTATTAATCGTTCTGAGTGTGTTGTTAGATCGAAGTGAAATATAGGATATAATCGCGCGAATTCATCGACAGATATTTGAGATCCATCGGCGGTATCTTGATACTTTTGCATGGCTTCCATCAACGTGAAGTAAGCGCGAGAAACGTTTCTGGTGGCTGGATTAAAATTACATTCTAGAGCTCGTTCGGGATATTGTCTTGAGGCCATTCTAACGACGATTCGCTCGACAAACATGTGATCAAAAATCATATTATTTTCAAGTTGATTATCGTTTCGGTCAAGTATTTGAAATACCACGAAGATGTGTCGCGGCAATCGTTCTGATGGAACGGTATCTATTCGCCATGTACCACTGGCGCTGTTTCCTGGCATTCCGTGTTCATATGTCCGCCATTGTTCAAAGTATAGTCTTCGCGTGTAAGATGTTAACGCTTCCTCAAGTTCTAATGATATTAATGTTGATGGTACAACCTTTGGCATCCACAGTGATACGTAGCTGATGATAAATCTACCGTCGTGAACACCGGCAACGTCTTTCAATACTGTATTGTTAGCTGTGTTAACTCTTAATTCGATGCGATGTCTCATACTTCGAACCACGGAAGTAACGTCCTTGCAAAAACCGAATACCGAACTAAGCGGGAGAAGTATAGTCACCTTTCTACTTTCTGATGTTAATGTGCGACGCCTAGCATAACCTTCGTTATAATGTTGTTGTCTAAGGTTTGCTGCAGCTCCACTAATTGAACCAGCAATATCTCCCACAGCATTATTGGCTGGAGCAGTAAGAAGAATATTATTATTATTATTAATAGCAGCACCAACACCAGTTCTAAACTCAGATGGAACAGCACTTCCACTGGCGCCATCCTTCATCCAGAACATGTTTATTGAGGTTGATCGTGAATAGTCTTCGGAAAAACTTATCAAGTTCATTATCGTGCTGGCCATTGGAAGATGTCGTATATGCTCGATCTCATTATCATTGATGATATATTTTGCTTCCGAGAACAAAGACCATCCATTGTTCACCAGTGAAATATTATCACCTGCTACAAATGCCACAGGAGCTGCTGGTGCTGCCACATCCATTAGTCGCCCACGGACCTCGATGTATCCTTTATGTGGCAGAAGGTAAAGATCTTCATCACGAGTTCTTAAAATAAGCGTCCCAGTTTTATCCACAACATTGGGTTGGTCTTCCTGGTATTCAATGTATTCGAATTCTGTAGCTGAGTTATCGACATCGTAAACGTCGTTGATATTAAGATAAGATCTGATAGACATTTATTTATTTTGATTATATAAAAATTATCGTTAATCAACAATCCGTTTTTAACGGGTCGTCGATCGTTGAATCGTGAATTAACAAATCAATCAATAAAAAACTGGATATTGCACAATCTCGTTTGCTCGTGGTTTAAATTCCTCAGCAGTTTTTTTCATTGCTCGCTCTATTTCCGGTGTTGGCGCAATGTTTTTTATTACCTGATTGATCTGTTTTTGTGTAAGCGGCAACTGATTCGCTGATCGAGAGTGCTCGATCACTGATTGGTTGCTGACCAATTGTGGTGTTCCTCGAATTTTATCGGCGATCTTTTGCCCGACTGCTGTTCCAGCCGCAGATGATGCATTTGTAACCAACGCCTTTGCAGCGTCTGCGGCAAGTGGCGCGGCTTTTGCAGCAATCTTTGGTGCGGCTTTTACAGCTGTTTTTCCAATAAAACTAAATAAATTACCCCAAAAACCGCCTCCGATTCTTTTTGTCTCGTAAATCGCGATTGGACGCACTCGAAATTTTAGTCCTGGTTTTATTGGAACGATATCTGAGTATACCCCTCCAAGAAATCCTCCAATAATTTTTTTGTTCATGATTTTACGTCGCTGCATCTTATGCAATTGCCCCACATAATTTTTAATCGACGCATCGGTCATAGACCGATCAAATCGAACGCGTTCGATCGATTAGATAGATCTCGAGACATCTATGATGTCTTGCGCAGATGTAAAAAATACGTCACTTGTTCGTTATTAAAATCTAATTGTCGACCGGATTGATCTGTAACTGACATTGTAATATCAGCGATTCGGTCTTTAACGTTAAGCGGATAATAGATGACTTGCCGCGGATTAACCACCAACAATGACCCAGGAGGAACATCGGGAATAAATGAGTAAATTGTTTGACCGCGACTGCCTTTAGCTGTATGAGATCCGTAGATGAGCGAGCAGTTGATCAAAATCGAATTAACCTCGGATATGTTTACTGAAGATTCTCCGGTGATTATTACATCGCCGTCAGTCACAGAACCGTATGTTTGTTTGGCAAAACCAAACATCGTGCCTATCGTCGCTGTTAAATCAAAATTAACGCGAAGATTATTTTTTAGTTCTAACACCGAACGCATCGTATTATAATTTCCAATTAAATTAAAGTCGTCGCTGTTAAATCCGAGTTCGCCAATCTTGCCGCAAATGTATTTCTTGACATCTTCGATGTTATAGGCGCCAGGTGGTACTACAATCGTATTGGTGACACCACCAGTAATAATATCTAATTGATCGTTTACATTTTTTTTGATGTTGTAAAACGAGTGCCACATTGTCGCGGATATCAGTCCGAGCTCGTAGTTGTAGTCGGGATCTAGTTCAATAGCGGGAAAATATGATAATTTAAAATTAGCTCTGTTTTGCGATGTTACAGTAGAGTCCATAAGTAAAGTTACTGCAGACATTTTATATATAATTGATTTTATATAGAATTAATTGATCATAGACGAATCGGTCTGATCGAGTACGCTCGATTGCCGATCACCGATTACCAACCGCAAATTTTTTTATAAGATTTTTATACTCAGACGATGTAATGTGTTTGACACTCCGGAGATAATCTAATATTTCAACAATTTCATTATCAATTTCCACGCCGAAATTACCAGCCCGCTTTGACGCCGCAAGTACCGTTAATCTGTTTATAACATCGTGTATACTTTTAAAAATTTTAATACCAGATCCTGATTGTAATTTATCACTGATCGACGAATCAGCAGTCGGCAATCGAGCATGCTCGATCCGGCGTGCTCGATCAGTTGAAAAGCAATCAGCTATCGGCGATCGGGCTGATCGAGCAAGCTCGATTGCTGATTGAGCACGCTCGAGTTTATCGGTCAAAGATTGATTCGCTGATTCGTCGATCAGGCGTGCTCGATCAGCAATCGGCAATCGATCAGGTCGATCAGCAATCGGCGATCGAGCGTGCTTAATTAGGCTTGCTCGATCAGGTTGATCAGGTTGATTATAGTCATAACCAGGTAGCTCGTCAAACAATGATATATCACGTTCTCGCCGCTCACGTTCTGGTCGTTCCTCCTCCGATAACTGTTTAAACGTTTCTTTGTACACATTACGTTCGTGTAAATGATACTTATGTAATGCTTTTAGTTCTTCATTGTTAGGATTTTTTCTTACAGTTTTACCTCTTGATCTATTTTTACCAGCTAATCTTTTTAGTGTATCATCCCTATCACGCGGATCAATATTTGCAGCCACCTTTTTAAAATGTGCATCAACTTCTGGTGTAATTATATACTTTCCATCGTGGCGCGTTACTACTGCGACAGGACCGGCGACTGGTTGCACTGCGGCAGGAGTTAACAATGTCTTTATTTCTGTAAGCGTTTCCTGAGTTGGTGTTAGGCCGCGAGAAATTGCTGTCATTATATCCATTGTCTGTTTCTGACCGTGTTCGGTGGTAAATGTACCAATAAAAGATTTTCGAATTGGTTCGAGCAGTCGTAGCATAGACTCTTCTTGACTTTGTTCATTCCATCGCGACGTCTGAAATAATCGATTATTTTTTTTTAAATCTCAGCAAGTTGTCTTAAAATATTAATTCGATCTTTATTACTATTAACTTTTTCCAAATAATATTGTTCAGGACCGGTCTCTCGTTTCATTATGTAATTATAATCATTGTCGTTGATAATTATTGTTGTTAACAATCACTGTTGTTGACAGTTAAAATCGTTTGTTAAACTCGGTATTAATCCTTTTTAAAAATGTTTCAAGTTGTCTATTTCGAGCGTCAATCATAAAATTAGGGCCATATGTTGTGTAACTTGCTCCGGTGATTTCCAAATCATTGATTGTGTTCAAACGTAACTTTTTAAGTTCATTAGTATCAATACCAGAGAGATCAACTCCCATTAGGTGATTTACATTCACTTTTAAATTTAAATCGTTTAGCGTTGGTTTTGTTGGTTTTCTCATTTGAGATTCTAGTGTTTGTTCTTGTATGTCTGATTGCTGTTGTTGTGATTGTTGTGGTATTGGTATTGGCTGTGGTTGGTGTGGCATGTTTAATGATTGTTGTGGTATTGGTAATGATGGAGGTATGTGCGGTATGTTTAATGATTGTTGTGGTATTGGTAATGATGGAGGTATGTGCGGTATGTTTAATGATTGTTGTGGTATTGGTAATGATGGAGGTATGTGTGGTATGTTTAATGATTGTTGTGGTATTGGTAATGATGGAGGTATGTGCGGTATGTTTAATGATTGTTGTGGTATTGGTAATGATGGAGGTATGTGCGGTATGTTTAATGATTGTTGTGGTATTGGTAATGATGGAGGTGTGTGCGGTATGTTTAATTGTTGTTGTGATGGTTGTAGTGGTGGTTGTCCTAAAAACGGTGGTGGTTGTAGTGGTCTTCGTGGTGGTTGTGGTTGTTGTTGTTGTTGTTGACGTCGCTTGTAATGTTCTTGTCTTTTTATTTCTTGGTCTTCGTCTATTCGTTTTTGTTTTTGCGTTTGTTGCGGTTGTTGTTCTAGTTTTCTATAATGTTCTTGTATTTGTGCGTCTGATGGTGGCGGTTGTCCTAAAAACGGTGATGGTTCCGATGAATGTTGTCGTTCTGGTAGTGGTCGTCGTTCTGGTTGTAGTGGTGGTCGTGATGGTAGTGGTGGTGGTTGTTCCTGTGTGTCTGATTGCTGTTGTTGTTGTTGACGTTGTTTTTCCAGTCGTTCTAGTTCTAGTTCAATTTCTAGTTCAAGTTGTTGATCAAGTCGTTGTTTTTGACGTTGTTTTTGTTGTTCAATTTCTTGGTCTAGTTTAAGTTGTTTTTGTTGTTGTTCAAGTTTTTCTTTTAGTTCAAGTAGTTCTTTTAGTTGTTGTTTTTGTAGTCGTTTTGTTTTTTGTTTTTCTAGTTCAAGTTGTTTTTCTTGTTTTTGTTGATGTTTTTCTAGTCGTTTGTCTATTGCAGGTTTTGCTTGTTTTAGTTGTTGTTTTTCTAGTTCAAAATCAATTTGTTGGTCTAGTTGTAGTTGTCGTCGTTGTTGCGCAAGTTGTTGTTGTTGTTGTTGTTGTTTTTCCAGTTTTTCTAGTTCTTGGTCTAGTTGTTGATCAAGTCGTTGTTGTTGCGCAAGTAGTTTTTGTTGTTGTTTTAGTATTTGGTTTGTTGTTATAGCTGTTGATTGTTGTATATCACCTGGTGGATGCACTGATGACTGTTCAACGGGTTGTAATGATTCTTGAGCTTGTTGGGGTTCTAGACTTGATATTTGTTGCACATAATCTATTGGTGTTATCATTTGTTGCACATCTGTTGGTGTTATTATTTGTTGTTGTTGTTCCAGTTTTTGTTTCGCTGCTTCAAGTTCTTTGTCTCGTTTTTCCAGTTCTCGTTTCGCTGCTTCCAGTTCTTTTTCTCGTTTTTCCAGTTTTAGTTTTTCCATTTTTTCTAGTCGTTGTTGTTTTAGTTTTTCCATTTTTTCTAGTCGTTGTTGTTTTAGTTTTTCCAGGTTTTCTAGTCGTTGTTGTTGCGCAAGTAGTTTTTGTTGTTGTTTTAGTATTTGGTCTGTTGATTGTTGTATATCACCTGGTGGATGCACTGATGACTGTTCAACAGGTTGTAATGATTCTTGAGCTTGTTGGGTTTTTATACTTGATATTTGTTGCACATGATCTATTGGTGTTATCATTTGTTGCACATCTATTGGTGTTATTATTTGTTGTTGTTGTTCCAGTTCTCGTTTCGCTGCTTCAAGTTGTTTTTGTTTTTCCAGTTTTAGTTTTTCCATTTTTTCTAGTCGTTGTTGTTTTAGTTTTTCCATTTTTTCTAGTCGTTGTTGTTTTAGTTTTTCCAGGTTTTCTAGTCGTTGTTGTTGCGCAAGTAGTTTTTGTTGTTGTTTTAGTATTTGGTCTGTTGATATAGCTGTTGATTGTTGTATATCACCTGGTAAATGCACTGATGACCATTCAACGGGTTGTAATGATTCTTGAGTTTGTTGGGGTTTTAGACTTGATATTTGTTGCACATGATCTATTGGTGTTATCATTTGTTGCACATCTGTTGGTGTTATTATTTGTTGTTGTTCTGGTTCTCGTTTCGCTGCTTCCAGTTTTTCTTTTTCTTGCAGCAATCTTTCCATTTGTTGGTCCAGTTCTTCTTGTTCTTGGTACCATTTTTTCAGTTCTTCTTGTTCTTGGTACCATTTTTTCAGGTATATTTTTTCTTGCTGTGTCAATCCTTCTTGTTCCAGTTCTTGGTCTTGGTCTTGGTCTTGGTCCAGTTCTTCTGGTTTCAATGCTTCCAGTTCTTTTTGTTCCTGTGCTTCTCGTTCCAGTTCTTGATATTGCAGCCATTGTTTTCGGTCTTCTTCATCACGTTGTAACATTTGTTGTTTTCTCAGTTCTTGGTCTTGGTCTTGATCAAATATATTACGAATATATTCCTCATAACCATCGTCACCGCCATCATCACCGCCATCATCGCCATCATCGCCATCACCATCATCACTCGGGATAATACTTAATCCAAAAGGATAAGGTGGCTTTGTTGCTAGTATCTCACGTATCTCATCAATTGTTTGTTTGGTTGGTTTAAATCCGTGAGAAATCGCTGTTGCTACATCAATTCCTTTGTCTTCAGTATCAGCATGTAATATAGATTTATCAAGAGAACCAATCAAAAACTTTCTAATTGGTTTTAAAAATCTCAGCAGCGATTGCTCATCATCGCTTTCTTTTTGTCTCGTATACTGAAACAGTTTTTGATTTTTGTATTTGATTGCAGATAATTTTTTTAAAGTGTTTAACCGTTTATCCATGTTATGAACTTGTTGGAAATAATATCTTTCCATTGATTATAATAATTGATTATTAATAATAATTGATTATTGATAATAATTGATTATTGATAATAATTGATTCATCGATCGAGCGTGCTCGATTGCCGATTTGATCGGTCTTTGACTGATCGAGCGTGCTCGATTGCCGATTCACCGATTACTAATAATCAGCATCTAAAAACTCACCCAAATTCTTTCTAAACATTTTCGTGGGATCAATCGCGTATTTGTCAAACAAGAAAAAATCGTATTTACCAACTGTGGCGTAACGATACATATTAATAAACTGCCGTTTGTCAACAGCTCCACCATAAAAATCGTTGGCGATTCTGTAAATATCATTGTTGTCAAGCCCGCCAAATAAAATAAAGCAACCGGTGTTGCGTCGAATCGTCTTTGGAACTGTAAAATAACTCTGCGCGAGATAAATAGAATTACATCGTTTGTTACGCGATAATGCGAAATATGATTCCACTGGTTTAGTTTCCTTAGTTGTCAAAGGTATATCATCAAATACTACTATCTTATTCTCCTCGCAATCGAGTTCGGCAACTGGTATAACGTCATCTGGTGCATGAAATGTAATAATATTTTTGCCTAAAATTGTCTTCAAAACTTGATCGTTAAACTGCTGCAGCAAATCATATTTTTGTTGTTGCGCGTTAATCGTGTAAATAAACACTCGTTCATACTTTAATATTTTATTTATTATCAGGTTCATTAATAAATTAGTTTTACCCGAGCCAGTTCGTCAGACAATAAGGTAGTGAGTATCTGGTAACTCGTTCTTGTGTTTGGTTTTTGTATTTCGCGATGGATCATCAAAATTTATAATTGACATTACTATATAACATTATATAATATAATATTATTACGATAATGTCTTACAGCAAATTTGGAACATTAATAAAATCAGCTGAAGCTGTTGTTACAACATCAAAAACTCCAACAGACACATCAAACTTGGTAACAAAATCTGGCGACACAATGACCGGCAACTTAAAAATGAGTAATTCCAGAGTAATCGGTTTGGAAACTAATTATCCTGTGCTTAATCCAGATAACACTCAGGCGGTAAGTCTAATCCAAATGTTAGCAATCAACGACAGAAAAGTCAATAAAGCAGGCGACACGATGACTGGAGTCTTGGATATGAGCGCTAATAAAATAACTTCATCGTATGTTCCAATATATGCAGCAGACGTTGTCAACAAATTATATGTAGATGGATTTGCATCAACATATGTCAACCCTTATGGCAGCACAATGTCGGGCGCACTTATCATGGGATCAAATAAAATATCATCAACTTATGTTCCAATCAACGGCACTGATCTTGTGAACAAAACATATGTTGACGAATCAACGATATTTCTCAAACGCACTGGAGATATAATGGTTGGCACATTAAGCATGGGAATGAATAAAATAACATCTTCGGCAATTCCTTCAACGGCTATTGATCTAGTGAACAAAACATATGTTGATGATATTACATCGCAATATGTCAGCCACAGCGGTGATATAATGGCTGGAACGTTAACAATGGTTAATGGTGCTAAAATAACAGGATTACCAACAACGTTTCCACCAGGAAATACCTCAGATGCTACATCTTATGCGCAGGTCACCACAAAACTAGCGGAATATGTTCCTCGAATTGGAACAACAATGATTGGCTCGCTCAACATGGGCGGATATGTTCTAAACGGACTTAATACATACTTATCATGGGCACTTGATAACGCAGTCAATGTCAAGTACATGAATGACAATGCTGTTCTCAGAATCGGAAGCACAATGACTGGAGTGTTAAACATGAATAATTTAGCGATAACAAATGTAGCAGTACCAGTCAATCCTGGTGATGCTATTCCGTATTCGTCACTGATCAACCTCAAAAGCACCGTGGTTAACAAAATCGGTGATACAATGACTGGAAATCTTGTGATGACAAATTGTGTTGTTAACTGCACAACAGCGCCAACTGCAACAGATGACCTCACCAATAAAGCTTATGTTGATTCTAAGATTGCAGGTGCTATTCGAGTTAAAAACAGTATTGGTTATATTCCACCGCTATCTGGAAATAGCAACAGTCGTACTGGATTTATAGCAACATCATCGTCGGCATATTCAGGGTTTGATCCTTGTTATGTGTTTATATATCATCTGTATTCGGCGGTAAATGTAAATGAATGGGCTACAAACGGCATGTCAGCAAACTTCTGGATCAAAATTCAATGTCCGTCTCCAGTTGCTATATGGAAATTTCAACTTCGTGGACGAGCTACCAACCAAGAACGAATATATAATTGGCGACTTGAGGGCTCCAACAACGATGTGGGTTATACAACATTATATACAGTCGCTCCAGGTGTTAATTATATCGGAACAACACTTCAAGAATTTACTTTATCTAATACAACTAAGTATTCGTATTTCAGGTTGTATGTGGTTAATGCTGAGCCAACAAATCCTGGTCTTAGTATGTTTCAAATATTTTCATTGGATGATGCTGTGTAAATTGTTAAATTTTTGTATAATTGAATTTTAATATAAAATCAATAATATAATAACTTAATGGCTGACATCGTTGAAGTATGCCGCGAGTTTTACAATAAAATATTCGAATTTGATCACAACGTATTAACAACACCTGAGTTTAATGCGCCAATTCCTAATAAAACACCACAAGAAAAACAGGAGTTTAATAAACAGGAAACTATTCGAGCGTCTATTCGTGAACTGGCAAATATATTAACTAATACAGAGGAAAAAACTGAAAACATCACCAACTTTAAATCTGTTATCACAATGAGAAAGACTCAAATGAAAGAACTGTTAGACAAATACGATATGTTTGTTAAATTTTGTACTAAAGCGGAAATGGAAAAACTCGAGCAGGAAATTGAAAAATTATTACATGATATAATCGTAGAGTTAACTCACGACAACGTTTTTACAATAATGCGGACAAAATTAGTTCAAAAACGAAAATTTACTGGAGGAGAAGCGACAAAACATAAAGACAGGTTGGATTGTCTTGATAAAATTTTTGATAAAAAACGTTTAGGTCGGGATCGAAACCTGAAAACGTTCAACAATTTTTCTAAACGTAGAATGTTCAGAGAAATCGGATTAGATTATAATGACGTTAAAACAATTATTACCATCCATAATGAACCTGATGATGCACATGCATTAGCTACTGGTTATTTGATATTAGTAACATCAAAAACACCAAAATTTCAAAATGTATACGACGGTAATGATATAGCAAACGCGTTTAACGTTGTAAAGACAATTGAGAAAAAAGTAAAAGGATTAATAGATGGCGAAAAAACTGTGTTTTATGAGGAACTAAACGCGCTCAATGAAATACAGGCTAACATAAAATGGTCCTCAAGCTCTGGTCAAATGACATACAATGATATAATAACCAAAGGAGAGGACGATATCGTGTTAGAAAATTTTATAGCTGAACCACAGTATTCTGGTTTACGAGATCTAATAAAAAATATATTAGAAGTTGACGAGCTTTTATCAAAGAATGATATAACAGCGCAATTTGCTATGGCATATGCGACATTGTACAAATATATATCATCGGATATCATACCAGTAGACGCCGCAAAAGCCGCCGCCGAGTTAATTGACTTAACTAAAAATGTTAACGTAAATAATATACAACAAATTTTTGCAAAGTTTGAGTTTGTAGAAAGATTAAGTTACACAAATACGCAGATAAAACAA
Source organism: Margaritifera margaritifera (assembly GCA_029931535.1). NCBI lineage: Eukaryota > Metazoa > Mollusca > Bivalvia > Unionida > Margaritiferidae > Margaritifera > Margaritifera margaritifera. The sequence continues at coordinate 528,507 of JAQPZY010001119.1, forward strand.
ATAAAAAATAAAGATGTTAATTTCTTTGACAAGTACATAATTTTTTTAGAAAACCCTGCAAATAAAAGTTTGCAAGAAGCTGTTAGATTCGCTGTATTAAATTTAAATTTCGATAAGATTATTAAATATTACAATGACCGTAATAAATTTATTGATTCGGTTTTTACACTCTGGTTTGCTGATAAATATATGGAAATTGAAAATGTTGAGAAAATACTAAAATATTATGATGAAAGCTCGTTCAGAGTTTATGGGCAGAGTATTGCTGAAGCTAAAATATTTTACAATAAAAACAGAAATCTAGAAGGTATAATTAATGTAGAAAATCTGCATAAATAGATGAATTTGTAAGTATTCACGACATTATTGGCTATCCTCCCAAATTAAATCAAATATCACCATGGCGTCAACGGTTACTTCCTGATGATCATAAAATTAAATATCTAAACATATTATTTTTAGATTATATAGTCGAAGATGATACTGTCAAAGTAAAAACTACTATCAAGAAACCGATTATAAATATTGTATCAAATCAACCTGATCAACCATCGGACAGCTCCCAATCAAATATAAAAAAAAGGTTCGCAACCGCATATGTAATACTTCGCCAGCACTTTATTCCTAAAAATATTAACATTGATTTTGTTAAAGCAGCAGTCGAATTTATTGACCTACATGAAAATAATATCGGTGAAATAAACGATATTGCGGAAGTTTCAGATACACTCGACTATAAATCAATAAAAGAGTAGACCGACAGACAAGAAGAACAACTGCGAAAACCAACGTCTATTATATTTAATAAATACCGAGCGGTACTTACAGATCCAACTAAAGCGGATTTTAACGCGCTAGTTTCTGGCAAGGCTGCAACACTAAAAATCACGAGTTAATATTTATCAACAATGATATTATATATATAAACGATGAAACAAATCATCAATTTTAATCATATTTCTACAGCAATATCAGATGATGAACGCAGTCAACTAATAGCATATTTTTATACCTATCATAAAAAAGCATACTGCGCTAAACAAGCCGCCAGGTATTACGGCCGGTTAATAAAACTAATATTTTATGCACCGCTGGTATTAACAACAAGTGGAATTATTTCAGCGGGTAGCACACTTAATCCACTACTTCTAATAGTATCCGGTATTGGAATATTTATTAGTGCTGGAGTACGACGTCTTGAACCAAAACTCGAACAAAAAAAATGATCATGTAAATTCGCCGCATCAGTATATGCAAAAATATTAACAGAATTACAGGCTTATTTACGAGGTAAAAAATATGATACTATTGGATTAATCCATGAATTACAAACAAAAGACAACATGTTAGTCGATATTTCCCCAAATAGAACAGCAAAATATGAAAAAAAATATGATACTATATATATAAAATCATGAATATAAAAAAGTATCCAATCGTCAAATATTTAATCGATCACAGTAGTGTTGAAACCTGTTATGCAAGGCACAATGCGATATTTTACATAAACTCGAATTTTTACTATGATATAAGTACTATCGACAACACGTTTATTAAAATGTATTATACGGTAAACAACGATAATATAATCAACATAAAAACATATCAAACTAATAACGATTTATTTTTCAATATTATTTTTCCCGGCATATCACATAACATCAATGGTACGTTAATACCTAGTGTAAACGATGAATCAAATGAAGCAAACTTTATAACCAAGTTTTTGTTATCAAACGAATTCAGTGATACCAGTGATATTATTTCAAACAATAGATTTCAAGAAAATAATTTTATAATCAGGTTTAAATTTCAGGATGTAATTTTATATAATCTATATCATAAAACATCATATTTAACAAATCATGTGTGTTTAGATAAAAAAACATATATAAATTGTATGAAAATTATTGAAAAAATATTAGATGCTATCATTTTTATCTAAACATTTATTACAGGGATAAGTTTTATCTAAACTATACTATAGGGATAAGTTTTATCTAAACTATACTATAGTGTAAATTTTATGTAAACTATACTATAGGGGAAGACAATGACTAAAACACTAATGTAAATTTTATGTAAACTATACTATAGGGGAAGACAATGACTAAAACACTAATGTAAATTTTATGTAAACTATACTATAGGGGAAGGCGAATAAATAATAATAATTTTCAATTAGAGATAAGGATTATGTATAGACGGGGGAGGGGGGGGGGAAGAAGATTGCTATTCAATGATTACAATGACAACTTTCTTCTAGTTACCGGATACTATAACAAGTTGGGTAACATTCCACAGTAGTAAGTGTTAGAAGGCGCGATCTCGGCACAGCGGATCTGATCGAAGTGACAAATCCGAAGGATTTGGAACGAGTGAAGATCCACTGTGATGAGATCCGACTTATCACTTACTACTGATGGTGAAGGTACTTCAAGAAATGAGAATGGAAATTTTGAGTTGAAAACAACAAACCCATTACAAAGAAAGAAATAATTTACCGACATGATTCCGGTCATTTGTTATCAGCGGATTTAACCATGCACGTTTCTGTGTTTAATTTTATTGAGTGCCGTCTGCATGTTAAATTCTCTCTCTCTCTCTCGCCCTCTCTCTCTCAATCTTTTGATTTGACATAAAATTATATCCCAAGTTGTACGATGTCCGCTTTCGATGTACATTTATGCCAATATATTTATCACACAAATAAATAGGGCTACCACTTGACATTTTGTCTGAATAAAACACGTTACAACACGACCAGAAATCTTAAATTCAGCACACTAAATTCTGACATTATTCCTCGTACGATAAAATGCACACTGGCCGAAATGTTATCCAATGTCAGCGTGTTTATCCAGGTTTTCTTAACTTCTGTATCAAAACTGATAAATTAACATTTACCTTTACGTTGGATTATTTTGTTTGCAAAAGCACAACTTGCTGCAGGTAAGGTTTTCAAAAATGTAACAAATTTAAGATCCCAAGTTTAACGCACGCAAAATCATATATCAGAAACTGATGAGTGAAAACTGTGGTTGACACTGGATTATTTTTTGCAAAAACACAACGAAATTACATTGAGGCTGGCCAATTTGAGACTGCGACTGAAAAATAAAATATTACATCTTCAATGTATCCATTTTATATTTTAATCATAAAAAGTACATAAAACCCTAAGAAAATCTATTTGCAAGATCTAATGCATAGATGTACTGACAACAACCAGCCAGATTCCATTAGCAACGTTGATGAAATATCAATTATGGTTATTTCACCCATGACTAATGTATAAGAGATTCTCGCAACATTTTTCATATATGATATATTTTTTCAATAACATTGAAAATTGTAAAACATTTTAAAATTAAAAACTTTTGCAATTTAAAAAATTTTAACAAATTTTAGAACATAAAATTCCAAGCAACAATTGTCCATCTTACCTTCCAGAGTTTTTTTGCAGTGCTCGCAGGTGAAATGAGGTGACCAGGGTTTGTCTTGATCCCCGACAGGCATGCCGAAATATGCCTTGAGGCCTCACACATCTTAGCAGATGCTTCCACGGAGTACTTTTTCGCTCTTGTCTTGATAAATTGGCCGCAGACATAGCAAAATGCGTCTGCCGGATGCTTGCAGCCTCTTGATGCCATCTCAGAAAAATGCAGATATGTATCCACTTAGGCAGCTGGAACTAAACTGAACTAGTGGACTTAAGGCCCCTGTATTTAAACTACTATTTATATTACTGGAAAGTTCTAGAAAGTTCTAGAAGTTACTCCAAGTTTACTCAGCACTGAATCTATCTGGAATGTTCTATAAAATAGGTAAATTTCAAAATATCACTGTCCTGGTCACAAAAGCAAAGTTTGTGGGGAATAATAGCCATTTTCTATACTTTTGAGGCATAAGCAATTAGGAAATAACACTTACTACCAAGAAACCAAAAAAAAAAAAAAAGAAAATTTGTTACAATTAATTAATTATTTTTCATAAATGTTTGCTACTCTGACTCCAGCATAAAATATTTATATAGTTTACACATTTTGATACTGTTTTTAGTCTATTTATTTTTTCTCTCAATATTTATTTAACTTTTTTTGTATTCATTTCCGCTGCAAGCTATTTCATCCCCTGACGAAGAGTCTTATATATATATATATATATATATATATATATATATATATATATATATATATATATATATATATATATATAGATAGATAATACACACACACACTTGTGTGTGTGTGCTAACCTGTGACTCAATTTTGTTTGAGCAATTGATCCAGTGCCTATTTCTGTAGTTAGGAGGACCCAACTCTACGGAATGGTTCGATATCCCTTATTTGACACCTTATGGATCCAACATAGTTGTGCGTCACGCGAACTGCGTCACTGAGTCCTTAAATCTTGTTCAAGTAGTTTCACAAACATTGTTGACCTGTTCTGATCCAATGTGCTACAAATAGTTCACAGTTTGTTTGCATAAATTGTGCAAGAGGCAAACAGAATTAGGCCGAAGTAGTCAGTGAAAATACAATTTGTAAAGACTATGGGGTGTAATAAGGCGTAAGTAGGCAATGAAAATACAATTTGTAAAGAGTATGGGGTGTAATACAGCTGGTTTTGAATGCTATTAATTGGCAGCTTTACAAATGAAAAAAAAAATACTGTCAACCGAGCATTGTAGTCGCACTTTTTTCTGGACTATTTACTAAGTGATTAAGAAATGATTTGTTTAACCAAGTCATACCATTATTTGAATTCGAATTTCGATACAATAACAACTATGGAAAAATTTTAAAGATTTGTTTAACGTGCTCAATACACATAATTCAAACCGCACATTACAAATGATAACTAATGAATTATGCTCATAATATTATGTTCTCCTAGCTAATCATCGTCTGCTGCGATTAAAACTAGCGTCAAAGGTCATATGCTCAAATACGATAGTAAACAGTTGCATGAGGTTAGACCCTTGGTAGCTATATAAAAGATACAAACATCTGTACCCTAACTTTGAAGTAGCTTGATAAATTACAGCTATTCTCTTTAAACTTGTCTGTGTCAATACAGCTATTCTTTTTAGACTTGTCTGTGTCAATACAGAAGAATAATTAAGCGTCTTAAGCATGTAGGTATTTACATGGACGTGCATTTTTATTTTTTAATGATGATTTGAACATAAAGCACACTGTTATTGCTCGCGTTTCGCGTTTCGTTCATTTCCATACCTTGGTTTCTTTTGTTTTCATTGGTCTAAATCATTTATAGGGAATTAAAATCATGACATCATGTTTTACGTCATAAGCATGATATGACCTTTATTCTTCAGACTGTTCATTAATTTATTAGATAAAGACATGAAATCAACTTTATCTGCCCAATAATAGTTTAAAAGAGCAGAAAGTTAAAAACCACCCCCACACACACACCCCCACACACACTTACAAATGATGCCTTTATAAATAATTATCGTATTGTTTTTTCATCCATAATTCTATATATGGCTCGACAACATATCGTCATGTCGTCTTTGCATTAGGTTAAAGAGTGCTCCATGTCTTAATATTTAACACACATTATCTATTTAATTTGTCGTGAATATAATCTCTCAATTGATTGTAACCCGTCAATGCACGGGATATGGATTTAGTGGGGAATGATAAGGAACTCTATACTAGTATCAGAAATAGGCATTTTGCAACGGAAATTAATAACAAAAAAAACGCACACCCCACTTAATAAGACAAAATTTACTCGACTAAAGTCCTTAAACGTCAATTATGAAGAAAATCTTCAAATGTAAAATATTCATGATTTCTTGGAGAACCTTATGTGCAGATTCAAAATCCGTTTCTCTGTTAAAATTTACTCCAACGAAATTCCCGAAATTTACGGTTAAAGTTAATGAAGAGTTACAGTCCAACAATACAGACAACATTACCTCCCCTGACAAAGGCCCGGTTTTCTGCTATGTGTGACGTCATTTTCGATCAAGCCGGCCAGTCAGCAATGTCGAAGTGTATTGACTGCATGGCCATTTCTAGTAGACATGACGGATATATATATATATATATATATATATATATATATATATATATATAGATATATATATATATATATATATATATATATATATATATATATATGCAAATCACTGACAACGGAAAATATTGCGAATACCAAAATGTGTCCGAATCCACATTCTTCGAAAATAGATTTAACGTAATTAAACCATCGACAAGTATTATTATGTGTTGTGATATCGTTCAAAATAATATTATATATAACTTTCGAGCATTTCTCCTGTTTTCTCTCAATTAGTGTACAGCAATATTTGATGGCGTTCAATTTCACGCTAAGTGTAAGTGGTTGTCTTCTAGTTTCTCCATAGAGCATGTATAACAGGCTATTCTTTTTACATTTTAAAACCAATCTTAGAAAATATGTATGAATTTTCTCAATGCTTTTGCAATTATCTAAACCACAAATTTCTGACCCATATAGTAGAATAAGTACTATCGAATAGTTTTGGCTGGCAATCTTTAGGTTGGTCAAAATTTCATATACGCTTTTCAACAAGAATAATGCTTTCTTGGCTTTTGATATTGTTTGCTTTATAGATTTGAGAAATCTTCCGGTCTTACACAGAACAACCCCAAGATGAATGTATTCATTAACCTCGTCTAGTATCGCACCTTTATATGTAAAGTCAAACTTTTTCCTATAATCTTTTCCTAAAATAAACACTTTTGTTTTGTTCGTATTCGCTTTTAATTTTCAATTATCGCAGTAATTACTAAAATTATTGATCGAAGATTGGAGATCTTTGGGGTTCTCTGCGAAGAGAACTGTATCGTCTGCATAAAGAAGTAAAATTACTTTGAAATATTGAGTGATTTCATCATCTGAAATGTTTAGTTCGATGCCATTGTAGTGTTTGGATTCGAAATATTTTTTAAGGTCTTTTAGATAGATAGCAAACAATAATGGTGATAGATTTTTACCCTGGCGAACTCCTTTCATGCAGGGAAAAACCTAGACACGTTGCCATTTGCATTTATACTTGATTCAGTGTCTTTATACACATTATAACGCCACTTTTTAAGACTTTGTCCATAATCCTATTATCCATATACTATCAAAGTATTTTTCAAAATCTATAAATAGACAATATAATTTCTTTTTTGACAATTTCATATATTCTATGAAATTATCTATTGCAAAGATATGGTCAATGGTAGTATAACCTGATCTAAATCCAGCCTGAGACTCATTTAAAAGTGATTATTCAGAGTAATAAACATTTAATCTATTGTTGATGATTGAGGTAAAAGCTTTCCTAAGCAGCTAAATAATGTTATATGTTTATAATTACTTAGTTTTATTTCTGCGTTAGTATAGTCCATGCATATGGAATTATTCCCGTGTTAAAAAAATAAAAAAGTAAAAACAAACATATATTTCCATACAAATAGATTCAGTAATAGCTTCCGTACATTTAAGGTATTAATTACATTCTCCATCTAACCCTGGATTTTTTTGTTATTCTTTAAATTTGACAGTGCTTTCCGAATTTCATATTAAGTAATTGGATTATCCGAAGAAGATGGGATATTAGTAAACTCAGTTAAATTAAGCTCATCATTTCTGTCTTTATCATCCGAGTTTAGATCTTTAAAATATTCAAACAAATCATTGATATCAGCTTGTATGTCCTGATACATACAAAATTAATGAATAGTTATATTATCAAATTGTTTGTGTTGCCCGCTGATTTATCATGAAACTTATGTTCTCACCACGATTCCAAAGATAGTTTTACCTGGAAAACACCCAGACCGAAAGGTAAGGGTTCGTGAGACCATGTTGAATTTCTCTTCTTCACTGTGACTTGAGAAGTTTCACTCCATTGAGGAAACTCTCAGTATTACATATACAATGATGCTGAATTAAATCAAAACAACGTTCTATATCTAAGATTACATATGAAAGCAAACAAGAAATTATTCAACTTATGCTAAAACTTAATTAAGGACTACCAATTTTATATTTTTTTGAGAATTCCTGTATTTTAAAATATCATATCAATGCTGTAAATATTACATTAATCAAAACGTGGCCAAAATATTCTTTAAATGTAGTTGGAAATCAATATTATGGAACAATACTCAAATCGTTGTGCATGACGTCAAATAAATACTAAATTTCGAAGGTTAGACCATAAATGCCGAAATATCAAAGTTTATAATTTTTAAAGTGTAAAGAATCCATTTCCAACAATAATTATCGTTGAACATGAAGTTGGCAGCGAAAAACGTTTAAAATAACAAAATGAATATTATAATTACAACACTATGGACAAAATAATTAAAAATCAATTCCTATTATTACAAAATTTTCCTAATTACTAGATATACATTTGTAACAAAGATAGAACAATCCATGACGCTCTGTATTTTACAATTTCACACCAAAAGAATAACAGAATTACAATTATTGAGAATTTCACAAAATATGTAACATCTTACGATGGCCCCAATGCTTTCAGCACATCATTATTATGCTGACATTACATATGAGAACATAATTTAAAATCCACAAAGTGGCAAAATAGGCACACAAAAAAAAGAAAAAAAAAGAAGAAGATAATTTCGCATCTGTAACGAAGAAAAGAGAACTCTCAGAATTACAGACCATCTGAAATAAAAAAAATACGTTACAGCAGCACTCAGTCAATATTTGCATCCTACGTCATTAAAAAGTGCAGCAAATGCAGGCATAACATATGACCGGTTTTTGTATTAGTACATCCGCGTCATCAAACAACATACTCAAGTGATGGGTAGGTTCTACATGTAATATTGTTTTATGACCTTGATCTTTGATCCGTCTGAGATGGTATGTGACAATATTGGTCTCTCCTTTACCTAACTAATCAAAAACTGTACCCAGGAGTGTACTGGGTAAGCAACTCGGCCCTGGACTTATCTGCCGGGACAGGCCCGGGGTTTTGCTCACACCAGTAAAACACCGGTAAAAACGGATTTTTTTGACGGCCCACCGGCCCACCGATGCGGCGGTCTGCCGGGACTGGCCCGGGGTTTTGCTCACACCAGTAAAACACCGGTAAAAACGGATTTTTTTGCGGCCGCCCACCGGGGTTTGTCCCGGTGTGCCCAATAGCCAGTACACCACTGACTGTAGCGTAGGACCAAAAGTATCGGTTGACGTTAAAAAGCGTACACGATTAAAGTATGATAAAAAACTAAAAAGAACTTACATTGGTAGAAAGTAATCGTAACGTTTTTGAAACTATGACCGGCCTTCATTTTTGAGCGCTAACCACCCACAACAGCATACATATCCAAGAATATGTTTTGAAGCTTAAGTAGCTAATGGGAATATATATATATATATATATATATATATATATATATATATATATATATATATATATATATATATATATATTATATGAAAACGATTGGATCATTACCAAGATACAATATAGTTTGTGTTCCACGAGTTTTCCTTATATGGCATACATTCGCTTTACCATACACAATATATGCACACACAAATCATGGTTAAAATACTTTTTTCTGCTAACCATACCAGCCCCTATACCTTAATCAGCAGCAGGTAATTTAAACATGTGATATGTCAATATAAGAATGAAACGCGAATGATGTCAATATAAGAATGAAACGCGAATGATGTCAATATAAGAATGAAACGCGAATTATGTCAATATAAGAATGAAACGAGAATTATGTCAATATAAGAATGAAACGCGAATGATGTCAATATAAGAATGAAACGCGAATGATGCGCACACTATGTTTTGCAGTGATTTAAATCCTTTACGAATTTCCTCTCCTAAGTTTTGATTGAAGACGTGGTAACGGACCAGTTAGGAACTTGACTAACTCCTCAAGCTTACATGCTTACTGAAAGATCTTTGCAAACAAAGGCTGGACAGTTTTCATGACTTCTTGGTCTGTCTCCTAAGGATGAATATTTTTACTTCTTTCGTCTAACTTAGCTCACGCAAGGACTGCCATGTCACTTTGAGTAGCTTGTTGTACAAGGAAGAATGTGAAATCCATCTGAATATCCTCATTTCAGAAACAATTTAAATCTCATTTAGTGTTATACAGCTGTTTAAAATCAAAATATGAAAACAAATTGAAGCGCGTAAATCTTTGATGTACGTCAGAAGTAAAACGTTTAATCTTTTAATAATATTTATGCTCAAAATTGTTAGATTGATATCCATCTGTTTTATGTTTCAGATTTCCAATAAGCTCTGAATGATTGAAAAGAAGGTCTTAGATCCGATGGTCTGGATTGCTCTTAGGAAAGTGTATTTTATTGGTTCTCTTGATTGCAGAATATATAATGCATCGGTCGTATATTATGTACAATTACCACTTCAAGTGTTAATTCAATTGCTTATAATGGATATTAATCGTTAGCAAAAAGAAATGTTAACATCAAAGACACATCAATAGTTATGAATACATTACGTTTTTAAATCAATATGATATACTGATTATCCTGTGATATCGCTACAAATCTTGGTAATCATCTTGAAACATGAGTAGACGAATTAAGGTAAAAGACAACGTATTTTTAATAAAGTTTATTCTTCCCTCTAGTTAAAATTCATGTGCAGTATTAGCTGATGTCTCATCGAGAGATGACATAACCAGATATCGGCAGTGTTTATAATATATAAACAGGTGTAAAAGATTTTGTCCATATCCATATGTACAAAACAATGGAATAAATGTATACATTTTCATCCTGTGAAATACATGACCTCCATCTATACATGACATTAATCCATTAGTGAAGTACATGAATTAAAACGTTTTGTCATTTTTCTGTGTCCTATTCTACCAGAGACACTTATAAGTTATTCCGAGACATTTACTCGAATTTAGGCGAATATTAGATTAACTTTTCAAGAAATATCACTTCTGAGTTTTGGGACTGAAGATCCATTTTTGCCGTGAACTTTCACGAATAGTGACCTTTTGTTTAGAAAAATGGGAAGGAATCGCATTGCAATCGCCACAGCGTGTTAAAATGTCCGTTTTATATGTAGTTAATTAAACATATATATCACGTCGTGGCGTACGAAAAAAAAGGTCGTCCAAATGCACTTTGGAGTCATTGAATGTTCTCTTTGTATTCAATAACACCAGATTTATATACTTGGATAAATCGTGGATGAAACATTACATTGATGCTTTTTATCACGTGATATATATATATATATATATATATATATATATATATATATATATATATATATATATATATATATATATATATATAATACAAATATCAAGGTTGTACACGATTATGCTAAACACTACAATTAAATTCTGACTAGTTTCATGGCATCGTCTGAAGTGAGAGCTTGAGTTACTAACTCATGTCTGTCAATCCGTCAATCCGTCTCAATTGTCAATCTGTCAATCCGTCTCAATTGTCAATGTGTCAGTTTATTTCTGATTTTTTTAATTACAAAGTTTGTTTTTCTTCTAATTATTTGAGAAAGTGTCGTTGACCCAACTTTACTGATGCGCTTTGCAAGCGGATGTTTCCTACTTGTATATCCTGAAAGGAAATAGGCGTGGTATCTGTCATTACTTGCATATTCTGAACCCCTATAGCTAAATTAATCAAACACATTGTGGTAGTGATATATGACATGAATTATTTTCATTTTATTTCCTTAAATTTTTTAACGGAACTCGTTTGTCACCATATTTCATGATAATGTTTGCTTTGAACTTCTAAATATAAAGAAAATACAGTGTCCAAAATACTTTGAAGAACACAAATAAGATGTCCTTCTATTCAATGGCCACGTTTTTATGATCGAAAATTAGTGCAATTCATTGTGACTTCAACCAATGAATAATGTGAACAAGGAATTATTTAGCAAGCTTTTTCTTAGGGGCCAAGGTGCATTTTCTAGTCTCTAACATTATCCTTTACCATGTTTAAAATACTGCCTCTATATCATCTATGCATCTATGGTATAAACCTATGTGCATCAGGGGAGTTTGTATCGTGTTATGATGTTGCACCCAAAATTCTCTCTTCCATAGAAAAATATTGTAATAAATTTGGGTATGTTCCATTTGTATTTAAGTCTTCATTTATAGATTCGTTACATTTTAATGATTAGTGGTTTGATTATGGGAAGTCGGTGTTGGGAAAATATTTTCCAGCCCGAGTAATTAGCCAATTCTAGGAACAGACTTCATACTTGGCGGTGGCATGGACTGGTTTCGTAGTTTGAGATGGGGTCATACTAGCATAAGTGGGCATGGAGCCAAGTAGTTCCTATCTTAATTCAGAGGTGTTGATTGATTGTGCCTTTCGGTGGGAGATATTCGTGACAGGAACCACTGTTTTGTGCCATGGAATAGTTGGGAAGAGGTCATCCCTTTGTTTGGAGATGCCTTTCATTGTAGCAGTTGGTGGAAGTGCACGTGCGAAATGTGGTTCAGACGGTTGTTTTTATTGACAAAGGGATGGAATCGGAAAATAGTTTCCTGCATTGGGTGTTTGAATTGTGTTATGTGCTTCATGCCACGGCATACTAACAAGGAAAGCCATGCAATTGTGAAGTTATAGTTGTGACATTGTGGTCATTCATTTATTGATTAGAGAAAAATTGTTTCTCGTCTTGGCGCGTTACGAGAACTTCCGATTGACAACGAATGTTGTAGGGAAGTCCTTGGAAATAGGGGAAAACAAGGACTTCCAGCCCAACCTCACGCAGGTGTTTGATTCGCTCGGTACAGGAACCCCTGTGCGTGTTACAATATATATTTACGAAAAAACCACTTATTTGCTTGTTTCAGCACATCTTATCCGATATGTAACTACTTTTTTGCCATACGCACATGATCAGTAGCTATATCGGTACACAGTGGCGGCGCGATGGTTTGAGGCGCCCGGGGGCAATGTTCTTTAATGGCGCCCTCTGCTTTGCCATAGAGAAAAGTTTTTATGTCAGTTGCCAATCTCCACCCCCACCCCCCCATATAAGCCCTGAAACCGGGGGCTTAGATGGAGGAGGGGGGTGTTTAAAAAAAAACTCCCGACGGCAACCCCCTTTTCTGGGCGCCCGGGGGCAATTGCTCCTCCATCCCCACCATATATATATATATATATATATATATATATATATATATATATATATATATATATATTAGCTCTCTTTACACTGTGATAAGATATATAACATTGAAAGCGCAGTATAACGTTTATCAACAACCATCCTGCGTAGGGATTCTACAACACTAAAAGAAATAGTAATAACTGGCGCACTAGCAGAGCAAACACACACACGCAAATATTTTGAAATTTTACGCAACATAGATAATAGAAAATGACAAAAGGCTACATGATATTGAATTCAACAGTTTTCAAACAGATTTTAGATAAGTGTAACACGAAGACAACAACGTCGTTTATCTAGGGATAATACCTATTTCTTTATACATTAATTTGGATGGGATAAAAGTGTGGTCAAAGATTCATGTGTTGAAGATTAACATTCAAGAGAACAAAAAGTGTTAATATGTTAATTTCAAGTATAAAGAAAATTACAGTGCAATATTTCAGAAAGGTTTGTTTTTGCTGGGTTTAAGGAAACGTTTGACACATTATGTGCTATATCATGCCGAGGATATGAGAGCTAAGTACATTTCCCAAGGACAAGCCGAGGCGGGTAACGATTCAGATTTATAGATTACATTAAAAGATGATAATATTGAAATAAGCACCATCAACCCTGATAGCAACATAAATAAAACAGTGCATTACGAAGAAGGAATAAATTACGTATTTGATGTGGGTAATTACACAAGTTTGTGTTCAGCTTAATTTACAGTACAACTTGAAACTCTCATAAAATTTAAAAGATCAATTTTCAGTAATTTAACAAAAAAGACATAGAATGTACAGAGGACAAAGTCAGATTCAAAACAGTACATGGCGGCCCATTATATGTAACTGCTGTAGCAGAGTCAATTATAGGAATCGCAAAATCTGATGTAAATCTGACATTATCTATACGTCTGAAAATTTTGGAGAAACATTGCAATTGCTAAAATGAAAGTTCCTGTTGTAGAATTGGGTCCTGTTGGATTGTTGATGACATCTAAAACAAATTTGTACAGTATTTGCTTTATGTTTGTATTTCCTTTTTCAATGATTTTCAAATAGCAGTATTTAATAGATACTGATAATGGTCCTGAATGTCCACTTTATTACACAAATATTAATTCAATTATGGGAACAAATTTAAACGTCAGAAAAAGAAAAGAAATTACGCTGAATTGAAAAATGGTTAACTGAAAAATCTGCTTACAAAGTACACAAGTAATGGATGACAAATGACAGGCAGACGTTGTTGAGATGCAAACATAAAAATACAACGAGGGACACGAATACATTTTGACAGTGGTACACATTTTCGCAAAATAATCTTCGGCGGAGAAGGTGAAAACAATAAGGGAGATTACATACACAATGCAGAGAAATCTTCGAGATACATTTTTGTAAAAATCCAATAAAGTGATTTTAGGTGATCCAGTTGTATTCAAACTAGAATCCTTGAAGGTAGAGGATATAAAAGGCAAACAAGATGGCATATACAAAGTTGGAAAGATCTTGAAGACCAAAAGAATGCGGGGCAGGTATTAGTTAAATGGAAAGATGTGATGAATCGTTGAACCATTGGAAGCCAGATAAAAGGCCGAAGCACAATACATTTATGGAACTATGATGAAGCATGACAACTTAAAATGTTACGAAGTTGATATTGAAGTTCCAACTACATCTCAAATAAAGCTAAAGAAAGAAAAGAGAGATACAATGTAAAAGACTACAAGATAATCCTACGAGATTTTGTACAAGAAAAAAGCAGTAAAAATCATATCAATGTTAATGTAATCATAATGCTATTTAGACTTCTTTTAAATTTTATTCTAAGAAGGTATTGGGATCGTGCCAACAGCACGTGCGCTTCGCACAATTGCACAAGCAATCGTGCAAGCTTAATGCAAAATATTTACCATGTAGAATTTTAAGACATCTATAAAATCTTCAATTACTAAGAATTACCAGAACGTTCACCAAAATCACTTGATATCGGAGGAGTTTGTACACTCCCATGGATGAAGTAAAATCTGTATGCAGTTTGTTTCAGAGTTTTCAGTTGACATCTAATAGTATTTGAAATTAAAATACACAAACAAATTGTACAATTAACATTGGTTTTGTGGTAGCACGCATGCAAAGCATGACGTTGCGGATTTTGTTGGAGCACGTATGACGTTGTGGATGAAGTCCAATCAGCTGTAAAATGTTACAAATGCAACATACAAGTTTGCGACAGACAATGGGAAAACGAAATACAAAATACCAGCGATTTAAAAAAATGGGTAAAATCAATCAACACGAATAAAGTGGTATTACAGTGGAGACAACGAAAATGTTTACATTCATGGAAAATATTATGATGCTAGAGATCTTGAATGTGATGCTGGTCCTGAAAGCAAGAAACACGTTTTAATAGGAAAAGCACAACCTCTTTAAATTCAATTTCCACCTCCATCATCAAAAACAGTTCCAGCTGAAATGAATTTTAGATTAAAAATCATGCAAGTGCAACACCTTATCCATGCCCATCTACCAGGTTTGATTCTATAGCTGACCCTGGCACTGCACAAATATTTTATGAGATAAAATTCTACGAAACTGAAACTCAATCTTGTCAAATGTAAACCATTAAATAAACCTGATAACTACACTTTAAAATTTCATAGTGAAGATTCTCTGAACAGACAAAGAGCACAGTGCGACATGAACTTTTGGGAGAATAAATTTAACTGGACAGCGCGGATGGCAGCAGCAGCTTGTGGTATATCATATTGGTATTTAACATAAAAGTTATTCCTGAACTGAATCAGTGTGCTGGTTTCTTATGTACTTTCGTAATCGAAAACTGTTTTCAGAGTGTGCAATACCTCTACCTGTTGAGGATAGATTTCATCCAACCAATAATTACATTAATCTATAATAATTGAACATAGTATGTGACAATTTCAACATTTCACTACACCATGATTGGAGATACATTAAGGGAAAGACTAATAAAGTCATAGAAGAGAATCTGTTGGAAACCATATAAAAGTTTATCTGATTTAAAAAAAAATTTAAAACAATCGGTGAAAAAGAAAATCGTGGACTTGGTTGGTGGTAATTGATGGATAAATCACCATGCAGCTATAAAAAAAGTTTTTGAAAATTGACGTAGATGAGTTATCTGGTTGGAATTACTTCTTTCTGAAAGATAACAACGGATTAATATATGACGGTATTGCAAGGCTAAATCAAAGCATCAGATCAGATTTGTACAAATTCCAAGCAGAACATCAATTACACAGTATATCTTCACAGTATCAGCAACTATAGAAAAGATAATGGAACTATTAATTTCTGCACAACAAGGTTGGTTGCGATACAAAGGAAAATATTATAATATATAATCCAGAACCGTATAAGAGATTCAAAAATTAAATGGGACTATGCTGTTAGTGGTGATGATAGTTTTCGATTGCAGAGTGACATAGTTTTACAAAAGTGCAGTATCGTTGGATACAATAACAATTTACAGAAATTACAGACTCGTTTAAACAATGATTAAGCCTTACTATTGATGCCGACGCTGTAAAGGATGGTATTCTAGAGGCTGTACGAAAAGAAACCGTAGAGGACAAAAAGGAAGACAAAGTGAGTAAAAAATTATGTTGAGAGGAAAGATTATGATAATGAAAATCCTACTGTCAGACCTGCTAATTATATTCTCTATTCCGGCTTTCAGATCAAACATGCCGATGTACAAACGTCAAAATCAATATTTACTATGAAATAATTATTATTTATATTATTACTAATGGCTGCAGTAACTGATATAGTTTACTTTTTGAAATAGTTTATGAACTTTTAATTCACCTACTGTGACAATCTTCATCCAAAGACCTCGCCGCCGGTTATGTTGTTTCTTTTAAATCACCTTGATGTTCTACAGCTGCTTTAAATCAAAATATGATAAAATATGATAAAGAATTATAGTTAAGCTCATGTCGTAAGTAAGCTTAGAAATGTTTAATATGTTAATAATGTTTATGATAAGTTTTGTTTAGATTTACATGCATCCATCTCGTTTTTCAGATTTCTTATACGCCTTTAATGACTGTAAAGAAGACATTAGACCCAATGGCCTGGATTGCCGTTAGAAAGGCGTATTTTACTAGTTTTCTTGATTGCAAGATCTATTGCATCGTTCATACATTCTGCACGATTACCACTTCGAGTTCAGTTGTTAATTCAGTGCGTATAATGGTTATTAATCGCTAGTACAAAGATACTTCAACATCAAAGACAAATAAGAAATAAAGATAAAAGACACAAATTATACATATATACATACATATATATATATATATATATATATATATATATATATATATATATATATATATGTATATATATATCCAAACCAGGAAGATTGTATTTACTCACTCAAATACACATACAATGGAACCCGGCGAGGCCAGTCATTTCCGGAAACAACCATGCAACCGTAACAAATCTGAATTCGTTGATTATCACCTTCGGCCTTTCGTGGAAAAACTGCCTTCATATATCCACGATACAAAGGACTATCTCAATAAAACACAAAAACTAACCCTCCAGTTAACAATGTTCTCCACTATTGACGTCTGTTCCTTATACACCAACATTCCACAAGAGGAAGGTATCACAGCCTGCAAGGCAGCATGGGACGGTCGACTTTATCCTTCCCTGCCTGTGTACTATTTGGTCAAACTCTTAACACATTTTTTTAAGCTACACATTTTATATGCAAAAACAAACACTTACTGCAAATTAATGCAATTGCAATGGACACTAAAATGGCACCTTCGTATGCCAATATTTTTATGGGAAGACTCGAGCAAAAGGATTCTCAACAAGCACCCTATAGACCTCTAAGCTGGTGCAGATTTATTGGCGACATATAATCAAAATGGATCGAAATGGGCGACAATTTCAAAATATTTCTTGAATTCGCCACTAACTTCCATCCTACAATAAAATTTATGTCAGAGTCATCAAACAGGTCAAACATCTTCTGGATACTCAATCTACTCTCCTTGAGCGAAACACAGGAACTGACCTGTATTCTAAACCAACTGACTCTCACCAGTATCTCCTTCCAACCAGCTACCACCCCCAGCATAAGAATCTTTCCTACGGCATCTGCGTTCGGACCAACCGCATATGCTCTAATCCGGCCACCTTTGAAAAGAGACTCGGAGAGCTCAAAGGGCACCTTAGAAGGAGAGGATACAGAAATAGCTACATCAAAGAGTCTATTAACGAAACTAGACTCCTCGATAGAGGAGCCCTCCTGAAATATAAAACCAATAAAACCAACAAACGCGTCCTCTTCGTGGTTTCTTTCTACCCTGACGCCCCCAAATCACAACAGATCACTCGAAATCATTGGCACCAGATTGAATCCTCCGAACGTCTAAAAGGCATATTTCAAGAAGTTCCTATGGTTGCGTACTGTAGACCTATAAATATAAAGGACCATCTGGTACGTGCCAACGTAACTACAAACAAGACCACCGATTCAGTCACATATTGCTGCAAAGATAAGTGTTGCATAATTTGCAGACATATGCCAGAGATCAAATCGTTCATAAGTTCGACGACAGGAGTTAGCTATACTATCTATCAGAAGTTACGATGTCGAACCAAAAATGTCATCTATTTTCTAACATGCAAGATCGGTGCAACTCAGTTATGTTGGCGAAACCGTTGATTTCAGAAAACGTTTGAATAATCACAAGAGCCATATTCGCAACAAAATCAACGCAAAACTCGCAAGCCACTACAACTCGACTGGCCATTCAGTCCAGTCCTTCGAGATGCTACCGATTTAATCTAACCTGGGGTGGACCGATATACAACGCACACGTAAGGAACTATACTTGATAATACAATTGAAAACTCATTGTAGTTCGGTCTAAATGAAAAAGTCTAAATTTCCTAATGCAATCTTATCAAAACTACAGCCAGGCATCAGTTTATCAGACGTATGCAATTTTTGCGATAATATTTACCCAAGTAAATATTCCGTAACTCTTTACATGTATTATTATTATTATTCTTGTAACACTTGTCCATTATCCCGTTACACCATGCTCTCGACATACTTCCTTAGTACATCCAGGCATAACCTTACCGGGATATAATTTATATTGTACATTTTGTAGATGGCGTTAATTTTTCGGTACGCATGGTGTCCATCCTTTGTTCCCAACCTGGAATTAGGTCAAAACACTTTGGTCCTCTGTGTGATAGGCACGATAATCCCTTCTTTGATTTTGTTATACGACTTTGTTGGGCTGCTGGCAGCATAACATAAATATGCAGTTTACCCGTTTTAAGACCGTTTATTAATTTTGTCATCATTCTTTCTTCTATTTTTTATCCTTTGTTTGTTTACTTCCCCATCATTGAAACAAGTTCGAGTCAAGATTTTCTTTTGTGTTTAGTCTTTGTTTTCTTGATGTAAATTGTTTCTTCACCTGACGAAAATCTTGTTTAGCTCGAAACGTTGGGAAACTACTGGGTTTTTTTTGCGCCGTTATCAACTTTTGTGTCAATATATATATATATATATATATATATATATATATATATATATATATATAGATATATATATATATATATATATATATATATATATATATAGAGAGAGAGAGAGAGAGAGAGAGAGAGAGAGAGAGAGAGAATTACAAATATACACCAAACAGAACAGAAAGTGCTATCCCTGGATCCTACGGGAGAATGCTTGATGACATTAGCAAAATTTTTAAATACGAATAAATGATATTATCATACAGGTTAGAGAATTTTAATTCGTACTCTACTGAGATTCGAACCCGGATCCGAGGGTGCTTACAGGCAAGGCGATGGGTGCGTTAACCCGCGGATCCGGGTTCGAATCTCCGTAGAGTACGAATTAAAGTTCTCTAACCTGTATGATAATATATATATATATATATATATATATATATATATATATATATATATATATATATATATATATATATACTTTATTCTGCCCACATTCACTGATGACTCATCGTTCGTAGGATTGGTGGTCAAAAATATATGATGGTATAAGCGGATGTCCCGTCGCGATATAGCGTAGTCATATATCGGCAGTTTTTACAGTAGATATTGACTTTATTGCAAAAATATAAAGTTGTCACTTGGATATATCCAAGTCTGATAAAATGTTCGTTGAAGGTTGGTGAACTGTCTGGAAGATAGTAGTGAACTGTAAAGCTTATACTTCGATAGTCCACAGTTTCAATAATTCATTCATGAAGATTTCATAATACCGTCAGAATAGTGAATGTTTTCAGGTTATTTCTGTTGACGGATTAAAGGCAATTATTCAGTATAACTGACAAGAGAGTCAGGTTTTAAATGAATACATTCACGAATAATATTCATGCATTTCCATTTGCCATTTATATTTAGTAATATCTATAGCCATGACATAATTGAAAGTCAAGCGTAAAAGATTGTCTATATCCATATGTATGAAATATTGAATGGATATCGTACATTTTCATCCTGTGGAATATATGATCTCCAACTATAACTAACATTAGTCCAGTCCAGTAGCGAAGTATATGATTTAGAAAGTTTTGTCATTTAATCATACGAGATTTATATACTTCGATATAATGTGGATGAAATTTTTTATTTCTTATGTTTGTCACGTCATTGTTGTGAACACTAAAAACTGTTAGCAATCTTCTGACTTGTTGGCTACACATGTGCGAACTTAAGTTAGTCTCAATTATCAATGTGTAAGTTCATCTCTGATGTTGGAATTACAAACTTATTTTTTTATTAATTGAGAAAGTGTCTTGAAGAAAATCTGGGGGACACCGATACGAGGTCATATTCTGCTGACCTTTCGATTCGCCAATGAAGTTAAGACTTTCATATTTACAACAGTGAAAAGGTCATTCGGAACAAACCATTTCTAAACATAACATTCCCTACTACGAAATGAAACGCTTTATTTTAAAGGTTACTAAAATAAGTGGATCGGGAATTCCAAAGATCACCAGAACATGAACTTTTATCAATGTCTGTCAAATCTACTTGTTATAAGCAGATCCCGATTTTAATCCGATTGTCACACTTTATATCCTGAACGGAAATCTGTCTTCATTTCGTACATATTCCGGTCCCCTAGGGACATTAAGCTTTATGTCGTATTGATGAATGACATCAATTATAGCCATGTTCTTTACTTGAAATTGTTTCTGAACTTATAAATATAAGGACACTACAGTGTGACTACGTTTTATGATCAAAAATTCGTAAGTTATACAATACTCTGTGACTGAAGTTAATGAACAAAAGGAATTATTTAGTAAACGTTTTCTTTGCAATTATGTTGAATTTTCTAGGATCTGTAAGTCACCTTTTACAATGTTTATGGTATTGCATCTAAATGCACCACAAATTGTGTTCTTCATGCAACAAAATGTATTACGAAAACAAAAATAACCACTTATTGCTTGTTTTCAGCTGATCTAATCCGATATGTAGGGACTGTTTGATTTTTATCAATTATGCGAGATCACAAAGTACTCAAATGAGTGACAAATCTGTCTGGAGATAGATCTGCAAAGGATCATATTCAGTGTCAAATTGCCAATATTCGATTCACTGTGTATCTCAAACCTATGCTTTGACTAATATCAGGTAATATTGAATATACCTATGGAAATATATTCAGTTTAAAAGAAACAAATTAAACTTAAAATGTTGTGATATGTACTAGGACTCAAGAAATATCAAATTGCTTCATTAATTTCTGCAAAAGAACAGAAAATGTTCCTGAAATCTCAGTTTCGAAGTCTTTCCATTCTGGTTGATTGCTGTTGAAAACAAAACAATGTACATTTGTTTTTTCATTTGCACTGACTTATTAGCATGAGATTATTTTCATGATTATATAAACGACATTAGCATCATTTTCAAATAATTAAAAACGGCGATGGATCTACCAAAGAGAGAAATTGTAGATACTTTGAAACAAAACAAAAGAAGCAAATTCTGATTAGACTTGAGTTTCCAATATAATTCTTATGATCGTATATTATGGGCAGATTTGTTCCTTTATATGTTTCTTGTGATTGAATAAAAGACCTTTTTACATCTCGAATTTTATATTTTATTTTTTAATCACGCATTACTGTATTCCTTTACAAACTTTCTTTTCATCTTTATCCGATTTTACTAAATAAATTTTGACCTTAAGCCACATAACTCTGTAACTGGAACACCATTTATCTCATTCTCGAAAAGTCCAGGAACTTTCTTATTAATTCATGGGATATCAACTATATCATCCTTTTGGTAGTCGCTAGTGTCCTAAATTTCGATGGCATCTTGCATGTCATTGTAAAAGATTTCTGTCTCAACGTCGATACAGTAAGAATCTTTGTCATCGACACAGTAAGTGTCTTTGTCATCGATAGAGTAAGAGTCTTTGTCTTCGATACAGTAAGAGTCTTTTGTCATCGATACAGTAAGAGTCTTTATCATCGATAAAGTAAGAGTCTTTGTCTTCGATACAGTAAGAGTCTTTGTCATCGATACAGTAAGAGTCTTTGTCATCGATACAGTAAGAGTCTTTGTCATCGATACAGTAAGAGTCTTTGTCATCAATACAGTAAGAGTCTTTGTCATCGATACAGTAAGAGTCTTTGTCATCGATACAGTAAGAGTCTTTGTCATTGATACAGTAAGAGTCTTTGTCATCGATACAGTAAGAGTCTTTGTCGTCGATACAGTAAGAGTCTTTGTCTTCGATACAGTAAGAGTCTTTGTCATTGATACAGTAAGAGTCTTTGTCATCGATATAGTAAGAGTCTTTGTCGTCGATACAGTAAGAGTCTTTGTCTTCGATACAGCAAGAGTCTTCGTCAGTCATGAGTAGTCTCATTCTATCATCGTATTTGGTTTTAGCTTACTGTAGGACATTTCGTACATTAGCCACTAAGGCAACTCTATCACTGTAAATACACCGTAATTTGATTCAGTTAATTTGATCTTTTTTTATAACTATCCAGTATAAAGTCATCGTCAATAGTTGTTCTCCTTGCAAATGATAATTGTTTCTGATATTTGGAAAATTTGTTTCAATTTGTACATATTTTAACTCTTCTTTTACTGAGAGCTTTCATCTCTTTACCGAATGCAGCGTTTTCGATTAGCATAAAGAAGTCTTTTTGGAAACTATTTAATTTTCACTGATATGAGAAACTGCATTAAGTATTGCATTATTTGTTTCTCCATCTTTGTTCAAATCCACTTTGAAAATGCAAACAGGCTCATAATGATATGGCATTTCGATACATTATCTTCTACAAATCTAATTTGTTCATCAGGTGCCCATCTCAGGAGTTTTTATTGGCATGCTTATGACCAATTTAAAAGGAGTGTTGGTATCAAGATATATCATTAATTACATTGACCTTTCGTACTTAGCATCATTATTTGTCTCTCCATCTTTGTCCAAAGAGTATTCATGATTTGCTTCGGCATATCTATGCACTATCTTGCTAATTCCACCTCTTATTTCACTCTCAATTATAATGTCTGTTAGGAGTTCAAGCTGCACATCTGATGTTTTTAAATTGCAACCTTAGCATGTCATAGAACACTATAATTGTGTGTAAGGTTAAGCTTGTAATTTTTCAGAGACCTTATAAAAGTTTTTAAAAATGTAACACAACATAAGAGCATATTTCATGGCATAATAGTTATGTAGATCTCCATGTGTTTGAAGGTTAAAATATTCTATGAAATCTTGAAGATAACCGTGATCGTCATTGTATATGGTGGAATCGTTAAGTGATGAATAAAACGTTTTTGTTGCTGGTATACCTGTTTCATTAAATCTTTACAAGCAGTCCCTTGTTCATTTAGTAAATGTCTTTCCTCAAATATTTAGACTGCATATATAAAAACTGTTTCAGTGTTTCTGTAAATTTGTCGTCTCCATATTCGCTTGCTAATTGTTCTATATCTGTCCCATGAATCTGCTAACATCTTCGTCCTTGTAAACGTTATTTATTTTTCTTCTTTCGTCAACCCATCAACTAAGAAATACTGGCTAAATGAAGTATATTTCTCGTCTTTGTTCGGTATGGATTTTATCTCTTCAGCTAGATCATTTTTCTCCAGTGTCTTGATGAACGGTTTTCTGTTATATCCGGACAAGTTGTGAATGAACAATGGAATGTTTTTGGACATTTCAAATGTAAACTGTATTCGTTATGTGGTTGACCGCTAATCTTTCCAGTTAAATGGTTATGCTTTGTTTTCGGTTAACGTTTTTAACAGATAAGGCATGTTTTTGTTCAGCCAAAATTTGTTCCATCTTTGTCAGTGAACACCAAAGGTTTGCACTTTTTGAACTTAAATCTCCAGATACTTGTTTTTGTCTGATTGTACCGCTGTGGAATAATTGTTGATTACAAATTATTGCCGGACATTCATTTTGTCCGTACTTTGCAGCTATTGTACCATAATACTTTCAAAATCATAATAAAAAGCATATGGAATATTTAATTAGTGCTAATAGTTTCTGACATTTACAAATAAACTTTATTCTGGCATTATATTTATCGAGTTATCTACATTGTAACATATTCTTTTGTGTTCTGTCACTTGTTATATTATATAGAAAATAAAAATTTTAACATTTGTTACAGATGTGTTTTTGTCCGTTTGCTCATTTATCTGCGATGACACCAGTTTGGGAAATCTTATATTCCAATGTAATGGTACCTTACAACTTTATAGTCATTAGAACCCCCATTTATAAATATAATTAACATGTCAGCATATCATTCTCTCTCACTCTATTTCAGTTATGGTGCCAAATTGAATATAGCTTCTCTCATAATTATCTGGCACAGCTCTACCCTCTGTCCCTTTTAATATTTCATACACATTTACAGATATATCAAATTCACTTTCAATTTTCCTAATGTCTTCTACCTGTACCGGACATGTATTGACCAATGCATGGATCTATTTGAAAGTGCATTTTGATGGCTTCTGAGTATCCTTTTTGGGACCAATAAAATGATCCCATAGTCTAAAAAAAGCATTTATCATTTTTATTTTCAACATTGATATAAGCCTTTCTTGTTCATAACTTATTGGCGTAAATCTATGTACGAGTTTTCTCTGAACTGCCGATCTATGTGTGCAATGTAAAATATTCTATCCCGTCCAACATCCATCTTGTACTTTCACTTGCTTCCTTCCAAATCTGGCATGTAAAATGTGGAATAAAAGTTCAATGACATTATTTAGTTCTATTTAATCTATCTAGTAGCTTTTTCATATCAGTGGTAAACATTTTTATTTAATATATCTAGTGGCTTTATTATTTCATTGGTTAACATTTCTATTAAATATATCTAATGGCTTTTTTATTTCAGTGGTAAATATTTATATACTCAACTTGCTCTGCCTCTTGTATCGGTCATTTTATAAGTACTTTTGCTAAATTTAGATTTACTTTTACAGAACCAGATTGTCTAAGTTCGCATTGATGAGATGATCTACTTTAAATACGATTCACTGTTATTGAAAAACTCATAACCATCTTTATTGTTACAACTAATAAATCTGTACTCATTAAAAGATTTACTAAATAAATATGGAAGACAATTCTGCCTAAATTATTTCCATTTATACGTTTTATTTCTTTTCAGGTTGAAAAGGTATTCAAGGTGGTTGGATTTATTTCTCACTTATTTTGTTTTTGGTATATCAAATATTAAAGTGTTCCTTTTGATTGATCTAAATATTTCCTTTTGATTGATTTAAGTATTTCAATATATATATATATATATATATATATATATATATATATATATATATATATATATATATATATATATATACGTGTGTTTGATAGACAGAGAAAACCAATATGAATAGTTTCAATATTTTTTGTATTTGTGTCGAAAGATAGAAAGAATAAAATATATTTAGTATCAGTTTGATGATAAATAATACGAATATAATGAATAAAGTACTTTGTATCTATGTCAATGATTTTATTATTCAGGTTCATAATATATTTGTCGGTTATGAGCAGGTTTTCACTCTCAATCAGGTGTCTCTTTTTGATAGGTGTCCTTGATGAGCAGGCATGCTTCAACCTGTAAGGTTGTAATAACCCCTAAAAATGTAAATGCGCTACATTTAGTTTGAGTTAATATTCAGCTTTAATCTATTGCACTCCAAAACTTTGATTAGTTTTCCAAAAGTAGCAAAAAGGTTAAGCTTAAAATTGCACACCGTTCACATTTTCTGGCTAGGGGAAAAATTCGCCTTATATAGGTGAGAAACCTCAGTAGTAAAAATGTTTCCCTTGAATACATTCTAACTTGATGTGTATTGATTTATATGACGTCATCACTGAGAAATCGGCTATGCGGGAAATACCTGTTCATGCATGTTTTTAAAAAACTTGATAACCTAACAATATTGGATAAATAATGAACGGAATTATGAATAAATAAACTATAATGGTAAAATATCGATTCAGAAATTATACGCTTGAATTCTACACAACTGTTAATAAATATGATCCTATTTAGCTGGAATATATATAATAAATAACTTAAAACTTGTTTTAGATACAAATTTGAATGTGAAATCCTGCTCAAAATACTTTATGC
This sequence comes from Margaritifera margaritifera, assembly GCA_029931535.1. Taxonomy (NCBI): domain Eukaryota; kingdom Metazoa; phylum Mollusca; class Bivalvia; order Unionida; family Margaritiferidae; genus Margaritifera; species Margaritifera margaritifera. The sequence goes on from JAQPZY010001119.1 coordinate 555,437, forward strand.
CAGTCTGCTTTTACTGCCAGGTCAAACACACAATGGCAATATCATCCATCTAAAGAATATTCTAGAAGCTAGACTAATTCCCTGTAATTGTTATACAGTCTGAACCTGTCTAGCTACAAACGCACAGATTGAGACGTAATATTTAACTAGGGAGTATATAAAAAAACAAAATCAAATTATTATTTTGTGTTCGCTGTGCTAGTGCCCTAGTGATTTTTATTTTATTGTTGTTTTATCCCCCCCCCCCCACATACAGAAGATGGTTTGTACAAAAATTAGTCTGCGCTAATTGACTCAAATCTCTCACTACTTTCATCGACCTAGCTGATTACCATATATTTCTGTCGTTCTAAGGTTCATGCCTTTTTAAAAAAAAAACTTACATGTATTGTCATGTTGCTGTCAAACCAGCAAGAGTACAAGAGAAGAATGAACCAGAAGAATCAAATATATTTTAAGAGAAGGAATACATAAAATCTTTTCTGATGAAAAGGACATATTCTGAAGCTTTCGTCGAATAAAATATCTGAGTACTTGCTTTGCCATTCGACTTTACGGTAAACAGTTCATTTATTACTGTTATTGTATATGAAAGAATACTATTTTTGACATAAGTTTGAATTTCCTGCTGGTCTGCTTCTTTTCTCCTAGAGTAAAACCAACCAACTACACACTGGGGTTACTTTCCATTAAAAAAAATTAATCTTTTTATTCAAAACTCAAGAACAACTGTGATATTATAGGTCGACAAATCTAAATTCACGGGGGTGTTACGTGGGCCTTGCAAAACTGGAAAATATTTAACTGAATCAAGATCGGTTAAAATAAAACGGAATTTTCTTTCCTGTTCTCTTTCCACTCTCTAATATCAGCAAGCACATTGAAACTCGATCTGTCTTTGTGCTAGCTTAAACAAAGAACTATAGTCCTTTCTTTAACAATACATCGTTTAGAGTGATGAAACATCCCGGATCGAAGGTCATGACGTTGGTCGTTTGTTTTAACGAGGGTGACCATGTAATCTACATAAAAGCTCCATAAATCACTAGTCCCACAATACTAAGTCTAAAGTGCATACAAAGTCTCTAGGGTGTGTTTATAATGTGGTATTATGAACGATACTTATTGAGGTGGATCTGTACGGCTTCCATTCTGTAAGGAAAGAAAAAGTAAAACATTGTCCCTGGTTAACAACTGCTAGCAATTAACAGCAGTGATCACAACGTTTTGTCATTAGGAACAGAACTACATATGACGCGCGGATCATGGAATGTAGTACTTTTTTTGGTTTGCATTCTTTGTGTTTCTTTGTTTGCTTTCCTGTTTTTCTTGGTTATTTGCTCATTTTCTTTCCTGACTGTATATGTAGTCTCTAATATGACACTGTATTAAGTTAGTTTTTTTTATTGTACACGACCATAATACATCAGCTTATATGTAAACTATATATCTTTTTCAGCGAGTTCGTTTTATTTCTTGGTAAATGACCTAGGATCACCGGAGCTTTTTTTATCGTGCAAATATAGGCAAATGACGTGTACTTTTCTTCCTTGTATGAACGACACGCGATGATACATGTATATCTAAATCACCCAGCTACACTTCTTTTCTTGTGTACATTTGGCACACATATGCACTGATGTATTTGTACCACTATACACCGGTAGAGTATAAATGTATTCAGTTCTGAGGCATTAAAAGGAAAACGAAAACTTTCACCAGTAACATACATGGATACTGTTGTTTGACATTATTTGATTATAATGGGAAATTAAGACCTTGACTTCATAAGACATAAACAAATATTCAGTCAAAGCAAATCAGAAGGTTGCTTATTTACCTGCTGTTATAGAACACATATTTTTTAGTTTGGCTATTGTTTAAACAAATATATAGGCATCGATTGTTGACTAGCAAGATCATCAACGCTGAAAAGAGCGCAAATGTTTCTACATGGAATAAATTCGACGTGATAAAGGCATTGATCCGAACGTTCCACCCTTTTCTGGGGATGAGCGAATGGCCGTATGGGTTGGGGTGCTGGTGCATGAGAACTTGGCGATAATTGCCATTACTCGCGGCATGGGTTTGATTCCTGCTTGGAACGAATTATAAGAACAAACACACAGAAAATAGTGACTCTCGTAGAATAATAAATATGTACATTTTTTTGGCACAGATGGAAACTATCTAGAATAATAATAAGATCTGAACGAAAGAAAACGAACCAAATAGCAGAAGAAATAACTACACGTCTAGAAAGGGAACTATTGTTTACGAATAAGGCGAACAAGTTTGGAAGCAAGCTAGCAGTACTATAGCGCTATACCTCTTCGCATGACATAGTCTGCGTCATTGCGAGATCTGGTTCCATAGGGCGCCATATGTAGCGGTGCATTTCGCTCTAGCTTTACATCTTAGACATAATTTCCACTACGGGAAATAACGATACAAATATAGTTACATTACTAGGGAAGGTGGTAGAAAAACGGAGAAAAAACCCCCAAATAATAATAATAATAATAATAATAATAATAATAATAATAATAATAATAATAACTTGATTTCACGAGAAGAGAGTGAGGTTCAGCAAACGTACAGAAAAAACTGACTCACGGTGGGTTAAACAGAATAAATTTAGGACTACAGTTTTTTCATTTAATCCAAATTCGCCATGCGTTCGTAGTAGCCAGTAAATCTCTTTATGGCTGCGCTCATTCCGGTCTATCTGTGATTTGTCTCAATGGTCTGCATTTCGAGGGATTGGACAGAGTGTCTGGCTAAATTTAAATAGTTGGCGAGTTTTGTGTAGACCTTGTTTCTTATATGGCTTTTGTGATTTTCCCTCATTTCCTGAAGTCAGTTCTTTTGCCAACATTATGGATAGCACACACCTTGCATGTCACGATATAAATGACGTTTTTACTGACACATCCTATCCTTTGGTTTGTATTGTACGTAACTCCTGTTGATGGACTTTTGAATTAGTAGTAGGAAAGCATTTATCTTATAGCTTAGACAACTTCTGTCTTTACATCTGTGTTTGTGCTTCTGTACTATGCTTTGAGTTCAACTGGGCACGCACAAGGAGGCCTTTTAAGTTTCTTTGGTTGTTAGTAAGAGGTCATAGGCGGTTCTTTGAAGATCTCTTCTTTTAGACGTACAGAGGAGTCAATAATGTGTGAGTGTTTCTGGACAATCTGTTGTATGTTAAGACATTTGGGTGAGCTGTTGGTACGAAAGAACACGTTTATGGTAGTCTTCGCTTTGTTTCTGAGGAGATTGCTTCAGTCAATAGCCTTAGCTTTGTGTCTGACGAGTCTGCTTCGATCAATGGCTTTAACTTTTTCCATAGACTGATCTATGGTTTTATTCTTGTATCCTGTTCTTTTTAAGTCCTGTTTGAGTTCCCCAAGTCTTTTGTTGAGCGTCTCCTCGGCTGAGCAGATATATTGTATGAAAACACATAAGTCGATCGTAAGGATTATGATTATATGTTCACGATGATAACTGGTAGGCAGGAAATATTAATGGGAGTAGGTCATTGTATAATACAAGTGGGTTTCACTGCTTCCATCTTGTAATATCGATTGGGTATCCAGGAATGTATTGTATTTGTCTGATAACTCCAACGCGAATTTGATGGTGGGATAGAAATTTTTTAACAAATCTAAAGAGATGTTGGAGTTGCTTCTGTGTTCCTACCCATTCACCCATATATATATATATATATATATATATTTCTCTAATTAGTGGTTTAAATTTATTTTACTTGATATGAATGCATATTTCTAACTTTGTAGATTAACCTTCATGGACGCTGCAAGGAAAAACAATAGACTAGTGTATTGGATACATGTTTAGCCTCGGATGCAGACTTTGGTAGCACTTTGAAATTCTCCTATTTGCTTTATAACAGTCTGAAGGTTAGATACAATAATTTGTTCCGTCACAAAAGTTGTTTCATTTCCTTAATATGTGATTTTTCAGTTCAAGTTTGTTTTTCAAACTCGAAACGTTTACCCTGCCTCTAGGCTCGATTTTGTTTTCAAGTAGCGTAATGTATTTTAGCCCACTTCTGCTTTTGCATATGTTTTGACATCCGCAGGCGACCTGATTAAATTACAGCCATGGATATCAATTACCGCGTACTATACAAATATACCGGAAAAGGTTGGATTGCTGGCATTCAATGACAGTATGACTGCGTGATAATTGTTTTAGTGGTTCATGTTACAATCGATTGACATTCCATTCGGAGTATATATTGGCTAAATGATGTGATACGATCATGTGACTCAAAATTTCATTAGTAATAATTTTATATCATCGTAAAAAATATAGATATGAAACGGTACAACTGTGTCCCAAATTAAAGACAGAAATTTTGGTGTTTAGAAAGAAGATTGGTCCAAATTTTATATATTTTTAGTAAGTAAGTAAAAAAAAGTATAGAATGCACTTGTTTAAAAATAATGAATTGTCACTTTGATCAGAAGTAGCTGAACTGGATGCGTCTGATCGTGATATACACACATGGATATAAAGCTACGCAGGGAGGGCGTGGGGTTGTTGTGCCATGACTATAAAATTTACGGAAACGTATACAGTACTGATAGTGTCTTTGATATACAAGCAAAGATATTGCTACATTTAAAGGTAAGTTTTTACATAGGCGTAAAACAAGTAATACTAGAACGAGCATTAATTCAAAACGAGGATAAAATGAGTACCGTTCTTACTTCTCTCTCTCTCTCTCTCTCTCTCTCTCTCTATATATATATATATATATATATATATATGTATATATATATATATATGTATATCATACATACATTCTGACATGTAATATAACTGATGCTTGAGCGTATGTCTTTTGTGTAAGAAAGAGAATTTTTTTTTTACAAGCACATGTACGTCATTTTGAAGCTGTAAAAAGTACGTGTTGTATCTTAAATATATAACAAATACATAGTTAATATATGATAATACCAATCATATGAGGCATCCAATCAAGAAAGTTTAGACGAAGATCAGATACAGTGAATTCAAAACATGGTTGACTCAACAGTCTACCTTTACATTACATAAAAAGCAAGAAAAATATTTCCATACAAAAGGGTTTACGTCATTCATGCATATGATCAATTTCAGGCACATATAGTCCACTTTCAGGCGTACGAAAAACACAGCAATGGATACAAAACATGTTGAAAATGATACATATTTTCCCCAAATTTGCATGGGCTGAGAAGGTGAAACTGATGGAAATATCATATATGACGCATTTAGGGAAATCTTCAAAGAATGAAAACCAGAAGAGATGCAGTTCGATGAAGAAACAAAACTTTCACTATGAAATTCAAAGAACGAGCACACAAAGAAATTAAACCAACCATAATGAGGAAAGACATTGTGACATTTTTAACTATCGGTTGTTTCCATCTGAAAGGTCACAAGATGGTTTTTGGTATTGCAACATAATATTGGATGAGAATATAATTTCCATCATCACCAATAAGGAAATATTGGATATTTCTGCTCACACATTTGCAAGCATCTAATTATAAATTTGGGAAAGAACGTTCTAAATGCTGCCCAAGAAAACTGATTTAGTATCTTCCCAGTTTATTTTTTTAACGAGTCAGAACAGACCAAAATAAATAGAATAATTGACGACCTAAAATTAAATAATGCGTATGAGCCATAACAACATCAAAATAATCTGTAAAAAAAAACAAGTAGTAAATAAAAGAGTACTATTAGATTCTGCAAATGCGGGAAAGAAAGTCCGTGAATCAGGAGGAAAACCGAAATACTAAATATCAAAGATGTAAAGAATGTTAATTTAATGAAATCAAACTTGTATGGTAGCGTAGTAAATATAACGGTTAGGGAAAGCAATAAAAAAGGAATTACTTTACGAGTGTAGAAGATGTATAACAGGGGGACTGATGTATATATTCAGAAAACAGTTAATTACATACTAATATTTTATTGAATTAATAGTACCATAATAAAACCTGGCAATAAATGATTCTCCAATACCAACAAAAGAAAGAAGAAAAGTACAGCCCTTTTAAATGCAGTATCTACACATAAGGGAAACGAATAATGTGAACAGAAAAACAGAAACATAATTTTCATCAGGAGGTTATATAACTCGTTTAATAGTGCTTCAGTCGAGTACAGATTTGATTGAGCAGATGATCAGAATTTGTATTTTTTTTTTAACAATGTAGAAGCAGACTTGAAGAAGATAATGAGTAGAAAAATTGGAGATTTTGATTCTGTAAAGAGCCAGCTAGATTTAGTGATTATACTCGTTATGGGAACAGAAGAAAGACGAGCTTTTACAGATCTGTATCACAGAACAAATCCATTAGATATTATACAACAAACTAAAATGCAACTGGTAACTGATGGGCTATTTGAAATGCTTCACGCACAATTTGGTCATAAAATTAGACAAAATATAAATTGGTCTTTCGGGAGAATAGACTATTTAACATTTAGATAGGCGCCAGTCTATCTAGAGAGAGATCATACATAAAATTACCAAAATGAGTGAAAGACAAAAATGACGGTACAAGGTAGAGACAATATATATTTCTTTCATGCACTAGAATCTATGATAAATCCACCAAGAGATCATCCGTTCAAACCGTCCAAATACAGCCTATACAGGTACATGTATATACACATTGGTTTCATAGATACCCAATCAAAATAGGCACCTTTGATTAATTCTAAAATGAAACCAACGTATCTATGAATGTTTTCAAAATCGTACACAGACTAATCAAACCAGTTAGAGTAACAAAAAAAAAAAAAAAAAAAAAGATAGTGAAAATCATGCTGACATGTTCACTGTCTTTGATTCAAACAAATATCATTATTCTAGATTTGTAAAGACTGGTGTCATCACAGATAAGTAAACACGCGGATAAAGAGAAAATTTGCAACAAGTGCGTCATTCATTTTAACACTGAATTAAAATTACATGAACACGAAAGAGCTTGTAGTCAAGCAGATAACTCACTAGACACAATGCATGAAGTAGGTTGTGTGGAGAATTTCCAAAACTATCATCATCAGCTAAAAGTTGTTATTTTTCATGTTGTGATTTTGAAATTATTATGAGACAAAAAAAAAAAAAAACAAAAAAAAAAAAAAAACAAGAAAAAAAACAAAACAAACAAAACAAAAAAACATTTCCAACCAATACTTTAAAGGTCCGACTATCTGCTAAACTTACATAAAGAAATACATTCAGATAAACCTTAAAACCTTACCACCACTGGCCGTACATATAAATTCTTGTCACCCAAAGGGATAAAACAGACAAATTAAGTATTTGTTTGTGCATGATATATGTACTTTCACTCATTTACTCCTCTACCGGGGTGTATATAGAGTGTTCACCTCCGTGACAGGGTAAAAAAAATAAAAGCTGATTTAAAATTTAATATTGGGTGAACAAGGACATAACTCAGATGATTAAAACATTTTAATAAGATTTCAGTAATATATTTGAGATTCGAAAGTAAGGCTAAACTATGCGTTTGGTGGTGATGGTGCACTTTTGATACTAAGTGATTTGGTGATGAAAAAATATAACATAGTAGGTTACAACAACAATTTACACAAGTCATCAGATACATTTAGTCTAGGAATAAATACTGCTATAAATACTGAAGTGTTAAAAATAGAATTCCAACAACTGGCATGTAATAATTCGTCAAAAGATAGATTACAAAGTAACCGATGAAAAGAACAGAACGTAAGTAAGAATTATGATATACAAGAATCATAAAAATGGTGAAAATCTTGGAATCCATATAACTAAACCTGAGCATGATTTGAAAGAAATAGATCATGAAACAAATAAACAAATAAGCAAGCATTCATAATTAGGACAACGATAGCAGCAGCTGGTTTACTTTACGTTTTAAAGCAGACTTTTCTATGAGCCTTTTATCTTTTTATTCGCTTTGCTGCCGTGTCAACGCCTTTGATCAAAACTGTAAATAACAAAACCGACTAATGCTACAATATGCAAAATAATATGATCACCTAACACGAAAGCAATTTGTGTTCTGATTTAAAAAGCCAAGTTATTACACTGCCATGATAACAGGCGATGATGATGCTGCCTTTTTAGCTAACACAAACAAATATTTGCCAATATCTTTCATTCCTTGCTTCACTTTGTAAACGGATGCATTCTACTACCTTTGTTACCATCATCATCACTTGTTCATCCTTCTATTGCTGTCAAACCTTTTAAACAATTTGCCATAGTTATACTAAGAGTTGCTGCTCTCATACATATAGCTGTAAAATATAATTTTAATTGTTATACATTTTTCTTTAAACGGTTGTTTTAACCTTACATCCATTGGTATATTTTTTCCTCAAGTTGAGATTCATTTTGTGAACATTTTCTCTAAATTTATTTTCTAAATATGTTAACTGTTCAACTATTTGCGCTCTTTGGCTTTAAGTATTGCACAACACTTCTTGCAATTTATCTTTTTCAGTTGCATCTGTTTCTTTGGTGATTTCCCGTGTCATCTCTTCTATCTGTTTGTCATACATTTCAACGTCTGACTTCATTGATATTTTTTATTCAGCTACTTTAACTGCATCTGCATGACCTCTCTTTTGTCTTTGAACATGTATGCTATAGGTGGTCTACTGCCATTTCGTTCGTGGTATTTATTTATTACAGTCTCTACTTCTCTTACCTGCTGTTCAAATGGTTCATCTGTGTTAATTACTTGCATTTATATTTCCTCTCTAACTTTTATTTGTTGCTTTTCTTGAACAGTAGGTTCCAAAGGTTGTTGTAAAGGTATGACTGTAGGTTTGTCATTTGGTAGTTTCTATTTATCTTCATCTTTGTGCAACCCAATGTTCTGAGAAAATCACTCCCACCATATTGCGTAGCTGTAGCGTTAGCTGGTAGCATCTTATTTAGCTTAATCTTAATAGTTTTTGAAATTTGTAGGGGATTTTTACCTACATCTTGGTAATAAAGTTGTATCTGGGTCTACAGTCTGAGTGATTTTGACTCATCTTTAAAACTCATTACACGTACTTTAGTTTTTCTTACATAAACCTTTTTGATTTAAAGGTCAATGGAATTTACCATAGCTAAACTTAATGGCTAGAATGTGTGAAAAAAAATTCTCGCATTCCTGTGGTGTAGATGTTTGGATGAGAACTAGAATTGTTCATAAAAATGACCATGACGCAATCACGTAAAACGTTATAGAATAAAGTTGTTATATTCACACTTGGAACTGTACCCAAAAAAGCCTTCTTCTCTTTAAACTATTTTCCAAGTACAATATCTGGCCCCAGAGTAAATGAATGACGCTAGTCTGTGTTTTGAAACTCCATACGAAATGATGTCTATTTCATCTGTGCCTCATATCCCGATAATTTTTTTTTAAATCAATTTTTCTTGACTTCCATCTTCGACAGGAAGTGGACACGGAAGATGTCGTGATATATATATATATATATATATATATATATATATATATATATATATATATATATATATATATATATATATATATATATATAAATGAAAGTAACACATGATTTTTTATTTGTAAATGTTATGCCAGACATTCTGTGCAAAGTATTCAGTGATGAGACATGGTTCCCGCAATGACTAAATGGTGGTGACTAACTTCAGGCTTATTGTTTTCACGAGGAAAAAATACATGGTTAAATATAACAAAGTTAGACCTCCCTTGATACCGCATTAGTCATAGATGTTTTCAGATGCTACGTGTCTTTTGAAACCACAGAGTCTTAATTTGTGCGATAATTCATTGAACTATTGGCCCAAAAACAGCACTGTAGCGCCTGTATATGTCACTGTGATATTTACCGGTGTTTGTGACATTTACAGGCTCTACACAGCACTTACATTGTGGAAGAAAACTGAACAAGAAACTATGCAGAGAGATTGACATAGACATATCAACGAACAGATGACACTGCATGGCTGTTTGGAAATCGGCACCTCTTCGGCGATTTTCGGCCTACCCAGACTGTATCTGCATAGTGCGGTGAAAAAACAGAAAAACTACAGCCTCTTGCAGCTTGTTCCAATCACATGTAGTGAATACATTTTGACTTGATCGCTTTAAAAAAACGTTGAGATCATCGAGATGATGTTGTCATAATTTACATAACGTAAACAATTGCGCTGGGCAAATATGTAGATGAATGTATATTACAACATTCTTTCTGCTTAATATAAATTTTAATTTTTGTTGCCTTTACGGTATGAATCGACACACTTTGTTTTTATTACTGATTTACTTATGTGTTAGTCAAAGCTCACAGCGCCGTCAAATGCCCCAAAATTGGACGTCTCGTTTTCATTTCACTTCATTTTCACGAGGCCCTAGTTTGACGTTCAATTGCATAGCGATGAAAGCCGAAGTGTGCCGTGTGACCAAGGCTAATCTAGTCTGTAAATAGTACCTCATGCAGTTATACATTTGGAACATCCTCGTCTCTTTCCGATGCGACTGGAATAACTTCGACTCTCTGAAAGAGACTCAGAGGTAATCGCAGTGATTCTTCCCAAATTGATAAATTTTGGCAAAACGAACATCCGCCTAGATGTGCAAAGAACAGAGTCTTATAACACCACAGATTTTGAAAAAAAAACACTCGAGGACGTTTCAGCAATCAGTGAAATACATGCACGTTTAATTTTTAATGTTATTGCTGCAACTTTGTAATGAATAAATTGAAGAAATCATTCGGTTTCAATAGTCTGGAACTATTGCTTGCATTGCTGTTAGTTATGACACGTCATCTATTGCAGGTATACCATTATCTTTTCTTCGCATATCTAGTCGAATATTTGTCCACCAAAGTTTCCAATTCGGAATATACCACCACGATTACATCCGAGGCTCATTCATAGATCCATAGTTGTTCGACTCGCATCGGAAAGAGATAAGCATGTTCTAAATGGGCTATTGGTAGTTAAAATAATTGCATCTAGATAATTCAGCCCCATAATTATAATGAAGCTATGCGTGAAATTAGATTGCGATATCAGATTCGATGGCCAATGATTATACTAGACTCGCAAAAACATTATAGTTGTAATGAACAGGTATTGTAATAATCCATCTCTCCGTCCGTCTGTCTCTAACTCTATCATCCCCTAAACCATTAGGTCTATATGGACTTACCGTATATACTCGCGTATAGGTCGCTGCCAATTGCAAACTGCATAGACCCAGATCTGCCGTCGCATAATGCGCCGGCAGATCTGGTTCTATGCACTTTGTAGGGACTAATCAGTAGAACAAACAACATAGACCCTGATCTGCCAGCGCATTATGCGACAGCAGATCAGGATTTATGTTGTTTGCATTTGGCCTGAGATTTTATACGCGAGTCAAGACGGTAGTTTATTGCTTTACTCGTGCAATAGGATATAAAGTTTGTTTCCCCTCGTGGGATTCCTAGCAGGGATCAAAAGGATAAATGTACTATTGTACACTTTGTTTTCAATAACATTCTTAGAAACAAACCGGCAAACGACAATTCATGATAAGTGAATGCCTAATATAAGTAAACAAACAAGAAAAATGTAATTTGTCGTACAAATTTTCTTCAAAGAGAAAGAGGGAGTTCCCGGAATTGTTCATTTTAACAACAAAATAAATGAATGTGATATAACTTTCTAGCTGTTGTTCATCTTTTATCTCCAGTCACTTGGTGCATGTAAAATAACACCTGAGGGATGTTGTCATGCTCTCCACTCCAATCTGACTTGCTTATCAATAAGGAGGTACAAAGGAAATGTATTTGATCTACGTGCGTGATTTATACCGGTTCTTAGTAAACCTAACCCTTTCTTAATATAATCTAAATGTCACGACAAGAGTCAACCATTTCGAGCACTCAAACTCACTCCATTTATTTTTCCATCTATCACCTTGTTGATAAACGCTCAAATGTCAACGATAGCTATTAAGTATACAGGTGTAATAAAGTCCGCCTTGGGCGGGATACATTTATCTAACTCTTCGTATGATACCATTCCCTTCTCAAATTCAATTTTATTTTTCTAATATTAGTACTGATTTGAGACAGACGTAATCAACTAATTCAAAACCTTCGCAACATAAATATTGGACGGCTTAAGTGTTTATACTATGAAAAACATGTTCATCTAAGATTTAAACTATCGATCCTTTACAATAATTTTCATATACATAAAGGGTCGTAAGTACGGCTTCTGTTGATGCCAGAGTCCGAGGGTCATTTTTATGAATGAGAAGTTTTAATGTGCACTCAAGTAGTTTATTATGAATCAGCCCCAACTAAATGGAATTATTCAATTTTCAAACAAACGATCAAGAAATTACTACATTAGAGTCTATAACGCTAATGTTCTAGCATTAATGAACATATTATATTTGTTGCCCATGATTGTTCGTTATAAAAATGAAATCAGAAAAATATGGAATTTGGAGTCATTTGCTGACCGAGAATGAGATGGCTCAACAAAGCAAGCCTCTCTTTTAAGTTATATAATCCCTTATTTAAATTCTTTGCCACCATCAACTCCGTGCAACATGTTTTACCAAAGTTTACTGCGGAGGATGGTGGATTTAGTGTATTCAATCACATTTGGAAGAAGTTATCAGGTCCTCACTTTTATCATTAACATATTTAGTCTTTCAATGGTTGAGCATAAATGGCACATACAATTGGAAACACTCTTGAAATGTTGGTAATTATCGTTTTCTTACTTTGTATGCTGAAGTATCATATCGTTCACATTCCTTAATATCTTCCTTAACATGAGAAAGATTTCAGCAAAATCGTGGAACTTGTTATTATCCATGGAAGCATGTAAGTCTTAAGTTTAGGTGGTGACGTAGAAATCTGTAAATAAAATTTCTCACGAGTTCGTATGTATTTAATTCAATCTGCGAAAGTGAAACAGCTGGAAACGAAAATAAAGCAATATTTAAAAAAAGGTAAAAAATTAAAATAAAAAATGAGATTTATGTTTGTCAATGTGTACAGTACGATCTCACATAAATACGCACACACACACACATACACACACACACACATATACATATAGCCTTTATTTTTGCACACTTTTATTCAATTGTTTCTTGCTGAAAGTATTGAACGCATATTACAAAAAATGGGTCCTAGCAGTGTGTGCACAAAAGGCATAAGTGACTGGTGTAATCCATAGCTAATCTATATTGCTTATGTTTCTTAATCAGAAGAAGTATCAAAGGAGTATTAGCTGCCAACAAACCAGAAACCAAAATACAGGACCTAAGTTACACACAGAACACGGTGAATAAGACAAAGGAAAAACCAGGTGAATTAGCAAAGTTATTTACATTTTTTTTATTGCTTTCGTCCACTCTCAATGGTGATAGAAAGCTCTGTTAGTTTATTTTAATCGGTATCCTCCGCTAGAGATCTCACACATGGAAGGATATTTAAGATGAGAGTAAAGTACTGAATGAATAACCCATACAGTGCTATATCGCCGCTAGGTGTGGGAAGAAACAATACGTCAACACAACACCTCCACATGTCTGCGATTGGTCTGTTTGGTTAACGTCACCTAGTGCTAACGAAGCTTTTATGAATTAGAGTAACAATGTTTAAGACCAGCCGTTTAATGTGGAGTTATTTTTGCCGATCTTTACACTGGTGCGTATAATGGCGTGATGGTGAAAGACAAGACAGAGACTGGTTCAGCATGATTTTCGATTCCCCGTGTCAACTTGGATAATTTATAGAGTGTATTTGCGGACAATTTCTCAGTAAGTTTTTGTTGTTGTTGTTGTTTTTTGTCAGGTCTGTTTTAAATACAATACAGTCCTAGTATGTCTTTAATTATAATTTAAATATAATACTTTGCCAATTTTTTAATTGTTTCAGTTCAATTACTTTGCAAAATGTTGAATCAAACAAATATCAATATCCTTACTCGTTAATATGTTTATTTTATGATAATTTTGCTAGTACTTTTTTTCTCTTTGCGCTGTTCGAGATACGGCATATTATCAAAGTATCAAAGTCAATTTCATACGGCATATTATCAAAGTATCAAAGTCAATTTCATTTTATAGGCGTCTTAAATTTACCCTTGATCACTGAATTTATAATTAAAAACATGTTTGAGTCGCATGTTGCAGAGATTTGTTTTGTGAAGTCTTGCATGGATATAACGTGTTTTATTTGTATTTGAAGTGATATGGGTATGATTACATTTCTTGTCAGATAATAAACATTAATCTTTTGGTACTTTTGCAAAACTATTAGTTTTTTTTCCTCCAGGTTTGTATTTCATAGCATGAATAAGAGTCCTTCTTTTCATTCCGATGCACATGTTCTTTCACATAAGAGTCTCAGTGACTCAATCGTTAGCATGTCGGATTCACGACCAAATTGGTGCGGGTTTGAATCCAACCATTGAATTATCTTGAATCAGCTACCGTGGTGTGTCCCTGGGCAAGGCACTTTACTCCAATTGTTTTGGCCCTAACTAACCTTTACATGTTGCTGTAAAACATAATACCAAAGCAATGTTTCACATAATATCAATAATACCTATCCTTGTGCATACGTAGGGTCTTGACATTGACCCTACGTTTAACCCATTAATGTTAAACCATTTTAATGATATAGCTATTAGACAGACTAGTAAATACTTGCACTCTTTACAGAAAATGTCAAATACTCAAGGGTAATTTTGCAAGTGAAAAAAATCCCCAATGAAGGACCAAGGGCTCATTTTTTCGGAGACCTTGAGCTCGAACGGCTTCTATTATTATGAAATTAGTGATATAAATCAGACACATTACATTCCCACAGGAAAACTCTAACTTGTGCATATTTTAATCGTTTGCAAGTTTTCAGTTTGTTTCTATACAATGTACCAATTATTGGTTGCATTTTTTGCTAAATTGTGCATGACAGGTAGATGCTGATAAAACTTTCTTATGTGGAACTGGATTTGTCAAAAATCTACGTGTTGACTTAAAGTTGGCCAAAACAATCCAGACAGTTTCAAACACTGTGAACGTAAAACAAAGCTTTCGTTTACATCTTAGTTGGTTTGCTGAATTTGTAACATACATGTATTTAGATAACTTTATATGTGTGTAATATGAAATCCTATCAAGAAACATTGAGACATCTGTTGAAATGAAAGACAAGCTCAGGTTAGAGATAGGCTTTAGTATTTACAAGGTTATTTCCCCAGGCAACATAATAAATCATTGAACTATCTTGCAAGTCATTCTGCCTGCTATTTTAAAACACAGTCTATAATTATAATGTTAAAATTATACATGCAGTTGTAGTATCAGCAGTAGCAGTAGTAGTAGTAGTGCAGGTGGTATAAGTAATAGTAGCATAACTAACAGTCGAAGAGCTAGAAAAGTATTCTTAGATTTTAATTGCCTTTTATTTCAGTCAGATAATGTATTCGTTAATCTGTGAATGCGTATCGAAATGTTATGTATCCGATACAGTATTCATTTATCTGTGAATGCCTATCGAAATGTTATGTATCAGATACAGTATTCATTAATCTGTGAATGCGTATCGAAATGTTATGTATCCGATACAGTATTCATTTATCTGTGAATGCCTATCGAAATGTTATGTATCAGATACAGTATTCATTAATCTGTGAATACGTATCGAAATGTTATGTATCCGATACCGTATTCATTAATCTGTGAATGCGTATCGAAATTGTATGTATCTGATACAGTATTCATTAGTCTGTGAATGCGTATCGAAATATTAATTTTTAGATACAGTATTCATTAATCTGTGAATGCCTATCGAAATGTTATGTATCAGATACAGTATTCATTAATCTGTGAATGCGTCTCGAAATATTATATTTCAGATACAGTATTCATTAATCTGTGAATGCATATCGAAACGTTATGTATCAGATACAGTATTCATTAGTCTGTGAATGCGTATCGAAATGTTATGTATAAGATACTGTATTCATTAGTCTGTGAATGCGTATCAAAATGTTATGTATCAGATACATTATTCATTAGTCTCTGAATGGGTATCGAAATGTTATGTGTTATGGGTGAAGACATTATACTGATATTCGTTTTTGCTGAAGACTGCCTTACATCTTTAGGTAGTAGTAGTAGCTGTGATGGCGGTACTACTTGTAGTAGTAGTAAAAATGTTATTGTTACTGTTGTTGTTGTTGTGGTTGTTGCTGTGGTACTAAAAGAACCCTTAATAGTTGTTGTCGTATTAGTGAGTATTAGTAGTAATGTTAATAGTAGCAGAGCAAACAATGCTAAATGCTACTATTACCAATATTAATAGTATAATTCACGGTTAAACAGAATTCTTCTCCCTAGAAAAAATTTAGATCCATATTAATAAGTGTTTACTGAGAGATTAAGTTTCAATCAGATACTGGTACAATTATTTCAGATGCAACAGCAACAGCGATTCAGTTGAGGTAATACAAAAAGCAGTAGTACACGTGGTTGAGATATAGGAGAAAAAAAAATAAGAAGAAAGGGGTGTGGGGAAATTGACCCCCTCAGTTACGGATGGCATCTGTCAGTTAACCATGGCATACCATATTCCAATGAACCACTGATCAATCCAGTCATCAGCTAGGGGTCAATTAATATGTAATCTTGTACAGTCTGGTAGTGTTAAGATGGTTGGACGAGAACAAGTGGGACACCTATGTAGTTTTCACTATATAAAAAGATATAAAGTTTCAGATCTTTATAATTTATACTTTCTACAATCCTTTTGTTCTTTTTAAAAATAGAAAAATGCTGATTTTAGAGGGATACTTATACAAAAACATTGGAGGAAATTTTTGTACCACATATTGAGTGTTTTAGGCACTGATGATGCCTTTTGAATCAATGTTGATACGTATAGGCTTCTCGTTCGCATTTAAAGATTTGTAGTTTTGCTTTTTCTATACCATACATGTGAATTTGATAAAACTTCCTTCTGTTCCTTGTCGGCACAAATCATTGTAGGCGTCTCGTCTACGAGGAGCGAATAACGATTTTAAAACAGTTAGTCTTTTTATAGCTCAAAACAAATACTTTTTGTTCTTAAAATAGAGCTAAAAGTGCCACTTTCGACCTTATCGATATATTGAATCTTTATTATCAAGTGACATTTCGTGCATAACAAAGAGGCATTTCAACTGCATATGAGGATAATTCAAAAAGTTCTACAACGAACGCCGTAAAGAAAAAGCTGCTTAACAGTTTACAATAATTTTAGTAGTCAGTATCAAAGTAAGTTCCTTTCGACTTGATGCACTTTTCCCATCATGTGACTCATGACCTGAACACATGCAGCAGCCCGTCACGTGACAGCATTGGTAGCGACCCCTGTGATCGCATCCTCTAGTTCTTCTCTTCTTTTGCAATGGTTTCACTGTAACTAATCTTTCAAAGTTGGAAAAAGTCGGAAATCGCAAGGAGCTAAATCTGGGCTGTATGGTGGGTGATTTAGGGTTTCAACGCCAAGTTTTTATAAGGTCTGCATTTAAAACTTGCATGCGGGGGGGGGGGGGGGGGGGGGGCCTTATCCTACTGCAAGATGAAGCAGGTCTGGATACTTTTTGCGAATAGCCTCACGTACATTATATCTGATTACTGTGGCATAGTATTGTCCATTCACTGTGGTGTTATCTGGTACCATGTAGTTCAAAATTATTCCTTGTGTGTTGAAGAACATAATGCACATGACCTTTCCAGCAGATTTGGAAAGACACGCTTCCTTACACTCTGTGTCTGTTACTCTCGGGTTAAAAGTAGTGTATCCAAGTTTCATCACATGTAATGATCTTATTAAAATAATTATAGCCTTCTACATTGTTCCGTAATAATATTTCTCTGCAGATCTTTACCATTAAACCCATTGGTTCTTTATCAGTCAATCTGGGCACCAAACGGGCACAAACCTTGTGCATTCCTAATTCCTTTGGTCAGAATGTCCTATGCACTTCAGTATGAAACATCAAAATTGTCTGCTATATCTCACCAAGTATCACGTTTTTCTTCCTTCACATATACTTCCACAAAATCGACTATTTCTTTTGAAAGAGATGTCTTTAGCCTACCTTTTCTTATATCAGCTTTAACAGTTTCCCTACCATTACTAAAACGTTTCATCCATCTGCTGATTCCAGATTTAGCAAGTGCTTTAGGTCCATAAACATCATCCAAGTCAGCTTTTATCTGCCTACAGAATTTTCCTAATTTTGCATAAAATGTTCTAATCACTTTGTGTTCGTAAACGGACTCATCTGCTCTTTCGCCATCGCGTCTACATATCTGACGTAGAAAAAGCTGACGTCGCTGAGCCTGTGACGTCATCAACTTAAAAATGACATTGCGTCCTAAATTGGGACATTTTGAAGTATAGACGGGCAAATCTTTATAACGTTGGATTGCTTTGTTTAGAAGATATTGCATTTGTTCTGTACACATCTATTTTTTCTCACCTTCCTCAGAGTATGTTAAAGGATATTTATATCATGGTATCGCCTTATTGCGTCATATTAAATGCACCTTTATATTTAATCTTAGTCAATCCAGACAACTTTTAATTCTGAGAGTTACATGTATTTACTTACGTTCGAACAGTGTAAGCGGTATCTCTAGATTTTCAAATTATTCCCTTTTCCTGTTACGCCTAAGACATGTCCATCTAAGAGAAGTACTCCAGTTATACACCAAAGAACGATTATTTTCAGAGTATATTCATAATCATAATGTTCTAACATTTACTCAAGGAAAGCGAATGTATCATTTTTAAACAGTTTGTATAATTTTTTGTTCTAGGTTAAATCTGGCTTTTTATGTTTTGGCGTATCTAACCATATGTAGTCCAATTAATTGGCAGTATTTTTGCAGTTGTTTTGCAGACAATTATGAAATTTGATTGTCTGATTGACAAAAAAAAAAAAAAAAAAATAGAAAGAAAAAAAAAGTTTTTACATTCGTCCTCAGAGTACATAGTCAATTTTTCTGGTTGCATTCAGTATTTGCTCTTTTATTGTATTTTGCCTGAGCATTAATATCTTGTAATTCATATATTTCCCAAGTGCCGATTAAATGTTTTATTCACATGACTTCTGTGTTATTTAAATTAATAATTTTAAGATATGTAACACGTGTAATAACATCTCATGCAGTGACAAATGACGCCATAACGTTATGCGTAGGAAACGCGTAACGACCGAGGCATCCGAATGTATTTTACAGTCATTTCACTACACTATTCTGCGGTTTGGTCAAATAAAATCAGTATTTTTTGTCATGCAATAAGTAGAATCTTACATCTGTGCTAATTTCAAATGAAATTTATGAAACTCGTCGAATAATTTCGATTCGTTGCTCGCCAAGGCTAGCAAAAGATAAGAAAAGTTTTCGAATTGTTTAATATTTTTCATTTGAAATTAGCACTCAGATAATATCCTCTTGTATACAATATGATTTTAGCTTCAGTAGGAGGATATTAAACTTTTGTTGCATGTATTAGGTTTATGAGATGAAACATTTCAGAGAGTTAGGGCAATAGAATTTTTATCTGTATTAGGCTTATGAGATGAAACATTTCAGAGAGTTAGGGCGATAGAATTTTTATCTGTATTAGATGATCTGAGGACTTTAAAATTAGTGTTATTGTCGCAAATTGAGATTTATCGGTGACGTGTTAGAAGAGTCGAATCACGACTTCACAATGGCGTCAAAGTTTCCAACAGTATATTGCAGACTTTTATCCTGCGAATTTTGACGTTCATACAAGCAGGAAGTACATTACATTCGCAGACGAGTTTGAATCCCATTTCAAGAACATTGAAAATATTATTTCATTTTTTTTCTTGCATTTGAAGATTTGAGGATGTTAACGTTGTTTTCTTCTATCACCGTTTTGTTGTTGTTTTTTTTTCTCCCAAATTGAGCTTTAACAACGAGACGTTAGAAAAGGCTTTAACATGAATATTACAAACAGCGAGGCAGTGGCGACGCGAGGGTCCGAGGCGCCTGGGGGCAATGATCTTTAGTGGCGCCCCTACCGAGGTGCCAGGGACAGGTGCTAATGGTCTTCAGTGGCGCCCCTACTTTGCCACAGGGAACAGTTTTAATGTCAGTTGCCAACCTCTAAACCCCTCCCCCATCTACGCCCCGGTTACAGCTATAAAAACTGCAGCGAAACCACAACTAACATCCTAAAATTAGGAAACACAGGAATGCTATTGGCATTTTAACACACTGTGTAAGATTGTGTCGAAAAAGAGCGAACAATAATAATTCTCCTCTGGACAACGTTACAGGGGAAAACATGACGTCAGCATGGCGTATAAAATTTCAACATTATAGTGTGGATTTTACTGCTGTAAATCTTGATCTTTGACCCCTTAGAATGAAAATTGCATCCTCGCATGTGTAAGAATTATTGGGACAGCTTGACCAGATAAAAGGGATAAAAAGGCTTTAAGTTGTATTTATGTATTTTTAGACCCATTCCAAGATCCATTCCAATGGTGAATATTTGTTTTTAATCAAAGCTTCTTGTGATGACCCAATACCTAATGAAATTGAAAAAGAAGAGTTATTCATGCTTGTAAAGATTGTTTCAAGTCAGGCTTACTTCTAATGTTCGTATAAACAGATGCTTTAAGCCTATACTTGATTGACAAAGCCATTGATTAGCATTTCAGAGCACACCCGCATGTGATGGATCAAATCAGTGAAAGAGTATTAACCTAAGGTTGTGAAGCTTATGAAAATAAATGTTCAGGTAATGAGAATGTGAATTATGAGCCCCTCCCCCCCCCAAGCTTATTTTACATTTTGTGACTATTAATAACGCCAGAAAACCATGTATATTGTATTCTAATCTTAAGCTGAGTTCTCATGTTAGAATCCTACAGCAGGTTGCAGGGATCCATTTTTCATGGCATCAGTTATCCGTTTGTCCAGTGCTGTGTTCGTCTCCATGTCAGTCCATGCGTTATTTGTAACCGGGAATCTGAACAGAATTGTCAAATCAAAACATTGTTAAGTATCAATATACATAGAAATCAATGGTTTTACTAATTTAACAAATGTTTATAATACGAGTAAGGAATACACACACATCAAGATATAATTATAATTTTGACACGATGTTATAACCGTGGCGTAAAGAAAACCAGTGGGTTCTTAACGGTTGGAATACAATAATTGATATGTTAGTATTTTCTTTAACATAGTCCTATACTATATGCCACTGAGTAAATATCTCCTTGTGAAACTATTTGCATGTAGACGTAATGGACATTTTATTTAAGGATCCATGCAATCACACAGTCACGTCATTGTTTCAAATGAATGCGCCATATCTGGACTCCCCATAAAGTGTTTACTAAAGTGTCACGTGAGGAGGAATTGGTCAGTCCTGAAGTGCAGCTTTGGAACCTTTATTCAAATACATATTAGGGGTTGTTAATAAAGCTGAAATGGTAAGGTTAAAATGCTGATATTACCGCTTGCACTTGAAATTTAACATGTTCTAGTGGCGTCACTATTGTGAAGAATAGGGTTGCCATGATAACATTGTATACTATTTCGAATGAAATGTTACATTTGATTGCCCTGTGTATGTAAACATTTCCATGAAACAAAGAATATCTCTTTTGTGATAAATATATCGACATGTTATATAGGTTAATTCAGTGATGCATTAAATGTTTTACACGAGAATATTATGTTACCAAGATTTAAAGTTTCGTTATTACATGTAAAATTCGTCTTTGTTTTTGTCGTCCATATTAAATTTTCTGTCCAGTCATACTCTAAATTATTGTTTAAAATAGCGATAATTGCTTTGATTTCGGATCTCAGATGTATTTGAATAACACGATTGCTTTGCCTAAGGTTGTTTCCAGGTATAGGATAAATTATAATTTTAGAGATCAGAGATACCAACAACAACAAAAATGCTACAGTTTGAAACTATATCCGGTTTTCAGTCGTTTCCACCTTTTGATATTAATTTTATTCTCATATTATTTCCTCTTCGGCTGGAAATGAGACCTTAAACAAAACAGTATATTTTGTGTAACATCACAATTAACGTCATTGATTTTTTTTTTATGTGGACTTCTCTGCTGGTTCTGTTTTTGACCTGAAATTCCGGTGGTTTTAAAGTAAAGCCAAACGAATTAGGTAAACCTTTTATTAGGCAGAATTAAAGCATTTGGTTTTCGGCAGATGAGTATGTATTTGGAAACTACTTCTAAAGTTTCTGGTTGTTGTAATACAGCACATAATGTTTTCCCTAATAAGTCCACCCCAAATTGAATATCACACCCTTAGCTAATCCGATTTCAGATAAACTGAACATTCATAGTCATTTTGGGGGAAAAGTTCGCTTGACTTCAGCAACAAACCAAGACATCGCAACATAAGTTCTCTATAATATTGGAACTGCTGATAGCATGTATCTTGACTCAAAAACTGTAAAATCATTCACACCTAATACGAGAACACTTACGATTTGACCGCATTGTGTTACTTCGAGGATTTATTGACTTATCTGTAATGTCGTCACTAATGACGATTTGATCTGTACTATCGTCACGAATGACGATTCAGCTTTGGAAGTATTATCCTGGCAAGGAATGAATTCCTCACAGTTGATTCACTCCACTGAACGCCGTAGTGTGAAGGATAAACTGGTGGGAAATGCATATGCATTTGTATTTGGACCACTCAAATTAGTACCACATACAAGATCTGATTCGTCATCTTTTGTCTTCATTTGAGCTCTCTTGGTTTTACTAACAATTTTGTGCAGTACTTTTAAGACTGTTTATGAACACGTGGACCACTAAATGAAAAACAGAGGGCCTGGCACATAGTAAAGGTTTTAAAACACAGACTGAGATAGGAACGACAATGTTAAGTCCAACAATGCTAGTCAGCTATTATGCAATATTCTGTTCTAGATAACATATCACAGTTAATTCACAACAACAACAACAACAACAACAACAATATTAGTCGTAGAAGGTGAACTGTTTACGGTATATACGATGAGTCTACAAGGACAAACAAATCATGATAATTAACAACTGTGATGCACGGTATCAGAGAAAAATGGTACATTTTCTGTGCGTAGACTGCGTTTCTTTTTATTTTAGCATTTTTAGGGCTTTATGGTCAAAAGTAAGCTTCAGCAGACTGGACTCAAAATACAGCAAACTCAAATTATGAAGGTGGTGTCTTCCCACCTTTCCTCAAAAAATGCCTCTAAGGTCTTATCTAGTTTCATTTTTAAGATATTTGATCTGTCTATATCATATATTGCCCCTTGCTCTCCATTGTATTGCTTGTCTCCTATTTTTTTTAGTCTATTCACGGTTTAGTGTACCAAGCCAAATATGTTTTTTTACTCGAATAACACCTTTTCTCTTTGTCCTTTTAGGAATTGGTAATTAGATATTCAGTGGACACACAAGTGCTTCGAATAGAAGGAAATGGCCCGAATCAGTTTGTTCTTTTTCATCGGATCTGCAGCATTCATATTCTCTGTATATGTGGACTGTAAAGAGATATCAACGTTTCCAAAGACCTCACAAGACATAGAGAAACTCGTTGAACTTGAGAAAATAAAAAATAAAATTAAGAGTAACATTCAACAATTTAAGGAAAATAGAACCGTTGTAGAACCAGTTCCAACGGAATATCTACCAACGCCGCGACCTATTCTTATTATATCGGAGCGCTCAGGTGAGTCAATGTACCACCGAACTATGGAGAAGCTTATGTTTTTAGGGTTCTTTGAACAATGATATCTGACAAATTATTATGTTATCCTTGAAACCTATTAATTGTTTGTTACACGGTTCTTCCCATATTAAATATCGATGGGTTTAGGAATTTCTTCATCTCAGTTTCAAATAGTATTTCAGGAGAATGCTACATGTTTGTAGAATTTTAAAAATCAAATGCAACAACGAGAATGATAGAACATATGACAATCCATGCAAAGGCACTTTAGTTCTGTAGGATGTGTAATTATGCAATAGAAGGGATATGTCCCTTGTGTCAAGCATTTCGAATCAGCTAATGATGTAATAATAAAGCGAATATTGTAAAGATTACCATTAAAAGCAAGACATAGACAACTAATTTTGTTCCAGGACGTTTAAGAAAGTAAATATTTTGTTCCGTTGGTTAAAAGAAGAAAAATACTATATTATTTGAACTGCATCGCATTGTTCTTCTGTAAGAAATAGTTGATAAATAAAGTACTTGGCAAATATAATAAGAAACTTTGGTGTCGTTGAATACAGATGATTGTCTGATTGAAGATTCGTTTGAGATGTATGATTAAATTAGTCAAATAACAATTTTATAAAAATGATCATTAACGTTTTGCGCCTTTTAATTGTACAGATGACACATTGGACACCAAGAATGAACGACTACAACAAACATAAACGCTAAACAAATACGTTTTCATAGTATGATGCCTAATATTCATTGGCTAAAATTACAACTACTACCTACTTTGAACAAGTTTCTTTCACTCATATTTACCGGGCCCATTAACCGTGTATGCATTCTATCTATTTTAACACGTACTTGCAAATTATACGTGTTTTTATTTGATACCTGAGATGAAATTGACAGACACGGCATTGAATGTCATCAGCAATCTTTCATGTGTATATTCACATTCATAATTACAAATTTTCGTTTGAGTGGAAAAAACCCCCCAATCTATTCTTTATATTCCAGAACTAACTAACAGATCGTAAGAGGTGGACACGTGCCAACCTTATATGTCATTGGTCGTGATTTAAGAATAGCAGATTCGTGGATGATTAGCTACTGACATCTCAGTTCAGGAAATTGTGCAAGTTTATTCAATGGATTGTATTTAAGGAATAAATATACTTAACTTTATTTGCATGCATAATTCATTCATATCTGCAGAAGAGAATACATCAGAAAAAAATGGTCAAAGTTAGTGCTACATAAATTCATACGAATGCATCCAAAAGAGAATACGCTAACGATATTATTTTTATTATCTATACTAAAGAGAACCTGCTACTACATTCAGAACTACAAATCATCCAATTATCTGTGATATAGATAATAGGTTGTTTGTATGGTAGCGTTAAGCAAAATTGTGAAATTGTGTTTAAACTTTAATATTTAATATAATGGATTTAAAGCATTTTCTTTTCGCTAAATCAAAAATCCATGTACATATGTAGCTCTAGAACATTTCACAATAAAAAGAAATTAATAATTTGACAGTAAATATTCCATGTCATATTTTCAACATAGACTATGTCTGTATCCTTACATGCACATGAATGACTTATGAGATAAACTTATCTTATTAATGAACTTCTGTTTACGCACAACGCTTTGATTAAAAATTCGCTTCGTCGCTTAATAACAAACATGTTTTATAATGTGTCACTATAATTTCAAATTAGAAGTAAATGTTTATTCCGATTGCCTGTTTACTCACTGTGATAAAGTTTACATAGTGGTCAATGCTAAATTCATTTTCATAAAAGAGCTTGTTTCTAATATTAATTATAACTAACAAAAAAGCACCATTTAATGACACTTGTACTTCAATAAACATCAACATAACATTACTCTTTTTAACTTATGTTTTTTCCATTATCACATTTTCTGTTTCTATTTTTACTGAAGTGCTTTCGCTTTTTTCAGGCCTTAATGATTGCATCACATTTCACTTAAAGAATGGGAACATACATGATGAAGAGGTTCCGATCCAAGTTGACTTGTGGGTCTACATTAAAAGCAAGAAAACAAAAAGGAAAAACAGCAAACAAAATAAAACAAAGAAGAATAAAGGACGCCGACTGAAGCTATTTGTAACTGGTGATGGAGAAAAACTTTCCACCTTAAGTGTTCGTGTGCAAAAGAGCAAGTGGTACAAAATTGAGATGCCAATATCTGTGATTCAAAATCTCTTTAAGACCCCAAACAAAAAGCTGAATCTTTGTATAACTTGCAAAGGATGTAACAAAAGACATAATGTACTATTGCTTCATAACTACAATAGTAAAAATTCAAAAGGAAAGAACAGACCAAAGCCTAAAATTAGTGATACAAACAGCTTGTGGCCGTTCTTGGCTTTATACATGAATCCACAAGTATTTTCTTAGCGAAAAGAATGCTGTGCTCAAAGTCCCACATATGTTAGCTTGTAAAAGACATTCGCTAAATAATGGCATTATTAGAGTTGCAGTACACAATACGACGGATATTTGTGGATCCTGTTGAACCAATTAATATTGATCAGGCGAATAATCAACTATTAGTGAAGTTATTTGAAACGCCACCAAAACAATGATCGTATGGATAACAGACGAAAGGTTGTGTTTAACACCTTTCACGATGTTACGCCCAGTCGGTCGTTGCGTTGTAATCGGTAAATCAACTCAACTGTTATAATAGGGAATATATTGTACAAAAAGGATAATCACATGCTATCCGTAAGGACCACATACAAAACCTTGTTCAGAAATGTCTAGTGACAATAAATCAATGGTGTAGACACAAAGTAGCATTATGTTGTGAGCAAAAGTTAACGGACAGTGATGATTTCATAAATAACACAAAAATTAACATAGATAGACAAGCAAAAAAAATGCATACATGAAAATACAAAAAATAAAACCAATGTGAAACATGAAACAGACATTGGTTTGTGATTGATATCCATTACAGGATATTGCCATAGTGTTATGATCATTAGAGAGTCCAGTGAACGTGAAGCTTTCGAACTACGAAGAACATAGTGCAATATCATAATAACTCTGTCGAAACCATAACATAAATTCACAAATCAAGCTTCAAGTAAGTCTTGCAGAAATGCAGATTTCTTTTTTCGTAATTCCACACTGGATTCGTTGTCCTTAGATATAAAATACGCATGTGATCATGAATAAATATACATAAACCCCATAATTCCTCTATTATATCTACCTATCTTAAGTTCCAATCCTTATCTTATGGAGTTATGCACAAGTCTGGGCAAAAAAGTGCGTAGTTTCTGCAAAGTACTTTGTTTATTATTTACATTACGTAGCACAATTTTTATTTTATGTGCCAGACGTATCAAATGCTATTCTTATAAATGAGAATTGGCTGTCAAATATAAGTATTGCACTTAACATGTAATAGGCACCATGAATTAAAATACAATGATAACGTCATAAATTCTCCTGAATACAGTCTTATTTCATATCTAAGGAAATTTTAAAACTTCCGACAAGCTTGTGAATTCATGGTCTCATTTTTTTCTAAAAAAAATTACAAAACTCCTTAGGCGTAAAATTGTAAAACTACACATATCTTAAATCCTCTTTTTATCAATATCTTGGAGAAAAATCCCAATATTTTCATAAGTTTGACAGGCAAGATGGGCAAAATCTCTATTTGAGAAACTTGGTAAAACGTCGCCTATATAATGTATTTATGACAAAACTGCAAGATAGTATGATCTTCCAGAAATCTATTATTTCTAAAGAACAAGGCTCTCTTCAAACTTACTTTAAAGTGTATTTTGTTAAGTATTTTTACGTGTGTCAATAATGTGTCATAATTGTAGGTAATCAGTAACAATGTGAAAGAGATGGTTGTAATAAAGTGTCTCAACGTGTGAAGTTTCCTTCTCTTCTCTTTCTATCTTATTTTCGATATATGTATGCGGTTTTTCTCTTAACAGTATGACCCCTGTTGAAAGAGACAGAAATTTAGAATTTCTTTAACTTGCTTTGCAATGTTTATACACTTTCGAAGAATGAGTATAAAAACTATTTCGTACAGTTCGAGAAACGAAACAAAACTTGCTTGATCAGTTTGTTTATTTATCTCTTGATTCCTAATATTTCTTTTATCCCCTGTAAAGGATCAAACATTGTTCGATTTTCTACACTATGGGCAAATACACGCGATTTGCCTATTGATAGTGATTCCTTTGTACAAACTACGTTTTTCTGTTGTTTTTCATTTGTTTGTTTGTTTCTTTGTTTCAATTTATTACAAAAATATAACAGAGAGTCATGAAATTCATCTTGCAGCACGATAACTATATGTATAAGCAGCGCGAGATACCGAAAATGCCTTCGTCTTTGAATATCAGGAATACGACATGACACCATTATTGGCGCCAGAGTTCCTAGGTTGGAATTCCGATTGGCGCGAATAGCTGTGTTTTCCGAATACCTCTGTTAACATCATGAGTGGGAATGGTGATAAACAGTGTGCTGTTTGTCAGATGGGGACGTAAAATGGCAGTCGTCCGTGTGGTGGTGGTCAAACCCTGTGTAGTTTTTACGATACGCCCGTGGTGTTGGATAAGAAGCAGGTAATTGCCACTACGGAGGTTCTCCCTGCATTCTAGATTGTGCATTATTTCACCTGCCCGTAATACTCAATAACTGAGTGTGCTGCGGTTATATATATATATATATATATATATATATATATATATATATATATATATATATATATATATATATATATATATATATATATATATAAAGAGATAAATATGTGTGTGTGCGTGCGTGAGTGTGTGTGAAATAAAAATATTTAAAAAAACATCAGAATAAAGTTATAGAATGGAAATTTTGCTTTCGTATAAAGGTAAAATTAAATAAAAGCTTTTATTTCTCATACAGGCATAATTCTAAACAGTCGGTAAATTGCGAGAACAATTTTGAGATAAAGTGTTATGGCGGATCACCAAAATAAAAGCTAGACTATTTCTGGAGTCCGTAAAAGAGCAATTTTAATTGTCAGACAAAATGTTCGTCAATATTACACGTACATTGCACGTTTCCTTGTTAATAGCCATTAGGCTAGGCATGCAATAATCCAGTGAGTACTTTTAAAAAAAAAATACATTTTAAAAATATTATTCAAAGGTCGCGGGTTCGTTACCCGCCGAGGCCAGCCCTGGTCGGCGTGCCCTTGGGAAAGGCACTTAGCTCCCATTTCCAGGGTATAATACAGCCAATAATGTGTTAAAAGTCTCGTTAAAACCAAACACATTTAAATAGATCTATACTTTAAAATATATTGATTATTTCAGACCAAATATCACCGAAACGTCCTCTTACGCGTAATTAAATATGTTCAAACCCCGCATGTGCTAGGTATTTACAACTGTTTCCATGAATTCAGTATTTCCAAAAATATTGCGTGTTAAAGTGCTTTAGAAGCACCTTCGTATCGCTAAATGTACACGCATTCCCTTTAAATTGTATCGCAAAATGTGCACGCATTCCCTTTAAAGTGTATCTTCAGCACAACTAATTGGCATGATATTATTTACACTATTACAGTGATTAAACAGTCTAATTTCATTGAATTTTAGCCCGATTCAAGATTATTCACATTCATTTCTAAGGTAAAAAAAATTAGACCTATTATCAATATGACAGAATGTTAAATAAATACAGATATAAAGTACCGGAACATTGGGAAATCTACTTACAAAAAAGAACAAAAGAAAAAGTCCTCTGTAGGGAGAATTATGCACAAACAGTGTATGACATAAATGGGGAGATATTAATTCAGTAGAAAATGTGGACACCATACGTAAATCGTAGCATCTATACTGTGTAGTACTTTCAGAAACTTTTATTTTTCGTGTCACATTGCGCGCTGGTGAAGCCGCGGTCATGTTATGTGTTTCATCTGCGTCAATATTCAGTCATTGCATAGCATGAATTCGATCAAGGCATATTCTGTGACGGTGTAGGTTGGAGTCATTGCTATTGTCTACTGTGTAAGACGAAGGTGACGGAGAAAGAACATAGGAGACGCGCTTGACATCCTGTAGGCAGTTTTCATCTGGCAGCTTGAAATCCATATCCAAGGTAGAATATTTAGCAAAAAATGGAGAAGAGTTTCTTTAAAAATGGGTGTAGTTTTTATATAAACCAATTGGTTCGATTGGAAGTTTACCTTAAAAGCATACAAGGTAACATTTTCCACATTGTGCTTGGATCTTATTTATTATAAGTAAGCCATTAGTCCATAGGGTTAACATTCTGGGCCGGTCTGGCGACATGGGGAAAATGTAATGTGAAAAATATTCATAGGTTTAATTTGATGGAACGGTGTGGGCACAAGTGGAAATGTAATGTGAAAAGCGATTATGGGATTAACATGGTTAGTGTGTATCGGTGGAAATAGAAATTGACCATGGACATGATTGACCAATAACAATCTATACCCTATTGACCAACAGTGACACCTACTGACCAACACCCACCTCTACTGATCAGCGCCCACTTTTACTGATCAACAACTCACCGCTACTCATAATCGTTCCCTCTACTCACCACCACCCACACGTAGTGACCAACGCTCAACTCTGCTCACCAGCATACCCCTCTACTGACCAACACCCACCTCTACTCAATATCACTCCCTTCTACTGTGCGCCCCGGGTCGCCGAGTGGTCTAAGGCGCTCGCCTTTACAGATCACTCATACATCTCACCTTTGTCCGCGTGAGTTCGAGACTCAGCTCGATCAACGTGGGTCTGTGAGTAAGCTTGCCAGTAGCTTCCTGTGGGTCGGTGGTTCTTCCCGGGTTCTTCCTACACAAAATATACTGGCCGCCATGTATAGCCTATCATGTGCTGAAAAAATGGCGTTAAACCCCACAAAACCAAACCAATCCCTTCTACTGACCAACACCCACTTCTACTCACCATCAACCCAATCTACTGACCAACACCCACCTCTATTGATCAAGTAGCAAAACAACTTTTTTTCAAGTAAGAATATGATCATTTTATTCTTGACAAATACAAACATCTCAGTTTATATGTAACAAAGTGAAGAACCAAAATGTTCTGCTCTCTCAATAAATCAGACAAGTTGTAGAACAATGTATGTTGTTTACTGTTTAACCCTCTGTCCCCGAAACTGTAACTCCCTTAAAGTACACGAAAACCTTATCTTGCGCCAAATTCTGGACTTGTTTGACAGTGTAGCAATGTCTCGCTGTCTTTTTCAGCAACTGCGCATTACAATAGGTAGCAGTTCAGCAAGCGTATTAAATCTGGCTGGACAAAAACGAAAACAGTAAATTTGAAACTAACTGAACAAACTGACATGAATGATTTGCAGCACACTTGAAAATTAAAATTGTCTTTTACTCCAGGATTGGATAATATAAAATAAAATAGTGTAATGGATTGTAAAAGCGGGTGTTTGTCTGTCATTAGCTTTGTCTTAGTTCTTCTCTCCACCCTGTTTAATGACTATAGAAGGATATAGTGCCCCTCAATGTTTAATTACCATAGACGTGGATGCTGGCCAGTAAGATGCTGCATTGGTAAGTAGAGGTGGGTGTTGGTCATTGAGTGTTAGTGTTGGTCAGTAAGATGTTGTGTTGTTCAGTAGAAGTGAGTGCTGGTTAGAAAGACGGTGTGTTGGTCTGTAGGGTATGGATTGGTATTGGTCAATCATGTCCATGTTTAATTCCCATTTGTCTCCATGCCCACCCACCATGTTAACTGCCCATACCATTGGATCAAATTATACCTATGGACATTTTTCACATTATATTTTCCCCCTTGTTGCAAGATTGGCCCATAATGTTAATCTTATGTACTCATTTTAAATTCTTATTGTCACCAGAATCCCATACGTTCAAGATGGCGACCGTAATGATAATTTCCATTATCGCCAGTGTACCATTTTTCTTTGGAGCCAGATTGACCCCCATTGCTACTCCATAGTGCAGCGATTCAGAAAGGAGAAAGTATAAATAGTTGGAATACAGTATAAATTTGACTCGTCTTGTCCTTCCATAGAAATACTCGACTAAACATTCACTTCTGTTACTGTACCTTTTTACTTAGTCATTTAACTTGTACAATATACATAGAAAAAGTAATATAGATTTAGTATGATTTCCGAAGAAAATTGCAGTAATAAAAATAACCCGTAATAGGGTGGTGTGTTAAAATAGTTACCAAATATAAAGCAAGATCATAGATGATTACATGTATATCCGCATAATGACCCGTGCGAATTGCCTTCGCTCTGACACATTAGAACAGACTGATTCTAATTTATTGAAGTTTAAATCATATACACAACACATTTGACCTACATAAAGCGAATTCTTTTGTTAAATATCTTCGAATGATTTATGTTATATATACTTGAGTGTTAATTTATTGGTTTTTCATATCTAAGAATGACATAATGGGAACAAGTACTTGAGAATATATTATATCTTATTTTAATCTCAAATGAGTAAGATTTGGTGCTGAATTGAGGGTTAAATCACACCTGATGTTTTTTCTGCAACAATTGTATAATATTATCACTATGCAATTTTTATAGTGGAAGTGCGATTCAAATTACCGTTTCAGTTGTATTGTGAGATCCATTTAGGATCTAAAGTCACAGTGCTTCATATATAAATGCCTAGAATTAATGTTCTAACACAGTGAACTGTGCGAATTACGATGAATTTACTCAAAGAACATAATATTTGGATCTCAATGAATACTACATCCTCTCAACAAAAGGCTGGTACATCAATAGGTGTCGACGACATATTAATAGATATCAACTCGTTTAATCGGTATATAATTATTCTTCCTTCTAGTAGCGATGGCTTCCCCGACACTGAGGATGTCGCCATAGATGTCGCTTCTTATCGCCTGTTCAAGCCAATCATAACATCTTGTATCTTTCTTCAACGGAAAGAAAAACAAATATTGAATGTAATATTGTCGATATATATATTCAGTTTTTTTTGTACATCTGCCGGATGTTTGGCCATTCACTCCAGTAACTACAATCGTAATATCTCGGGTCTGTTCCACTAACCCATATAAACACTATGACTTTAGCGCAGCCATATTGTGATCGTGTGATTTCTGTAGTTCTAATATGGCTGTTACTGTATTATTGTTTATGGCCTTTTTCGTTGGAAGAAAGTCCAAAGATGTTGCTATTGCTGCTCGTGCATAAAATTCCTCTTCCGTGACGCCTTGAAGGCGTATCTGGTTGAGCGATATGTCTATCAGAGACTGTTGAAAGCGATGCGATGTCTTGATAGAGAGTTTATTCTTGGATTGTATATAAATTACTTAGTAAATAGTTGACATAATTGCAGACTCTCTTGATGATATTTTATTTGTACGAAATGATTCAAAGAATAATCTTTCTGGCGGCAAATTAAATTAGCTGGTTAATTTCTTATGTTGTAATTCTGTCAATAGGTTTTAAGCTTATCTGCATGTTTTCCTGTGCATTTCTGGTATATTTTGCTTTCAAAGGAATTATATCACAATTATTCATGGTGCTTCCTCGTCTTTTTTTTCTTCAACAAATTTCGAAAAAAATTAAACAGTATTAACCAGATTGAATTTGCGTGATTAGTATAAACCAGAATGAATTTGGGTGTAACCGTATTAACCAGAATGAATTTGAGTGTAACTGCGACCAACCGATTAGGCTACGTGACCTCAAGGAAATCGTATAGTTGCGAATCTCTTTCTATTACAGGACTGTTAACCGAACAGTAAGAACTTGATCAGTATATATGTGTAAAACATGGGGTCAAAGAGATATTATACTTTTCTTTAGCACATGTGTTTCTTCGTGGCATCTTTGAAAGAGTACTTTTGGATTTTGTAACGTATTTAATCGAAACACTTGCTGTTGCATTTAGATTGCTATCTTAAAGCAATGTCATGTTATAATAATACCAAAGCATTAAATTGAACTTGGCAATCTTATCTTTAAATAGATAGCATTCTTTATAGTAGCTCAAACAATACCGGCACCTTAATTGCTCTCACGTTTATCTGCTTTTCTGACAAGCCATACAAAGGTATTGGACAAAAGTAAACAAAGAGATTTAAGAGCCACTATAAACGTATGATGAATCAGCAATTTTGAGTGATCGAGTTGGTTATTCAACTTCACCTTCGTTTAGAACTTCCATATCTACAGGAAACGAGATCGATGCGATCCTTGTATTTATCTCACCTGTTACTTTCATTCCATTGTTGCAAGTAAAATAAAGCATTACAATTGATGTCATGCTTAAATTAATTTATTAATGTGTCTTTCGATAAGGCTTGAAAAAAAAAGGTTCAATCGATTTAAATAGGCTGATCTGCTCCTTTTTGATGTAAAATTAATGTAATATATTCTAAGAAAAAGAAAACCTGTCCTATCAACAAAATATCGCGGACCTATGTTAATATATCAGGATATGACAAAACAAAAATATCAGAGCAACAAAAGAAAATCTTGAGTATTATGAATTTGCTAAAATGATTAATAAACAAA
The DNA here is from genome assembly GCA_029931535.1 of Margaritifera margaritifera. Taxonomy (NCBI): domain Eukaryota; kingdom Metazoa; phylum Mollusca; class Bivalvia; order Unionida; family Margaritiferidae; genus Margaritifera; species Margaritifera margaritifera. Next base: position 589,899 of record JAQPZY010001119.1, read on the forward strand.
CAAGGATAACTGAAAACAGTGCTACACTTACTGACCATATCTACACGAAATAGACCTGAAAATATTAGTGAATGAAAGTCCCTGTGTTTGCCATATTTGACCATTATCCAGTGGGTATAACCAGACAGTCCCTGCATCTCTCTCTTTGTCATCACCATGACGCATAAATAAAGTCTAGAGACTTTGAAAAAAATGTACGAAAAGGAGTTTATTTATGACTTTTCTCAAATGCCTTTCCATGACAATGAAAACATTTTTAACTTTAACACTGCTTCTGGCATGTGGTATGGACCTTTTATCAATGTTCTAAACAAAAACGCACCAACAAAAACCAAAACGAGTCAAACATCAGTTTCAACCTAAATTGATACCTTCTGAAAAAAAAAAGAATCTAGACATCAAAGGGAAACAATTCCTAAAAAATAAAAGTCTGGACAAACTAAAGAAAATGGCGTAATAAAATAAACTTTTTCATAAATAAAGCAAAGAAAAAATTAATTTGCAATTCCTTTTAAAGAAAATTAACATACTAGCTCTTTTTGACAGTATCTAAATTACCAGAGTCCATCTAAATGACCTCAGTCCATCTAAAAAGCACTACATTCCTGCTCAGTTGGATTATAATTATAGCATTGTTTCTTCCATACAGGACATAGCTGATATATTTAAACAGTTCTTTACCAATATAGAAAGTATATATTCTGAAAATGAAAGAAATAGTAGTAACTATGACTTAAATCCCATTCTAACTTTTGTAAAAACTAGAGTTCCAGATGATCCATAATTTGCCTTAGATATTATGAGAGAAAATGTTTTTCTTTACACGCCTATCAAAATCAACACAAAAACGTCACATGGTATGGATGAGATGGGACCAAAAGTACCATATTTATTAGTACCAATTATATCAAGGTATGTTGCCTACTTGATAAACCTCAGCATTAATTCAAGTGTGTTCCGAGATAAACTGAAAAGTGCTAAACTTATTCCTATCTTGAAACAACGATGTAGAAGCGATCCTGGAAATTACATAGCAATTTCTACACTACAATCTTTATCAAACATTTTTTAAAAAAAAAAACATGTAGCAAAATAGGTTTATGATTACTTTAGCACCCTTTTCCTTTTCCACAAAGTACAGCCAGGGTTCTGCAAAGAACATTTATGTCGAACATTACTCACAAAGTTAACTGATCTATGGCTAGAAGAAATGAGTAATGGCAAATTAACTGGCATAATATTTCTCATTTTAATAAAGTCTTTGATATGGTTTCTTATGTTATTCTCCTAAGTAAGCTATAATGTTACACATTCCATGACCATACAATTCATATTTGTGTGATAGGACGCAACAATTCTCTATAGGAAATGTCCACTCTATCCCATTTTATATAAGGCATGGCGTTTCCCAAGGCTCTGTATTGGATCCCCTACATTTTATTTAATTTTTTTATATGATCTTCCGCTTTGTACTCGACATACAAATACTGACATGTTTGCAGATGATGCAACGTTATCATCATCAAGTAGCAACTGTATAATAATAATATTACACTCAAAAATGAAAAGGACGAGAAGCTTGTAGGGGTAATCATTGAAAGAACTCTTAAGTGGGAAAACAAGTAGACAATATCTGAAGGTCCGTCACATCTAAAATTTCATTACATAATAGAATTGACTCGTGCCTTCCAAAGGACTCTAGAATTCTTCACTATAATGCTTATGTACTTCCAGTCATTGACTACTGTTCATCCATATGGGGAACTTGAACGAGTTCCTAGCAAGACAGACTACACAGACTTCAAAAGTGAACAGTATTGATGCATCATTGATTCATCATCATCTGACTTATTCATTGAATCAAAATAGATAAAAATAGATGAGAGAATAGAATTTCTGAAAACAGGTTATGGTTTTTAAATGTATCAAAGGAGATGTTCCGAAGAACATAACTAAATTATTCTACAAAAGATCTACCTATAATCTAAAAACAGTTTCTAAAACAAATTTTGAATTACTTTCTGATCACATTAGATCCGCTGATTCAGTTATATCCTTTAAGAAAATGTACATGCAATATTTAAAATCTACATATTAACAAGCTATGAAGATAGATATCTCTACAAAAGTTTGGAAGTTTTTAATTTTTTTTCTTTTATTTTGTCACTGTAGACCCAGTTCAGGGTTTATCAAAATACTGCTCTTAGGAATTTCTTATTTCTGGTTTTGTGTCTTATATTTTAAGATATTCTTCAAAGTATATATAATGTTAAGTCCGTGAAACTCAGTGTATGACCCGTTCTCTACTATTGTGCAGAATAATATTTTTATGACAAAGTATAACACTATTATAAACTTGACTCCATTCCACCTTTTTTTTTTTGCAGATTTTGAAGATTTTGCGCAAAGTAATTTAAAAACACAGATATTAAAGGGATGAAAAAATAATTTATATCTGCAGTTAAATCTGTTGTTTTCTTAACGTATTTTAGTAATGTCTGTGTAGATGTATTTACTTGCATTAACTGAGATAAAGGTTACAGTTTGAGTTAATATTTGTTTCAGTCGCTTTTTCTGTAGCTAGGAGGACCAAATACTACAGAAGGAATCGATATTCCACCGCTGACAACCAAATCGATTCAGCCCAGTCATGCGTCATGTGAATCAAGACACTGTCTCTAAAGTTGCAATTAGTTACTATATGTATTTCAGAGGTTTGGCACATATTGTGGACTTCTTCGGGTATAAAATCTCCAAGATTTATTAATAAAACATAGAGTCTACGAAGTGTGTTTGAGTCTTTCTCGGATATTATTAATTGCCAGTTTTACTTTAAAAAATATTATTGTTACAAATTCTGTCGGCTGACATGATTTCTTAATTATTTTTTTTACTGTAAAAGAGATTATTAGAATGGAATGATAAAAAGGTCTTTCCATTTTAAACAGGGACATACCAGTGCAATCTTGCTATGTTTCATACACGAATAAGTTTGCCTGTAATGTTTGTTGTTTTTCTTTTGTTTTGTTTTTTTTTCTTTTCTTGTTGTACATAGAAATGAATGCTTAAATTATTCTTGAGTTTGTCTGGACAAAGAATGTTTGCGGCAATAAGTGAAAGAAGGTTATGAGAATCTGGAAGAAATTAGGAAAAAGAAAATGTTAACCTTTAAATTTACATGCTCAACTTTCATAAAAAACATAAATAATGCATCAAATCGCAAAATATATCCGGCAAGGAGTAGGATTTCTTAAAAAAAAATCCCCTTTGGCTTTTACAACATTCAAAATATCATTACGAAATCGAATACAAACACAATGATGAGGAATTAAGACACGCGACACAACACTGTCTCTATCTCTCTCTTTATGTCTGTCTGTGTCTCTCCCTCTCTCTCGGCCGTTCCCGTAGCTGTCTACTTTGAAAGCAGTCAAAAAATAATAGTTGTTATTTTCAAGAACTGTTCTTGTAACTGAATCCGTATCAACAGCTAAACTATTGGGAATATCACAAAGTTTAAACGTAATGTGATTTTTCGGCAAAGCATTGTTGTGTTTGTAGAGGCAAAATTTTCTTTCTTGATCAGACTCGAATTATTGTTTTGGGCTAATACAGATTAAACAATTAGCTCATTAAAATAATCTAGCTATAAGTATAAAAGGGTCTAGTTTTGACACGTGTTTTACGCTGGCAGTGCACATCAGTAAATATCAACCTTTTACATTTGGGTTATCTTTGTTCTGCAACTATTGCGAACAGACTTTTTTCCAGATATTTGCATGCTTTTCGTTGCTTGTTTGTTGTTTGTAATTGGCTGTATATCTTTGTCCCCATTCTAGCACATTTGAACAACAAAAGCAAAATATGCATCAATCGTGAAAACATTGGTGAAGCTATTCGTGACAACGAGAGCCATAACGTCAGAGAAGCGTCAACGTTTCTGATAGTGTATAGCTGAATTTGCTGCCGCAAATTTTAGACATTTGACCAATCAGATGGCGCGTTAAAGTCACATGTGTAAGGTCTGCAGATACTTTGTTCTTTTTGTGCTACATTAATGCGGTTTGGATTATGAAGAAATGTACTTATATTCTTCATTAATTGATATATTACAGTTTCCTTAGATCTATTTCCGCTCTGGTATTTGATTAAGTTTAATTAATTAGTCCTATTTGACCATTAACATTTCCCTGATTAGAGAGGTAATCAAATATTGAAAGTAGCTACTGTTGCAATATCACAGACCGAAAAGTTTTGTACGCTTCACGATTTAGTTTTATTCCGCTGAAGATGTGTTGCTTGTGAAATAACGGATTGATTTCTTTAAAATATTCTTTGTCATGTTTAAAACAATTAATTTACCAATAGAGGAATTAATCAAAAATTGATTTATAAGTGAATGTATTTATCTATCTACACTTATTTACAAATTTATTGTTGCATGTGTGTTTGCCCTGTATCTGATCTCTCTGTATGTATGTATGCATTTTTTGGATGGATGGATACACAGATAAATAAATGAATGGATTGGTGAAAAGATGGATATATTGGTGTTTACTTTTGTTTTACTTTTTTTTAAAAATCTCTATCTTTTATTGTTTCATTGTCCGATTGTGAATTCGTTTCGATAGGAGAGATTCTACAGTAAACTATATCCAATACCCAAACAGGTCTCCACTATATCCAATACCCAAACAGGGCAAAGCACGATTGATTTAGGATATAATTTCCTTTTTCTAACAGCGTTATAAGTAATCCACTTGGGACATCTAATGAATCTATAGCAGGAGAGAACTTTTCTGTTGTATCACTAATATATATCCTTAGATACTGACATGTACATCGAATAGTAATACTGAATGTATCCACCGTTATACATTTTCCGACGAGAAAATAAAATAAAATTAAAACTACCGCAGGCATTTACTCCCCGTTTTCGATATTTGTTAAAAACATTCAGTCATGTGAACCCCGTATTGCACAAATAATTGCGTAATGTTTCAAGTGTTATCCTAATTTGGAGCTTAGAGTCCCTAAATTGATTTTATGTTGTGTAAACTTTCGACGAGAGAAAGATAAAAGGACGTATGATAAGAAAATCTAGTGCAGCATTATGAGTAGGCGTGCGACAGCGGAAATAGCTAAAACGGATACGGCCTCTACGTAAATTATAAAAAAAGAAATCGATAGATAAAGACTCAGCATGGCAAATATACCGGTCATATCGTCAAATAACACCATATATTATTTATGGCTTCCAATTCATTATTACATAAATCTTTTGAAATGTTAATACATGAAAAGATACTGCTCCCCGTCTCTTTCGAATTATGGGACAATTGCCTTTGCAATATTTTTATCGACTCATTCCGCAGAGTAATGATTATTTGCACATGTAACGGGCGCATACCATCCCTATTACAAATATATAATTTATAGCTATTTAGTATATGGTTAGGTCAATACGATTCCTGTTTTCGACACCTACGCCACCTACACCACCTACACATCCGGCCTGGACTAAAAGAGAGTCCTAAACACACGCAGGAGGTTGTAAAACTTCCCATCCCATTCTGCGATCTTAGAGAAAAAGAGCTATGTCATGCAATCGAGTGCAGACCATTTGTTATCTTTATACCGGCAAATAAGCAGGACAGACAGGAGATATGAGAGAAACAGGAACGAAATATTGACGAAAGTGGTCAAAATATTGATCTGCTCAGACAATCAAGTGCTGAAATGCCTTCGATGAAGTAATGATGTAAGAACCAGAACAGCAAGAAAGAAAAACAAGTTGAATTCATTTAAAGCAACGAAACCAATATATGATTACTTGATATAAGTATTAAGAAATTTAGAAGTGGAGTTAACATTACGGCCTCCATCTTGAAAGTATGGTCCTATACTGACAAGGGAAATTTAACATTAGTCCATGTGATTAACATTAGTATGGCTCTATGCCGACAAGGGGAATGTAATAAAAACTCATCTGAATGGTTCTAGGGTATGTGATGGTGAGTGATCCTTACAAACAAGCACAATGTTTTATATTATTCAATCCTGGAGTGAAAGGGAATTTTCATTTTCAAGTGTGTTGCCAAATATGCAATGTCACTTTCTTACAGATGTACTGTTTTCGTTTTTGCCAATGAAGATTTAAACTGAACTGCTACGTATTGTCGTTTCAATAAACATGAGCAGAAAGTGTTGCAAAATATCCAATGTCAATGCTGTATGGAGCAAGTAAGGCTCTTCATATTGTTACAAATGTACTGTTTTAGTTTTTGTTGCCCTAAATCTAACACGCTCACTGAACGTCTACGTATTATCGCTTCAATACACATCAGCAGAAAGTGTGTTGCAAAATATACATTATAAATGCTGTATGTGGCAAGTTTGAAACGCTCACTATACTGCTAAATAGTGTCATGCGATGTTAGCGAAAAAGCCATCGAGACCTTGCTGCACTGTCAAACAAGGTCGAAATTAAGCGAAAAATGAGGTCTTCGTGTACTCTAAGAGAGTTACATTGTGTTTTTTGTTATTACAGCAAACAACATACATTTCTTCTGCAACTTGGCTAATTTATCGTCAGAGCGAAAACATTTTAAATGATTGACCAATACCCATCCTAAATGACCAACATACCGCCTTCTTGACCAACACTCACACCTACTGAACAACACACCGTCTTAATGACCAGCACCCACACATACAGACCAAAACAGCCTTACTGACCAGGACCCACACCTACTTACCAACACTCACGCCTACTGACAGATACACAGTGTTACTGACATGCACTTACTCCATCTTACTGACCAGCACTCACATCTACTAAACAATCAGCCGTCTTGCTAACCAGCACACTCTTACTGACCAACTCCCACCCTTTCTGACCAACACACCGTCTTCCTAACCAGCACCCAGCTCTACTGACCAACACACCGTCTTACTGAAAAACATCTGCATTTATTATCCCATACACTGTCTTTCTGAACAGCACCTATACCTACTGATCAATACACAGATGTACTGAGCAGCAGCCACACCTACTTACCAAAACTTACGTCTACTGACCAATACACAGTGTTAGTGACCACCCATACCTACTGAACAGCACTTACACTAACTGACCAACACACCGTCTTACTGACCAACACCCACAACTACTGACCAACACACAGTCTGACTCAACAGCATCCACATCTACTCACCACCACCCCTTTGGGAATTAATGACTGAGAGTCAATGGCCTTCTATAAACATTGAACAGGGTGGAGAGAAGAACAAACACACACTTAATGACAGTTATTGGCTTACTTTTACAAAACAAGGGTAGGTTTAATGACAGATCAAGTCGCATTAGGCGACTCTATTACAATTCTGCAATGCGCTGTTGGTGAAAAAGACAACGAGACATAGCTACACCGTCAAACAAGGTCAGAATTTGACTTAAGGTAAGGTTTTCGTGTACTTTATGTTTGTTACATTTTCTGTTTGAGTTTGTCAAAACAGCAAACAACATAAATTGTTCTTCTCCTTGACTAATTTATCGAGAGAGCAATTGGTGGTGAAGACAGCGATCCAATTCTAAACTGTCAAACAAGACCAGAATTTCGCGTAAGATAAGGTTGTCGTGAACTTAAAGGGAGTGATATTTCTGTTTCTTTTTTTTTTTTTTTAAAGAAACGACATACATGGTGATGCTACTTGACTGATTTATCGGCAGAGTAACACATTTTGGTTTTTCACTTTGCTACAAATGTACTGGAGCATTTGTACTTGTCAAGAATAGAATTTGAAACAAAAGAAAATGATCGTGTATTTAAAACTAATCAAATTAGTACAAGAGAGAGAGAGAGAGAGAGAGAGAGAGAGAGAGAGAGAGAGAGAGAGAGAGAGAGAGAGAGAGAGAGAGAGAGAGTCATTAGTGATAGTCCACACGGTAGCACACTATGATTATTTTCATATCTTACTTGCGAGCAAGTTACTTCGAGAAAATTTCGAACGACAGCATATACTTATGCTGTCATATACAAGGATTCTACGCCAGAAGTTCCTTTTTTGGCCGCATTAATCATTGACATCTTGGAGTTTATGCTTGTTCGAGATGAAACTTCAGTGTCTGACCAAACCGATAGGCAAGTTTGTTGTCTGTTTTGCCGACAAAATATATAAATACCAAATGCATTAATAAAACAATCCTTAAAATATAATTCGCTTGCGATGATGCTTACAGATAATTCATAGCAGTAATAATATACCAATCAATAAGTTTTCGGGGATTTACTTTTTGTCTGGTAAATTGCGGAGTGAATCAAGACACATAAAAAGAAAACGAAATGATAAGTAAGATTTTTGGTTCCAGAATTTGTGAATTTGTACTTTTAGAAAACTTAACTTTAAAACTTAAAACAGAAACAATTTTTGTGGCAAACTTATAGAAGATTTTTTTTCCTTGTTATAATTGTGTATCTACAATACGGTTATATTCTTAAGTTTCTTTGTTTCGTAAATTGTCCTTACATTCTCGCCCGTAATGTTGCAAACGTACAATTTTATATTCAAAAAGTTGTATAGGTATTTAAAATATTACTTTCTTGAAATGATTAACTCAAGGTCGAAACGTTGTAATTAGCAAAACATCCAAAGCGCGCGCGTCCTTGTACTTTTTTATTCGTCTGTGCGTTCTTCATTAGAGTTTTGCACAAATATACATATTTATTTACTCACTTGTAAGTTTGTCACTAAATAATTTCTTATCTGCATGAGTCCGAAACCTGTTTACCACACACTTTGAGATCTTACCAGGTGATTCTATATTGGATATGTAGAAGAAATTGACGGATAGAGAAAAAAAAACACGTTCTACTGAGTAGAAATTTTAATAAACGTACAAGTTAGTGACAGTGGTATATGTAAGCTGCTTTTTTAATATTAGGATTTGCAATTGCGGACAACCATTTAAGTAACAATCAAACAAACTATTTAAAACTAAGCAAAGCCCCAATGATAACAGCAATAACGAGCACATACAATTCACTGGCAAAATAAATGTTTTTGAGGTCTGGCGCATTCAAGCTATCAGTGAATGAATCAATACTTGACTTTGGTTTAACTTGTAGAATAGTTAGATCCAAAACAACATCTGGGAAAAAGTATATGATGCAATAAACTACACTATATGTATGCTCTAGATAGCTGTGTTTGACTTGCAAACTGTTGCGGCACCTTGTTAATAGAACACGATGGTTACACTGTGTCAAGTAAGAAAAAGCTCAAGTGTTCGTCGTAAGGTGTTGCGTACTTTTATATGAAGTGGGGGGTTACATTTTGTTTTCAAACGGCAAAACTAAGTACTTTACTGTTGTGTATCGTACACTGAGTGTCTGTGCTTGTTGAAAAAAGAATATGTTTTATCCTTGAAATAAATCTAGTCACATGAAAAGAAAAAAATGATACGTAAGAGTTTTTGTTACTTGTTATAATACTTCAACTTAAAAACAATTGAAAGAGAAACTTTTCTTGAACGAGCTTATTTAATTTTTTTTTCTCAACCATTTTATCCTACTCCTATGGATTTCCTTTGTCATTTCCATGATATGCGGTATTCATTTCTTAACTTAGAATAAAAATGACAGTTTTGTGCCAAACCTGTTAGTTTCTCTCTCTCTCACTCTCTCTCTCTCTCTCTCTCTCTCTCACACACACACACACACACAACGCGCGGTTGTGATCGCTAACGCGATGGAAGTACATCATGCAGCGTTTGATGATGCGCTCGTGAGTGAAATCTGTCTCAAAATTCATAGGGTTAGAACTAATCGATGTCAATCCTTCAATAAATATCTGATTTAATTGCATTGGTTCAATAGGGAAACAGCTCTGACGTATGTTAGAGGACTCTCACCGGCGACAAACTAAAGGTTACAGTGCTAAATTATTTCATACCTTTTATCAGAGTATCTCTTTTAAGGAAGAAAATTTATATCAGTTTATCTTCTGAAGTAAATGACTATCAACATGCTTGTTACCATCAAATACAGTAAAAGTATGACTTCATACATCCATACATACATACATATATGCATGAATGCACACATGCATACTAGGCTTTTAAGTGTATTGAATGAATTTCATGTGATTCAACCGAGATACAAAAACAGACTGGAATTATTATTTTTTTTTTAAAGTTGTTTAAAAAAAAGATTCATTTGATCAGTTAAAAGCTTGCGTGCAGGACTCGCGACCGAAATGGGCCAAAAGGGAATCTTACCATTGGATAATCCTGTGTCGGCTATGATGTGTCCTTGCTTGGTGTTTGGATTTTTAAATAAACGCCACATAATAAGCATGGAGACTGATGGTACGATGGGCTTTTCTTTGTTGAAATAAATTTTGAGTAATGTAAATATTACTAGGGTTATGATAATGTAATTGTCGTGTAACCACATGTTTAATTTCATCTTTACCTTCTCCTAACATGTCATCGATGATGACGAGTTGTGTGTGACTAGAATCAGACAAGATCCCGTCATCTTCGCAAGGAATCCCTCCTACAGACGAAATGGATTATCCTACACTTTCTTTCAGTAACGTGTAAGCCGACTGCCACTCTTTGTAACACTACAAGATAATTTGTGGAGGACGATCCCACAAAACTGATTTGTGTTCGATCAAACTTTTGACAAACTTTTGACAGATTCATTCAGTTTTGCCTGAACCGCTCGGTCCAACAATAAACATATTAAAGGGATTTCGAAAATACAGTGCCTCCCAGCTTTGACGATCTAACCTTTCATCAGTCACTTTGAGAACGGAGGATGAAGCCATAACTCTAGAGTGGTTTTGGAAATTCTGAGACGACCGCAGTGGACATAAGACATTTTGTACAGAAAAAGCAAATATGTTCAATATTTGACTAAAAAGAAACAACAACCTATGAAACACCTAGTGGCGGGGTGAGGGGGCAATTGCTTCAGGGCGCCGGGCGAGAGGGGGTGCCGTCAGGTGCTTTTTTGTTTGCAGCTGTAACCGGGGTTAGGAGGGGAAGGGGGTTGTAATTTGGCAACTGACCTAAAAACTGTTCTCTGTGGCAAAGTAGTAGGGGCGACACTAAAGAACATTGCCCCCGGGCGCCTCAGTAGGGGCGCCACTAAAGAACATTTCCCCAGGGCGCCTTGAAACCTCTCGCCGCCACTGGAAACACCATGTCAAAAACGTTCATAATTTTATTCTTTCTTGTGAATCAGTCACAGCACAATTCAACGTCTGTGTTCTTCTTTTGGTGAGAAGTCACAGTGGAAACATTCACACAGTAGTTTTGCATAGTCAGGAACATCTCGTTTCCAAGCGTCGAATCCAAGAATTGTCCAGTCACATACATTATTCCAGTGTAAAGTCTATTGGTGTACATTACTAGTAACACACACACACACACACACTTCTTGGTAAGTATGAATGGTCGACAAAGTAAGACGAATCTCTTCTTCACACAGGTGTAGATTTTTATTCATCACTAATCGTATGACTTTCCATATAATTTTTTTTTCGTGAACAGGCAAAGTTTTGGTTGTCATGTCTTTGCATGGAACGGTGACATATGCGCCAAAGGGAATTGGCCGCCAAACGAAATACACGAAATATAATCACACACACACACACACACACACACACACACACACACACACACACACACACACACGCATCGTCCTAAACTCAAAGAAGTCGTATCATCCTGTGGAATATGTTCATTTGAAAGCACTTGGTAAGCCTCTAAGTCTTCAATTTTGGTTTTGATGATCCAATAATTCTTCTGGTTCGATGTCATATCTCTGAATGTATCACTGTGGATCCAATTGTACGACTTGACGACAAATAGGACATAGTTTCTTCCCTGATGGAACCGGTACGAACTGTCCTCATGTTGGGAACAATTTCAATAATTCACAAACACTTTTCTGTTGTTGGAATTGTTTCGTGTGATGTCGGTCGTAACACTCTTGAATCACAAATGTTCGTCTGTAGGTAGAGCATTGAATCATTTCTTCTTCACCAGGAACACAAGGTTTAAACGTTTAACACCAACGACAGCTCTATCCACACTGAAGATGTTGCTCCCGATTGTTGAATACTTGGTCACACTTGTCACAATAGTAACCGTAACTGTGAAATCCTGTGATTTCGTTGATGATAGACGTAAATGTATTTTCCGTCTGGAAAATTGGGTCCTCGAAACAGAAGATATCCACGAATGGCTTGAGGGTAAACTTACAAAGTATAGAGAGGGCTAACACTGGTTGAATTTTCTGTTTTTAATGAGGTCCACGCACATTATCATTCAAAACTCCTGCTTGTTCCAAAAGAATTTCAGCTTATGTCCGTTGTTTGGCTCTGTACCATAATCTAATGCTCTTTCAGCTTATGTCCATTTAATCATCGTTAAAATTAGTTCAGAATTACCGTTTTTCCGAGCGTGTGTAAGTTTACTTATTTCCGGAAGTGCGTCTATGGTTCGTGACACTGACTAAAAGGTCATATAGCCATAATGTGCTGAATGTGCAGTTCGGCCAAGGTATAGATATTATTAGTTTATCAGGTCTCCGTGTTTTTGGAATTTAAAAAAAAACATTTAAAAATGAATTTTTTTTCCGTTCATTCTATATGCAGTTTGTGCACTTACATTACTGCTTGCTTGTTCTTTACCATATATATATATATATATATATATATATATATATATATATATATATATATATATATATATATATATATATAAACATGAATCAATAGAGAGAGACAGGGGAAGGGAGAGAGAAATTTAAAAATAGACACTGGTGAATGGATACACATTTTATTATAATATATTCAACGTCTTTTGATGTAGAATGTATGTTTATTATGAAATAATACTGAAACGAAAAGGTCCATAGTGAATATACATTTCCAGTGTACATTTTTCTTAAGTTGTATAAGAATCCTACGTGATTAAAATCAAATATTTACATTGGCTTTGTCGTTGTATAAATTCCCAAAGTGGGTTTTCCTGTTCAAGATATGTAAACAAAGCCAACATGTGATCAGTGGACCTATCTTTAGCATATAATCCAAAATTCAAGGCCAAAATGTCGGACACAAATAATTCATTAGTAAAAATATAGATTTTCATTCCGATTTATTTTTAAATTACATGAAATTACCTGTTAAAATCTCATTTTGTCTGATTTTACTTATTAAATACGTCCTGTCACTCTTGAAGAACGCTGGTGACACAGGTGATGACGTTATTATCTCAAAACAAGCGCGTTAGGTAACGAGAAACATAGCGCACGATTGAAGGAGAGCATTGAAATCAATAGGTTGAACGATACATACAGCCCATACATAAGAGGATACTATTATTCAGTTTCACATTCAACCTGTGAAACTGTAAGAGCCACAACAGATCATACTTCTGGTCAGAGATTTACAAAAAGTGATTCGAAAATACACATTGTCCAACAAGATCCAATACTACTCATCTCGAGATTAAAGTGATGTTACCTGTTATGTCTGTCAAGAAAAAAGACATTGTTCTCCAGATTGTGCACAGTGTCAAAGAAAAGGAACCTCTAAGACAGGAGAAAGCAGGCGCAAAGACAAAAGATATCTGTTACCAATGTCAAGAGAAAGGACATTGGTCTTTACAGTGATGTCCGAAGAAAGAAAACGAAGAGAAAAAGAAGGATATTTCAGAAGGAGAAGAACCCATTCCAGCGGAGGAATTCATAGCAAGAAAAGCAGAAGAGTAGTCCTGATTCAAGATTCTTTAATTGGTAATCTAGGCCACCAGTCCATAATTCAATAATACATACAAAGACAAAATCTATCACATGAAGCGCACATATGCATACTATGTTTATACTAAATATTGTATGTATTCTCTTGTCGACATAGCAAATGGTATATAAATAATGCAACTCTGTGAATAACAAAAGGATTTTGTGTTGACATAAAGCCATACAATTTTTCTATATATGGATTAGTATACCAAAGTTTGCCTAAATACTTTTCTCTAAGATCTTGATAATGTTTACAAATGAAAAATGCATATCCATCTTCTACAAGCGACAAATTACTACGATAAAAAATGGCACAAACGATATGAAGTAGTAACACCATCATGTCTACCAGTCTCTATAAAAAGTTTATGATTCGAGCATCTGAATCTCGACAGAGCTTTACGGACATAACATGATAATCCTATGGAAAGATACTTGTTAACATTTAATAGCGTTTTGTAATTTTGATAATACCTAATTTTAACGAATGTGTGGTTTTATTATGCCAATTTTGAATCATACGATCCTTCACTGTTTGAGTTAGTGCTGTTACAAATGCGATATCGTTTTCAAAGCCAAAGCCAAAGCTAAATAATAAATTTCTCACATGTGTTCCCACTGCAACTCATCCGTTATCATCTAATGAGTTAAGCATTTTGTAGTATTATGCTGGCTATCTGCTCCTATCCATATGTAACAATTTACACCAATATTTAACATACCTTGAGTAGTCTGCCACATTCTCCAAGGAAAACATAATTATAGACATTACGTGCGATAGATATATATTGTTAACCGAAGCAACTTTGAAGACTTTCAATACATTTTGAATACGTGTGGCACCAAATTTCAGAACCAAAACACAATATAGGTTTTATCATAGTATCAAATATTTTAAAGGCATCTTCACTGAGCGTGTTAAATCTAGGCCGACAAAAACGAAAACATTACATGTTTAGCAAAGTGAAGAACCAACTGGTTCCATGCATCATTGACATTGGATATTTTGCAACACACTTTCTGCCAATGTTTAACAAAGCAACAATAAGTGGGAGGTCAGCGTGTGTATTATATCTTTGTTGACAAAACGAAAACAGTACATTTGTAACAAAGGAATGAACCAAACCTGTATAATGCAGCATTGACATTGCATATTTTGGAACAGACTTGAGAATGAAAACTGCCTTTCACTCCAGGGTTGGATAATATAAAACGTGTGTTGGTTTGTAAGTATGACTCACCATCACATACCCTACAACCCTTTCAAATGGGTGTATATTAAAGTCCCATTGTTGGACGTTTTTCACACTATAATTCCCTTTTCGCCAAACCATCCAATCTTGTTCAACCTATGGACGTTTTTCACATACCATTTCCCTTGAGGCCAGTGGGTCATACTAATGTTAAACCTATGGACTAATGATAAATTCCTCTTGTCAGCATAGAGCCATACTTTCAAGATGGCCGCCTAAAGTTAAATTCTCTTTGTCAGCATAGGGCCACCCACCCACCCCGGTATATATGAAAAAGTGAATATGTCCATGTACTTAATATGTCCACCCCAAAAAGATGAACATATTACTGATATCTTTTGGAATTATATATATATATATATATATATATATATATATATATATATATATATATATATATATATATATATATATATATATATATATTTATATATATATATATATATGTATATATATGTATATGTATATATATATATATATATATATATATATATATATATATATATATATATATATATATATATATATAATTACTGTGTTTTAGGAAATATTATATTGGATGAGAAATGAATATGGTGTGCTAACCAGGGAGCACAACATCTTTTGGACGAGTATATAAATCAGTGCCAAGGCAGGTGTAAAAATTCTATTCCCGACGCCTTTAATTAAACAAGAATACAAGAGACGACACAAATATTATTGCCATGAATATGTACAATATACAAGATAATTTATAGCATTTCTGGTGAGTCGGTGGCGGAGAAATGTTCAGAACTATGCACGTAGCGGTTGCTCTGGAAATCAGTCTGCGAAATGTTGTACAGTTACGTGCTATGGAATATAATGGTCCTTTCCTTTAATTAATGCTATGTTCTAGCTATCTATTATGAGAATTTAGAATTCTTAATAATAGCATATATCAGCTGCATTTACAAACTTACAAACTTTAGAGGTTTTTTTTAAAAGACCATTTGTATCTTTTATAAACAAAATTAGAATTATACAATTACGACCTTTTCCGCAAAGTTTCAAATTTCAAAGGAATGGCATTGTCGTCAAGTAAAATTTCATAAAATATTAACACCGACACAGACATAGTACTGCCCTTGCAGCACCATTTCTGACTCGCAATATATATCCAAAAATTTCAAGCGAGTCATCGAAGCTAATGACAATGATATGTATCCCTTACCCATTCCATAATGTATGTTGATAATAGATATGTCTTATCATTTAATGAAGACAAACTATTCCTAAAAAGCCCAAAGTTTTTCATATAAATGAGCATTCTTCACCATGTAAAAATAAATGCCTGTGTACATCAAAGTAAGAGCTCTTAAATCATCATTTCCTAATATTTTGTGGCAAAAGTTTTGAAACATTGTTAAATAATGAAGGGGTCTTTCTTATGAAACAACGTAAAATGCTTGAGTAATGTAGCATACATTCAGTTTGTAACAATACTGTAAACGATCTGCCCAAATTTAACATTCGTATGAGATGGTATTATATATTGCTCCAAATGCTACCAATAGAAGTTTGAGGTTTATGTGCCCTTCTTGGTCGTTACACTGTATTTTGGCCATATGACTTCAGACGAGTACAGCAGAAACTCTAACTTGTAATTAATTCTAACTGATAGGAGTACCTAGATTACATTGTTGTAATTACAAATAGGTAAACTTTAAAGCACGTGCAAAAGTGACACGAATGAATGGCGAACTGCGAAAAGTCATGCAATCATACCTTGGAATCATTAATATAAATCTATCTATCTATCTACAGTAATAATAATATATCTATCTAGATTAATATAAATATACCTATCTCTCTACATATAAATATATCTATCTACATATAAATGTATCTATCTATCTATATTAACATAAATATATCTATCTACATATAAATATATATATCTTTCTAGATTAATATAAATATATCTATCTATCTACATTTAAATATATCTATCTACATATACATATATCTATCTACGTTAATATAAAGATATCTACATACATTAATATAAATATATCCATCTATAAACATATATATATATATATATATATATATATATACATGAGGTTCTAGAAATTCAGATATGTTTTCTTTACTTTTTTGAGGAAGTACTTTTTTGTAGTTTCAACTTGCACACATAAGTGCGCGGCTCGTAAGCGATGTTTTCAGTATTATAAAAGACACGAGTATGAAGATATACTATTGTGTATGTTGATTTCTTATTCAAACATTTAGGTAGGATAATTCTGTGTAAATAATTTCTCAAAAAAATGAATCTGTTATTAAAACCTGCGTTGAAACATCGCTAAAAGCATACTCGGAATCTGTTGCTACGATAACATCGCTAAAAGCATACTCGGAATCTGTTGCAACGAGAAAGATCTCTAAGTTACGTTAAATTAAATTTAAATTTTCTGAAAATAGGACATTTTCTAATATGAGGAGTTTTTGGAGACAAACGTACCATTACAGTGATGTACAAAATTTGAGAATATGACAAATGTTTTAGAATCTTATAAACAATAATCTAGTTTCTTGTAATAAATCAAATTCATCTGAAATACAAACACGAGAAAACTATAATGCTGGGACGTCGGCCGGTTGTCAATATGTCATTCTTAGTTATGCGTACTACCAATGACCAATAAGCTTGCGTTCGAATAGTCTACCGGTGTTGAAAGTGAGCCAGGTGTGGCTAAATGAACGTCTAGAACCAACACCAACAACTTGACACGTATGCTTGTCACTAAGTCAAGAATAAGCCTGTTTCTGAACAATGATTATTGGAGTAAGTACTTAAATTGTCTCATTTTTGTACTAATTGTATTGGCCTTACAATTAAACTCACTAATGTGTCTAACCACTGTGTACGAGGCAATCTGTTATTGTCCAAATGTGTCTAACCAGTGTGTACAAGGCAATCTTTTATTGTCCAAAATGTGTCTAACCACCGTGTACTAGGCAATCTTTTATTATATATATATATATATATATATATATATATATATATATATATATATATATATATATACACACACACACAAACAGTGCCATTATTGGACGACTTTTGAGATGGCTTTAGAGTTCACCTTGAGGCATCAGATGCACAAATCTCATTGTCTGATTGTATTATCTGCACTGTTCCTGGGAAAAAAGAAACTGAAAATGTAAATGTTTTCTTGAAATTGTGATTAAATGCATCTATGATGTTAATTTGTGGATTGCATTGTTTCTGTTGAGTATAAAAATATTTGCATTAGCTGTGTACAAGATTTGTTTGCCGAATAAACTGTTGAAATGTAATTCTAAGGTGAATGTGTAAGATGCAAACAATAGAGAACTAGTACGTGTTCATTCAAACAAGTGAGCCCAATT
Organism: Margaritifera margaritifera; assembly: GCA_029931535.1. Classification (NCBI taxonomy): domain Eukaryota; kingdom Metazoa; phylum Mollusca; class Bivalvia; order Unionida; family Margaritiferidae; genus Margaritifera; species Margaritifera margaritifera. The sequence continues at coordinate 608,368 of JAQPZY010001119.1, forward strand.
CAATGTATGTATGTATGTAAGTATGTATGTGTGTGTGTGTATATATATATATATATATATATATATATATATATATATATATATATATATATATATATATATATATATATATATATATATGAAGGCAAGATGTAAAAGAGAATAAAAATGGTACCGATAGGTTCTTATTTAGAGGTATTAAGCACACAATTTTCCTATTGGCCTCCAATTACTCATCAATTAGAAGCGCCGTGACTCAATTGTTATCGTACTGGACCCGCGACCGAAAGGTTACGAGGTAGACTATTACCATCGGATTAGCCTGGGTCGTCTCCCGTGGTATCCAATTGCCTCGGCACTAAATAACCTAATTGTGTTGCTGTGCCGTAAAACACCAAATAAAAAAAAAATTATATTAACGTATACGTACTTTCCTTAATTTATCCATTTTAAAATTTGAGGATAAATTTATAATCTACTTAAATTTATGGCATCGATTTTTTTTCATTTAATCTAAAAGAAGGGGGTTGGGGGGTTGGAGTCAACATATTAGCATGTTATAATGCACGTACTCTAGCTAAAATAACCTTTTCTAATATGGGTATAATTGTTATTCAAGATGTATTTTATTTCGATCTGAAAAATCGGAAAAAGTATATAGTTACATTCCCAAAGAACGTATGGTTCTTTATTTTCTGTTTTAATTTTATGATACATTTGCAAAATCTGCATTGACTTCTTGCATCGATTTTTTAAATCTTGATTGTAAAAGGTAAGTTTGAAAGAAAGAGTTGGTCTCTTGATATACAGGTAATGCATCCATGTAGAGCCCATATAATTATTAAAGATGGGAAATTAAGTATTTAGGTATAAACGTCTACATAGTTATTTTACTTTTTTAAGTTATTCATTTTTCAATGTTATAATATATTTTATCAAGCTGGATTGGATTACATTGATTTTCAATCTTGATTTAATTAGGGAATCAAAGACAACATAGTTACATGTGTATTTATTATATTTTACTCTATTCTTTTATTAATCCATATTTGACTGTTAAGATATATGCTTTGATTTATTCACTTTAAACGTAAGAACACATTTGTAGTCAACATTAATTTATGACATCGATCTTGATCTAATAGGGAAAAAGGTTTATATAGAGGCATTGAATAAAGTACGTTTAGTTTCTTTAATTTTCCTGTTACGGTAAGGATACTTTTTTATCAATCTGGATTTCGACATCAATTTTCAATCCTGACCTATAAAAGAATGTATAAAAATAGGTCTTCATATGTACAGTGTATTTTCAGATGGAGATTTGTCTTTGAAATGATAGCATGTTACTATGGCATGAAATTTAGTAATCATTTGATTTCAAATCTAACCTATTAATCACACTTTAGAACTATTGGAATCTATCTCAGTTTTAGAATTACGTAACTTGACATGGTAATTTCACAGAGTGAAGAGAAAATAACAACAATGCTCATCTCACATCTGCCAGCAAGAGTGTGATCTTGGACCCATTTTATTGATTCTTTGTCTGTCGGTGTCAGGCGGTGTCATGTCTGAGGAGTTTGATTATCAACTTTAACTTATAATAATCAGATCTTTGTTTATTAAACAATAATGAAAATGGAGAATTAAAACTTTTCCATAGCATTTATCTACAGGTAGCAATCATTTCTGTGCACTTATAGGTTATACCTGTAATCCTTGTTTGATTTGATCCGGGCAAGGTAATAAATGAAAGGCCCTACTTATTGAAAGGGTCTATATAGATTACATTGAAATTAGTGACATTTTCACTTAGCGTAATAATTTGCTCGGGGTTCACATTTCAAAACGACAAGCAAACAAGAAGCCCATGTGGGTCTGAGACGGCTTATCTGGCCGACGTCCACATAGAAGCTAAATGCATGGGCAATTGGCAGGTAAATCTGGGTTAGTATAATGCTTTCTGACATTTAAAGGCTTTTAATATTTTTTTAAGTAATAGCAACCATATTGGATGAATACTCAGCAACAGTTGTGTCAACCTGGTAAACTTCTTTTGAATATATATATATATATATATATATATATATATATATATATATATATATATATATATATATATATATATATATATATATATATATAAGGCGATGGGTGCCATAACCGCGGATCCGGGTTTGAATCTCCGTAGAATACGAATTAAAATTCTCTAACCTGTATGATAATATTATTTATTCGTATTTAAAAATTCTGTTAACATTATATATATATAAGAAGTCGTATGTCTTCCATTTTTAGTAACAATGGACATACTGAATATAGGATAAGAATCATATGTTGCAAATTTTAAAAGCGGTTCTGCCAGAATGTTTTGTCAAATTTAGTCAAATTTTGTTGAGCACTTGTTGAGAACAAGTTATTTAAAGTTTGATTTTTTTTATTTTTAGCAATTGGACCAAACTTGAAGGCAGATTAACATCGTTTGTATACAATTTAAAGGCCTTCTTGCCAGGTATTCTTTGTAAAATTTAGACAAATTCTGGTCAGCGCTTTTTTGAGAAGAAGTCATTGAAATATTTGTCTATCTTTAGTAACGGTGACCATATTTGATGGTGGATTGGAATAATGTGTATACATTTGAGAGGCCTTTATTGCCTTAATGTTTAGTTTCAAATGTAATCGAATTCTGTCCAACGGTTTTTGCGAAGTCATTAAAAGTTTTTACCTTTTTAGTAACAGCGACCATATTTCATGGCAGATCGGAATCATTTGAATAAAAGAGACAGGACTGATGCTAAAATGCAGCCTCTCAGATTTAGTCGAATTCTGTTCATCGGTTATTGAGAATAGATCATTTAAATGAGTTTTTGTTGTTGTTGTATTTTTAGTGAATCCGGCTATATTTAATAGCGCATTAGCATTATATTTATACACTTGAAACCCATTTATGTTAGAATGATGTCTGTCAAATTTGGTCACATTATATTCAACGGGTTTTTCTTTTAAATTTTTCCTATTTTTAGTAACGGTGGCCATACTTGATGGCGGATCAGCATCATTTGTACAAATTGAAAAGGCCTTCATGCCAGGGTGCTCTCTGCCATGTTTTCTTGAAATGAGTCCAGGAGGTTTTGAGAAGAAGTTGAAAATAGCAATCGTTGACGGACGACAGACGATGCACGACGGACGAAGTGCCATACCTTAAGCTCTTAGCCTTATGACTAGGTGAGCTAAGAAAGGCTAGACAAAAAAAAGTATGTCTAAATATAAATGCTTATTGTGGTATTATCTGGATATGCATAGGTCGTTTGTTCCTTCAGCAGAGAGAGTTAAAAATAATTCCCTATATATCATACAGCTGTGTCATGACGGTATCGTATAGTCCCTATGTATGTGGCAAACCTTTTGAAAAACAGAACAAGGGTATTCATCTGGAAAAGTTTTGATGTTTTTAATGATACGTCTCAAATTGAATTGTCCAAAATTATATCCAGTGTGTTTTGATCATGTTTTCATTTTCTGCTTGGTCAGTGGCATTCCATGAGATGTTACTAATATATACGTTGATAACAAGATCATATTACATTATCCCTTCTCAAGAACAAAACAATATAAAGTAAATTCTTTCTCAAATGAAACAGTCGATGTAAATAACTTTTGTGTTATATTCAACACATACAAAAGTTGCATATACTTCCATAAGCGTATAATCGTGTTCGAAATATGTAAATTAAGGCTACAAAAAGAATCTGTTTTATTGAAATTAGACGTAATAGGACACGAGCAAAGATTTTTAACTCGGACTGATAGAACCACAAATATATTGGTCTTCTTGTTTCTAACCGCTCTCCCGATACGAATTAAATATTGTGGGTCGAAAATATATGACAGCTTTTATTGCTGTAAAATGTATTGTTCAAATATATATATATATATATATATATATATATATATATATATATATATATATATATATATATATTGATTTCAACAACAAGCAGAGGGGCATCTGTAGATGGAAAGCTTGACCGCTCCTGTGGTTCACTCCATGAAAACATTCATGTGGTGCACTATATACACTACAGGGCACATGGTACTAATTCAACTCCTATAGTAAATATTGACAATTTCAATAACTGTCAATTTCAAAATACTAAGGACCAAACAATATACCTCACAACACAGAACCATCCTAGATGGATGCTTCTGTGTTTAAAAAAACATAATAGCCAGTGCACTGTTCTGAACTACATGTTCTTGAATCAAGTATTAATATAGTCTTTTATATGTATCGGCGTTGGATAGGAAAATTTTACTCGAGGGTCAGAATTTTGCGTCCTCGTGTCTGACGCAAAATATTGACCCCGAGGGTGGAATTTTCCTACCCTACGCTGAAGCATAAAGAAGGATTCTTTTTTTCACATTTCTGGACGAAAACTTGGGTCGAAGTCAAAATGGCGTATTGCGGATACTGATGTAACTTTCAAACAGCAAAACACGTATTGAAAATGTCCTTACCTTAAGATAAAGCCTAAAAAGTTAGGTTTACATCAGAAAACTCAGTGTAAACTATAAATGACTCTCAAACACATTTTATCTTTAAAAGAACAGTGGTTGAAACAGCTACGGTAATGGCAATACACATCGTCTGAATTGTGTACTGCAGGTAGCTTGCGCAATGATACAAATATGAACAGGTCAAAAAATAAAGTCCACTCTTATCCATAAGATTAATTGAGTCAGAAAAAAATGAAATAGTTCTCAATTTCAACTTTGATCTAGACTTTTTTATCACTCAGAAATAATAATAAAAATATAAATTTAAACAAAAAAAAAATAATAATTTTTTTTTTTACAACAACCCCTTTTTCGACTCGAAATTGAAATACTAAAGAATCCGTATATGTAGCTAGGTCGATCCGTGCCAAATGGACTGTTTGCGTGACACTTAACTTCAACCGCTGCTCGTTTTATTTCGTAAAATGTGTTGCGATTAATGTTTACCTTGATTATTGTAAAAGAATGTTTAAGTGATAATGAAAATCTGGAAGATTTTGCTACTTTGTGTGCACAATGCTCTCTGTAGAAGGTAAAGATAGTCCACGAGTCGGGATAAAGGTTACGTGTGAGGTAGGATAGAGCTATCCTGCACTCGTGTTCTACATTGAAAAACACGATCTTACACATATAGGAATGTGAGAATACCTATTCCGCACCTAGAGAATAACCCGCTGTTTTTATTAATTGAGATTCGTAAACCATGCTGGTAAAAAGAGAGAAAAATAAGGGAATCAATAGAAACTTTTCTCCAACTCATTTCAGTTCATGACAGGATTTGCTTTGAAAAGATGTTTTACTTAATTTGCACTTCTTATTATCAAACCCAATCATAGCCTCCAAAACCCGTATATTCATTTCTAGACTGGTTTTAATCTTTTCGTATAATTAGGACCGTGGGTCTTATATCCACCCCTGATTAACTCGACTGTGCATAAATAAACAACGTGCCTAGTCCTGCTTGTCAATATTACATTAGTTGGAGTTTTTGTTTTAAACATATTTTATTGTCACAATATAACAAATAGGATTGGGCATAAGTTATAACAACTTAAAATTGCCCTCTCCCTACATGATACAAGCATTGCAACATATTTCAAATGATTGGAGAGAGAGAGTGAGAGAGAGAGAGAGAGAGAGAGAGAGAGAGAGAGAGAGAGAGAGAGAGAGAGAGAGAGAGATTAACAGAGACAGAGAGATGGGGGACACAATGACAGCATTCGCAGTTTGAACAAGTTATTGAAATCGTCCAGTATCATTTATATATTTGCATACATGTTGTAGAATTCTATATTTTTCATTTGCATCGCCCTTTCCCCAAAGCAGTAAATCTAAGCTAACAGTTCGATATGGCACTGAGTGTAATTTTCTCATCAACTCAGTTCATTGCTGACTAAACTTCAGACAGAACATGAAGAAATGCAGGGTGGTTTCTATCCCACCGCAGGAACAAAAAGGGGTGTCAATAAGTTAACCGCTATGAAGATCAGCTTTTAATGATCTTACAGTATATGGCAATCTAGTATGGATAATATCTAGGACTTGATGACTAAAACTAGGCATTTTACTGGATTCGATATTTGGACATAAACACTTTTTCAAAGCATTGTAAGACATGCTACATGTGTATCCTGTTCAAGATTTTTCCACAAGGCCCCTGTTGAGGGTATACAAAGATGATTTTAGTAGAATGTAGCCTGAAATTGCAAATGACTATATTATTTGAAGATCGAAGCTTACAATTTGTTTGTTCTGACACAGGGAGAGTGAGTAATTCAATGAGATAATACGAAGTTTGCCTCGTTTTTATGTTATAGAGCGTTAATACTATTTGTCTCTTTCGTCTCGATTGCAGACTTTCCCAACCAGTTTCAAAATAGAGAGATTGCCTACTAGCCTATTTTGGAAGTCCTGTAACTATTCTTGCCGCTTCAAGCTGTAGTTTTTCAAGCTCTTCTAAATCGACCAACGAACATCCATCCCAGACTACACTGGCATATTCCAAGATGGGCCTGCTATAAGTTATATATAGTTTTGATAAAATATGCCTGCTAAGTTTGTATTTTAATTTTCGAAGACTTGCTTTTCGAGGTGATGCTGTTTTTAAAATGCTATCAATGTGACGAGTTCATTTGATATTTGATAAAAGTAGTAATCCAAGATGACGATGAGAATTCACATACTTAAGATCAGTATTTTCAAAAACAAGTTCAGGAATATTTGTTACTTTTTTGTTGGCGTTAGAGCATATTAGAAGTCCATTAGTAACAATATCAGTAATGGTGCATATTAGAAGTCAATTAGTAACAATATCAGTAATGGTGCATATTAGAAGTCAATTAGTAACAATATCAGTAATGGTGCATATTAGAAGTCAATTAGTAACAATATCAGTAATGGTGCATATTAGAAGTCAATTAGTAACAATATCAGTAATGGTGCATATTAGAAGTCAATTAGTAACAATATCAGTAATGGTGCATATTAGAAGTCAATTAGTAACAATATCAGTAATGGTGCATATTAGAAGTCAATTAGTAACAATATCAGTAATGGTGCATATTAGAAGTCCATTAGTAACAATATCAGTAATGGTGCATTTCAGGCAACATTTACGTATTTGAGTTTCAGTTTAAAAAATTACAATAGGAATATTACATTTAATCTGTCCAATCAAAAGTTATTTTGTTCTTATCAGTATTTATCTCTCTATCCTTTTAGATTGAAATATATTATCATCATTACCATTTTGTATAATAAAAGAGTAAAAGGTCAATCTGAACATCTATATGTGTACGCATTATTTGAAAAGAGGACATTTATATGCCAGAAGTTACTTAGAATTTCCACAGAACGCATATAATTTGAAACAAAAGTAAGGTTGACGTAAACCAATGTAAAAACAAAATATGAAATTTCAAAACATTCCCTGAATGAAATCAGTTGGGGTGAGGCAGGGTGGGTTGACGGGACACAAAATCATGATGATTCATCAACATTAAGAATGGCTTTAGAAACCATAGTGAACAAATCTGAATCATAATTTTTTAAAACATAGCTAAGAAATATCAAATTGGTAACCTCCATTTTAAAAAATGGTAAACTGTCTAAGATTATCTTAGTTGGTTGCATATGTATTAGTCATTATGGAAAACATCCTATGTGAAAAAGAATCAGAGAAAATAATTACATTTGTTTTTTCATAGGCTTTAGTGTACCTTAAAGAATTTCAATACTAATTCACTTATTACTGTGAACCAACGGAAACACCAATCTATTGAAAATTCAATAACTTTGATTTTCTTAAAGCTTCTCACCAAACGTATATATCACAACATAGCGTCCTTGTTGTATTCTTCTGTGTTAAGAAAACCATATGAGCCATATATGCTTGAAACAAGTATTACCGATTCCGTACCTAAGGAATAAACTGATACTTTCATTTGTGAGGTCCCTAAACCAAGCTGCCAAAAGATACCGACAATGCATCAGAAGCATGTTTTCTTCATATCTTTTCAGATAAATGATAGGATCATTTTTTTTAAAAGATGTTTTTGTTTATTGTTTACTTCTTATTATCAACTAATCATGCCCCCTCCCCGCTCCATCCCATATATCCTCTGTTTTATGTTTAACAGTTTCTTGACTGGTTTTTATCTTTTGTATAATTAGTACCGTGATTTCCATGTCAGCCCTTTATGTGGTCGTAGCGTGCGTAAGTAAATAGTGACCATAGTCCTAAGTCCTCTTGTCAAGTAGTACGGCAGTGGGCGTTGAAACATATTGGATGTTCAAGTGTAACAATATTAGCAATGATGCGTTTCAAGCAACACTTAAGTATCTGAGCTTCATTTCAAAACATCAGAAAAAAGAAGACCCCCCCCCCATTAAACTAAATCAGTTGAGAGTTACTTTGTTATGATCATTTTATCCCTCTTAACTTTAAGATTGAAATATATTTTCATCATTATCATAGTATGTGGTAATTGAGTAGGTCAATGTGACCATCTATATACTTTTGTTTGGTTTTTGTTGTTGTTGTTGTTTGTGTTGGTTTTAGCGCCACTTTGATCACATCACTGACTATATCTTGTCCAGGAAATAGGAACTAATTGCCTTTCACAAGGACACACAGAATGCGTTAATTCAATAAAGGAGAGCACATCGAATTTCAAAGTAAAGTACCGTAGGCACAAACCAATGAAAATACAAGGTATGAAGTTTTAAAACATTCCTTGAATGAAATTTGGCGGGGGGTGGGTGATGGGGACACAAAATCATGAGAGGTTATCATTATTAAGAATGGCTTTAGGGACCTAAGTGGTCAAATCTGAATCATATAGCTAATAAATATCAGACTGGTGACCATTATTACTTCATAAATTGTAAACTGTCTAAAATTAATATGTTTGGTTTGCATGCGAAAACACATTATCCAACATAGTCAAATTCACTCGCCTCACCCTCTTCCTAGCAACAGTTATCATATCTGAAGGTGTGTTGGTTTAAAACTGAAAATCATTCAGAGGTAAACAAAAGATATTCACATTGCTTGTTATCCACAAATAGAACCAGAATATTGCATGTATAGCACTTTCCTTGTCAAGGCATATTAGGAACCACTAATAAGCTATTGCTCTATATTATGCACACGGCACTAATTCAATTACTATAGTAAACCTATGGAAACACATTAATATTGAACATTTAATAACTTTCAACTTTGAACACTCATGACCAAATCTTATCTCAAAGTATAGTACCATTTTTGACGCGTATTCATCAGTGTTTACAAAGCCATGCTAGCCGCGGCCTTTTTCAATACTATATGTGCTTAAAATATGTATTCCGGGCTTAGGGAATAAATCGTTGGCTATTGAGGTCCTCAAACCAAGCTGGTAGAAAAGTGACAGTGCATCAGTAGAACCTTTTCTCCATCTCATTTCGGTTGATATGACTAGCCTTGAAAATATGATTTTACCTAATAAGCACTTCTCATTATCAAGCAATCATAGCCTCCAAAACCCGTATAGCCTCCATTTTATATTTACCCAGTTCTAGACTGGTTATAATCGTTTTGTATAATTAGTACAGGTGTGTTATATCAGCCATTGATTTACTTGACAGCCCTGTATGTAGCAGTAGTGTGTAATAAAGTAAACAGTATGTAGAGCCCTTCTTGTCAAATATTACTCTAGTGGGCGTTAAAACATATTAGAAGTCAATGAGTCCTTTTCAAGATTTATCTGAAGAAATATAAAAAAATAAATTTGTCCAGTTAAGAGTTACTTTCTAATTAGCATTTATTTATTTTCACCTTAATATATATATATATATATATATATATATATATATATATATATATATATATATATATATATATATATATATATATATATATATATATAATTATGCAATAAAAGAATAACATTTGGATGTGACGATCTGTATATATATATATATATATATATATATATATATATATATATATATATATATATATATATATATATTCATCACTATCACATTATTCAATAAAAGAACACCATGTGGAAGTGACGATCTGTATATATATATATATATATATATATATATATATATATATATATATATATATATATATATATATATTAATTAAATAAAGGAGACTTGTATGTATATGACAGAAGTTACTTAAAATTCCCATAGAACACATATCATTTGAATTAAAGTATAGTTGAAATAAACCAATGTAAATTCAAAATATGAAGCTTTAAAACATTCCCTTGATGCAATTGGGCGGGGTGGAGGGATAGGCCGGATAGGGAGCGGTGAACACATACTCATGAGGGGGTCGACATTATTAATATTGTGCAAATGATCTAAGTGATCAAACCGAAATATAAAATTGGCGGTCATAATTATTCTGTAAATGATAAACTCTCTAAAGTTAATGTATTTGTTCGCATGGATATTAGTCCATGAGGAAAAAAAAACCTATCCAACATATTCAGATCCACCCAGTTTTAAAAACTCCTTTTCTTTATGTTTACTTCTCATTATTCACCAATCATGACCTCCCTAACCCGCATATTCTCTATTTGTTGTTCACCCATTTCTAGACTGATTTTAATCTTTTAGTTTAATTAGTATCGTGAGTCCTATTATGGTAAGGTATTTGTTTTCTATGGAGAGGCAACTCTGTCTTTCAGAGTCTATATTTGGTACTGTTTTGTATTCCCAAGCAATGAAAGTCGAAGCGTGCACGGTGAAGGAAGTTAAAGACACACTTATTACTTAGGATTATCAATATTCGTCATAGTCTTAATCCGTATGACTTAAAAACATGAATATGTGTTCCGTGTATTAATGATCTTAACATCTGTTATGGAGTTCCCTCTAATGGTTTTTAATGTTGTGAAAATGAAAACTCCTCCGCTATATCATCTGGCTAAACATATGTAATTACAAAAATAATCACGTCTCAGCAGAAGCGTCAAAAAATTTGAATTGTTGTTCTTTATCTATGTTAAAACAATAAAGTTATTGACTGCTGATTGATTGATTTATTGATTGTATGAAGTTAGCGAGCTAGTTTCAGTGATAGTAGTCACAAATCAATAAGAATGAAATAGACTTTCCAATCTCTACTAGAATGGTTTCATTTTTATTTTGAAAATTTCTGAAATTTAAAACATGTGACATGAGTCTAACTCTAGTGACATTCGCCAAAATGCCATTCAGCTATGTGGTTTTCGCGCTTTCAATTTCACTGGAATATCTGTTTCAACGTGCATATGCTGGAACAATTTCAGGAGGCGAATGGATCAATGAAATAAACAGTGAAGTCTTTTGCTAAAATTAACATTATTGTTTTTTTTTTCTTAATACATGCTACACATTCATGAAAGGCCTTGTTGTGATTAGCAATTCACGTGGGTGAAAACCAAGAAATTGAATAAACAGACATAATAATTTCTACCTTTATGATATCCCGCCTAATCAGGCATGACTTTTTGATACCGAATAGCTGAAAATATCTCTTTCCATTTGAGTGGGTTTTTTTCCTTCACAAATTTCTCCGTCAGATTCGGATTGTTTGTACTCAGTGAAACATAATTTATTATGCTCTGTATATGCAAGAATTTTCCACCTATTTGATTTACATTTATTCCGAGGTAGTAGACCAGTTATATCTGGATTGTTCCACTCTGTAAGATCTAAACACTGTGTTTGATTAGCAAAGAGTATCAACTTCGATCATATTTGGAGTTAACTATGGCTATTAATGTGAAAGATTAAACGTTAATTCAAAATAGTTCAGTGTAAATTATAACTTTCCTATCTGGGCAAAATCGGAAGCTACAACTAGTGCCATATTTGTTGTTATGAATCACAGAACATAAGTAAAAGGAATCGGAATAAAATATCAATCAAGATTCTTCATAATAATAGAATATTTTGTGGATTTGACTGTACTTTATTACACGGAGACGCAGCTTCACGTGTATTTGTTATGATTTCCAATATCTTTATGACCAAGATCACTATTACACCTTTTTGTGGCTCAGCTTTGTATGCCTTGTACAATATCCTTAAATTAATACTGAACATGTTTCTCAAATTAAATGTTAGGGTTTGTAGATTCTGGTCAACTACTATTACTCCGTTTTTTCATCCAGTACCGCTGATTGATGTGTTTGGTATTTGCCATTCAGGGCAAAAACAACCGAAAAATCATAGGAAACGTGAACGGGAAATTGTGCTAATGACCAAAACACGTAAATAATTTCCTATGCAGAGCAAGAAAAAAGATATCAGGTGAGAAGTTTCATGATACAGGTAATCACCATCCCGACCGAACTGTATGTTATATAGAATAAATATACAATGATCAAAGTTATATGAAGCCAATGAATTTAAATCTATTTTAGAACCAGTAAGTAAATTTAAGCATTACATAATTCAGGAGACGATCGATATTCGTCAACCATAGGAGCCGCAAGAAACGTATAAATTAATTGAAACATTGATTCCTTGATGAAGAGAATTTATAGTAGGAATTAGAAGCTAAATACAGTTCATTAATCGGACAGCAACTCTAATAACGATCAAGGAAGGAATGGCTAGTGAAAACCTGTGCATACTGTGACTTTCCCAAGGAAGATCGATAACAGGATAACGTGCTTTAACAATCAGCTCAAGTTCTTCAAGTAAAATATAATATCAATATTGCCGTCGTCGTCGTTATCATCAATATTATCATAGTCGTTGTCATCATCAGCATCAGTCATTATTATTATTATTATTATTATTATTATTTAACATCATCATCATCATCATCATCAGTATGAATGCTCTGACCGGACACAGATATAGCATAAAACATATTCCCTAGCTTTTTGGTGAATGGCATATCTATTCGTCTTAATGCATAAATATAGTGTTTTTGCTCAGTCATGGAGGAGTTAGAGTGATGTTGGTGGTGGTGGTGGGGTAAAACTATTTTAAAAAAGTGCGAGGGTTCATCTCTTATTTGTGTCAAATCCTAAAATCCATTATTATTCTGATTTCACTTTACAAACGAATCACACTTCCGGCATATTTCCGGCATAACATGAGACTGCAATAATTGGGTTGAAACCATTCTTAAACGGATTGATGTCTTATATGTGTATTTTGACAATGACATATATTTATACATGTATCTAAAACAGGCAACAGCAAGACTTAGTGATATCTTCGCTGTCCGCGTGAGTACGAGTTTCGGCTCGATCAAATTGTGTATGTAAATAAGCTTGCCAGTAGCTTCCGTTGGTCGGTGGTTCTTCCCTGGTTCTTCCTCCACCAAATATACTGGCCGCTATGTATAGCATATCATGTGCTGAAAACTGGCGTTAAACCGTACAAAACCAAATCCAAACCAGTTATATCCTGTGATCATAACAATATTGTCGTGATTTTCAATTTTTTTTGGTGAAACCCAAAACTTTCTTTCTCTTTCAGAGTAGTGCCATATATAGAGCAATTAGAGGAATCCAGCTCAAGCGTCAGGATGATATAGAGCAATTAGAGGAATCCAGCTCAAGCGTCAGGATGATATAGAGCAATTAGAGGAATCCAGCTCAAGCGTCAGGATGATATAGAGCAATTAGAGGAATCCAGCTCCAGCGTCAGGATGATATAGAGCAATTAGACGAATCCAGCTCCAGCGTCAGGATGATATAGAGCAATTAGACGAATCCAGCTCCAGCGTCAGGATGATATAGAGCAATTAGACAAATCCAGCTCAAGCGTCAGGACGATATAGAGCAATTAGACGAATCCAGCTCAAGCGTCAGGACGATATAGTACCGTGATAGCAGAGGCGATGATGTGCTTTACATTGACGTTCCATTAGTTACTGTTTGAATATGTGAAGATATGAATTTATATGTATGTGTTAGAGCCTTAAATGCTTGATTCTTAATGCTACGTTTCGTGACAAATCTCCTAGAAATCCATTCTGCTAGCGTAAGTAAACTCGAATCATTGCTGTTGTCTAAAGTGACACGTGGCCACATTAACATGAAAACATGTGTTGCCTATTCCGTAACCATGAAAACAGAAACAGTGTGTCACAGAGCCAATTACTGTAAAGAGATTATGTAGAGAAATAAAAGAGAAACCGTGTGCTATGACAAAGCACCCATCGTTAATTAAAGTAATTGCTACCTCTTTTCCTGTCTCAGAGTTTGTTAGTGGCGATATATATATATAATTTGAATGCCGTTTGACAATTTCTGACTGGACAATACGAAGGGTAATAAAAGTTCATGTTTTGTATTCTTTTGATGCTTGTCATTATTATTATTAATATTATTATTATTATTATTATTATTATTTAATTTTGCTTCGTTTAATTAAAGCTCTGATGCAACGTCTTTCATTTAAACTTGATTTTCACTTTCGCAAACTTCTTTTTACGTTGTAATATCAGGACATTTTTCTCAGTGAGTCTGTTTAAAATTTATCTTTAAGTTCATTGTATACATTCTTGTATTTGTAAATGCCCGCCTAACAAACATGTCTCAACCCAATTAAGTCAACGAATGTTTCCCTGGTTGTGTAATTTTGTTTCTACTAAAATATTAACTAAATGGAAAAATCTAATTGAGATATTCAACTGTGTGGCCGTTGCAGAGTTCTACTGTGCTAAGTAAATGTCCTTCTTTTTTACGTTAGAGCATTTGAAACTTGTTTTCGACATTTAAATGGAAAATGTCCTAAATACATCGTGGGAAAGTGTTCTAAATACATCGTGGAAAACTGTCCTAAATACATCATGGAAAAGTATCCTAAATACATCGCGGGAAAGTGGCCTAAATACATCGTGGGGAAAGTGTCCTAAATACATCGTCTTTATGCATAGCTTTTTTTTTACTACAATTTCTTGTCTGGCTTAAAGGAATATTTGTTTTATGTAAAGTTCTACTTCATACCATTTCTTTTGTCTACTTTCTGTTGACATCAACAGGCACCAATGCCATCTTTCAGAGCGGGATGTTTATTACAGATTAAACAATCCTACAAAGTACCCGGCAGTGCTTGCTCACAATTTGAGAAGCGAGCTAATCTCTCTCATCTCTTTATGTTTGGGCTGAAAGTAAGATGTTAAGGGCGGCTGGTGACAACTGCATTAATTGTTTCACTTTAAAATCTGTAACTTGAAACCGAGTCTTCTTTTTATAGCGAATGTGTCACCTGGCTTATTTTACAATTAAGACACTGCAGATATCAGAAAGTAAGGTTTTATAAACTTAAAATCCTAATTACTAGTATATTACATATGATAAATTGAACTGGCTAGAAATAATGCTACATTATTGTATATAATAATGGGTAAATCTGTGTCCAACAAATCGAACTGAAGGTAAGGTCTTGTGATTTTGCACAATTGCTATAAACTAATTAGTCTTACGTCGAAATGCAGTAATTGATAGTACTTAAATCTCCAGCTTTCAGTATTTTAATTAATATTTCTAAATATCTTCCTGACAGCTATGCTCTGAGTAATACAGATGCAAAATTAAAATATACCTTGTGATACATAACTAAGTCAGTGCTGTATAATAATGAAATAACATACATAGACGAAACTTATGCTGTATTATGAAATAACATACACAGACAAAACTTATGTTGTATTATGAAATAACATACACAGACAAAACTTATGCTGTATTATGAAAGAACATACACAGACAAAACTTATGCTGTATTATGAAATAACATACACAGACAAAACTTATGCTGTATTATGAAAGAACATACACAGACAAAACTTATGCTGTATTATGAAATAACATACACAGACAAAACTTATGCTGTATTATGAAATAACATACACAGGGAAAACTTATGCTGTATTATGAAATAATACACATTCATTGACGAAACTGATGTGTATTATGAAATAACATACATAGACGAAACTGATGGTGTATTATGAAATAATACACATAGACGAAACTGATTGTGTATTATGAAATAGGACACATAGACGAAACTGATGGTGTATTCTTGATTAATGGCTGAGACACTTGAAATAGGGTTATAATAACTCAAATATATTGTTTTTTTTCTGTTATCTTCATCACAAATGCTGGACATGTAACAAATAGCTTTATTCCCTTGGGTTTTGTACGCAGTACATACCATTATCGTCATGCTATTTTTAAAAATTGTGTTTCTATTTAATTTTACAAATTCAGTCAGTATATTATCGACATAAAGTTTCGGTAAGTGGCAGATCAGTAACCTATGTATGTATGTATGTATGTATGTATGTATGTATGTATGTATGTATGTATGTATGTATGTATGTATGTATGTATGTATGTATGTATGTATGCATGTATTTATGTACATATGTATGTATGTATGTATGTATGTATGTATGTATGTATGTATGTATGTATGTATGTATGTATGCATGTATTTATGTACATATGTATGTATGTATGTATATATGTATGTAAGTATATATGTATGTATGTATGTATGTATGTATGTATGTATGTATGTATGTATGTATGTATGTATGTATGTATGTATGTATGTATGTATGTATGTATGTATTTATGTACATATGTATGTATGAATGTATGTATGTATGTATTTATGTACATATGTATGTATGTATGTACATATGTATGTATGAATGTATGTATGTATTTATTTATGTACATATGTATGTATGTATGTATGTATGTATGTATGTATGTATGTATGTATGTATGTATGTACATGTGTATGCATGAATGTATGTATGTATGTACATATGTATGTATGTATGTATGTATGTACATGTGTATGCATGAATGTATGTATGTATGTACATATGTATGTATGTATGTATGTATGTACATATGTATGTATTTATGTACATATGTATGTAATCGCATCATATATTTTAATATATTATCACAAATTTGTTTTCCTTTGAATTACAGAGGAATATTGTGAGTCTAAATAATCAAGTCATATTAAAGAATTGTTTTTGTTATATTTCGGATATTAAGTTATATATAGAACCCAATCCTCTAGTCTTTGACAGATGCTTTTGCCACACAATTAAATTATTATTTTGCTATTTATGTATTCGATTTGCTGTTGTCTGCCAAGTACAGGGTATGGTTTGATGTATGAATCAATCAGAATCTTGATTCCAAGTCAATCCATATTTCTTAAAACTATATTTTAGGATCAAGTTCATACGCCTTAATCTATGTTCAGCAGAATACAAGTCCATCAGTTGCCAGTATCAGAATAAATGAATATTTTCTTCATGTACGGTTGTAAGAAGTAAGTATACTTTGGTACTAATATTTAAATAATATATATTTATTGTAAATCCATGCATCAACATTAAATGTCTTTCCATGATGAACTAAGCTTCTAAAAGTCAATAATCTGAGTCAAGTGACTTATACCTCTGTTAGTAGTTAGTATTATAAGCCCCTTGTCTGCATGCATAAAGGAGGAAATTCACATTTAGTAGAAGAATCCCTTTTTGGATAAACACTCACCCCCAGTATTGGGATAAGTGTTAGTTGCGTGAAACATCAAAGCTGACCGCAGTTGATAGCAGTTAAAATTGTGTATGATGTGGATATTACGTCTTTTGGCAAAAAAGGCAAAGGCATATGCAATGGCAGCTACTGTAGTATTTCCAAGTACTCTTCCGATCATTGGTGGAAAGGCCTGAACGTGTTTCGATTGGGGTATTTTGTAGGACTGTATATACGAAATCGACCGTACAATTGTTTATTATTAAGTGTAACATGATATAATTATGTTAGTGGGTTAAACGCAAGTGTCATGTCAAGAAAACGGTATGAATGACTATTATTCACGATACAGTCGCGCGATTAGAGGGTGTGTAATAAACGGTCATCACCATAAACTAGGCCTACAATCACGATAGGAGACATTATAATTTAGCCATTTAAAGGCTTTAGTTAAAAATAGGTAAGTCTTTTCTATTTCAAAGAGCTATTAAACTCTAAACTAATGCATTATAACACAACATAGCAGGAAAATTTGGAAGAAATATTATAATTGCTCTTTACCTTAATGTAAACGTAACACTGGGAAAACAGTTGGTTGAACTTTAACTTTTGGTTCAGTATATCCTAACAACAAAATATGGGTACATTAAATGACAGGAATTATACTTCATACACAGTGGCGGCGCGAGTGGGGTTGGGGTTTGAGAGGGGGCAATTGGCCCCACCCCCCACCCCACCCCCGGCGCCAGGCAAGCATTTAGGGATTTTATTTTTTTTAATTTTTTTTTTGCAGCTGAAATTTTCATTAGTATTTCACCTTCACCTTAGTGTAGCAGAGTCAATTCTTCACAAAACTTATAGTTAGGAGGATGGCGGTGGGGGGGGGGGGGGAGGGGATGGGGAGAAGGGAGGTTGACAACTGACAAATTATATTATCTGTAGCAAATTAGCGGCCCCACTAATGAACATTGCCCCCGGGTGCCTGGAACCCTCACGCCGCCACTGTTCACACAAGCATATTCTACCAACCAGATAAATAATCTCCAGTTCTGGAAAATAGTTTTATTTGCCAAGGTACCGGAAGTTAAGGTACTAGTAGACCTACAGTGTCACAAGTAATCCCTATGTATAGTTAACATTTAGATAGTTGTACTGTGGTAAGCAGTAACTTAATTGTTAAATGGACAAAATTAAGGCGTCTTAATCCACATTAAACAGAGACAATGCAAACATTTTCTACTGGTACATCAACGGTGTCAGTAACACTCCTGCATGCCAGTTTCTAATTTGTTTTAGATATAATTACAATACACACCAAAATACTATCTATCTGTTGGGATGATTTGGAAATCGGAATGCGCTATCACATCACTTTGTAATGTTTGGAATAAAATCCTGTTTGTAAAACACTAAATAGCCATAACGACAACAACGACGACGAGAAAGACAACAACAAAAACAACATCAACAATACTAATAACAACAAAGCGATACTAAAATAACAAAACCAAAAGCAAACAAACAATCAAAAAAGCAAGAAAACAAAAACAACACAAAAACAAGCAAGAAACAAGAATCAGCTCCACCTACAAGAACGGATAGATTGCCTAACAGGTACATTATGATTCCAGACACATTTGGTAAGGACTGTATCGGGACTACATGAACATATGAGAATAAGTCTGAGATGCAAATTAAAATTACCATTATGCCCGCATCATGTAAATTTTTGCTCGTCACTGGAACAAAAAACAACGAAACAGGAAACTTAAACAGACGACCACGTGCTTGTTGATAAGGGTTTTGAAGTGCTACTGGACTAAATAAATAAAAAAAAAACGTTTGTTCAAGCGTGATGCTTCCTACTTTAAGCAAAGATTTATTTTATGTTAGTTATATTTCCTTGGTGTAATGATATGATTAATCAGCTATGATTAGATGTTTACGAATCAGACATATATCGCAATTTTAAAAATATGATAGAGAAAACAGTTCTTCAGTAAAAGGAAGGTTAATGTATCAGATAAAGTGCAAACGATTGTAACGACAGGCTTTAAATTAAAGGGGAAATCATGCCAAACTTATTATAACTGTATCAGTTCATTAAATATTTAGCTATTTTACCCATTTTCAAAGTTATCACTATTCAGTTAATCAATATATATTCGAAATTTAATTATCAGAGGGCCGTGCCATTTAGGCTTTATCGATGTATTACGAAACGAAGCGAATTAACCACCCCTCGCTGGTAATAATGCTTGGGATGTATATATTTTCGTTTGAGACTACAGTCCTAAGATTGTTTCTTAAAACAAACATGAATGCATACGAATTCTACATTTTTATAAGTGGTCAATTAATTCTTCTTCACGCATAATTTACTAATATACCAAATCTATACAGTATCCACTTTTCTGATATGAAATCCTGTAATTGTCAGCAACTGATCAAGAAAGATATAAAGAAATTTAATAAACAATAAGTTCATTTATAGGTAAAAAGGTATAAAACACTATTAATGCTATGTTTTTTCTATTTGTTTTATTAGTTAAAGTTAGTAGGTCTACGATTTACGATGTTGAATCGCACGTCACAAACCAGATCGAAAGATTGATCAAGGATAGAACGTGTCATTGGACATACTTGTGTTGTCTCGTTATACGTTATTTAAAGCACTTGACAGACTTTAATTTTTAATGATTGAAGGAATCATGAATTAGATGTTTGTACAAATCATGAATTAGATAAAAGTTGTGGATAACAGTTGCTTTACAACATGTTTGTTATTTTAAAATAAATCTACTGATATCATAATTTGCTACTGAAGACGCACTTAAGATGAACTTAAAAAAATTCAACTTATACGAAAACTTGTGCGTATTTGAGAATTTGACACTTCATCCTTTTATCAATTCAAAGTAAGAGACACTTAATGATTGAATGCAACCAAAAAGTTCGCAAGACCAGCATTGGTGTTTTGATCATTATGAGACAAATAATATACTTACACGGATGTTGGTGGCAATAATAGTTCGGCATTCCTATACAAATAATCCAGATTAAGATGTTGTGTCAATTACCGCTTATGCGTTTTAATAAGTTTGCGTTAAATGGTCCGTTTTATGAATTATAAAATGGAATGCAAAATGCAATGGTATACTTTTACCCGAAACAGAATCTTGGAAAATAGGAGAAATAATGTTTTGACAAAGTTACTCTAGTGAAAGTGAACCATAAGCAATTCTAACATTTGCCTACTTTGTTAAGTCATATAAGGTAGCCTGGTATCAATAGAGCGTTACTAATATTAGCTAAGGAGTAATCGCATTTGATAATTAGGGTCGCTTTTTTAATGTCTATTATTACATCGCATACAATTTGTCAACGTTACCATCTACAATATCCGTACTCAGATTCTGTTGTAGATAAAACGCAAACAGCTAATAAACAAATAAATAAATGCACAAATAAATATGCTCAGTTTTTGTATCAATTTGAAGATTTCTATAGCAGTGTAAGAGTTAAAACTTAAAGCTTTGACAGTTGTTGTGTTAAAAATATTGCCTTCATAAAGATTTCAAAATCAAGGGAAACGTTGTAAAAATATATATCGGCAAATATTCTTTGTGTGTAACATTTTGTCGACAAAATGTTCACTCCTGTTTTATGTTTGAACTTGAAGATAATTTCAATCAGACGGTAATAGTGACTTTAGCCACAAATTATTCAAGCATATTTTAAAAGCGTTTGGTTTACAATAACTAATATATTTATTCTCTAATAAAAATGTCTTTGACTTTTTTAGGGCATTTTTAGACCTTTAAGTCAAAGATCTAGGTCACTGTTACTGAAAGCAAAATAATTATTTCCACACAATAACTTGAGTTATCCATCAACTAACAATGATGAAACTCTGTGGGTGGCTTGCACTTGGGTTAAGAAAGACTCCTATTGATCTCGGGGTAAAAGGGTCAAAAGGCCAGTATCATTGTGACTAAAGAAAAGTAAAATGGTTTCCAAAAATAACTTGAGTTCTCTACCATCAACAGTTACAAAATTTTATTGTTGTCTTGCACTTGTGTAAAGAAAAATCATATCTATTTCTTGATCAAAAGGTCAAAGGTCCAAGTCTCTGTGACGGAAAGAATACAAATAGTTTCTGCACAATAACATCAGTTCTACATCACATACCTGGACCCAATATTGTGAATGGCTTCCACTTGTGTGGTAGGGAAGTTGAGCCAGTGTGAAACTGGGAAGTTGAACCAGAGTGCACCCGGCGTGGGTTGGAACTGTGATATTTTGGTTTTTTTAAAACTCATTTTGGTTGTATGTACCATAGCATATCGGTTATATGAACCGTCGTCATCACTATTATTATTTTTAGTACTGTATCGCCATTATCACCATACTCGTCATTATTATTATATATATATTTACATTTTTTTCCTTTCTTTTGTGAATGTGTGTATGGTCTGTATGTATGTGTGTATGGTCTGTGCAAGAATCTGATATTGTGTAGCTTGTTTCGTTTATTTTGTTTCGTGCCATCGACATATCGCTCATTACATTAATATCGTCATTCACATACATTGTGTTTGTTGTATTCATTTATTCCAAGGCCCACTCGGTTTCAATTCTGTTACAATGGTTACTACAACTGTTCTCTGCAGATCTTTCATAGAGCGCCTCAGAGCTGGGTCAATGAGCTCTAGCTTTAATACCTCATTTTCAGGTGACATCTTAGTAGATAGCCATGACAGTAGCATCAGGAGTGTCTTCTGCAAAGTCAACGTTGTCAACAGTAAAGAAGACGTTTCTTCTGTGAATGAAATCAGGAGGCAAGTAAATCTCATCATTAACCAGCATTCTCTGGAGTAAGGATGCGGCTATCTGCTCTTTCACTCGTAGGAGCATGTTGTATATAACTGACATCTCAAACCTATGCATGATGTGATGATTTTTTACTTCGAATTGCTTGACGAATGGCTACACCTACTGTTAGCTGTTGTGGTATTTCACGCGTTGACTTCAGAGTCTGTAATTTATTATTACCGAATAGCTGCCGGCATAGGAGCATCGTCACTGTACTTTGTGTTTGTTTCATGGCATGCTTGTTCACTTGTAAAGACTTCTTGTCAGTTGATAGCGTTTGTGTTTGATACCTGAAGGACCCACCGATAGAAGCTGTACAGAACTTTTGGTAAATGTTCCTCTGTAAGTGAACCACCAAATGTCCATTTTGTAGCTTTACTGATTGCTTTTCTTACCACTGAAGCCACATTCTATAGAACCTCTATGTCCATGTCACTGTCCACATCGCTCTCTTCCACCAGCTAAATTGCAGCATCTCTTTTGTTCTTGAGGGTTACACGTTCTGCTTATCTGCTTAATTTACACGTTTTGGTTTGTGGAATTCTAAATCAAGTATTTCAGTTTGTACGGGCTGTTTCAGTTTTTCTCAACTGCGCTCATGGTTCACCACATTGTTGGCAGGTAGAATGTCTATGAACGCCCCCTGGAGTAAAGACATGCTAGCTACATTTGCATCGAGCAACGTGCCCTCAGCTAGACTGAGGAATTCAACCTCTGTCTAGCACCACTTATAAAATTTGATGTCAACTGCAGGTGCATCTTCTGGGTTAATGTGTGTGCAGAACTTGACATGGAGCTTCTCGTTTCCACTTTTCTCGATGACTTCTTTGAGAGAACCACCAGCATTTTCTGTAGCAATCATGTGCGAGGGCTTCTTGTATGATGTTTCGTTTTCACAGAAGAAGCACAGATCCTTGTTGTAACGGGCTGACTAAGAGCGAATGAATGTTCCTCAACCAGATGAGTGACTGGAAGACGATTCTCGTCTATTATCTTTGGAAGCCCTTCGTATTTTATATCGTTCTTTGGCTCCACTGTACATTCCTCTATGTACTGTTTCTTGATAGCACTTTCTGTACCATGTGGCACGCCGTCGTGATCAAGATCTTGAAAAGTGGCATCACCAAGGCGTCTGCGATCTATTTATCGCCATAGTAAGCACGCTCTTTGAAATAGTTCAGTACTTTCTCATGGGCATCTGGCTTCTCCACGAGT
The DNA here is from genome assembly GCA_029931535.1 of Margaritifera margaritifera. Taxonomy (NCBI): domain Eukaryota; kingdom Metazoa; phylum Mollusca; class Bivalvia; order Unionida; family Margaritiferidae; genus Margaritifera; species Margaritifera margaritifera. Next base: position 632,025 of record JAQPZY010001119.1, read on the forward strand.
GCATCACCTGTCTCTGTCTTGCAGATAATGCAGAGCGAGTAGTTGGTGTCATACCTTGCCACTTTTGCAGCTGGCACTTGAACTTGAACTGCTGTCTCCATAATGGTAGAATATAAATGCGTTGAGGCAGAATCTTCGTGCAAAGATAATGTTACTTTTAGCAAGAGAAAACCCAGCACCAAAAGCGTCTAGTCTATGGGGATCAAGGATCTAATCTATACTGTTAATGCTGATTGCTGTACTGTTCATGCTGTTTATATTGGATGGTGCGTGTGCTCCAACCACCACAGCGCTTTTGTTACAACATTCAAGAACTACATGGAGGTTAGGTGACACTCAACATTGTACACAAGCTAAATTACATGATTTACTCAGATGTAGAGTGTATATATGGAGCAGAACAGAGTTGACACTAGATGCATTCTGAAACACATATACAGCAAACGAATGAATTTATCAGGTTAAGTTGGTATAAAATACTACACGAAAATGAACAAATCAAGTGTTTCCTGCACTGACTCATCATCATAACCACAGCAGATGCCCAGAATGCCAACAAGCTTTTTATTGTTAATTGGGGTCCCTTAAGAAATCTAGATTAGTGGCTTGCTTTCATCACAGAATTCCCATGGAACTTTATTTCATGGAACATGCTGTATCACTAAATTTCGTAGTACCGGTCTTATTTTAGATATATGCCGTTGTTGAATCACCTATAGGAAACATCTTCATTTTCTTGATGAATTTTATTTTTGGTAATCAAGCAGTGGCAGAAGCTAATTCCCTGAACATGCTAATATCATGATACCTACCACACGAGTTGGCACACCACCACTCATTGCTGCACCTGCACATGAGTAGCAGTACTGACCGTGCTCATGCAGACCCAAGGTATCAATACAAAAGTAGTGGATCCTGATCGCAAGAATGTCATCTCTCTTGACACGTACCTCTACAAGCCTGCAAACAGCTCCAGATGCCTCGCAAAGACATGGATCACATGATACTCTTCCCTGGTGAGCTTCACGTGATGATGGCAGAGCTGCGCTGCATTGGAGCTTAGATCGTGAACAGTGGAATTTACTTCTGCTGGACTGAGCCAGACCTGTTATGGACCCATGACAGTCAAGCAGATAATTGAGGGTAATCACGTGAATAGAGAAGCAGATGCATTCATCGTCACCTTGCAGGCACCTGTTCATGCTATACCATGAAACCTTCTTTCAGGATCATCCGGATCTGCTAGGAAGGCCTACAGTTGCAGCTGAAGATTTTGTTTGTTCATGTGCAGATGGTACCTGAGAAGAGAAACAAAAAACATAATCAGAAATGGTGCAGGCCATCAAGTCCTGGAAAGTAATGAAAGAGATATCTCGATTCGACTCTAAGAACTGGAGTCAGCCACTGCGTGTCGTGATGCGTCATTATGTGCATGTGGTTATGGAGATGATACTGCATAAAGAACTGCGTCCAACTGGCTCATCGTTTACCAACCGTAGAGATACAGTAACGTGGATGAAGTGGAGATGATATTTGACCGCTACGATGAGCCTGTGTCACTAAAGATGGCCGCCCGTGACAGTAGGTAAGGAAGCCAGCCGGCAATATCCTATCGCATAACGGATACAACAAACATAGCAAAGGTACCCATGAAGCAACTCCTGGCAGATGTTAAGACGAAGATGGAACTTACCCGCAACTTGGCTGAGAAGATGCTGGTAAAAGCACAGGCAAATGAGAAGCATATGGTGGTGGCATGGTGGCCTTGGTGCAAAGCATCTCAGAGGGTTATGAGTCACTTTCAAAGTGATCACAAAGAAGCCAATTCAAAGCTTCTGCTGTATGCCGCTAATGCAACAGCCTTCATTCACCAGATACCTACGTCTTTGTGCTGTTTATCCGACGGTGTCTGCAATTATGCAAGGACACAACTGCACTTGCAAGCCTGGACACAATCTCAGTGCCTACTGATGACACCGTTGCTGTTATCGAACAATTCATCTATAAGGTGTACCTAGGTCAAACTGAGATCTCAAAGGTGGAGAAGTTGAGGTGGTCCCTGCTCACAAAGAATCAGATACAATTGGAAAGTTTAAAAACTAGATCAAGCAATTCTACGGGCTCAATACCAGGCCAGTATCTGGAACAATGACACCACGGCAAACTCTGAGATCTCGTCACCACAAGAGAATATGGCTGAAAATTAGAAGGGGAAGAGTGGGTTTCAGTCATGACCATGCAACTTCCAGCACCAAAGTCTGTACTCCACTTAGTAAGATGTGGCTGCTCCATGACGAGATGCCAAATAACAAGGTGCACATGTCGGAAAGCAGGGTTCAGTTGCACTTACATCTGTAGTTTTTCCGACATTGTGGAGGCGTGTGACAACATGGAACAAGCGAACCCAGTGCACGAGGAGGAGGAGCAGGAGGAGGGAGAAGATGATGACATGTTTCCGTGAACTATCTGGCGTGCTTGAAACTGTGGATATTGTTTGTGTGGTAGCAGTACACTATTAAATATTAAGCCCGTAGTAAATATACGTTCCATATTACACTGTGACATCTATCAACAAAGACTTAGGCTTAGATTGGTCTAGAAATGTCAGAATTTAAAGCAATTATTACACAATGTTTATAAGATGAGTGCTAGCAGTACTATTACTAATTTCTTGCCAGACTGTTGCATTTCGACAAACATACTCCAGGAAGTAGCTGGGGATACAATACCAAAACTTTTATCGATGCATACACGTCTCAATGGATCATGGTTTGATGATATTTTCCTAAACGCCATCAGGGAACGGTAAAAACTCTTTAAAAATGTTCAGTGCCATTCCAAGAGCTGAAAATATGAATAAATACCACATATACCGAGGTTGAACATTTGCTCCTATATTAAATAAGTATAGAATGTGGTAGAGAAAATCATTGGCAAAAATAAATCTGCTGAATCAAACACTTGAAGAAATCTGAAGAACTGGTCACGACCCTACCGGAAATTTCAATACAATGGATGAAAATTCTCGAAAAAGCTCCTCACAAGATAACTATTCTGAAACCTTCTGCCATGCCAATAAACTTGAAAGAAAAGGTTCCTTTTAGATTTTATATCTACTAATGCTGACAATTACAATAAACCTTTTGCTCACAGAGAAATACAAGACTCGCTTGATTGAGTCCATGACAGAACTTCTGAAACACTTGCCTAATACAGTTCTCAATACACAACTAAATATTTTCATTACAATATCGGACACTGTCGACTTCCCGCACTCTTGTCGAAAAGCAACAGCGATACCAGCACTTAAGCCTGAAAAGGACCATACCCACCCATCCAACTATCGTCTCACATCACTAACAAGCTGTATTTGAAAAACCATAGAACGAATTATAAATGACAGACTAAGAGTCTGGTATCTCGAGTCCAAGAAAATACTGTGGAGACAAAAGTTTTAGGGCTTTTTTTTTACTGTAAACTTACTTTCCTTTGGCTTTTTAGTTACCTAAGGAACAAATATGAAAAAAGCCCTGGATTTAATACGAGTCGTAGCAAACAAAGATTGGGGAGAGACTGGAAGATCTTACTCTGGTTATGCAGGTCTTTAGTAACATCTAAGCTTGACTATGGTCCGATTGTGTTCGCATCAGCTTGTCAATATTACCCGCAGATGCTTGATCCGATAAAAAAAAATCAGTGACATGGAGTTTTGGGGGCTCTGTTGAGAGGCATTTAGAACTTCCCCTTCAGAACGCCTCTATGTGAGGTAAATTATTCATTACTTTATCTCAGACGAACAAAATGGACTCTGCATTATACTACTAAAGTATCCTCTAATAGATCTAAGCCCGTATATGGTATCGTCTTTAGGCCCAATTACCAAACCTTATATTTTCAAGAGCAAACTTTCATTCCACCTTTTGGCATATGAATTCATCATCATATGAAAGAGAAAAAAAAAAATCAATCTTGCCAATACGGCAAATTTCTGTTACAGAATCACCACTTAGTTATCGAAAAACCCCAGTAATAATATAAGATATTTGCCAATTTAAAAAGTTCTCAACAAATCCTCTCGTTTGCAGAGTTAATTCAATGAAATCAGAACCTCCTATCGTTGTCTCACGTTTCTGTATACAGACGGTTTGAAAGATGGATATAGGCTAAACCCATGACACTATATCCAGCCGGTTCCTGGAGAAAACTAAAATTTTCATCACAGAAATTACAACCATACTCAATTCTTTGAACTACATTGAAACCTCTCAAAAAACAAACGTCATCATCTTTTCGGATTCTCTTTTCTTAGTTGAAAGCCTTGCAAAACCTTACATTCGACAACTCTTTAATATCCCAAATCTTACAGAAACATAATTTGGTCACACAATCAGGAAAAAAGGTATTATGTACTGTTGGATACCTAGTCACATTGGTATTAATAGTAATGAAAAGGCACATAAAGATGCCAAAGCTTCAATGCGGTCGCCCGCTTCTAAATTGAATATTCAATATACTGACTTCAAATATTATATAAATCAGCATGGTATATATACTTGGCAACATATATGGAATGAACAATGCACAAACAAGCTTCGGAACATTAAACCCATCATTGGAGTGTGGCATTCCTCATAAAGAGGAGATCGGAGAGTTGAAGTGGTATTGTGCCGATCGTGTATAGGACACACACATATTTAATTCATGCATACCTCCTGAAGGGTGAACCTAAACCAGAGTACACAACCTGCCAGCGTCCACTGACAGTGGTACACATTCTTTTCGAGTGTTTCTACCTCTGCCGGTGAGACATAAGTTTTTAAGTGAACTCAATTAAGAATTTTGAGATGATGTACCACAACAGAAAATCTTGGACTTTTTGAAAGAATGTGTTTTTTTTTTTCATTGATTTACTTTTAGGGATTTTATATGTTTTACTTTTATGCTTTATTTTATGTACATTTTACAGAGTTTTATCATCGTTACCTTTCATTTTTTATTTTGTAGTACTTCATGTTTACATGTATTTGGAAGGCTTTACCTTCCTAAAGTAGTTTCTTCAATTCCTTATATTTACATGTGTAGAACTTAAACTTTTAATAGGCACCATATAGCCAGTATTGTACTGACGTATCGTTAAACCCAAACATGTACATATAGCCGAAAGATTTTAATACTTTTTATTCTTATGACGGCTTCCATTCTCTTATAAAAACATTTTCAGAAGAATTTTTGCTGCCAAGCATCGTCCGTTTTAATTGCAAATTATTAAGCTTTCTGCCATCTTCACAAAAGTCGGTCACGAAAATATACATTTCTGTTGATGGGACAGAAGATATAGAGTTCAAGCGCGTGAATGTATCCAAAGGGCTGCTATGAGTCCATTATGGAAAGACATGGACCTTTAAGGATCTTCGAAATCCTGCCAAAGCAAATGACGAGAAAAGATGTGTTTGTCGTTGTTTGTTTGTTTGTGGGCTTTCTTGCTTGTTTGACTATTGATGACTATTGGAAACTACTTACCCTTACACTACAATGTCTTTAACATGGACATATCATAATATGTTTTTAGGCTCGTTTGATTTGTTGAAATGCTATCTTCAAAATCAGTTTCTTTTCTTTCGTGACTTTTACAGGACCGCATTCAAAACATTTCTTAACCCATATTACGGCTTCTAAAGGTTTGCTTGGTTATGTAATTATGTTTCTTGTAAAATATAAACTTAAAAGGAGATCCACCCTTTGCTAACTTCAAGCAGTCTTTCTCTTGTATGGTTCACTGATTGCCGAGTTCTTTTACACACTTTAAATATCTGTCTCTATTTAATCGTTCCAAGTGTACAAATATAGGAAATCTATTTCGACATAAACGTGCACACACCTTCTAAATATATCCTGCTTTTCTAAAGTTTGACACTTAAAGCTTATATTGGTTTTTCAAGCGTGCAAATTAAATTCGTGTTTTTTTTTTGTTTTTTTTTTTAACTATTAGCTGCCAACGTCCTTCTGACATCGATATGCTACAGTATCGTTTTTCAGAGCGGACTATTTATTACAGCGTAAATGCCAAATCTACCGTAAACTGTCAGAGGTTTGGAATTCATTGTAACCTGAGTTAACTGTGTTAGTGGGTCAGAAACAGCTGTCACACTAGAAGAAAATGGCATGATTTACTATTTTCCGTGATACCGTCGCATGACTAAAGTATTAGTTTTTATTTCAAATTCTCGAAACATAAGACAGGGTTTCTATCACGATATGAAACATAATTCACTCTTGTTAAATATTTTGGTAGAATATACAATAGCACGTTTTACTTTCACCGAGTCTGTAACGCAAAATGTTTATATTTTGTGTATTGATAGTAAGACAATTTTGAATAAAAGATTAAAATCGCTCTTTTTTCCGAAAGAAAAACTTAAAGATTGTCCAAAATTTAATTGGAATTTAATTTGCATACTTTATGCGTACGTTGAAATATGGGTACATGAAATGGGAGGAATTGGGCTTCGTTGACATTATAGGAAAGCACATAACGCCACACTAAAGGTAACAAATTGCTGTTGTTGTTAAAATGCATCAACGTGGCGAAGAATATATGGGAACAAACAAAAATTAAATAGCTAAACAATCACGATACAATTCTTTTAAAGAGTGATAGGCGCTGGAAACACGGCATTCTAATTGTCTATTACCCAAGTCAACCTATTACATTTAATTTTTATTAATCCATGCCTATATGTTTTTGTACGCAGACACACACACACACACACACACACACACACACACACACACACACAAACACATATATATATATATATATATATATATAAATATATATATAATGCATACATTACACAGGTACGCTGAATCAAGCAAAGTCAATGAAAGTAAGGTCTTTGTGTCTTCAGTGTGTATCGGATTTGAAAAGACGCACCATAGTATATTATCCGCAGGATATAGAACAACATTCCAAAAAAGATATCTTTTGAAAATCAAAAAATGGAACAATTTCTTACATTATTTATTACAATTATTGATAAAGAACTCAATAGAAACCCAAATAGTACAAGGAAGATATCAGAATATGACATGAAACAAATATCTTTTTTTTCAAGAGGGCAAGCGCGTGCTGTGTATCCAATCTCTTGCGATAACAGCATTGGAAAATATTATTTTGAAACAATTAAGCTTCCACAATAGTTGTTGAAAAATTGAGAACTTGACCATTGGAAATTAAAGTGTAGAAAACATTCCAAATGATAGGTATACTTTACAGCTTTTTACAACACAATACTTACTGAAAATCTTGCTTGGAAACAATGTGACGTTCAATCTGCGGTTTTACCTTAAGAAATGTTTTCAGATAAAATTACATCTTGTGGGCGTATTACGCGGGTGGAAGCCTTTGGATTGCGTTTTGTGTTTTAATGCACAAATATATCTTGTCCTTATTACCGTTCAATTTTGCGCATTATCATCAGATTCTTCCAATATATATAAATCGTATTATTTGTTTCTTCTGCAGAAACATTTTCGTCCTTTCCCAGTTTTGAAAATCTTTTAGGGTTTCGCCCTCTTTATTCTATCGTCAATACTGCCAAACCAGATTGTGGACTTTTTTCTCTTCATTCTGTTATCAAAATTACTAAGACAAGTTGTGGACTTTTTTCTCTTCATTCTGTCATCAAAACTACCAAGACAAGCTGTGGACTTTTTCCTCTTCATTCTGTTATCAATACTATCATGACAAGTTGGGGACTTTTTACCTCTTCATTCTGCTATCAATACTACCAAGACAAGTTGTGGACTTTTTTCCTCTTCATTCTGTTATCAAAATTACCAAGACAAGTTGTGGACTTTTTTCTCTTCATTCTGTTATCAAAACTACCAAGACAAGCTGTGGACTTTTTCCTCTTCATTCTGTTATCAATACTATCATGATAAGTTGGGGACTTTTTACCTCTTCATTCTGCTATCAATACTACCAAGACAAGTTGTGGACTTTTTTCCTCTTCATTCTGTTATCAATACTACCAAGACAAGTTGAGGACTTTTTCTTGACAACGGGTTCACATGTTACGTTTGACAAACGCATCTTTGATATACGTCGAGATGTAGAGTCTGTTTGGTTCTTTTGAAAACTCAATTTTTGTTTGAAATCTTTTGCTTAAACAAAGCACCAATGCTATTCTACTTATTGATATTTGTGAATGTAACCCGCCAAAACATTTTGCATTATTTTATCATTCATTCATAAAGTCTCCTTTGTAGTGTTGCATAATTAGCATATGCATTTGTATACCTTATCAACATAGGTCGATTTCTTAATAATCTGGCCTCATATTAACGGCCACATGGCTCTGTGTCATGCTAGTAGGTTGGTTGAGAACACGTTGCAAGCGCATTTCTGTATTCGTATTTTCAAAAGTGGAAATATATAATCAATACTAACAATAAGAAAACAGTTTGCAATATGATCAGGTGCTGTGATTTGTACATTTAAAAATGTATGTGTACAAATAAATATATGTGAAAGCAATAAAAAAAGATGATGAAGAAAAACCAAACACATTCGTGAATAAATTTTCCTCTATTCTATTTGCTTTTAACGTAACCCACGTACATTCTGTGATGCATGACTGATTCGTAAATCATCTGAAATTTATTCTTCTATACAGGTAAGCTCCAGGTACAGGACAGTAAACAATCTTATCTGTTAACACCTGTATGAAGTTATAATTGGCTATTTGAAGAAGTGGACCAAACGACTTTTACAAAGAACATAAGATACAGGTGAGCAAGAATAAAGAACTACTTAATTTAGGAAAAATAATTCCCAAATTTAGTGCATAATGACATATACTGATTTGAATAACTGTTGTGGTATTATAAGTTTCATAAATTTAGTATTTGGACAAAAGTTGATAAAACAAATCCTCATTGTTAAAATGACAAAACAGACTAATATAAATTTCTCATTAAAAGTTAGAGGGGTTTGTCGAGTTCCTTTTGATAAAAGTATATAAAATATACATCGTACATACTACACGTTTATTTTATTTTTACCACATACAAGTGTACGTATTTAACAGTTCCAAGCAAGTTAATATTAACTGCAAGTAGTGTAGTGCTCAGTGGCGGCGCGAGGGTTCGAGGCGCCCGGGGGCAATGTTCTTTAGTGGAGCCCCTACTGTGCCACAGAGAACAGTTTTTATGTTAGTTTCCAACCTCCACCCCCGCCCCCCCCCCCCAATCTACGCCTCGGTTACAGTTAAAAAAAACAAAAAGCTCCCGACGGCGGCACCCTCGCCCGGCGCCCGGGGGCAATTGTCCCCTTCCGATCCCCCCCCCCCCCACACACACACACACCGTCGCGCCGGTACTGGTTGTGCTGAAAATATTTAACTCTTCAAACCACTGCAAGTGCATTTGCCTAAATAAGTAGCTCCGCATTTATTAAAACCTTGGGTTGAAATTCTTGCTTTTATATCCTTATTTTTTAAATTTCTAAATCCATTTGCACTGAATAATAAAGTAAGATATGATGTCGATATAATATTTTACAGTTGGATTTTATTAAGGAAATTACAAAAGATGTATAGTCATCGTTCCCCATTTCAAACAACGATAGCGTGGTCATTTATATTCATTCAAGCACATTGAATCCAGTGGTTATAAAGAAATAACGGGAAAGGGGGTAATTTGAACATTCAATTTTATTTATAGCTGAACCACCTGATAATATTCCTGTTTTGTCTTTGCTTCATATTTCATATTTGCTTGGTTTTACCCTTTGTCTTCTATTGTCCTTTTACTAGCCGGTCGATATGTCCTTTCCTCTGTCAGCGAATGGGGTTGATACATCATACTGCACGATGTTTTCTCTCCCTTTCTCTCTCTCTCTCTCTCTCTCTCTCTCTCTCTCTCTCTCTCTCACACACACACACACACACACACACATGGTCAGATATTCTATTTCACGGTACTATGATAGTAAATGGCTAAAAGAGTTTTAAACCATAAGTGGAATTTGCAATAGTACAGACTTTTTGGCGTGCGCTGTGCCCACGCATAGCAAATAAAAGAAGAAATTATTTATTGATTAATTCAGATTCCAGCTCTCTTAGCAGCCATCAACTTATTTCTGGACCACTTTCCTTACATTTCCATAATAGAAAACACCACCACGTCGTAGACCTTAATAGTGGACTACTTTCATCACTACTGGATTTTCAAAAAATGTGCGCCAGAACTCCCCAATACCTTACAACTGAAAACCATCATACTACTGAAGCATTATTATTACCTTGAATAGAATTGATAAAATGCTACAACTATGAGAAATCACAATATAAAATATAAAATAAAAAAAAAAAATGCATTGCACAAGTAAAATGACGCATCAAAGCTACATTATGATCAACGCAACAGTTTTCAGACGGGTAATAGAAATAATCAATGAGTTCAACATAATAGCAACAATCGGTATCACAATAAAACGTGTATTTCGTTAAAAATTTGGATAGGATCAAAATATTGTCATAGGTAGTTGTGATACAAACCAACATTCAAAATAACACAAATGTTTATTTGCCCTTTTCAAACATAAAGTAAAATATGATCTGCAGTGTTTCAGGAAAGATGCTGATTAACATATTGCATTCAATGATGAAAACTATGAAATAAGCAGCATCAATTCGGAGAGCAAGATGATTCAAACGTTGCAGTATGAAGCTGGATTAAACCACGTATTTGATGTAGACAAATACATAAATTTGCATTCGACTAAATTTATGGCTCATCTCGAAGACTTCATCAACTGTTAGGTCAATCTACAATCATTCGTCAAAAAAGAAATAGAATTTGTGGAAAACAAAGTTTGATTCAAAACAACACACGCGGTCTCAGTGTATGAAGTAGCTGTCGAATCAACCCCATTGTAATGGCAATTTGACATCGATCCGAGATCATTCATACGTTTTAAAGGATTGAAAAATGTTGCAAATTGTTGAAAATAAAAGTACCAGTTATGGCTGGATGCTCTGTTGGCTTGTTGATCACTCAAAAGGGAATTTGTCAGCAGTAAAATACTCTCTGGAAAGGTTTATACCGTTTTCAAATTACCAATATCGGAGGTTTTACAGAGCAAGAGCGGTATTTAATGCATCTACACTCGGATCCCGAAAGTAAAATCACTTACAGAAGCATTAATTAATTTTAAGGACATAAATTAAACGTGACGAAAAGAAAATATGTTGAATTGAAAGAATGATAACTGAACAATCTACATACATATTGCACAAGCAATCTAGAAAAAAAAGATTTCCATATAGAAGGATCTATGTTACTTATGTGGATGATCTGAGGCAAGAAGATACTGTTGGCATGCAAGAGTAGCAAACGTACAGCGATGGATATTAATAGATCTTGACAATGATATAAATATTCTCAAAATAAGCATGGGTTCAGAGAGTAAAAATAAAAAGGTTGATGACATACACGACGCTTTCACAGACATCTTCAAACAACGAAAACCTGAAAGGATAATTTGATGAGGGAACAGATTTTGACGAGGAAAAGGTAAAGGATTTGTTGGGCAACGAAACCATGAAGTACTTTTCAACTCACTTGGACAAAAAGGCATCTGTAGTCGAAAGGTTCAACAGAACTCTCAAAATTAGAATTTGGAAATATTTTTCTCAAAAAGAAGCCAGAAAATGGGTCGACGTTTTACAAAAGCGAATTCAAGGATAACACTCACATCAATAGATATAATTTTAGTTGAAGCGAGCGCAGAGATATAGGTCAAAAGTATAGATTAATCTATTTGGCTATCTGAAAACTGATATATATATGGAACACCTAAATTCCAAATTGATGAAACGGTTATAATTTCAAAATACAGGACAATAGTTGCAATAGCTTATATTTCTACTTCACCAAGGTAATATCCAAAAATTAGGTCAGTAATAACCGGTGATCCAGTTGTTTATAAATTGGTAGACTTTGATGGAGAGGATATAGAGCGCAGATATTACGAGCAAGAGTTATCTCTGACTGACAAACAAAGTAACGTTCACAAAGTTAAAACGATTTTGAAATGGAAGGAGTATTACGAATCATTTAATTATTGGGAATGCCATTATCATAAACGGTAGAAGCTCAATACATATATAGCAGTATCAAACAACATGAAAAGTTTGATTTTTGGAAGAATAACGAGTTTCAAGATTGTTACATATATGGACAAAACATTGCATTGGAATATGATGGAGTTAAAACATGTACATCACCAGAGGGGAAAATTGAACTACGTCCAAAAACATCGCGGTTAAACAGCAAAAGTTGTACACATACAAAACGCGATGGGGATTGTACAATGTAGACAATGTTCTAGCTGAGTAATACGTTACATCACAGAAGAAATGGAAAGAGATAACATTACAACATATTAAGTAGATACAAGCTACATCATAAACAAGCTTATATATCAAACACAGTGTTAAAGACTACAAGTTGGTCTATGAGATTTTCAACAAAATCAAGGACAATGAAAATCAAACAGGCTTTGAGACAGTCATTAGGACATTTAAATAGCTCTCAGACTTTTTATAAAAAGGGTATGGTTGCTATTCACGAAAATGCTCAATCAAGTATGCCTTTTTCCTGTGCAAAAAAGTTACTATGAACAGTTTTAAAGCATCCATGAAACCTTTGATCACAAAAAGTTACCACAAGATTGTATAAAATCAGCTGATTTGGGTGGAATGTGTTAGCCATCTTGGTTAAATAATAACCAGTACACCTTTAACAGTATGCTGATATACAGACTTTGATGACATCCAGTAGTAAATGAAATTTAGCTATTTAAATGGAACAATTAGATGGAACAACAATTGCTGGGCTCTGCACATTCTTAGACATTCAACCGTAGGATAACATAGCTTACGGAGACCGAGTACCCATTGAACCAACAGTTGTAAAATGTTTCAAATGCCGCAGAGTAAAGATGGTGGATGAAATAGGAAAACGAAACACAATTTACCAGAGATGCAGAGATTGCGTTAAACAAACGAGATTAATCTGATATTACGGTTGGGAAATTTAAAGATAAGAGATCTAAATTAACAGAAAATTGCATGTGATTGTGAAACAAAAGTAGATAGTAGATATATGTATTTGCACAGGAAAAACCAGTTCATATGCGCATGATAATATAGTTTATTCGAGATAACTGGACTTCTGGTTCAAGAAGATAACCTGCACATCACCTTACTCTTGTCCAGCAACTCAGTTTAGCGGAATAAATTGGTTAACTCACCTTAAATAAGTTAACATAGCAAATGAATTAAACGAGATAAAAATTTACTACACTGAAACTCAATTCTTCTCATACAAGCAGCCCAACATTTTTGAAAACTACACTCTAAAATTTGACAGTGATGAATCAATGAAAAGATACAGATCACAGTGTGACAACTATTACCCAGTCCGTTGCAACGGTATCAGACACCGTTAAAGTATCCATGGAACTATTAATTCTATGACAGCAAGATTATGACACAGATGAGAACATCATTGTAAAATTTCAGCAATACATAACAGATTAAAAAACATGAAATTATACTATGCTGTTAGAGGTGACGGTATATCTGTGTTACCCAGTGACAGTGATTTGGCTATGAAAATGGGTAGTATCGCTGGATACAACAACAACTGAAACAAAAACTAAGTGACTCATTTGACCTGTGGTTAGACACTACATGAATACAGACAAAAAAAAGTATGGAGAACAAACAGGTTATGCCGTTCCAATAATCTTATTCCCTGTGGGACACGCCTGTATGCGGGGCGACGTTAGGTCTATTGTATATCAAACACAAGTTGTTACTGATACGGTGACCAAAAAATAAATAAATTTAACAATCATTTATTTTGATACTCATGGTTGTGGGCGCTAGTATGGTTTATCTTATGAAATAGGTTATGAAACTTTAGCTCTGGTAGTTGCTTTCTTTACACCTTTGTCTGAAACTGCGAGTAATAAACCCACTAATGTCAAAACAAGGAACATAATGCGTCCAGCATGTAAAGAAATAATTTGAACAGCACTTTTGAATAGTTGAATAGTCAGCCTATCACACTACCAATAATTGTAGGCAATGTTGATGCTGCCTTGTTTTGCAACCTCCAAAAAAAATATCGCATATGTTTTCAAGTCTCATTTGATCATATAAAAAATGATCCACCTGGAGTCCGAGGAGTTGGAGTAGGTGGGAAATAGCAGCAGTTGGACGTGGAATTGGAGAATGGGATGTGATGGAGGTGAAGTAGATGGAATTAGAAGAGTTGGAGTACGAAAAACAGCATTTTTGACCAAATTTGTTAGTGACAGTGCAATTGTTGGTATTGTCATTGAAATAGTTACGGCTATAGCAGCTATTATTACACCATGTTCTTTAAACAGTTCCTTTAGTCTTTTACCTAATGGCAAGTTTTTCCTAACCTTTGAATTGATTTTTCAAATGGTTTCTCTAAAACTGCTCTCTATCTGCGTTAAATGACCAACTAATTGGGCTTTTGTTATTTCAAGTCTTTGCAACCGTTCCTGCTTTACAGCCTTTTATTTGAGTCTTTTTCCTTACGAATGTCCATTTTAAGCGCGTTGATTTCCACAAGTTTCAATATCATGTTGTATAAACTCAAGTTTTGATTTCACAACTTCATCAGCATTATATAGTCCTTAATTCCCCTTCATATTAAGTAGTAAATAACATTTCTTCACTTCCTCAAGTAAAACTGGTCTTTATTTCCCTGTCCTGTCCATGAAATGGTTCATTTGTTTCTATTGTTCGCATCCCGATGTTCTCAGACTCTAGTATTGGTTACCTGATGATAACTGATGGTTCAATCTGATATTTTGGCTGTTTCTCATCACGAGGTAAGACCCAATTCCTGTCCTGCCTTGATTAAAAATTAGCCCCTGTGTTATCAGATATGGTGCTAGGAGCCAGCATGTTTCTAAAGTCACCCTTGGTTAAAATTTAAACTAGTCTACTAAGAGTTTTTGTAATACGGTGTCCTAGCAATTATTTTGAAGTCATTGCGTATCAAGTCATATTGGTCGCCTTTTATTTTACGTTCCTTTTTTTCCTTTCTCTGTATTCGTCAATGTGAGATATATTTGAACAGTTCTTAATATTATTGCTCTGTACAACAAAGTTTATTTTTAGTGAGCAGTACGTCATTGCATCCTCTCAAAGTACTCTACATGCACCTCTACACTATTTCTCAGTCTGATTATCCAATTATTAAATGCCATTTTGTATTCAATTTTGGGTATATTGCTTATACATTTGAAAACTGCACTTCGAACCGTATGACAGCTTTTAAATCGGCTGCCCCTCACCGAATCTCTGATAACGGGATTCAGCCAAAAATCACTTGTAACTAAATCAAGACGGCTTATGTATGCGCCAGTGTATTATCATGGAGTCGATGGATACCTCGGGTACCGATGCGCGGACGGATTGTTCAGTAGTGTTCCACGATTGTTGATAGCACTTTGGAGGCATAAAAATGTCCAGTGACACTATCAAAGTCAGGCACAGGTAAATGGACGATCTGGCCTTTTGCATACAAAAATAATGCTTTGAGACATTAGTGGTCTCTGCTCTGGACCCACACTTTATTATTTTCTCTTGAGTAAAATTCACAAATGTAAATCCATGTTTAATCACCTGTGACAAACTCATTCAAATATCTCTGGTCACTCTTTTTATATTTGACGAGTAGCTGTTTGGCGATTTCAACTCGAGTCTGGACCAATCGTGAACACACCATTCTGAGCTTCAAATGATTCTTCAATAAATTAAACACAGCTAAGGAATTAATGCCCGTGATAATAGAAATACCTTCCACAGTGTATCGAGCATCTTCCTCAATTGCTCCCTTCAAAGCAGCCACTTTCCGCTCACCAATCTTTCAGAACATGGGTCATCCTCCATGGATTCATAACCATCTTTGAAACGATGAAACCACATCAAAATAGTAGGAAATGACAACCGGCTGTGATATCAGTCAGAGAGTGTTTCTCCTTCTCCAAGATTTGTACGTCACTGTCATTGACCTATGTTACGTCACACGCATATATATGTAGGTGTCCGGCGTGCTGTACGTGCAGCTACGGATCATTTGATAGAAAGTTATTTTGTCCATCGATCGGGATTACATATATTGACCAGTTCAAAGAAACAAAAAAAGTTATAACAAAATATTCAGAACTTTCCAAATACCCCTCGTAATTCTGAGTTATATACTTTTCAAAGTACCAGTTAACCGAGAAACCGCTATATCATCAACATCTATTTGTTGGGAATCTTCTACGTCAGCATATTCATACGCAGGATTTTCAAATTCCTTCATTTAAAAATCTTCACTACCTTCAGCCATTTGTGAATATGTAAAAGCGAATCGATGTCACTCCGAGCATCTTCAGTCCTAATGTTGTCTCTTAATGCTTGCAATATCCCATTTCTAGCCGAATGTGACATCATGTATTGTTCATTATTGTGGTACCTTTGATTCTTGTACTCTTTGTTGTGCTCTGTTTTCATCTCTCCACTTTTTGTCGTATTCTTTACAGTGATCTTTGCTTTCTCTATACCTATTTTTCTTGTACTCTTGGGCATGCTCTTGGTTTTGAATATATCAATATTTCTTATACTCTTTTCTACAATTTCTGCAAAAACTATCATCTCTGTTAAACTCAGTTATGTCTTTCTCTTCACCATATATTGAACAAAGTTTTGTAGTTGTCTTTTGTTTACCTAACTAGATTTGAAATAATTTCTCACTACACATTGTAACATTATAAGTCATCTGGGAATTACCCAGGTTTTCATGTTCAGTTAGCTTTCCAAAATTCCTGTCAATTAAATAGAAAGTAATTAAGGCAAAAAGCAACATGAAAACAAGGTTGAAACAGTGTCTAAAATAGTACATGACAAGGTAACTTAGCAAAGACCAAATGATCCACACGTAGAATTGAGATTGGAAGGCAACTTGTTAAACGTACACAGGCATTAAAAAAACCAAAGGTGAACATTTGAAGAATGAACAAAATGCTTCAACACTAGGTCAAATCACACCAAGTAAACGAAATGAAACAAACTCGACCGGTACAATGTACTTGATAGGTGGGGGTGAAGCTGTTTTGGGAATCTTATTTATTTGGTCCAAATATACTTAGCACACATTGGTAAAGGATGTTGAAGATAACAATGAAAAAGTTAAAACAAGCGATTTGTCCAACCCAATGCCAGAAATGTTTTTAAGTCTGTTTCCAGTTAACTAACTTTTACGCGTGATAAATAACAGCATATCGTGTGTGCCTTTGGAACAGCCTTTATTTACATTACAATAAATATCAACTAAAACATAAGTCATAATCAACACAATTTATCATTAAATAAGTTATCATGGTTGCATGCAATATGTTTTGAAAAAGCTATTGAAGTTTACAATATGTCCACTATTAAACATGGACATTCAAGAAATTGCAAATTTAAGTATCCCAGTTTCACTCAGTCAGTTCACAAGTAACTACCTGATAGCTAATATATGTTTAACTGACAAAATTGTTAACACCGTGCAATTTAGTGCAACATCATGCTAGAGGACTGAATGCTTGTCTCCAGTGTGCTAAATTATTTGCTAGATAAATAACAACATGTCTGGCAAAACACTAAAAAAAATAATAAAAAAATAAAAATAAAATAAACCCCACCCCACCCCCCAAAAAATCGACATTGTTTACCGAGCGACATAAGCTCTGCTCTTACTGTTGTCTACATAATACTTGAACAATTGGTTTAGCTTTAACAATGTATATTGACGAAATTGTAAAACTTATCATTCCAGTTTCAAGAGGTATTAAAGAGAAATGAGTGAAAAAGCAGCACAACACCTTCGAGAAGTTACAGATATAAAATATGATTTGGTCAAGGACATTAAACACTACAAAGTTATGAGAAAATATACAAAACGATATATAAACAGTTTTGACATGGCTGGAGACACGTAATAAAACAGTTTCAACTGGTGTAGGCATTTCAACAGCTGGAATAGCTTCTGTTATATTTGTTCCACTAAACTTCACAGGATTTAGCACATCAGTGATTGGAATTGTTTCAAAGGCTTCGAATGAAAAACTGATTCGCAAAATGGTTTTGAAACATGATGATATAGTAACACCAGCCATCAATAAATGTAACCGTATCAATGAAACGATAAGCAAACCGATCACTGTTAACAAAATAAGCTATGATGAGTTTATTTTCATAGTCATCGAGCACATATAGATAAAAACTCAGTCAGAAAAATGGAAAGGAAAAAGTTGAAATAAAACAGTCCTATCCCAATGGACAGCTCAAATAAAGAGATCCACGTTACAATTGAGTCACTCTCTGACAAAGAGATTTATTTTACCAGCCCAGTTGACAACAGATATGACACGTTTTTTTCATTGCAGATAGTTGAATTTGCTGCTGGGTATTACAATGTCTCTGATGAACTAGTAAACAACATATTCGCTTACTCCAATGACACAAATGAAACGAGATCTGTCTTAATTCCAGACAACTATTACAAACTCGATATCGGATGAAAAGGTCAAAGAGGGAATAACTGCAAATGTTGACAACAATGAAAGTATTAATATTGAATGTTTGAAATACAACTGAAAGGTTGCACTCACTCTGAGTAACAATTGCACAATATACATAACCAATTACAATTCTAAATTGTTCATATTAAATTGCCATGTAACTATTCAAGAATCAACTGAGTCAGATACAGTTTGCGGGGTTTTGAAACCCAAGAATTTATACATTTTCATGGACCAAATTAATAACGTTTTAAAAGCCATCAAGACATGGAGGAAACAAGTTGACACTGAATTAACTGTTATTTTACAGAGTGGCAATGAAAGAGCTGGCAAAATCTCAGAGCTACGAAAACAGATTGATGAGAACCGAAGACAGATTTTAGAAGCACAAGACTTGTTCAAACAGAGATTTAATACTTTATCTACTGCCGTACAAAGCGTACACTCAGTAAGGGAGAGAGCAGATGATTTACTTAACGTCAGACAATATTTGGAGAAAAAAATCTCTGGAGAACTACGGCACTCTACAGTCTCAACTTGAACTGTTATAGAGAGACTTGAATAATGAAATCAAACAGTACGATCAAATGATTAAAAACCTAATGAATGCTTTTGGCACACACATTACAAGACTTAACAACAAGATCATAGTTTACCACTAATACATTGTTACAATAATATAATATAACCTATGATAAAACAACTTGTGTGTCATAACATAACTGAATTTTACCGCATAATAGAAACACATATATACTACTTGGAAAAGCACAATATTGTAATCATTAAATTGCAAAACATAGAAGGACCTCATACTTTTCCGTCAAGAGGTAAAACAAGCTCTTCAGCAGTGTTAAAATTTGGCACTCATAAAAACGGAACAATAAATGCCTATAACAGCAGTTATGGTTGGGGAGGGGGGGGGAAGAGGAAATGCTAACGGTTCAGCACTTACAGGGAGCAACTATCTATTCAAGCTATTTGATCCTAATGGGGCCGATCTGGAAAGGATTATACATTGCAAATCGCACAGGAAAAAAGCAAAACAAAAAACCCCGCAAAAAACAATAACAAATCTATAGAGTTCAATGAAAACAGGGCCAAATCGCTTTGCTACTTGAAGGAAATATTGAGAAAGCAAGGTTTGGTCACAACAACCAGGATGATGCTTTCATCCTATTCGCTTCTACGCACGATGATGACGGTTAGCATGCTTTAAATGATAAACTGAAACTTAACAAACTAAGGCAACCTAAAATGAATAATTTTAACAAACCTTTAAATTACAAAGTAAAATACAAATACATTTTCAATGCAATTATGATATGTTTCAGCGTGTATGTTGCTTACGGATTTAGTAGGTTTTTTCAGCATATTAAATAGCGAATATATCAACGTAGGTAAATACATAACTCCTAGCAAGCAGTAGAAGGTACCTTAGGGAGTTAAATACCTCAATTCCAAACATCAATGCATCGATAACATTAAAGTTCAGGAAGCTTTGCAAGTTTGTATACCAAAGTTAAGCACAAATATCACTGAGTCGATTTTTCTGGTCGTTGGACAAGAGTGTTTAACGGGATACAAACGATGCTTTGGTAAACAGTTTGGGAAGAATGCTCATGAAAGACGTAACAATATTATACCTAGGGGATAATTTCTTTAGTTTATATGAATAAAATGTGAATGATAAATTGAGAAAGTTGTGATATTAAATTGGTAACACGCAAAACACAGGTGTCAGAAATATACAGTTTATAGTGTTTTGAACAAGTTTAGGATACCACCTGACTTTCAGATGCTAACAGATCATTGTCCACTGTCTCGATCTGCTCTTTCGCAGGATTCCAGATTTAACATTACAATCGCTAAAAAACGTCTGAAGTGATAGGAGGCGGTAATAAGGACTACGAAATGGAAAACATTTGTTTGCAGTGCATACAGTTACTTCTTAATCAATTGATCAATTGGTAAATGACAAGAACGGAAATGGACTCGCTTTCTTTTACGACTAAATAACGAGAGAATCATAAAAATAGCAGCTAATACACCTTTAAGAAACATCACTATTGATTCATCAAGGACAAGCTTGAAGCGTGTTTTGATACTGTGCGAAAAAGATGGTGAAAGTGAACCCGACAAGTTTTAAAAAACTCGGCAATAGAAAAATCTCTGTGACTACAGAAGGTCTGCCAAATATAGGGTATTCAAGTGAGACAACAGCTTACAGGGGCCACTAAGTATTATCTTTTTATGAACAAAAGCACACAGAAACGAACAAAGTAAGTGTCAGCCAATTATTACACTGACATTCACTGTATCTAAATTGATCCGAGAAGTAATCATGATAACAAATTACATGGTAGTAGTCTTAAATTAGCCAACGCACAACAGAGTATTCGTTTCTCAAATCAATACAAAAGCAGGTACAGAGGCCAACAAAATTAAAAATATTTTCAATGCTGATGGAAAATTAAATATTCAACAATCAAATCAGTTCAATTATATTTGGGCTTCAAGAAATATATTTGAATGAATACAGTAGCATCATCATGTTTGGAGTGATTAGCGGTTTGCACTCAATTGGTTAAAGACTGAATACAACTGTTTTTTTTATTACGTAGTTATCAACTGCACTACGTTTATGTGGAGTAAGACATACGACAGAATGTGACTATTCGAAGATAGAACGATGATTGCGATTGACTCTGAGGACAAAGTGGATAAGAGACCAGAGTTTCTGGTTGATAATTGATGACTGGAAAGTTTGATGACATGAAAAAAAAAATCGATTCATATACCCAAGCTAGCTTTTAGTGGACGCCATTTTGAAATATCTGTATGGGCGATTGTGAAAAGTAAAACCCCGTGATCATAATACACATTTTGTGGTTGTAACTTACAGGAAGGACAAAAAGGCATTGGAAACGGTGTTTGAAGAGAAGCACTTAATTCCAGATGAAAATAAGTCGAAGATTGTACGTATTAGAAAACAAAACAAAAGAAACAAACGTGTAATGATACTTGAATTTCGTTTTCGATTCAAGGTACTAATATGACCGTTAGGTAATGTGTTTACCTGGTCAACCTAAACCCTCTTTTCATCGTACATTGACAACGTTACATTGTTCATTGTGATGCCGTACATCTGATGATTGTATGACTTGAGTAAATGCATTACATGGTAATTATCCTTGTGTCTGAATAAGCAATCTTTGTACATCTAAAAAAATAGATTCCTTTTGAGGACGCATTTTTGGATTATTCTGCAAACTTTCTTTTTATTGCTATCAGTCCTGTACAGTTTTGCCATATTTTCCACAGAACATTTTGATTGATGTACCATTTAGCTCATGCTTTTAAAGCTTCCGGAACTCGTTTGTTCGCTTGTGGCATCTTAATCACATCGTCCTTTGCATAAAAGTAGTTACTAGTGTCGTCGAACATTATATCATCACTGTTTCTGTAAACGTTGTCTGTCTCGACATGAATGCATAATAAATCTGTATTAGTCATGAGTAACCTTATCCTATCACATTATTTACTTTTCAATCTGGTGTAGTAGAATTCACACATCAACCATTTGGATAGCTCTAGCACAGTAAAACTACCATAGATAGTTTTGGTTGGTTTGATTGTTTTATTTTTGAGACTGACTAGTACCAAGTGACCATCTATTATTGTCCTCCTTGCAAATGATATATCATTTTAGCACTTTAAACATGTATACATATACCTGGACCTATATTACCAGTTGTTCTCACTCAGAGATTTTGCATCTGTTTCCCAAACGCCGAGTTTTTCATGAGTTTAAGGAAGTCTTTTTAGATCTCTTGGTTATTTGTTGTCTCATACTTGTATTGAGCTATATATATATATTTCAGCCAATGTTGCTGTTCAAACAAAACAGCACATAGTTCTCTGTGTTAGTACTCTGCAATCTATTGCTTTTGAAATGGGGATAAACAATTATCGTCTGATACAAGCTTCCCAAGAGCAAGTGGGTAGTCATTGTAGTCCTTGAAATGGTCGTGTAGATGTGTTGGTATTTCTAGATCCAACTCTAAGATCCTCCTTGTGTCACTAACATCAAGAATGTTTAATAAGTTTCTATATAACCATCTAAAATGTTCATCACTCTCCCATCTGAAGTGTTTAACTGGCATGTATTGGCTCATTTCGTATCCTTATAAATTGATGCCACTCGATACATAATATATGACCTTGTCCTTGACCTTTCGAATCCACGATCACATTGTATTATTCCATCTTCATCAACATAGTATTCGTTATTTGCCTGGGCGTATTCATATGTGATAATGCTAATACTACCTCTAATTCCTCTCTCAATCATCAAACCATAATTTGTCAAAAGTTCTAGTTCTATACCTCATATTTTTTAACTGGCGTCATCAGCGAAACCATATTGACTGTAATAGAGATACATTTCGAAACATTTCGAAAATGTAACACATTATCAAACGTGTCTTTCTTGACGTAGTAGTCGTGAAAGTCACCTAGTGTATTCAATTTGAAGTATGGCATCACATCGTGTACATTCTGGTAAACGTTATCTGATATGTTCGAATCATTCAGACTTGAATACAGCTTCTCTGTTGGTGGTATGTAACTTGCTTTCGAATTGCTAAATCAAGTACCAAAGTCTTCATCACTGATTTATTTATCTTGGAATATTTCAATATAGTGTGATACAACTAAGTCTTTAATTGTGTTGAGAAAAATATATATTTGAACTTTATCAACAATTTAAGACAAATGCCCACTTCATTACATAAAGCCTCAACCCCTGTGGTAGTAGATAGGAAATAAAGATAAGGCCACATTTCCTTTTTTAAGATCGTTTTTCCAATGCGACAGTTCTTCGTCCTCTCATTTAGGATTGTTTT
Source organism: Margaritifera margaritifera (assembly GCA_029931535.1). NCBI lineage: Eukaryota > Metazoa > Mollusca > Bivalvia > Unionida > Margaritiferidae > Margaritifera > Margaritifera margaritifera. The sequence continues at coordinate 655,599 of JAQPZY010001119.1, forward strand.
TGTTGCCAGTTTGAAGCGGCTATATACACGAGACAAGCTCCTTCCCAACACCTTTTTGGCTGATATGCTCTGCGGCAAGGCTTGCGTCAGAGGTGCAACGACACATTTACTCTCAGTACACGGCTAACCTTTTTGCACTGGTTGTTTTACATAAACACTTTATTTCTATATTTTTGGCTATCATTCTTTCTATCCTGTTTTGAATCTATTCTTCATTTTGCTGTTACAATTTTGTGTATATTAATCTTAAAGTATGCTGGTGGAAACATCCTACCACAAATACACAGAAATGTGTAATCATCAAACTCTGCTAGGATGTATAAAAAAAAACGTCTTTGATTTCCACCAATCAAGTTGCATTTTTAATTGAACAATCTAGACAACGTTGGTATCGAGTACTACTACGTTCCATCTGGCTTAGTGGTTTTTCACGACCACAGTTGCAGCATTTTATCATCTCCAATTAATGCAGTAGTCGTGTTTCAAATATCACGTTAGTATCGTAGTGTTTCAGTAGTAACGTACTGGAAAGTTCTGGCTCAAATATCTGAACCTCCAGTAATAATAAAAGTGGTCTAATAGTAAGGTCTAGACCATGACGGTGTTTTTATTTGCATGTTGCAGTAAGAAAAGTGTTCCAGCAATAAGTATATGGCTAATGAGAGAGCTGAAATTTGCAGTAATCAGTCAATCATGTTCTGCTTTATTTGTTGTTCGTCGGCATAGCACACACCAAAAGTAGTTATTATTTTAAATTTCACTAGTGGTTCATAACTCTCATTAGCTATCTACTCCAGATGTAGTAATAAGGTTGAGTTTATTCAACATTACAACTTAACTCTTTTCTCTTTTATGTGTTAAGAATGAATCCAGAGAGAGAGAGAGAGAGAGAGAGAGAGAGAGAGTGTGTGTAATTTGTGTTACAAACATATATGTGTATACACACTCACACACACATATCTACATATCTACATACAAATAGATAGATTATGATTTCTCTTTATGTTTCCGAATCTATACAGGAAATTATACATTAGTGTGCTGAGAGTGCAGAGTAACGATATCCAGCTTTGAGAACCACAACGTATAGGCATTTATGCGTCTTGGAAAAATCACAATGTGATAGACGCCCATAATCTTGTAGCTAAAATTACTTTATATTCACACTAAAACAATGATTATGATTAATTCATTATCTATATATATATATATATATATATATATATATATATATATATATATATATATATATATACACAGATACGACATACGTACGTACATACATACATGCTACATGAGGTAGTTTTATTGTTATACAATACAATTGTATGAGGCAAGTTTAATAACCTAGCACATGTCCATGGAACTTCGGCTAAAAGAGGTTTTTTAAATACTAAAGAAAAGGTTGTGATCGGTCTTTGGATTTCTTCATTAGATCAAGAAATGTAGCGGGACAAAAACTAACAATAGTTTGTCAGCTGGTTAATTTCATGAGTGCAATTTTTTTTATTGATACTACATTGACGGGGGAATTCTTAAATGCCTTTTAAATAATATGCAGAATCGAGTTAAATATTTATATATGCAAGATCGAGTTAAATATTTATATATCAAATCAGGATTAATGATAACAGAGAGGTTTATTCTGTCCAACATCATGTGAATCATTTTCCAAATTTCCTTTGTGGGGTTAAATCTGTTGATTTGAGTCAATATATGAATGTAAATAAAATTGTCTATCATATAAAAATATAATTTACTTTATTATATGCAATTTACAAATATAACTTAATTTCCCTATTTGCAGTCGGTATGTTGATTTTGTTCCAAATATCTTCACCGCATCTTTTTTTTCTCATTTCTTTGGACTCTTCATTGACCTAGCTACTGCATCTGAAACTAATGAGTACGTGAGTAGAGTATGCCTATTAGGTGGATTATTTCAATGCAAATTAAAACAAAATTGAAATATCTCCTCTCTTTTGAAGAAGAAAAGAAGAAGAGCACTAAGAAAAATTAATTGTTTCTTCTTTGACGAGCCAAGAAATGTGCAAAATTTAAAGCTTCGTATATTAGCCAAATAATATCTATTACTCCTGTTTTGCATACAGATATCTTGAGAATATTTTATGCAGTTAAGTTTATTTGGATGGAAGTAGCGGGCCAATAAAGCTTGTCAATTTTAAGGGGAACCTCGAAATTTAGTAGACCGCGTTATTTGCTATGTGATTCGGCAACTGACAGATTATACCACGATGAACGCAGAATAAATAACATTAAACTCTTAAATGTATACTATTTTCTTTGCAAAGTTTTCCCTCTAATTTAGCTTTATCCACACAATTTCATATCATGCACATAGTGTAGGAATCGCTGTATCATTTTTAATCCATACCTTTGAGTTTGAGTTTCTCACTCCGAAGCATATCGCTTCTTCTGCACGTAACTAATTTCAAAGAAAAAGCTGTGTATATTGAATTTATAATATGTGTCCAAGAGGTAAGTTGTACTTTAATCATTTTTTTAAACAACATGTTTACTGCATTTGAGTTCAAAGTCAGACTTGTTTACAAAGCATTTAGTGCTTATATTGGAATTTTTCATGGCTTCTGATTATGAAAAGTCAACAGTGTCACTAAATAGGATTCATTTCCAATGCCAAGAATGAATGGTTGCATTGATAAAATTGGAAATGCGAAATATGTCACCAAGTTTGACCTTTTAAAAGGATTCTGGCAAATTACACTCATGGAGAGGGCACAAGAAATTTCAGCATTTGTAACTCCAGATGGGCTTTATCAATATAAAGTCATGCCGTTTGGAATGAAAAATTCTCCGGCAACGTTTCAACGTCTGATGAACATGATAACATCTGGTCTAGATAATTGTGACGCGTACATCGATGACGTCATTATGTACAACGACACCTGGGAAGATCACTTGGAAACCGTTCGGAAATTCTTCAATCGACTCAGCGATAAAAATCTGACGATTAATGTAAACAAAAGTGTTTAGCCATGCTTGTGTCACATTTTTAGGACATATTGTGGGACATGGTCAAGTTAAACCTATAGAAGCTAAGCTATCTCTGAATTACTTGTGCCTGTTTGTAAAACGGAACTGATGCGCTTTTTAGGTATGGATGGATATTATCGGAAATTTTGTTCAAATTTTTCCATAATTGCAGAACCGTTGACAAGTTTGTTGAGTAAGAAATCCAAGTTTTATTGGTCTGACAATTGTCATGAATCCTTTGATTAATTGAAGGCCATGCTTAAGAATGCAGCAGTTCTTTCAGCACCAAATTTCAGCCAATTATTTAAAATATCTGTTGATGCAAGTGATGTAGGGGTTGGTGGAGTATTGATTCAGGAAGACAACAATGGTGTGGATCACCCTGTGTGTTATTTTTCTGAAAAACTAAACAAGCACCAGAAGATTTATTCCACAATTGAGAAGAAATGTATGGCTTTGATATTGGCTTTACAACATTTTGAAGTGTATGTTACCTCTGCTCTTTCCCCGGTTCTTGTATACTGTGATCACAATCCTCTAACTTTCATCAACAAAATGAAAGATAAAAATCGGAGATTGTTGAGATGGAGTTTAATAGTGCAGGAATATAACATTGACATTCGACACATCAGGGGAAAAGACAATGTGATCGCAGGTGCACTTTCACGTGCATAGACAATATTGCTTTGCTTTGTGTAATTGAATTGAGTGACATTTATAAGACATTTTCATATCAAGTTTTCATTATTCATATTTAAAAGAAAGCTTGATTGCATAAATCTTTCTTTTTCTTTATGAGGGGAGGTGTTAGGTGTATTGAATTTGGAATGTGTACACGAGGTAAGTTGTACTTTAGTCATTTTTTTGAACAACATGTTTACTGCATTTGAGTTCAAAGTCAGACTTGTTTATATAGCATTTAGTGCTTATATTGGAATTTTCCATGGCTTCTGTGAGAAAAGTCACTTACGTAGGGGAAATTTTCCATTAGAGTTACGCATATTCTAGAACGTTCAGTCACGTAACTTATGTTTATATATAGAGATTTTAGTGGACAATATTTCATTCTTGTTCAAATGGACAGTCTATGAAGAATCATTTAATTAATCAGATGTTTATAGCTGTGTTGTCAAAATTCAGAGCAAATTCAGAGAGAGGAATTATTTATTTGAAATATTCATTGGAATTACCAAAAATGCTCATTCTCATATTGGATTAATACTTAACTTTGGAATGTATGTGAATTTATTAAAATATATTCTGGATTACATCATTCAGGCATATTAAAACATTCAAGACTCTAGCACATTAGGACATTCAAGGCTACTGGAATTCATTAGGAACATTCTATATTTAAGACATGTAATTAGGACACTTAGGATTATTGTATTATTTGGATTTTAATTCATGTTACTGTAAGTGTCTTTTGAATTGTCACTTTAATTGTCTAGAAATAATTTGCTTGTTGATTTTACTTACATTGTTTGTTTTACTTTCTTTCTGTTACATTATTTTAAGACCTAAAGTCGTAACAGCTGCAAATAAATTTATTGGAGACATCTTGCTCTAAAGTTTATGTTTTAATATTGCCAGTCGCTAAGTGCCAATTGCCGTTATACTTATTGACTTAAAGCAATACTTATCTCAGATTTCAAGTCCTAGATTTCTACCCCCTATATCGAAATATATCCAGAAACTTGGTCATCTTTAAGTGGTATGAAACGTGAAATGTAAGGTAATGTGATATTTTCAAGTGTTTGAATCTTTTCCATTTCGTTTTAGCTAATATAATTTATACCACCAGTCTTATCGATGGTAAAAACAATTTTGAGTTGCCAATTTAAGTGCTTGTTTTGCCCTTATTTGCCTCGAATAATAAAACCTCTATTGCAATTCAACTTTATTTTGGGAAAGGTAATATGGTGCAATGCTAAATATTTATATATCATCATGATCTCATATTATTGTTGCAAACTGTAAATCTATTACCTATATACGCGCAAAGAGAAGACGTCAGCTGCCTAATAATCAAAGAAACTCTCATAAAACTCAGTTTTTGTTGAAATGTTGTTTTATTTTGTTTTAAATTCGATTGGTGAGGAAGATTTACAGGCGTCATGGGGTGCAAAGGATTATACTATGAATCAATTAAAATAAGCGACGAAGACAAAAGAGTTAGATAAAATTGAGAAAAGGGATATTTAATTTCATTTTTTTTTTGTAAATGCAATCACCTCAGCTCGAAACAACAATTTAAATAATAATAACAAAATAAAGCAAAATATGACAGTACATCAAGTAGAAGAATTATGGATATATTTAAGAGTCCTTCTAATTCGTACTGACATAAACATATATGAATGCATTCAATATGTATGAGGAATTATAAGAATGAATGTCACAAAAAGGCCATTTTATCAATAATTGGAAAAATCATCAACGGACACCAGTAGTATAACGGATTGTTCTGGTCAAGAAAATGTCACTCTGGGCACAGGCAGAATCTAACGTTATGCCGCCATTTTGAAAATATGTCACTTTGGGCACAAGAGGAATTTATTGTTAAAAACGTTCATAGGATTACCATTGGGGGTCACTCTGGTTATTTAATGTTATAAACGTCTATCGGTTTAACATTATTGGTCACTTTAGGCTCAAGGGGAATTTATGGTTAAAACCATCAAAGGGATCAACATTGTGGACTGGTATCGCGGTTATTGGAATTCATTATTGGCTGCCATTTTAATGAATAAATTGGGCCTGTATGACGATAACTTGAATTTAAAATGGATTGCCATTTTTAGAAATGGGTCGGTATAGGGTCTAATTTGAATTTAACATTGTGGTTCACCAAGAAACATCCTTACCGTAATAGTTTATTAAAATACCAGAGACTAAAGAAATACTAATATTCCAAAACCGAAACGAATTTAGCGGAGGCTAAAAAGAATACGTAGTATTTCATTTAACAATATGGCTCTGACTAAAAGTAATACGAAACTTAAGAACCTGACACGGAATTTAGCGGAGACTAAAAAAATAAATCATAGATTTTGTAAATGGCAGAGACTAAAAGTAATACTAAAATTTGGAAACTGAAAAGGAATTTAAGGAAGTAAAAAAAAAAAAAAAATGCGGAAAAAAAACATCACAAAATTACAAACTGTAAAGAAGTCAAATAAATAAAAAGTGTTAACAAATGTTTTTTCTTCATGTGCATCTTCAAATCACCACTCCAGCTAAACATTTGATTACTAACTTCATATGTGATTGTTTTTTCTCCAGTGTGTATCCTCATGTACTTCTTCAAATTACTACTCCAACTAAACGCTTTATTACAAACATCACATCTGAATGGCTTCTCTCTGGTATGAATCCTCATGTGCACCTGTTACACGTTCATTGTCACTGAACATTTTATCACAAAGATCACAAATGAATAGTTTTTTTATACAGTATATGTCGTTATATGCACTTTTAAATGTCCACTAAACCTTTTATCACAAATTTTACATTTGAATGTTTTTTTTTTTTCAACATACCACGCACACAAAATATTTCTCACAAACATCACATTTGAATGGTTTTTCTCCTGCGTTTCCTCATGTGGACCTTCACCTTACCACTTACACTAAAGATTTGAACACAAACTTCACATTTGTGTGTGTGGCATTCTCTCCAGTATGCGTCCTCATGTGCACCATCATATTTTCATTTTCACTGAGCATTTTATCACAAACATAATATTTGAGTACTTTTTTCTCAAGGATGTACTATCATATGCACTTTGAAATCTCCATTCCGATTAAATCTTTTATCACAAACTTCACGCCTGAATGATTTATCTCTAGAATATATGCTCATATACATCTTCAAATTACTACTTTCGACTAACCAGTTTCTCACAAAATTCACACTGCAATAGTTTTTCTTTAGCATGCATCCTCGCGTTTCTTCTTTGTGTCACCGTTCTGACTACACATATTAGCAGAAATCTGAAAATGCACTGAAAACATATAGTGATTATTATTATTATTATTATTATTAGGCTATGCACACACACACATATATACCATCACATATACCATTATGAAGACTCAGAGATCGTAATGCAGGCTTGCGTTTAAACTTTTGTTTTTAAATTTTGCAACAACAAAAAAATGTTGCAATTTTTTTAATTTTATAAGTTTCTTACAATTTAAAATTTGTATCAACTATTTAAGTCCTTTTAAAAAAATTTTTTTTTTATGTTTACAATATTTTTGCAGTTTTTTAATTTATTTTGTTCTTTTACAATTTTTATGTTTTTAAATGTTATAAGTATTGATTATAAAAAATATACAATTTTGAATATTGTATTCACAATTTTTTCTTCATAATTGTGCTTAAATCCTATGATCTTTTAATTTTGCTTTCCAGTTTTCATATATGACTCGATTCCCATCAGTTATGTGTGATTATATATATGTATGTTTGTATGTATGCGGGTGAATGTATATATGTGTCAGTGTTCGTGCCCACCCCCTCATCTCGTTTGGTATACGTGATTGTATGTATGTATGCATTGTTACGACCCTATGGCTCGAACAAACGTAACAAAAAGAAAGTGAAACCAACAATGTTTGTAAAAATCAACAAACAATTTATTTTAAATAATTAATGTGAAAATCAAAATACACTTACATTATCGTGTATTATAATCCAAATAATCCAACAATTATTAGTGTCATAATCACAAGTCCTGTATATATAGAAACTATAAAATGTTCCAAGTGAATGAATGTTTCAAGCTAGTGAATGTTCCAAATAAATCTTTGCAATGAACGAATGTTCTAAATGAATGTGATGTGTCTTCGTAACGAACGAATGTTCCGAATAGATGATGGTTCCGAATGAATTAGCCTGGATTGTCATGATGTTCCAACGATAATATGATCCAGGTAGCTCTGTTGAATGGTCAAATAAATAATTCCTTTCGAATCATCTATACAGCATTTCACAGCATGATTCCAGCTCGGCTATTATTTCAAACAATCTGGATTCCAAAAAGCTGATCATAAACAAAACAGTTCTTTTCAACTTAAGATCTAAAATGGAATGAAATTAATTCGTATTTCTAGGTCTATTATACAACTTGCAAATGACACATTTCACAACAGGAAACGTGTCATATTATGACCCAGAATGCAATACTAAGCGCGTCTATTAATGAAAATGTACAGCAGATACAGTAAACAACTCTGACCTTGAACAAAAGGTCAGTCAACATGTTGTTATTTTGAATTAATAGTACAACTAAACCCAGCTTAAATATGACTAACTTATTGACACAACTTTAAAGTTGAGTCATAGGCCAAAAGTTTAAGCACATTATAGATTCCATATACATAATTCCGTAGCAGTATGTATGTATGTATGTATGTATGTATGTATGTATGTATGTATGTATGTATGTATGTATGTATGTATGTATGTATGTATGTATGTATGTATGTTTGTGTATGCATGTGTGTGTGTGTATATGTATGTATGTATGTATGTATGTATGTATGTATGTATGTGGCTTAACACGATATCTCAGCACAATAGAGGCCATATGGTGCCAACTATGAGCTGTGAAGAGCGTTGAGGCTATATAGATGGAGTAGTGCTATTAACCTGGTGGGGTCCGTATATCCAACATGATTGTTTTTATAATGCCGAAAGTGGCACTAATATTCCGAAACTGAAACGGAATTTAGCGGAGACTACAAAAAAAAAAAAATGTTTCTTGCTTGATTATGATACTCCCGTTTCTGATAAAACATTTTGCTTAACTGTTATAGACAAATCCAGCTGGACTACTACTTGACCATAATATCTCACCTTTCTTCGTGTTATCTCTTTTAAGTGGGGTTCTGCTTCAATCACACAAAAATGATACAAATCTATGCTATATCTTCTGTAAATCTCTACAAGTATTTAATCTCCTGTTGAAATGATCCTGAAACTTTTTTTCTTTCTAAATCTTTTATTCAAGCTTTAAGTTTATTTTCTACTTTAAACACGTATTAGAGGTGGTGTTAATTTTATTCCTTCACTCTTTGGGATCTTATATAAATTAATATGATCATTTAATCTACTAATATTGTTTTCATTTAAATCATGGCTATGAAACTTGTAAACATACAATGAACCTTCAGTAACGGTCTTTCAATATTATCATGTAATCGTCTTTTGATTCTTTTCTTTGATAATACAATTTCTTTCACTGTAATTCCAGCTTGATTTCATCACGTTTACACACATATCTTTGGTATTTTGTTTTTCCATGTAATCAATTGTCTTTGCCATGTTACACTAACTGCATCTGATGGTACCCATTTATGTTACGAGTATTCTTTTACATATTAATCTTACATTGGAATTACCTTATAACACCATTGCGCCTTAAACATCACTATCTATTTTTAAATCATCAATTTGTCATTTATTCTTATTTTATCAGACTCCTTAAAAATAAGAAGGCAAAATATTAGTTATATTTTCTTCAAAAACATTTATGATACTTGTTGGGAAAATAAACCTCTTTGCAAATATTTGAGCAAAAGACACCACGTTTCCTGTTATTGGTGATGACTGTAATTTTTTTGTGATCAAAAACTTTGTAGCAACAAAACATTTATAGCTAATGTTAAAAATGTTTTCATCGACTTCATATTAGAATACTTATCTTTTATCATGATTGGTTGTACTTAGTCTTAAGGTGGTTCTATAAGCTTTGGAGTTACTAATTTCATATCCAGGTATTTAGCGAAAGAATATTTTCAGCTGATTTCCTACTATCAAAAGAATCAATATAACATTTCAATTTTAAAAGTTCATATTTTTTACCCTAAAATGTTATTGCTTTTATTTTGTTTTAATTTTGCATCAATCGTACTGTTTTTCGTATAAAGACAATTCTTCCTAGTAAAATATCCCATCAATATTCTCTCCTTTTAAGTTTTCCAATGTGTAAGAACAAATTCCCTTAATATTACCTCTCGTATTGTAAACATTTCCTCAGTAAAATTAGGTAGCTACCCTTTTGAACGATAGATATATAATTTTGGAAACCTAACTGTTTCGCCGATTGTACCTTTAGGCGTTCCAAATGTTTGCATTGTTTGGTAACCAATCAATTAATCCATACTAGCCACTTTCCAGTTTAATTTTGAGTTACCTACATCAACATTTTAGTTCTCTTAAACCTCTCCACTACCGAATCTTTTTATTAGAGTACGTAGAAACATATTCAATATTCTCCATTTCAAGTGTCTCCTTAACTTTCCTGTGATAATCTGTTTTCCCTTCATCAAACTGTATCTTTGATGGCCTTCGCTCTTTAAATATACTTTTAAATGCAAATCTTTTGACTTCACGTTTTCAGTCCATGCATATTAAGTGAAAATATAGACCCCAGTCAAGATGTAGTTATATCCGTTGTTATCCTTTTCGTACGCTTGTGAATCTACTTTATCTATCTGTTGCTGAGAATCAATGTCATTTACGTGAACTCTTTTGTATGAAAATCTTCTAGCTTTCTTGTGTAATGTGTAATGTGTATACAGACTGCTCAGTTAACCATTCCTTTAATTCGCTATATTTAATCTTCTTCTTATCTTTTTATTTGTTACCGTCACCGATTGACATTTTAGGATTGTAGTTTAGATACCTAAGATATGTATTTTCCAGTTTTGTTTTTGTTTGTTTTTTCTGTGTTGAATTGTGTAGTCTTTGCAAAAGTACTATAATTATTGACTAGTTTTAATAATAAAGGAACATTGTCTATATCTCAAAGTAATATCTTATTTACATTCTAATTTAGGTGGTGTAAAGGTATGGTCGAACATAGTTGTCATAAGAATAACGTGGGAGAAGACTTGATATGATCTTGACTATTTCTGACATAAAAATGTATTCTTCAATGTTTTTAAAATCCTTTGATTTATAAATAAATTTTAATAATCACGATATTGAAAAAAGTGGAAATATTAAAATTAATTAAAACTGTATAGTACCAACCAGATACACATTTTATATCAGATTCTTTCGTTTTTGGACTTGAAGAATCTAGTAATTATTCAAAATGTTGATATAAAGTCTAGATAAAAACAGAGGTGGAATTTATATAAATTAATGTTAGATTTAAAACTGTTACGTGGACTTCTGTATATGAATCGCCTCTAACAAATTCAATCTTAGAAAGGGCGAAATATAATATAAACTTAATATCGTTCATTGATGTCAAAAGTATTAACACACGCAGTAATATAATCAATGTAAAAGTATCAATTATAAAAGATAACATTGTCGGTTTAGTATGATCACCCCAAGATAATATATTAAATGTTGAATATTTATTTATGTTTTTATTCCGTTCAATTGATTTTAATTTATTTCTGTAAAGGCCATCTGCTTCTCTCAGTCTGTTAATCCCTGGATGACTGTCATAGCGACTCGTGAAAATAAAAATCATTTGATTTTTTTAGTCTGTACTAGTTGAATAACAAAGCACGCAGGCTAACGTTCTCTCTGTTAAGCAACACATGGAACTTCTAACATAGATTGAACAAAACCATGTATAGATCGCGAATACTCGTACCAGACAATATACAGCTAACATGAACTCTTGAACTCGAGACACTGTCGCAAAACCTGCGTTATAATGTCTTTTTTACTACAAATTGAATAAAACGCAGCTATCTGTTGTATACAATACTTAATACCTGTAAAATAGACAGATAAGATGACCTTTAAATTCATGACATTGTCATGAATCTTTAGCTCTTAGCTCGTATTTACTATACAGTGGATACAATTCAGCTTTCTGTCATGTATATATGGTGTGAAGGTATACCTGTAAAATAATAAGATGACCTCGATAACTCAAGACGCTAGTAAAAATGCGCTATATGTCCTATGTTCTAGTTTATTTAATAACATACCACTACTATATAAATGTTGTGATTAAACACTACACCATATCTCTGTTTATATTAATTAATGTGTGCCAATATAACCTACAGCGGCAATATACACACTGTTCAGGTCATCACTACGTGAACATTGACTTTAATTTTATACAGCGTTTAGTAAACTATCCTATCTGGATAATAAATAAATTATAAGTGACTTAAATTGAGGTTGCTTAGAAATTAAATGTATAAATTACTCTGTAATCCTTCATTTTACTTGAATATTCTGTCTAATGCATGCTCCTCTTTCTGTATTGCTCTAGAAAATGACTCATTAGTCTAGTTGGCTTATTTGTAAAATGACGCGTTAGCCAGTCTAGCTGGCTTACTTGTATATTGACACGACAGCGTAGTTGAAATGGGAAGTACTAGTAGATTATCTATATTTGCTTTAAATCTGTTCTTTAGCACATGAAGCTGTTCTTATGTTAAAATAATTATGGATTATATATAAACTGTTAAAATCATGTTTATTTTTATGTGTGTTTTTTTCACGAGTAATTTTTTATGTTGGAAAATGCAATGATCATGACCTAGAACTATTTGTTATGAGGTGATTTTGTTTGACGTAATATTAAGCCTAGATTTATTACTTTTAAAATCAGGATACAGTTTAGCGAGTGTATGCGCCCGGGTTAAACAGAGCTTATGCCTTAAAGTATGAAAAACATATGATACTTGTACAGTCTTGTTTGAGTAATATGTAACATGGGGTCTGATTGTTATAAAAAAATCAATCTTTTAAGTTTAAAAACCCATCAAAATTTATTAGTGTTCATGGCCAAAGTTTTGCTCGACCCGTGGACGAGCATGTTAATGTTTTTGATGTTGTTTTTGTGGCTCATACATTCATTTTTAGAACTTCTAAAATGCACGAACCTATCATTGCGCTTCTGAGTTTACGGTTCGGGCATAACTACGACTTAGAAGATGAGTAATTGTCTGTAGGTATTTACAATTTGGAAAATGATGATGATTTGGCGATCAGTCCATATCTTACATAATATTTTCAGAATTAGAAAGGAACAAAGCGTATAAATTGTTGGAGTTTATAGGGTGTTATAACTAACCAACCTTGGAGTTCATTGATAACAAACACGACGTGAGGTTAACTACGAAACCACAGTTTAACTGGTACATAATCATCATCGCTATGTCGTCAATGCTTATTATAAGGGATTTATTTATTCAAACAGCAGAGTAGAGATAAATTCAGTACGTAATTTCGAATGAAAAACATAAATTTTCCAGAAAAACACATCAGTTGAATCAGAGCTTTTAAGTTGCAACACCTCAATCTGTGATGCAACACATAACGCACTCACCTACCCTTAACTAAGATCAAACGTATCAAATATACTTTAAGGAGACCCTACTTCTCGAAACATGCAGATGGGGAATTATTTATTTACAATTACCAATCGTTTTGTTTCTCGCAAACTAATGTAGAGAATGTCAGGTACACAAGGAAAAAATTGACAGAAGGAATAATTTATTCTAATTCAGTTTGATCTGGATATTTGTCTGCGTGATAGACTTTCATTGTGACAAGTTTTTCCTTGATTCCCTATTTGAACCATTCATTATTTCTTGACCCCCTATTTGAACCCTTAATTTGTCGTTTCTGCTTTCCTTCTTATTCAAAAGCCCTTTTAGAATCGTGGGATCCAACGAATAAAAGTAGTATGCAGAGACGGCAGTATGGGACCATTTTGTGATCTCTCAGTTCCTGAACTCGTCTGCTCGTTCAAGGTCCTGCTCGATCAAAAGAAATTCCCATATCCCCATCTCCGCATGCTACACTAACATTATCTGCTGCCAAAACTTGATCGCGCTCTTACCCTCTATATCATAAAGTTACACAAAACGACGCTTATTTCTAATTAGAGTGATAAAATGTACTTATGTCAATGGCTTGGCGTGATCATCCCGTTCATAACTTGTATGAGGCTAATGAAAATGGCGACATCAGACATATTTTGCGTCGAAAGATACTTTCTAAAAATCAGAATAACAACAGCTATACTCTCATCGCAATACCAAGTATAGATAAGTACCAGAAAGTATTAAGCTAACATCGTGTTATATTCGAATGCGTCTATGGCAACATACCAAAGGATCTTGTCAACGGTGTCAAGTCTGACAATAGAATAGCTATTTTAGAAGCTGTCAAGCGACAAGTAAATAATTTAAAGGTGACGTTGGCAAGCACAAAAAAAAAAAAAAAAAAAAAAAAACCCAACAAAGAAACAGCGAGACTAGTAAGAGCAACCAACATCGAAACAGGCGACCAGGAAATATTTAGTTCTTGATGCCGAACTCAAAATTATCTTGGCGCTAACCGCCGTTCTATCTTATGTTTTTTGCAGCGGCACAAGAACTAAATCTTAGGCAGCTAAAATTTGGTGCCATCTATGCTTGTCTGGACAAAATCGTACAAAGACTTTTTTGTTGTATAACTTGTTGTACTCTTCTCCTAGCAGCCATCGAGATCTTTTAAGTTCCATTTCAATATCAGCATACTAGCTAAAATGCTCTAGATGCTTTTTTTATGTTTGATAAATCATCTTAAGAGCGTCCTTGACAAATTTGTAAGCGTTATGTGGAGACGTGATATCCTGAACCATCCAGTTGACATCTTCTATATTCCAGGCAAACGGAAATTTTATTTTAGCGGCAAAAGCACACTCGTACGCAGCCAGTATTCTTTCATCTTCAAAATTGTACATTATATTACTATGATTTTCTTGTCTCTAATTCAAGTACAATCTGCTGCAATTTTGAATGGCGCATTTGATAGTCGAGCAATATAGTTGTATGTGATCTTAAAACTTTTCCATGGTAACACCGCAACTAACTTTCTGTTATGACACATTTTTGTGATGTCATCAATCGCTGTTGCTATGTCATGAGGTTGATCTTGACTGTTAGCAATAACACGGTCAGGCTCTCTGTGCAGATATTTCCTTAAGTACGATAAAAACTCAGCTTCAGATGAATAGCCAAGGTCAACATATTTGTTGTCACTGATGTCAACAATTTTTATGTCAGTGATCAAGTCGTCGCATATATCGCTGATGTATGTCCTGAAAATCCTATGATGCCAATTGCTATGGGAGCCTTGCTATAGCGGCAGTAATCTCTAGTATGAAATTTTCTGTCGTATTCAGGATAAAATCCAAATTGTTCCAACGAGCACTTGCAAAATATAGTATCGACAAGCAGACCATATGATGCAACAACAGATACCTCTAGACCTGATTGTACCTGCGGTAAATAATATTTTGGCAACTTGCTAACGTCTCGCGTGAAAGGACCCTTGAATTCTAACAAAAGAATTTTGTTGTCGCTGACAATGTGACCATCTGGACTGTCAAGAGCTTGAATGCAGATATCATTGCCAACTACTTTTTCATTCGTAGTGATCTCAACATATCTTCTGATGACTGGCTCAAATAATGTGCCCCAAAGGCACGGCAACTTTACATGTTGTGACTGTGTACTAAGCTTTCTTTTGGCAATATCATGCGCAGTTGCAAAAGGACAAATGCCAAGGACTGTTGCTAGCTCTGAGCCACCAACTGTTGCCGATAACAAAGAATACCATACAGGTGACTCCTGCTTTATTTGATGCGACTTCACAAACGACTCCAATATCGATTTTTGTGTAAAAGTAGTATATAAAGGGTAGAAGACGCGACAAGCTGACAGCCGTTGGGCAAGCATCATTTGTGTGGAATCTCATTGTATATAATTTCAGGAAAAAAAGAGCCCTGTCTCGAACCGGGTGCTAGCCCTGCTGAATATTTTAGTTCCTCAGCAGCTAAGAAACATCGGAAACTGCACCCGGTCGCTTCTGTGAACGACTTCGATGGCTCGTAACCTAACTTCCTGACAACTTGGTTTAGTCGTATTAACACCGGAAGTTAGGTTGTCACATAATAGGTCGTTAAGTTATATCAGTGTGTCTCTGACTGCATTATGAAAGCTTGAATATCAACATAGAGTGTCTGACTCTATGAGATACCTCCCTTTCTACATCTAACAATTGATATAAGTCACTTTGTATATATATATATATATATATATATATATATATATATATATATATATATATATATATATATATATATATATATATAATACTATATTACGTTGCCAAGTTTATGGTTAGGCGAATTTGCATATTTGACTGTTACTAAAATAGATTTCAGTCAGGGGGAAATAAATTATGAACGCCAGCAAGGGAGTTAATTCATGTGCCAAATATTTCAGTGATCAAGGGGAGTAACCTGTCTGTGCCAAATATTACAACAGTCAAGGGAAGTAACTCGTGTCAAATATTTTGCTGAAGCTCTTTTTCTAGTATGTCGCATTCAAAAGACCGTTTCGATCCAGTTAAACGTTGAAATGTTTCTTGCTGCAGTCCTTTGCAACACCTGCTAATAGTCACTGTGGCAACACCAGTCCATATCGAAGCAGACGTTGTTGTTTTAAAATTACGTATGAAATCATTTTCAAGACAGTGTGCGATAACTGAATGGACTGTTACCTTATTGCGTTCGCAGTTTGCGTTGTAATAATATCCAGCCATAATACAAGTAAATGTATCTCTATAATTGGACTGCAAGCATCATTTTTGTGTAAAATCATTATATAGAGGATAAGAAAATGCGATCAAATTTGGTCTGCAAAAAAGGTCAGTGTAGTATAGGAAGGTGGGGATATGGGAATTCTTTTTTATTGAACAGGCCATAACGAGCGAAGCTAGTTCATGGTCTGTGAAATCACAAAAGTGGTCCCATACTCCCACCTTCCTATACTACTAATATCATCGTAAAATGTTGTACTGGTGTTTAGAAAATCTGATAAACGTACTGTGAATGAACACACTAATTTGGTATATATTTCTTTGTGAAATAAATGATTTTATACTGACAAACTCAAGTTACCAAAACCACTACGTAATGCGTTCCAGGTTCAGGTGCTATCAGAATGTATGTAAATTGCTCGAAGCATTCACTCTTCATGCTCTCAAAACTCAGCTGTCAAATGCATAATTTTGCCTACACAGCAACATTATTGTTTAAATGCATTTGTCACTTGGCAATGAAGTTTCTTTTTTACCTGAAATAGTTGGGGTATAACCTTAAGATCTTGGAACTATACATAGTTGAGGTACATGTTGATGAAACGTTAGGTGTTTTCAGTGCTATCTTTTGCATAAATCTTTTTAAAGCAAACCACCTAACACAAAAAGCAACTTTTACATTGATGTGAAAGAAAAATATACAATTTTCGTAAATTAAGGGGTAGATAAATCTGAATTGTAAGTTGCATTGTATCAGATGTGAAGCATGTATACTATGTTCACCAATTTCCATATTTTCAAAGTTCGTTTTCGTTCTTTTTATTTTTTTTTGGGTGGTGGTGGTGGTTATTTATTTATTTACTTTAGCTCCACATACTGGTCCGTACGATTGCAGTATGACTTATTATTTGATACATACATTGTTCTTGTCGTTAGTGATTTTCAACCACTCTTGTTACTGCACCGCCAATTATGTCAAGAAAGCAACTGCAGTCTTAATTCAGAGATGATACGGAATCAAAAACAGCTTCAGCTCTTTACTTTTCTGCTTTATCTGTTATTTCAAATGAAATTATATAGACTCTGATATTATCTGCACATCATTCTTCACGCAAGACTTTGTGGTTTACAAGTGTGTTTGAATAATTACAGGGTCATTCGGGAAGATGTATCAATAGACTCAAATAGAAAGAATCCCTAATCCTAATACTCTTTATTAACACGACTTGCTTGTTTCCCTAATTTTAAAGGTACCCAATTTTCTCTCAAGTAGTTGCAGTCACATCTAGACAGTACATGTTCTTGTTGCCACTTTGAATACACTTGCACTGTTTAGTCACTGATTCATTTATTATTCTGCAGAAAATCCAAAATGCCCGCTTTAATGTTTTTCCTCTATATGCCACACTAATAGCCAGAATGCTTTTACGAAGAAATGAATATTTTCATCATTGAAGTAGGTGCCAGAGCACCAAAACAGACATTCAAACTCCACCGTTAGCTGTACGGGTCAACTAGTTTAATATAAAATCTTGATGGCATACAACACTCTGCCTGTTTGTTCCTGCTTGCATATGTACATACTTAATATTGCCAATTACTCACGGAATATAAAGACTTAATCTTTTTGAAAACGAAAAACACATTTTATTCTTCGTAAGGGCAACACTGTCTGCAGTAAATCCTACAAACCTGCACTTTATGGTCCAGTCACTAGGTATAACTATCATAATACCTGCTTATATCTTTAAGTACAGTCATATTATTTTCAAATTCAGCTGCACATCACAAATTCCTTTTTAGTCCCCGCTTCATTTATATCACTGTGTGGTTAAAATGTTCTCTTTTTGATGAATGGGTACTATTATTAAAGTGAAATTTTATACAGTTAGTTTTATTCATCTCGATGTATTTGCATAATGTCCTTTGGGTCAACCACGTCTTTCGGGGACCAATACGCTAATCATAAGACAGGAGTATTCAAGTTATTCTTTTACTGACAATACCTGATGTCTTTAAGTACAAAAATATAAAAAACACAAAAAAAACCCCCAAACAACCTGCGTTGATATATTTTCATGTGGCTTTTTGCTCCTTACATGTCAAGTAAATATATAAGTTTGCCTATCGTAATTGATGTATGACTTACATTATTAATACTACCGCTCCATTAGGATCTTCTCGAGCATAGAGGAGGCAGATCATCGCACTGGTCATAGGCTACCGACTTTTCAGCTGTTTATCACTTGGATCGCAATAATTATCATCAATATCGTAAAATAATTTTAAACCTTTTACGCAGTAACTTTTAACTCTTCCTTGCAGACAGCAGTCGATTTAATTTTAAAACGAGCCATTGAGTCCATGTTTTAACAAATGTATTGCCTCGTAATAAATTATAAGTAGTATAATCATGATATGCCGTTAAAATGTAGAAACAACATTTAAATAAACATTATGTTTTTTTAATGTTACAATTTTGAGATGCGTACTAGTTTTAATGTAGATACAAAGTTTTTGAACATATATACGATATATTTATATTTTTTTTATTTCGTTGTTAAGTTACATATTAACTATTGTGACAATAGCTATTATTTTAATATTAAGAATTTATTATGCACATATTTACATATTGTCGCCCTTGTGCTTTGTGTTTATGTGTATGTGCGTGTGTGAACCAGACCTGGAAATCAAATGTAAAATGATATATCGAGTGCGAACATTTATGTTTGTGATTCGAGGCTTATTTTGAATGTGTATAGCGTTGTACAAACAGCCGTGCGTTGATTTATTTCTTTTTTAAGATTTCTATTGCAGTTGTATCCGTTAAATAAGACATGTTCATCTTCCTCCAGGGCGTGGACCGGATAAGCGATTTTTAAAGCCACATCCTAGGATGTATATAAGCGGATAAAACCAAGCCGTAGGTTGCACATGCCTGAGTTAAATGAAAATTAAGGGAGATAAATACCTCTAGATTGGAGAAAATATCGGGTTCAGAGGAATGTAAAGGCCAAGAAACAGTATCAGTATCAATGTAATACAATGTTACCTAAAACGTTGTTGTTGAAAGAAAGCCTTGCTTGATTAATGAGATTCATGGCATTTTATAATGTCTGCGATGTGTGAGCGGGAACTGTTTGCTGTAAATAGGGCAATAAATAAAGATGCTTGATACGCAGTGGAAGATATTTCTATTATCACGGGCATTAATTCGTCAGCTGTTTTGAATATATTGAAGAATCATTTGAAGCTCAGAAAGGTTTGTGCAAGATGGGTCCCCGCATTTTAGTTGACGGTTGATAAAAAACAGATTCGGGTTGAAATCACCCGCTAGATACTTGCCAAATATGAAAATAGTGACCACAGACTTTTTGAATGAGTTTGTCAGAGGTGATGAAACATGGATTTCCTTTCTTGAACAGAAAATAGTAAAGTTTGGATCGGAGAAAACGTGGAGAGACCACAAATCGCTCGTAGTTGACTTTTTATATGCATTAGTTTTCGGTGCAAAAAGCTCAGTCATCCAGGTAGCTGTGCCTGAATCTGCTAGTGTCACTGGACATTTTTATGCCTCCAAAGTGTTGCCAACAGTTCTAAAACACTACCGAACCAACCGTCCCCGCACCGGTACCGTAGGTATCTATCTACTCCATGACAACACACCGGCGCTTAAGTCTGCCGTAGTGACAGACTTCCTGGAGGAGCACAACATCCAAAAACTCTGCCACATCCTCTATTCAGACCTGTTTTAGCCCCAAGCGATTTTTGGCTGAATCGTGATATCAAAGATTTGCTGAGGGGCAGACGATTTGAAAGCCGCCATGCGGTTGGAACTGCTATTTTCCAGTGTATGAACAACATACCAAAAAGTGAATACAAAATGGCATTTCACAAGTGGATAATCAGACTAAGAAAGTGTGTAGAGGTACATCGGGAGTACTTTTAGAAGATGCATTGATGTCCTGTTCACTAATAAAGAACTTTGTTATAGAGCGCACTAAGAACGTTTTAAATACCCCTTGTAGAATCTTTGAAGAGTTATTCGAATAACAAATTATTTATAGTTCCGTATTCTAAAAGCTCCTCTAAACAAAAACTTGTTGCCAAATCTTTTGTTATTTAGTGTTAATAAAGTATATTTAAGATCAATTAACTCGACGAGTTGTTGCATTATCGATTAAAATGTTATTACATAATTGGTTGAATTTGTTTTACATTAAGGGTCAAATGTCATTACATAATCTGAGATTATTACCTTCTAATAATGCTAAACTTTCAAATTATCTGTTTGTATTGAATCATTATTAATAACTGGGCAATGACGTGCGATCTTCCTGGGTGCAATGATAGCGGTTTTTTGATTACCATAAGGAACAAATAAACAACAAAAAGCATGTAATTTGGAACTACACGAAACCCAAAGTTTTAATCAGTGATAAACACAAAAGATTGAAAGGGCAGAGTCGATAATACTAGTTAAGCTTCGCGTGTTCTAACATGCTGAATGTCATTTCTAAGGCTACCAACATGACAGAACATCTTTGAAATGTTGTTTTCGCCAGCAAGACACGATTTTGGCTTTCTTACTTTATTAGTTTTGCAAAGGTTATTCTTTGAGTAAATTAATTTCTCTTAATATCCTTATATTAACTATTTTACACCCTCTTCATACCACGACTTGCTCCTGTTGTCTTGTAAGAATTTAAGGTAAAATATAGGCAATTTGCACAAGTAAACCAACTTAAAACTTATTATTCTTGCTCTTTCTGCATTGTATTACATGAAGTATGAGCCTAATACATAAACCTTATGTAAAATTTGTTAAATGAAATGCATTATTTTATACGAGCAAAGCGTTATGAAAACCATGGATGAACTATACTTCATATTTTATCAGGTCCGATATAATTTTGATGGTTTTAAATCATTATGAGAAAAGGCTTATTGAAGCAGAAATAAAAATTGTTTTATGAGACTAGATATTAGAAATAATGCTTTGATCAATTGTATCGTTACATATATTAACAGAAAGCAACACCCATGTCTCAAACTTATACGAATGCAGACTAATTATTTGCACCGCCAAGCGGTTTCTTCGATATGTTACGTTCTCACTGATTGAACTTGTGGCGCAATTTGGCTAAACTGACTATCATAATACGCTATCCCACGTGACCTGCTGATCAATTATAACTCTAAATATGCCATGACAGGTATAAGCATATAAATGGATGAATGTGATCTAAATGTTGCGAAAGGTCAAGGTGAATACAACTAAGGGTAACCTGTAAGTAACTAGTTGATTTCTCCTTGGAGAACATTTACTTATGAATCTTTCGGATGTGATTTTTCAGGTCCTTACAGTCGGTCTGCTATTGTGGTGTGTCCTTGGGTAAGGCACTTCACCCCAATTGTCTAGGCGCTAAATAACCTATTGTGTTGCTGTGCCGTAAAACATCAAACCAAACCAAAACACTATACCAGTGATCAGATGCTTTTAAACTGACAGTAATCTTGTGATTTATAACAATTAGTAATGCATAGCAACTATGTGTTGTCCAAATTGACCTAAAAGATTATATTTGTACAATTCTGAGGAATTATTTTTATGTGACCATTTGCTGTGTATTTGTAAGTCTAAAGAACTCTCGATCAAGAAAGCCACATGGCGCGAACAGAGATGATTCAGTTATTGATTTGATTGTCATTTCGAAATATTATATAGGCAAAATATTATATTTAAAACAAATGTTTTATTGTATACAACTATTGCACATCCTAAATTTATTACGAAACAAATGCACGAACAATAATCAATGCATTTAGACTAATTAATATCTAACCATGAGTAGATTTTAAGGGATCTAGGACCTCATTTCTCTTTTTGAGGATATTTTAAAGAAAAGTCATTAAAGCAATAACTTTGAAACGGCGTCCCACATAACTGTCATCAGTAAACTGTAGGACTTTATTTCAGGTACATGAACACCTGAAAGGTGTTGTCATACATTCCATTCCAAAATGACGTGCTTGTCATTAATGTAGTAGAAAGAAAGTTGTTTGATCAACGTGCGTGATTTGTACCTCCTGATCTTTAGCCGAATTTTTCCTTAATATCTTACCGGTACGATGGGGGTCAACTATTTCTAGCACTTAAACTAAACTCGCTCAATTTGCCATCTATCACCTTGCATAAACAAGCTCAAATGTCGGCAACTGTTACGTATAAGAGAGTAATCGAGTCTGCCCTAGTCATGAGATATGAATCGTGCCATTTGAGTGCTACAGATGTTCAAAACTGGTGCAAATTGTGGCCATTTTTCTGTTAATATTTTAAACAAATAATGATTTAATACTTTTTTGAGCCTTGTTTTAAACTTGAGTGCTGTCTCACGTCAGTATTCACTCTATAATAAATGGAGTTTTCTGAGATTAAAACTATACATTTTACAACGGTTTTCATTTAAGTAAATACCAATATTCATACTCGTGTAGTCAGTAGCGGCGCGAGGAGCGTTGGGGTTGGGAAGGGGCAATTGCCCCTGGGCGCCGGGTGAAGGGGGTAGGGGTGGGCGTGCCGTCGGGAGCTTCTTTTTTTGCAGCTCAAATATTCAAGTATTCCACCTTCACCTTAGTGTAACGAGGGCAATTATTCACAAATGGTATTTTTTTTTTTTTGGGGGGGGGGGGGAGGTAACTGACATTAAAACTGTTCTCTGTAGCAAAGTAGGGGCGCCACTAAAGAACATTGTCCTCGGGCGCCTCAAACCCTCGCGCTGCCACTGCTTGTAGTTAGTTCAGTTTTATAATTGAAAGTTTCATATTAGCCCGCTCTTTCCCGTTGATGATTATCTCGCTCGTTCATCATCGATATTAAAAATAAAATTTTGTATGCACATGATAATAAGTTATTTAACCCAGCTGTTATGAAATATTACATTCTAAATACACACGAAGGTAAAGTTTTCAAACAAGAAACAAACAAATAAAAAAAGAAAACTTGAAACAATTCAGGAAAGGATGTGGTGTATATTTTAGTGTTTCAAAGTTGCAAATCCTGTTGAGTTGACGCTTACTGTTGGTTCAAATGTAAAGGAAAGAAGTTGAAGATTTAATTTTTAGTCAGAGGCGTTTTACGGACATGTTTTCGAAAAGTGGGAACTTATCTAGAACGTCTGGATGTATAGAGCACTATTATTCAATGATAATTTTTGAAAGAAAATAATAAATTCTTTCCCATAATTTTAATCACGTATCTTGCGGGAATATATGTCTTTTCTCCTTCTATTGAAACGTTTTCGTCATATGAGCCAGGTATCAAAAGTTTAAAGGTTCCAACACATTATATCAGACTATGAACATTAGAATCTAATTTGATTGTAGGACTAACAGTCAGATAAACAGTAGGTCCGTTTTTGGAGTTTTGAAATGTGCATACATAACTTTTGTTTTTAAAGATGCTGCAATATGCATTCTCATCTTCGATGTCTAATTTAAATATGAATTGTTTTCAGTAACCTTATGCAGTTATTGGATTCGTACATTGTCTTGTAACTGTTTGCAAGTGCTACATTTTTGAACATCTACATTGATGGAAATACTCGTCATTTCAGGCAGTTTGTGCATTTAAAAAACAAAAATCTGTAACATATGATAAATTTAAGAATATTAAAGGGTATTATATGGGTTGCATTTAAATACGTGATTTAATATAATTACAATAAAATTACACGTATTTGCAACAATTTAGTTAGTTCATTTACATGTTTGTACTCCATGTGGATTTTCAAGAGATTTCTGTCTGTAGATTAGATCCTTTACTGTCATACTTATTTTATTATTTTGAGAGATGCTGTTCTTGCCGGGAAGGCACTTTGCAACTCCTTTTGGAATTTCAATACGTTAATAACGAATACAAATGTCCCGGTAGCGTGCTCGCCAATTTTCTAGTGATTTACATAATCTACATAGGATTATACTACGTTTTCTTTTCCAAAGCAAACTACGATATCAAGGGAATAGCAGGTGCCTTCAAATCATTGACTGAAATTCCAGACTTAAGTTCAATTATAACCTAGAGTATGATATAGTGCATCTAAAATAAGCAGTAGGTCTAGACCAAGGTCAGTCTTCTCATAACGCTCTCTCTCCTTTCTTCTACAGTACTTCAGCGAATTGTTACTTATCGCCAGCCATTTTTGACAACCGAACAGTATTTTCGCGGGCTGTGCTGGAAATACATAAGCCTTCAATTTTGCACATATAATATGGAGAACAGACTTTGTTAAGAACCTAAGTCATTGTTTATTTGCCAGAATTGAAAAACACATTGATCTTATTGTTCCTCTCATATTAAGGAGTATCAATGACCTGCCGTTATTTCTCAATAGATCTCAACTAAAAAAAGGTTGTCTAAATAAATAAATAAATAAACTGCTACATAAACAGCTGTTTGGTGTTTTACGGAACAGAAACACAAGTAGGTTGTTTAGCGAGAAGGCAATTGGAGTAAAGTGCCTTGCCCAAGAAGGCACCACAGTAGCCAACCTGGGCTGATCTGATAGTAGGATTCGAACCCTCGTCCTTCGGTCGCGAGTTCGCCAAGCTAACGACTGAGGCACCGTGGTGCCTGCCTCCGTTAGTCGCATACTTCGACATGCACGAGAGCGCATCGGGTCCTTTTTACATCCCCGAGCCCGCAGGGTGTTCAAACGCTGATATTGTATTTTACTTAAAACTAGATCTCTTATCTAGTTTCAATATTTTCATGTTTTAAAGTCACAATGCATACGTATTTTGTACCGTTATATCAATTAACACAATCGTAATATAACTGATGATATGTTAAGCGCTATTTTAGATTTTTGTATTTTTCCAAAGCACGAAATTGAATAGAACTATTACATAGAGTTTCCAATACAGATATATTATCCGTAATCAATGAGTTTACACTTTGTCAGCATTCTGTAACTTTAAGATTTGTTTCCTGATTGATTTGTGTTGGTGTTTTACGGCACAGCAACACAAGGAGGTTATTTAGTGCCGAGGCATTTGAAGTAAAGTGCCTTGTCCAAGGACACACCATGGTAGCTGATCCAGGCTGGTCCGATGATAGGATTCGGTCATGAGTCTGGCACGCTAATCACCGAGTCACCGCGGCTCCCTTGTTTGTTGAATAAGTACATCTAAGTGGTGAGTTTAATTCAGTACATTATGCTATATTTATGTGCACATATCGATTAAAAGTAACTGTTTATTTCACGATCCTTTTGCAAAGATATAGTATATCTGAAGGTATCAACTAAACCAATGTATATTTTTTTTGGTGGTGGTGGTGGTGGTGGTGGGAGGGGGGTAAATGCACGTGACTTCCAAATGAAATGTAATTAAGAACAACATTCCATTTGCATCTAAAAGACTTTTTATTACACGTACCTTTGAAGTATTTGAATTATCGTGTAATTGATATAGTTATATAGCTATTTAGAAATATTGTTATCAACTTCGACTAAGAATGAAAAATGCGAAATACTCAAAGGTAGTTTGAAACCTGTGGTGTAGTAGGTGTAAATTGGGTATTGGATCCAGCCATGCGGGAAGCCTCAAGTTTGAGGAATGACAACCAACAAAACAGAGCCTTCTGTTTACAAGAACCGAGCCTCCCTGCAAGTCCTCAGTCTATTGGGATGCACCGGGCCATTTGGCGACTAGCATCGGGTGCTCGCGGTTATTCAGTCGGCGTCTCATTGCTTCCTGGAGTCGCGGACAGCCTCCTCGTAGGCTAAAACAACGGCGAGGACGAGGAAGATTTACGATCTTGTTCGAAGTCATGTCTAGGGGGCCGGCCATACTGTCGCCAGCCTTGGAGACCGTTCCCGCGTCCTGGGCGCCAACATAGCTTTTTGTTGTAGCATCCTGGGCTTCAAAATAGCTTTTTGTCGTAGCGTCCTGGGTGTCAGCATAAGACTTTACCCGCCCGACGAGTTCATCCAGATAAATCTGGGTTGTCGCATCTTTGGTGCCTACGGGCTCTGCTATATACATGATTCTATTTGAGGCCATGCAGCGTGCCGTCAGCCTGGAAGACGGCGAGGTTGCCTGGCGCCTTTACGCTGGCCGGGTCGGTCAATAGCGAGGTGAGGTTTACGTCGGAGGCATGTAGAATTCCGACGTTTTTGGAGCCGCTGACGCGGTTGCTGTAGGCCACCGACAGCTCCGCCTTAGTGGAATACTGGGCCAGGTCCGCAGGAGCCCCGGGTACTACCTCATCTTTCTGCGAGAGCTCGAAGATGTCTACCGGCATGGCGCATATGGCCACAGTAGACTTCGGATAGTGATTTAGCGCCTTCAGCACCGCAGTGGATGCGTGGCCGAAGATTGACCTGTCATCTTTTCTCTGGACAGGGAGGGTCGAGTAGGTGAGCTGAAGGGTCAATGGGTCGCCGCCGCGGCCTGACGGGTGTAAGCGAGGCGATACGAGTCAAGGTAAAACAAGCGATCAGGCGTTGCCCGAAGCGCTAAACAATGAGTCTTGCGGTTTTGCGAGGTGTCGAGGTTAACGATGACGGTCTCGTGCACGCTGCTTGAGAAGGTCGAGATGCTCCAGGCTGAAGTAGTAGATCGGGTAAAGGCCTACAAAGTGCTTCTAGCTCATCTGCAGCCCCGTGCCCGCGTTTTGGTCGCGGCCCATGACGCTCAGGATCTGGCGGTTATTGCGCGACCACGTTGTTGGTTGCATAGTCCAGAAGGATTTTCTCTGATGGCTCATGTTAGCCGTTGAGGCGCGGGCTCATTTCCTTGACTCCAAGCTTGTCGAACACCATCGTGTTGCTCTCCTGGTTGTTCTCCACGTCGTGTCCTAGATGACTACGAAAACGTGACTGAGCGCGAATATGCCCTGCTGGGCGCTAATCTGCCAGGAAACTGGCCATTAACCGTGGTCATGGCTGGCTGTCCTTCCACCTCAAGAGCTGGCGTTACGGCCGGCATCCACAGGGCGAGCTTCAAGCGCGTGACCTTGCCTGGGTCCGCGGCTTTGGCACAAAACATGGCGTCGTCGTCGATGTTTTTATGGGTCAGTGACACTTAGCGCCGAAGATGACCCTGCGCACGCCCTGGCGGAAGCCAAGATGTGAGTCAGCGGGATGATGCAAGAAAAGTTACCGTGCTAGTCTAGCAGCTCTTTTCGGATTTAAGTTGTCATTGACAGCGTTAGGGCATCCCCAGCTTCATGTCTGACGTTTTTCATGGTAAACTGTCTCTCGTCGGCATTGTCTGTGGAGTCCTTTACAAACATCATCGTCGACCTGCGCTGCGGGCGTAGTCATCGGTGTAGCGGGCCAAAGCGAGGATGGTCGTGGGATGACCACGTGGTCGAGACAGGCCTCTATTTGGTAGTGTTCAATAAGATAGCGGGCGCTGTCAAACAGCGCTATGATACCAGTGTTGACGGACGCTCTCTTGTCCAGCGCGGCGTATTCGATGTCGTCCGCTGTCTTTGCGATCCGGCCCACGAGGTAATCTTCAATAGGAAGAAAGTTGCGGAACGTGACCTGGATCAATAGGTCCACTCGACCCGTTTGGTTAGGATCTAGGTTAGGACTAGTATTGCAGGTCACGTATGCTGCGATTGCGTAACACGGGTGACCCCATGTCGAGGGCAAGGTCCTGCACGTCCTGAAAGAAGGCCATCGTGAATGCTGTCCCTGGGTCAACTCTAATAAGGAGAGCGTCCCAGGCCTGCGCACCTGGCTAAGACAGCGACAAGGGCGTCGCAGAGTCCACTTAGGAGCCACTCACGGCATCACAAGTGAGGTACACCGCGATGGTGGACGTATTTCGTACGATGCCTGGCGCGACGCGGTAGCCCAGGCTCAGTACGGCGTCCGTGGGGTCGACCTTTCCGCATTACCCCTAAAGCGTCCTCATGCTGAAGCGCGTGACGTCCATGCGGTAGGCCACTGAGGCGACCTCTATGGCCGCGGAAAGGGTCGGATCGTTGGCGCGGATGCTCACCTTGGTCTTGATGGCGTCAATCTCGTAGGCGCCCGACGGCAACTGGACACCATTCCAGTCGCGCTAACGGCTGTCTCGACCATGTATTCTAGATGTCCTCCGTTTAAAGCTGAAGCAGGAGGCTGTCGGTCTCCGTGTACAGGAACTCCGTAACGGGCCTTTACCTGGTTGTAATAGAAGTCATACATCAGAAATTTTGATAAGTCCAACACCGCCTGGCGTGTGTAGTATGGGCGGTTGAGCTTGAGCTGGGATTTGCCGTCGAATATCTTACGGGTCTCGAAGGTCGGATCGGCTATAATCGGCGCAGCTTGTCTTCTTGACCCTCTTCATGGATCAGGTTAGCGTGGATACGCTTTTGCGTGTTTTCCTTGGTTTTCCCGAAGAGTTATTCAGCAGCCAGAAGTGGTCTTTATCGGCCTCGTTGGTGGCCTTAGCTCTCACATCTATGTTTTCTTACATGTAGAGCGCCATCGAGTGGATTTGGTCAAACTCTAACGCCATGTGAACCTTGGTCACCCTCATGCCAAGGCGCTGGTAGAACTGAAGGATCCTGTAGTGGACGACGTAGCGCTCTTTGGTCATCAGGTTGGATAGTAGCTTCGTACAGCTGGTGTAGCGCCCGCCCAGCATTTTTACCAGGTCGTGCTGTTACTTGGAGAGCAAGTCCTCCTGTACGACAATGAACTCGGGGGCTAGGGGAAAGTCGCTGTGGGCGTCGTGGAGCTCTTCGGAATATTCGAGGTCAACTTCGAGGAGGTAGCTCTTGGGCCCATCTGCTGGCAGGTTGGTTAGCTTGTTCTGGGACTCTTTGGGGTCTTCCCAGCGGTGGCCGCCGGTTGGCAGGCTCTGCATCATTGTCCAGACATACAGGCTAGAGGATCCACGTGTTGGGCGTGGTAGTGTCGTAGTCTGGACATTTTTAGTTGTTGGCTTTGGCGTAACGCTTGCTGACCATCGAGACACCGCCGCAAAAGCCTCGATCGACAAAGAAATACATGTCGATGTCTGTGAGCAGCTACAGCGAAGTGTCTGTGGTTTTAAATCGAGCGTCTCAGCTCATCCCTGGGGTGGAGAAGTAATGCGGCTTGTCTATGCCGTAGTGCTTAAGCGAGGTCTCGCAAACGTTTTCAAAGACGTTGGCCAGGAGGAGAGCGTCCGTTCGCAGGTAGAGGTCATGGTAGTCGCCCATGGTCTTGCAGTCGAAGGTTTACCATACATGCTTTCCGCGGGCGTAGTCCTTGTCGGAGATGTAGTCCCGGCTGAGGATGCTGCAGAAGGCCTCAGTGGTTGGTAGCTTCGGCTCGTCGAATAGGTCCCAGCTGTTCATGCACTCATAGGGGTAGACGCTCTTTTGGATCAGGAGAGGGACATCGTGTTTGGTATACCGGGTGGTTATCCGAAAGGCGTCCCTGGGGAGGTCTGAGGCCACTTTTGATAGGAAGATGTTCAGAAACCGCAGGCTGTCGATGAACTTGGGCTAGCCTAAAGAGAAGGTCACCTATTTTTCCTTGTTGCTGGCCATGACGTTAATGTCGGCTTTTGAGGCGGTGCTAATGGCGCCCATCAAAATGTGACCGTCGTATCCCTGTACCGGAACTTTTAGGGCCTCGAGATCTGCGTAGATTACGTATGGTACCTTCATTCGTTTAAGCAGGTGCCTGAAGTATAGCTTGTTCTTTCCGGGCTCCGGGAGGGTGGTCCGCTCTGGTCTATCGCCGATGCCTCGGCAGTCGCTAATGATTTCCTCTAACAGGTCTTCTCTGAAGAAGGCGTGGAGGTGTAGGCAGCAAACGTGCTTGCGATCTTTACGCTTGCTATTTCTGTACGCCATAGTCTTTAATACACACATAGTGCTGCTTTTCCGCATCAAAGATTATCAGAAGTGTTATGGTCTTTTCCAGCACCTTGTCCGTTATGCAAAGGGGATATAACTCCCGGTCCCAACGAAAAACGTTAACAGCGATGGTTGGGGTAAGGCTATCAAACTTCGATATGTCTGAGACCTTCATTGGGAACTTGAGCTTATTAAATCGGAGTTTGCCTTGGTACTGGGTTTACTTGCTAAAGCGCTCGGTGTGTACGTCGGCTGGGTGAAGGGTGGAAAGCAAGGCCCATTCAAAGCAACGGTTGGCTTCATTTTGCACGTTTACGACTGCCCGCTTTGGAACATCGGGTGGAGTGGGATATAGCTGTTGAGCGAAATGGTCGGTACTGCGAGATCAGCAGCTCCATATACTCTGACCTCGCTACCTACCAGCTCGAGTCCGTGTCCCTAAACTTTTCGAGTCTTTCCTCGATATCGGCGATGGTTGTGGCGATTAGGCTCTCGAGGTTGTCGGCCTCCAGGGTTACCACAGGTCGGTTGCTACGCAGGTACACCGTGTTGGTAACGGTGGTGTTCTGGTCGGTCATTGGCTTTTCAAGCAGCACCTTAAGGATGTGGTTAAATTTGACACCCTTTTGGCCGATCTCCTATTTAAGGATGTCGATAACACTGGGGGTCATGACCTTGAACAGCTGCGATGGGTCGGCTTCAAGGTCACTGAGATGGTGGCTATGTAGTCCAATACCATGGTGCGGGCCGAGGCTTTCTCAGATGGTCTCGCCTTTTGTACAAGAGAGGTAGTGGTGTGACGTCGACGGAGGCGCGACGTCAGGTTGGGGCTGGCGTGGCCTACCGGGCTGGCTCTTTTCCAGATTGCTGACTGGCCATGCGCCTGGAAGACTTCGATAGCTTGGCTGGCTCTGCAGGGGTTGGGGGTTGGGTGGCTACTGGGGCCGACTTGGCAGCTTTGCGGCCTGGAACTTGTCTCGACGCCTGGCGGACTTCGACAGCTTCATTGGGGCGTCAGCCGCGATGCTTACGGGTGCTGGCGGGGGAGAGAGTCTGGGTGCTGGCGTTGGCTTAAACCGGGTTTCGGGGGTTGGCTGGGGTTTCAAACGCCTAGGGATTGGCGTTGGCTTGGTTTGAGTTGGTTAGGGAGGTCGCCTGGGGGCTTGCGTTGGTTTGTTTTGGGTTGGAGGTGGGGCTGCTTCCCTCTCCATGGCTATCTGCACCAACTCAAGCATTTCATCATACTGGTTAAGCGTGATTTGCCCCTTTCGGAGCATATCGTTGATTCTCTCAATACTTGGCGTTTTCCTACCTCACGTATGTTGTATGTATGAGAAGGTATAGCTTAGTGCACAACTTTTGTCTAAATGAAAAAATGTTCTGGGAGTTGTCGTGCGCTTTGGGCGCGTCATAGGGGCGGGTAGGTATGACTTAGCGCACAAATATTTTTAAACTAAAATTAATGGCTGTCATTCGCTGTCGACCTCGCGTATGCAGGTGCGGTATGACGTAGCGCACAACTTTCGTCTAATTGAAAATTTAATTGCTGGCTGCTGTCACTCGCTGTCAACCTAGCGTGTGCAGAGGAGGTATGACTTAGCGCACAACTTTCGTCTAAGTGAAACAATAAGCTGCGATGTGTCGCGCCCCAGGCGCGTTGCAGGTCAACAGGTTAGTTATGGAGGCGTGCGTCGGCTCCAAATTCTTCCTCATTGATGCTTTTAGGATTTTTAATGCCTGCGCTAGCCCCTGAAGCTCAGATAAAATCTTCTTATATCGCTTTCTCGCCTTATTTTCTATGTTTCACAGCTTGTCTGCTTGATGTCCCCCACCGCATTTGTTGCATAGATGGTGGAGGGCTGTGGTGCCCGCCCCGCATTTACAGCATGGAAGCACTCTTACACCCTTTCTGTATCTGTATGCGTGCACTGCGCAGTAGGTGTTGTTGAAGGAGTGGCCACAGAGCTCTAACCTGCCCAATATCTTCCACTGTCATGTGAGTTGACCTTTGCGCGGCATGTCTATACATGCAATCCCACGTCTCTAATTACATAATTGTGGCGCGTGTGTTGACCTCACCACAGAAGACCTCCAAGAGTTTGAGGACGCGCAGGAAGGCTCGGCTTCGGTAAAAGGGCTTTGTTTTGTTAGTTGTCATTCGTCAAAACCGACGTTTCCAGCATGGCTGGATCCAAACTCCAGTTTACATCTACTGGTGTAATTACTTCGCCGATTCTGCTTTGATATGCAGTGACATGCTTATATTCATTACGTACGTAATATTTAAGAAAGAAACATTTAATTCTGCATATCATTAAAGCTTTAAAGCTTTGCAGTTAGTTTTGGAGACCGTGTGCTCATATTTCATTGTTATTTCTCAACAGTAAGGTTTTTAATAATAGCAACATGAAAATTGCAGCCATGATACAGAGGAATTTAACGTATTTGAAACAAACAGTCATATGAATCACGCATAAAACTGATTTTATTTCGGTTGCTGCGGGTAGAACGGAGCGCACTTGCTACTTTGTGTCACTATGTTCCGCAATCATTTTCGATCTCTCTCTATTTGACATTTTTAAGTATCCGTTTAGAGTTTGTTTCTGCAGCTCATTTGCATTTTCTTACAATAAGTTCATCTTTTATTTTTCGTCCTCTATGCCGTATTTGCTTTACTGTGGTTACATTGCATTTGCTTCTTTTAATCATGTATCATGTGGCTTTTAGGAATGTTATGAAAGTAAATTTTTCTTGTAAATTGGCCGTTATAATAACCAATCTTCAAGACTCAAAGAATCGCAGATATGTTTTGCATTACAGTCTGGTTAATGTGTCACTCGAGTTGATAATGTTTCTCCCTGACCACTCTTAAATTTTCCCGATGTATATTGTCAGAATTCTGATCCTTGTTTAATACATAAATATGCGTGGAATTTCTGGACAAACAAACCTTTAAATTGTATATTCCACCATTAATCTAAAACGAATACCTCAGTGTGTGCCTTAAAACTGATTAATCTGAAGTGAGAAGTGAGAATTTCCTTACTCTTGAGTTTGTTAGAGATTTCATTTTTTTTCTAGTTATTACAGGCGATATATTCGTTTTAATTTGTCCTCTTAATAACTAATCTAATGCATATCCACATAAATTTCAATATTTCAATATTTCTGATGAAAATGCCAGTACAAGGTTTATATTTAATTAACATATATTTAAGCACAAAAATTATGAGAGCGAAAGATTCTCATTCAGGTTGAAAGATCCGTTAATTTATATCTTCAATGTTATACATTAAATATCGAGTTTATTCCTTCCTTTCTTCTTTTACAGGCAGCTATACAGTTACCGTTGAAATGAGTAGTACCCCAAAATCTAAATAATTGAATAGTTTTGGTATAGGCAATTGTTTTTCTGTTTGATATCACTCTATTGATAACCCTTTACAGCATGTGACGTTCAGTCGATAAAAAAACAATAAAAATAAAAAATAAAATAAAAAATTTTTTAAAAAAATAAAAAAAATTCATTTCGAATCTTTTTCATTTATCAAGTTTTTTCAGACACTAGTAAATGATATTGAATGATGATATGCCACTTATATATATATATATATATATATATATATATATATATATATATATATATATATATATATATATATATATATATATATATGCACTTTTCAGTACTGTATTTATTTGATTTATTTGTTGAGAGTGGCCTTGTATACCGATTTGTCCCAAAATATTGTCAAATGAACGGTTTAATATATGGATATTTAAAGTGTGCTTTATAATAGGCCAAACTTATTTTTCAAGACTCAAAATAACATAAGAACCATCAAACCTACATCTTGAAACAATGAAGCCTTTCTCTGGCATAGTTCCTAGCTTTTGTTAACATTCGAGTATACGTCTTGGAAAAATTATTTACTGTAGACGTTCAAGACCTTTAATTGTTGACACTTGAACATTCAGTCCTAGATCAGCCATATCTTTGTCAATACGAAATTAATGCAAATATATGTGCCTTTTATAATTGTTGGTTCACGTTATCTTAATTCTAGTCTAATAAATCAGCCCCCAAATCTGTATTGATACCGATGGACGGTTTTGGAATATGATCTCGCGTATTCATTAAATCGTGTAATGGGTGCAGACATATGTGTCCGCAACACATCGGTGTACATTTTAGACACACAATTATAGGTATTTCTCGTAGCTCTTGAGTTACGATCAGTTGAAAGGTCCTTTTGGTGATATGTACAGAATATTTCCGGATCAAATCCTATGTCTGAAAACTTTTAAATCCACGTAAAAAAACACAACCCTGCCTCATGCGGCCATTTGAAAGTTTCGGTGGACAAAATGCAGGGACGCTCAAGTTGAGTCACATGACCAAAGCAACCAAACATTCAAATGTCGCTGGTACCGATGTCAGTATTTTATATATATTTTTTAAATATCTTTAATCAGTTCACTTGTGTAAGCTCGATGTGCGTCAGAGCGTATTTCGTTTTTAATTACGTCATACTTGTCTATTTCGTCGAGGATGAGTGTAAACTCGGTTTTCGACACAAAATTGTCTGAAATGGCTTTTGACACATAGTTTGTTACATTTTTTAGCTTAGTCTCGCGAGTACACATATTTCATCATGCTTTTTTTGGCCCCTAGTATTAGGCGACAGCTTACATAACCTCCAGCCAGCGACAGCGCACCGCAGAATAAAGCTGTGACCTTGAAGATGATCGCTATTGGCGCGCCAATAGTTGTAGTAAAAACCCTTATGCCAGCGGCGCCAGTACCAACAGACGCAATTTTCATTGCGGCGTCGGAAGCAGCAACGACGTTAACAGGGCCCTTGCAATTTTGGTAAAGACCGCCTCGAGTCTCATTGTTTGCTTTTAGTTTATCTGCGATCGCCAAAATTTAAGCAACAGAGCCCTCTATTCAAAGGGCAACAGACGTGGGGAGTTTTTGCCCAATTACTGTGATGCGACACTGCGCGCCTGTTTCTAATCTAGCTCTGCTTTTAGTCCGCCCGAGACTGGTAATAGTTGGCGCGACGTACTTCGAATTAAAACTCACAGACCTCCGCGTATTGCTAGCTACTAGACTGTCGTTGTAGTGACAGTCACGCCATGACGTTTTTTTACGCTGCTCTGTTTCCGCCGTTTTATCCGCAAGAACGAGCTCATAAACGTCTAGCAGACTACTTGGTTTGCGTCCTAGACCCACCCCAGGTTAAACTTTGGCGTGGCCACACCGAGTTGGAGTAGGTAATCTTTCAACAGTAGTTTGTACTCCTTGTCAATATCTGACGCTGAGACCTACGTTGATACCTGATGGCGGGTGTTTCTTCAGGCAAAACGCTTAGCACAAAGTTGGTTGTAAAACTTTCGAGTAAGGCACTATTTCGGCTTTCAGCCAGGCCCCACTGTCTGTTTGTGCCTGAGAGACTCCATTCACACGAATCGTAAGTAACGCCCACGGCCAATCGCCATGCCGCCCGTGCAGAATAATAAGGTAAAAACCGGTTTTAATGACAACTATAGTGTCGGTGCTTGCGTCTGGTAGACAACAACCAACGTCTTGAGTTATACTTCAATGGTAAAACATGATGGGCTTAAATCAATGGACCCACTAACCAACGTTACAACGGCCGTCAAAAACATGACCTCGATATCAGGCACTCACCGATTGGTTCCATATAGTAGGCATAGCGAATTGTTGCCGCGTAAATCAAAGGTGTCAGCCACTGGAAGTCCTCTTAACCATTTCTGGGGCGACAAAATGTGCGGCCTGGACGCAACATTGGCCGAAGAGTTTGGTATCCTAATAGTGACAACTCTGTGGCAGCATCTTGAGGTTCGATAGGGTCGCGTAAATTTGTGATTGGGTTGTGGTTCATCAAAAGAGTGTCACTCATTGTGCCACCTTCTTTTATGATTACGTCTTTGGCAAGCTTGTCGACATACCTTTGAATGCGGCCTACAGACTCAACAGCGTCGCGTAACGCGCCAGCAGCGGTAAAGACGCGATGTTGCCAACCACTACATTGGCTGGTTTGGTAACGAGAGTTTTAATGTCCACACCAGAGGCTTTGAGGTCTCCAATAACATCGTCAAACACAAACATTTCATCAGGGTCTGCGTTAATGTCGCGGTTGCTATAAGCATTTGGGTTGGTCTATGTTGCGTATTTGGAGGGATATCCTGGATCTCCAACACTCGAACCTTAAGACCAGCCAAGTACGTCTATATGCATACTGGCTTTGCGCTTTCACACGTGTTTTTTAAAACCATTTTTATATTTAAACAACCTCAGTGACACCAGTAAGTTCGTCCAATGAATAGAGTTGGCGTTTATAAATATTTAAAGCACCTTCTGTTTTAAATTATATTCTAAAAGACATTGCTATCTTTGCCAAAGCTTAATTCAATGGATACCAGTGATCTGGGGACGCCCCCGCAGGTGCGGGCGGACGTTCAATGCCGCTAGGCAGAACAAAACTTCAATCGTATAAAACAGTGAAATTCTCCATAAGTTGACTAGAACTGGTGTCTCGATGTCGATCCATTGTCGAACATTTTTCTTTTTCCTTGAAGCGTAAACTGATCGACATGAATGCCGCTAAATATAATAAATGGTTGTGGTTATTGTAAAGAAATAGGCAACGAATAACTGATAGTAAAGTTTATTTCATCAACGTTGGAAGTGAGTGGTGGAACAAGACCGATGTTGTTTGAACTCGGAGGGCTTTTTGGCGATTTGTGAGGTAGTGTGGCTAACTACGTATTTTTTATTCTTGCTGGAGCCCGTATTTAGGGCGTCGGTCATGGTGTCCCCATCTTTTATAACAAAAGATGGGTTTTGACGAAGAGCAGCGTTATCTAGAGTATTGATAGCAGTAGCTACATAATCCTTTATAACCTCTCTAGCACTTTTGAGTCTTACAATATCATATACATTACTGACAGCAGCATCTACGTAATCTTTTGTAACCGCATCTTTTGGTTCAGTTGGCTCTGCCAAAGACACAATCTTGTTGTCGCTCATGTTTAGACCACCCGTCATGGTGTCCCCAGCCTTGCAAACCCTATTTCTTACATCCACTTGAATTAACCGCTGATTCGCCTTGCGCCATATTCTATCGTTTGCTATTTACTCACCCACATATCTTAATGTAGCCGCATCTTGTCTTTCAGTTGGGTCAACCAAATTCGTAACATTCGTTTGTGTTTGCTCATGTTGAGAACTCCAGCCATGGTGCCCCAATCAATCAGAGGCCTTTTTGCGTCTTAAGCTCAAGCACATTTTTTTTATTTTACTTTCCTGCCCCAAAGCGTCGAGATAGAGCCGTCGTGCCTGATTAACCAATGCCTTGGACGCCATGTTCGTTATGGGATCTGCGTAAGTTTTTGTGGTCGCGTCCGTGGGCTCAGTGGGATCTTCCAACGACACGATCTTTTTTCCCTTCCATGTTCAGGGAACCGGTAATGGTGTCTCCAGCCTTGAGAACCTTGAGTTCATGACTGCTGCCAACGTACATTTGTTCGTGGCATTCTGTGGCTGGTCTGTATCGGCTACGTTACGAATAGCATTTCGCGCAACCCTAACGGTTTCAGTCAGGACAAACTTTGCATCGCATCGCGTAGTGTACCATCGGCATTGAATTTCGCCATATCACCGTTTACCACCGTTCCGGGTCAGGCTTGGACAGTTCTACGACTCCCCGTGAAACAGCTAAAACTACAATAACTGAACCGTGTAATACACGAGACACGGTCAAGTACGAATTTAATGATATACATTACGCATGCGTGCACATGAATTGGCTTCGTTACACATTACATTATTTCATCAAAACTACTGTACGAGATTATTTTTACAATAACTACGTTCGTACATGAATCTGTGTCCGACAAGAATAATCTCATTGGATTATAAGAACTCGAACATTACTCATCCTTTAATGCATAACTCGAAACAGACTATAGTCTATCTGATAGCATGGCGTTATGTGACATAGGTCTGACTTTCTAGAAAATTTAGAATAAATTTCCAAACATTCAATATATAAAACAATTCTATCACATAAAACAGATAGCAAGAAATAATACAATTTTATATTTCACATACCTCTACAGATTGCTTCCGAAAAGTGGTTATTGGTGTACATCTTTTCAGATACACAGTCAACACCTTGTTTTGGTTGGGCAGAGTCCGATGTAAAGTCTGAAGTTTTTAATTCACCCAAAATCCCCAACACCCAAGTCCACCTTACTTACTGAGATGGCCCTGATATCAAGAATTCTGAGAGGACCTCAGACAAACCTCATCAGGAAGCGTTCCGTAAAGTGGTTATTTGTGTACATCTTTTCAGATACACGGTCAAAAAACTTTGTTTTGGTTGGGCAGAGCCCGATGTAAGTTCTGAAAGTTTTTTTCCCCAAAATACCTAATACATGAGTCCACCTACTTACTGAGATGGACTCAGATATCAAGAACTCTGATTGACTTTCAGACGAGAATCATCCATCAGGAAGTCATCCGTAAAGCGGACAGCTTTCTGACAAAACTCGCTGTATTGTGACTATACAGAAAGAGTTTTGGGCTATAAATACCCTGGTTGTAGTCAAATCCACGGTCAGGGAACTCGAGGTAATCGGGTTTCTCACTGCAGGAACTTTGCGCGTGCACCAGTGGTTAAACCGAACTAAGTATTTCGAAATAAACACGGCTAAAAACAACAACCACCTGCGGGTTCGCGGCAACGAAACCCAATTACATTATCGTTCATATATAATGCATTAACATTAGGTATACGCAATTCCGTGACAGTGAATAATCAGAATCACGTCCACTGTAATAAAGATCACTACAAGAACTATCAATTGTTTGCTTCTATGTAATATTTGTTACAAGATTACGAACATAACGATATGGAAGCCATACTTTCTCTGTACTCCGTAGGCTGTTACACATGTAAAAACTTCCATCACATGTGAATGTCCGAATTGACAAGATTATTTCAAATCTGTATTGAATTCCCCGCCGATACAGTGAAGTGCAAATGAGCTTCTACCTGATGTGATAACGATAGGATTTTATTAATGTACATCTGAACTTATTTGTCACTATCTATAAGCACTTTGTAATGCTGTGTTTGACTTGGCTAATTTTCCCAAACAGAGAGCAACGAATACTGTATGTCATATTTATAAGTGTGGCGGCGAAAATTATCCGGGTAACTATAGAGGCATTTCCCTGATAGATACATTGTGTAAGATTTTCACTTATATTTAAAATAGATAAATATACATTGGACGGAGAAAAATTATTTCATAGACGATTCACAAGATGGATTAAAAATAAAAGATATTGAACGTATGACAATAAAATACTAGTCCTTTGTTTTGGATTATCTCGAGTCATGTGCTTTTTGGAACTTCAGTTAAGAAAGCACATTTGGAAGTTTGGAAAAATAATCCGCAAAACTTATTAAAAAACTTGAAAGTCTAAAGTGGATCAAACTCTCTTCGACCAATTAATGTTTGCTGCAAGATGCAAACAGAAATTTATTTCTATGTATCCATTGACAATTTGATTTGTATATATTCATTGGCAGTTTGATTTGTATGTATCCATTGGCAGTTTGATTTGTATCTATCCATTAGCAGTTTGATTTGTATGTATCCATTGGAGGTTTGATTTGTATGTATCCATTTGCAGTTTGATTCTCCTTTGACTGATGTGGCCTAAAAACGTTCCATGAACAGTATAGCGAAAGAAAGAAAAGAGGAAAACTGTGTTCTGAATGATTTTGCCAAAGTAGAACATTTTTAAAACAAACATTTATTTTGTACATGCTGATTGAAGAATAGAGTTTATTTGTTGTTTTGCCCCAGGAAATCATGAATCAATTTGCATGTTCAGTGGATTCTGAAGTATTGATATCCAGTACAAATGTTATGTCCAACCATTTGAATGTTCATCAGTTACAAGGAACACGAGATGAAGCAGAAACCAGACTAATTTAGTACGTGCCATCATATATTACCTTCAGGAGGTTTACGTCACATGCTAATTTATTCGTGTTGTTGGTCTTATGCACTCCCAATGTAATAAAATGTACGTTTTAAAAATTTGTGATAATTCATTTCATTTGCTTCAAGTCAGCGGCACATCTATATGTACGTTTGAATGATTTACGAAAAGAACCATCATTATAGATCAACAGTTATTTAGTAGTAGAAACGTTGGTTTGGTTTTATGGGGATTAACGCCATTTTTAGTACACGATTGGCTCTACATGGTGGCCGGTATATTTGGTGGAGGAAGAACCCGTGAAGAACCATACTAGCAAGTTTCTCACATACCCTGTTGGTCGAGCCGAGACTTGAACTCTCGCGGACAGAGGTGAGTTGTGTGAGTGATCTGTAAAGGCGAGCCCCTTAGACCACTCGGCCACCCGGGGCCATAGAAACGTTGGAGATTGAATGAAATGTGGACAACATTTGCACCGTTTTACCTATACAACTGTATCCCCACAATCCGTTTCTCGCACCACTACTCCGTCTTAATAAAAATAGGGCATATCATTCGTTACTGCAGCAAATGCTCGACAGTGTAATGAAATTAAAGTGTTTCGGTTTCAAATTAGGGTTGCGACTAATGGTATTGTTGTCATTAATATTTTCCCGGCGGTAATTGACGCACCGCCATCCTTGTGCACACGATAATCACCGGTCCCTGCCTAGTTTACTGGTAAAAGGAAGGATTTGTCCGTCTTTATGATTGCTCAATAGATCTAACAGTACTGGGGAATAAGCATCAAGCATTCAGGTGTAAGTCCAACTGAAAATATTTGAAGCAAAATGAAGCTATAGTGGAAATATTTCGACAGATGAGGGTGAACATTTGTAAAATACTGTTCGATTCTATTGATGTCAGAGACGGTGATATTAAGCCTTACGAAAATTCTAAAGGTTTGGCAGGAAGTCGTACTGCCTTCTGCTCTATACGGATGCATATTGTGGTCAGATATATCAAATTGTCTTTAAGAAAAACTCGAGATATGCCACAGATAGGTAGGGATAGGAATTAACGGTAGATGGCCCTGTGAGGAAGGAAATCGTACGCACAGTTCTTGTGACGATAGGGAGAAACTTTACTAAGTAGCTCGTTTACAAGCCTGAAATACGTGTAGATCATCTATGTGCAGTCTCTGTCGAAAT
Organism: Margaritifera margaritifera; assembly: GCA_029931535.1. Classification (NCBI taxonomy): domain Eukaryota; kingdom Metazoa; phylum Mollusca; class Bivalvia; order Unionida; family Margaritiferidae; genus Margaritifera; species Margaritifera margaritifera. The sequence goes on from JAQPZY010001119.1 coordinate 697,303, forward strand.
CAGCTTTATATCAATATTACAAAATGCGCAAACCGTACGTAACTTGTACATTTAAGAGGGTCTCTAAGCATGTGTAAATTTACATTGTTGTAAATAGACAGTCTTTATAATTTATAGAGACAGACGATTATTCATCATCATAAGGAACAAATAAAGTTTACACAAATTTTTTATATGTTGCATCATTTTGCCGCAAGCGAATAAAAAATTACAAAAGAAAGAATACTCCCTAACAAAATGTACCGTTCACTCGTTTAAAAATACAGCAGAATTACTGTAATCAAGACTAGTAATTTCAGTAAACATCCACATAAGGAAAAGTCTATTTCAACACCTTGCATGACTTACATGCTACCTGGCATATTTCGAAATTTCTTTATATGAAATTCCTATATGATATATCATTTCATCAAAATATGATGAAATAAATTCGACAAAAAACTAATAATTATAATATTAATGTTAGAAACTTTTAAAAAGGCCATAGCCAAACGTTTACACTGAATTAACTCCCATTCTGAGCAATAGGGTTAAATGTAGAAAAAAAAAAGACATATTTTTTAAATGTTTGCATGGTTCTTGTTCATGAACTAATTGGGTTTTTTTTATTTATTTTGAAGCACTTCCCAGCTTATTTTTGGTATTGTTTATGTTTCCAAGTAGTTATTTAAAAATGGTTTTTATCACTAAGACAGGCGGCGCGTGCATGTAAGACTTAAAGTTTTGATACACATCTAAAAAAGCAATCTGTTGTACACCAAGCCTTTTTGGTCAATGCATTTATACATACATGTGAAAATCTCCTTTTTCGATAGTAATTGCCACTTTACAGAAATTAAAAATGCGCTAAGCTTATCTGATCACGAATATGCCTGTTAGAAACAATACTTAGAGATGGGTTGATTACCTGTCTTCTGTGTTGAGTATATTAATTCTGGTTACGGCAGGATGTTCTAACAGAATCAAATGCATATTCTTCGTACTCCCTGAATATCATATTTGACAGAATAGTAAAAGAATCACTCAGTGCTTATGTGCTATAATACCTTTGAGAAAAAAAAAGGATATGTTAAGCACTCTGTCTTAGAGTTCTTTAAAGATTGCCGTGGTGTATATCAAAGTATTGCTAATTTCATATCATCCAAACATTTCCTTTCTATATTTTGCCCAAATTCATTTGATATCATTTAGAAATATGATTTAGTATGATTTTTCTTATTAATGTTATCTTTCTAAATTATTTAGAAGTCTATTGTAAAGCATCGGCGTTCAGGATAATTTTTATCACCGTATGCTTGCAAACTTTCCATCCAGTTTAAGCTAGATGGGTTGTCAGATAGACCCGGTCATTTCAATCGGTTACTTATCCAAGCTGCATTAAATGTCAGATTAAATTTCACTGATATCCAATCTGTTAATGGTCACCATTGTGATAAAAGAAGTTAACTGTTATGCTCGGAAACCTTACAAAGGATATGGCCTTTCAGGTCGGTGTCAAGGGTCAATCGGGTAATATTTCTTCTTTGCTCGAGCATATCATCCTTTGCAGTCCTAACATGAGAAACGCATTGTGTCATTGTAAATCTCTGTTCCTGTGTTGGGCTCCAAGGTGGGTGGGGAGTACGGATGACGAAATAATGTTTTTCCGTTATGGTGAAAAATGAAAGTTTGATCAATAGTGGGAGACCTGGTCTCAAAGGACCAGGAACTATTCATCCAGTGTCTCGGAAGAGGAAACTCTTTTAAGTCAAGGAAATTGGCCCCGATTTCTCATTGTTGAGTCAACTTCAGGGATTAGTTGGAGAACAAAAAAGTGTTTTAAAAAAAGAACTTTGTTCGGGCCAATAGCTTGTAGAGTATTTCTGCAAAGCTCACACTGACAATCTGCTTTGCTCAAACCGGTTTGTAGAGATACCCATTAAGGTATTTCCACACAACGCTCTCAACTTGTCAAGAGGTGTTGTGCGATCTAGAGATTATGATGGCTCTAGTGAGACTGAGAAGCTTGAAAATCTCAACTCTCAGGACGTCTTACAAATGAAACGAAATAACATTCTTCGTAACGACAAGTTGATTTCCACAAATACTTACATCTTGACGTTCGACTGTGCCAGTTTGTGTACGGCGATCAAAGTCGGGTTCATACATATCCAAGTCGACCGTTTCATCGCTAATCATTTGCGGTGCTTTAACTGCCAGAAATATTGTCACCACAAAAATGGTTGCCAGAGGAAGCCAGTCTGTCACAGATCTAGGCAGGAGGGTCTCACTGGATCGTCTAGCACGTAGAAAGTCTCTGGTATAAATTGCCTGGGAGCCCATTTCTCATACTCTAGAGACGTCACTAAGTGGAAACTCATGCAGGAGATCCAACGCGTGAACCAGGAGAAAGGCATGAGCTTTTTTGACGCCAGGAGATATATGGAAGCCACAACTTCACTTATCAGAGCCGGCAAATTCTACGACAGCGCAGCTAAAATGTAGAAGAAACCTTCCACAAATACTGTCGGTACCCAGATAGATATTATATGGTCAGAAGGTCAAACCAAGTTCACAACGCCACCAAAATCTGTGCGAGCAACCACCCAAACCGACAGTGAAGCAGATAATGTTAATAGTCAGTGTGACAGCGTAGCAAATAAGAAACTCAATGCAGAATCTAAAACCCAGTTAAATCCAGCCCATTAAAAGAACAGAAAACCATTGGTCCCAGTGGTCATAGAAACAATGTGACTCAAAAGATAACCATGTCTACTATCGAGAAACCGGTAAGGTCCTGCCCAACGAAAGAGCAGCAAACATCTGGCATCAGTTTAAATGCATGCTCTAAACCAACTAAAAAACTAATTAAGGAATCGACTAGACTTTCGAAAGGACACGACGATCCTATCAAGATCTTCAAAACATTTGGAAATCAAGAAAGTATGAACACTGGAGTGCTCACTGATACCGCACCAGGGACAACTCCCAAAAGTTCTGTACTGCCACCACTGCTATAAATATGTCTGATGCCATAATACAATGGAATTGGCGAGACTTAAAGGTAGATATTGATGAAATAAGTCTTATATTTAAAAAAAAAAATGAGCCAGTAGCTGTTTGATTTCAGGAAACCCTTTTAAAAGAGAACTACAGAGTTAATCTTCATAATTTACAATTACTTTTCAAGAAATACTGATTAGGCAGCTGGAGGAGCGCTCATCATGATAAACAAGAAAACTATTCACAGCCAAATGAATGTTAATACTACATTACAGGCTATAGCCATTTGTGTATCCGTATACAAAACTCTTACACTTTGCTCATTATACGAGGGGTATTTTACAAGTTATGAATATTAGTGAGCTGTAAAACAAAGTTCTTATTAGTGAACAGTACGTCAGTGCATCCCGTCAAAGTATTAACCATGCACCTTTACACACTTTCTGAGTCTGATTTTCCAATTATTAAATATCATTTTGTACTTACTCTTTCAGTATGTTGTTCGTACGCTGGAAAACCGCACTGCCAACCGCATGACGGCATTCATATCATCTGCCCCGCAGGGAATCTTTGATATTATCTGCTGATATATTGGTATTCAGTACAAAATCACTTGAGGCTAAATCAGGACTGTATGGAGGATGCGCGAAGTTTGAATGCTGTGCTCTTTCAGAAAGTATGTCCCGACGGCCGATGTATGCGCTGGTCGTTGCTATGGAGTAGATGGATTCCTCAGGTATCGGTGTGTAGACGGGTGGTTCAGTAGTGTTCCACAACTTTTGACAATGCTTTGGAAGCATGAAACTGTCCAGTAACACTAGCAGAATCAGGCACAAGTATCTGGACGACCGGGTCTATCCATCTAAAAAATAAAGCGTATACAGCTGTCTTGACAGTCCGACTACTTCGAGCGATTTGTAGTCTATGCTCGAATTCTACGATCAAAAGTTTATTATTTTCTCCTGATTCAGGCTTAAAAAAGTAAATCTACGTTTCATCACCTGTGAAAGTCGTATTCAAAATCTCTGATCACTCTTTTCATATTTGGCGAGTAGCTGTTTGGCAATTTCAACACGAGACTGTTTTTGATCAGCCTCAACAAATGTGGGATCCATCTTTTACAAATATTTCTGAGCTTCAAATGATTCTTCAATATATTAAAAATAGCTAACACATTTATGCCAGTGATAGTGGATATATCCTCCGCTGTGTATCAAGCATATTCATCAATTACCCCCTTCACAGCAGCCACTTTCCGCTCATCAATCGCAGACAACGGCATTTTAGAACGTGGGTCATCTTCCATGGATTCGCGACCATCTTTAAAAAGATGAAACCACATCAAAATTGTAGGTTATAACATAGAATTACATCCGTATACTTTACCCAAGTCTGCCTTGATATCAGACGGAAAGTACCATAAGAGCGCCCTGGTTTTACACTATGCTCTGTGCACAGTATCATAATTGTTCTCCTCTGATTTTTCAGGTTATTGTCATTTACTCATGTTACGTCACATGGATATACATGCTCGTATCCGGCTTTCTGCACGTGCAGCTGCAAATCATTTTATAGAACGTTATTTTGTCTATCGATCAGCGTTTAAGCTTTTGACAGGTTCAATGAAGCAAGAAAGATATAACAAAATATTAAGAACTTTTCAAATACCCTTCGTATTCCCTCCAAGCACTCAATAAATCATTTTATTGAACAGTTTTTAGCACCATTAGTTCTACTTAGTTAGCTGCCAACATACAATTTGGGGCTGTAAAGATATCAACAAGAAGGGGAAGCAAATATAAAGCTTAATCTGTGCGTTTTTAATGATCTTACTTGTCCTTAGATCTGACCATCTGCGATCCATCTCTTTTACTTGACTTCTCTTGGGAGGTTAGTGAAGACCTTTGTGGTAATGACCACTTTCCAACATAATTAAGAAGTAATACTCTCAAACCTCAAGGGCTTGAGTACAGATGGAAACTGAACAAGTCAAATTAGGAAACGTTTAAATCCCTCTCAGAATCAAATTAAAAGGTTGATCGTTTCGAAAACAAAGTGGATCCAATCATCTTTGTTACAAAGATACTCCATGATGTTTTGTGAGGATACAATGCAAAATACGCCGGTGATTCCTAAACCTGTCAACAAACCATGTTTGTAAGACTCTATCGGGGAAAGAAAAAAAAGCCCTTAACAATACCAATCCAAAAGCTGAAATTATCAATAAATACCAAGATCAAGCTCGTCGTACCATTAGAGATAGCATTAGGAAAACATGCAGGTCCTACGTCTTTAGGTTGAACACTCGATCCTCTATTAAATCAGCATGGAGTATGGTATGAACAATTATAGGCAGAATTAACACTCGATCCTCTATTAAATCAGCATGGAGTATGATATGAACAATTATAGGCACAATAAACACGGCTGTATCAAACACTTTCAGAGATCTAATGAACTGGTCACGCCCCTTCCAGAAATTTCAATACATTGTTCGAAACAGTCTCCAAAAGCTCCTGTCAAGAGAACTTTTCTGAAAACCTGAACAAAAAGATCCTTGAAGTTTCAAATTTGCTAATGCTGAAGACTACAATAAACTTTTCGCACCCAAAGAACTACACTACTCTATATATCTACCCATGACTCTTATAACTCTTCAGCAGGACCAGATGATATCCACTGTCAGCTTCAAAAGACTTACCTGATACAGCTTTAAATACACTACTAAATATTCTCAATAAAGTTTGGGAATCTGGTGATTTCCCGCTGTCTTGGCGAGAAGCAACAGTGCCACCAGTAGCTCGAAAGGATTATACATATCCTTCCAACTACCGTCCCATATCACTTACAAGCCGTATTTGCACAATCGTGGAACAACTGATAAATGACAGATCCTCTGTTATCTTTAGTCCACAAAAGTATTGTAAATTTACAACTGTTTGTATGGACTTCAACCGATTACACAGAATTTATGATGAGCCGAAACACTACCATGATGGTTCTTTTATCCCTGTTGTGGGGGAGACAAAATGTGTAGGATTTATATTTGACTGTAAACTAACTTTTCTTCCGCATATTGGATACCTCAATGGCAAATGTAAAAAATGTCTGGATTTAATACGAGTCGTGGCAAGTAGAGACTGGGGAGCAAACCGTAACGTCTTACGACGGTTTTACATGACTTTAGTAAGATCTAAACTTAATTATGGGTCGACTGTGTACAGATCAGCTTATAAAACTTACCAGCAGTTCAATACAGTCAGAGACTTGGATTTTGTCTGAGAGCAGTTCAGAAATTCCCCTTCAGAAGGCCTCTATGATGAGGCAAATAAACCATCAATTTATCTCAGGCAAACGAAATTTGTTCTTCAGTATGCTATGAAACATCTAGGCCAAACTATGAAAAAACGTGCATTCAGAAATCCAATTTCAGTCAACCTTTTGGCATACGAATTCGTCCTCACCTAGTGGCATCAAAAATCAATCTTGCAAATATTTCACCAAAAGCCTGTATTTTGAAATCAACACATTGGTTATCAAAATCTCCCAAAATGATATTTGATCTTTGTGAATTTAAAACGCCCTCAACACATCCTCTCATTTTTCAAAGTAAATTCAATGAAATCAGAGTGAGTCTAGATCATGGTTATACGTTTCTGTATATCCGACGGTTCGAAAGATGGAGGGAATGTTGAAGCTGCAGTTGCAACATCCCATGGCAAAATCTCGTGCCGGATCCTGGATAAAGCCTCCATTTTTATCGCTGACATTACAGCCATACTCACATTTTGAAGTTCTTTGAAGTCCCGAAAAACAAACTGTGTCACCTTTTCTGTTCCCTTTCCACGCTGAAAGCCTTGAATAACATGAAATTTGACTATCGGTTAATTTCCAAAATCTTACAGAAACATGATTTGTTCATACAATATGGAAAAAAGTATATTATGTATTGTTGACTGCCTAGTCACACTGCTATAAAGGGGAAATTAAAGCAGCGAAGCTGCCCTGCTATCACCCGTTACAGAATGGAAGACTACACATGCTAACCTGAAATATTATATAAATCAGCATGTTCTTCATACTTGGCAAAATATATGGAATGAAAACTCCACAAACAAACTTCACAACATCAAACCCATCATTAGAGAGTGGGATCCCTTATACAGAACAAATCTCAGTGATGAGGTGGTATTGTGCTGATCGCGAATCGGACACACATATCTGACTCGTGTATACCTCCTGAATGGTGAACCTCGACCAAGAGTGGAACACATTCTTGCTGAGTGCATTGATTTCCACCCTCGTATACAGAAGTGTTTTGATATGAACTCAATAAAGAAACTTTATGATGATATACCAGCAGGGAGAATCTTGGAAGTTATAATGAAATGCAGTTAATATAAAAAAAATTACTATATGTTGTAAGAATTTTAAAGTTTGACCTTTATATCTTATATATAAACTTTTTGTAGAACTTTAACACAATTTTAGCAATTCTTTATTTTTATATTTTTTTTAAATAGAATTTTACTGTTAAATCCCATCTTATTGCCACTTACTGTTAAGTCCTAGTACATACCTACATTACATTTTTCATGGCTATTTCACCAGTACTATGCTTTAACCTATGCAGACTATGAGAAAGATTTATTGTGTCTATACGAAAAGGAGTTAGATATTGCCATCTTTCTTGATTTCTGACACCAGCTAATTGTTTTGTTTCATTTCTACAAGCAGAGCTTTTTGGTTAGTTGTATTTTATTACAACATGAGAATTTTTTTGCAAAGTTATACGTTTATTTTTCAATAAGGGAGGCAATATGTAATAATGTCAAAATTTCGGGATTTATATCGTATTATGATGAGAATTCAAGTAAGTCGGCCAGTGGATCTGGCTATGAGTGTGCTAATAACAGTATCGCATATGTTATAACACAAGTGTAGAAAAGGTCATTCATACATTATTGCGCTTGACTCCACTCATTTTTGTAGATGCTGCTGCAAATTCATTTTAACACTTAAAAGAATAAAACGGACAGATGCAGATAATAATTAACTGCATTGATAAATATGGATGAATAAAGTATTTATCATTATCTGGATATTTGCAAATTTTGTACAGTCCAGAATGTTCTACAGCAGGCCTGCCGGTCTGCTTGTACATATGTCAATTTTGAGTCAAAACGGAATTATCTGTGTTGATGCTGCATTGTAAATATTTTTTCATGACCAATTTGTCATGCTTTTATACTAAAATGTCTAAAAATACTATTTCTGACAGATTAAGATATTTGCTTGCGGTATTGTTTAATACATGCAAGAAACAATAACACTTTGAATGAATGGGAACTAAAACTGTGTCTATCAGTTATCAACAAGTAAATGTACGCGAGTCATATTTACTGGATCTATTCAATTTCTTGATTTACATTTGGGTGGGCAGAGACGGTAACCGCTCAGCATTGTTTGCGTAAACCACTGTCTTGTGGTGGGCGGGTGAATCTTTCCCTTATTAAATGGAAAGTTACATATTGAAAAACAGCTTTGGTTCTCGTGTCAGTAGCAGTGTGTATTGGCTACACACACACATATATATCTTGTATAAGGTGTCAATTGAGGTGAGCAATACAATTTAACGCAAACGCCGATAAGAAGATAAATCAGGATTGCATTGAACTATGTTCGAAATATATCGCTTTTACTGAAAACTTCTTAATTACCCGAAGTTGTCTCAAATTTAGCAGTCAGTATTTCCCAGTTACATTGGACAATACTATAGTTTGTGCTTGGTGAAAACATTTTGTTACCTTCTTTTGACAACTACCACCAATTGATGCAGGATAACTGTATATTTTTCTTTATGTCCTATTCATATGATTAACATTTTGGAAGATTTGTTTATTGATCGTACAAGAAATGATACACATTCCAGAAGCTCACAGTTTTCTACTACAGACGTGTTCCGACCCCCCCCCCCCACCCATATATATATATATATATATATATATATATATATATATATATATATATATATATATATATATATAATGACATACAAAAAATGTATAACGGCACAAATACATAAGTTTCCCAACGTTTCGAGTTAAACAAGCTCTTCCTCAGGAGAAGAAACAATTTACATCCACAAAACAAACACTAAATACAAAATCCAAGAAGAATACTTGACTCCTACATGTTTAAATGACGGGGAAATAAACAAACAAAGGATAAATAATTGAGGAAAAAAGAAAACAAAATTAAAAAACGGTCTAAAACGGGTAAACTACATATCTATGTTATGCTGCCATCAGCCCAACAAAGTTGTGTAAAAAAAAATTCAAAGAAGTGTTTATCGTGCGTGTCACGCAGAGGACCAAAGTGTTTTGACCTAATTCCAGACTTAGGACAAATGACTGACACCATGTGCGGCGATAAATCAACGACGTCATCAAAATGTGCAAAGGAAATTATATCCCGGTAAAGTTATGCATGGAGGTACGAATGGAGTATGTCAAAAGCATTGTATAGCGGGATAATGGGCAAGAGTTATAATAATAATAATAATAACAATAATAACAATAATAATAATAAGAAGAAGAAGAAGAAGAAGAAGTAGAAGAAAAAGAAGAAGAATACCAATAATACATGAGTTACGGAATATTGACTTGGTTAAATATTATCGCAAAAAATGCGTACGTCTGATAAACTGATGCCTGGCTATGGTTTTGATAAGATTACAATAGGAATGTTAGACTTTTTCATTTAGACCGAACTCACCATGAGTTTTTAATTGGAGTATCCAGTATAGTTCCTTACGTGTGCGTTCTATATCGGTCCACCCCATGTTAGAATCAATCGGTATCATCTGGAGAGACTCGACTGAATGCCCAGTCGAGTTGTAGTGGTTGGCGAGTTTCGCGTTGATTTTGTTGCGAATGTCGCTCTTGTGGTTATTCATTCGTTTTCTGAAATTAACGGCTTTGCCAGCATATTGATTGCCACAGATCTTGCATGTTAGAAGATAGATTACATTTTTGGTTCGGCATCCTAACTTCTGATTGATAGTGTAGCTAGCGCAACCCTTATCTTTGCAGCATTATGTGCCTAAATCTGTGATCTTGTTTGAAGTTACCTTGGCACGTACCACATTGTCCTTCAGATTTTTAGGTCTACGGTACGCAACCATAGGAACTTCATGAAATATGCCCTTCAGATGTTCGGAGGATTCAATCTGATTCCAATGCTTCCAAATTATCTGTTGTAACTTTGGGGCGTCGTGGTGGAAGGTAACCACGAAGGGGACTCATTTATTTGGTTTTCTCGGTTTTATATTTGAGGAGGGTTCCTCTATCGAGGAGTCAAGTTTGGTCAATAGCCACCTCGATGTAGCTATTTCTGTATCCTCAACCTTCTAAGGTGCCCCTTGAGTTCTCCTAGTCTCTTTTCAAAGGTATATATATATATATATATATATATATATATATATATATATATATATATATATATATATATATATATATACACATGTTCTTCACCGATCAGGGAAAATGAACTGCTTGTGCCTGCTAAATAAAAACACACTGCAGACAAGATCTAAATGATTGTTGTTCGTGCTACGATCGCTAAAAGTGATACATAAAGTGCGTTCAACGCAGCATGTAAAGAACTCAGGAAATATTAGAATCTTCGTTCGGAGCTTTATGTTCCCTGCCTAAGGGATCTACTGCATTGGAGAAAATGTTAATCTTATAAATGATAAATAACTTAAAGTTTGGTGTACAAATTTGAATGTAAATTCCACTGTATTGTAACGTTACTGCCGATATGATTATATCTGTTGGATGCAATATATGAATTCAAGATAATTTGAAAATGAATCATCATTTAGACTGGTTTGCCTTGTTATTTATTTATATAGTGAGAAACAGTCTAGCTACTAATGCACGGATTGGGAAGTAGGTAAAATTTAGGAGCGGACTTGACACTAGTAACTGGTGTTCCTTAGTTTCATTTCGTTTGGCAATTTCTCAAAACTACAAGTGGATCATTTTATCATCTTCATTTCTTGCAGTAGTACAATTTCAAATGTCATGGAGTCTAACTGGTTTAATAGTTTTTAGCTTGTGAAAAAAATACACTTGAGTTTCACTTGTCAAGTATTTCTTTTATCATTTGTGAAATAGTATCCAGAGTCTTGCTGGTCCAGTAAATTTAATTTTGATTTGTAATGTTTTCGTACGCCTGTACAGAATGGTAATACAAAAGGTATGACTAGTCAAGTCATTTTTAATCCTGATCTTGAAAACTCCCCCATGTCTAATTGGTCTAGCAATGTTTTAACTTTAAATTATATATATATATATATATATATATATATATATATATATATATATATATATATATATATATATATATATATATATATAATTGGTATTATACACAAGCATGTGCGTAAAGTGTGCAAGGTTATACACATATCATTTACAACCATGCATACATACAAGTGAATCGATCCAGATATGCTGCTTGCTTATGTTCAAAATTACACACACACACACACACACACACACACACACACACACATATATATATATATATATATATATATATATATATATATATATATATATATATATTCAAGAAGAAGGGAAAGAACAAAACATAAATGGTGTATTTTACCCGGTAACAATTGAAATATTTCATCAAGTAATTGACCTAGTGCCAATTACTCTATCGCTGACCCAGCTGGCGAAGAGCTGCAAAAATAGATAGCCTTTATAACTGGAAATTTGCGGTTAGGTTAGGGTAAACATGTTGGTAAAATAACTCTTTTCTTCATATTGCTACGTAATAGTTAAATACAGGATTTTCAGAATGGAATCAGCTATCACTTGAACTAAAAGCAGGCTGACAGTGTTGCTGTGTTCAAATCAGGCTATTTCAACTACCTAAACATATAATGTCTCTCACCAAATATTCCAACAGTCCCTTCTTTGTTCTTATGCGTATGCATAAATCAGCTACAAACATGTTACACTGATGCAGATGTGTAAAAATTGCAAGTCTTAAGTGAACTATTTGTGTGACATTAACCTGTAATTAATACATTCATTCTTTCTTTCTTTTATAAATATTGTGTACATGTATAGAACGTTGTATGCCCCTGAGGGACTCATGTGAAATTAGCTAAGAATTTGGCTAAATGAGTTGTACCCTCTGAAAATAATGTATTATTATTATTAAACTGACTTTTGTTTTATCGTCAGATAATTGTACTGTGTACGAGGTGACTCGCCAACCCGGATGAGGCGAAGTTGCACAGTACAATTATCTACGATAAAACAAGTATCCATGCATTTAACTGTTTTATTCCCCAGTAAAGCCGTAACATTGTCGAATTTCTACATAAGTTTCCTAATTTAACAGAGTTTTGTAAAAAAAAAAGTCAATTTCGCCCTAAGACAATGACAACATTCCATTCTTACGGTAAGCCATAGCTGGTTAGACAAAATCGTTCATGTTACAGTGCAGACGACATTGCAGCATTCAAGAAACAACGTGGAACGGAGAACATTTTTAACTTGATAATATTTTCCTGACTTAAGTCGGTCAAGAGATTTTGGCGGTTTTTAACTTATAGACAAGAATTTGCATGACGTAGCCTAAAATACTTCATATATGTTATGGCAACTCAATCTGTATACGCAGTACGTATCTATGCATATCAAACGTCCCATGCTAAGAAAGAATAATCTGACAGGATCATTTTTGAAACACCTTTTGTATCAACTATTATCAAATTATTACTCAAAATTAATTTCTCAAATAGACTAATTTCAGAATAAAATATCCTTGAAACGTTCGAAGGAGAAATTCATAACTGAAGGTATGATGCTTGTATTCTAATAAATGTGCAGCGTTTTCATGTAAATAACAATTGCAATCACAAAAATTCTTCTTTATAACTGCTGTCGTACTCTTTCATGAATATGAAAAAGACAAATGGATCATGCTCATATATATATATATATATATATATATATATATATATATATATATATATATATATATATATATATATATATATATATATATATATAAGATGGCAAACGGTCTCAGATGGTTACTGTGTGTTTTACACGGAACTCGTTACATTCTGGCGAGTCTTATGTCATGCCAAATACCTACTGCCAAAGCCTGCATGATAAGCCAATTTAGACATGTTTCCATTCACGCATACAGTACGTCTATCATTCATAATAGAGAAACATACGCTTGACGCCCTGCACCCCCCTCCCCAACACACACACCTGCATTCGGAAGAGTGCATGCACAGACAGCAATAATTATGTTTATAACCAATTGATTACTGACACTTAAAGCTGTGGATTTATTTTATATGTTGCAATTCGTGTATTTGAATTTTATTTAGATTTTTGTTATGTTTTTTCCTGTTTACATGGTGATATTGTCAAAACAACAGAGAAGTATTTCTTCCCAACATAGCTAAAGTTAAATTATGTTAAACCTATCATTGCAACTACCGATCGCCATACAAGTTCAAACGTACAGTGTACTGTGATAAGATATTTTCCCAGCAAAATCACAGTGGCTTCAGTAATCAAACTTCATGCACTGCAAAACTAATTAAAAACAAATGAACTATCAGATAATGTACTAATTTAAAAAAAAAAAAAAAAAAATTCTGAATGAATGTAGTACATTTTGCCCCTATATTTTAAGCAATTTATATTTTCAACATTTACCTTTTACTTCATGTATCTTTGAAAGAATTTTATCATCTTTACCTTTTCTTTTATTTTTTATCTTGTAGGATTACATTTGTACCTTTATTGTGGGGAAGTGTTTTTCTTCCCATAGTTTTTTGCAGTTTGTTATCGTTACTTAACTCTAAATCTGCACTATAGCCAATATTGTCCTAACATGCCATTAAACCTATGCATGCACATACATACATACATACATACATACATACTGTCTCAATGTATACATTTTTAGAGTTTAAGTTTTAACTGGCACTATATGACTAGAATTGTTCTGACGTGCCGTTAAACCCGATATACACGCGATGTCCCAGTGTATGTTATACCGATAATCTTCACGTTATTACTTCTGGCTGAACGAAACCAATGTAAGCACAAACAGGCGTTATTTCTATAACACTGAAACAAGGTAGGACTCGTCTTTTCCGTAAACAGAAATCAAGTTTTTGACAGAAATGACGATTCTTATGCAGGAAACTAAGTAGTCAGTCTCTATTCATATCCAGGTTAAGATCTTTTGTGAAGAATGGGAAAGTTGCTTAATTAAGGGGCTTAATTAAGGGGCTTAATTAAGGACCCTTCACATTAACGTATAGTTTCGATTGGAATTCTTAAATTATAATTACAACGCTCGAAAGAGTAAAGTTTTCCACACTGAATTGCCCTTTAAGCTATCTCTTATTCACTAACAAACGTCATTACAAGTTGTACAAAAGTTGATCTGCGTGATCCCGACGCCTTGAAGACACCGTCATTGTTTTCTCCTACGCTAAAAATGATCGAATGAATTGAAGTATAGGCAGAAAATAAACACGGGCGGAAATAAATTAATTGAAGTAGTTTCTATTTCTGAAGCAAGGTCATTGACAATTAAAGATTAATCTGCATTTGTATCCATGCGAATGACTCTCTGCTGTGACGTAAAAGAGTATAAATATTAATTTAATGTGACATTCGATGTTTGCCGCTGATGAAAAAGAATTCTTGTTACAGAACTGTAAATGATTTGTAAGCACCACAAATTAATGTTAAAACTAGGGTTTGCCAATGTTGTGGATAACATTGTGACCTATGAGGTCATTCGATAGCTACAACATAGTTTTAATTTGATTAGGTAATGAAATAATTTAACTAAATTAGTCTAAACTAATCGTAATGGTCGATTTTCAAAGAGAATTTTTGCTTTCTTTCCTCAAGCATTTATATATCGCTTTTTTTAAAAAAAATCTTTCTTCTGCGGGCTGGGGGTGGGGGGTGGGGTGGGGATTGTCACCCTTTCTCTGCTTTTCCTGTATGCAAATCTCATGTTGGATCTTACCTGAATTCCAGACTGTACATAGTAAAACAAAATGTATTATACTTCTTTCTTTTTTTTAAAATTCACAACATCACAAACTTTTGCAGGAATGATTTTATTGCTATTCTAAAGAAGAAAAACTGATACTGACTTGGTCATATCACCCACAAATTTATCTTGGCGATTTTAACTTCGCCCGGGCGAACACCCGAAAGTCAGGCATTTATGTCTTTTATTTGACCGAGTAAACATCCCATCAAGTCAAACATTTATGTATCCTCACCGTCAAAAAGGTTTTGAGTGATGTAAAATAATTTCTTATCTATTCATATGTGTACGTACTTACGACACATATGAATGTTACATATTTCTCTTTTCTTTTCATTGAAGCTATTCCAATCTATCACAGTCCTCGCCGTTGTATTTTAAATTTGAACGTTTCAGTAGAATGCATATAATTGTAAATGGTTTCTGTTCACATCCGCTAAGCAAACTGTCTCTGAAGCCGTAAAAGGAGCGCAATTTATGTATAAATACCATTTATTCAATTGCAACAGTTGTAAAAGAGAGCGTTGATTTTTGTTATCAATGTTATAATCAAACGATTTTAATCTAAATATTGCAAGTACATTATCTTTATAATGCAAATGCAGAAGACTAGATGGTTTTATTTTGGAATCAGTGAAAATTTTGTGATTTACAGTTATTTTTTTATAAAAATGTATGTAAGTTTATACCACAATTAGAACCCCTAGCGTTGTCTTTTTTTTTTCAAAAACAAAAGTGTTACGAAGTTTGCAAACAACACAAAAACTAAGGGATTTAAGAGAAGTAGAAAGTCGGCGATTTACATCGATAAACTTGGTTGCTTTATTTCTAGTTCGGTATAGAGTTTCCATTAATAAATGAAGGAGATAAACATGGTCCTCAATCACTGGCTAACCTGTTACCTGCTACTAGATTATATATTACGTGAATGCTCACCTGTTACCTGCTACTAGATTATATATTACGTGAATGCTCACCTGTTGCCTGCTACTAGATTATATATTACGTGAATTACATTACAAAGACTATACGTGCAACTGTAATTTCTCGAGTTACAAATCTTGTCTCTTATTATATCTTTAACTGAGGAGCCATGTATTAGAACATAATATTTTCATGATTTTGACCCATTTTAGTATCAAGCTTGTGTTTGGTTCTTTAGTAAATGCGTAAGCAGTGTTATGGAGAAGTGTACTGTCTTGAGTATAATGAGGACAGGGACGAGTAACTCTTGCAACTCACTTGTCCCAAGGACGAGTGCTTGGGAAATTTTTTCCTGACCCCTAAACCGCTTGGGCAATGCGCTCAAGGATGGAACAAAATCGATTGTAAGGACTCTAGTTGCATGGGAACGCACTTGCTGTATGCACAAGCTATCTGGATTTCCATATATAGAAATGCAAGGTACATTATAATATATGAAAGCAATTCCCACAGAATGACACCGATTTATGTTATGCTACGCCGTGAATTACTAGATTTTCCAATAGAAATACTTATGATAATTCACACCTAACTTGGCGCAGAGATGACTTGTCCACTTATAAGCAGACAAGATAGACTTCAATGAATCAACTCTAGATGGCAAAAACACTTTCCATGGCACATGAATCGCAGCTTGGCAGCAAGGACCAGCCCCTGACGACCTGCTGAAGCACATTGAGCCATCGAAACATGCCACTTTGAATGTTCTCGAAACTCTGGAAGCTATAATCCCTGTCAAGATCGCCCAAGGCACCACTGAGGCACAGCTCAGGTAAGTGAAAGCAGAATGGTTTGAGAAACCCAAGGATTTCCCCATGTTTGCAGGAACGTTGAATACAATTGTTCAACGAGTTCTACATGTAACAGCCTCTATTCAGTAAAAACATGCGGTGCTTACAGTTGATCAAGCTATCTTTCCTGCACTGATGGAGCTGAAATGGACAACACCATAGCACAAGGATGTTCTGATTCCCAGATTAGGAAGCCCGCACACATAAATGAACTTGACATGAAAAAGCAAATGGCTGAAACATCGTTTGTAAAGGGAGTACGTGCACATAAGCGCACACTCCAAGTTATGTGGCAACTACTGCTTTAACAACTTCTGTCATATTTAGAGGAGTAGGACGATAGGCTGAAGGAAGATTTAGTGAATGCAGCACGATCGGATAATCAAAAGGTTTATGATGCGCTAGTGACAACACTGACATCTACCCGATTTTGTAATCACATATGGCTGCGTTTATAGTCAGCAGAGAGGAAGACGTGAACTTACAATACCGATAGCAATATATGAACATGATCTGCATACTAGTCCTGTTCATCAGGGCCCAGCGTGATGGTCTATGGGAGATTCACCTGTTTGCTTTTCGGTAAATGCTTCCAGTTTGTCATCGCTATGATCACGCTAACTATGTAAGATCGGGTTGTGTGTACTTGGTTGAGATTAACCAGTTACTTGATGAAGTCAAAGATGAATTCTACAAAGGCAACTTCGTGTCATATAACCCTATGACCTGCATTGCAACACAAATGAGGGCACTGTTCATCGTTGGGCATGATGACCAAATGATTCACAATGAAACCACTTGAGCTGGAATTAAACGGGACAATGAAGATGAAAACAGCACTGTGTCAGTTCTACAGAGATTCGACGTGTTTGCTCCAGACATATCTTGTGATGTTCTCCAGAATATTGCTAATAAGGATTTGGCAACTAGTGATATTCAGGAATCACTTCTGAATGCGCAGGAGCTCAGCCAAGTACAGCTTAACACTTTTGTGAAGGAAAGGCTCATCGTCTCTGATGATGGTCATACACAACTCAAGTTCAGAGATTACCTATACAAGTCAAAGGCACTGATCTTCTCATCCTTCTATGAGTAAAACAGAAACCAAGGGAAAACACTCCACTATATTCAGATAGGAATATACTTCAGCGCCTCATCACTGCCTACCAGGCTGGTAGGAAGGTGGATCTAAACAAGATGTTACAACATGACTTGATGACTGTACCCATTGATCCTGGATACACAAATGCACGGCAGGCTAAGGACTGGCAACAAAGCCATTCTAGCCGATGTGATGACCAAGGGTTTAACCTGTCCACCAGAGTTGACCTTGATAGAACGTCCTGCCTGGTGATAGATGGCCAAATCCTTGTAGTGTCGCTTGGGAAACCTGCAAGAGTCACAAACTTTGGTGAACTGGCAGATGCATTTGTCGAACTTGTCGTTCATGCTGGAAGACCCTTTGACAGGATCGATGTTACTTTTGATCAGCATAGAGAAATTTCAATCAAGGCTGGTACCAGGAAGAAACGCTTGAAACATTCTCGTCTGATCAGAAGAGCAGTGGAAGATAGGTCTGCGCCAGTCTCCAGCAACTGGACTGACTTTCTGCTAACAAGGCAGACCTAGCACGCTTCTTGTCAAACCATCTGATCGCAAATACTCCTGCAGACAAAACACTAGTAGTTGTTGCTGGTGGATTCCAGAGAGACGACAAAGTACAGACCATCCAACCCTGATTTAGGCATTCAAGAGCTACAGGCCAACCATGAGGAGGCAGATACAAGGCTTGTCCAGCATTGCATGCACATCAGTGTTAATATATATATATATATATATATATATATATATATATATATATATATATATATATATATATATATATATATATATATATATATATATGTTACATCATTTTTCATAACTATTTCATATTTTTATATTTATATGCTTTTCATAATAGTTTACACCAAGATATATTGAACATAGCCATATTCTGATATGTTCATTGTGTTTGTATGCATCAAAAACATGGTATTAGACATAAAGACCGTTCAAAAGTTATGAGCGTTTGGTGGTTTGCCAACTGTTCCTCAAAAATGCCTACTAAACTTTATGCAGCAACATATCTGGGAAATTGTACTAGTGTATATCACTGTAGTAGGAAAATGTTAGAATATCTGAGAAAAAACGCAAAAAATCCCATACGGATATATATATATATATATATATATATATATATATATATATATATATATTATGGAAAGGCTGGCAACCAATTTTCTAGGTAGGTGGGGTGCAGAATACAAATTCGTAATTTTTTTTAATGCCATTCAAAATATTATTAAAAATCCCACCTTGCCTAAAATAATGAGTGCTAATCATCTGTCCGCCATGGTAGCATGTACTATAAGGACAGTATTTCCAAAGTTATCCAGAAGAAATCAGTGTTGAAACAACATGACAAAATTCAGTGTGTCTCCATTGTACCCTGCGGAATAGTCGCTTAGTTTTCAAATCCGAAATATTGTATAAAAAATAATAAACAGTGCAATCTTTCTTGAGTTACAAATCTATGAATACATTATTCAAAATAAAATTAAAATTGTTTTTCATTTGTTTTGATGTATTGTTGTGAACGTGGTCATTTGTAAATAGCAAAGCGAGAGAATTATGTTTTCATACATCTTTTAGCGGCAATGTTAAACTTTGGCGACGAACATATTCTGAGATTTTCTTACGATAGTGATAGAATTTCAAAGGCCTGTGCACTGAAATAGCCCTTGCATGTCAGCTGCAGTTTGTTTTCTCTATCAGGTTGCAGTACCCTGTTCTGTACAGTGCCTTCAAAGACCCATATCAATTTTGACGACAACACATTGACCGAAGATGGTCCACATAGATATATCTCTATCTTGATTTCCTACACATTTACATGTATCCTAATTTGAGGTAGCTTCTGAGTTTCAAAATTTGACAGGGGCCAATTTTCTAAACTCTGGTGTACTTCCATATACATAGTGTACTCAAAAACAAAGCGGATGCAATCAGGGTCTATACAATAGTGGTTCAGGAGTTGTAGCAGCAATAATGATACCCATACACAACACAGGGAAACAGAGTCAACTGGGCAAAAAAATCGTGTTCGTGAAACGTATAGAAATTCCAATAAATTATATTAAATAGGATAATATAATAATGATTGCAGCTGTATTATTATACAGCTCTTGTTTGGTGGACATACAAATTCCCGATGGAAAGTTGGACTCGGAAAACGAAATCCTTATCGAAGAGATATTTCGAAGATATCTGGTGCATTAACGTGAGTAGTGTACAGTGAACGTTTTCGACCTTAGATTGCAAGATCAGTATTTGATTGAATGACTACTCCGGTAGTTAGGAGGACCCAATTCTGAAGAAGGGATCGGTATTTCCCCTCTGCCATCAAATTGATCCAGCCCAGTATTGCGTCATGAGAATTGCGTCACTGTGCCTTAAATTACGATCAGTTTACAAGATAAATGTTTCGAAACACATTTAGAATAAGTCTATTCTAAATGTGTTAAACACGATCAACCATTTGTCCATTTAAATTTTGAAGAGTCCCCATATGAGTTAGTATCAATTAACAAATTGATACATTGCATTTAAAACATTCGTTGATTACATCAAGAGGCTCTGTACTTGAAAGAAAATCGTCAGTATCGCATTATACTCTAACTGGACCTGAAAAATGTATGAAGGATGAACGAATAGATTAGGATAGTAAACACAGGGGCGGTTCCATGGAATATTGTTTGCGTGCATGTGTGTGTGTGTGTGTGTGATAAAAAGTAGTCATTTTAAGCATTTCCAGGTCATAATTTTAACCATGTAACTATAAAGAAAATTTACTCGGGGAAACGTTCTGGTTATTTCGTGCTTACTTTAATGGGGGGGGGGAGGGGGGGGGGGCGAGGCAGGGGTCTCGCCGGCTCTGCCACCACCACTCCAAATCACCCCTGAAAAAGACCAAAACAAGAACTGGAACTCGAATTTCGATTCATATATTTGTCTCCATTTTAATAGAAATTTGTGTTTCTATCTCTCTTGAAGATTATGCATGTATATTTAAGAAAATGTTTCCGGGTAAAGAAAAGAAAAGAGAACTGAGACTAGAATAATCACTCATGTTCATTAGTATATGACAGGAGCATATCAACCGATAGTCAGTATTTGCAAGATAGCCTCGTTACAGCCAACAAATTCTGACCCCAAATTGGGATTGTAGTATTATCACACACTGGTCTTAATGCATATGATTGATTACTTTCATACATCAAATATTGTGGTTAAGATCATCATGGTGGACAAACGTTGAGGTGATACAATTGTATTGAACATCCTATGGGTCCAAGGGAAGTTGTTTATGCTGATGTGATACAATTGTAATGGACATCCTGTGTGTCCAAGGGAAGATGTTTATGTTGATGTGATACAATTGTAATGGGCATCCTGTGTGTCCAAGGGAAGATATTTATGTTGATGTGATACAATTGTAATGGATATCATATGGGTCCAACGGAAGTTGTTTATGTTAATGTGATTCTATTATAATAGACATCCTGTGTGTCCAAGGGAAGATATTTATTTTAGATTATTTGGTGTACTCGTGTTGGAAAGATTTGTCACACTGGAAAAAAAGTATAACAAATGTATATTAATGAGATACTAAGGAGTTCTGATCAAAGTTTAGGTAAAATTTGAAGATTTAGAGTATTTATATGATTGAAATTCAGTCCTTTGAGTAAAAAGTGTACTTGAAATTGATTTAAGGTTTCTTATTTGTTGTTTTTTTTGTTCTTGTTTATTTCTCCGATCTTTATATCATATAAGAAAACCTAGATTGCATTTGTTGTGATAACAATGACTGATTTTAAGCGAAACTATGCTGCTTTAT
The DNA here is from genome assembly GCA_029931535.1 of Margaritifera margaritifera. NCBI lineage: Eukaryota > Metazoa > Mollusca > Bivalvia > Unionida > Margaritiferidae > Margaritifera > Margaritifera margaritifera. The sequence continues at coordinate 719,128 of JAQPZY010001119.1, forward strand.
CATGAATTCTGAGTCGTAAATAAAGCGCTTTCCAAAAACCTCTGGAGAAAAAAAACGACTTCAAGAATAAAAAGGAAAGAAATATCTGATCAATATATTAAAAGCTGAGGAGATTATGGAAATTTCCCCTTTCAATTAAACAACTGCATCACATAACGCCGAGAAATTAAATTGCACAGATGTAACTATTTGTTTTTTTTACACTCGATATCTAGTTACCTGTCTTTATAGAGTGTAAAAAAAACAAATAGTTACATCTGTGCAATTTAATTTCTCGGCGTTATGTGATGCTTTTTAAACATATTTCTGCGCAAGGGTGTACTGCATACAAATCAAATAAAAGGTCGATCCTAAACGGTGTTGACCTAAGACGTATTACCCGATGCACGTGTAGTGGTATCCATGTCTGTCTGTTTGTTTGTAGATGTCTTTGTCCCCATCTCATGTAGTCATACGTTCAGGAGGAATGGAAAAAAGCAATTCACACTTGGTAGGCATTTTCAGTGCTTCTCTGACAACGTTCTAAAAGTCCTAGTCGCTCTATTTCAGAAGGTTCCTTAAAATAAATAAATTATCTGTGTGAAGAAATCATGAATTGAATCCTTCATTTTAGTACTGTAAAATCAGATATATTCCTGGAGGATTTAATTTTCTTTTCTTTTTTCCTTGAGTAACGAATATCCACGAAATCGAATCCACCACAAAAAATAGAGTTGTAGATTGCGTTTTTAGGTGAAGAGTGTGACCCCGTAAAATTTTATTTCGACGAAACAGTGTCAGATAACGAAATTATATTCCCGCAAATATTTCTGACTTTACCACATCTTGTATCCAGCTTATTCCTATTTTAGATTCAGAAGGGCGCTTGTGGTAAATTTACAGTATCTCGCATTTTGTCAGACTCATAGATTCACACAGTCCTTGAAAAAAAAAATTTCGTCGAAGAAGGAATGTAACTGTAATAATTTTCTAAAACGTGACATTTTCTGTAAGTGTCATCTGCAGATATTCAATTTTTTTTCATTTTTTTATATATTTTTTCTTCACCCAGACCAGGCAGATCAAAGGTTCCCGAAGTTATATTAAGTCTAGATTAATGTGATTGGTCAATTTTAGACACACTTATATTTCAACTATTCAGATTGATAGATTTAAAGTTTAAATCCAGACTAAAGTTCAGTTGGCGAAATCCAAGGCGGAGGCTAAGACGTTTAGAACAAAGACCCGTTGGAAAGGAATGTGCATCACTTTTTATAAAAAAATATCCACTTAGCAACAATACATATTTAAAGTAGGAAGATGCGATGCAGACGGTTGTTTTGTTTTAATTCCATGTACCAGAAACATTGAAGTTTTTAGTATATTGAAAATATGCAAGCCACATCCATTTTAATTTGATTCGTAACCCCTTGGACTTTATCAACAATATACAGATTAGTCGCTGAGACTTTCTCGTTCAAGAAGACAAATACATTATGGCCACTCTTCTGTCTTTGTCAATGATTGAGTGCCGTTGTCATGTGATTCATTAAAACAAATATTCAAGCCTTCATTTAAATATCTTGTTCTTATACCAGTATCCTGTCAAGCTAAGTAATTGATAGCTTGGTGGGTTCATAGAGGTCGCAGGTCGTAGATTTATAGTCATGTGATCCCCCTGGCCTCGGCGATGTCGCCTGGCTCAATTTTCATTACGCATAACACATTTGATATACGAAGCATCATCTCAAAATTGATTTTAATACACGAAAACATTTAATTGGGCGAATGACATAGGTGTGTTTGTTAAGACAATGTATTGATACATCACGAGTGGGCGTTGTGTACCGGAAACAGTTGAAATATATGAATGTAACTCAGCACAGAAATTAATGGATAAAAATTGAGCTTGATACATATTTTTCTATTTTTTTCATATAATGTATATATTATGAATGATTCATGTTTGTTTTTCTTGCAGCAATCTTTCATGATGCTTAAAAGTCACAGATTACGCCCCTCAACTCCGTTGAATTGTGGGATCATCATACATGTGCTGAAATAATCAAGAAAATAATAGCGCGGAGTAATACGTATGTTCACATGTTAAGGATGCAAACTATCCTTATTGACGTACAATCCTATTTAACCAATGAAATGATATGATTAGTTACACATCCGGGTCCTACATTCACACTAGAGGGTTGCTGAACTTTACATCTCTTATTGCGATATAAGAAGTCACTACAATAATTGAGCCAATGAGCTGTTATTGCCCTGTATTGTAAGCCCTAAGAAAATCATTAATATTTTTGTTCTCTAATATTTCCTGGTGATTTGTCAGCCAGTGAAGAATATTACTGCATTCAACAGAAAGCAGCATTAAAGACTAAACAGAAAATAAAATGTTTATGGACTTTATCCTGTTGGCTTTTACGTAGGATGACAAAACAGACAGGTGTGACTCAGCCGGTTCCGGAAAGGTCACTTGCACTGTAGATACCAGTCATTTTATTTAAATGTAACTATTTCTTGAAAGAAACAACATAACCTACGTTGTTTTGTTTTGTTTGAATATCATTGTGTCCATGTTAGTACATAATATAAATAAGATAGTCTTAGTGCATCTGAACTTATAACTAATGCACTGGATTTCATAAGACAATGAATACAAATGAAAGAAATATATAAAAAACCTAATTAGTATAGCGATACATTGAATAAAAGAGCCAGTACTTATATTACATTGATACAGTAGCCTCATTGGAGACAAGAAAGCGGTGAACAAGATTTTCAAAAAAAATGGAAAAAATGTTACAGATATATATATATATATATATATATATATATATATATATATATATATATATATATATATATATATATATATGTGTGTGTGTGTGTGTGTGTGTGTGTGTGTGTGTGTGTGTGTTGTAATGGTTTGGAAAGGAATGATAAGGCAGCATTTCATCGAGTCGTTCATGTTAGATGTATTTAGATTTGATAAAAGGTATTAAATGTATTTTAAACAGATATAGAGATTGTTACTATCGGCACATAACGGTCTTTTCCGTAATCATATGCGTACATATAATTAGTGGCGGCGCGAGGGTTTGAGGCGCCAGGGGGCAATGTTCTTTAGTGGCGCCCCTACTTTGTTATGCAGAACAGTTTCTATGTCAGTTACCCTCTCCAACTCTCCTAATTATGTTTTGTGAAGAATTTCCCGCGCTACAAAAGGTAAAGGTGAAATACGATGAAAATTTCAGCTGCAAAAAAAGCTCTCATCTGCACCCCCCCCCCCCCTTTCGCCTTGCGCCCGGAGGCAATTCCCACCCACACCTCTCTCGCGCCGCTACTGCATATAATATGTTCTTGTGTTTGTTGAATGTTTTTGAAAATATACAAAAATCTTCCGGGCACATTGTCTGTGCAGGCAAGTTGACAGTATTCCCCCACCCCAGCAATACACGGCGTTACCTATATATTCGAGATAAAAGAATCTCAATGGAGATTTTTCCAATTTTCCAAACCATTAATTTCGTTAGTTTATGACAGAATTTCCGCTGTATTAACAGTAATGAAACTTTCAAATGTTGGCAGGTTTGTACTAAATTTATTAGTGTTGCCTCGAGTTTAGTAAACAAGTTAAAATCTAGTCAGTATGTCTCAATGAAAATTTACCATCTGCTATGATCTCAGTCCTTGGTGTGTCGAGTCTTTTCTTCATGAAACTTTAGTCAAGCGATTTCAAGTGTTGGGCAAGTGCGTGTACCAATGCTCAATTTCTTCACACACGAGCCATTTCATGTATGAAATGTACGATGTATAATCTCCTAATTCATTCATTCAGCACATTCAGTGGGAGAATGATTTAGGGAAATCAGACAAGAAAATGTATTTCTAAATCGGAAATAATTAACAGGGATAAAGATAAGTACAAAAATTAATCTTGTTTTAATGCTTTCGAATAATGATAGATCTTAAAATTATTATACAAAGGCACATTTGTTTCCCATCGTCGCCTCTGTATTTTTATTTCCTATATTTTGAAAGCCAATATCATCTATTGCAGAATATTTTAGCGAAGTCATGAATATGTCCACTAATAACGGAGGCAAATAACCATTAGTATCCAGACATCATATTTTCTTAACTGAAACACCGACTATGTAAATTTCCCTTCTGTCTATGATACATACACGTCCGCCTAAGACGGTCTTATACTTAATACATGTTTTGATTAAAAACGTCACATCCCTAACTGTGGTATTAGAAACATGATTGTATGCAAAAGGCTTTGAGCGCGGACCGTATTTTTGTAACAATAGCAATAGTCAGAACACAACGGTGACAGGGCAGTAGATGTATAAAACGTTCAGGCATTGATAAATTCCTAGACATACTATGCACAAGTGCATTTTGCAAATTAATAAGCCAATTTGTTATCGAAATATAGAGTTTGATAACAAGTTATAAAAATGTTATGTCCAGAAGGTATACAAATGTCATATTTATAAAACCTATATAATGTTGCCTATGAAAGATGTTGTATCTACTTCTTATCAACAAAACAAACAAATCCCTATACAAACCAATATTAAACTGACTACATTACGTTTTTAAAATACAGTTGAGACACTCATAGAAATGATGAAGTTGTTATAACTTTGTCAATTAAAGTGGGATTATTGCATAATGTTTTGTTCATTGTGTATACACAATTTAAAACATTACATTAAGTATGTGCAAAGTTCATTGTGTGTACACAATTTAAAATATGACATTAATTATGTACAAAGTTCATTGTGTGTACACATTTTAAAACATTACATTAATTATGTACAAAGTTCGTAGTAGACAACAAACGGTGTAAAGATAATGTACAGTTACTGCCTTTTCTTACTCATGTTTTTCCATTCACGTAAAGTTAATTATTGATGAGAACTACAAAAGATGTACTTATGTTGTATTTCCTCGTTGAGGAAATTGGTAAGTAGATGAGCAAGCCATTACTTTTTTTTTTCTTCAGACAAACAGATACAGGTGAGTTGTGGTAATACTTAAATATTAACATATACTAATCCTCTTTGGTAAGAACAATACACGCAAACATGAAAATGCGCGCTCTAAACCAGATTGTGGGGATACAATGTTTGCACACGAACCAGATGTAGCCATGAAAATATTGCATGTCTTTAGATCGGACGAATCGAATGAAACATAATGTTCTTTTGTAGGTGTGGTTGATTTATTAGTTTCATGAACTTGATTCTCACCAAACATGACCATTTCTCACGTGCCTGAAATATTTCTTCCAACTGACGCATACATTGGTCGATATTATCAATTGCTATATGACCAATGACTGGGTCAGTGAAGAATCGACTTTAATGGTCTGAACGCAATGTTATCTTATACTCAACAAAATATAATTAGGTTGTAAAGTTGATTTTGGCTCGAGAAGGCTGTTCGATAGGATATGAAAACATGACTAACACAACAGAACCACGGCCAATAGCAATCGGTATTTATACAAAGGACAGAGTTAAAATATATAATGGACACGATGATTCTTGAGCTAACAATCCCTTAACACTGATTTTGTTTCTATACACATTGTCTTTAAACAATTTATGTGCATATAAGCAGACCAATTATAAATAAGGTAGTAAAAAGGGGTTTTACAAATGAAAATTAAATATCTTTCGCAAAAATTTATTCTCCTTTTCTTAGAAAACAATTCAGGGTGAGTTTTTTTTAAATTTTTATATTAATGACCTGTCTCTTGCACTGCATCAAGTTTATGTAAACAGATTTATAAACTGACATATTAGTGACCTTGAGACGGCAGCGGTGCCAGTCTCCGTCATAAATGGCTAAATCTGCAATCAATATCACCAGAATAGCAAGCTATATGCAAAAAATTTCGAAACAGCAAAACAGTGTAGCCTTGTCTGACAAATCATTAAAAAAAAAAACGATCTCGCCGATAAGCAGTTATAGCCGCACCAACAATATTGATTGAGCCAAACCTATAATGTTACATGGCACATTTTAACAAGAATGTCTTTTGTAACAAATCGCTATTGTCTGAATACAAGACCTTTAATAAAAGTGTTGATTATGAGTATGTATATTGGAATGTTCACTACTTATGACCCATAAATCAAAAATTGTATCGCGGGCCTTTACTTTCCCAGCTATAAACGATCTCCTTGCTACCGAGGACAAGGCTAAGTCACCAGTAAGAGGATATAGTCCTTGAATGAAAACTAATGTAGAAATTATATTTTCAGAGTTGATAGGTTTTAAGTTATGGACGCGAGTGACTGAGCATACATTTTCCTATAGACCTATGCATATGCCATTGAATATTTTAATCTGGAGTAAATATATTATTGAAGAACGTTAGAAAAGCTATTTGTATGATTTGTCCAAGATCAGGCTTGTAAGAATTTAGCTCGTACAATAGGCCTTTACTCGATGTATGCATCTTAAGAAAATGTATCCTGGTTGTCCGCGACGCTTGGCTGCCTTCAAAAATAATACATTCATCACTTGCTTCGTCAACACTTTAAACAGAAATTACATAGCGAGTTTCAAGACGTGTGGTTTTTTTTCACTTGCATACCTTTGAAAGCCTGAAGATACATATTTGACAGCTAATCAATACTAATTAATAATATACACATTTATTTGAAATAATTAGTATTTAAAACCTAGAGAAGTAATCAAGGAGCCTGGGTTTTCTTGCCATTTTAATTGTAACACAAAAAAGATCAAGCAAGGCTTTACAACCAATTCTGGAAAGATTGCACACTGTGTGATGTATGAGAAAATACAAATTTGAAAGTACACGTGAATGTCTAAACTTGGATATCAAGACGTATGTATTCAGGTTGAAAAAAACAAAACAAAACAAACAAACAAACAAAAAATCGGTTGTCCCTGTCCACTATCAAGGATAATCAAAGTCACGTGCTAGGATTTAAAGGCATAAGAATCAAGAGGGACATGTTTAAAGAGTATCTACTTTTATTATAAAAACAAACCTTTACGGATTGAAATATATGTCTATATTTGCCACTGCCTCTTTAGTTAAAATATTTGGAGTTAATATTTGCAAAAACCGACTTGTATCAAATGTTTTATTTCAGATTTATATCCAGCATTTTTTCCTTAACTGGGGTAATTTTTGTGCAAAATGTTAGAAGCAATTTTCAGAACAATGGATAGAACAGTAAAAGTTGAAGAAAAAAGTTTTGAAGTGGATGAAAATTTTTTAAAAACTGTTTTTGGCATCTTTAGTCATGTTAACAAAAGATCTTCCTTCCTACATTGTGCAAAAACAAATTTATCACATGAAATTTTCAGAATTTGCATTAAGATGGTGAAATATAACGCATTACGATAAACTCATCGATAAATAAGTAAAGAAACATATAGAAACATATAGCTATTATTAGCTTGATAGCCAACATGCAAGGTAGCTTGCTAGATATGTAAAAGAGACAAAGTATACATGGCCAAAAGGACAAAAGTAAACAAGACAAGTTGAAAGCGAGCTATATGGCTATATATAACTATATAAGGTAATTATTTCCATAGTGGTCTCTAATGATCCACAATGCAGTAGATTCTGAGTTAAAAAATCTCTTTATTGATTCCAAGTAATCAAATACTGGCTATAATTAGAATATATATTGTCTTATGTGATACATTTAAATCAAATGAAGCCACCAGTGCAGGTCTTTGGACTTGCCCCAAAGTCATAGTTTACTAGTATAATATGGAGAACAAAGACTATTAATTACAGAGTAAGTGTCTGTTTGCTGAATAATGTGAAATAGCGAGAAGAACGAACACCATTTAACACTCTAATATATCTTAAGACAGAGTCAGGGCGAGTATTGGAGCCAATAACAGGTGTCTGGATTTGCAAAAACAATATCTGAATCTTATATATGAGTGAAATTGTTTCCACTGAAATAGAGCAAATACAGAAAGATGATATTGTCAGAAGTTACGCGTACTGAATTGGGTGTTTTTTATGTATAACGAACGGCAAAGTATTTGAGAATAAAATTGTCATATATTAGTAAAGTTTGCCGTTTAAAAAGGATCACATACTTTGTCATGTACCGAAAACCTATTGAAAGTTTTATAATAAACAGTTGAACTAAGGACTTGTTTAGTCCTTAACCTAAAACATTTTTCTTTATTTATTTTTCGCTGAGAAAGTCAGACTGGCATAGCAAAATGGAATTACTATTTCACTACGACTTATACGTCTTAAATTAATCCGTCCGTCTGAGCGGATTGTACGGATCATTTACAATTATATCTATTGAAATGAAGAAAACAAAAAAGAATGCATTGTGTAATACCCTAGTTCGGACTGTTAGAGTACTTTACACAATTCAAAATAGGCGTTGAACGTATTTAAAAATGTTTTTGTTTACCTTTTTTCCATTTTGAAGAAGACATATAGAACTATTGCTCAGTTTGCTTATAATAAACATTTGTGTATTAGAAATAATAGTGACGAAGGAATATTGATGAATTTATATTTTTTTAAAAATCAATTTTAATATTGACTGTGGTGAAGCTTTGCCTATCCATCAAATATCCAAGTTATGTTCAATATAATGAAATAGTGCAGAGATGATTTCCAATATATTGAACATAAAAGTTCCTTTGTATCATATATGCTTGAGTTTTAATATGAAATCAAAGTCCGTTTCGGCATTGACCATTGATCTCAGATCAATTTTTATTCCAGCATACTATACGTTTGAGTTCAAAGTTGCAAAAGCACACCTAGGACGTAGAAGAGATAAAGAATGTCTAGACAAACAGTTTGTATATTTTAAAATATATGCAAATGCATTATTTCCTTCTGCTATTGCTGCTTTATAACTTCTGTCAGATAGTAGCTTTAACAAGACGGTGCCTCCCATATTAACGATGAATTGTTGTCACTTTGAACAGCCAATTTCACATAAATATTGGAAAAACCCCATGGTGTGTCATTTGTTTATTTTTACTTTCTATCATTAGATAGAAAGAAAAAGAATAACAAAGAAATAAAACTGGCGGTAGTCAAAAGTCGGATGTGATACCTGACCAAAACAGCAAAGGACAAAGGATGGATTTAACTTATAACAAAAACTGCGATCAATATCACGATAGAGTGATTGAGTTGGCGTGCAGGACTTCTACGCATGAGTACCGAGTTCGATTCCCAGACCAGGCTGGGTCGGCTTCAGTGTTGTATCCTTAGACAAAATACTTTACTCTCATTGCTCAACAAAAAGTAACTAAAGCCTCCAAGTAAAATGCCTTTAAAAGCGGATTTCGCCCAACCAAGCGAGAAATGTTGTTATGCGTCCCTGATGCACACCAGTGAGATGACACAGTATCCCTGTTACTCAATGGATCTGAGTTTAAAATGTATAGCATGTTTACTTGTGAGAATCAATGGTCTGCTAATACACACTTTGAAATAAAAACGTATAATAAGAAATTACTTTTTTCTACAAAAGGCCCAAGAGCGCTTGGTCTGACTATCCGGTCAAAATTGCTGAAAGCATCCCGTACAGAAAACAGTAAGTTGAATTCCCATCTAAAGTCATAATCCCAGTTCCATCATTTTATAACTATTGTATTATTATTATCTAATTAGGATCGAATAAAATGAACGAGGGTAGACCACGATTAACTTATGAGGCATGAAGTTGCGAAATCAAAATTAGGGGATACCGTCTTTAATGGCATATAAGTATAAAACTGCATAGACCTAATTCGGATTTCGAATAATGCGATCTAGATCAATACATTTTTCTAGGACTAATAAGTAGAACAAATAACATAGATCCTAATCTGCTGGCACATTATGCGACAGCAGATCTGGCTCTATGCAGTTTGTAATTGGAATAGACTTAAACACGAGTATACACGGTAAAATTAGTCGAGTTACATTTTTGATTGATGGCAATTCCTGCATTTATCGTTAACTCGGTTTGTCAATCTGTCTTAAGCAAATATCGCTCAAAGCTTGGATAAAATTATTTTTAACGGCGAACATTTACAAACCATCTATGAGAAAAATTGAATATTTCACTGATCCTGCTACAATATTTTGAAGAGTAAATTTCTTATAAATCACACCATAATACATCTCACATTGAGAAAACATGTTCCTGTAACTCAGATAGTTGCACACTATTTGAGGTAATGATTATCTGTCTAAGCTATAGCTCTATAAAGACGATTTTTCGAGGGTTAAGAGTGTCGATGGAGCACGACAGGGCAGGAAATGGACATTGGTGCTTTATTTCTTGTCAGGGAATGAACGTTGCAACCTGATATTATTTTTATTTTCATATCCATGTTTTTCTTGCTTTTTTTTATTACTACGTTGATTATGACCTATGTATGCCTTATTTTTCAATTATGAAGTTAGTAGTGCGTTTTTCATTTAAAAAAAAAATGTTCTAGTTTCATTATTTTCAACAAGAAATACAACCCTTTAACCTATACTGGTATCCCTTTTGCTAATATTATCTTAAATAAAGAGTCTGAGACATGAGACATATCTCTGACCAATATTAAAAAGACAAATACGTAAGAAAACTAAAATATTTATTAACCTTTTTATTGTTTTATCATATTTTTAGGAAATGTTAGCGTTTGATATAATATTCTTTAATTTATTTTGGTCTGTAGGTAAACGCTATGTCAAAATATTGACAGTGTAACAAATACAGTCAACGTTTACTCTGTTGCTACTGTCTCAAATCATTGTGTTACCATTTTAAATCAATAGGATTTTTCTAAAATCCATATTCAATTTGTGTATGTAATATGCATTTTGGTATTTGTACCTCATATACACGTATTGCTAGTATGTCTTGTCGGGTAATCTCATCAGATAAAGCCACTGTTTGACATGGATCAATGGGGCTGGATCGATATTAGTTACATGAGTGCACAAAATATATGTTCAGAGAACTAGAAACATTGTTTTATTTGCCAATATATTTTGACGCTAAAATATATTTTTTTTTAAATCTAGCGAAAGGGTAAGACTATGACACATAAAAAGCCCGGTTCTAAGCTTTGACTATTGCAGGAAAAAATGTGAAAGAGAAGGACAAAAACTCTCGACAGGAGAAACATTTCTTTCAAAATACAGCGATAAAAAAGGAGAGTAACATTGGCTATATTAATTACATGCTTGTGACAGAAAAATCACCATGAACATTCGCAAATCATGAAGTTATAAACAATCGTCATCTCCTTTCCAACACGTTCATCAAAAGTATCGTTTAGATTAGCACAGTATGACATCTATTGTTATAACGACATAAAGCCGTCTAAAATTGACAGAATTTAGCGTGGATTTTACTTTTTAAAATGTCGATGCTCAACTTATCAAAAGGCGCGTTTTATTCACAGATGTGTTATACATTCGCAACTTCGAGGTCGATCCTACTGATCATATCTAGAATGTATACTAATAGCTGCCATTAGCTACGTTCGGACCATCTCTGTTATTTACGAAGCCTTCATTGTGCATTGAACTATTTTTTGATTCGCTACTTCTCGGTCAATCCTACGGTCAATCCAATCGTTGAAATAGCCGAGGTCGTCCGAACAGATTGCGATTTCTTTTTGTGAAGACATTTCCGGCGAACAAAATGTATCAATATTCTGTAAATTATTGCACTGATAGACATAGAGGCATAATCTTGTGTCGCAAAAATAGCAGAGACAATCCAATTAATGTGTGATAGTGAAGTAGTTTTGAGAGTTTTTCTTTCCTGCTCTTCTTAGGACGGTCTAAGGATATGTAGATTAATGGTATAAAGGTCTTGTATTTGAATATTTTAGGATACTAATCGTGGTTTTGCTATATTAAACTGAGTTCTACCAGAAATGTATCATTAGAGCTAGTAAAACGGATACCGTCTCTACTCGCGTATAAGTTGGATCCAACTGCAAACTGCATATATCCAGATCTGCCGTCGCATAATGCTTCGGCAGATCTGGATCATTGCAGTTTGTTAGGAGCAATCAGTAGAACAAAAAACAACATAGACCCTGATCTGTAGGCGCATTATGAAACGGCAGATCCGGGTCAATGCTGCTTGAAGTTGGACCCTACGTATACATGAGAATACACGGTATTTGAGATAACAAAAACTACCTTTTGTGTCCTCAAATCCTCAAACTCACGACTGTTATCCCGGTTTCAACACATCTGGGGAAAATTGTGTCAGAAAAAAAAATAAAAATGTAATTTTCCTTGGCACTACGTCACACGGAGAGTCATGACGTCACATTGAGGTAAACGTTTCCGGCAGTCATATATTTTGTGCAGCAAATTTTGAGATTTGAACAATCTGAAATGGCATTTCATTTGCAGATATGTTAGAATTTTAGATAACTACAAGATCGTTGCTAATAAATAACGGAGCAGTTTAAGTTTATATGTTCGTGTAAAGCATAAATGTCTTCTCTGAATATGGAACCTGGGAATAATGTTTGAAACATTCATAAAAGACATTTCATTCTTCCATCGCGAAAGGAATATTAAATGAGCCTGACAGTATATCATATGTTTGATGCATATTAATATTTTCGAAAGCTTCATTAACGCGGATATTATGCGTATATATATGCACAGTCTGCAAGGCTATGCTTTACCCACCTATCTTGTTTATAGCAAAGATATAATATTATTGACTTGTTTTGTAAACTTGCTCGTCTCAAGGGCGTCTCAGCCTATGACTCACCCAAGATATCTTTGGAGCATTCTGTTTATTTTGATTAGTTTTGAAATACTAAAAAAGGATTCATCAGCCCTGTAAATAAATATTTGCTCTCTGTTCCGAAAAAGATTGTTGTCACCTCTTCTACAGTAATTTTTGATATCTGTTGTCATTGTAATTTCAGTTTAAGATCATCGACTATAAGGTCAGTCCTCTGCGCAAGTGTGATCAGTCTTATGGAAATTAGGATGGCTATTTACTTATATACTTCCATATGGTAATTTCTTTCCTTCTATTGATGCATGTCATATAAACACCATAAAAATAACCCCTTAGCTGTATATTGCAAAATACGAAGCTGCTGTTTGGACATGAGTATATCTCCGCGTTGAAAGATGTTGGTCGGATGAACATTAGAACAAGATTGTCAAAATGTTAACTGTTCAAAAGTAAACTGAATGATATATGTGGGGTGAATTCGACTTTTAAGTTCCTTATGCGAAGAGACATGGACGCTTGAATCAATAAAAAAAGATCGATTTTCTATTTAACGCAAAGTACATAAATAAACAGTTTATATTTTTTATAATTTCCTCAGCGTCTGAAAGAAGCATGATGATAAATCAGTAAATGTGTACATCTATTGATATCATATTTGTTTCAAGTGTACATAATACTATTTGCCATGTTATAAACGTGTTATCTATTTGTTAATTGGTCAAGGTTTGATCACGCGTTTACACTTTATATCATATGGTATCGATATGACATCACATTAGACAACGGCGGGATATTCCTTACGTTATCCAATTCAAATTGATCAAGTTTTTTGTAAATTCTTTTTTTTCCGTTAAAGCTGTGTCAAAGTTAACAATATGAAGTACTTATGCTACACTAAAAGCTAACAAGAGCCATTTCGCAGATATTTATGCTCAAACACCAAGGACATATAAAATAAAGACATTCGGATTATAAAAATAGTCATCAGAACTGGATTGATAAAATAAATTGAACTAACGTTGCATGTATTTTTGAAATTCACATTTAACATGTTTAATACAGCTGTTATGACACTTTACTGACTATATTGACCTTGACCTTCTTAATTTCTTTTTTTGTGCTCGATTAAGTCTCGTAATGCTCTCAGAAAAGTTCCATATGTAGCTAATATCTTCAAACGTTTCTTTATATTAGACTCATCAATAATAATTTCCAGAAAGAAGATAAATAAATGAAGAAAGACAATAAAAAGATAAAAAAGAATGTAATAATAATTTCCAGAAAGAAGATGAATAAATGAAGAAAGAAAATAAAAGAAAAGAAAAATAATGTAATACTATTTTCTAGAAAGAAGATGAATAAATGAAGAAAGAAAATAAAAGGAAAGAAAAAGAATGTAATAATAATTTCCATCATTTAATGTGATGAAATTGTATGCGCTAGAGTGAGATTAATTTTCCTTTTCTTCCCTTATTATGGAGAATGTTTGCAGATTACTGGTTAGTTTTAACATTATAATCAATATTGGAACTATTTTCAAGAATGGAAAGGTTTACTCAAAGTCTCCATGAGTCAAAGAAGCCTCACTAAAAGTATAGGATGTGATCATCATGTCTGACACAATGATAAAAGAATCATTATCTTTTTCCCAACACAGAGAAGTATTTTGGAATCAACTTGACATTGGCAAATTAATCGTGTGTACATTTATATACTGTGTACCGGCGTTATGTATAGTTTTCGCAGCCTCCTTAAAGAAAAAATTATCTTCCTGACAGGCAATACATTATGATTTATCGCTTATGTTTATTCGACAACGAAACGTTTCTTCTATGGAGCTGCTTGTGCAACAATTGTGTTTCAAGTGGCGCAACAGTGTATGACTCATCACTTCTGTCTTTGGATCATTATTGGTCTCTATTTTGATGATGAATAGCGGTAAACGAGGACCCTAATTCATCAGTATATAGACATACAGTTCAAACTCACATAGAGGCGAGTTCCCTTAAGCAATCACTTTTCATACCCAGCTGTTTGCTGGTTTTCTCTCCTTCCATTTTCTTTAATATATCCCTTCAACAGCTATCTCTCTTAAAAGCCAAAATTGTTGCTTCCCATAGTTGCCTGATTAAGAGCGGTTACAATGTATACTATGCTCTCCTTTTCTGAAAGGTGTATATAAACCACTTGTTCCAAACCTGTCACAGAAGATCATTTGGATCCACAGTCAGGACAATTTGAAATCGTCGAACACTTGGCTGCTTGTGTCCATGTATGATAAACCTTTAATGAATTTAGTTATGTGTCCATACTTTTAGAAGGACGAATATCAGCTTCCTTTGCTGCTTACTAGCGAAGAAAAACAAGTGGCAAATCGACCACATCCAACACATGCTGAAGATAAACAAACAAAGAATGAAGACATTTTTTTTCTTACTAATATAAGTAGTTGTAGTCACTGCTATGTAATTTTAGGAACATGACTATAGCAAAAATTAACGTCATGTTCATAACGAAGCTTGATACTGCATAGACATGATGCTTAGCGTAGAGGAACCTTTGAGTAAATTCAGTGCTGTCTTAAAAATTATCAAGCAGGTCCAGCTGTATACTTAATTCATTGTTATAAGTTTGCAATTGTATTGTTTGATCTATTTTAAGTGGCGATATATATGCCAGTTTATCTGGATTTTGATACATAGTATATGTTAAGTTAACTGACATTTTCTTTGATACATAGACGATTGTACGCTACTGTCACTTATACAATATATCTGTTGCTATGGCTAAAGGCGATTTTTGTGTGCTGGTGAAATCGATAAATGAGGTGAATGTTGTAACAATGAACATTAAAAATCTATTAAATGAATGATAGAGTAACAATTGGATATTCTTCTTCTTTTGCAGCTCCTATTCAAGACCAAAGTTAACTAGATGGAGATGCATACAGCACGATTTAAAAAAAACTTGATTTACTTGTTTTAAATTTCTTAAAATTAAGAGACTGTCACTGGAGTGTGAATCAATTGACAGTATAGGCAAGAAATACGTCTTAAAGACGTCAATTGATACAGACATTACCTATACTTTCCTTGTCACTCAGTGCGTATCTTTTGTTCATTTCTTTGTTACGATGGAGAACATATACATGGACAGTAACATTGCGTCTGGCACAAGTGGTTGAATTTAATCTAAATTAAAAAAATCATATGCATATGTATCGGTGTCAGGTTGGTTACAAATAGTTAAAAAAAAGGAAATTATATTTTTTAAACATCTGATGCAAAACTTGTGTTCATATCTTTCTGCAAGGATATAGGAGAAAAAGACACTAACACAATGATGGAACCTATAACCAGAAAGTATACATGGATCTTCGAAAGTCGAGCAGTCAAATATTGTATTAGTGACTTAAGCCTGTTTTTTTTTTTTATTGGGCCTCACCAAATATTCACATATTTTTATATAAAAAACTAATTACATTATTGCTGTTCATTTAGTGCACTTTACGATTTTTGATTAAAAAGAGAAGTTAAACTTACTTCAAGAATATTAAGTTGGATTTTTAAAATGTGATATGAAATAATTCTAAAAGACTTAGATTCAACATTTCATCTTTCAGAATTCAGAAGGACTACTACCTATTAAATTTGTGGAGCTTAAAAAACAACAACTTTATTTAAGTGTTACAGTACCTTTCAAAAATTGAGGCGCAAAGCAATGCCTCAGAAAAAAAATATTGTTTACTTTTCCACCAGCGTGTTCTCGCATAATTACTTTAAGTTAAAACATAATTTAGACTTGCATTTGTATAAAGTTGTCTAATATGTTAACTGTACAAGCACTCAATTTAAACGAATCTGATACATTTAAATCGACTTTATGTTCTTGAAATGAGATCGAATTAGATACTTATTCCCCAACCAAAAGTTAGCTTAACGTCAGTAATGTTATACAGTCAATAACTGGACCGATATTTCTTATTTAGGCATAAAAGGTGTAACACAAACTATCAAACATGTTTATGCATCCCTGTGTCAATGAGGAAAAGAAAGATAAAAAAGACCCCCAAAAAACTAAGAAATGAATGCTCAAGCCACATTCTGAGTGTCGGTAATTCTTAACATGTGTAGAGTTGTCTTAATAAAATACACACTCAAACTACCACATATAGATTAATTACTTTTAAAAACTTGCCCTATATTTTTCAGCAATTGTCATGCTTTTCTTTGTAGTTTGCAGAAGATGTTTCAATATAAGAAGTTATCATATACTGCATTATTATTGTAGTTGCACTGTTGCCTGCGATTTATTTAGCAATTGTAATTTTCTAGAAAGTAGATATATTATTGTTTAGTAAACGAAGTGCTAGGTAATATATTCAGGTTCAGAGATTTCTTCAAAAGTGAAGACATTTCCATAATATGTTGTCTTAAAGGATATGACTTTGAAATACACATGATAATTTCAAAGTTGTTTTATGTATTTCTTGAATGTTTCAATAATGCATTTGTTTCGTGGAGTTATGTAGTGTCTAGACTCGGACAAGCATTCCTATCGATGGAACAGTGGTTATTATTTACCAATAATATCTGATTTGAAGGAAAATGTTACATTTAATCTACTTTTTAGTTAATGCTTGAGTCTCAAGGACGTGTCAGTGTATGAATCATGACTGCTCTCTATAGGTCAGTATTTATATCTGTTTTGATATTGACCAGTGATACACAAGAAACAAAATTCATCAGTGTTTTAATATATTATATGTTCTTCTTCCCGCAATGTTGTTTGTAATCTTCCCCTTCACCATGCCAGAAGGGATACATTGTGACTTGTATCTGTCCAAAATTCTAGATCTGAAAAACATACAATTAAAAAAATAGTAAACTCGCCAATAACAAATTACTCGCAAGTGAATGTTTCTTGTTTAAGTTTTTCGATTGACAAGAGATAATGTGCTTCAAACGATTTCCAATTTAGTTATTTTGCTCTAAGCTTTAAATGAAAAAACCATGATAACTATATGAAACTGTGGCAATATGCTGGAAGATCTCCTCGGCTCCAGACGATCAATCACAATCACAGAGTCTATTATTTGGCCACCAGAAAACAGAAATCCCGATTTTGCTTCTGCAAACAAGCTGATGACTCATCGCACCTGGGGTCAATACATGATATTGCATTACCTTGCAAGACTCTTTCTAGAAATAAATTTGAACTTTTTTTTTATTAATATTTAAAAAAAATATTACAGACGATACGGAGTTTTTGTCATTGCAACAATACTAAAGTCAAACTATGATCTATGGTCGTCTGCAACGTCTGGTACTTGGAATGAGTCATGAAGTGTTTTCAGATTTTATGAAGGTCATTCTCATTACTTTGAGCGATTTAAAGCTGCCTTACAAAGCTATGTAAAGAAGGGAATCTCTCTCTGTAACCTTTCTATGTATTTATGTATGTATGTATGTATGTATGTATGTATGTATGTATGTATGTATGTATGTATGTATGTATGTATGTATGGATGGATGGATGGATGGATGGATGGATGGATGGATGGATGTGTGTGGATGGATGGATGGATAGTAGTATAGCTACTGTTTTTCTTGGTTCATATGACACTCTGACAAAACACCCTACTACCAACCACCTCGAGTCAAAACTATTTTTTCAGAAACCAACACCATACCACCCAAAACAATTTTTATATTGCATGCGTCCTGGCTCAGCCACAAAACACCCTATTTTCTTTGTTAAAAAGTCAACGCCTGCCATCCACTCCACAAGACAAAAATGAATTATAAAACAACAATGAACCCAAAGGACACTACCTAGACTTTTTTTTTTCAAAACCAACAACTACACAAACAAGAGACCTGTATTTACCATAGCTCAGAACACCACAATAAAATTTTAAAAATAATCCCTGCAAATACTTGCTCTGAGGTTGTAATCCTTACTACACAAATCACTAAGCCCTTTCGCCATTCCCGCGTCACAAGCAGAGCTAATGAGGTAGATTCCCGTCATTAGCTTTCTTAATTTAGATACTCATAAGGTTCAAATCCATTTATTAAAGCATTTTAGATGTATTTAATTATGAATGTCTACCATCCACTATGTTAAATTTTCAAATTTATAACATTTGCAACATAAAGTAAAATTTTAAACTTTAGATAAATAAATAATAGACTTAAGATTTAACAACCTAACAAGCAGTACATCTCATCCTTGTACAGCAACTCTGCACATTACATTGGCTAACAAAAGATATTCAAGTTAACATTGCAAACGATGAAAATATATTACACAGAAAATATATATTTTACATTCAGACCATTAAACAGATTGTATGCATAAGTTTTAAAATTTGATAATGAGTATACAATGAACACATATGAGCACAATGTGATATGACACTATGGCAAAGTCAATCAATATGGGAAGTATAAATGGCAACATCTGCTTGTGAAATATCTTATTGGCATCTATCAGATTAAAGTCTACCTGAGCTAGTAAAATTAACATATAGGTCTCACGTCTACCTGAGCTAGTAAAATTAACATATAGGTCTCACGTCTACCTGAGCTAGTATAATTAACATATAGGTCTCACGTCTACCTGAGCTAGTAAAATTAACATATAGGTCTCACGTCTACCTGAGCTAGTAAAATTAACATATAGGTCTTACGTCTACCTGAGCTAATAAAATTAACCTATAGGTCAGATACGAAAACTATTGTCAGAATGTAAAATATCACTACCTGTTGAAAAAGCTGTTATTTCAACCAATAATGATATAGATTTGAAACAATTTAAAATAATCTCTTACATTTGTAATATTTCTCCTAATAAAGACTGGAGATATATAAATGGGAAAAAGGAATGCTTGATTGATTATGGCTTTGAAGAACATCATACTGTACATGAGGGATTTGGAGAACCTACATCTGTAAATATAATTAAGAATCTGGAACAGTTTAATATTGGAAGAAATGTCTGTTGTAGAAATGAATAAAATGTTAAAGACTGATAAAAACAGAATGGACTCAACTGTTTTCTACAAGATAGCAAAAGACTAACAGAAGAAGGAATATCTAGACCAAATCTAAGGTCTTATGTGATATATATTTTATGCGGCCAAGTACAAAATGGAACATCTGTTTCACAGTCTGTGTTCACTGTACAAGACAATAAGATATCAACAATATATTTAGATTCAAAAGTTGGACTAAATAAGCTATGCTTTTGGTGGCGATGATATAGTTTTGTTACCAAGTGATATGGTCATGACAATAGGTATTGTAGTAGGTTACAATAACAATTTACAAAAGTCATCAGACGCATTAAGTATGGGATTAAATGCTGCTATAAATGCCAAAGTGGTAGAAAATGGAGTCCCCCGCAACTGATAAACATTCTGTAACAATTCGTCAAAAGATAGACAGTGAAATAAAAGAAGAGAACGTGAATAAAGATTATGTAGGCAAGAAGGACAAAAATGATGAAAGTTTTGTAATGAGGACCTCAGGATCTCCAGGTCATAGCCTAAATGATATAAACAAAGTCTTGTAATGAGAACCTCAGGATCTCCAGGTCATAGCCTAAATGATATAAACAAAGTCTTGTAATGAGAACCTCAGGATCTACAGGTCATAGCCTAAATGATATAAACAAAGTCTTGTAATGAGAACCTCAGGATCTACAGGTCATAGCCTAAATGATATAAACAAAGTCTTGTAATGAGAACCTCAGGATCTACAGGTCATAGCCTAAATGATATAAACAAAGTCTTGTAATGAGAACCTCAGGATCTACAGGTCATAGCCTAAATGATATAAACAAAGTCTTGTAATGAGAACCTCAGGATCTACAGGTCATAGCCTAAATGATATAAACAAAGTCTTGTAATGAGAACCTCAGGATCTACAGGTCATAGCCTAAATGATATAAACAAAGTCTTGTAATGAGAACCTCAGGATCTACAGGTCATAGCCTAAATGATATAAACAAAGTCTTGTAATGAGAACCTCAGGATCTACAGGTCATAGCCTAAATGATATAAACAAAGTCTTGTAATGAGAACCTCAGGATCTACAGGTCATAGCCTAAATGATATAAACAAAGTCTTGTAATGAGAACCTCAGAATATACAGGTCATAGCCTAAATGATAAAAACAAGCCTTTAGAATTTTCACAATGGTTGTTGAAGGAGCTGGTGTAATTCACTTTTCTAAATAGATAATATTTTAAAAAATACTTTCTCAAAGCCCGTTTTCTTTTTATTCTTTTACTTACTAAATTTAACCATTTTAGCAAAAATGCAAAGAACAAGCTAATTATTGCAAGAATTAGCAAAATGGCATTATCAGCTAAAGAAGAAATAAATTTTAAGTCAATATTTCCTTGGCAAAATCATTATGTATTTCTCTGACATCATTAAAAACCATTTCAGTATTATTATACATTGTTATTTATTGTGTTTTTGTAACTGCTGGCTGAAATTTTTTTTTTTGCATTTCTATATTCTCAGGAGCTTTTTTTATTTGGTTGATTCCATATATTTCATTCTCTTGTTCAACCCCAAGACATGACACAAATTCGCTGCTTGTTTGTGTAGGTAAAGAGTTAGGTGCTAATGTTTTATTTTGATAACCCTTTATATAAACTAGCATAATTGTTCTAATTCATAGTACTGTTATGTTCTACCTATGATTCTTAAATGAAATTTTATTAATTTATAGTAATCCTCATCTATGTTTAAACCATCCTTAATATGCTGTTTGTATTCATTACCTATATTTAGAGGTGGCTGGTGAGGAGTTTGAAACCCCTCATTAGATAAATTATCTGTATAAGGTTCGTCAATTATTCCATCCGAAAATTGATTCCCATACTCACCATTATTGTAAAGATTATGAAATCATCTTGATTGTATATAGGATTATCAAATTCAAAGCTACCAACTTCTGCCAGTTTACACTATTAAAATGGATAAAAAAAACTTGAAAACGATTTGGGAGTTACAGAAGATAAAATAACAGTGACAGAAGCAGAACTATCAATAACGGTAAGCTACGCAAATCAAAGCTATGAAGAAGTAAAATACATAGAGGACTTAGCAAAATTAGCACATCATTTGCATACCAAATGGAACTTACTAGAAAATAACTGGAAAACTTTAACCGACAAGGAGCTGAAAAAATGAACACAGAACAAATTAAGAAAACATAGGAGTTCGCTTTAATGCCAGATGAGCTAAAATATCAAAGTAGTTATTAGATTTTTTAATACTAGGAATGATATCTCTGATGAGTAAATTTCTTCCAATTGATAATTTGGACGAATTATTTAGAAAATTACTTGACAACAAATGGAATGTGACATTATAATTTTTTTTCATTTAGATTAAGATCACTTATTTCTGCAAGTTTAATAGCGTTTAAATCCATACATTTAAGAAAAAAAATGTGAGAGTGAAGTTGTGTGTTGGCAAGCTTGCAGTCTATTTCGGTAACAGACGTTGTACTCAAATTTCGATTGTTACTTAATTTTTGTTTGCAGTAATCAATGCCTGATTTTTCCGTCGTTCTCAGACATGATCATGATTGTGATTACATTGAAAATTTCTACATAAACAATGTTATTACTATATGTAATCAAGAGCTTTTCTTAAAACTGTGTACCGTTTGTCGTTGAGTGTAACAGGTAAACGATACTGTATGGGTGACACAGAATATCGAATGGCAACAAGTCATGTAAGTTCAGTCACTGACAATTTGCATAATTCATGTGGAATACTAATTATAAAAAGTTAATACTTGAAGCGAACTTTTTGTTGTTTCGGGTACATTTTTAGGCATTCTTGATGGTGTCTTCTCATTGATTACTTAAATGTGTACTAGAGTCAACGGTCTTGACACATTTTAAGATCTATTCATCCTTATAGAGAGAAATCTAGGAAGGGAGAGAGAAGGAAAAGAGGAAGAAAACATGAAATAGGTCTAAATATGGAAGTACAGATCAGAATAACATACATAAGAGGAGACATATTTCCTAAATGGAAAAGAAAGTAGTTCCAATAGTGATATTGCCACTGTTACGATAAAAGTGGTATCGCCACTGTGGTGATATAAATTTTCTCCCACTGATATATTTCAATATCTCATGATGAAATATATATTAAATAGACCTTAGCATTTAGTGCAAGAATTGACAGAATATATGTAAACAGAGAGACACCCCAAAACACAGAACTGGGTATAAATACTATAATTGATGAAACTAACAACAGGTTAGATCGATTGGAAGAAAAGGCAGTACCTAGATGTATATTGTTTTATAAGTTTTTAATTCCTGTACAGGAGATTTCAAAGTGAAATTTTAGTGATGTTCGAAAATCAACCATTTAATATTAGAAATGTTGATGTAGGTTTGAATAAAAATATAAATGGTTTGATGGAAATGTTTGGGGCTGATTTTATATTGGAGGTAATTCAGTTTCATTAAACCTTTCAAATGTATCCATATATTTGTATGGATAGATATCTGTTCTTAAAAATGTTGGTTCCATGCCTTTGACATTTATAATTGTTTATATATAAATTTATCATTGTGTTGAATTTTAACTAGTTGTTCTAGTCATTGGTTCATAAATTTATAACTATATCTGAATCTGATGCTCTTTTTATTAAAATTTCTTTAGGGCTCCCGTCCTCTTTAACAAGCGAAATGTATATTTCATCCTTATTGGTATTATTGCTACTTCTTGATCTGGATAGTTTTGTTTTTACTAATGTCTTAATGAATCAGATGAGAATCGTATCATAATAAATTATGAATAATAAGTGGTATATAGTTAGGATATTTGTAATTTAAATTACACTCTAAGATGTACACGATATCTGTATTTTCCAGTTATGTGATCATGATCTCTTACTGTAGTTAATGGTGGTAACTTTTTTTCTTTTGTTTTCTTCGCTGACCTCCTCTTCAAAAATATGACAGATGTTGGTGGAATTATAAATGAATATCATTTGAGAAGAGTTTCTTGGACTAAGTTCTTAAGAAACAGTTTACGCAAATAATTGCAAACACTCGTACAATTTATTTACGCAATCTGTTCCTCTAGAAAGTATAGGATTGCAGTTTTTGTGAATTGATTTAACGTAAAGACAGAATCCTGATGGTATGTGTTTATTGTTTTCATTGTCCATGATGTATTCGGATTCTGTTTACATCCGTTTATTGGTTCCATGATACCTTCAAAGTCAGAATACAAAACAAACGAAACTTCATGTTGGCGATGGTGGTTTTCAAATTTAACTACATGAATCTTTTCAGCAAGTATGTCTATTGTGTTATCTATTTTACTGTAGAATCTTTTGTTTCATTGTAATGATAATTCAGAATTCAAAATAAAAGCAATTCAGGCACTTCTTGCAAAAGTATTATTTATTTTTTTGTGGGGGTGGGGGTGATTACTTGAGATGATATTAATTTTGACGAAGACCTTATTTCACAAAAATGATAATTGTTCCCATTAAATACAAGTACAATATCTACGTGACTATATGTTTCTCTTGGTTTCATTCTAACTGGCTTTATAAGTTTGTCTACTGTTTCCTTAAACATTAACAGATATATTGATATCTTCCTCAATTTTGTGCCGTCTATATTGATTAGACAATTTAGTAAACCTATATTTGTATTTGTCAACGGTATATTTTTGTGGTCCATACGTATTATCTTTTGGTGGGTTTATACTAGATTATATGGCGTAAAACAGCAAAACATTTATTGTCTTTCTTATGAATATTTATACAGGTTTTTCTCTTTCTAACCATTCTGGAAAATCTATGTATGAATCTCGTCTTTTTGGTCTATATCTATCTATTAGGTAATTTATTCGGAGAAAAAACAAATGTGCAATCATGACTTATTTCCTGACTAAATTCTGTATTTAGTATATCGAACATTTTTTTAGAATTGAATAATGAGCCTATGTTTTATTTTTATTTTTTTTACAGGTTTTTCCACGTTCGCAAGTAATTATTTGCTGGTTGTATTCTCTGATTTTGTCATTTCATCAATTTTAATACCAGATTGATTTAGTAATATTTGAACAATTTGTACACCGTTTGTATTGAGTATTGCGACGTTCCATTTAGTCAATAGTCTATTTTCACCACAATTGTAACATTGTAATATTCTTTGTCTAAAATCATTATACCATAAACACCATTTACAATTTTTAGATCATCAATATTTGATTTACTTTTGCCTGTTCTGACTCATTATAACAAAATAAACTGGTAAAATATTGAACCTGTTTTCCACAAAAATATTTATAATTTTCTTTTCCCAGTTATTTTTATCTGCTTGCAAATTTCTGAGCATAAATATTCAATATTATAGGCGGAAATAATTGAAATTGTATTATTGCCTATTTTTACAGAACCAGCAGACATCCTGAGACTTTTTGAATGGTATTTTGTGATCATACAGGATGTTACAATATCTGTCCTTCATATTACTTTATTCTGAGGTTTCTCTACGCATTTAGGAGCAATTATTTGTATATACGTTATTTCTTTTAACGACATAATATTTTCGTTGGGCACCCAGCTATTAAATCAATCATCATAGCCTTTCCATTTTCTTAACATATATTTTTTACTGTTCGTTAATTGTTTTCTTTTCAAACTTGCTTAATCCATAAACACGTCATCTCGTTTGTCGTATATAGATAACTCCTTCTCGTAAAATATTTCTTCACTATTCTCTCTCTTTACGTTTTCCAGTTTATATAAAGATGCATCACCTAAAATGACTTGCCTGCTTGTGAATATTTCTTTCATGAAATTAGGAAGATAGCCTTTTGCAAAAATAGATTTATATCTTGAAATTATAGCTTTGCCATCTATTTTATATATAGGTCCTCCATAAGTATCAGCTGTCAGATAACCAAATAAGTATATATATATATATATATATATATATATATATATATATATATATATATATATATATATATATATATATATATATTAGACCTATTTTTAGGGTCATTGACAATAAGTGTTGTTCGTCCTTTGAATTCGCAGATGACTATGACAATACTAACTGGTTTGGTTTCTGTGAGTACGTGAGTGGCTGATCAGGTCAATTTGTGCTCTGAACTGTATGTGGCACACTGGACAAGAGATGCCGCTTGGGGTTACTTGATTAATAGAGAATGTGCTGCAATTCTGAGATTTACACTGCTCGCACTTCTGCACTGCCTCTGTAATTCTCCTCAGTTCAAAGTCTGTACCTCCAGTAATGGTGACACTGCGCCTGGTGGAGCGATCCTGTGAGAGATCTTCCCAAGATTCAGGGTCAATGTTGAAGTGTTTCAAGGATGACTTGAGGGAATCTTTGAAGCGTTTCTTCAGACCACCCTGAGATTGCTTTCCCTCATTCAGCTCGCTGTAGAAGATCTTCCGTGGTAATCGCTCATCTGATATCCTGATGATGTGGCCTGCCCATCTCATCTGTGATTTTGTCAGCAGAGTGTGGATGCTTGGACTGCCTGCCCATGAGGGAACCTCAGTGTCTGGGACGCTCTCCTGTCATCTTATCCTCCTCAGTTTCCTCAGGTATCCCATCTGACAATGGTTCACCTTCTTGGCATTGCGTCTGTACACCTTCCAGGTTTCGCATGCACACAGCAGGTTCGGCTACATAATAGCTTTGTAGTCCTTCAGTTTAGTTTCCAGACACATTTGCGCGTAGTCTGCCGAATGCTTTAGCAATTCTGGCGTTGGTTTCATCATCGATGTGGACTGCACGTGCCAGTTTTGCAGCCGAGATAGGTGAACTTGTCCACTTCTAGGTGGGTTTGACCATTTACTGTGATGATAGGCTCTCCGTAAGGATTTACTGGTGCAGGTTGATGCATCACCTCTGTCTTCTTGATACTGACTATGAGGCCGGAATTGTCACAAGCTGAAGAGAAATACTCGATACTCTGTTGCATGTGAAACTCAGATTTGAAGTCAATCCCTGTGTCATAGTTACGGAAGGCATCAGTAAGCATGGCAGAGGACATCATACTGAAGAGGGATGGGGCCAACACACAGCCTTGCTTGACTCCATTTGCAACAGGGCAGGGTTCAGATGACTGACTGTAGTCCACTACACGAGCGAGCATGCCATCATGGAATTGCCGAACCATATCGATGAATTTCTCTGGGCAACCAAAGTTTGCAATGACCTTCCAAAGGTTCCCACGACTGACTGTGTCAAAGGCTTTTGTCATGTCGATGAATGTCGTGTACAGGTCGGAGTTCTGTTCCTGGAATTTGTCCTGGAGTTGACGAGCTGCACACACCATGTCTGTGGTCCCTTGTCCTTTCCTGAAGCCACACTGATTCTGTGGTAGGAGCCCTTGATAAATGTGATATATAAGACGATTATGCAGACTACTGGCGAAGATTGTGCCGGCTATTAACAGCACGGAGACTGAATCTCATCTGCCTTGTTGCTCGGCCATGAGAATTGCAACTCTCTGAGTTTGCATTCGACAGTACTCTTCATGTTGTTGAATGTTGCCTACGTAGATGATGTAGTCCTGTCTTCTAAACAGGCCTTTTGTAGCCGATGTTTCTCATTCAGTAGTATCTGTATGGCAGCATCGTTGTCATCAAGCCAATATTGATGTTTACCTGTGGAGGGACCGAAGGTTTTGAATGCAGCTGAGTACACAGAGTCTCTGAAGAATGAAACATTTTCCTCGACATTCTCAGAGTTCGCATCAATTGTTTCTAGTTGGCAGCACAGTTCTTAGACAAATACTTGTTTCACACTGTCCTGTTTCAATTTGCATACATCGATCTTATATATATATATATATATATATATATATATATATATATATATATATATATATATATATATATATATATATATATATATATATATAACACTGGGCATCCACGTGAATTACATAGACCCATCAATATTGAAATCTCTTCCTTACCTGAGTACAGATTGTGCAATTATCCAATCTTTCAGTTCAAAGCGTTTAGTTTTCTTCTCATACCATTTAATTTGTTCCCAGAATCGATTGATATTTGTGAAAGAAATTGTACTTTCAGGATCGTAGTATAGATGTCTTAAATACTGTTCTCCAGTCACTTATTTAATTGAAATTTTTGTTGTATTTTAAATGAGCGCCGTTGTAATAAAATCTATTATGCTTGAAGAACTAGTATGTATACGTTCTCACTTTTTTAGTAAGACAATATTGACTATATCTGAGAGAAATGTTTCCTTATTTTCAAGTTTAGATGGTGTAAAAATATGGTCTAAGATAGTTGTCTCGAAAACAAATATAAATTAATGTATCCATATTAATTCTTACAGCAAGAAAACAAAATATTGTATGATTTAAAATGGCAGGAGAATTGCATTTAAGTTTTAAAAAAACACGATGTTGAAATTTTGTAGTTCTATTCGTGATAGCAAAATATCAAAAATTGTAAAATATTAATCAGGTTTATATTTTATATTTCATACAAGATGTATTTAAAGATGTTTTTTTTAGCTGTCTTCATATTAGAGCTTAAATACGTTTTAACATTTACCAGATCTATCTATAATGACTCAGTAAAATATTAATTGAATTTGCAAACAATTCAGTTAGAATTTTCAATGGAAAATCAGTGTTTGAAACTTCATTTTTTAAAACCAATGATGGAAAAATTAAAATTTTCAATATGCATGCGGCATTTTATTTGCCGACTTGGACAGAAAAAGATGTAAAATTAAAATGCTGCAGTAATAATAAATTATTTTGTTGGCCTGTCATTATTACCTGAAGATGAATTGTCAAATAGTATACATTCATTTAATTTATTTATCTCACGTGATTAATTTTGCAAAAGCGCATCTTTCATGCTGTAGTCTCTCAGTCCCAAAGGCATTCATCCTCTGAGAGTATGCACCCTGGCTGCCCCAGACAGAATTTGCTTCTCTTTCTTACGGTCAAGTAAGCAGTATGTCTCGTCAAGTGATCCTACAGAATGTCGCCTCAATTGGTTACAATTACACATGGTTGAATTTACCCCCCATTGGGTACCTAGGTGAATAGAAAGGCTAGGATAATCCGGATGTAATTCAACCTATACATAACGGTCCGTTTGTCAGAGGATGTGTGCACAGACTGACCGATTGATGTATGTAATCAACTTCGACTCATTACCTTGGCACTAATTCGGTATCGTATTCTCCATCAACTTAGGACCTGTATCAGCACCAGGCTGTCATAATTATGAAGGAATTGACAAGAGATGATAGCTGCGCTCAGTTAAAAATATCTTAGTCGATGGTGTCATTCGAACCCTCAGTAGATGGCACTGCCCGTTGATCTAATGCCAATGTCTTATCTGTCACGCATTGTCATCTACTTGAAAAGGATATGCACTTTTAGCGGTAATAAGATATCGGAAAGAATAAAGTTGGCATATTGCTATTAACCATTACACATACAAATATAATCTTAGCAAATCAGTCTTTATGCTTATCGTAGGTCCATCCCACTAGGTGTTAGTTCCAGTTAAACACCATACTGCGCCCTACTAAGGAGTCTTTAACCAGGTTTATTTAAATGGACCTGTGACTCACGGAATGTATTACACATGTCTATTTTTGAATTTAAATAAGACGATAACGATAAGCAGACGGCATAGATATAAGAGATTTTGTGTCTAAATCGCGATTAAGAACGACGTAGATTATTTTTATTGAGACAACGAATTATGTGGGTAGCAATATCTTTCTTAATAATCTTCAAATTGAATAGTATGATATAAATAGGTATATTATTTGGTAGATCGTTCTTGGGTCCTCCGTTATGTATATGGAATATTGTTGATAGCTTTAAGGCATCGGGGAATACATTCTTTTCGAAACAGTTATTGAAGAGAGCAGTGAGGGACAGATATATGATATGAACATTAAGCCTTAATATTTTAGTACTGATTACATCTCAGCTGGTAACTGTACTCGAGTCCAAATTCAGAACAATCTGTGACACTTCAAGAATAGATAATTGATGTATTACAAATTCAAAATCGGATTGTAAATATTTTCCTACAAAATCAAAGAGTGGCCGTTTGAGATTTGAGTAACGTCGACTCTTAGGGAATGACTATGAAATATAAAAAACTGGATTGATCTTATCAATAAATTCATGATCTTTCCATCCCCCAATCCTTTTTCACTTTCACTCCCGTCTTAAGCAGAGATGGCTGTTGAACTAATCGTACATGACATTGGACTACGATTTCTTTTCGTTTTCATTGAATGTGTTTTATATACTCAAGAAGGACTCTTTGTGTATTATTGATGTTGTAACAGAACCTCTTATCATTATATGCATGCTTTGTTTTGTATCTTTTCGAAACATTTGTATCAATTTAGTTGTTAAAAAGATAAACCAGGCAGAATTTTATAATGGAAGAGTACAATCTGCTTGGTTAAAAAAAGTTTACCTACTATTTCGAAATGACAATTTAAAAGCAACATAACGATTACCAGACAATTAAATAAAACTAACCGAAAAGTATAAAAGAATGCGTACTGGTACCCCCATTTCACTTTCACATTTCATTATGCTCATTTCGCTTTAAAGCTGTTAAGTTTCAAATATATTGATTTTGCATTTGTAATGCATTTTGTCCGCAACTTACTAATTCACTAAATTTATACACTTACACCAAACGTTTCTTTTTTCTTACATAAAAGGATTATCTAAAAATTGCTGTGCATAGTATATCGCATATCAACTGTGTTATTGATATGTCAGAAGTATGAAAAAATCGACTGTCGTCATGTGACAGGAGAATTTTTGTTTGATGAATATATAAAAGAATACAACGCCAAATGAATTCCAGCTTTACTTTAAGACACCACGAATGTAATGTTCATTTGAGACAGATATTCATGTGTACATTATTACTGGAACTAAAGAAAGGGCATCCTGCAAGAAAATTTGAGTCTAGCGGCCGTACTCATGGAGAAGTACATTCAATTTATGCACGTTAAAAGAGGAACGCAGCCATATAATTTAGGATTAATTGGTTATATATGAAAACAAAATGTAAAAATGAAGTATTTTATTCTACAACCGTAAAAACAATGCATTGAACATTGAATATAATGACTGTGACAAAAAATGAAGAAACGAGATTATCAATATATATATATTTGCTGATCAAATGAAAATTTGGAACAGCCAAGAGCCAATTGCTGCAGAGAAAAAGTAATAACAGATAATATAGGGCAATGCATTACAAACAAGATTGTATTTTAGTAATTTCTCTCTACATTTCAGATGCAAATGCTGATGACGCAAATAATCACTAGACAAGTAAAGAGAATTACCAGTAGATACTAACAAAAGTATGAAGGCTTACTAGCGACCTGATGTGATTGTGGGTGTAAGAATACTATGACGCTAAGGGAAAAAAAAATCAGTCTGACGTGTCAAGTGTAGAAAGAAAAGATAAAATAAAAAATAATATAAAACACATCATGTGAAACAACATTTTCCTTCTTTAATTTGACGAAGACATAAATATGACGATTTAAATGTTAAACTTGAATATCGGCTAGTTTTGAATTACAGTTTTGACCACTCTATACATTGATCAGTGTTGATTCCAACTGTCTTCCATTCTAGTCAAAGTTTCCAGGGCCAAGCAAAAGCAAAAACTGCAGAAACACAACAATATTTTTCATGCGTGTTGGTTTTAAAAATTATTTGCTAGTATAATCAAACGAAACCTCCATTCTCTAGTAAGGAATGATGCGCTACACACACACACACACACACACACACACACACATATATATATATATATATATATATATATATATATATATATATATATATATATATATATATATATATATATATAGTATATTCAGAAGTCCAGATTGTGCCTATTCAATGATTCTTGGTAAATAAAAGATGTGTACAAATTGAAGCAAAGATTGACTAAATAAAAGGATGAATAAGTCATCCAATGACTTGACTCAAAGCATAATATATTCCATTCTCACGATAGCATCAGATTGATTACAATTCTAAATGCAAACTTATTTCTAACTACCAAATAATTTTGCTGTTTTATAAGAGAGTCTGTGGTCACGAGAGAACAAATATGATTTAGACAAGATATTACAATTTTAGGTAACATAATTTATAATGCTGCTGGAAGTTTCTGATTTTGAATTACATGCGAGGTGGGGCTGGGAGTGGGTAGTGTGATAGAATTATGATTTATGTCAGACAGTAACCGTTTGAGATTTTTGTATTCAGCATACATTCTCACACTTGTTCTTTATAGAGAGTAAGTTTTTAAGTTTGCTTCCATTTCTCCAATTGTTCTAAATTTTTACGAATAATAGTTTGTTTAAAAATATTGTATGTGTCTATAAGAGAAAATGTTTTAAAAGGCATTGAAAGATGTGCTATGTAAAGGTGATCGGTCACAAAACCACAACACAAGTTAAGAATAGATATGAACCGCCTACTAATTTGTTTTGAGTAATGAATGTTGTCTCAGAACTTTAGTCATCTTTGGGCATACTCTTATAGCTCAACAATGCCGGCATGCTCAGCATGTCTGTGTCACTATATACAAAGATCATTCAATGAATGCATTAATCAAGCACTGAAAAATCTTTGCTCTGTAACCCATACACTCATTTTTGGTATTTGTGCGATTATCTCTTTGGTGAGATCTAAAATAGTAACGAACTTTACATTCGACGAAATAAAAATACTCTCTTTTCTTTACCTTAAAACTTTAGGAAGGATGTTCGCTGGTGACAAATCGATGTTTACCACTCAACTAGAGATGACGTAAAAACGTTATTTGATACGTCAACGTCGTTATATATATATATATATATATATATATATATATATATATATATATATATATATATATATATATATATAAACCACGTTAGTCTGCTATTAAAACTTGAAAGGAAACGGAAAGATCAGTGTACCAACAGATTTATTGCATACGAATTTGGTAAATGAAAATAAATAAGAAAATTAAAAGTATAATAAACCTTATAATAATGCTGGGAAATTTAGGACCTGCCTTAAATTGCCCCCACTCTCTTCCTGCTCCGTTGCAGTTATGTTCCCAATAAAAAGTAATATGGCGGAAAAGTTTACATAGCAACCTACACTTTTCTTGGTGTGTAAAATGAGAGGAATATATGACTTTTAACCTGTGAAAATTATGCGAATTTGATAAAGCTCACAATAAAAATAAGCTTAAAGATATGTGATAAGAGACTATTATTTCCATACTTTTCTATATAATTATACCTATCTTAGAACACAAATTCTGCATACCCTAATGGAATAAAATGCACAGGAGCCGTTTAATATCTTGTTGTGTTTAGATTGTTTTGATTGTTAGTAATGTAAAAATATCCTTTCTGCAAAAAATAAAATGTTCCGAAATTGAGCCAGCGATCATCCTTGCGTACACATTTATTTACGAGTCTTACCTAAGCAACATTTGTCGATAGTTTGGTTATTCTGTCTTTACTAATCTAACATCGTGTCCACTACAACAATATCAGTATATTGGATCAATGAAGACTAGATCTTATATAACACAACTAGATCGACTAGATTTTCCTGGCCTTTCTGTCCAACTACTGTTCACCACTGCTGTGTCTCTACCATTGAAACTCAATATTATCAAAGCTTCATAAGAACAAATTTGTGAGCCGTTTTACTACAAAGTTGCTTTTGGCTGGCATCTCTTATTCTTAAATAAATCCTTCTTAATACTCAACAATTCTATGAAAGCCTTAATTTGACCAAATGCTTCATTCACATGTTTCAAGCACCCATGACAATATTTTCCAATCATTTTCCGGAAAGGACGCTGACTTGCACTCGAAGTGTGAAGCCCATATATGCAGGTCACTTATTTTGGTAGGAAAATAATTGAGGCTTTGAATGTAATACAAGAAAGGGCCACAAGGGTCTTTTGAGTTTTGGGAGGCTCTTGCTTGTTCTACTTCCTGATTTATGATTGTTCAGAAGTACTACATGATATCTGTTATTACACTGTTTGCAAATTAAGCAGAGATTTAATATTTTGTTACGAGTCTTGAAGACATTATGAACAATAGATATGGGTAGTTCAATCTTGTGCCATTTACTCTTACTCACACGAACACGTAATATTGAAAGTTTCTGTCCTTCACCAGTTACTACAAGTTTCAACCTCCGGCCTTTCTTCTTCTTTGTAATTTTAATGCTATTATTTTTGCTGTTTGTTTTCTTGGTTTTAATGAAAACCCACAGGTGCGCCTGTGCAGGAACCTCGTCATCAGTTAAATTACTCTTCATTAAAGAAAACATCATGCAATCTTTCGAACCTGAAAAAAGACGAAATTTCATTAAATGCCATAGCAAAGGTAACATCAGAACAATCGGTAAAGAGAAGAGATGGCATAAATGGGTTTGCATTCAAAGAATAAGTAGCAATAGTTGTAGTAATAATAGCAACATCAGCAGCAGGAAAACTGTTAGCATTAGTGACAGCGGTTGCATCATAGAAGGAATAAAACAAATACCGGTATTTTAAAGTTGCGGCTGCAATAGCAGACAATGGTAGACGTATAGCTGAAGCAGTAGTAGTAGTAGTCTCAGCAGCAACAAACACGTGGTGGTAACGTTAGTCGGTGTCTGGAGTAATATAATTAATACATCCTTTGTATTTATTAAATGAGCAAACGAACTTCGTATATCGTCCAGTTAACTTGATTTTATCATTAGAAATAAAATGACAATATGCATTCTAAAAAATTGCAATATAGACGAAAAATAAAATTGGATCTTTATATTGGCTAATAATCCATAAAAATATATGCGTTCAAAGCCTGTCTGGCATAAATCAAAACAGCAATAATCATCCTTTATCCACAAGCATTCCTGATAAAAAGAAAGAAAATAACGAACTTGCTAAAATAATAATAAAATTTATACATCTGATCGAATGACACGTGATATTTTCAAAGCATGTGAATTTAAACCCGTTAATTAATCGCAATGGTTTTTCCTTCTCTTATGATATTAAATTTTAAGGCTATAATACATATCATGAAAAATATCCAAGATAATAAAAAGTCCAAAAGACAATTTTGACTTTACTGCATTTATAGTCTATTTACAGCTGAATAAATCACTTTGAGAATGGTGTAAAGTCTCAGGAATAATTGAAGTATGATTGTGCAAAATCATTGCAGTGGAAAGTTTCAATGTTAATCCAGCAAGCTTTGTTAGTATTATTGTGTCCATATACCGGTATTTGTCTTACCAAGACAACGATGACATACGAAGACTTCAAATATATATATATATATATATATATATATATATATATATATATATATATATATAATTCGATGAACAATTTCAAACATACCGTTACATAACAAATACTGCAAGATTAGCACTTCGATTCTCTGCAGTTAAATGTATATTTACATAAATCTCTCAAAAGTTACTAAACATATCTTGATAAAGTTGTCGAACACTTAGAGAACACAATTAATTTGTGTATACATGAATAAGCTCTTACTCATGCGTCTGCAAATAACAATATGTCTGCGAGAATCATACAAATTTACCTCTTTATGTATATTTTTATTTGTAACTTCTCATGGTACTATTAGTCTTTAACATGCAATGTCTAAAACTAAGTAAAGTCTTGACCGTAATTCAGTTTTAAAACTTATGTATTTATTTATATATCATATTGACAGTGTAGGTCATGACATTGCATGCAGTCTGTACTGCTTCCCCTTCAGAAAACCTCAATGTTGAATCAAATTAACCGTGGCTTTACCTCAGACGAGCGAAATTTGCTCATCAGCATACTACCAAACTATCTTCTAATCCATCTAATCCCGTGTATGATGCAGTATCTTCTAATCCATCTAATCCCGTATATGATGCAGTCTTTTGGACCCAAATACCAAAGCTTGTGTGTTCAGAAGCCAAACTTTATTCCATCTTTTGGCATACGAGTTTGTCCTCACTTAGTAACAGCAAAAGTCAATGTTGGAAATACTGTAAAATTATATGTTCCAGGATCACCACATTGGTGATCAACACCCACACCCACACCCACAAAAAATTATATTCGATTTTTGCCAATTCAAAAAGTCTTCAATAAATCCTCTCCTTTTCCAGAGTAAATTCAATCAAATCAGAGCCTTCTATCACATACAGACAACTCGAAAGATGGAGACACGGCTGGATCTGCCATTGCAACACCCCTTGGCGCAACAAGCCTCAGTTTTTACCGCATAAATTACAAGCATACTTGAAGCTCTGAACTACATTGAAACCTCTCAAAAGCAAATCATCATTTTTTCGGATTCCCTTTCCACAATGAATGCTTTACAGAATCTAAAATCTGGCAACCTGTAAGATCTCAGATATTTCAGAAGCATGAATTATTCGTACAATCTGGAAAAAGTATTATGTACTGTTGCCTAGTCACATTGGTATAAAGGGTAATGAAAGGGCAGATAAAGCAGCCTAAATTGCCCCGCAATCACCCGTTTCCGAATGGAAGATTAAATATACTGACGTCAAATACTATACAAATCAGCATGTTCTACATACTTGACAAAATATTTGGAATGAAAACTCCACAAACAAACCTATAAAATCCACTATTGGAGATTGGCATCCCTCGTATAGAACAAATCGCACAGATGAAGTGATATTGTGCCAATCGCGTATCGGCCACACATACCTGAGTCCTGCATACGTCCTGAAGGGTGAACCTCGACCAGAGTGCATACCATGCCAGTGTGTACTGACAGTGGAAGACATTCTTGTTGAGAGTGTCGACTTACACTCGGTGAGACAGAAGTATTTCGATGCCAACTCGGTGAAGAAACTGTATCAAGATGTACCACAGTAAAAATCTTGGACTTTTTGAGGGAATGCTGTTTATATACCACATTTTGACCAGATGTATTAACAATTTTACTTATGTTGCCTTATCTTTTACATACCTGATACAGAATTTTAACATATTTATCCTTTGTATTCTATCTTCTTGTACCCAATGTTTACATTTATCTGAAAGGGTTTATCTTCAATGGTGTTCTTGTGTGCAGTTCGACATTTATTAACTTTTCGACCTTTACTTTTAGTTGGCACCATATTGCCACTATTGTGCTGAGGTGCTGGTAAACGCTACTACATACACATACATACTGTATTCAAAGTAATAAGATTTTAGCTATGTTTTTAAACAGACTTGTATGAAATAATTAATCAGCTGTTGTGTAATTTCTGCAATACCTTGGATAACAAATGAGGTTGTCACACACTTAACCTCTAGCTAGATTTAGTTACTTATTTAATGCAGAGGAACGTAAAGAATGTCACCTTTGCCGCGTTATGTGGTGTACTCAAGTAATGTTTCCGAGGTACAAGTGCATACACAAGAGAGATTAATGCAAAATCGATAAGCATATAACAGGCAATTGTGTCTTCTTGAAAGGAATTTGTGTATTTCAAACACCTGTACAATATGGTATGATATTGCAACACTTATCTAGCAGCTCGGTCAGCTAATCAGTTGAAAAAGCTTTGCGTAAGTCAATGAACAAATTTAGGTTTAGCTGTACGAGATAGGAGGTTCATGGTTTCTCCTAAAGATTATTTATGACAATCTTACCCATATAAAAGGCAAGCGTGTTTTCAACTGTAGTATGACATAGACCGATGATGATACCGATGTTACGTATATAACTTGATGAAAAAAGAAATCGACTCCTGTACACGTATGCACAATCCAATTGCAAATGTACTTAGCATGAGCGATTTGAAGGAAAGTTGAGTTATCTAAATGAAGGTTCTTTACATAAGGCTCTTAATATGTATATATATAATAATCAAAAGTATCTCAAAGAAAAAGAACAGATAGTGCGAGTAAACGTGAATTGATTTAAATAAGGTGGAAGCATTATTTTCTGCAACGAAATTGTCTTTCAATTCCTCTTATTAATTTTGTTGAATTTTACGTAGGAGGTTCATTCGTAATTTACCATTTGACATACATTGACAAACTACACGAGACAAAAATAAAATCACACTCAGCGGTAGATGTCTTTGTTAAACGTGAAATGTACAACACCCAAGCCAACCTGGGGTGCGTATGGGGCCCTCTGACCAAACGAATCCGTTTCGAGAATTCATGGCCCAAAATATATTCTTGAAAACCACTTTGGTCAAACCAGACAGAAAGTAAATTTTCCAAACACTGATTTCTATTTGAAAGTCTGATTGTTTTAATTTTAAAAAAGATGTGTATTAGAAACTTTAATTTTTAATGGTTAAAATTCTCTTTTGCGGTTTGCATAGTGTTTATTTCCAGATTGCTAACCTATCCACCATCTTGCCATTACCGAGGAAATGGCTCGTTCACGTGTTGGTCAGAATAGAGGCACCATACTATCAAGAAAAAGCCGCCAAAATGTCCGACCAATGGTTGAAGCGAAACATGTTCATCGTATTAGCAAAGTCAAATCATAGCCATGGTGACTAGAGCACGTTTCAAAGAGAAAGTTGGATTTTCAGCTCCCACGATTTATTACCAAGGCAAGAGTTGTGACACGTGCCCGTATGAAAAATAAACAGGTATCCTCATATAAGTAGATTGGATATGTTAAACAACAACAACAAAAACAACAAACAACAACAACAACAGGACACTCTGTCGGATTGGATTGTGCCATTTTGAGGAAAATAAGCAGGAAGAGCACACAAAAGTAACCCTACGATCTGACAGGAAACTCAATATGCAGTTTATGTATTTATTTAGGTTAGGCTCAAAAACAGGCTATAGCGAAGGAATGCGTAGTCTATGTTGTAAAGCAAGAGGTTCTTTTTCTGTGATGCTGAGAGAAATAATACGGTCAATCCAGACTGATGGTATGTGCAA
This sequence comes from Margaritifera margaritifera, assembly GCA_029931535.1. NCBI lineage: Eukaryota > Metazoa > Mollusca > Bivalvia > Unionida > Margaritiferidae > Margaritifera > Margaritifera margaritifera. The sequence goes on from JAQPZY010001119.1 coordinate 757,949, forward strand.
GGTGAGGTCATACTTGCAGAGGATGTTGCCATGGAAAAAGAATAGTTTTTGGATTACAAACTATATGTGCATAACACGTGACATTGTTGAGAACTGTGCTTCCATTAAAAGAGATCTTGTGATCGATACTGATAATTCTGTTTTTCCTAAACACGCCGTTATGCATCATATATGGAGAAGAAAATGAATTAAAAAAGTAAATGAAATATTTAATAGCTGTATTTGATTGTCATCGCCTTCAATAAAGGTCGCAATCGTCGAGGTTTCCATTCGGCACGGTCTGTACTTTTATTTTGCACACGAAGAACCTACGCTACATAGAATGCAGGTCAAAACGTAAAATAGTTTTGAATTATTGAGAATCAAGTAATGAGAATTGTATCATGATGGATATAAGATCAAGTAATGAGGATTTGATCATGCTGGATATAATATACATTAATGAGGATTTAATCATGCTGGATATAAGATCAATTCATGAGGATTTGATCATGCTGGATATGAAATCAATTATTGAGAATTTGATCATGCTGGATATAAGCTCAATTAATGAGGATTTGATAATACTGGATATAAGACTAATTCACGAAAAAGCTACCGAAATTTCAACCCATTTAGTCGATGCTTCACGAAAACGTTGTTCTTGATTACTTCGCAAAAGTTGATGCTGGTTGTTTTTTTTTCATACATATCATTTGGTGAAAATTTCCATACATAAAGTTGGTAATCGATGTAAGAATTTATATTACAAAAATTGCACTACTATGCCGTTACATAATCTTGAATGTGACTAATTATTGATGAAGATTGATTTATTTCGGAGTATAGCAATACGAAATATTACTCTGACAAGTATCATATCAGAAAGATCATAGTAATCAAGAACTATAAGGAAGTGCCAAGTACTATCTATGTGTATCCGTTTTTAATATAACGTTTAAATGTGATTTAAAAACAATAGGAAAGTGTCCTGTTAGCAAATGGCTGAATTACTTTCCTCTTATTGCGAACTGATTAATGTTACACGAACTGTAGAGTGAATCTAAAATATATAAAGTAACCATCCTCTCCAGGCTCTCCCATAATGCTTATAGCTTGCTTTAAAGAAGAATAAGTATGAAGAAGATTGCTGTATTCAGTAATTTAGACCACCGGTCCATGTTACAAAGTACAATACAAGTAAATACACTGTGCACCATGGTGTATAGAAATTAAATGTGGTGTTCAACATACGTATACATACACAATTTCCTACAAAGCATCATTGTATGATATTGCAAAGGTACTACTACCACTAACTATATCATTCGCCGTTCTTATGAGTTGCTTTAAACTAGATTAGTGTAAGAAAAGGGATAAATATGTGCATTTTATATCTCATATTCTTTGGTCTGTCTTGCAACATATTCAACCAAATGAAGCGGCTGTTGTGGGCAAACTTACCTGTTGAAAATTTTCAAACTAGGAAGGGCAGATTATCTTCATTTACATCAAATAAAACCTCTACTTTCACCGGGAATAAAATTGTATGAATCAACGAAGATTCTGATAGGGGGCATTAATAGAATATATCTGCATGCTTTATCATTAGTTTTAAACAGAAGAAGAACACTGTTCAAAGGAGAATAACAATTAACTGAATGGGAAAAGTACCATACGCAGTCGTAATGAAATTCCGAGAATCCATTTAGCGAAACCATGTATAATAAACATGTTGTCATCGCGCTATAATATTCCTTGTACATATGCAGTCAACACTTTTCACCTGTATCGGTTCTAACGTTTGCTATAGTATTTGCCTACATTCCCGGCAGTTTGTACCCCCCACCCTTTGCGATTTTAAAAACAAGGATATAAATAGTACACAAACTTAGTGATTTCATTCATCAGTTTATAATTTCTAACCTGATTGTCGCCAGATGCCCCCTAACATTGACATCTTGTTAGCGTTTCAAATCAAACGGAACCTGTCGAGGTAAACAACCAGAGAGACTGCTCACTGTCCTTTTCCAGTTCCTAGAACAATCCATTTTCAGAAAAACCGTGTCGTCTGCATCCAATATTTGCAATGTCTAGTTTAATATTTCTAAAAGAAATTGAACAAAAGAAAAAGGTGCAACTCTTACATACATGTGTTCAAAGGGGTGTAACTTCCAAAGTTACGGAAATTTACGGAATTAGTCAGAGCTTGTCGAAGACAGCGAACTACATCACATCTGTTGTCTGAAAAAATAGACTCGTCCAAGCAAATATGACGACCGTGTTAGTAAAGAACTCCTATTTGGTTTGAAACGTGAACAAGATGACCCCCCTGGCAATGATCAGGTTAGAAATTATAAATTGATGAATGAAATAACTAAGTTTTGTGCATTGTCTATATCCTGGAGTCTTTTAGTTTTTAAAATCGGTAAGGATTACAAACGGCCGGGAGAGTAGGTGAATACTATACACATATATTCCTTTCTCGATTGGAGGCCTCCTAGAACCTGTGTGCCTCATATATTTTGAAAATGAATTGCTCACATGAAGGCGTGAGAATCTATTTTTGCTGAGAATATATGAATAGCTAAGTAAAGTGGTCGGGCAAGTAATAGCAAATATAGTGGAAGTTTTTATTTGATGACATGCAAGAAAAGTAGTTTCAAGCATGTCATAAGGATTGCAGACAATATCCTGTTTACACTTTGAATTGTAAAGTTCTGTCTCCTGGATAACTCATTATTCATTTTCAGTTTTGTACACGAATGCCATCAACTACCACCAAAACACGAAGTTTCCAAGACATTTAGTAGATATCAAAAGTGTTAAGAAAGGTTTGTTTCTAAATCGTACTACACATTTTAAATCTGACCACTTTTGGATAACTTAAAAAAATATATAAATATTTTCTTTGACCGTTCTTCGTCTCTTATACATAGTTCATACTGATGCTACCTTGTTTCCGGACACCACATAATTACTTAGTATATGAATAAATCCAAGGTACCATACCCTATCAAAAGCCTTGCTAATATAGCAGAAAACGAACCTAACCTCTCTGCCTTCATCCAAATTATTGCAAAGTGTATGTATGTATATGTATGTATGTATGTATGTATGTATGTATGTATGTATGTATGTATGTATGTATGTATGTATGTATGTATGTATGTATGTATGTATGTATGTATGTATGTATGTATGTATGTAATAACTGAGTGACTGTGAAGTTGCCATGAAGGAATCCAAATTACAAATGGAAAGCAGAATTATTAGAGAGGAAAACAATTCGAAGTGGTTATGTATGATGCTTTCAATAGTAAATATATTGGTCTACAATTGACAATTATTATATCACTTTAATCATTATCATTGTGTACTGCAGTTATTTTGTCCAATTTCCATTGAAAAAAAGTGAGAATTGTTTGATGAATAGTTAAATACATGGACCAAAGACTCGCAAATCGCGTGATCTTACTCCTTTACCGAAGAAGTATTTCTTTTCTTAGCTTGTTCATAGCAAAATGACTTACCTGCGCGCTCGGAGACAATAAGAATCAGTCGTGGTGTCGGCGGGTGTTCTGTTGGCATCAGCTCAGATACAGTTCTATTCTCTGCAAACTGTCGTATATTACTTTTGATCTTGTTTTTTATTTTCTCCAGTTCAATAATTTTCACTATATCTTTTAATTCTCTAGATGGCGTGGATTTCTCTGTACCATCAACACAAAGGACCAGAATGGCCAAGGTGAATCCCACTATAAAGACCAGACTGTTTCCTGCCATTGCCTTGTAAATTGTTGTTGCTTTAACTGAATTCTGTGAATTCTTCCCTAGAAATAAAAAGGAAACATATATTATTTGCAGATACAAACATTTCTTGACGTGCTAACTAGTGTATAGACTAAATAAATGTTTGATACGTTGACAAAGAAAAGTGCAAAATTGTTATATAGTTCGGAAAATTTTCAAAATCATTATTACTCCTGCAGGGGTCTAACTGGATGTATATATATATATATATATATATATATATATATATATATATATATATATATATATATATATATATATATATATATATATATATAAATGAAATATGTTACTTCCACAGACATGTGTACATATTCTTTTCTGGTCACCATTGTGATTGCACTGTTTCCGGCCATTTTTATTATTATTATACGTAAAAAAGCAGTAATGAGGCCATTCAAGATCTACGGCGCAGATAGCAACTAAATCATTTTGACATCATCAAGACTCCCTGTCTTACGCAGAGTGTTAACATAATGCATTATTTTGTCAGTGGATGCACTGTTAAGTCTTAAAGGTTATACAAACACGCCTACATAACATTATCGTTAATAAGTCGAAATTTATTCAGCGACATATACACCGTCTAAACTTGCTTATAAGTCGAGTCCAACTGCAAACTGCACAGACCCAGATCTTTCGGATGATTATGCGACGGCAGATCAGGGTCTGTGTTGTTTGCAGTTGGACTCAACTTATAAGCGAGTATATACTGTAACAATTTAAAAATTGAAGGGGTACTTTAATTTTAAAAGCCACATAGTGTTAAGGTCATTGCAACAAGCTAATATTGATTTCCGTATTCTGAATTGTATACTTTTTCATCAAAAACATGTCTTGCGTTTTAAAAGACAAGCATGGATGACAGTTAGTCTATTCAGTAGAAATTCATTAAGCAATACAAAAAGTAGAAGAAAAAAATATCTTTGTTTTTCAGGGTAACACCCTTAGGGTAATGTCAACATTCTTCAATAGATCCCAACGTGTATATGTTTTTTAGCAATGGTCAATGTCTCTTTTCATTAAACACCACTTGCTCATGTTTGACACAGATCCTTCGCGTGTCAAAATATTATGAACGATTTCCGATTCAAAAACATTACATTTAAAAATACATGTTCTGCATTTTATGTTCGGTTCTAGAAAAAAAAAAGAAAAAAAAAAAAAAGGAAAAAGAAATATAACATGAAGGCCTCATATTATACATCAATTAACAATCATTATATTTGAAACAAGGTACAGTGTCTCTGAATTGCCCTTGTTTACATTTATTCTTAGAGTTCAGGTTTTATGTACGCATTTTTGCAAGCCTAGTATTGTTCGTGTCTTTCTGAAAGTTTTAGGAACAAAGAGATTGCAATTTGAGCACATGGTTTCATTTGTGGAAAAATCGTGGGTTTCAATATCTTATTCTAAAAGTAATCGTAATAATTATAATTATAATTCAATTATAATTTAAGTGATAACGAGATGATATGATAGTGGTGACATTTCAAAGAAGTATATAGAATTATAAGCTAAAGCAGACTTTTACAGTTTGGTAAATTTACCGAAAAGGGTAGCAATCTCCATACTTAGACCCATACTCAAACATATATATATCGCATGTAACAGTCATGTTGATTACAGTTATGGAAGATATCACGTGGCCATTTTGGTCTTGTTAAGTTTTTAGACTTGCTGATGATGTCACAAAATGCATGTATTTGGCAAGAGAGATAGAATGAAATTATGCGAAATGAAAATAGGAGACGGATAACGCAAATTTACTGCATTTTATTATCAATGAGATACATTTTGTCTCTGTTTATTTACTTTATTTACCACGCCAAACGTGTGCCTTGCAATGTAAAATCCACATACGCCTTTAGAGAGCTAGTGAAATAACTTTAAAAATAAAATAGTGCAATGTGAGTAAAATTAATGGTAGAAAGGAAAACATCTCACAGAGATAAAAAGCAAGCAAAACATATATAGAAAAGCTCACTTGTGCAAATTTTAATGCATAACAAAGCTAACAACAAAAGATCAAGAACAGAACAATCTCAGAGGAATTTTTCAAGGTTATACAAATATTTCAATTGGACTCACAGCTGAGGTTAAATTCGCCAAAAGAATTAACTTCTGCGGAACGTCACCAAACGGGAACTACCTCTACTCTGAAGGAAAATAAGTATTACAACTCCGTACCACTATTGAAAAACTGTATCCATTTATCTGTCTGTCTGTCTATCTATCTATCTATCTATCTATCTATCTATCTATCATCTATCTATCTATCATAGGTTGTACAGGTTGGGCAAATACTCTTCTGGTAAACAACAAAAGCAACATTTAATACATTAAGGCATTCAACTAATGTGTCACTTTCAAAGAGTGTACCCACGTTCTGAAGCTAATTCATGTGAACACTTTTCTAGCTAAGACAGACAACGGATATTACCAACGCCTATTGTATATTAGTGTACGGATGGTGGGCATTCAGCGTTTTACACAACAGTTCAGATGTGCATGGTGTTGATATAAGAACCTTTTTATGCGTTATATTTTGCTTCCTATCTTTAGTATATATCACCTTATGAAGACACTACAAGCGCGAAAATGAGTATTTTCCAAATTTAATACTTGAACTTTTAAGTTGCAGTTGAATTTTAGAGAGTTTGCGATATCAGACGAACTTTGCTTCACCCCAAAGTAAGTATGATTCTCTCTCTCTCTCGTTTCTTGTGAAACACTCAAATTATCTAAAATTACCCAGCGTACAGTCATCTCTCTCTCCATCTCTGTCTCCGTCTCTTTCTCTGTCTCTCCGACACCTATTCTAAGACTTTTCAAGTTCCCAGTTTTATGACGTGTAAGTTGCAGGTTCATTCACTTCGTATATGATTGTCCTTTCATCGCAGTCAGACAGAAGAACAAAATAATCGTAAAATAATTTCTAATTTAGCTGAATACAACAGTTTTGTTGAATGTACTTCATTTATCAAGTGGACACAATTGTTTCCATTCCATAAAAGATTTGGGGAGTTTATGTTGTTTTCGGTTTTAGCTGTATGTGTTCTTCAATTAGAAAAATATGTATGATACAGTTTTTAACACATTTTCCACACAACTGATCTGTTATTTGCTCTGGAATGATCAGAATACCGTTGCTGATAGACATATAGTGTGGCTCTTTTTTTATTTTCTGCCACCAGATGTAGCATATAGTATAAAATTAAAGATTTTCTCACGGAACCTCTTCATCAAATTTCTGAATGGTTTTGATATCCGGAATTGCAAAATGTATTCAAGACTCCTCGATATTGTTATCACTTTCTACAGCCTCATCCCTGAAGATAAAAGTGCTTGGGATTTTTCTTCAAATGCGCCCATGAAAAAATCAAAAACTTCCATTTTAAAAATAAACTTGTCTCCAATTCTCCAAAACAGGTTGATTGATTGATGTGTGATCACGCACCGGGGTCTCCCCCCGCCCCCACCCCCAATCCCCTCAGGAACTAAGCCACTGGACCATACAATATAAACTATTGAAGTCGACACCCTAGAACCATATATACACTGACCGGGTATGAAAAGACAAATTTTGTACATGCAACTGATATTTACCCCGGGTTCTATCTCTACCCCAGGGACCTAGCATCTGAGTCATATCATGGAAATTATTGACATCCGCACCCTATAACCATATATACACTTACTGACATGAACCTCCCCCCACCCACCCCACCCCCCAAAAAAAGAAACATTAAAAGAAAGACCAGCATTGACCCCTACGTCCATCCCTACCTCTAAGGACTTGTGTCCTGGTCCATAGCTTGGAAACTATTGAGATCCTACCATACAAACATTTACATACTTACTGGATATGAAAAGGCAACGGCACACTTCCAACTGACATTAGATCTACGGGCAGTTCCCACCCCAAGGAATCCAGCCAAGAAGCGCAAACTTCGGATGGAGGTCAAAGTGGGGAAGCGCTGAGATACGTGTTTTTCAAACACATAATTCTAGTTTTTCATTTTATATCTGTTTGTATTTCTGCCTCGAAAGTCTTTCGCTACTCATGCTGAAGTCACGACTGGGAATATCAACGTCTGAGAGAGAGAGAGAGAGAGAGAGAGAGAGAGAGAGAGAGAGAGAGAGAGAGAGAGAGAGAAAGTAAGAAAGAGAAAATAATCGATGTTGATGGATTTATCTGTACATAATCTGGTCACATGACTTTTCCCATCGATAAAGTATGTGCATAAACAAATGTGAAATTCAAATCGGATAGCCAATTAGTAAATTGTATTTCTGGGAAAAGGACTTGGCAAAATGTTTGGTAGACAACATTATCATTTTAAAAATATGAATATCACCAAGATCGTGGCAAGTGAAATCTTAGAGTCAGCTGTAAAGACTGACACATATACGAAAATTAGAAGGACAATATATCTAAAAATTCCTTTCAAGAATAACTTAGAAAATCAAAGTAATCAACGTAAGATAAAGAAAATGGAGAGCTAAATTTCGTACACTCCTTTTAGCTAGCATCCATACACATTTGAAACTCAAAATGAGCAAAAAATACGTATGTCTCAGCTTGACTACGAAACATGTGTACCCTCATTTAAAGACTAAAATCAATCAAATGGCTTTCCAGGAGAATATTTTTCCCCACCTACAGATGAAAAATGTATGACTTGGGTGACATATTACCTTTAAAATTTGATTCTGCAGAGAGTAACAGTTACACGAATTCGTTAAACTCGTCACTACGGCACCTTTTCGGCTACACAAATGCAACTTTAATCGTATAAACTTTGATGAAATCTAAAACATGCAAATTTTACGTTGAGATCCATGGTTTTCGTTGTGTTTTTGCTGTGCACGATATTCGACTGATATGGAAAACGCGAATTATGGGCAATAGTGAGCAATTTTTACGATGTTTCACCGTATCTAACCTCCGTACACTTTTGTCTAACATCATTTGGCTGTGTACACTCTCACAGGCAATGTATATTAATGTGCGAAATAAGATATAGTTACGAATTCAATAAAATCCCACAGATCCGAAGTGAAAATAAGGTTCCATCAGGAAAGAATCGAATTAAGACTGGAGTAACAAGTTAACTAACAGATCTGTACCGTAATATTTATAGAAACGGTGGGAATATTCATACTGGGGAGAGAATCTGCCATTAACAGTGTTTTAACACTGTGAGAAAAAGTCAATATCGCATTGTTTGTGCTACTTCGAGAAAAAAAGAGCAACGGGGCTACGTCCAAATGCCAGCTCCAAGATAGTCGGAATTGAACATGGATGTATATTTCTGACAAACTTCTGATCCGTTGTTAGTGTTTAATGAAACATTATGCAAATAGAGTAAGGTTTTGTTATAGATAAACGTAAAGCAAAGAAGAGTTTCAAGCATATTGCAACATAGCTATCCAATAAAGTTAATGTAGAAAAGGTAAGATTACAGTTTTCCATGCAGTTGTCATAAAAGACAATTATACAAAAGACCTGCAATAGAATAAACGTTTAACCATACAACTTTAGTGTATCGTAGCTCTGCGTCAATAATTAATAATCCTTGAAGTAAAACATTTTGTCTTAGTAATTTATAGTATGTATGTACACGGCCGGCCCAACTATATAGGGAAACTAGCTGTCGCCTAGGGCGCCAGGCTTTAAGGGGCGCCAAATTAGACGGTAAGGGGCGCCAAATTAGACGGTAATGGGTGCCAAATTAGACGGAAGTGATTTTTTTGCATAGTTCGCATAGGGTGCCAAAAACCCTCGGTCCGGTCCTGTGTATATATGTATTAGCGTTTTACGGTACCTTAGCACAATATTGGCTATTTGGTGCCAACTAATGTAAAATTTGAAAAAGGTAAATTGAATTGCACAGAAAATTAGGAAGATACAACCTTCCAAATAAATGTAAATACGAAGTAGTGATTTACATTAAAGATCAGAAAACAGGCAAGCAAAACCAGCCGTTAAGTAATTTTTTTTATGATCCTAACAAAACACGAAGTTTAATCCTTCCCGTAAAAAAAAAAAAAAAAAAAAAAGAAGCAGGAAGTGACATATGTATGTTTCTCATATGGTTAAACAAATAAAAATACTCCGACAGAAGACAAAATCGTGTTTGAACCAGAGAAAATGTGACGAAACACAGCTCTAATCAATAGATCTGAGTTTTTAAATTTGTCAACAGCTAGTGTTAATTGCTTCCACTACTTCCTGATATTGGAATATTCTCCTCCTCTTCCAGCTGCTACTACTACGAAGACGACAACGTACTCCTACAACTGCTACTACTACGCTGACGGCAACGTACTCCTACAACTGTTACTACTACTATCCCTACTACTACTTTCTCTACTACCATCTCAATAATTCCATCGCCACTTCACCAGAAGCAGTAGCAGTGCTTCTCCTAAACGTAGCTCAAAATGTTTCGCCCACTATCATCCTATTTTAATTATTTGTCATCCATGTTTATATTCATGATTCCCAACTATTGTCGCCATAATAATTGAGCTCAGAATTATTAATGATCTCGAAAGCAATTTCTAATTTTGCCAATGATTTAGGTCTTCTTCCGCAGCCGCCATCTTTACGACAAATACAACAGTATTTATAATTCGGACTTAAGGCCGATCACTTTTACTGCTACTGTTGTTGCTTCAGTTTATCGATAGCAGAACGATGACACAATCATTATCACAACAACAGCACCACCACCACATATGTGGCCACAACTTGAAATTACCACCATGGCCACTACTAACAATGCAGTAGCGACTTTTTAAGCTACTTCTTCTACTACTGCTGCTGCTGCTATTGCAGCCGCTGTTAATACTATTGATACTTGTAGTATCGCTACAACAACAACAACTACTATTACAATTAATACTTCTACTACTACTACTACCACCACTGCTGCTATTGCAGCCGCTGTTACTACTATTAATAAGTTTAGTACAGCTACAATAACAACAATAACTACCACTACTACAATCAATACTGTTACTACTACTACTATCACTGCTGCTATTGCAGCCGCTGTTACTGCTATTGATAATTTTAGTACCGATACAACAACAAATACTACTACTACTACTACAACTACTACTACTACTACAACTACTACTAGAACAACAACAACAACAACAACAACAACTACTACTACTACTACTACTACTACTACTACGACAACCACTGCTGCAATTTCAGCCGCTGTTACTACTATCGATAATTATAGTACCGCTACAACGACAACTACTACTACTACTATTGCTACTACTAATGCTGCTATTTTGCTACCAATTCTATAGCAGCAAGAATGGTATGGTTACTGTTTATTCTGCTTATACTGCTCGATGCTATCTCACAATGTAGATATTACTAACTTGAGTCATTACTGGTACTATTGTTTTTACATGGATAACTGCGATAAAGGTAATGGTACATATCACTTCAACTACCTTAAGCACACCACAACAATTAATGCTAATACTACTTCTACTGCTACTACTGCTACAAGTATTATTATTACTACTACTGGTACTACTATGTCTACCACTTCACTAAAAGTGTATCTTCAAGCAGTTATTGCAGTATATAGAAGCTTAACACCGTTGGGCGAGGGCACACACATATAAATCTTCACGAATATTTGTAAACCTTAAAATATACCTGCATATGATGGATTGGCTCTGGTCTTTGCACAGCCGCAAGTTTTTACATTGTATAAAGACATATAGAGCCATATGAATATGCAGAGAAGAGCCATTTAGTCGGCAAACATAATTACCTTTATAGTATCGTAAATATATTAGCGTAATGGCATCTAGAAGTGTTTTTTTCTTTTTCTTTTTTTTAACTGGAAATGTTTCACACAAGTGGATTATGTTGTCTTATATAATATATAACTCCAAAATAACATAGCATATATTATATGTAGCTGATATAACAAATACATGATAAGTAAAATAGCTAGTTTACGTAGAAATCCACCAGTTTTAATACCTAGTTAGTGTGCTTTGAGATATAAAACATACTTAAGAAAAACTGCAAAACTGTCTCCAAGAAGTACCCATAGTAAACGTTGTAGCTGCCTTCTATTTGGAATACATTTGAGCATTCAACACCCCCTCAAGGGATAAGTGGTTCATTGTTTACATAAAGGGCTACACAAAGGCATAAATTACACGGCAATTCGAGCGGCTTAGACGGAAGGTCAAGATTATCAAGATCTTTAAACGGATTCATACTACTTATTGCTTCCCTTAAATTGCTGAGTACAATAATGCAAAATAAATATTCTCTGATAACTGCCTCACACTTCCGGTACTTTTGAGACCACAGATAACCATCAATCCCCATCTTTGAAAAAAGTATTTTAAAAAATCGCACTTTTGACTCATTATACGAAGCGCGTAAGTTAAGTTATCAAGCAATCACTGCAGTTCAGGGGGAGTTTCCAAACTAACCATTATGTGAATGACGTCACTGTAGAGTGAATGACATCACTGATTAGCCAGTAGGGAGAGATGGATCTTACCAGCTTATGATATTGGCTTCCCAATTTAGACCGGTACCAACTAAAATAAAATGCGGCTTCTTGTGATAAACGACAATATATACAGACAATATATACAAGAGGCGGAAGAAGAAGAACAACAACAACAAAAAGCACACGGTGTAGTTTTAGCAAGACGACCACAGAAAAACCTTAAAGTTTGAATGCAAATAAAACCATTTTCAATATAAATTAAACAGAGGTACAAAATATAGAAAATGTATATTTTTTCTTAACACAAACCTTGAAAATAGCAACATACAGCTGCTAAGAAGACTTAAGTTACTGAGGAAAGGACTGTATGTAAAGCATTTGCATCCCAATAAGAAATTTAATTGGTTAGATGTAAAACAGCGCACAATTTGGAGAAGTGCTTTAAATCACACGCAAAAAATGTCATCAATCATTTAATGTTACTGTTAAAATAATAAAAATAGTTTATTTTTTTGGCCTGGGATGCATATAATTTTAAAAACGAATTAAAAAAATAATTGAAAAACAAACAACTTATCATCGATCAGATTTATTGAAATAGAAGTTTATTTGATATGAGATTAAAGAATGGATGAAGTTGCATTTTAATTAAAATAGACACAAGATAAACTTACCTACTAATAAGTGATATAAACTTCTCCGGATATTATCCAGATTTTGATAGGAAAACGTGCATCATCTTCACACAGCTTAAAGAACCAGTCCTTGTAGTCCAATGCGTTCTCGTGCCCTTATATACTCCACATTATAGATCAGGACCAAGTCATTCTCATTCATAAAACCAGTTAGCACTTGGTGACATTTACGTAAAAAGAGACCAATCGGAAGACTTCTAGAGGTGTCAAGTTGCTACATTGTCTCTTCCCACTAGAGGCACTGATAAGCCGAGGTCCTCACTATTTATTCACTACTTTTCCAACTTGACGATTCCGGGAAGTGTGATATCTTCAGAAGCGCAAATCGAATACTATGGGTAAACTGCCGGTCTTTACTACTGCCTAAATACGAATGGGCCAATTTAATCAATAGATTCTTCATCTTCTGATGGCAAATAACGAATGCCACTGTTTCTTCCAGTGTTCTTTAAACCATATTGTGTGTTAAAGCCATGTGTGCTAAATGCGCTGTCTAACACGGAAAAAATTGAAGAGGCAGACAGTCCCATATATAGGTATATTCGTTTGTTACAGATGGCTGCCGATGAGAAAATAGCCGAAGTGGTAATGTAGAGTAGTAGACAGCTCGTTGAGAGCAAGTTGCCTTGGGCCTCGACCTATTCTTTAATACAGGGGCACGGTATCAATATATAAGCTGTTGTTGACCTTGGGTCCGATATTTTACCTGCCGACTTGTGCTATTTTCCTGACACAGTGGTTGCTTTATTAATCTAGGTCTTTCATATTCGTTACGGATTAGATAGATAGATAGATATATAGATAGATAGATAGATAGATAGATAGATAGATATATAGATAGATAGATAGATAGGTAGGTAGGTAGACAGGTAGGTAGATAGGGAGAGAGAGAGAGAGATGTAGAGAGAGAGAGTGAGAGTGAGAGAGAGAGAGAGAGAGCTGCAAATATGTGAGCGATTTCCAAATAATAGGCATCTAATACATTATAGAAAGATTTTTCTTTGAATCAGATATAAAGATTGAAATTAGTCTACGAGTTTAAAATTACTTTGAAATACATTTGGATACCTCGGTCGTTAGGACTTTCCTTTGCGTGACGTCATAATGTCATTTATGACGTTATGATTTGCTATTACACGTTACATATCTGTAAATTATGATATGGGTATATTAACGTGAATAACACAGTAGACAGATAATAAACTAGTATCATAATTTGTACATATATACCACGTGTAGTAACACGTCATGACATCACTATTGACGTCATAACGCTATGCAACGGAAAGGCGTAGCCGTAGCATTCAAATTTATTTCAAAAAGTAATTTCACTATACTGTCCTCCGGTTTTGGTAAAATAAAATGAGTATTTTCGTCATGCAATAAATATAACCTTACATTTGTGTTCATTTCACATGAAAGTTATGAATCTCGTCAAATAATTTCAATCTTTTACTCGCCAAGGCTCGTTTTAAAAATTTCATTTGAAATGAGCGTTCATGTAAGATCGTCTATATATTATGGTAAATAGCACATTTGTCATGTGATAAATTTCTTTTTAATTTGACTTAGCACTGAAATATAACGATCGGCATATGCTGAGTACAGTCTGAATTCTAGTAAGAGGATTTACATCCAAATAGGAAACATTTACTTAAATGAGTTGATTTATGTGCATAACGTTTAAGGGCGGTGTATTTCCTTCCTGGACAAGGGGATGTCTGATATCTCCTTCCACGTGCTCAATTTTATTTTATTTTTGTGTGTGTGCAGTTTAGCCTGAATAAAAAAGTGATAGATGACTTAGTAAATAAAGTGTGTTTCAGCGCTCACGACACAATAAGTGACTCTAAGCCTTCAATTCAGTTTCTGTGAAGAGATTTCGCTTTTAGCATCTGGGAAGACAAATTGCACATTTTGATATAAAACACTCTCATTATTTATCCTTTGTCAATAAGCAAGTCAATTTGGAATGATAAACATTACAACACATCTCACAATTTCCTTTACCTGTATCAAGTTACTGCAGCTAAGCTACAGGTAGCAAGTAATACCGTTGTTATTTATTTATTTAGGTTTTATACTAAAACGTAAGCACTAAGTTGGGAGAGAAATGGAGTAATAAAAGAGCTCTTAAAATTTGCTGACTCATGACATGCCGCTATTTATTTTAAATCTCTTTGTGTAATGTGTGTTCACCAGCGTTGTGAAACATATATAAATGAAATATATAGTGAAGGAGCTGCTCTTGACTGAAACCTCCAAAATCAGAGGCATTAGTTGCTCTCATGAGCCTTCTTTGAGATGATAAGTTACTTGACTGTCACTAAGTCTTTCGGTTACAAACTTACTTGCAATGATCACCCGAGTCTTTAGAATTATGCAAGTGAACCTTATATGCAAGACTACTACTACCAAATTATCTTTTCAACCCGCAATTGTAACCATTCTTTATCACTCCATTTACGGTTTAGTTTAGCGGAAGAGATTCTCTGGCAAAAGTGAACGCAGAGTAGTGCGTAATATAATATTACAAAATAGAGACTAATTAAATATCCTAATTGTTGCGTACTGTATTCAATAGTATAATCATTTCGTTGAGGCTTAACTCAGAGAGTGCAGATTTATCGAACAACTGGTGATATTATCTCTGTTAGAACTTGATGCAACAAATTCCTACGCTGTATGAATTAAAAGTTCTGGGAGTAATAATAAACAGTTCATATTTCTTGAAACACACAATATCAAATTTTATTACAGTCCAGAACAATTCACTGCCATTTTAAAATTTTAATATACAAGCAGAACTGTGGTCATATGGATTTTCATTCTTTTCTCAATCTGCATAAATATCACTCGCGCAGTCCACTTTTGTCAGCGTACATAACCAGAGCGTTTTAACGAATCAACCAAACATAATATTTCTAAAGGTTATTGTATACATCGGTATTTATATACTTATTCATGGTGAACACATACTGGCTGTAAGTGACTAAACAGCCACATCCACTACTTTGCTTTTATTGTACAAAGTCATTTATAGCAACGTATTTGTCCCGATACCTCACTTTCATCGAAACCCTATTATTCCAAAGGTAAACAACCTTTTTAGAAGAAGCTTTGCTTTTATAAGAATAGGTATCACGAAAAAAGTGGCTTCATTAATTGACACCAGCATCCTTCTAAATAATACTTATGACAGTAGTTTAATATGTACAAATAATTTGCTTATTGAAATTTTATGCTACATCTGCATTCATGAAGTTGAATAAATCAAAATTTTCAGAACATCGGAAATGCCATTTTTGTGGACTTTTTATTTGTATAATATATTGCTTTGTTCGAAATGTATCAAAATTTAATCTCGCAGAACTATTTTATATTGGGTTATACATTTTTATTTACAATTTTATCAAGTGTCTTTAGTTATTTCAATGACGCTAACTCATATTTACTCATTATAAAATATTCAGGAAATATTTGTTTTAGATTAGAGACATTGCCAGTCAAGACATTAGATGAAGGTTTATCGTGTCCGATAAGGCTCATTGAATTTTTTTTCTCAAAAATCTCCAAAAATTAAATTTTAAAGACAACCTTCTTACAACTCATGCATGGATTGGTAAAAATTACAATTATCGTCTCTTACGATAACATTAATTTGTACTGCAATTATTATGTTCTTAAATATATTTAAATATAGTTTTATATGCGACTTGGCGGTGATGGGTAATTCTTGCAGGTGCAGGACCAGTAGTATCCCGATGAAGAAAAGTCGAATAAATAACAACACAAAAATGTAATCTCTAACCCAAAGGAATTTTTTTTCCAGTATTAAATATACACACTTCAAAAGCATAAACCATATTGATGTATGTTAATCTTCATTATGATGGCACACGTTTGGCTGATTTTG
The DNA here is from genome assembly GCA_029931535.1 of Margaritifera margaritifera. Lineage (NCBI taxonomy): Eukaryota > Metazoa > Mollusca > Bivalvia > Unionida > Margaritiferidae > Margaritifera > Margaritifera margaritifera. Next base: position 774,868 of record JAQPZY010001119.1, read on the forward strand.
TATATAGATACGGTTGTAAGAGTTGCAGTAATGGTTTTGCTGGTCAAGACAAGAAAAAGCCCAAATAAAAAAAAATGGAAACGTTGTCCTCAGTAACTACAACATTAGTTACCAATACGCAATGTCTTTTGGGCTTGAATCAAAACCTTGTACATAATATTATTGAAGCAAATTCATAAAGTATTTAAAATGTGACTCTTTGCACAAGAAAAAAGTATTTGAAATTTTGCCAATTGAGTGGTCGCATATTCATTTCGTCCGGACAGCACCAGTAGTTCAGATGTTTAAAACCCAACAGTTTGTTTGAATGAAATTATGGTTTGACCTATGTTGTACTAATTCAAATTCTATCGACTTAAAATCAAAGAAATGTTGCTGAAGGTGAGGTGTGACTCAATACGGTTGATAACAAATGAGCATATTTAAACAACTATGGTTAATCGTTATTCTTTTCTAGCTTTGGAGCAAGAATGTCAGTTTCCTCACTGTTACAAGTGCAAGAAATAATTTTCATCTATTCTTAAAAACAGTAATGTATTTCGGTTTTAGTATATTGACAAACCTCATAAAAAATACCTAACTAGTCTTTGCTTTTCTTAGAAATGAGTACAGTTTATCCTATATGAACTGGGAAAATTTAAACAAGATGACATAGAAAATTGCGGAGATCTGCTTTATCTAAGGGAAAGTCAATAATAATTTCTATCCCTGTACAATAAAAGAAATGTGTATTGTCCCTTATTGTAAATTTAATCCATCGTGACTCAGAATGGAAACATATTCAGGCTAGTAGTAGGTGTAAAGGCCGTTATGAGCGGGGAGGTTGAATTTTCATTGACTCAGGCTCTCGCAGTGCTCGGCCTTAGCAATGAAAAATCTTGCGCTCAATAATGGCCTTTCTACGTACTGCTGTGCTGTTAAAATTATATTATTGCCATTCAGATTTATTTCCCTTGACTGCAATCTTTTTTTAGTAACAGTCAAATATGCAAATTTGGCTAACCAAGCTGTTGATGGTTTGGGTGTTTCATGGAATTGGCCGCTCTGTCTGATATTCGAGCTAGATGATGCAGTCAGAAGAATGACCTAACTTCCCTAATTGGACACAACCGCGAATGTTGCATGGAGTTTCTGAAGTTAGCTCTCTGAAGGCGTTCACACGAGCGACCGGGTGCAGTGGTATGCGTTCCGATGTTCCTTGGACTGCTGGGAAACTAAAATAATCAGTAGGGCTAGCACCCGGTCCGAGACAGGGCTTTTGAAAAGAAACATTTTATTTTGTTTGGCCCCCGTTTGGCTGCGGATTTTGTTGTTTATATATTGATTTTAGATAATTCTTCTAATTGAAAAGACAATATAGTATAAACAATGGATCTGAACGCTATCTTGAAGAAGTTTGTGGAATCGCATCAGATGAAGCAGAAGTCTCCCGAATGGTATTCGATTATACCAAATACAGTAGGAAGCTCTGAGTTGATTACAGTTCTTGACATCTGCCCCTTTGTAACGCCAGAAGAAAGCTTGGCATGCAGCCAGCATATATTACGTTGCCTTGTCTTTGGGGAACATTATGTGATCCAGTTCTTAGAAGATACGTTGAGATCACCACAGGCGAAAAGATTATTGGCAATGATATCTGCATTAGAACTATAGACGGTTACAGATGCAGTCCGGATGGTTATATTGTAGACGACAATACAATTTTGCTTTTAGAATTCAAGTGTCCTTCTGTCAGAGACGTTAGCAAGTTGCCTGATTACTATCTACCGCAAGTATTATCAGGTCTAGAAGTGTCAGTTGTAGCTTCATACGGTCTCCTTGTTGACAGAATTTTTCGTAAATGCTCGCTAGATCAATTTGGATTTTACCCAGAATACGACAAATACTTTCACAACAGAGATTACGGTAGATATGATAATCGCTATAGACATCTTAGGATATATTGGTGATTATGATGACTTTACTGATCTTGGCGAATCTACTGAAGCAGAGTTATCAGTTTTCCTAAAGAAAGATCTGCATAGAGAACACGGCTATATCGTAACAGACGCAACATCATAACAGACATTCAACATCAGACAGATAGCATTTCTGACCTGCTAGATATCATTACCAGTAGATGTCCTGACAAGAAGCTTGTTGCAGCATTATCATGGAAAATATTTGAGATTACCTACAACTATATTGCTCGCGAACCAGGTTATGACAAAACGATCAAGAGAGCTATATCCAAGATGCAACAAATTGTACTCGAATTAGAGACAAAAATAGTACTATATAATGTTCGAATTTGACTCAAGACGAATAATGGCTGCATATGAGAGAGAATACGTTGCTAAAGTTAAGTTTCCCATAGGCTCCATGGAATATAGAAGATGTCAGCTGGATGATACAGGAAATTAGTACGCTAAACTCTGCTTACAAAGTTTTCATTGATGCTCTTAAAATGATATATCATGTATCAAAGGAGCATCTTGAACACTTTGATTTTTATGCTGATATCGCCATAGAGCTAGAAAGATCAAGACGCACGCTAGGTGAATAATACAATAGGCTTGGCAGCAAAAATTCTTTGTACGATGTTGTCAAGACAAGTATAGATGGCACCCAATTTTAATGCCTGCTGAAGATTGCGCTCACTGTAGTTAGTATTTTGTTTTTAAATCCTCAATTGCCCTCTGTTTAAGTATCGCCTGTACCAACGCTTTTATTTCGAAAGCTACGATGCTGATATTTGTTTTTGAAGATTTTTGTTATTTGACCATACACATAGGACTTAACTCAGCAAAAGTATTATCTATGATTCTGAATTCTTTGACAAATATGCCATAGTAAACGTAACGCTTTGACCTGATTTAATATTTTTGTGTACGTGATGTAGGCATCTATTTTGAATTTTTGGTTCTAGCTTTCTGCAACAAGCTTGTGCAGCAATTCCAAAGCCAGAAATAATCAGAAGAAAAGGATTTAAGAAAGCGCCAGTACTAGCGACGCCAGCCGCAGTGATCGCCAACGAAACAGCTGACAAGAAAAACATCAAACGCTTATAATGTCTGTATGACTTCTTTAAACAATAGGCTCGTTTGTGATAGCTGCGATAATATGCAATAGGTTCATCTCGCGTTTCGTTATCAAGATTGGTGCCAATGTGATTAAAATCTACTGAATTATTTGTCATTATATAATACCGTTAGTCAATTATTTTTTCTTTCTTAGGTTCCTTAAGTTCTTCCGGAACAGAAGGTTCGTCTTGTGCAAACTCCTGTGGTTGCTCTGGCTCAGGTTGTGGAATCTCTGCTTGAGTTTGTGGCTGCGGCTTTTCTGCTTGAGGTTGTGTCTTTTCTTCTTGAGGCTGTATCTTTTCTGTTTCAGGTTGTGTCTTTTCTGCTTCAGGTTGTGGATGAGGATCATTGGGAAGATCTTTTATATCAGGTAGCGCCATCACTCCCGGAATTGTTTCTACGTCGTCATAATCCAAACCAAACTCTTTGTAAAACTTCAGCTTGTTGATTTTTTCTGCAAGTCTTTCTTGGTTTTTAAAGCTGTTTTGCCAGACTTGATTGTAGATGCATGCGTAGTCAGCATCTAGATCTTTTCTTTCTTTTGCGTTCAATTTTCTGGGTTTTCTTTTTTTTTAGTAAGAGACACTAATTGTAAGTTATCAAAATTCAACTAATTTATTATGGTTTTAAATAGCACTCCTATGTGTCTATCAGCGCTCGCCGATTCCTTGTCATTGCAGAATTTGTTGATCTTGTCATATTTGTCCAGTTCGTCCCGCAACTGTAGTGCTCTTATACGGGCTACCGAAAAAAAAAGATTGAATGTGTGATCATATATTTTTACGCTTTCTAGATAGCCCAAAACTTTTTATACAGTTGTTTGTTTTCACCAATTTCATCATAATACGTCTTAGTTCGCACGTCATCAAAAGCTACGACATCATGCTTTTCTTCAAACAACAGCGGATCAATTTGGAAACGTCAACCTTATTAATGAGCAAGTCACATTTTATTGGCATTTGCGAGTGCAAAACTAAAACTATGTAACTGTGCTGTATAAATGAAGCCAACACAAATTAAGCGCAGAAAGATCATAGGAAGATTTTTAACAGCGATGTTTTCTAAATTACCTAGCGCATTGCTGGGTAGAGCAAGAAAAACTTACTCCTGTTGCTTCTAGTATTGCAAAGGGCGCTGCTACAGCAGCAGGAAGTGCAGAAAGAAAGAAGATCGTAGAAAAAATTTCGCCTACGCCAGCAGCCATGCTACCGTCAGCGCAGATTAAAGAAGCTATCAAAGATATCGCGCCAACAAAAGAAGCTTGACGCGTGATGACCACCACAACCAAAATAATACTGTCCAAGCGTGGCCAAGAAATTATGAATGAACTCAATATGCGCACGTCAGCAGCCAATACGAAAACAGCTGTGTCAAATATCATTGCAGGATCTGGTCTAAAGAGAATTTTTTGTGCAATGAGGATGTATAAACATACTGTCCAGATTTATTCCTGAGTATTTCAAGCTTTTTGATGAAGCGCCCATTGACGAATCAACAACCGAATACGAACATGTGGAATATTTGGACAAAGATTCGCATCAGATGAACTAACCTGGAACAAGATTTATTGACACACGAGATGAAGATGTGTATTTGCTTCCTCATAAGCTTTTTTTTGAAGTTAGAGGTTATTTGCAAAACAATGCTGTCCCACCTGGTAATTTTGCTGCTGTTGTGCAGATAGCGCTAATAAACAATGACTGGAGTTTGTCTAAGAAGGCGCGGTATCAACTGAACAATCAGACCGTAGAAGTCATTAGCAAATATTTGTCAGCTGCTAGCACCATCATGAATTTGATTTCAATGAGTGATGACTATAGCAGAAGTTCAGCAACAAACATGTTCTGGTACAAAGATACCGGTACTGGTGCAGCAAATAGTAAAATGTTAAGACAAGGAATTGCAGTTCTTCCTGATGCCGTTTCTGCTATGGCTGGAGTAACTGTGGCTTAGATTCGTATTGCCATTCGCAATGCTTTTATTGAATCAGAAAATGCTAATTATAATGTTGGCTTTGCAACTAAGCGCGCTCTGACAGATAGCAACAATAAAGTGTACATGATGTTGCCACTAAATTCCATTTTTGGGCTTTGGCGCGACATTGATACAGTATTCAGAGACGTTAAGCACACACTTTTTTTGGAACGAGCTGATCCTACTACGTACATGCATCATGAAACTGGTGGTGCTGACGGCCAATTTATTTTTTACAAAGCTATCTCTGTGGATGCCAAAGATAACGCCTCTTATTTATCACGCGCAGAACTTGACAACCTTTTATCCAGGTTTAGCAAGAAACTTTATTTTGAGCAGATGCGCGTCTATAAAAGCGTTACGTATCTATCTGCGCAGTTGTCAGCAACTTGTAGGATAGCTACATTGCCTGGCAGTGAACTACCATGACATGTATTTGTAGCTCTTCAAGCTGCCACACGAGACGCAAGAGACAAGCAGCCAAGTATTTGACAACTTGAGTTTGACTCGCATGGCTGTCAGAATAAACAGTAGATAATATCTTGAGCGTGAACTCGAGTGTAATTTTGCACCACTTAATAGCAATTATTCACAAGCTTACTTTATGCTTCAAGAAGCTATGCATAAATACCATCTTGAGATTAAATATGAGTTCATTTTCTACCTTTAACATGCCCAAAAAATTCAATATTACTTAACATTTAGCGTGCATCACTTATAGATTACTTTTATCTAATTTGCCTGATTGTTATCAGTCTATAAAATATCGCAAGGAAGCGGACTTCGTTGTTTACATAGGTACCCGATGTAAGCTTTGTACTAAAATAGGTAAAAATCAGAAGCATATTATGTTGCAGTTTCATACCTAGCCCTCGATTTCTCAATGGTATTCGCATTTACAGTGATACTTTTCAGTAATTTCGGCATCATTTGGATGTGGAGAAAATTTCCCTTTCAACGAACTATCACACATCTTTATGAGTCAAACCTCTGAAAAGTTAAGAGACAGAGAATGTCATAATTTTGCGATAGTTCGTCTGGTCAGACAATGTTACATTTGCTTCAGGTTACCAGTATTTTCAAGACTCAAGCTTTATTGATACATTGTCAAGCAAAAGAGAAGACACCAGCATATACTTCTAGAAGTATGTAATTACTTTTCACACGAGAAATGTTGCCAACTTATATATGCATGTAATTGTAATCTATTTATAAAGCGCATATTTAACTGGTGTCATGACCTAAAAGCGTTGCAATTCTTTTGGCCAATTAGCTATCTTCCTTTTTATGGCACCCATGAGTAGCTCTCTAGAAATGAGATTTGACCAAAAGATGGATCATTTAGTACAAAAGCTGGTAGAAGCTGAGACAGATGCAATTCTTCTTTCAAATGCTAGTTAACGACATTTGTCTTGTGAAAAATAATTACATACGTATATAAATATCTGCTGGTGTCTTTTCTTTGGCTTGACATTTCATTAATCAAGCTGCACTGTCTCGAAAATACCGATGATCTCAGGCAAGTGTAACTCTGTCTGACCATACAAAAATTATAACATTTGGACATTCTCTGTCTTTTAAGTTATCCCATATTTAACTCTTAAAGATGTGCAATAACTCGTTGGAAAGGAGAACGTCTTGACATTAAAATTACACCCATATTATTGAAAGGTGTCACTGTAAACCACTAAGAAATCAATGGCTGTGTGTGCAACTGCAATTTCTCGAGTTACAAACCTTGTATCTTATTATATGTTTATCTAAGGAGCCATATATTAGAACACAATATGTTCATTGTTTTGACCCATTTTATTATGAAGCGTGCATCAGATACCAGTGGTTCTTTAGTAAAAGTGCAAGTAGTGTAGTTGAGAAGTGTAATGTGTTGAGTACAATGACCACAGGGACGAGTAACTGTTGTAACTCACTCGCCTTAAAAGAACAGACAAAATTATGTTAAACAAATTATAATATTTTTTGTACTGATTGAAGATCGTGAATTTTCTCACTAAATACATCACAAAAGTATGTTGCTGAGTGAAATGTTCTCTTTTGAGATCGCATCGGAAATTTAAGGCATGAATTCTGCCAATCCCAACAGCTTAAGTTCGCAAATTTAAAATGATTTGCAATGGTTTTTGTCAACCTATCGTTTGCTTACTCATGTACTTTTATAGCAATGCTATTTACAAATCAGAATTTTTAAAAATATTTTTACTAAACAATAAAACTAAATCTCACATGATCATTGTGCGTCAACTCCTACTCAAAGTTCAACTGGGTGGGCTTTATCGAAGTAACAAATGACGTCATTACGCTGACGTATTAATGTAATAACTACGTCCTTTTAGCAGTATATATAAATAAGATTTTGGGATTAATGTTAACTTGCTTCGGTTTGATGTTCCTTGAAGAACAAAAAGTGCATGTAACTTTAGGGAAAGACCATTTAATTTTCGGGGATGGAGGGTAGGGTGGCTTGGATTTTCTTTACAACTAGAATATTTTTCTTTCTTTTATCACAATATGATTTATTCTTTTCAACTAAAATAATGGATATAATAAGTTCTTTTTTTCTGCAAATCATAACAAGAGAGTTTTTTTTAAGTCTAATAGGAGCCGGAAATGTTTCTATTAAAAATTCAAGGCCCCCCTCCCCCAATTTAATGGTCGGTCTATTAGTTTCCTTCGTCCCTTGAATACATTCTTCTTCTGTGCTGTTGATGTACATTTGTACACTCGGACAGCCGTACACCTATGTCCAGTTTTATCGTAGATGAGTTGATCATCAATACCGGCGTCATATAATGGTGTCGTACATGTAGCACGTAGTGAATAGTTCGCAGAAAAAGATCCAACGATTGTGGTCCGCTCACAAAGACGGCATGCAGTTTCGCAAGGGTATTTCTCCCAGCTGTGTATTTGTATACCATGCCTCATGACTTCCGGGATTTTGCGTAGCCTTGGGGATGGTGGGGAATGGGTGGGGTGCGGAGGGGTTGGGAGGCGGGGGGGGGGACCTGTTAAGCGAGCTGAAAGAAAACAAAATGTATCTAGATTTATCTCTCAACCAATCAGCCATCCACGAAAACACCATTGACAAATCAATGTATAATGAAAACAAATTTTGAAAAATATATAATATCGCTGATCTACACTGTTCCAGTTCGAGAGAGAGAGAGAGAGAGAGAGAGAGAGAGAGAGAGAGAGAGAGAGAGAGCATTTAAGGAAAGAGAGAAAGACAAGTACACGAAATAAACCTGAGATGTATAAAAATTAATACAATGGACCAGAAACGTATATTTTAAAACAAGACTCTTCTAAGAAAATAAGAAGCACACCTATGAACATGAAAGACTAAAAGACTTGTATGACTAATGAAAGGAAGAAGTACTAGTTAATTGTTATTATCAAGCATTTGCAAGTCTAAATCTAAGCATATTTAATAAATGCTTGTTATAAAATGCCTATATTTACCATCTGGCGTTGTACAGCTCATACTGCCTCACGGGACATCTGTCAGGTTTATCTTTGTTTTGGAACACCTGGGTCACTTTCCAGGTTCGCCTGCAGTGTAGTCTGCCACTATTGGACACATCTTCACAATACTGGAAGTATTTTACTTCAGTGGATGTTGTTTTTGATTTAATTTGCGACTTAACATGCCTTAGTTTCCTGTATTCTTCACTATCCCGAAGCGCAAATTTTAAACCAAACAGGCATACTTCGTGTCTAATAGTACCTGATGAGAGTGGCCACCTAAGAATCCCATTGTCCACAATATATTTTCCTATTCTTCACTGATAATCGAGGATTGTATCTTTTCAGTGCCGATTCCAAGGGCAGCTCGTTCTTTTATCAAGAAATCCAAACTGTCTTGAAGTGTCTTTAATTCCGGATCCGTCAATAGTTCCATTTCCATGCATTTCTAAACTGGCTTTATCAGTTCTATCAAAATCTTACTGGGATAATCCGAGCCATCGGTTTACTTAATTTCTGTTACAAATCTTGTGACACTGTAGTTTTAGATTATCTTTGTTTACTTGCATCAAGGGCTTGATAATGCAGACCAAATTATCATTAGAGTGTATTATCGCTCTCATGTTTCGACGCCCCCAACATAGAGCATGACAGGCTACAAAGACTTGCTCCTGGTGTTTTGGGGATTTGTTCTAAACTCATTTGATTAACTTCATCATCACTAAGGTTTTTTTTTTTTTAATCGGCTGCTTTTGGAATATACGTACTAGTCGCGCCCGTTGTTTCCATAGGTGGAAGATTTGTCATTGTCCCTGTTTTTATAATCAGGACACCAATCTACAAATTATTTGTTTTCCATTTCTTGAGAAGCAACCACGAGTTCAGCGTCAGATATACCCTCATAATGACCAATTTTGTTTCCGATTCTCGCCTCGTTTCCTTGGTTACCATCAACTCCTGTGAAGAGCGTACCTTTCATCATCTTTTGCTGCCTGCGAGGCAACAGAAAGCTAGTCTCTCCTAGTATCTTCCAAACTAAACGAACCAGTGAAATCTTCCTTATCCATAGTTAGTGATTAATACACAATCAATAGGAGACTTACGACTATCAAATAACTTACACGTTATCAAGCACTTTCTAGAGCTAAAGCCTGAACGAGATTCGCATACAGGGCATTATCAAAATAAAGTGGTGATTTCAAAACATTCGATGTTGTGTGTTAAATTGTATGTAAGATAAAGCATTCGTGAGTGGCATCTATACCATAATAAGTCTACGCCAGTATTGTGTAGAATGCCCTCTTACTCAGGCTCTATCTCATACATACATCATTGACTACCATGTTTAATTAACATTTTTGGGGGTAGATGTATAGATAGATAGATAGACGGGTGATGGGTTGATGGATTGGGAGATATATACAGTAGTTGGATGGATAGATGAGATTTAGATAGTTCTGTTGATATCCAAACCCCCACCCCCACCCTGCAGAAAATTAAATGGTCGGTCCCTTATTCTAAGACGAGTATTTCTGCTTAACATGACATGGTTATGTCGAATCTGTGACGATCACATCTTTGTTCCGCGCGGCATTAGTCAGGTACTGCATCAACCATATGCCCAGCCTATTACAGTTCAACACTTATACCGTCTAACAATGTTCGCGTGTCAGCAGGTTTATTGTTAACATAACTGCGACAGCAGGAGCATAGACGGGTGTGAAATAAATCACTTGGTACATTGTTACTAGGCAAAGCCAGATGTCATGGAAGTGAATCCTTAACTGTGGGCTTTACCCCCAACAGATGCGCAAAACAATCTTGACACAAATAGCTTTTGTATATAGATGTTTTAGCTCGTTGGGTGATTGTATGCGAAAACTATAAAATTCAGCAGTAAACTTTAAAATTTGGGTTGGTCGTAAATATATAACGGTAGCCAACGAAAGAACACGGCGGAGGTCCAGAGACTAAACATATAAAATTGCACCCGTTCTTGAATCCGTTCAATGAGAGTGTGTACAATTGTGGCAAGATCTGCATACCTCTGTATTGTTTGAACTCTCTCCCAGGAGCAAGTCATAAAAGTAGGTCGGAACTGTTAACAAAACAAAAGGAATCTGCGTTAGGGAATTAGTCACCTTTCCTTTTACTGAATTAATCAGGAGCTCGCTTCTAGTTTGCCTGTCAACCGCAATAGTGTCAGATTCGATTTCATGCAGACCCCACCGCTTTCCAAAGTGCCAACGATCCAATGTTCGATGATTTATGATTGCCAACCCTCAATGACTAAGTTTTAGTTATTACACACGCTGAGACTCATGTTTGTCATTTTTTAAAGTAGTTATGCCCCCACTGTTTGCAGCGGGATATATATCTTTCTTGTTCCTTGTCCTTAGAGACCGACCATTACAGTTTCGTGTGGAGGGAATTTATGGAACTATTGAATGACTCGAGAATATTATTTCGCAAAAAAATTGAAAGAGCTAGCGCAGTTATGGAACTATTGATTAACTCGTGGGTATTTTCTCCTCCTAACACTTTGTAAAGAAAGTTGGTGCACATGCAAATTTGAAAACAAAAGATCCCTTTGGCACACTAAATAAGAATACAAAATGATCCACAGATAAATTCAAATTACCGCACTCTCACATACTATTTACTTGCTTTTCTGGATATATGAGTGAGCTGACGCACTAGTCGAACTACTGAAATGATAGTTATTAATTTGCGCACTAGTCGAACTATTGAAATAATAACGCAGATTAGCGCACTAGTCGAACTATTGAAATAATACAGAAACCCACGCCTATAAGATCGTAATATTTTAAAATTTACAAAAACCTCTCTAAAATTTGTGTAAAGAAATACCCTCGAATCATTCAATAGTTCGATAACTGCGCTAGCTCTTTTAATATTTTTAAATGAAATAATACATTCGAATAATTCAATAGTTCTATATCTGGGTCAGCAATTTCTAATTTTGATTTTTAATGCTCTCGTATCCTCCCGCCCCTTCTGAGTATGTTAGTGCGAACACAGCAAGTGCGCAAGAACTGTTATTATGCGTAGACTGGGTAAAAAGTAGATAGTTATTGACAGTTCTGGAATTTGAATTTATCAGTAGATTATTTTGCATTTATACAGCTTGCTTGGGCGACAAAATGATAGGTCAGTTTAAAAATTTACAAGTGCTGCAGAACTGCCAATAACTATCTACTCACCAAAACTGCTTGACGTAAACAATGGAATTAGTTTGGCATGTTTTTACACACATGTATATCATCTGATTAGAATGATATTTTCTTGCCGTATAAATAATGATTCCAGTTGTTATACATTTTGGGCGATTTACTTCACATTTGAACCTACATTTTTGAACATTACCTAACATGTATACCTTATTATTATCTGGTTTCTTTCCTCGTTCTTATCCATCATGAATCATATTATATTTTTATAATTACACATTTTTTCCAAGATTTTGTAACAAGCATTTAGACTGGTTAAAATAGCATCAAGTGACTAAGAAAAAAATAAATTATTGGTTCTTAACACCAGAAATGAACAACTTATTTATTCGTGCGCCCTTCGTTTGTGCTTTGACAATGGTTAAAATATAGTTCTGTTATTTATTTCATGAGATTCGCTATTAATTTCATAATATTTGCAATGTTAAGAATTTAACTTCATATTTTAAAGAATTCATGAAGTCATGAAGCTTGGAAATCGATTACACTTCGCTACGGCCGTTCGTGTAGTGTGTGATCGATTACACATCGCTACGGCCGTTCATGTATTGTGTGATCGATTACACTTCGCTACGGCCGTTCATGTAGTGTGTGATCGATTATCAAACTTCATGACTTAATGAATCCTGCAGATGCAGATCACAGTAGATATCAGGATCCCAATATGCAGATCATAGTAGATATCGGGATCACAATATGCAGATCATAGTTGGTATCGGGATCCCAATATGCACATCATAGTAGGTATAGGGATCCCAATATGCACATCAAAGTAGGTATCGGGATCCCAATATGCACATCATAGTAGGTATAGGGATCCCAATATGCACATCATAGTAGGTGTAGGGATCCCAATATGCACATCAAAGTAGGTATAGGGATCCCAATATGAACATCATAGTAGGTATTGGGATCACAATATGCACATCATAGTAGGTATAGGGATCCCAGTATGCACATCATAGTAGGTATGGGGATCACAATATGCAGATCATAGTATATACCTTATCAAGACATAAATGCTTCAACTTCGTTACTACTTTTGAAAGCAAACGTAGGTCTATCTGAAAATAAAAGTTCCACAAAGAAGAAGAAGAAAACACACACACACACACACACACTGAATAATTGCCATACTCTGGTCCTAACAAACTATGGGTAAACGAAATTTTTAAAATAGCTGTCCGATATTTTTTTTTAGCAACGGTTAAAACGACGACTTACGATATTTCGGGATCAATATTGTTGCAACCGGTTTATTCTTAGTTGGCGTACTTATTTATGTACGACCCTGCTATTTCTGTCGTGATTAAGGACGTCAGTTTCGAGTGCCTGCAAACCGTGTGATTAATACAACTATGGCACGTCGCTATTAAAATAATATAGGTTGATAATATATCTCAATAATTTCCTTTCTTTCGTTTTTAAGTCATTCTAAAATTCCTTTTAAATACTTTTTATTTATTTATTTATTTATGTATTGAAAATCTCATCAAATGGTTCAATGATATAAAGTGATAGCTTCATGTGGATTGAATGGATGATATAAATAATAACCGTTGTTTTTCAAAACATCCCAATATCTGAGTACTAAAAACATGTCACGAAGAACTGGCTACAGTTAAATAAGTCCTTTTTTCCTTTTCATAATAATATCAGATTTTTGTTTTAATATTTAGGATGGATACTTTATTCGCATTTAATATCTTACAAAACACGATTTCAAATAAATTAAAATGAGTAATTAATGGATACGACTCAGCACGGACAAAAATCTCATTAAGGAATATGAGCGCTAGATTTTAGCGTACTCCAAGAAAGCTTTTTTTTTTAAAAATGTTTTTTTATTGTATGAGAACACGACCTCAATCTCCAATACTATGCCGATTTTCATATTGTCCCCGAAGGATCGGCAAACTTGCCAAGCCTACATTGTCTAGACATACGGATAGCTTTCATGAAAATTTGCAAATCAATTATATTTTTATTACTAATACGTTTTTAGCATAAGTGTCAATCGCTCTCCAACACACAAGTAAATATTTCAGTTTAGTTAGGTAAATTGATCCCTTGTCGACTGTACTTCTTGTGTTCGAGCCCAAAAATTCAATCAGGACATTTAACTCTCTGAAATTGCAAACTTTAATTCTCACAGCCTTGCCCGCAGTTTACTTCAGTTAATTCTTGTTGAACGTAGATAACGGGAATATACATTTTCTTCTTCATGACAAGGAACATTTTGAATTTTTGTTTCTGATCTGTAAAGAATGCAAACAATAGAGTGTATGCATATTTTAGGACTAACGATCAACCATCATGCATGCAAACGATCAACCATCATGCATGCAAACGATCATGTAATCGGGTTGTGTCGTGGCTACTGCCATATTATCGATGTTTCGGCGAATGTTGAGAAAGTTATAGTATTATTGTTTGCCTTTTCCGATTTTACCTTAAAAATGTGTCACACATTACTGCCGATTAAAAAAATCAAGCTATGTACTGCAGATGTTTGCTCCTATATTTTCCTAATGTTTCTTTGAGTAAATATTTAGTCATCCGCCAAATAATGTCATATGATCATATATTTTCACCGTCTTGAGAAGTCATCATAGTAGAGCTGAAACGAATATCCTAACATTCGAATAAGAAAACTGTTTTTGCGAATATTTGAATAGAAAAATGGTATTCGAATATTTTAATAGAAAAGTGGTATTGCAATATTTGTTAGTTTATCGAGCGAGTTCGGCCGCATTTTGTAAAAGAAACAAGGCGAAATGCAAACTAATCACCGTTGAATTAATCTGCTTACGAGGGAGCAACTTAAAACCTGCTAAAACAACGGAAATCAAACTTGGACTCACAAGGTTATCATCACGTCAAAATTCTGAATAGTCACATTGCTGCCATCAATGCCATTTCTTTTCATTATACTCTTAAAAAGATAACGTGTCATACGGCAAGTTGATGAAGAACATGGTATGTAACAGGGGTCATATCAAAGTCAACACAGTCTTTACGTATCAAACAACCAGAGTTCCGAAATATGTGTGAGCTGTTGTCGGACATTCGTTCTGTCTGGATCAGTTATAGTCAATCCCGCAAACCATTACCGCTCCCCACCCCACCCACAACTGATCATCGTACCTCAGAAAGTTAACTTCAATATAGTTCCGCATTTGCTCTTTTATTAAAGTTTTGCAGTAATTACACAGCTATGGAATCACCAATATGCTTAAAATCTGACACTATCCTTTTATTTACTTAAACATCAGTAATGCAAATATCTGCTTCGTATCAATAAAATCGGCCAGTTGACATGACTTTGGAACAGAATAATTTAAGTTGTAACGGTTGAGAGTTTTCTGTTACAATAAAGCTTGCTACTCTCTGTTTTTGCTGTGCATTAGCACAACACCATAGTTCTCAACATATGTTCCAATTTGGGTATTTTTTATAGTCAGTCAAAAAACTAGTCCCTGCGGAAACGTCAGGCGAGTACTTGTATGACAAATGGCGGAGACCTACAATCAGTGTATCGAAATTTAATTACATTAATTTTGCCATATGTCTGTGTGATTTTGATTGTAAAAAAATCACTTCGCGGAGAAATATTTGAGATAGAGCCCACATTTAACTGAACAGGTTATTGAGTTTCTTCCCTTTACCGTCTATCTTCAGTACTAAATTTTTTTTATGTTTTTACTGATTTTTTTTAGAATAAACAACGAGAATAACATCTACATTCGATTGTATATTCGTTTGAATCTTTAAAAATTTTACTCAAGACCCATGCAATGTCATTTAACTAGATTTAGATGACTTAGTTCACAGCGTTTTCAATGCGGCTCGGCGGGGAGTGGTGGTGTCAAGAAATACCAAAGTACACACACACACAAAAGAGGATGGATTTGATACCTTTATTAACATTGACGAATATTTAAATCGTATTCTAATAAATTCAACGAATCTTCGAATAGGAAAATTTCGTATTCGTTTCAGCTGTACAATAGAGTACCGAATTCGTCCTAAAGGAGCAACAGCCTTTCGTAAACGAACACAGGATTCATAGGGTTATATGACCACATATTGTTCAAACGTTAGTTCAGATCTAATGATTTTTGTTGTTTTCAAACAATCAATATATAGGCAAGATTTGTTGTCATAGCCACGTAGTAACTGGAGTTAATTCATATTGTTTTGCAATGACTTTTACGAAAGGCAAGTAAGAACATGTTTAAACTCAATTTTTTAAACTGTCTTTCTTTTTGCTTCTTTTTGTCACCATCACTCTAAAGTGATCGGGTTTAAACACAGGCATGACGTTGTCCATGCAAAATACATAAATGGAGGCTGATTAAAAAATAAATTGTATCGTTATATCGGATGAACTCGCTTCATGCCTTTTCAAGGGACAAGCAGATGTATTTACTATTATCCTCGCGATTTCCAGAAAGCGAGAGGAGATTATTATACAGTCTCTCCATCCTTACGTATGTACGCGCTTACGTGGGCATGTAACTCCTTCTACACCGTTCAAGCGAGAATATTGCAACTTGGGTCAAAATTGGTACTAGGGTGTAGCTGTGCCAACTTTTTCGGACTTTGATCACGTTTTTGGGAGCGGGGTTGGCGGAAGGAACCCAAAGGGGCATGTATTTCAAACTATTGAGATTCCTACCCCATATACATAAATGCCGTTGCAGGCCATGATTAAAATAAATATATGTACGGGCATTATATCTGTCCCAGGAAAACATGTGTATATTCAACATTAGTCCATCGGGTGTTTCTCCCACTCTCACAGGTTTGGCCTCCGGGAAATGTCTTTGAGATCCTCCACATTGAAAGGATACATATATTTGAAGGAAATTAAGAGAGGAATTCGTAGGTGTGGTCAACATATAGAGTGTTTTCCATACACTGTGGAATTAGCCTCGTCTGTCTGGTATATCGCAAACTACTGAGATCCCCCATTCTAAAAGTACACATATAGTTGCAATGCATAAAAAAAGAATTCATATGTGTGACAGACATTTTCTCCATAAAGCGTATATCCTGGAAAGTATTGAGATCCCTACCTGTTAACTATATAAATACCTACTAAACATGATAAGACAAATGCACAAATGCAACTGATACTTGCCCATAGGCGCATCCTCTCCTTCAGTGGCTTAGCCAGAGGTTCAAAGTTGGGGATAAGAGTCAAACAAAGTAAGCGTGGGGATAAGTGTCTTGCAAATAAATAATTGTAGTTTTGACAGTGTGATTTTGCATCAGATATGAATATTATTTTTAATGTAATATATGTAATATGTGTTTTTTAAATTTTATATATGTATATATATATAAATATATATATATATATATATATATATATATATATATATATATATATATATATATATATATATATATATATATATATGAGATATAGGTTATATTTTACTTTCATTAATATTTTTCGAGGCTATTCTCTTTCTTGAAATGACTTTTATTTATCGATGTAACAATCAACTTTCATTCAAATAATGGATAATATGAAATTTTCGCATTAAAGACCGAATTTATGCACATAAAAATGTATAATATCAAATTTTCGCATTAAAGGACCGAATTTATGCACATAAAAATGTATGTTTATCTGGAGAAAGTAAGTGTAAAAATTGCCATTTATATCGAAGAGTGATTTTCAGATTTAGGCAATTTTTGGATATGGTTGTTTTATTATTAATAAAGATATTTCTTACAAATTGTCATAATTGCTTTCTAAAGAGATTTTAATTTATTTAACATTCAACCTTGATATAATAATGTTGCGATTCTAAGTTTCATGTTATAATTACATCTATCAAAAAATAATAGAAATAACTTAACATTTATTTGAGAAATGCATGGTATACTGAGAGGGTCAAAACAAACGTTTTAGATAATTATTTGCCATAAAACACTCAAACAGATGCACTGGAACTTTAGAGAACGTGTGTGTTTGTCGCTACGAAAATTGTATGTTAAACCGACAAAATACAATGTATAATGTTACGACTAGGGGTAATGTAACAAAAGAAAAGATTCAAACAAGCTTTCAAGATTTAAAACACAAATATTTAATTTCCTAAAATATTAAAATATTTCAACAAACAATCAAAGTGAAAGAATTAAAAATAACTTACAGTATAGAATATCCTTAAAAGTCCTAAATTGTTCTAAAGTTCACTGATCCGGAAGTTAATCCAAATTAATCCGAACGAAGAATATTCCGAATGAAAACACCACTGTGCTGATGTACTAACAAGAATCAGTTATATCCAAATATTATCAATTCCAAGTAATCCTCATGAATATGGAATATCACGCAAGTTCTAGAAATGTTTCCGATAATTCCAACGGAGCTGAATAATACTTAAAGTTTAAGTAGCAGTACTAAATCCAAAATGTACTGTATAATACTATCTCTGAAGCAGAATACCACACACAAAATGAACCAATCTTGTTTATGACCTCTCAGGCTGACGAACGATAGAGAAGAATGACGAACGCTGCGATCACATCTTATATATATAGTTTTCTTTGTACTGCATCTTTAAAACAAACAAAACCCATTTCTTATTCCGTCTGAAACCAACAACTCACTATTGCGATCTTATTCTAACTTCTGGTCAACAAAATGAATCATTCCTGAATTGTGAAATCCAGGTCAGGTCAAGTGTAGAACTCACTCGCTGTATCACGTGACATGACTAATGCTTCAAACGACAATATTGATTTTCCCAGGACCAATGTACTGGATCACATTGAAATTACCGTATATGTGCACTCTGCAAAACGACACCTATTAGACTATTATACAGAGGTCATAAACTAATAAAACTATACCATTATTTAAAAGAAATGATACATAATTCTGTAACAATAAATAATACGTAATTATCATTAGGTACACTAGTTATGTACTGGATTTTGTGTTATATATATATATATATATATATATATATATATATATATATATATATATATATATATATATATATATATATATATATATATATATATATATATATATATACAAAAAACAAGAATCGTAGTTGCCTTTACTTTCGTACATCGCTAGTGGGTAGCGTACGCGGGGAACCATTTACCACACTATATTTTCTTTTATTTGGTTGAAACAAGGAAAGCCGCTTAAAGAATCTGTGCAATTTATTTTATGCTCCAATTGACTCCCATCCTAAGACACAAATGCATTCCAACTAGAACTACAGAAATGTATCATGTACGTGGATTTATGCTGTTCTTACTTTATTTATGTCAATATTCTAAGCCCTTAATGACGTAAATATACTTCTTTTTTTATTACATATATGTTTTAGCTTAGCGATTTTGCGCATTGTTCAGCAACGCAAAAATGAAGAAGTAAAAATTGTATGTGTGTTCAATAATGTGACCACTTAAATACTTCGTCTGTTCTCTGATATGCTTTACTATTATACTCCATTGTAAAATACAACATATTTGATATTACCACAACTTCTCTGAACTAAAATGCTGTACCATTATTGTTATTACATTTCATTTAAACGTATAGATAACCACAGAATATGTCACTAGCTCTCCGTATTTTTAACTTGTAAATGGCAGTATTTCAGCTTCACAGATATGAAAAGGAATACCTTGGAAAAAAGAAAGAAATAAGAACACACAAAAATAAAGAAACTCTCTCTCTCTCTCTCTCTCTCACACACACACACACACACACACACACACACACACACACTTTAGGCTGAAACAGCAAAAATGATCGAGGCACAAAAGAAACAGCTGTACGGCCTAAGAGTCTTGTTGTATTATTGTCTATTTAATGCAATAGCATGAGTAATTAAAGGCCTAAGAATCTTGTTGTATTATTGTCTATTTAATGCAATAGCATTGGCAATTAAAGGCCTGAGAGTCTTGTTGTATTATTGTATATTTAATGCAATTGGGTGATAATTAAAGGCTTGAAAAAATAACGTGTACAGATTATAACTTTGGTGAGTATAGATAATAAAAACGGTGATTTTATAATGAATATACATAAACTTAGAGTACAGTCAAGCCAAAATTAGCGTGTATTTTAGTTATTGAATTATTTGGTATCGCATATGTTACATGTAAGATATTATTATCCTTATTATTTTATTTTGTCCAGTTTTATGACACGACTTTAATATTAAAAACGTATGAATGGATTAGATTTAAATGACCAATCTTTGTAGCTTCCTCGGTGATAAATACAAATAATCATAAATATCTGTAGTTCAATTGCAAGACATAATAAATGATTTCTTAGAGTCTGATATTATACACTTCCTGCGGGTCAGAGATGTATAACAGGCCTAGTGCGGCCTTCTGCGTGTCGTAAGGGTGTGGGTTCGAATCTTGCCATCGGCTCAGCCTGGGTTGGCCACTATGGTTTGTCCTTGGGTAAGACACTTTACTCCAATAGCCTCGCCATTAAATAACCTACTTGTATTGCTGTGCCGTAAAACACCAAACCAAACCTGACATTACACAAATTTGTCTGACCCACTGACACATTTTTCATTGTCAGTTGCGTTGTACAGTAGACTGAGGAAATACGCAGCAAAAAATAATTCACCCTGAAACATGATACGGTAGTTTATCGATACAAGACAAAATCATGGTTTAAAAATGTTCATCCCTACATGTTCAACTTGATGGACATAAACTCCAATATGAAATGAATTTCTGGTATAATATAATTCATTAACAATATTCATAAAACGAAATAATTATATTCTTCAGATATCGGTTGAATAATTTACAATAAGCCTCCATCCCCCACCCCCCACCCCCACCCCCCCCACACACACCACACAAAACCTATTGTGTTAACCTTACCTTCTATTTCCATTGATTACTTGTTTTTTCCCTGTAGTCTTCGTGAGTAGGTAAAAATTGTTCGTTCTCATCAGGTGCAAAGTCTTAATTTAGCTGAAAAAATACCCTCCTATTTATAAGATACAAGACGCCCAAATTTCCTTCTTTCTGTTATGGGTTTCAGAAAATGTACTTTACTTTATTTCTGATGTGACATCGTTTATATCTTGGGCTGGCATATCTTTTAATGCCTTTTGTATTAACTGCAGCCAGCTGTTCAGGTTAAACAATTCTTCGACTTTTCTTTTTTTTGTGGTAGAAAGTCAGCCGTTAAATTCCGTCACGATTTATGAAAAGCAGGATTTTGATTGACTTGAGCGCAATATGATAAAGATCAGACCAGGTCTTCTTAGAGCTGTGAATTATGAATTGAACAATAAAGATCACACTATCAGCTGTGCTATCGCAGAGCGTCATCGTCTTGTCCCTTCACCCGAAACTGTTCAAATACTCTAGTGAATATAAGAGGGCATCAAATTTAAAGAAAAGCGACAGGCATTCTGTGCTTGATTTAAAAATTCGGCTTTTTGAAATTGGCAGGCGACCTTCGTATCTATTTTAAATTGAGTTCTTCCTACATTATTTGACAAAAACATCATTCATATTGTCCTGCAGCCAACTATTTCTTTATAAATGAAAGTTTTAATTAGTTCCTTAATTGATCTTTCAGATTGTTCTCTAATTTGCTTTGGTCTTCAATTAGAAGAAAATAGGTCCATTGAGAAATATATGTCCAAATAACAGTTTGATACACATGATACAGAACCAAGTCATGATCAAGTATGGCAAGAACGTTTAGGTGTACATAGTTTTATGGTACGCTCTTTCTCGCCGCTCTGCGGCAATCATCATTTTTTTCTTGATAGTCCGGTAAAAATGGGCACAGTGCGATTGAACCGAAATTTTCAGCAATATGTATTCGACTATAATTAGACTTTTTCTGAGAGCAAGGAAAACATTAGTTTTCATGGTCGCTACGGATTCAAAAATGTCACTATGGCGTCTTTGGAAAAATATCCACTCTCCGGCTATCTTGGAATGGGTCACCACGGGGTCTAACGGTAATTAAACATTAGGATGGCACTTTGGGATCCTATGAGAATTTAATATTAAATCCAACACACGCCATTGCTATCAGGATGATAAAACGACCAATCGGGCGTCACAAATCTTAGACTTGGGATTCTTATGCCTGGTATAACAAGCGTGTTTCAATAGCCAGTCCTCCAAACAAACTGTCACGAGGATTCAAAGTTCGATGTCCATCACATCGGTGTCTTCGATGATTCAAACAATGTCGCAGTTTAGATCGTTTACACTTGGATCTGTGGTTGCAAGACAAGTATTTGTTGAGTGGAATGGGTGTACGTCTGAGAATGACAAAACCAGCATATAGGAAGCCAGACTATATGTGCGGTGTGTTGAAGTCTTACCTAAAGTAGGAAACGACATCAATCAAACTCTTACCAGAAGCACAGCAAAGTATATCATACGTAGAGTTGAAGTGAAGACCTTTTCCATTGCCTCTGGATTCCGATCAAAGATCGAAGATCATGTGTTCCTTGTTCAGCTCCCTAAACGTTTATTCATTTGCCTCATCAGCAATGCACCATCAAGGGAGCTATTAATCAAAACCCTTTCAAGTTCCACCACCACAACGTTTCCAAGATAGAAGTCACTCCGGACGTTGTGTACCAGACCATTCTTACCTAACTTTCCCCAGAAGAATTAATTGATTCTGTTTGAAGCTACCGGACAATCGGGTACCAACAGTACACACGGCATTTCGTACGACTATTACAAAGGAGGTTAATGTCTGTGGGGATTTGATTTCACCCCAGACAAAGGCAATGCTGTGGGACATTGCCACCCTTTAAAATCAGGACAACTCCATGTCTAACTTCAGTTTGCACTAGCTCTCGAGATCATGGTGAACGTGATATTGTTTATGATGAATTTGAAAATATCCTTGCAATGAACAGTCTCAGAGAATTGATCCTAGACTACTAAATATGGTGAAGAAAAACAAAACAGTAGTGCACGATAGTCAGATCAACAGCAACACTTAGTATCTTGTTTTTCTAACGCTTGGATAATAGAATCATGATCCTGACAAGAGAAAATGTATGTGGTTGACCAATTGATCATTTTAGTCAATTGCAACAAATGTTTAAGGATGAATCAAGAAGAAAAGTTGGAAGATTATTTGAAAGAGACATGTACTCTCATATATGAAGTTAAAATATTGAAGGAGTGGTATAAAGACTTGATATACCATAATAAACCTCCACTGACTAACTTGGAGACAATTGCATTGAAGCTCTCTTGCAACACAGTACAGACACTTGCCACTCTTCGACTTACCTGACAGACCAATTTAAAGAACAAGGAAAGTGTTAAATCATTGCATACCATTACGTTTGAGGCCTTGGACTACAGCAAGAAATGAATACCTGGGAACTTCATTACCTCCTGACACAAAGTTCGTACACTGCCCCATGGAAACCAGTTGCCAGTGATAAAGATGAACTTCCTCATCGAAAACCTAAAGACGTTCGAGTCTATGTCATCGACCAGAAACCCATTTCAATATTATCTACTTTTCCATCGACAACATGGTGAAATATTTTGACTCATATGGCTTATCTCCTATCAAAGACGATATCATAAACTGTATGAGACGAAATGCTGTGTCGACCCAATTCAACAATGTGAGATTACAACAATAAAATTCGATGGTGTGAGGGTTATATTGTGTGTGTTTTCTTTATTATCGAACCCTTGGATTCCATTTAGAACGCTTACTGTATTGTTTTTGATCCTATTTCCCTAAAAACGATGACAAAATAGAAATGTAGCTTGGTGATCATTATGGATATATCATTTCTTTAGCTCAGAAACGTAGTGTCCATCAATGGCAAAATGAAACTGCCCAAGATCATTAAAACCCCAAGTCTCACTTAAAAACGTTGTCAACCCTGATATGTTTTTTTATATTTGTATTTGTATTGATTTGATATGAAAATATCATAAATGAATAGGAAGAACTGCACTAATCGTCTATCTTCATTCTTTGTTAATGATGAATTCAGCGGAGCTTATTAAAAATGCTGTTTATTTATTTGTTTGTTTCTGATTATTTGATGAATCATATTTAAAAAAAATTCTTTTGAGTGCTCTTTCTTTCTCTCTCTTGATCTTTTGTTGACTTTCTAAGCTCAATGTCTTCTTTCACGTCCGCGTGTCTTAAAGTCGCTTTGCTTCACGTCTGCGTGTCTCGACAAGGAATTTTTCATTCACGTTTATAGCATATTAAGTTCGATAGCCTTGGCATTTATTGTCAACCAGACAACAGCAAACCCGATGCATTTGGAGAGGGTGAAACACCTCCTGGACCAGGTACACGAACTGTAATTGTATCCGAACAGACGCTACATCAAGAAGGAAATGATGTCCATTGGGATGGCAAGATAGCTAATTGGAGATGTCGTGAAAGAAGAAACGGACACGGAGGAAAGGGATTGGAAGGAAAAGAAAAGGCTGAAGTTTCAGCAGCAACAGCGGGAGCTGTAGCAAGACTGGGAGGAACAATGGCTGCTGTTCCAGCAGTGCCAGGAGGAACAACTACAACAGAAGCAGCAGCAACAACAACAAGTAGAACCAGAACCCCTCATCCCAAGGGTAGAAGATGGGACTTAACCATATCTCTTTCCATTAACCTCTGGGTTGGACACCGTTGGTCCAATTGATGTGCGACATGCAGAGCCCGGCCACCAAATCGAGTGTGGTAGAAATGAAAACCCTTCTCAGGCTCAACCGAAAGGTCCTTTTCAGGGCCACCCAGATCTTTGGAAACAGAGATACTAATAATATTGCCAACTTTTATCTTTACATGTATGCTTGTATGTATGTATGTATGTATGTATGTATGTATGTATGTATGTATGTATGTATGTATGTATGTATGCATGTATGTATGTATTGTTACGTCTAGGGGTTAGAAATAGTAACAAAAGAAAGAACGACTCAAACAAGCTTTCACAATTTTTAAAATATAAATTTAATTTCCTAAAATATTAAATATTTCAAACAAACAAAGTGAAAGAATTAAAAATAACTTACAGTTTAGAAATTCCTAAATAATCCTAAATGTCCTATTGAATTTTGATAATCCGGAAGTTAATCCAAAGTATTCCGAATGAATGAATGTTCCAAGTTAATGAATGTTCCGAATGAAAGATTGTTCCGAATGAAGTCCCTAAAGTGCTGATATGCCACAAGAAACACAGTTTTAAATCCAAATGTTATTATTAATCCCACGTAAACTCCTGTGAATGTAGAATATTGTAAAGTTCCTTGAAGAATAGTACTGAAATCCAAAATGTACTATTAGATAATCGATTTTCACCAGCTGATTTTACAAACAACAATAATCTTCCTCAATAACCTTATTATTGTGGAGAACTGCAAAGAATGAGGAACGCGGTGATTAAATCCTATTATATAGCCTCTTACTGCGCAAATCAAATAAAACCCAGTTTTATTCCGTCTCAAAAAATCATCTCAGTATTACGATTTCTTATCTAACTTCTGGTCAACAAAATGAATCATTCTTTGAATCTCAAGATCCAGGTCAGAACAATAGTACATTTCTTCACGCCCCAGTCACGTGACAGGTGACTCATGCTTCAACCGACAATATTATTGATTTTTCCCAGGACAGAAGCACTGGGTCAGGTTCCTATGTACATTACCATAGTGTTGACTACCGAATTAGAGAATTATAATACTAGGGTCACAAACAAAATAAAACTATATTATAATTTAAAAGATGATACATAATTCCGTTAACAGTATGTATGAGATCGCTTTACCTCCTTCAGCTCGCCGTAGAAGACCTTCTATGGTAGTCGCTCTTCTGACTTCGTAGTGACGTCGCCTTCCCATCTCATCTGTGATTTCATCAGCAGAGTGTGGATGCTTGAAATGCCTGCCCGTGTAAGAACCCCAGTGTCCGGGACCCTGTCCTGTCATCCACATCAGTTTCTTCAGACAGCCCTCGTGAAAATGGTTCAGCTCCTTAGCATGCCGTCTGTATACCGCCCAGGTTTCTCATGCATACAGCAGTCGGCAACACAATGGCTTTGAAGACATTCAGTTTTGTTTGTAGACTGATGCCTCTGCGTTCCCACACCTTTGCGGGTAGTCTGTCAAAGGTCACACTTGCTTTAGCAATTCTGGCGTTAGTTTCATCATCGATGTGCGAACTTGTCCACTGCCACGAGGGTTTGGCCATTTACTGTGATGGTAGGCTCTACGTAATGCTTTCCTGGTGTCTTCGTGATACCGATTGTGAGATCAAAATTGTTACAAGCTGAAGAGAAATGGTCCATACTCTCTTGCATGTCAGACTCAGATTTAGCATTCAGCGAACAGTCATCGGCAACAGGAAATCACGAACAGTCTCTTCCTGTAACTTTGTCTTCGCCTGTAGTCCCCTCATATTGAAGAACTGGCCGTCAGTACGGTATCTGATGTCGATCCCAGTGTTATAGTCACGGAAGGCATTAGTAAGCACGGAAGAGAACATCATACTGAAGAGGGTTGGGGTCAACACAGAGCCTTACTTGACTCCATTGGTGACTGGGAATGGTTCAGATGACTCGTAGACGTCCACGACACAAGCTAGCATGCCATCAAGGAATTGCCGAACCATCACGACGAATTTCTCTGGGCAACCAAATTTTGCCTTGATCTTCCAAAGGCCCACACGACTGACGGTGTCAAAAGCTTTTGTCAGATCTACAAATGTCGTGTACAGATTGGAGTTCTGTTCCTGGCATTTTTCCTGGAGTTGACGAGCTGCAAACACCATGTCTGGGGTCCATCGTCATTTCCTGAAACCACACTGACTCTCAGGGTGGTCAGAAGAAACGCTTCAAAGATTCCCTCATGTCATCCTTGAAACACTTCAACATTGACCCTGAGTCTTGGTAAGATCCCGCACAGGATCGCTCCACCTGGCACAGTCTCATCCATACTGGAGCTACAGACTGACTTTGAACTGAAGAGAATTGCAGATGCAGTGCAGAAGCTCGAACAGCGTAAATCTCAGAACTGCAGCACGTCCTCTATTGATCAATGAAACCCAAGTGGCATCTCCCGTCAAGTGTGCCACAGACAGTTCAGAGCACAAATTTGCTTGATCAGCCACTCACGTACTCACAGAAACCAAAGCAGTTAGTCATGTCATGGTCATTTTCGAACTCGAAGGACGAACAACATGTATGTATGTATGTATGTATGTATGTATGTATGTATGTATGTATGTATGTATGTATGTATGTATGTATGTATGTATGTCGTTTTAAATCTTAATTGTTTCAAAATTTAAATTGATTTGTTATATTTGTTGCTTTAAACATTAAAGTTTGAAGAAGAACAAATTTTTTTTTGGTAAATTTATTTTTTAATTTTTGTAATTTTGTAAATGTATTTTTTGGGTATAATTTTTGTGTCAAGCTTTTGTTGCTAATTTGTTTAGAAATCTTTTGCTTATATTGTTTTAAAAAGTTCTTTATTTTTGTTTAAATTTTGGAAATTTTTTAACATGTTTTTATGTACGCATGCACAAACTGTTCACATTTCTGCTAGGACATAGTGGGATATATCTATTTACTCCACCCAACTTTAGGCTATCCTGGGATATCTCTATTGACACCACCATGTTAAACTATAGAAATAGCTACCAGAGACTTAACAATATGGCAGTCATTTTGAATTTGATTTAGTCACATGGTTTTTGTATCATAAATGCATTTGACGCCCATTGGGCCTTTTTATCAGGATAGTTAGTATGTGTGTTGGATTCAATGTTAATGTTAAATTCCCATAGGACCCCATTGTGCCATCCTAATGTTAAATTTCTGTTAGACCTTAGTGTGACCACCAATGTTAATCCTTTGACGTTTTTAACATTACATTTCCATTAGACCCCATAGTGATCCAATCGAAGATGGGTGGAGAGTGTGGCTTTTTCCAATGACAACATAGTAGCACTTTATTTACCCCATGGCGACCTCCATAACTACTGACAAACTAAGCATGATAGTTTTTTTAAACCGCACTTTTTACACATTATTGGATATATTATGCCGAGAAAATGGGAGCTAAGTGCCTTTTCCGAAATGGCCTGGACGGGTAAAAAGTAAGTATGAAACCAATTCCTGCAATTCTAATTTCCCTTCCTCTTTAGACTTGCTGTTCACAATAGAACAACTGCAAGGGCTCGACATCACAAATCCCCACGGTTTGTACTGTGTATTCCGAAGTATCTTCTTCTCCGCTCCCGCTCCTAACCCCCACACCCACCTCCAACACCAACCCTCGCCTTCCGACGTTGACCCAGGAGTCATAATGCAGAATCCGTCACGTACATGATGCGTCTTGCTGATGTATTTTAATATATGAAGTTTGGTCTGAAAGTATTTTTAAAGGTGATTGTAATTTGTTTTTAATTTTGAACCTAGCCCGCCCCCCCTCCGCCAATCAGGGACCCGAGGCGCAGTAACCAATAATGACACCCCTCTTGCAGGTGGTCACCTTAGGGGCAAAACACCTACCAAGTTTCTTGAATTTCCACCTAGAAGTTTAGGAAGAGATGGAGTAACGCATCGACGGACAGACATATCAATAGACGAACTGACGGACAGACGGTATCTAACTATCCCCGACGCTATTTTACAAAGTGTGGGTATAATAAATTTTAAGTCGAAAGAATATTTCCCTTGATTTGTTCTACTAGATATAAGTTTTATTAGCTTCAGCTGTAATGATTTGTATTTTAAAGCAATTATATTTACCCCAACGGGTTGGTCAATCAAGTTAATCTCGAAAGAAATGTATATTAGTGACAAAATATGATAGAGTCTTCTTTTAACCTTTCTCGTGGTTAAAATTTGAAAATAACCTTGAACCTACAAAAGGTGAGTGATATCGGGTTCACTTTGTCCTATCTATTATTATAGAAACAATGTCGATCCTTGCTATAAAGATTTTGAATTGTAAATAGTACAGTGAGAATACCACGAATTCCTCAGATCTAAAAGTATCCTACGCTTATATGCATTTAATGACTATTCCAATACATAGATAACGATTATACGGAAAAAATGTTTTAGATCACGTTTGGGTAACAACACATTTTATTAGACAATAGCTTTTTGTTTATAATGATATGAAGTTAAGGTATACAGTTAAGAATGAGACTAAGTAAGTAATCGATTTCAAATTGTATATGCTAAAGAATCTGGAGCGATCTACCAGTACCACTTTCATAGAAATTGAACATCTATATTTTAAATATTCTCCAAAATCAATGTGTTTTGCAGCTTTCCCCTAATTTTACAATACTCAGTTTTACTGAAAATATATTGTTCATATCGGTGATGTAATTATTTGTGTCATACAATAGGTTACATTTATTATTTTTGTTTCTTCCTTATTATAAATTTAAATATGGCTAAAATCTATTCACCCTTGAGATGCTTTTTGAAGACAGTGACGTGTTTCAGGGATCTCCACCTAGAATAGAATGTTCATTTTCTAAGGACACCCTTCCTTAATGATGCGACTGTGGTTTCCATTGTTTTTTTCTGAAGGATCATAAATACCTGAAATGTCTATCCGTAGCTTTAACTATTCCACAACGTAGCAACAAAAAGGCAAAGTTTTAGCTTTTAATTTTTACAGGAACCTAGTTAGGACATTAATAACATTTAATTTAAATGTGCATCGAAAATATTCAGCTCTTGCTTTTGTAATATTTTACAAACAGTCGAAGAAAGATTCTGTATCTGCTACACTTTATGACTTCAATGACATACCTCCTTGTGCACTCAGTCCACTTACTCAAAAATAAACTAAAACAATCTGCCATTGTCATGATGATGATGATAATCATCCTCATCAATAATAATAATAATAATAATAATAATAATAATAATAATAATAATAATTAATAATAACAATAGTAATACTACACCTTATGCTCATCGCTATCATCGCCATCATCGTCATAATCATCATCATCGTCATCTTCTTCTTCTTTTTCTTCTTGTCATCATTATCACTACTTAAAAAGCTTTAAAGCACTGAAAAGAAGGTCAGACATATTCAATGACAGAATTACATTTTATAGTGTATCTCGCTGAGCTTGTTTGAAAAGATACTTTTTATCCAATGATCAGTTTACTTTGATCTTTTTCGTACACCAACCACAGATGATTCAGTTTGATCATTTCACGACACTATAATATGGGATTGGACCAAGACATTATGTGAGAAACAAAGTCATTCTAACGATAAAGTTCGCCCAATAGGAAAATTTAAAAGATCTCATCTAATTTATTTGATGCAAAACAAGATTTAGCCAGACGAAAATGTCGTTGACACTTGAACGTAAAGCTCAGACAAATATATCAAAGCTATGGCAAGTTTATGCAAAATGCGTCCGTTTTAGAACCAGGAAGAGAAAGGCAGATTAACCTGTATTAGCTTATGTCTGTGGTTGTGGGTGGGGATTGCTGACATATTAGGTGCCAAAATATCACGTATCTAGTAGTTATATTTGCATCTAAATAAGAGAGGCTTTATTACACAGCAAAGAGATGAATAAACTGTTAGTGAATCAGTGAGAAGATACTTTTAAAATGCTGAATATAAATTGGGTCCATTATATAACGATACTTGAATAATGTTCATTGCGTTCATTGCGTTCAATTTGCAAATTGACCAACTTGAATCTTATAAAAGGGGTATATGAAGAAACCAGCATGAAAATCGGTTAAATTGTCTCAATTTGTTTCCATGAAACAAGATGCAATGAAGCTGCAACTTTATTCGTATGGTGTGGTCATGAAGTGCAACTTTTCTCGAGAACAATCCTTTATTATGGTAGCAAGTGCTATGGTAATGGTCATTTATCCTTTTGCTTTGTGGTTCAGTTTGTTTTCATGTATCTCACAGATGATTCAACGATATCTTCGTTGCAAGTACAATTTATTGCATGTGTAGCCCCTCGAGGAAACACTGTCTTAACTTTACTAATGAACCTCGAATTTTCTAAACCAAAACTTCGAAAATTACTACGTTACGAACACATTTCACTCAAGATATGAAATCAAGGTATGAAAAAGTGACTTTAATTCTGCGTAAAATAGGTATGGGACGTCACACGTATGTGTTGATTCTGCATACACATCAATTAGCTTTGTGAAAGTGGCACCAAGGAAAATATACCGGGTGGGAACAATTTTTTTTTCTTTTCTAATTCTTGGTTTTTTGAAAATTAAGACATCTCATCACCTAATTCAGGCAAAACAGGATCACTGTAGGTAACTTGACAGAAAGATTGATCATTACGATGACTGATGCTGAAGTTAGAGCGAATCGCTCACTAAGTAATGAATGTTAATAGATCCTTACATAATATCTCATGGTATGTCAAACGTTACCCCCACGCATATCTTTAATATATTTACAATTATTTTAATTCTAAGCACCGAACACTTGAGATAAGAGCAATATCGTACTATTTGTTTTCAACTGCGAGCAAATGAAGCACTCATTGTCTATAATCTCCTCTTATATCCCTGTGAACAATCAGACTTGTTGCAATTTGACATTTTCAGATTCTAATCTAACTATTATGAGCAAACATCCTCTAATAGTCTCGATCCTCTTCCTCTTCTTCCTTCTTCCTCTTTTTCTTCTTTCTCACCCTTGTTTCCTACTCTTGGATACTCTTGAATATGTATTGGGTATGTTTGTGTCAGTCGAGAGGTCCAACGACCTAACCATGAAATATCTACGATTTTGCTGATAAACTTCAATTGTTGTCCTGAAAAGAACGATATAAAGCGAGCGGGTTGTGATCAAGCGATTTGTACAAACACTTAAATTATACCCGCTTTTGGTTTTCATAGCTTTCTCGCATAATAATAAAAGTGTCCATATATGTATAATTTTTCTTTCAAAGAAGTCACGTATTTTCACCTTTTTCACCTTTGTTTATCTTCATGAATCACAGAGCGTAGGATATATATTATAACATAAATAATATGATCATGACACCGATTTTATTGCATTATTTATGCATACTAAATATGTTAAATCAAATGAATCAGACCAAGCTGATACCGTCGAATCTATCACGCCTATAAGCAAAGATACGGTTTTTTCCATTCTGCGCCGTTATACTGTGCTCCTACTAAAAGATAGCTTTCCATTTTCCTTGTTGTAAAATTTATCCCGTGATTATCTTAGACATTCCACGAAGAGCTATCTGTTTCTAATTTCCTTTGAAAATAACGACGAAGAATCACGAGATACTTTAAATCCATCACTTTTTAACATAAAACATTTAATCCGGGTAGTATCGCACGACTACCTGCTTATTTATTTTAAACACAATAATGTAATTTTGGTGACACGTTTCAGGGCAGAAATTTTGCATTACTGGCCCATATTCGTGCCATCCTTCCATTCTTCAGTTGTCAAAATATTTAAACGAGCTACACCTTGTGTAGTGGACGTACATGCCATGTTGATTGACTGTTGTTGTTAAGCGGTGCATCAGCACATGTAGTTCCGAGACCAATGGAGAAAAAAAGTCTCCCCAAAGGATACACCATGACAGTCGACTTGAACCCAAAATCCACTTGATTGTTAGTCCCGCACGATACCCTTGGATCAACTGCGACTCATGTACATGCTCATCACACCTTCGTATTTATCGAAATAAACTGCATATTTTCTCTGTGCCTTATGAGGATTATCAACTTAATTTCACTCTATTAGTAATCTTTCTCGCTATATTGATATACTTGATGACCATGCTCAGTAGTCACACATACAATAGTAGCAGCCACTCTGCAACTGTGTCTTCGAATTCTGATGTCACAAGAGCATGTTCATGTTTATATAATATAGGAAATAACGCAGATAAGAAAGCTTGGACACAGTTTCCTTGGGAAACTATCTGTGGCTTTTTCTCTAATGCGGATAAGGGAAAAACTCTTTTTGTATCGCTAAGCTTAGGTTTCCGTTGGTCATTGCTTTAGAAATTACCGATACTCCACTTATAAGCTAGCCCTCAAGGATAATTGTGCGCCCAGATAATACAATATGATCTCCATAGCGACCATCTTGAAAATAGTGTTATTGCTACTCCTCCACGAATGTGTTTTTGACTAAAAGACTTTTTTAAATAATGTAAATAATCTAGGTTCTTGATAGTAGTATTCGGTTTCCTTTTTGTTTTAACTGTCACACTGATTACTTGCATTATCTACTTCACTCTCGGTTTGGGCAACAGCTTGCCCAGGTTTGGGAGTGGTCAAGAATGTAAACTTTATTTCATCCTGTGGCCAGGTAACATCTGTCTGCTTAAGGATATACTTGTGAAAGGTTTATTCTCCACTTTAGCCGCGTTAGCCTAGGATCTGTCGGCATTGTTAAGCGGAATTGTGGCTTCTAAAAACTTCCTTGCCTCAGGGAAGCTCAGGCCTTTTTCTTGCTTTACCTTTTGCATTTCCTTAGCTTGCTTCCTTTTAGAACAGCATCTAAGGCAAGAGAAATGATGGCCCTGGCAATTCAAACAAGAGATTATTTGCTTGCTGGATGACCTATCCTTACCCTCATGCCCAGATCGGAGGTAGATTGGTTTCTTCGTGCAGCCATCTTTGTGGTGGCCATATTTCTGGCAGTTAAAGCACCGCAAAAATTTAGAGATGAATAGGTCGACTTGGATATTTAAAAAAAGACTTCGTTAGCTGTAGAAAAAGTCACGCAGTCGAACTTCAGAATGCAAGTGTTGTGGGAATGACCTGGCCGTTACGCCGAATGTTGAGTCGTTGCTCTTGGAAGACCTTCTGAGATCTGAAATTTTCAAGCGTCTCCGACTCACTGCAGCCATCCCAATCTTGACATCGGACACCATCTTTGGATGAGATGAGAGATTTGTGTGGAGTCTCCGCAAATCGGTTTGAGCGAAACAGAATATCACAGTAAGCTTTGCAGCTGCAATCTCAAGTAATTGTTTAAGCTAAGTTTTTAACACTCTTTGGCTTTCCAGTCAAGCCCTGAGTGCTTTTCCTATCAAAAAAGGTGATAACTTGGTTAGTTTTTAATCTCGTCAGTTGATTCAATAATGAAACAAAAATCTTGGCCAATTCTTTTGACTCAGATCAGTTTCATCTTTCGACTCACTGGTTGATTATTTATGGTCGTTATGCGACCAGGTCCTTCATTACTGATTCTTGTTTTTTTGTGTTTTCTCATAAGGGAATTATTTCGTCACCCGCACACCCCGCCCGCCAGCAAGGGGTCATATATGTACACGGGTATATTGAGTTTTCTCATTTCATTATTACACAAGGTGATTTACTCGAGCAAAGAAGAAAGCTTAAGTGATTGAACCTTGTCACCGCCCACAGATACCATGTCATTTGTAAGGTTCCAAGAATAACAGTGTAACTTTCTTTAGTCTTTCAAAGTATGGAGATCAGTGAAACTTAATCAGTCTTTAACATGGCCCCTGAAAGTTGGCGTGACTAGCCGACTGACCAGTACAGGTCCTTGTGGCCACCCGTCTACCTGAAGCAGAGACCGAAGTAGTGTGTTGCGTCGGAGTTGCAACAAGCGGCCTTTCCTCTGCTCAACTACCACGATCCCCTCATCCACCGACACGGGACGCAACCCAATGCAAGCGGCTTGTCGCCTGTTACGACATGCAGAAGGGGGCATCGGGTCTATTCTACATCTCCGTGCCGGCAGGTGGTCCGTTGTGACAAGGGATTGTAGTGATGAGATTGGAACATCACCAGACCTCCAAACTGTAGACATGTAATTGGCTCGTAAAGTCATTTCTATCAGTGCTGACTTTCTTGGAGAAAAATTGCTGCCTCAGCCTGCTTTCTGCTGAACCTACACTATCTTGGGTCTGACAGTTGTAAACAAATTGTCGTAGGTTCATACAGCAGGCACGTTAACCACTCTACTGCTTCTATTATGGCTTCGAGCATCTAATTATGTGTGCCAACTGAGACAACGCTAAAATGATCATTTCAGAACTTGAGGCGAACAACTTTCAAATGGATAATTTGTCCTTACATGCAAGACCGCTTAAGCGCTTATGTCGCATCCAGAAAAGGCTCGAAGGCCCTAATGTGGAATAAAGCGACAAAGATTTTCAGTCCCCGAGACAATAATCTTTTTTGGACTCAATTTGAAATACCATCTGAGAACAAGAATCAGGAAATCAGCGTCGGACGCATTTATTTCTAATTTCTTGATTTCCCTTTCAGTAGCATTGATTGTATACGCTTGCCCTTGCGTGCTTTGTTGGTATTGGATATTTAAACGGTTTGACTTAACGTGTTGTCTGGATGTCACTGCTGCATCTACCGCCCAGTCTGCGAAATGATTTACAACTTTTTGCCAAAATAAGCTGCTAGTCTGTCGTTAGTCAACGTGTTTTGAAATAAATATATATTTGTGCTGAGACATTTTACTTTTTGTAGAATCGGCAAGGCAGTAAGCAATAGATGCAATCTTACCTCTGCTTCTCTCTCTTGTAACACCTTTTATGGAACTTTCCAAGTTGTAGCAATAAAAACCGAGATGTACCTCATCAAACCTATGTTACGACTAGGGGTAATGTAACAAAAGAAAAGACACAAACAAACTTTCAAGATTTAAAATACAAATATTTAATTTCCTAAAATATTAAAATATTTCAAAAAACAATCAAAGTGAAAGAATTAAAATAACTTACAGTATAGAATATCCTTAATTGTCCTAAATCGTTCTAAATTTCACTGATCCGGAAGTTAATCCAAATATTCCGAACGCAATATGTACCTTCACTGTACTAATGTGTTAATAAGAATCAAATATATCCAAGTGTTTAAATTCCAAATAATCCCTGTGAATGGAATATCACAAGTTCTAGAAATGTTTCCGATAATTCCACGGAGCTGTATAATTGTTAAGGTTGAAGACACAGTACTAATCCAGAATGCACTGTATTAATATCACAAAAGTAGAATATCCCACACACAAAATGAAACAAATTCGTTTATGACCTCTCAATCCAATGTAACTATAAAGAATGCCTGAATGCTACTATTAATTATATAATATAGTCTCCCACTACGGAGAAACAAATTAAAACCCATTGCGTCTTTGATAAACAACTGGGCATTTCGAAATATTACAACCCTTTTCAAACCAATCAGAAATTAGGTTATGCGTGACATTTCTAAAGTACTAGAGTACCAATGTTTTAAACAGTAAATAACGTATTGATTCATATAATCCAGGTCAGAAGTTCACCCTCTTCACACGCCCTAAAACCACGTGATATGACTAAGGCTTCGAAATATAGATCGAGCCTACCGTATGTGTACTCACGGCAAGACGACAGCTGTTAGACTACGAACAGAGATCATAAACTAATAAACTACACCATTATAAAAAGAAAAATGATATATAATTCCGTAACACCTATCATTCGGTTTTTCAACTTTGACAAAATAGAGTTTAAGAAGTTGGAACATATATTGATTGTTTTTAGTTTTCCAATATCTTGAACAAGAACCATTCCGTTAAAATGCATGATTTTCATGTGAGTGGTTTGATCCATTTGATCACCGACAAGCATATAATGTGTTTTTCATATCTGTACTTCTACCTCATCCGCCAGTCTCCTCTTACACTGGAAGAGACGTATATTTCTACATTAGAATCGATTCATTCAAATCAATTTCTGGTTCTAATCTTATAGCTTCAAGCAGATTTGGCATTTAGGGAACAGTCATCAGCAAATAGGAGATCACGAACACTCACTTCTTCTTACTTTGTCTTCGCCTGTAGTGACCTCAGATTGAAGAACTTGCCGTCAGTCCGGTATCTGATGTCGATCCCAGTGTTATAGTCACAGAAGGCATTAGTTAGCAGAGCAGAGCGGAGAACATCATACTGAAGAGAGTTGGGGTCAACACAGAGCCTTACTTGACTCCATTGGTGACTGGGAATGGTTCAGATGACTCGTAGTCGTCCACGACACAAGCTAGCATGCCATCAAGGAATTGCCGAACCATCACGACGAATTTCTCTGGACAACCAAATTTTGCCTTGATCTTCCAAAGGCCCCCACGACTGACGGTGTCAAAAGCTTTTGTCAGGTCTACGAAACGTCGTGTTCGAGCTGCAAACACCATGTCTGGGGTCCTTCGTCATTTCCTGAAACCACACTGACTCTCAGGGTGGTCAGAAGAAACGCTTCAAAGATTCCCTCAAGTCATCCTTGAAACACTTCAACATTGACCCTGAGTCTTAAGAAGATCTTGCACAGGATCGCTCCACCTGGCACAGTCTCATCCATACTGGAGCTACAGACTTTGAATGGAAGAGAATTGCAGAATCAGTGCAGAATCGCGAGCAGCTTAAATCTCACAGCTGCAGCACGTCCTCTATTGATCAAGCGGCATCTCCTATCAAGTGTGCCACATACAGTTCAGAGCACAAATTGACCTGATCAACCACTCACGTACTCACAGAAACCAAAGCTGTTAGTCATGTCATGGTCATTTTCGAACTCGACGGACGAACAACATGTATATATGTATGCATGTAGTAATTTCCAATCTTAATTGTTTTCAAATGTAATTTGATTTGCTATATTTTTTGTTTTAAATATTAAAGTTTGAAGAAGAAAATTGTATTTTTTTGGTAAATAAAATTTGGTGGCAATTTTGTAAATTTATTTTTGGGTATATCTTTTTCCATCCAATTGTATCATTCTCAGAAGGTCATTGACGACTTCTTCTGTCACAACAATCTTATTAATTATATTCATCACACGTTCACTTGGTTGGACTGGATTTGTATGATATGCTATTACTGCTTTAATATTTTTTATCTTATTTTCCTGATGCATGAAAATAGTTGGAGACATGATATTATATTTGTTTGTCTTGAAAATAAACCCCAGCTAACTCGTGAGCTTCCTCAGAATATCGCGTTAGAACTGGAGCATTCTTGAAAAATGTAGTGCACACTTCGAGATTTATTGTAATCCCAGAAAGACGACGAAGAACTTCATCCATCGGTTCAAGTAGTCTATACCATGATCTGCTCCAATTGCATAAAATGCAACATAAAATCTTTTACTACAGAATTACCATGTCTAAACTTTTAGATGATAAATTGATAAGTCCGTTCAAGAATTTTCACTTGTGCTATGTAGAGAGAGAGACCATTTGTGCTAATGAAGATTATCATAATTGAAAAAGCGTCCGTACATTTTTTCTAGCCAAGCAAGACAAAGGTCCCATGCTCCATGCCTTGTTGTCGGATGAACGAAAGGAGGCATAACAGTATCATCATGTAGGAGCGAAATATCACTAACAGTTGGCTGTTTTTATTTTCATTTAACTTTTTCATAATGTTTGTGGATTCAGGTTTGGATGTCAATTCTTTGATTGGTCTTTCCCTGGTTCTTGTGTCATTCTTTTCAACTGCTTCACGTAGTTTTCTAACTGCTACTGCACATACATCCGACATATTTTCTGTGGAGTTTCTCATCATAATATCAAACAATGTCTGTAGAGTAACAATGTGACAGTTATACCCCTTTTCATATGCATGCCTTCTAGAATTTGTCTGAAGATTGTTGGAACATATATTTTAAAACAAAGCTTCATCTATATCACTTGATTAAGTACAATATCCACTACATCTTAACATTACCATAGCTGTATGCAACTCATCTATTTCAAGAGACCACTTACACTTGCAATCTTCCCTGGATATTTCAAGCTGCTTCACTTTGTCATACAGCTGCATATCAACAGTTTTCATGTCGAGTTCCCTAGCAACCGTATTGATATGCTGGGCTAGTTTGATCACAGTTAGTAGAGTAATCCGTTCGTGAGCCGAGGCAGATATCCGAGAAGGTGCTTCGAAATTCGTGATGGGCCTGGATTTCGGTAAAATGGAGTTGTATGCAGACCAAGTTGGGGGGGGGGGGGTGAGCTGGTATTTTGATGAGGGATGTCCGCATCATATTCACAGACGTACCAAATACTGTAACATCCGATATACCTTGCTGACAACAATGACACCATCTTGACTTGTAGATACATGCGGAGGCGTTGTGGAAAAGTTGGTCGTATTGATCTCATAGATTGGGTACGGTAGTATTGGACAGTGTGGTATATGAAATGGCAGTAATTCTGTTACGGTTGCTGGAACTCTAGATAGAGATTTATCTTGAACTGTTACTACTGGTTCTGTAACACCTAGAATTGCCTCCAAGTTTGGTCTTTTTGTTTCAAGTATGGATAAGGATGTAGCATGCAATGTACTTTTGCCATCTGGGGTATCTTCATTGAAATCGGAATTGTCTACTGCGAAAAATACATGATCGTTGCAGACAAGAAATGGTGGTAGATAGAAACTTTATACTGACATCCTTTCAAGGACTTCCGTGGCTAGTTGTGTTGCAATTCTAAGTGTTCTACTATAGCTCACAAATACAGAGAAGCTATGTAAAAGACCATTCAGTCTTGTGCTCATAGTAAGCTTAAAAACAGCAGTTCATATAGCCAGTTGATGTGGTAATTCGTCCCTGAAGATGAATTCAGAATCTTCAGGTTTGGGGTTGTTTGTGATCTGTCCCACAGATTTAAAGGCCAAATAAAACACTTGAGCAATATTCCAAGCTTGCTTTTGTATGGCTGTTTTTTTTTTTTAATTTTGAAAATAATAATACATTACCTACTGGCTTCTATAGACTGATGGTTCTCTCTTATATATATATATATATATATATATATATATATATATATATATATATATATATATATATATATATATATATATATATAAATTACCTCTGCAAGAACCAAACCGCAGACCTTTCAGTCTGTAAATCTGCGCGATACTCATCAGTTACTGATACATTGTAAAAATAAAATATGTAAGATTTACCTGTGTTCTCAAGTCCCGTGTCAAGGCGAAACAACTGCGCTAGTAAGTATACCTTTAGTACAGATTCTCTGCGTATCCGTTCGCTTTCATAAACCAGGTTTTGGAGCTTTGTTAATA
This sequence comes from Margaritifera margaritifera, assembly GCA_029931535.1. Taxonomy (NCBI): domain Eukaryota; kingdom Metazoa; phylum Mollusca; class Bivalvia; order Unionida; family Margaritiferidae; genus Margaritifera; species Margaritifera margaritifera. The sequence goes on from JAQPZY010001119.1 coordinate 814,748, forward strand.
AAATAATTGTAGTATTGTGTCATCTCCATTTATTTGAGTTATTTTTCAAATAACAGTATTACATTAGAAGGTCTGCGCCAGTAAATAAATATTTTCGTAAAATAATAAAATAATATTACTGAGCTAGAAAATATTGATTTTGTTTTAATTTTTAGTTTAATGTTGTTATGTATCAACGCAAGTGTTTGCGCCAGTCCGCTAAAGTACTAGGTAAATTGAGAGAAAAGGAATTTGAATCTCTTGAAATTCAGCGATGAATTTACTGATTTACTCGAGGGCAAAGCCCCTAAAATAAGTTTGCACTTGAAAAAAATAATTCGCTATGAGCCAGCAATCCGGATTTACTTATATCAAAGAAGGCCCAAGAAAGATGTATATCAAGAGGTACTATCAAACTTTACTTAATTTCCTAGAAGCCTGTTCAAGTTTTTGATGCCAATAGGAAAATCGAAAAATGCCTTAATGTCATTAAAATAACAACTAGCTGGTGTGGTGAAAGTCTTTGCTTCACCACATAAAATGAATGGCAAGTATAACAACCGATCCTCAAAATTGGCCTTGTGTTGGCGACTGGGCCTGTGCCACACTGTAACTATGATCTGCAGTAAGTATTCCTTTGAAAGTGAACCTGTCCCATTGTATCATGAATTATTACAAGACCGAAGAGGCACACAATCTTGGAGTGCAAAAGGATAGGCTTGCTCTGACTGTACTTAAATGTAAAATTGGACCCTCTGACTTATCTTTCTTACTACCCTATCTCAAGATAAAGCCTCCAAGTCCAGCACTTATGTATAAAAGAAGTAAATCATGTTTCAGGAAAGGCAATTGAATTAAATATATCAACCATGGAGGGAAAAACAGTTCGTCAAAGAAATAAACGTCATCCAAGACAAACATGCAGCTAATATAGATTTTATCAATAAGAAATAAACTCTGCACAAAATTAAACCTGTCCATAAAAAATATAAGAAAAATGATCCCTTAGAAAACTCAATTAGTTCTAGTGAAGCCAAGCTTTTAAACTAAAATCTTTTGGATCTTGAATTTTCTCAATTTTTTTAAGTTTCTTCACTGACCTGTGATTCTGGTTCTCAACTTGGAAAAAAAAAATGTGAGTGCACATTCAGCTTTGATTGGTAGAACAATCCAGCATGTTGCTTTGTTTTGTGCATTCAATGTGTACACTGCAAAAAATGAAACTTTAATAGCCTAAAACTGAAAAGCACTCTTCCTTGTATTTAGAAAGAAAGTTTTTGTCACAAATTAGCTTTATCTATAAAGAGAAAAGTTTATATTGAGCTGGTACGCATTCATGAGGTAATTTCCTCAGAAGAAGTTGTTTTAGAAAAAGCTAGCGAAGCTGTAGAAAAATCGTATCCTGTGTTTTAGCAATCATCACAAACATTGTCGACAAAATGTTGTGTATGTCTTGCACAATATGCCTCATACACACCCACATTTCATAGGAACAAAACTGGAAAACCACTTTGAATGCATTCCTTTCTTTGGATAATCTGAAGAAAATGTTCTGTCCTCTCAATACAAATAAATGTGAGAACCTTCAATAAAGAATCTTTACTTATATCACAAAAGCACAGTCTAGTGTAGAAACTTTGATGGAATTTGTTAATCTGCCGTAAACTCTTTAGTATGCGGAACTTGCCGTTTTGCTGTTCTTCTTGCACGGTCAATTGGAATTATATCAAATAACTTTACACCAGTCTCAGTTTACAAGAATATAAAGATAAAAGATCTTAATATGAAAGAATGAAAAATATCCATCAACGAAAGAAAATTAAAAGGCTACATTCAACGAAATCAAAGGTACAAAAGAGTCATGTGCTGTCTTATTTTGTTTTTCTTACTATTACTCATATTCACGCCTATACTTTCAGTGTGATTTAGACACAACTCGACGGCTAAGGACAAAAATATTATAACCAGACCATTTTTCCCTCCGGTATTGCAATATATTAGCACAACTTGATGTATGTCTCACGTGGGTGTGTATTGCAGTAATTGACGATATTTTATTAAATGGCCACAACCTGAATATAAAATCTAATTTGTATCAAATCAAATTGATCAAGTCTTTATAAACGAATAAATAATTGTATGTGTAATTAATAAACTATGAATGTTAAGGTGTATAATTTCAAGCTAACATGACTAAAATTTGCGATCTTTAAGGTTGTAACTGTACAGTTTTCTGACGACGTCGTTGCCTGAAATACTCGATGTCCAAATACTCAGTAGCATGCCATCCACACTCCAACTATCTGCATACATGAGAAAAATGTCATCACATTTATAAATCACTCAAATATAATCATATTACCATACATTCTGTTAAAATAATAATTAAAAAATTATCTGTGCAATTTACAAAACTACTGAGTGGAATCTTAGGCAGTATGTAGCAGATCCTGAATATACATTATGCTAACCAGATATGGTATTCTAACAAATCGTATGATCACTAATCCTCTTGAAGGAAAGGTAGCACTGACATGGCGTTTTCATTAAAACACTTCGTGCTATATGTAATTTAACCTGAAGCAAAGGTGGCATTGACATGTTGTTTTCATTAAAACACTTCGTGCAATATGTAATTTGACCTGAAGGAAAGGTGGCATTGACATGGTGTTTTCATTAACACACTTCGCGCAATATGTAATTTGACCTGAAGGAAAGGTGGCATTGACATGGCGTTTTCATTAAAACACTTCGCGCAATATGTAATTTGACCTGAAGGAAAATGGAGCAGATCTCATCATCACCATGTCTATACTATCGCGAATGAGCTTAAACACCAGACCTAGTTGACCAACGAGGTAGGGAGGGGGTAGGGACCAAGTCGAAGGTCACAGTTAGCCTTTCTTACTTCATATACACAGTGACTTGTACATACACCAATGAATTTAATTTTGACAAGACTTTGTACTGAGTTGGGTTTTGTTTCTTCTTTTTTGTCAATAAACGCGTTGAAAGACAGTTCTCCGACATTAAAGGTCTTTACTCAGATTTTTTATCTTGTAATGGGTTGTAAGCATGATAACACGAACATCATAGATTTTCATCAACGCTAGTTTGAGTATATGCCTGAAGATTACTTTGAATGATGCCAGTTCAATAAGTTATTTGATTTTGTTGGTTGGTTGGTTGGTTGTTTTGTTTTGTTTTTGTTTGTTTGTTAGAATGATTAAGTATGGGTATAACCAGACATAGCACGTGGGTATATCTTGACAGTATCTGAGTCGAGTTCAGTGATTTTTCTATTCATGACATCAGGTTCAAGTTCAAAAGGTCATGATAAAGATTTTTACACTGCACCGATCTTATGCACATGTGAACATATAAAAAGAAATAGTGTTGTCACCAAATTTAATAAACAAATAACAAATAATTTTTGTTACCAAATTTTGTATATCGGAGTTCCTCAAGAATATCTGAGAGGTTTTCAATACTCAACGGTTTCAAAGAATAAAAGGAGAGAAGAAACGGACTTTCCGTAAATTAATGCAAATATTTCATGAAGGATAACTTTCATATTACTAATGTGGTATACTTATGGGGATAAATGTGTTTTGTGTTTGTGTGTCAATAAATGGTCGTGAACAATAAGATCTATTTCAACAAAATATTTTGGTTTGAATATATAAAGATTTTAAACCTCTCTCTCTCTCTCTCTCTCTCTCTCTCTCTCTTTGTCCTCTTCTGTTAACTCTTTCGGTCTCCTCTCTCTCTCTCTCTCTCTCTCTCTCTCTCTCTCTCTTGCAATCCAGGAAAGTGGTGGTGGCATAAATACTAGTTACATTGATTTAGCGTTTTTTTTGTTGTTAGTGGTGGTTTTTTATGTATCCAACCGACTGAGTGTTCTTAATGATATGGAAGAATACAGCACCTGTGACATATAGACTTGCTATTTGTGTTGCACCACATCTAGTATTTTTGTAGGATAATAAAGTTTTGCAACAAGCTAATTTTAGCTAAATCCAGTCTGAGTTGGGCCTCGTTTCAACGGTCATCACAGAGTTATACCCTGCTGGATGCCTGTTGGTTGACTTCATCTTCCTCTGTACCTCCTACCCTACATTAATGGATATTTGCTTATCACGGCTCGTTTTTCTTTCTATAATTGATATTTGTTTATTAAAATGAAAACGATTTAAACTTTGTCATTTTTGCTGGTCTGATTTGCCCCTCAGTGATTGAGATTTGTCTTGAAGAAATGGCTTCAAATTTATGTCTGATAGAAAAAATATAAAACAAAATATTTTGGCACGGATAACTTGCATATTTTGGCATGCTCGTAGGGTTAAATGTGATTTGTGTATGTATACAAAAAAGGTCGTAATCAGTAAGAAGTTAAGATCCATTTCAGCACAAATATTGTGTATGTTTCGATTTATATTGTTACCAATAATTTTGATTTGAATATCTAAATATTTCCATGCCTATCTTTCTCTTTCTGTCACTCTTTCTGCATCCTTACTATCTTTTGTTCTGTTGTAATCTACCAGAAACGTTGAACTGTTAAGTCTAATGTAACTTTGGACCTTGATTTAAAAAAATTGTTTGCATAGCTGGGTAAGACATATAATTGCGTTGTTTATAAATAATAATTTCAACTAAACTCACATTCTGTAGTAAAGAATAGGCTTTGCAGTCGACTGGTTTGCAATCTCCTGTATGCAACGAGTAAAAAAAAAATACTGTCATACACCTAATCTCTTACCATGTTACTTTTGGAATGCTGAAGAACGTGGAGAATATCATCTTAATCGCTTGGTATGAAACAATAGGCAATATCCCCAAGTTACACGTGCATACGAGTCAGTTCCAAAGGGTTTATCTTAAACGTAGAATTTTTTTAAAGGATCAGATAGAAGAAGGATCATGGGCGTCTCGCAACTGGTTATCTCATCCGTGAGATGGAAAAGAGTGTTCTGAGCTGTAGCGTGTTATATATATATATATATATATATATATATATATATATATATATATATATATATATATATATATATAATGATTAAATATAGGTTAGTTCCAATTAACACGAAAACAACATAACATATACACATGTTATAACATATGGCAATATTTCTAAATGCGTCTGATAATCGACAATCTATGATTCGACATTGTTTTTTTCTGCTTGTAATCCAAAGTTGTCGTTTCGTTTCAAAGTGAAAAAACACTAATTACAAAGTCAGTGACAAAGCAAGAAGTCGTATTTGGTTTGGTCGTCCTATAAGTGAAATACATGACAGACAACGACGACAGCTTGTTTCCTGCGCACAATAAACTTTGAATGAAACAAATCAAGACCACAATTTACAATATAATATTAATGAAGACAGAACTATACTTGATGTCAGATCAATCCATGAAAAGTTACTCTAAGTTCTGATCTACCTGATACTTATGTTCAAAACACCTTGTTTGTGTTTTCCTTTCGATAATTCCTTTTGGTTTTATTGTTTTACAGATCTGCCTTAGCAATTGATATCAAGACTTTCTTCAACGATTGTTACAGCATTATGTCCACCAGGATTTACGCTCTAGGTAAATTGTGCCTCGGCATTATGTCCACTAAGATTTACTCTCTGGGTCTCAGGTCAAAAGTGGGCGCAAAAGTGGGGTAAAAATAAAGTTAATGTTGTTCTTAATTCTTTGAATTACAATAAGTTTCATTTAGTCTCGTTCGACCAGACCTCTCGTGTGGATCTGGTAAAGGGCAAAACCAACTACTATAACGCTCAGTACGAGGCTAACCGAAAATCGGGTAAAATCGCTAACTGATGGTCATGGTAGAATAAAAATCTTAGATCACATAAATGCAGAGTTTTCATAACTTTGTTTATTTTTTGGACCGATCATATAAAGTATGTAAACTTGATACGGGGTTGTGCTTCTGCGCGAAAATCTTGCAAATCGTCAGTCTGTGACACGAACTCCCTAAGAATATAAAAGAGGCACTCATTGCCCGCTTAGACATCAATTCATCACCTTAAAAATGTTTACATTTATCGCTTATGCAGAAATAGTGCTGATTGACATTATGGTATTATTAATGTAATTCTTTAGACAAAAGAAGGAAGAAAGAAGAAAGAAAGAGAAAAAAAAAGAAAAGAAAAAAAGACCAAAAAAGAGATACCTATAGGTAAATATCATTTGTACAGACACTGACCAGAATCTCTGTAGATATATATATATATATATATATATATATATATATATATATATATATATATATATATATATATATATATATATATATATATCTGAGTCATGCGACAGTCTGGTTGAACAAGACTAATTGGGGCGCGGATGTTGCTACACGATTATCATATAGGGCTAGTATTACCAAGTTATATAAGAGTGCAAGGGGCATATAGGTGACGGCCATTTCCTCGCACATCAGGTGATCTTGTTGCAACTGAAAAGAGCTCTGTTATTTCCTGAAAACAAAAGCAAACAGCAAAACTAGGTAGCTGATATATACAGTACATCCCGCTTTTTTGCATAACGTTTTTGCCAAGTGAAACTATGCATTTAACCGGGTTATACAAGTAAACCGGAACAGACTAACACGGAGGAAAATAACTCTTCCCGATAAGGCAATCTGATTAAAATCAAGATCTACTTATAAGTAAATATGATGGACACCGATACAAGGTTATGTTCAGTTGACATTTTGACTCACCAATAAAATTTCAGCGTATTGCATATTTCAATATTTCATATTACCGTCATTACATGCCATCTCTTTACTAAAACTCCCTAAAACCAACGCATATATTCTCAAGAAAGAGTTGCAATACTAGTCATGATATCACAGTATGGACATGTCGAATAGAAATTTCTTTGACCTTGTATTATATACGATTCAAATCAAGAGGGATCGGGGTGATTTTGAAAACAAAGAATCCTTATCACCATTGGACATCTAACTAAAAGGAAGTGATATTTTAAATATTTCTAATGTTGTCACGCTAAATGTTAATATAATCAATAAGCAATATCACTATACTAAAAATAAATCCAAATACAAGTTCAATATTCAACTCAACCGTATACTCTTACTCTGGTTATTTCAATATTTAGTAATATCTAAACGTTACTACCGCTCAGTTGTCTTCGGATCAGCTCGTAAATCATATCTACAGATGCTTGATCCGATACAATCAGGGACTGAGACTTTGGAGACATTTAGAACCTCCATTTTGTTGGCAAATAAACCATCAATTAATCTAAGACGGTTGATTTTGTGGTTTTGTTGGTTTAATGCTATTTTTCAGCACATGATAGGCTATATATAGCGGCCAGTATATTTAGTGGTTGCAGAAACCCAGGAAGACCCATGGAAGAACCAACGACCCACGGAAAGCTACTGGCAAGCTTTCTCACGTTGGCCGAGCCGAGACTCGAACCCAAGTGGACAGAGGTGAGAGTTGAGTAATCGGTAAAGGCGAGCGCCTTAGACCACTCGGTCATCCGGGGCCCCTTATCTAAGACAAAGGAAACTGACTCAACAGTAACCTACCAAACTAATCTAATTCATCTAATCCCGTATATGGTGTCGCCTTAAGGCCCAAATACCAAACTGTATGCTTAGACACTAAATTTCATATCACCTTAGTGCATACAAATTCGTCCACATATGGAAGCAGGAAAAAGAAAATCTTGTAAATTCTGCAAAATTCTATATTCCCAGATAACCACCTTGGTTGTTAAAACAACCAAAATTAATATTTGATGTTTGCCACTTCATAAATGTCCTCAACGAAACCAGGGGTTTGAACAAGTTCCCTCTCGCAGATGCAAGAGTTACCTCTCGTAGCAATTGGAATTAAATGATCAGTGAGAGAGCTCTTATGTGACCTGTTATATACTGAATATGGCATGAAAGGTTTAAATTGAATACAGTTACATGTGTCGTTGTCTACAGCGTAGCTGTAGATGCTGTTTCGGCTAGTTACATATGATGTTGGATCAGTGTGGAACGAAGTGGATCATCACACCAAAGTTTGTCATTCAGAATTCAATAAAGAAACTTTATAGGTAGGTACCACCAGAAAGAATCGTGGACTTTTTGTAGGGGAATGGGATTTATATCACCAATGTTTACCATATGCTTTTAGGATTTTACATGCTTTAACTTTATCTTTTATTTTATATACCGTGTTCATCATTTGGAGATCTTGTTCATCATTTGGACATCTTCCCTTTATCTTTAATTTTATATACCTTGTTCATCATTTGGACATCTTCTCTTTATCTTTTAGTACCTAATTGTTATGCTGTTCATGAGGGAAGGCTTATCTTCCAAGATTGTTTCCACAGTTCTTTACATTTAAATTTTAAGACCTTTACTTGTCATCGGCGCCAGTATTGTGTTGAGGTGTCGTTAAATCTACAATAACAGCTACTTTTCTTGTGTTATTTAACATTCCAGAATCAATAATTCCACCACTATTTCAGCAAAAACAGCAGCGCTGGTCCAAACTGTGTGCCGTCAATATGCGTATTAATACTGACCAGCTGAAGGTGCCAAGGCTAACCATAGCATTGATCGCTATTGTAACAACAACAACAACAACAACTACTACTACTACTACTACTACTAGAATTACTACTACTATTTTAATACTACAATAGTTACTACAGCAAGGGCAGACGTTATTTAAAGTATTTATCACTTTGTACATATACTGCTGCTGCCGACATTGATAAACAATAATAATTATGAACCATATCTGATTCATCTCCATCGACACTTACACTACATCCAACTACATCAACACCACTTAAACCATCACAAATATATGACCAACACCATTTCTGTTGCAGTTACTATTATTAAATTCTGTTCAAATGCGTTTCTGCACGTACTTTGATCAAACCTTTTTTTTTTGTTGTTATCTGATCGAAAGTGCCAGTGACAAAATTTATTCAGGACAACTACCACCAACTTCTCATGAAGGTCACATCTTAATATAGCATCCAGATTCAGGAAAAGTAGGATATCTTTACTTTATTGCATATCCAAGTAATCCAAAATAGTTAAAAGGTTATAGGTTGGTGTACATTTCGTTATGCTATAATTTGGTAAATACCGGTCCCAAAATAACGGTCTTTGCTTAGTAAAAGCATAGGAAACGGCGCTTTATAACCAAATGGACATCACCTAATTGCTGAATGAGTATTTAAAGATTCATCAAATTTGCTCGGTGAATTTTTCTATATGACATATTGGTTGAGTATGGCAATTCTGAGAATATAGTCTTTGAAGCCGACTTACAGCAAGTCGTAGACTTCTAATTATGTTCCAAGGTGCCGTTTACTTTTCGTTGACTGCAACGCTTTCTTTCACTGTAATGTTATTTCCATGTTCAAACTTTGTATAATGTTTGTTATTATTCAATTAGAGATTGATGTCGCAATCCTATAATCTTATGTTTAATCTTATCCAGAGTTTACAGCACCAATATATCACGTGGTAACAAGTAACCTTATAACGATTACATCATGTTGAGATGCACAGTAAATTTGACACCAACGAACACCGTGAAAGGTCAATTCAAGACAAGCAAAGTCTGATAAGGATCTTGGTATTATTTCCATTTCATTACCTAGAACAATTATATAAACAAGGAATCGTTTCTTTTGATACATAAACGGAATAGGAATAAAGAAGGAAACAGTTTTCGCGAGGTGAACGAGGGATAAACCTGGTCTTTTAGGAAAGATAAATAGAGAGAAGTCTCGTAATTCAAGCATTATCTATCAAACCAAATTTCAGCAACGGTGACACACAACTACGATGTAAGATCTAGGCTGCAGATTAAAGGATTTAATGTAATACCCTTGTGTTCATATTTAGGCCTCTGTGTTTTGGTCATTTGGTGAAATGCAAAACAGAATATAAACATTGGATTGTGTTTAAACTGAAACAGGAAAATCAATGTGATCAACCAAAGATATAAACCTGAGGACTTAAAAATGCTATTGAATACTTAAAATTGCTAAAGAAAAGATTTTTTTTCTTCTGAAATTTGTATCGTGGTAACGTTGAACAAAATAGAATATTCTCATTTATCGCATATATGACAAGGAAGCACATTCAATGTAAACATTTTAAAATGAACAATACAGCATTTCACTTCATAAAGACGAGAATAAGTTATCAAATAATAAACAAGAGTCCTCCGAATAGTATAAAGATCTAATCATATCTTCAATAATAAATCCCTAAAGTCCAACGTGTCCTAGAGAATAAATCCCTGAAGTCCAATGTGTCCTCAAGAATAAATCCCTGAAGTCCAACGTGTCCTCAAGAATATATCCCTGAAGTCCAATGTGTCCTCAAGAAAAAATCCCTGAAGTCCAATGTGTCCTCATGCTCTTCATATACTTCCGCTTATAGATCAAGTCAAGTGACTCTGACATCATACCTGTGAGCCGCGGTAGCTTAGTTGGTAGAGGTTCGAACTTGTAATCTAAGGGTCGCGGGTTTGAGACCTGCCCAGACCAGTCCGGGTCGGCTGTGTCCTTGGGAAAGGCACTTAGTTTCCATTTCCTCAACATGATAGCTAATAATGTGTTAAAAGTTCTGTAAATCCAACAAGAACAGAAAAAGCAACAAATTAACATAATATCTAGGCTTATACATTCAGACACTGTCGTTCATTAAATCATTTAACACTAGGTGACATCTATATGAAAAGAGACCTATCAGAGACTTTCAAATGTGTCATGCTACGTTGTTTCTTTACATCAGAGGAGTGGATAAGCCGCGACTGTTCATTTAGTATTTTTACAACTTGATCATTTTAATAAATGTCAAATCTACAGAAGCGTGTATCAACGAGTTATGGATAAACTGCCAGTTCTCGACATTGCTTTGATACTAACAAACCAATTTAATAGAACAAAAAAGAAAGAAAAGAAAACTTTGTATGAAGCAAAAAATATTGAAATCATCAGATTCAACTACAATTCCACAGTGCAAACATCAAAGAGACAAATAATTACATATTCACGTGTCTATTTGTCAGCCAAGGATGGCTAATTATAAGTAACAACAACCAAGTTAGAGGTGTATAACTGAGAAGAGTTCAGTAGGGACAAACCTAGGCCTCGACATGTCTTTATTACAGATATATGATTTCAGTCTAGAAGTTGAGCTTTGGTCTGGTATTTTACTTTTTAACATGTGTAATTCTACTGATACCTTTGTTTGGTTTTGAAAACAACGTTTAAGATTCCTAGCGGATTATCTAGGTTACTAGTGACATGTCGCTCAAGTTGTGCGAATGCTTTTGGTTTAGTCCAACAAAGACTACACCGTAAACATATCAAAATCAGACGGTGAAAAAAAGAACTTTTCTGCAACGTATAGAAAGTTAAGTATTTATAATGTCAATCCATTATCCATAAAGTGATTTGTCTTGAAAAATCACCATACAATTATTTTAGACTTATTATATTACCTACAGATCAAATGTAATAATTAAAACAGCTATCGTATATAAAGTATATATTTTTGGGAAATCATCTTGAGTAATAAGTCTCAAAGCATGATAGTGCTGTGTAAATTTGTGTGTATGTGTATCTCAAATTCAAACTAACCTAATGAAAAGTGTAGTATACCATGGTCAGTATCATCTCCATCCCATTGGGATGGGGTCCAATTACGCCTTGTTTTTGTACCCGCGCTGCAACATTATTTGCACTAGTTGCTAACTGAGCAAGGCTATCATGAACAGCACACAGGGCTGCTTCTAAGTTGTTATCAATGCACTTACTCGGGCTCTTTTCTAATTTCGCCGCAAGCCCACTTATAATCTGATTGATATCCTCATCGGCGCGAGGTTTAGGACGTTTTGCGCTCCTCTTGAGCGAACCGCCATCCCGAAAGTTTCATTGAAAGATTAGTCAATTAGCGCAAACTCCTCAGCCACAGTTCTCACTGTGTCTGTGCTTTGAATCAGGTGGAGTTACAAGCCACTCTTCATTTAGTATTCTATATGCAAAGCTCAAAACTAATTATACAAGTACCTTCCTCCAATCCGACCGTTGCCACCAATTATTATGTGACGTGTAAGGGGGCGTGCGTAAACGAATATTTACAGCTTTAATAGCAAACCTTCCCCATTGCTGCTCGTACTCTGGGTTTCCAGAGATTGGTATCAGCGCCCGATACATCTTCTCGAGCCCTTGCGCTTGCCTATTCGTAGAAGATAAAACAATTATTGTATCCCCTTGAGTACCACTAAGGTCGTGGAAAGCCTTCTTCAGGCACTTCACCCCATCCATGCCTAGTTATTACAATAGTTAACTCTAGATTATCTTGACTTTTTCGCTGTAATCTTATTTTCTTGCTCTAAAGACGATACACATCAAAATCCAGAATCCGCTCAGCTTCGGCCTTTATATACCCCAGATACCAAGTGACCTATCCACATTACCCGACGAGTCTATTCATAACTGGTTCATCCCATTCTTGATACGGGCATATTTATCAAAACAGCCAACTTTAAGATGCAGCTGAAAACCGCTACAAAGATGCACAGTCTGCTTAATGGACATTAAAATATCAAATAGCTAACAAATGTAAACAACTTTTATGTGTGTTGAATCGACCTTGGTCGAACACTCAATTGAACAAGCAAAACAATATTGCCAAAATATAATAATCTTATCGGACTTCAACGGAAACATTATGGTATCAAATAGATGCTGAAATATTACGAATGCTCTCAATACCTTTAATTTATACCAGGAGATTAATCAATCCACAAGGAATATTGAACATAGCTCTACTTTAATCGATTTACTGCTTATGAGAGATACGGTAAATAATTATGAAAAGGTGGTCATGGATCCTTTTGCAGTGACCGCAACCCTTTTTATTGTTCTACAAATTTTATGAATGTTCGATAACGTAGCCTTAAACGCAAAATATACGACAATAAAGCCACTAATTACGAAACGCACAGATACCTATTGAATAGAGTTAATTATGATTTTACTTTGATAGATTAACAGGTTTGCTAGATTTCTATCAATATTTTAGAAGCAGCCCATTCCACTATTCCCATTAAAATAATAATCCGTGGTTGCACAATAATATTCGGAAATTAATTCGGCAACGGGAAAGAATACACCGTTTGGCTAAAAGAGCGAATCTTCCTCTACAATGGCAAATTTTAGAAATATTAGAAACCGAGCTTTAAACGCCGTGCGAAGAGCAAACTTTAGTATTTTAATGAAATAGCTATTACCCTTAAAGATGGGGCTGTTGGTCCAAACGTTTGGTGGAATGTAACTAAACCATTTCTGAAATTGGACAGAAAGTCAAAGTATCCGCCCGTGATATCCAATAATGAATGGCTTCCCTCAAACCTGGTAAATCAACTTTATTTAATAGCTACTTCTCTGAACAATCCTCTATAGCTGACGCTTCCACTACCCTGCCCTTTACACCTCTTCCTTACATTACCCTTAATAGTATTAACATAAATGATGTAGAGGTTGCACTTTAAAATCTACGCATGAGCAAACGGGGTGGGTTGTTCTGATGAGATAAACTTTAAGCTGCATAAAGAAGGCTCTCCTGTATTATTGCTATATTTATCATACTGTTTGAACAATTCGCTCCAAACATCATCCTAAAGCGTGGAAACAGGCAAATTGTGCCCCAAGTCACAACAAAGGGGCCAACATATTGTTTGTAATTGTAGACCTATATCTCTCCACAGCTGTGTGGTTAAGTATTTTAAACATGTGTCTTCAAACATTTGCATAACTATGTTACACTCAGTAACCTATGTATGTATTTGCAGTCTGGTTTGACCCCTAAAGATTAAGCGGTTTTACAACTGTGTGATATTTATAACACTTTTGCAGGGTCGTCGATGAAGGGAAAGAAATTAGAGTGGTATTTTGTGAAATACATAAGGCTCTTGACGAAGTCTTGAATTATAGTCTAATTTATTAACAAAGGAAATATTTAAATTGGTGGTTGATTATTGGAATGGTTTAAAAATTATCTTTCTAATTTGACTAAACTGCTGTTATTGAAGGTTGCACTTCAGATCAGCAACATGTCAGGCTCGTGTGCCTCAAGGCTCTATACTTGGACCACTGCTATTCTTAATTTATGTCAACGATATTGTTGCTGATATCCAGTCCAGTATAAAACTGTTTGCTGATGATACTTTTGTATAAAGTTTTGTCGAGGATCCAAACCTGGCTGCTTCTGCTCTGAACGAAGACCTACATAAAATCATTTTGAGGGTCGATCATTGCATAGTAGATTTAATTCAAACACAAAAGAATCAATGATCATATCCAGGAAATCTCAGAAGGAACTTCACCCATAACGTTTAATGAATAATACGATTATTACGTATGTCAGTTTTCATACATACTTGGCATTAACTTTTGATGAATCACTATCAAGGTTAAACGCACACGCATAAGTAAATAACAACCTAAACGTGTAAAAGGAGAGACATATTACGATGTTTAAAATTCTATCTTGATATTTCACCCTTATATCAAGTAGTAGTAAAAGGCTAATTTGGCCCCAACTCGCATCATGTTTTTGCTAAGTCATGGAGCACCAACGTTGGGAAACAGCGATTTGGCCCCACCTTGCATCACATTATGCTAAGTCACGGAGCAGCAACGTTTTGGCAGACCCCAGGGGTTATTGGAGGGTGTATTTAAGGCAGGCCTTTGGTGATCATGGTAGTATAACATCAGTTGGGCGACTATTACCGACCCACCAATTAGAGACGCATTATGTCTAGGGGATAGCTGAAAATATAGCAGCCGCAGACGGTGATGACATGTTTGTGATCGAGAGAGCGCTGTACATGCTCAGAGCTGGATATACAGTAAAGGAGGTAGATACGTCCTGTAATATGAGCCCAGTCCGTGTAATTTACCTACTGCGCCGTTCACGCCCAGAGATACATAGACTGGATCCTACTCCTGACCTGCTAGAAGTACGGAGCAGGCACTCTCGCCGTTCATCGCATATGTGACAAATGCGGATCTGGACACCAGTCCGACAAGATGAGACGCATAGAACTAAAGACCCGCCGACAATATAGGACGGTCCTTAATGAGTTTGAGGCCAGGGCCCTTTCCACACGCAAGTCGACCTAAGACCGGATTAGAGCCGCTCTAGAGCAAGAGCATATCTCTGCCGAACCTACCAGCCAACCACTTAGAGAGACACAATAGCATACATATACGCATACACACGCCTGCCCTAGCGAGCAACCAACAGCAAGTAGCTGCAATTTTCCATTTTGAGATTGGTGGTGCTGGAGGCTGTACTTGTAGCCCAAGCACGGATGCCAGCCCTAGCAGCTATCGGGTGACCCACGCCAGCCCCTAGGCGGCAAAAGCCCACACCGGCTTTCAATCCTCCTGTTGATAATCACCCCGAGCGTACCAGCAAGTACGGCAAATGTCAGGGAAAGTTACAATTTGACAAGTTTAAGTTTCCGATGACGGTATCAGAGATTACAAAGTTTGAGAACCTTAACCCTACCATTGCTGTTAACGTCTTTGGATGGGACCACGCTTTTTACCCAATACGCATCTCCGATAAAGTGCTGGACAGGACCGTCAACCTTCTGCTATTGATCGAAGATGACAGGCAGCATTGCGTATGGATCAAAGACGTTTCCCACATCAATAGCAAAAACGAACCTCGAAAGGATATATGCTGCCGATGCCTACACGCCTTCTCCCGACCTAACCACCTCGACAGTCACGTCAAAGACTGCCGCAGTATAGGCTCAAAAAACCACAGAAGACCTTTCTCCCAGAGCCAGAAAAGAATAAGCTTTACTTTAAACACCTCTTTCATCATATGTCAGTACCCAACATAATCTATGCTGATCTAGAGGTTCTTAACGTGTCTGGGAACATGGAAGTGATTGATCCGACATACAGCGCTACCTATAAGACTCCAGCCAGCCTCAGTGCGACTTCTCCTACGTCATCAAGCGATGTGACGGTAAAGTTAAACCCCTTTGGTATACAGAGAAAATTTACCGCAGTCCAACTGATTAAAAACCTGGAGAAAGAAATGGTAAGCCTCCGAGAGGAATTAACTCACCCTCGCCTGCTGGTTATGACGCACGCCAACATTACAGCGTTCAATGAGGCTAAGGTCTGTTACATCTACTGACAGCGCCTAGGTGATGGCCGGGTGAGAGATCACTGTCACATCACATGCCAATACCGCGGAGCCGCCCATAACAGTTTAAACCCCCCCAGCTACGACTAAGCCCAGAAAGAAAACTAAAGTCCCCGTTATCTTCCACAACCTGAGAAACTACTAATGTCAACTCTGGGAACGGCCTCAAAGGCGTACATCAGTGTCATACCTACGAACATGGAAAAATATATGACCTTTGCATGGGCCAGCTACAGTTTATAGACAGCTACCCATTTTTACCCTGCAGCTGGCCAAACTGGGTATCGATCTTCCTCAGAAAGACTTCCACATCACCGTTCGATATACCGCACACAATGTCCCCCTTTTGACCGCCAAAGGTGTCTATCCAAACGAGTATATGGATGGATGGGGTCAGTTTGAGACCATCTACAGCACCATCAGCCGTACAAGCATATCTTCTGAGGACTATCAACACGCCCAGAAAGTATCGGACACCTTTGGATGTAAAACGATGGGAGACTATCAAGACTCTAACCTCATGACATACGTGCTCCTTCTGTCCGTTGTCTTTGAGACCTTCGGGTCTCCTCCCTAAAGACATATGGCATAGACCTTCCCCATTACTTCAGCACCCCCGGTATGAGCTTAGACGCCCGTCTCAAAGCCACAGGCGCAGAGCTCAAGTTACTGACAGACATCGATATGCACCGTCGAGAGAGCGACCCGAGGTGACACCTCCATGGTCAGTAAGCGATACGCGAGGGCTAACAATCCCAAGTGCTCGGACTACGACCCCTCCAAGCCCACCATCGTCTACGTTGGTACAAATAACCTTTATGATTAGGCCATGATGCAAAGCCCACCCACGGGTGATTTTCGCTTTTCCAATCCGGAAGAGATTGATCTAAGTGGCATAGCCCAAGACGCACCCAAGGGCTACACACTAGAGGTGAACTTGGACTATCCGCAAGAGCTGCACGATGCTCATATTGACTTTCCATTGTTATGTATGATGTTTATATAATATTATAAATATTTTAGGAAATTATACATGTTTCTTCACTTTAATATTTGCTTAAATCTTAATGTTTATCAGGAAAAACATGTTTAACTAGTGTCATTGAATTAGATTGTTTTGATCAATATGTTTTCTCAATTTGAAGGTCAAGGTTGATTTTTGTTTACAAGTAAAAATTCCATTAAGATGACTCATATTCTAGAACATTCTGTCATGTGACCAATCTTTATATATGCCATGTTTGGTGGACATTTATTCAGTTTTGACATTACCATCAGTCTTGTAAAGAGCTATTACAGTTGTGAAAATTCATTACAAATTCTAAGAGAGGAATTATTTTAAATATTCATTGGATTATAACAGTGCTCATAAACTTTTGGATTTTGGATTTTTAATTGATGATTTTGGAATTTATGTGAACTTATATTCAGATATTTTGGAATACTTCATTTTGACATCAGCACATCAAGATTTCTAGTACATCAGGACTTTGGAGACCATTAGCACATCATAACATTCAAGGACACAGCCGTGAATTCGGAACATTCTATATTTAGGACTTGTGATTAGAACAATCATTCTTATTGGATTATTAGGATTTCAAAACACATTACTGTAAGTGACTTTTTGATTTTTCATTTTAATTATCTAGTAATAAATTGCTTGTTGATTTTTTACTTGATTTGTTGGTTTCACTTTCTTTCTGTTACATTTTTCTTAGACCATAGAGTCGTAACAGAAATTGGGGGCTCGTCGTTCCGGGATTGAATTTCTTTAAAGCATATTAGAGATATTAAAGTTATTTTTGAAATTCATATTGATTTTGTCTCGGAATTTTTTTTCTTTTGTCTTTGGCAAAGATTTTATATAGAGAAATTTTTGTGTGTGAAACCAACAAGCATTTACTATGGCATCTAATGTTTAGAATTTCATTTCAAAACCTACCCAGGAGGCGTTAGAGTGCATGAGAAAGGATGAGTTGCTCGAGCTTGCCAGAAAATACAGTCTATCTGAGGCAAAATTATCATTGACAAAACAGGAGATAAAGATTATTTTGATTCAGTATTTAGTAGGAAAGGGAATTTTTGAAAATCGTGCTTTAAGTTTGAAGAGAAAGCCTGCATCTGGTTCTGACAGGAAATTAAGGGAATTAGAGTTAAAGAACCAGATGGATTTAGAACTGGCAAAGCTTCAGATTCAGAGAGAGAGAGAGAGAGAGAGAGAAAGAAGAGAGGCAGATACAGATGGAGAGAGAGAAAGAAGAGAGGCAGATGGAGAGAGAGAAAGAAGAGAGGCAGCTACAAATGCAGAAGGAAGAGAGGCAAATACAAATGCAGATGCAAAGAGAAGAAAGGGAAATGCAATTTAAATTAAGAGAATTAGAACTGGCAAACAGAGCACACTCCACTCCTTTAAACACAAGTACAGGTTTTGATGTTACTAGATATATTAAGTTAGTACCCCCTTTTCAGGAAAAAGAAGTAGATAAATACTTTCTTCATTTCGAGAAAATTGCTGAAAACTTGAAATGGCCCAGAGAGCATTGGACTTTGTTATTACAAAGTGTACTTATTGGCAAAGCTCGTGAAGTCTACATTTCACTGTCAGTGCAACAAAGTACTGATTATGATGTGGTTAAGGAGTACATCTTGAAAGCTTATGAGTTGGTACCAGAGGCATATCGACAAAGGTTTAGGAATTGTAGAAAAGAAACTGGACAAACTCATGTCGAATTTGCAAGGGATAAAGAACAACTATTTGATAGGTGGTGCTCAGCCAAGAAAGTTGATCAAGGTTATGATAATCTCCGACAGCTCGTATTAATTGAAGAGTTCAAGAGGTGCATCCATAGTGATGTTAAAACCTATCTTGACGAGCAGAAAGTGGAAACTTTGGAAAATGCTGCTCGTATGGCTGATGATTATTCCTTGACTCACAAAATTTCATTTGGCAATAAGTCGTCCTCTCAGCAGTTTTCTGGTAAAAAACCATTTCAATCTCATTCGAGTACTTCCAAATTTCACAACAGCACAACTGTTAGGAATCAAACATCTGATAAGACTGATCAGAAATCCTTATCTCTTCCTACGTGCACTTATTGTAAAAAGAAAGGGCACGTTATTTCTGATTGCTTCAAGTTGAAAAATAAGCAACAGAGTAAAGACAGCGCTTTTCCAAATGCTCTTATTTCTACGAGGTCAAGGTCACGGTCTTGTATTGAAAGCAATACATTTGTTGGGTCAAACAAACCCCAGTCTGATTCTATTTTGGAGGCTTATGAACCATTCATGTCAGAAGGTTCTATATCACTTATTGGTGATTCTGCCAAACCTATCCCAATTAAAATATTAAGGGACACTGGAGCTTCTCAGAGTCTTTTATTATCAGGTACTTTGCCTTTGTCTGAGGAGTCTTCTTCAAGTGAAAGTGTTCTTGTTCAGGGAGTAGAGTGCGGCTTTGTAAATGTTAATCTCCATTGTGTAAATTTGGCATCAGACTTAGTTTCTGGACCTGTGACTGTTGGGGCAGTGACTTCTTTACCCATAGAGGGTGTTCATTTATTACTAGGCAATGACCTAGCTGGAGATAAGGTTGTGGTTAATCCACTTGTAACTGACAAGCCTTGTTTGGATCCGAAAGTTGATCCTGTCGAAACTGAAATCCCTGATTTGTACCCTGCTTGTGCAGTTACTAGAGCTATGGCAAAAAGAGCTCTTGAGAGTGATGTTGATCAAGATATTATTCCTTTAGCTGACACATGTATTGGTCAGTCTTTTGATGAGGTCACTTTTTCCTCAGGTATTGATCAATCAAATGGTATTGATCACAGTGATCCTCTTTTGGCAACTCATTCTCTTTGTCCTACTCAGGGTGACAAACGACAATCCCTTGTCGTTGAACAGGAGCAAGATCCCGAGATATCTTGTTTGTTTCAGAGGGCTATTAGTGAAACTGAAGCCACACAAGTTCCAGTGTGTTACTTTGTGAAAAATGGGGTCCTTATGAGGAAATGGAGACCACCTGATGTACCCGCTGGTGACGAGTGGTCAGTGAGCTATCAAATTGTTGTTCCTAAGTCATATAGACAGGAAATTCTTAATTTAGCCCATGAAACTCCTTTGGCTGGTCATTTAGGAGTCCGTAAGACTTATCGCAAGATCTTGAATCATTTTTATTGGCCGAAACTCAAAAGTGATGTTTCTAAATACTGCAGATCTTGTCACACTTGTCAAATGGTAGGAAAACCCAATCAGAAGATACCTAAGGCTCATCTGCAACCTATTCCTGCATTTGATGAACCATTTAGTAGAATAATAGTAGACTGTGTTGGTCCTTTACCTAAAACCAAGTCAGGCAACCAATACTTGTTGACCATCATGTGTACATCTACAAGATTTCCAGAAGCAATTCCTCTGAGAAATATAAAAACTAAAACTATTGTGAAAGCTTTGGTGAAGTTTTTTGCACTTGTTGGCCTTCCCATATCTGTCCAGTCGGATCAAGGGTCAAATTTAATGTCTGGAATTTTCCAACAAGTTATGCATGAATTAGGTATCCAACAGTTTAAATCTTCTGCCTATCACCCTGAAAGTCAAGGTGCTTTGGAAAGATTTCATCAAACTTTGAAGAATATGATTCGATCATTTTGCTTTGATACAGAAAAGGATTGGGATGAGGGTGTTCATTTGTTGTTGTTTGCTGTTAGGGAATCAGTTCAAGAGTCGTTGGGTTTTAGTCCCTTTGAACTAGTTTTTGGTCATACTGTCTGTGGACCACTGAAATTATTGAAAGAGAAACTTCTTTCAAATGAAGATTCGAAGATTAATCTTCTTGATTATGTCTCTGATTTCAAATACAAGTTGTCAAAGGCCTGTGAAGTAGCAAGAACTAATCTTCACACTACCCAGTCAAAAATGAAATTAAGGTATGACAGAAATTCACAGGAAAGGAGTTTTAAACCTGGTGACAAAGTTCTGGCTCTCTTTCCCATACCTCAGAATCCTCTTCAGGCTAAATTTTATGGTCCTTATACCGTTGAAAAGAAAGTAAATGACTTAAATTATATCATTAACACTCCTGGGAGACGGAAACAGAAACAACTTTGTCATATAAATATATTAAAGGAATATTTTGACAGAGATAGCTCAGCTAATTATTCAGTTAATTTAGTTGTACCTGTCCCACACAGTGAAGATATCAACGATGGAATACGATCAGACTATAGTGACTTTGGTATAACCAATCTTCGGAATTCAGAAATATTGAACAACCTAGACCAGAAACTTTCACATCTACAACAACAGGAAAGAAATGAACTAAAACAGCTATTACATGACTATGAGCACTTGTTTCCTGATGTTCCAACACGAACAAGTAAAATTTATCATGACGTTGACATTGTAGATTCTGTGCCTGTGCAACAGCATCCTTATAGGATGAATCCTCTCAAACAGAACTATCTGAAGAAAGAAATTCAGTATTTACTGGAGAATGATTTCATAGAACCAAGTAAAAGTAACTGGAGTTCACCATGTATTCTTGTTCCCAAGCCAGATAATACATTCCGTATGTGTACTGACTATAGAAAAGTCAACAGTGTCACCAAAACTGATTCATTTCCAATCCCAAGAATGGACGATTGCATTGATAAAATTGGAAATGCGGAATATGTCACCAAGTTTGACCTTTTAAAAGGATTGTGGCAAATTCCATTGACGGAAAGGGCAAAAGAAATTTCAGCATTTGTAACTCCAGATGGACTTTATCAATATAAAGTTATGCCGTTTGGAATGAAAAATTCACCTGCAACGTTTCAACGTCTGATGAACATGATAACATTTGGTCTTGATAATTGTGACGCTTATATCGATGACGTCATTATCTACAACAACACCTGGGAAGATCATTTGGAAACCATTCGAAAATTCTTTGATCGACTCAGCGATGCGAATCTGACAATTAATTTGAGCAAAAGTGAGTTTTGCCATGCTTGTGTCACATTTTTAGGACATATTGTGGGACAAGGTCAAGTTAAACCTATAGAAGCTAAGGTCAAAGCTATCTCTGAATTTCAAGTTCCAATTTGTAAAAAGCAACTGATGCGATTTCTAGGTATGGCTGGATATTATCGGAAATATTGTTCCAATTTTTCCAAAATTGCTGAACCTTTGACAAGTTTATTGAGTAAGAAAACCAAATTTCATTGGTCTGACAAGTGTCAGGAATCTTTTGACAAGTTAAAGGCCATGCTTAAGAATGCACCAGTTCTTTCTGCACCAATTTTTAGCCAATCATTTAAATTATCTGTTGATGCAAGTGATGTAGGGGTTGGTGGAGTATTGATTCAGGAAGACAAAAGTGGTGTGGATCACCCTGTGTGTTATTTTTCTAAAAAACTAAACAAGCACCAGAAAAATTATTCCACAATTGAGAAGGAATGTTTGGCTTTGATATTGGCTTTACAGCATTTTGAAGTGTATGTTACCTCAGCTCTTTCTCCAATTATTGTGTACAGTGATCACAATCCCCTTACTTTCATCAACAAAATGAAAGATAAAAATCGGAGATTGTTGAGATGGAGTTTGATATTGCAGGAATATAACATTGACATCAAACACATCAGGGGAAAAGACAATGTGATTGCAGATGCACTCTCACGTGCCTAGAAATGTAATATTGCTTGATGTAATTAAGTCCAGTATCATAAAACATGTTCTTATGTAATTTTGGTTATTATAGTATTAGATGTATATTCAAAAGAAAGCTTTATTATATAAATCTTTCTTTTTCTTTATGAGGGGAGGTGTTATGTATGATGTTTATATAATATTATAAATATTTTAGGAAATTATACATGTTTCTTCACTTTAATATTTGCTTAAATCTTAATGTTTATCAGGAAAAACATGTTTAACTAGTGTCCTTGAATTAGATTGTTTTGATCAATATGTTTTCTCAATTTGAAGGTCAAGGTTGATTTTTGTTTACAGGTAAAAATTCCATTAAGATGACTCATATTCTAGAACATTCTGTCATGTGACCAATCTTTATATATGCCATGTTTGGTGGACATTTATTCAGTTTTGACATTACCATCAGTCTTGTAAAGAGCTATTACAGTTGTGAAAATTCATTACAAATTCTAAGAGAGGAATTATTTTAAATATTCATTGGATTATAACAGTGCTCATAAACTTTTGGATTTTGGATTTTTAATTGATGATTTTGGAATTTATGTGAACTTATATTCAGATATTTTGGAATACTTCATTTTGACATCAGCACATCAAGATTTCTAGTACATCAGGACTTTGGAGACCATTAGCACATCATAACATTCAAGGACACAGCCGTGAATTCGGAACATTCTATATTTAGGACTTGTGATTAGAACAATCATTCTTATTGGATTATTAGGATTTCAAAACACATTACTGTAAGTGACTTTTTGATTTTTCATTTTAATTATCTAGTAATAAATTGCTTGTTGATTTTTTACTTGATTTGTTGGTTTCACTTTCTTTCCGTTACATTTTTCTTAGACCATAGAGTCGTAACAGAAATTGGGGGCTCGTCGTTCCGGGATTGAATTTCTTTAAAGCATATTAGAGATATTAAAGTTATTTTTGAAATTCATATTGATTTTGTCTCGGAATTTTTTTTCTTTTGTCTTTGGCAAAGATTTTATATAGAGAAATTTTTGTGTGTGAAACCAACAAGCATTTACTATGGCATCTAATGTTTAGAATTTCATTTCAAAACCTACCCAGGAGGCCTTAGAGTGCATGAGAAAGGATGAGTTGCTCGAGCTTGCCAGAAAATACAGTCTATCTGAGGCAAAATTATCATTGACAAAACAGGAGATAAAGATTATTTTGATTCAGTATTTAGTAGGAAAGGGAATTTTTGAAAATCGTGCTTTAAGTTTAAAGAGAAAGCCTGCATCTGGTTCTGACAGGAAATTAAGGGAATTAGAGTTAAAGAACCAGATGGATTTAGAACTGGCAAAGCTTCAGATTCAGAGAGAGAGAGAGAGAGAAAGAAGAGAGGCAGATACAGATGGAGAGAGAGAAAGAAGAGAGGCAGATGGAGAGAGAGAAAGAAGAGAGGCAGCTACAAATGCAGAAGGAAGAGAGGCAAATACAAATGCAGATGCAAAGAGAAGAAAGGGAAATGCAATTTAAATTAAGAGAATTAGAACTGGCAAACAGAGCACACTCCACTCCTTTAAACACAAGTACAGGTTTTGATGTTACTAGATATATTAGGTTAGTACCCCCTTTTCAGGAAAAAGAAGTAGATAAATACTTTCTTTATTTCGAGAAAATTGCTGAAAACTTGAAATGGCCCAGAGAGCATTGGACTTTGTTATTACAAAGTGTACTTATTGGCAAAGCTCGTGAAGTCTACATTTCACTGTCAGTGCAACAAAGTACTGATTATGATGTGGTTAAGGAGTACATCTTGAAAGCTTATGAGTTGGTACCAGAGGCATATCGACAAAGGTTTAGGAATTGTAGAAAAGAAACTGGACAAACTCATGTCGAATTTGCAAGGGATAAAGAACAACTATTTGATAGGTGGTGCTCAGCCAAGAAAGTTGATCAAGGTTATGATAATCTCCGACAGCTCGTATTAATTGAAGAGTTCAAGAGGTGCATCCATAGTGATGTTAAAACCTATCTTGACGAGCAGAAAGTGGAAACTTTGGAAAATGCTGCTCGTATGGCTGATGATTATTCCTTGACTCACAAAATTTCATTTGGCAATAAGTCGTCCTCTCAGCAGTTTTCTGGTAAAAAACCATTTCAATCTCATTCGAGTACTTCCAAATTTCACAACAGCACAACTGTTAGGAATCAAACATCTGATAAGACTGATCAGAAATCCTTATCTCTTCCTACGTGCACTTATTGTAAAAAGAAAGGGCACGTTATTTCTGATTGCTTCAAGTTGAAAAATAAGCAACAGAGTAAAGACAGCGCTTTTCCAAATGCTCTTATTTCTACGGGGTCAAGGTCACGGTCTTGTATTGAAAGCAATACATTTGTTGGGTCAAACAAACCCCAGTCTGATTCTATTTTGGAGGCTTATGAACCATTCATGTCAGAAGGTTCTATATCACTTATTGGTGATTCTGCCAAACCTATCCCAATTAAAATATTAAGGGACACTGGAGCTTCTCAGAGTCTTTTATTATCAGGTACTTTGCCTTTGTCTGAGGAGTCTTCTTCAAGTGAAAGTGTTCTTGTTCAGGGAGTAGAGTGCGGCTTTGTAAATGTTAATCTCCATTGTGTAAATTTGGCATCAGACTTAGTTTCTGGACCTGTGACTGTTGGGGCAGTGACTTCTTTACCCATAGAGGGTGTTCATTTATTACTAGGCAATGACCTAGCTGGAGATAAGGTTGTGGTTAATCCACTTGTAACTGACAAGCCTTGTTTGGATCAGAAAGTTGATCCTGTCGAAACTGAAATCCCTGATTTGTACCCTGCTTGTGCAATTACTAGAGCTATGGCAAAAAGAGCTCTTGAGAGTGATGTTGATCAAGATATTATTCCTTTAGCTGACACATGTATTGGTCAGTCTTTTGATGAGGTCACTTTTTCCTCAGGTATTGATCAATCAAATGGTATTGATCACAGTGATCCTCTTTTGGCAACTCATTCTCTTTGTCCTACTCAGGGTGACAAACGACAATCCCTTGTCGTTGAACAGGAGCAAGATCCCGAGATATCTTGTTTGTTTCAGAGGGCTATTAGTGAAACTGAAGCCACACAAGTTCCAGTGTGTTACTTTGTGAAAAATGGGGTCCTTATGAGGAAATGGAGACCACCTGATGTACCCGCTGGTGACGAGTGGTCAGTGAGCTATCAAATTGTTGTTCCTAAGTCATATAGACAGGAAATTCTTAATTTAGCCCATGAAACTCCTTTGGCTGGTCATTTAGGAGTCCGTAAGACTTATCGCAAGATCTTGAATCATTTTTATTGGCCGAAACTCAAAAGTGATGTTTCTAAATACTGCAGATCTTGTCACACTTGTCAAATGGTAGGAAAACCCAATCAGAAGATACCTAAGGCTCATCTGCAACCTATTCCTGCATTTGATGAACCATTTAGTAGAATAATAGTAGACTGTGTTGGTCCTTTACCTAAAACCAAGTCAGGCAACCAATACTTGTTGACCATCATGTGTACATCTACAAGATTTCCAGAAGCAATTCCTCTGAGAAATATAAAAACTAAAACTATTGTGAAAGCTTTGGTGAAGTTTTTTGCACTTGTTGGCCTTCCCATATCTGTCCAGTCGGATCAAGGGTCAAATTTAATGTCTGGAATTTTCCAACAAGTTATGCATGAATTAGGTATCCAGCAGTTTAAATCTTCTGCCTATCACCCTGAAAGTCAAGGTGCTTTGGAAAGATTTCATCAAACTTTGAAGAATATGATTCGATCATATTGCTTTGATACAGAAAAGGATTGGGATGAGGGTGTTCATTTGTTGTTGTTTGCTGTTAGGGAATCAGTTCAAGAGTCGTTGGGTTTTAGTCCCTTTGAACTAGTTTTTGGTCATACTGTCTGTGGACCACTGAAATTATTGAAAGAGAAACTTCTTTCAAATGAAGATTCGAAGATTAATCTTCTTGATTATGTCTCTGATTTCAAATACAAGTTGTCAAAGGCCTGTGAAGTAGCAAGAACTAATCTTCACACTACCCAGTCAAAAATGAAATTAAGGTATGACAGAAATTCACAGGAAAGGAGTTTTAAACCTGGTGACAAAGTTCTGGCTCTCTTTCCCATACCTCAGAATCCTCTTCAGGCTAAATTTTATGGTCCTTATACCGTTGAAAAGAAAGTAAATGACTTAAATTATATCATTAACACTCCTGGGAGACGGAAACAGAAACAACTTTGTCATATAAATATGTTAAAGGAATATTTTGACAGAGATAGCTCAGCTAATTATTCAGTTAATTTAGTTGTACCTGTCCCACACAGTGAAGATATCAACGATGGAGTACGATCAGACTATAGTGACTCTGGTATAACCAATCTTCGGAATTCAGAAATATTGAACAACCTAGACCAGAAACTTTCACATCTACAACAACAGGAAAGAAATGAACTAAAACAGCTATTACATGACTATGAGCACTTGTTTCCTGATGTTCCAACACGAACAAGTAAAATTTATCATGACGTTGACATTGTAGTTTCTGTGCCTGTGAAACAGCATCCTTATAGGATGAATCCTCTCAAACAGAACTATCTGAAGAAAGAAATTCAGTATTTACTGGAGAATGATTTCATAGAACCAAGTAAAAGTAACTGGAGTTCACCATGTATTCTTGTTCCCAAGCCAGATAATACATTCCGTATGTGTACTGACTATAGAAAAGTCAACAGTGTCACCAAAACTGATTCATTTCCAATCCCAAGAATGGACGATTGCATTGATAAAATTGGAAATGCGGAATATGTCACCAAGTTTGACCTTTTAAAAGGATTGTGGCAAATTCCATTGACGGAAAGGGCAAAAGAAATTTCAGCATTTGTAACTCCAGATGGACTTTATCAATATAAAGTCATGCCGTTTGGAATGAAAAATTCACCTGCAACGTTTCAACGTCTGATGAACATGATAACATTTGGTCTTGATAATTGTGACGCTTATATCGATGACGTCATTATCTACAACAACACCTGGGAAGATCATTTGGAAACCATTCGAAAATTCTTTGATCGACTCAGCGATGCGAATCTGACAATTAATTTGAGCAAAAGTGAGTTTTGCCATGCTTGTGTCACATTTTTAGGACATATTGTGGGACAAGGTCAAGTTAAACCTATAGAAGCTAAGGTCAAAGCTATCTCTGAATTTCAAGTTCCAATTTGTAAAAAGCAACTGATGCGATTTCTAGGTATGGCTGGATATTATCGGAAATATTGTTCCAATTTTTCCAAAATTGCTGAACCTTTGACAAGTTTATTGAGTAAGAAAACCAAATTTCATTGGTCTGACAAGTGTCAGGAATCTTTTGACAAGTTAAAGGCCATGCTTAAGAATGCACCAGTTCTTTCTGCACCAATTTTTAGCCAATCATTTAAATTATCTGTTGATGCAAGTGATGTAGGGGTTGGTGGAGTATTGATTCAGGAAGACAAAAGTGGTGTGGATCACCCTGTGTGTTATTTTTCTAAAAAACTAAACAAGCACCAGAAAAATTATTCCACAATTGAGAAGGAATGTTTGGCTTTGATATTGGCTTTACAGCATTTTGAAGTGTATGTTACCTCAGCTCTTTCTCCAATTATTGTGTACAGTGATCACAATCCCCTTACTTTCATCAACAAAATGAAAGATAAAAATCGGAGATTGTTGAGATGGAGTTTGATATTGCAGGAATATAACATTGACATCAAACACATCAGGGGAAAAGACAATGTGATTGCAGATGCACTCTCACGTGCCTAGAAATGTAACATTGCTTGATGTAATTAAGTCCAGTATCATAAAACATGTTCTTATGTAATTTTGGTTATTATAGTATTAGATGTATATTCAAAAGAAAGCTTTATTATATAAATCTTTCTTTTTCTTTATGAGGGGAGGTGTTATGTATGATGTTTATATAATATTATAAATATTTTAGGAAATTATACATGTTTCTTCACTTTAATATTTGCTTAAATCTTAATGTTTATCAGGAAAAACATGTTTAACTAGTGTCCTTGAATTAGATTGTTTTGATCAATATGTTTTCTCAATTTGAAGGTCAAGGTTGATTTTTGTTTACAAGGTAAAAATTCCATTAAGATGACTCATATTCTAGAACATTCTGTCATGTGACCAATCTTTATATATGCCATGTTTGGTGGACATTTATTCAGTTTTGACATTACCATCAGTCTTGTAAAGAGCTATTACAGTTGTGAAAATTCATTACAAATTCTAAGAGAGGAATTATTTTAAATATTCATTGGATTATAACAGTGCTCATAAACTTTTGGATTTTGGATTTTTAATTGATGATTTTGGAATTTATGTGAACTTATATTCAGATATTTTGGAATACTTCATTTTGACATCAGCACATCAAGATTTCTAGTACATCAGGACTTTGGAGACCATTAGCACATCATAACATTCAAGGACACAGCCGTGAATTCGGAACATTCTATATTTAGGACTTGTGATTAGAACAATCATTCTTATTGGATTATTAGGATTTCAAAACACATTACTGTAAGTGACTTTTTGATTTTTCATTTTAATTATCTAGTAATAAATTGCTTGTTGATTTTTTACTTGATTTGTTGGTTTCACTTTCTTTCCGTTACATTTTTCTTAGACCATAGAGTCGTAACAGAAATTGGGGGCTCGTCGTTCCGGGATTGAATTTCTTTAAAGCATATTAGAGATATTAAAGTTATTTTTGAAATTCATATTGATTTTGTCTCGGAATTTTTTTTCTTTTGTCTTTGGCAAAGATTTTATATAGAGAAATTTTTGTGTGTGAAACCAACAAGCATTTACTATGGCATCTAATGTTTAGAATTTCATTTCAAAACCTACCCAGGAGGCCTTAGAGTGCATGAGAAAGGATGAGTTGCTCGAGCTTGCCAGAAAATACAGTCTATCTGAGGCAAAATTATCATTGACAAAACAGGAGATAAAGATTATTTTGATTCAGTATTTAGTAGGAAAGGGAATTTTTGAAAATCGTGCTTTAAGTTTAAAGAGAAAGCCTGCATCTGGTTCTGACAGGAAATTAAGGGAATTAGAGTTAAAGAACCAGATGGATTTAGAACTGGCAAAGCTTCAGATTCAGAGAGAGAGAGAGAGAGAGAAGAAGAGAGCGGCAGATACAGATGGAGAGAGAGAAAGAAGAGAGGCAGATGGAGAGAGAGAAAGAAGAGAGGCAGCTACAAATGCAGAAGGAAGAGAGGCAAATACAAATGCAGATGCAAAGAGAAGAAAGGGAAATGCAATTTAAATTAAGAGAATTAGAACTGGCAAACAGAGCACACTCCACTCCTTTAAACACAAGTACAGGTTTTGATGTTACTAGATATATTAGGTTAGTACCCCCTTTTCAGGAAAAAGAAGTAGATAAATACTTTCTTTATTTCGAGAAAATTGCTGAAAACTTGAAATGGCCCAGAGAGCATTGGACTTTGTTATTACAAAGTGTACTTATTGGCAAAGCTCGTGAAGTCTACATTTCACTGTCAGTGCAACAAAGTACTGATTATGATGTGGTTAAGGAGTACATCTTGAAAGCTTATGAGTTGGTACCAGAGGCATATCGACAAAGGTTTAGGAATTGTAGAAAAGAAACTGGACAAACTCATGTCGAATTTGCAAGGGATAAAGAACAACTATTTGATAGGTGGTGCTCAGCCAAGAAAGTTGATCAAGGTTATGATAACCTCCGACAGCTCGTATTAATTGAAGAGTTCAAGAGGTGCATCCATAGTGATGTTAAAACCGATCTTGACGAGCAGAAAGTGGAAACTTTGGAAAATGCTGCTCGTATGGCTGATGATTATTCCTTGACTCACAAAATTTCATTTGGCAATAAGTCGTCCTCTCAGCAGTTTTCTGGTAAAAAACCATTTCAATCTCATTCGAGTACTTCCAAATTTCACAACAGCACAACTGTTAGGAATCAAACATCTGATAAGACTGATCAGAAATCCTTATCTCTTCCTACGTGCACTTATTGTAAAAAGAAAGGGCACGTTATTTCTGATTGCTTCAAGTTGAAAAATAAGCAACAGAGTAAAGACAGAGCTTTTCCAAATGCTCTTATTTCTACGGGGTCAAGGTCACGGTCTTGTATTGAAAGCAATACATTTGTTGGGTCAAACAAACCCCAGTCTGATTCTATTTTGGAGGCTTATGAACCATTCATGTCAGAAGGTTCTATATCACTTATTGG
The DNA here is from genome assembly GCA_029931535.1 of Margaritifera margaritifera. Taxonomy (NCBI): domain Eukaryota; kingdom Metazoa; phylum Mollusca; class Bivalvia; order Unionida; family Margaritiferidae; genus Margaritifera; species Margaritifera margaritifera. The sequence goes on from JAQPZY010001119.1 coordinate 845,936, forward strand.
TGATTCTGCCAAACCTATCCCAATTAAAATATTAAGGGACACTGGAGCATCTCAGAGTCTTTTATTATCAGGTACTTTGCCTTTGTCTGAGGAGTCTTCTTCAAGTGAAAGTGTTCTTGTTCAGGGAGTAGAGTGCGGCTTTGTAAATGTTAATCTCCATTGTGTAAATTTGGCATCAGACTTAGTTTCTGGACCTGTGACTGTTGGGGCAGTGACTTCTTTACCCATAGAGGGTGTTCATTTATTACTAGGCAATGACCTAGCTGGAGATAAGGTTGTGGTTAATCCACTTGTAACTGACAAGCCTTGTTTGGATCAGAAAGTTGATCCTGTCGAAACTGAAATCCCTGATTTGTACCCTGCTTGTGCAATTACTAGAGCTATGGCAAAAAGAGCTCTTGAGAGTGATGTTGATCAAGATATTATTCCTTTAGCTGACACATGTATTGGTCAGTCTTTTGATGAGGTCACTTTTTCCTCAGGTATTGATCAATCAAATGGTATTGATCACAGTGATCCTCTTTTGGCAACTCATTCTCTTTGTCCTACTCAGGGTGACAAACGACAATCCCTTGTCGTTGAACAGGAGCAAGATCCCGAGATATCTTGTTTGTTTCAGAGGGCTATTAGTGAAACTGAAGCCACACAAGTTCCAGTGTGTTACTTTGTGAAAAATGGGGTCCTTATGAGGAAATGGAGACCACCTGATGTACCCGCTGGTGACGAGTGGTCAGTGAGCTATCAAATTGTTGTTCCTAAGTCATATAGACAGGAAATTCTTAATTTAGCCCATGAAACTCCTTTGGCTGGTCATTTAGGAGTCCGTAAGACTTATCGCAAGATCTTGAATCATTTTTATTGGCCGAAACTCAAAAGTGATGTTTCTAAATACTGCAGATCTTGTCACACTTGTCAAATGGTAGGAAAACCCAATCAGAAGATACCTAAGGCTCATCTGCAACCTATTCCTGCATTTGATGAACCATTTAGTAGAATAATAGTAGACTGTGTTGGTCCTTTACCTAAAACCAAGTCAGGCAACCAATACTTGTTGACCATCATGTGTACATCTACAAGATTTCCAGAAGCAATTCCTCTGAGAAATATAAAAACTAAAACTATTGTGAAAGCTTTGGTGAAGTTTTTTGCACTTGTTGGCCTTCCCATATCTGTCCAGTCGGATCAAGGGTCAAATTTAATGTCTGGAATTTTCCAACAAGTTATGCATGAATTAGGTATCCAGCAGTTTAAATCTTCTGCCTATCACCCTGAAAGTCAAGGTGCTTTGGAAAGATTTCATCAAACTTTGAAGAATATGATTCGATTATATTGCTTTGATACAGAAAAGGATTGGGATGAGGGTGTTCATTTGTTGTTGTTTGCTGTTAGGGAATCAGTTCAAGAGTCGTTGGGTTTTAGTCCCTTTGAACTAGTTTTTGGTCATACTGTCTGTGGACCACTGAAATTATTGAAAGAGAAACTTCTTTCAAATGAAGATTCGAAGATTAATCTTCTTGATTATGTCTCTGATTTCAAATACAAGTTGTCAAAGGCCTGTGAAGTAGCAAGAACTAATCTTCACACTACCCAGTCAAAAATGAAATTAAGGTATGACAGAAATTCACAGGAAAGGAGTTTTAAACCTGGTGACAAAGTTCTGGCTCTCTTTCCCATACCTCAGAATCCTCTTCAGGCTAAATTTTATGGTCCTTATACCGTTGAAAAGAAAGTAAATGACTTAAATTATATCATTAACACTCCAGGGAGACGGAAACAGAAACAACTTTGTCATATAAATATGTTAAAGGAATATTTTGACAGAGATAGCTCAGCTAATTATTCAGTTAATTTAGTTGTACCTGTCCCACACAGTGAAGATATCAACGATGGAGTACGATCAGACTATAGTGACTCTGGTATAACCAATCTTCGGAATTCAGAAATATTGAACAACCTAGACCAGAAACTTTCACATCTACAACAACAGGAAAGAAATGAACTAAAACAGCTATTACATGACTATGAGCACTTGTTTCCTGATGTTCCAACACGAACAAGTAAAATTTATCATGACGTTGACATTGTAGTTTCTGTGCCTGTGAAACAGCATCCTTATAGGATGAATCCTCTCAAACAGAACTATCTGAAGAAAGAAATTCAGTATTTACTGGAGAATGATTTCATAGAACCAAGTAAAAGTAACTGGAGTTCACCATGTATTCTTGTTCCCAAGCCAGATAATACATTCCGTATGTGTACTGACTATAGAAAAGTCAACAGTGTCACCAAAACTGATTCATTTCCAATCCCAAGAATGGACGATTGCATTGATAAAATTGGAAATGCGGAATATGTCACCAAGTTTGACCTTTTAAAAGGATTGTGGCAAATTCCATTGACGGAAAGGGCAAAAGAAATTTCAGCATTTGTAACTCCAGATGGACTTTATCAATATAAAGTCATGCCGTTTGGAATGAAAAATTCACCTGCAACGTTTCAACGTCTGATGAACATGATAACATTTGGTCTTGATAATTGTGACGCTTATATCGATGACGTCATTATCTACAACAACACCTGGGAAGATCATTTGGAAACCATTCGAAAATTCTTTGATCGACTCAGCGATGCGAATCTGACAATTAATTTGAGCAAAAGTGAGTTTTGCCATGCTTGTGTCACATTTTTAGGACATATTGTGGGACAAGGTCAAGTTAAACCTATAGAAGCTAAGGTCAAAGCTATCTCTGAATTTCAAGTTCCAATTTGTAAAAAGCAACTGATGCGATTTCTAGGTATGGCTGGATATTATCGGAAATATTGTTCCAATTTTTCCAAAATTGCTGAACCTTTGACAAGTTTATTGAGTAAGAAAACCAAATTTCATTGGTCTGACAAGTGTCAGGAATCTTTTGACAAGTTAAAGGCCATGCTTAAGAATGCACCAGTTCTTTCTGCACCAATTTTTAGCCAATCATTTAAATTATCTGTTGATGCAAGTGATGTAGGGGTTGGTGGAGTATTGATTCAGGAAGACAAAAGTGGTGTGGATCACCCTGTGTGTTATTTTTCTAAAAAACTAAACAAGCACCAGAAAAATTATTCCACAATTGAGAAGGAATGTTTGGCTTTGATATTGGCTTTACAGCATTTTGAAGTGTATTTTACCTCAGCTCTTTCTCCAATTATTGTGTACAGTGATCACAATCCCCTTACTTTCATCAACAAAATGAAAGATAAAAATCGGAGATTGTTGAGATGGAGTTTGATATTGCAGGAATATAACATTGACATCAAACACATCAGGGGAAAAGACAATGTGATTGCAGATGCACTCTCACGTGCCTAGAAATGTAACATTGCTTGATGTAATTAAGTCCAGTATCATAAAACATGTTCTTATGTAATTTTGGTTATTATAGTATTAGATGTATATTCAAAAGAAAGCTTTATTATATAAATCTTTCTTTTTCTTTATGAGGGGAGGTGTTATGTATGATGTTTATATAATATTATAAATATTTTAGGAAATTATACATGTTTCTTCACTTTAATATTTGCTTAAATCTTAATGTTTATCAGGAAAAACATGTTTAACTAGTGTCCTTGAATTAGATTGTTTTGATCAATATGTTTTTTCAATTTGAAGGTCAAGGTTGATTTTTGTTTACAAGTAAAAATTCCATTAAGATGACTCATATTCTAGAACATTCTGTCATGTGACCAATCTTTATATATGCCATGTTTGGTGGACATTTATTCAGTTTTGACATTACCATCAGTCTTGTAAAGAGCTATTACAGTTGTGAAAATTCATTACAAATTCTAAGAGAGGAATTATTTTAAATATTCATTGGATTATAACAGTGCTCATAAACTTTTGGATTTTGGATTTTTAATTGATGATTTTGGAATTTATGTGAACTTATATTCAGATATTTTGGAATACTTCATTTTGACATCAGCACATCAAGATTTCTAGTACATCAGGACTTTGGAGACCATTAGCACATCATAACATTCATGGACACAGCCGTGAATTCGGAACATTCTATATTTAGGACTTGTGATTAGAACAATCATTCTTATTGGATTATTAGGATTTCAAAACACATTACTGTAAGTGACTTTTTGATTTTTCATTTTAATTATCTAGTAATAAATTGCTTGTTGATTTTTTACTTGATTTGTTGGTTTCACTTTCTTTCTGTTACATTTTTCTTAGACCATTTAACAACAACTAAATTAATAAAAAAATAAATCTACAAAAAACAAAAAAAAAAAATCAAAAAATTAAAAAAAATATACAATTAAAACATTCAAAAAAATAAAATAAAAAAAAAACATAATCAAAAAAATTATTTTAAAAATCTTTAAACATAATATACAATAAATTTAATAACAAAGAAACCACAAACTACTTCCCTTTAAAAATACTATCAAACTAATCCTTTACAATTAAATTATTAAAATCCCTCATTCAAATATTCTCAATCAAATCTCTGTAGACCTATCTCTTTAAAATAGATTCTCTCTACCCCACTCTTTCACCTCATTCTCTCTCTCCCTCCTCTCTTTAATCTCCTTTCTCTCTTCTACAATCTCTCTTTTATTAACATCTCATTCTTCTTTCCTCTCTTAAAATCTTAACTTCCTCCCTTTATAAAAATCCAACTCCATTTTTACCCCCAAAAAAACCTTAAAATTATAACACTAAAACTTAACTACAAAACTTCCCCTCTACTAAAAAACAAAAACTCTCCACATAAAATATTCCTCTCTCAATTCAAATAACAATATTTCAACAATTTCTATCCTAAAAAAATACTATCATCAACATCATATTAACCTTCTAAAATAACATTAATTATTACTTTAAACTTCCATTTATTAATAAAATTAAAAAAAAAAGTTATCAAATTTATATTCAGTATCAACAAATCCTCATACAACCAATGACAATTATACTAAATAAAAATTTTATTTTATACAAATTATATATCAGTATTTATCATAAAATGATACAAAGAAAAATAAAAAAAATAAAACAAAAAAAAAAAAATAAAAATTGTGAAAAGAAAATGATAAATATAAATTAAAATATATTATAAATAAAAATTTATCTAAATCTTATTCAAAAAATAATTAATATTTTAAAACATATATATAAATATTTGATATCAAAAGAATTTAAAATCTTTATTAAAACTATAAAATTAACAAAAATTTTGATGAACAAAAAAATTTGTAATTGACTAATAAATTTTCATTAATCACCTATAAATTTCAAAAGAAAAATTAAAACCAAATTCATATCAAACAAAAACAAATTTAAATGTTATTTAAAAAGTCTTTAACCGACAGCTGTTTCTACCACTGTGAATCCCCACAAAAAATTATGTATAAAATAAAATAAAAAACAACCAATAATTTGACAGAATATACATGAAGGAGATACATTCATAAAAAGTTAGTGTCCTGAATTCATGCAAAATTGCGTTATTTCGTTTTATTGATGTAGCAATACAGACGTTGACCTCATTGATACATATTTTGAAAAAATCCATGCTAGGTCTTGGTTTTGCCTTCAATATATATATTTAACAAGACAATCTTCGTTTTTTTAGTAGATATAAGGACAAATCGGTTTTTGCTTCAATATATATATTTAACAAGACAATCTTCGTTTTTTTAGTAGATATAAAGACAAATATTACGAGTGAAATGGAAACATTTTGTATTCTCACTAGTAACTTCCGCACTCGTGACAATACAATGTTTCCACTTCACTCGTGAACTATTTCCGTATTTCAACTAAATAAATGTATACATTTTCTATATATTATTACTATCACACACCTGTGTGTATTGGACGGGAAGACTACATTTATAGTTACCGTTAAACTTGTATCTAAACGTCCTTAATAAGTTTTCAGATTTAAAGAGAATTCGTATTTATATCAATCCATGAGTGACTTGTGTTCATGGCTCAATACTGAATGACTAGTTATCATTCGTAGCTTTTCTGTATATTTTACAATCTTTATATCTAGTTTCCTATACTTCAGAAAAGTAGTATCAGACATGGTTGACAGGAGAATATGCACAGGTCTGTCTTTCTTCCAAATATTGATATAAATAAATAAAATTTAAAATATAATGTTTTATAGCATTCAATAATATTATGTTACACTTGTGCAATGCTTTCATTGCAGAAAGTAGGATGAACGAACTGCGCTTGATGTGCCAGAATAAGCTCACTAACATCGCACCTCGGGGCGCGGACTATAGCAACTCGCAATTGATGCCGATCCTTCTACCAACCGCGCTGTTTGCAACAATAGTTTTTGTTCTTGTCATCGTCGTCTGGAATCGGTAAGCTCTCACTCTCTGAGTTTATATCGACGTGAAGACACAATCGTACACAGTTATACCAATATATTTAACGGCACATCAACACATTAAAGGTTATATCGTGCCGATGCAATTTGAATAGAGCGTATTGCCCAGAGACACACAACGGCCGCCTACCTGGCCTGGTCAAGGCAGGATTCGAACCCTCGCCCTTCTAGTCATGAGTCCGGCAAGCTCCGAAACCCTTTAGAATAAAATACGGCCAATTACTTGAAATTATTTTCTATTATTACCATTATCAATTATAAATGCCACTTTCTTTAGCATACATACATACATACATACATACATACATACATACATACATACATACATACATACATACATACATACATACATACATACATTGTTACGACTCTAGGTCATAAAATAATGTAACAGAAAGAAAGTGAAACCAACAATGTAGGTAAAATCAACAAGCAATTTCTTTGTAGACAATTAAAGTGAAAATTCAAAAAGACACTTACAATAACGTGAATTAAAATCCAAATAATCCAATAATCCTAAGTGTTCACATCACAAGTCCTAAATATAGAATGTTCCGAATGAACTCCAGTACCCTTGAATGTCCTGATGTGCTAGTAGTCTTGAATGGTCTGATGTGCCTGAATGATATAATCCAGAATATCTTTGAATGAATTCAGATAAATCCGAAAGTTATATATTAATCCAATATGAGAACGAGCACTTTTAGTAGTTCCGATGAATAGTTTAAACAAATAATTCCTCTCTCTGAATTTGCTCTGATTTTCATAACTGTAACATCTGATTGCTAAAATAAATTCCTTAATTGACTGATCTTAATAATATGAAGTTTAGTATAGGAATTCAATCTTGTTTACCAAACCTGTATAAATATAAGAATAAGTCACCTAACAGAATATTCTAGAATATGAGTAATGCTAATGGAAATATCCTGTACGCACCTGACTTTTCTCACATAAAACATGGAAAATTCCAATCTTATTGCTAAATGCTATGTAAACAAGACTGACCTTGAACTAAAATGCAGTAAATATGTTGTTTACAAAATTATTAAAGTTCAACTTACCTCATGGACACATATTATAAATTCAATATACATAACAACATACATACATACATACATACATACATACATACATACATACATACATACATACATACATACATACATACATACATAGTCACGATAAAATTAAAAATGTTTGAGAGAAAACATTACAGTTGACAGAGTGAACTCAATGGAACATATTGTTAAAAATTAAAACAAGAATGCAACTCGAGAAATTTGAATAGTGTTTCAGACGATTATGTTTCAAACTTGTAGAATTATAAATATTGGCTTGAAGTATAATCCTTTGATTTCTCCAAGTTCTTCAAGTTTCTCCTTTGATTCCTGTAAGTTCAGTATAATAAACTCGTTTATCGGTGATTGAAGAAAGCTTGTGTTGTTTTCGTAGTGATCATTCTGCAGTAGTAGCAATTATTAGAACATATATCTAAACCTTAACGTTCTATGGACCATTAAATAGGTAGATAGATGAGTTCCAAAAGAAACTGTGATCTCTGCATATATATATATATATATATATATATATATATATATATATATATATATATATATATATATATATATATATATTGATTTTTGTAGTATCTCATATGTTCTCAGGTACAGAAGGGAAATTGCGGCTCCACTTGCAATGACAGATGACCCGCAAAACAGTTCCATCCAGGAAGATAATCCATACTCAACAATAGTCTGTACTCCATTACGTTCTCATAATAAAAAAAAAGTACCACTCGATACTGAACTTACAGAAACTACGCCAAAAATATGTCTCTCTATATATATATCTCTGTCTGTGTGTGTGTGCGTGTGTGTGTGTGTGTGCGTGTGTAACACTGAGAGAGAGAGAGTTAAAGAATTTTTGAAAAAGAAGTTAACACCATTTTCTTTTTCAATATTAATACCTATATTACCTCCATCTATCCTCTCCCTCCCCTCCCCATCCTTACTTTTTTAAAACAAAACTACCATCCTAATAATCCTTACAGCCATGGTAAAATTGTCATACATTGAAAGAGACAGAACGGAGGAGAGAGGGAGAGAGGATAATGGGAATTAACATTAGATAACCACCCATTTTATTGAATATCCATCCGTAATCCGGGTCTTACTCAACAGACCATAAACAATATTATTAATATTTTTATTATTAAAGTAGCAGAGCCTTCCAATTCACGTAATCAATTTGACTACTGCAACTTTTTTTAAAGGTATCTTAAAACTGGACATGACGTAAATCTAAATCATTCTATAGGAGGTTGAAGTGTGTCTGTCCGTCTGTCTGTCTGTCAATATTTGTGTGTTTTTTGTGAAACAGAGATTGAGAGAGAGAGAGAGAGAGGGAGGGAGGAAGGGACAGAGGTATGGAGAGTCAATAGATAGATAAATCAGTTACGCATCAAGTAGGAGAGATTTTTAAGTTTATAGCTTCAAGATGTAATGTCTAAAAATGGGCTCATAGGTTTTCACAGAATGAGTTTGCTTATCTGTTCTATTTAGACGGGAAATAACAGAAATTTAAGATATAGAGCGGCGAGTTTTATAATTTCTGTTATGTGGCCACATTTTATATAGCCAATCAAAAAGTGTACTTTATTAGTTTTTTTCTTCTGTCTGTTTCTAAAAATGCAGACTGATTCTGTTCAAGTTTGCAAAAAAGGTCGTACTAAAAGTAATCAAAATGATCCATCCTAAAATTGACGATGTATGTCTGACAGAGAGATGGAATTAACATTACGCTGGAGAGAGAGAGAGAGAGAGAGAGAAAGAGAGAGAAAGAGAGAGAGAGAGAGCGATACAGAGAGAGATAGACAGACAGACAGACAGACAGACAGAATTCATTCCTACTTTAAACAAATCAAAACACAGATAATTTTACTTTTTATGGCATTTTTTCCCTATAAAATTTCAAGAACACATTAATTTTTTTTTTTACATCCATAGGAATTCCAATTCTTGGTAAAATCTCACAGCATGTAACTGGCGCCATACTAAAATCCTTCATTCCAAAGAGTCGATCTAATGTTACAAAAAAATCACATAAAAGCACTCTTTGGTGACTTTTTTATGCCATAAGGTTAGCATATTTGTCATTGATCACAAATCTCAAGATTTGTTTTTTTTCAAACTTGAACAGAATCAGTCTGCAGTTTTAGACAGACATGTGTCATTAAAACCAGTTATTTCCGGCCTAAATAGGACAAATAAACAAACTCATCCTGTGAAAACCAATGAGCCCATTTTTAGATATTACATCTTGAAGCTATAAACCTAAAAATCTCTTCTATTTAATGCATCACTTATCTATCTATTTATATATTGGCCCTACATGCCTCTCTTACTCCATTCCCCTCTCTTTCAATCTGTTTCACAAAAACACACATACACGTTGACAGCCAGACAAACAGATACACTTCAGCTTCCTATGGAATGATTTAGATTTAAATCATAATTTGATCAGTTCCGTTTTAAGATACCTTTCAAATATTTGCCGTAGTCAAATTGATTACGTGAAAATAGAAGGCTTTGCTACTTTACTTTTGCAATGTTTCAAAAACTTGCACCCCAAAAAATTATAGAATCGTTTTTGTTCATGGGAAAAATTTCATTGCTTATATAAAATCTAGAGTTTAGTTGGTTTTGTGTATGTCAGATATCTTAGCTTGGGTATGGATAGCCCTATTTTGGCACTGCAACGTGTCACGAGAAAAGTGCTAACATTAGATCTACCGTTTTCAAAGAAACGAGCAGGCAGAAAAATATTACGGTCCAAGAATAACCTGAGTACGAAGCGTCCTATTCTGCACTCTGTTGTCTTTAATCTAAAGCAAAAAACACTCGTTTAGGAATCAAGTCAGTAACTATAAGCGATTTCCATCGGCTAAATAAAAATGTAACAATGTATGCCCTGATTTTCATAATTTTCTTTCAGCCTGCAGGTAAAACAAGACGTTGTTTCCACTGTACTCCTGTCCATGGTTTAGGGAACTGCAACATTGTCTGTAATCTCCAGGCGTGTGCAGCAACATGACATATCTGAAATTTGGCACACGCCAAATGTTACTGCGTTCATTCGACAATAAATATAACACTGCTATTTTGAAACTGATGAATGAAAAAAATTGCCAATGAACATTTCTAACGTAGGATATACCCCTGTCTCAGAAACGCATACAATGGTAACCTAATGGTAATTTCTCCTTGTCCTGTAATGCCAGAAAAGAAAAAAATATTGTCCTACTTTATTTCTTCTCATACTCAATAATAATGATGATAATAATAATAATAATGATTGTTTATGGTCTTAATAATAATAATAATAATAATAATAATAATAATAATAATAATAATAATAATAATTGTGTATGGTCTGTTGAGTAAGACTCTTGTTACGGATGGATATTAAATAAGCTGGGTGGTTGTCTAATGTTAATTCCCATTGTTATTTTTCTCTCTCTCTCTCTATCTGTGTGTGTGTGTGTGTGTGTGTGTGTGTGTGTGTGTGTGTGTGTGTGTGTGTGTGTGTGAATGTATGATAATTTTACTATGGTTGTAAGTATTATGAAGAATGTAGTTTTGTTTTGTAAAAAGGAGAGTAGCGGAGGGTGGAGGCATTATAGAAGGTGGTAGGGATTTTACTCTACTGATAATAGGGCTTGTGAAGAAGTTATGGAGAATGTATTTATATTGATAATGGTTTTCTATTTTATTTTTTAATATACAAGCTCTTTACAATCCTACCCTGTGTGAATGTGATCGTAGTTTTGTTTAAAATAATATACTAGAGGAGTGTAGGGACATAATGGATGGAGGTAGTCTCTCTCTCTCTCTCTCTCTCTCTCTCTCTCTCTCTCTCTCTCTCTCTCTCTCTCAGGGCTACAAGTATTATTAGTTTTAAAAGGGAGAGTAGGGAAGGGTGGGAGACATGAAAGGAGGTAGAAATTTTAACTTTATAAGGGGTTTCATAGGGTGGCAGGTGGAAAGCATTTTTATTGATAAGAGTTTTAAAGGGGTTGTAGAGGGTAGGGAGTGGGTAAATTATTTTTATGTATACCTATTCTTTTCAATCCTACCCTGTGTCATCAGTAAATGACTAAATATTAGTCATGACTTGTAGACGATAGGCGTAGTTTTATCATTACCTTTCTTTTTATAGGCCAATACTACGGCATTTCATTTAGAGAACAGACAAACAGACAAACTCACATTTTCCGCCAAAATACAACCAATATATTGCAAACAGACCGAGTCGGGCTAGATTGAGAGTGAATGCTTTATAAAAACTTACTGTCTGTAACATACGTAGCAATTTTTAATTAGTTAATTCAATACATTCCTAATCTTATACCTCAGACTGCCATTCCCATGTTAGAAACAATGACAAAACAGAAAAGTGCTTTTGTGAACATTATGGTAAGCTATTTTCTTTAGCCCAGAAACGTAGTTTGCATCGATGGCAAAATGACACTATACTAAATGATCATTGGAAGTCTAGTCTTAGTTTACAGCGTTGTCAACCTGGTAAATATGTTTATACTTAATATTTGTATATGAAAAGAAAGGAACAAGCCCTAATAACCCCTCTTCATTTATTAATGTTAAAATGAGCTAGGATTATGTTTAAAAAAAATTGAATTTAAAAACAAATGGTGTTAGCTTTTTTCAAAACGTCTTTAACTCTTTCTCTCTCTCTCTCTCTCTCTCTCTCTCTCTCTCACACACACACACACACACACACACACACACACACACACACACACACACACACACACACACACACACACACATTGACAGCCAGACAGACTGCGTATGTTAAACATATGGTGTAATACGGCATTTCATTTCAAGAGCAGACATAGTTACGTTTTCCAGCCTAACAGAACCAACGGATCAACTCCTCATGCGAAGCGTATGACGTGATACAGTATTTCAGTTCGAGAGCAGACCGTCGCCTCATGCAACACTGTTACAAAAATATATTTCAAAATGGTGGCCTAATGTTAATTTCCAGTTTGGCTCTAGAATATTTTGACCCTGTTTAACATAGGAGTCCCATTAGAGGTTTAAGTGCCACACTATACTACTTAGATGCTTAGATTCTATTCACAAAAATAACAGGACTACATTTTGTTCAATAATTACGGAATTTTCATCCATAATATATGTGATCCTCAGGCCTGTTTGGATATTTCTGGACATATTATCTTTCGTGACCAAAAAAAAAGTGCTTTGCAGTTCCGACAATACTAACATTCTATATTTTTTCCTGCATATATTTTCACATGTAATGGAAGATTTCAGACAAATCTATACATAATTATACACGATAGATGCCATTAAAATCGGTCAAAAATTTAGAAGATGCCATATAAATCTTTCTCATACCCTACTGGACAAACAATATATGATGGATATTATTCCTATTTGATGTGGTCATCTGCCAAAATCTCATAGGAATTTAAAATGCAATACCCTCAAGGTAAAGGCACTAAGGACAATTATGAACTTATTGTATCAGTAACTATTAACCACTGCTTGTAGTAGAATACGTTCGTATTTTATCGTACAAGAGATTAACTAAAGGATGTTTGTTTTTGTGTTGTTTTTTTTTGGTGTGTGTGTGTGTGTGCTCAGCAGTTTAGTGTTTGCAAAGCTCTTAAGTATACCAGGAGAGAGCAAGCCTGATGTAATTTATTAGCCTAATTAATGGGATCATACAAGGAAAAATGCTCGAAAGACCTGTGTACGTAATTATACACGATAGATGATATTAGAATCGGTTATAAAATCAAAAGATGCTATATAAATCTTTTAATACCCTACCAGACAAACAATTTATGCGGTAAATGCTAAATGATGAATATTATTTATAATTGATGTGGTCATCTGCCAAAATAGCATAGGAATTTAAAATGTAATACTCTCAAGGCAAAGGCTCTGAAAACAATTATGAAATTATTGTATCAGTAACTATCACAGCACTGCTTGTAGAAAAATACGTTTGTATTTTATCGTACAATAGATTACCTAAACGATGTTTGCTTTAGGGTTTTTTTTATTTTATTTTTTTATTTTTATTTTTGTGTGCTCAGTAGTTTAGTGTTTGCAAAACTCGTAAGTATACCTGCAGAGAGCAATTCTGATGTAGTTCATGAGGCATATTTTATGGGATTATAAGAAAAGGGGGCTTGTCCTATGGTAATAATCAGTTTTGTTCACCAAAGCGTTTACGCTGTGTTTGGGGATGTTTCGCATTGAATAAATGCTCTTGATTTTGTTTCAACAGGTCAGATTTGAACACGGATTTTGTTGTGATGACGCCATTGTAAATAACCAAAAGAATCATGACTGAAAACCTCGTTCTCACTGATGTTTTCTCATAGCGTCATTGTCGTCATTTCTTCTTGTTGTCAGCGTCCAGTCATCACAATCATCATGGGTTATAACAGGTAGTAGATGCAGTGGTGGTGATGATGTTGGCTAAGATGATAATATGAGCATTTACAATAAAACAAAAATAAAGGGCTGGCGAAGCATAACTAAAAATCACTTACCAGAAGAAACATTTTGTGACTAGTCAGTTACAAACTATGAACAAATTTTATAATTGTTTCGTTTCAGCATGATTCCATCATATCAGCAGATTCTTATGTTTATGTCGTAGGATCTTGTTCAACAGTGCCACCGTCAAGTAATGCTGGTCGAGAATCAGCTAATAGAACTACTCAGAGTGTGAATACACAAGACGAAGAAAGTGTTTCCAGCGATAGTAGTTCTTATCTTTATCTTCGACGATCTGGTTCAACAATGCCATCATCCAATGATGCTGATTGGGTATCAGCTGATAGAACCATTCCAAGTGTGATGACACAAGACGAAGAAGTGGTTTCCAACGAAGATATTTCTTACGTTTATGATCCACGATCTGGTTTAACCGACTATCCGTCTATGGGCAGTAAAAGTCCATGGCCCCACAAAATTATATTCAGCATCCAAAAGATGTATCTTCCTTTTCCTGGAGCACGATTGCCAAGTACTACTTTGTAGAATACTTAGAGGTCTCTTTACACTAAAAATTATATGTTTATTTTCTTCCTAGAAGGAACAAAATTGCAGAGACTTACAAATATTATCGAGGTCGCTTTAGTCAAAGACATTCAGTTAAATCAGTCCATTTGATTGGTTTATAATGTTGGGAGAATCTTTTACTGTTATTTTGCACTAAGCTGCGTTTATTTCATATCTATTCCTTATCTTTTTTTTATAAACATATGTAACTCAATCAATTTGTTATTATATGACCATTGTACTATACCTTGCAAGTATTAGACGCTATTAATGATTTGAAAGACGTTTTATTCTATTCCATTCTTTGTTCTCTTATTACTTTTATTATTTATTAATATTTCACTCTATATTGGTAAAAGTTAATGCATGCTAAAAGAGTATTGGGTTCAAAATGCAAAATTAAAGTGATCACATATTTTGGTGTTGAATGTAATGTATGTGTCATCTAGTTTCAGTGAAATATTTAGGTAGTATCATAGAGGAACATTTATCTAGCAAGGCAGTAACAAAAAATCTCGTGAAAAACGTTATTAATAGCCTTACTTTTTCTTATATGCTAAGAAAATATCTCTGTTAAGCATTAATTCGGCGCCATTTAGGTTACTTACTCTTGTTCCTGGTGGATCTCAACACTTTGACAAAAGTGGTAAAAACAAACTTTAAATTGCTGAAAATAAAAATATTCGTTTAATCGCAAAATCTTGAACCAATAGTTGGCATGCTGCAATTTATTCTTTAAAATGTTGGAATATTACATGGGGAAAGCAGGAAACCTACTCCGATTAAATTTTGCTTACAATATTCTGAGCGACATTGGACCAGGGTATGCAGTCAAGTAATTTCCTCAGAGTGTTAGAGCTAAACATTTATAATGTTGTTGTATCAAGAGTAAATTGTGTGTTCTCTACAATCTGTAATTATAACGCAGTAAAAATTTGAATGCTTTACCGCGAAAACTTTAGAGCATTACCAGCAGAAACAGATTCAAGACAGCATTGAAGTCTTACTTTATAGAACAAGCTACACTGACTGACCAAGGCAATATTCTCTATGATCATTTTATTAAAGCAAATAATGTTATGCTACCAAAAGTCTTGCAGCTTATCATGAATCTGTGGCACCTATTTTGCACACATTTATCTCATTATTTGCCACCTCTGGCACTTTCTGTTTGGCTAAATATTTTGACATAATTGCTACAGTCCAGTCTCTTCACTTTATGAAAATAATTAAAGTAGTCTACTTTTGTTTATACGTCTCGTAATGTAACATGTTTTGTTGTATATTAATCCAACGTGTGAGTCGTGCCAGGCTTAAAGAGCATATGAAAATTATAACGAAATGATCAAGCTGATCACATAAATCATAACATCGGAAACAACATGTGGTTAACATGCTCGTAAGTTGAAATTTAATAAATAAAATTGATGGCATTAGATTGTGAATAAAAGAAGATGCAGTGTGCTGTATGATCATGAACCAGTCTCACTTTTTCCATGTTCTTATAAGACATGTATCAACTTTCCCTGGCCTCAAATGATAATTATATAGGCGCCCGTATGTTAACTTGTGGGAGCCGCTCTGGTCTCAATGGGAATTTGTCAGAAGTGGTTGACCTCAAATGGCGCTTTATTGTTACAGTTTTAGAAGTTCTTCACCTCAAATGGCACACATACTATCCAGGACTCACGGTACTAATTCAGCTTCCATAGTAAACCTATGGAAACACCATGATATTAAAAGCTCAATAACTTAAAATTTCTTAAATGCTCATGATCAAACCTATATTTATCAGTATAGACCCATGCTTGATGCAAGCTTCTGTGTGGAGAAAACCACATGAGCCGCAGCATATTTTGGAGATACATATGCATGAAACATGTGTTATCCATTCTGCACCTAATGAATCAGATGCTTCTGCTATTATTGACAATTCCTATGTCAAGTCTGTAAAAATACTAAAATTACATCAATAGAATCTTGTCTCTATTTTTTTAGGTACAGATAGGATAAGCTCTCAAAAGAATCTTGTACTAAAATTTTGCTTTTCATTATTATCCAATTAATTATGGACCACCAAATCCGTATATACTCTATTCTATCTTCACCCATTTCTAGACTTGTTCACATTTGTTCCATATAATTTGTACCGTGAGTCCTATAAGTAGATCTGAATTTTTTTTAAAAAGATATGTATCTTACTCATTGATGATGGAGCATGGTTGTAATAAAGAATTGGCCACTCTTGTGCAAAGATATTAGTGTAACGGCATTTGATGTGGTACCACTATCTATAGCTAAATTGTATTCGCATGACATTTTGCTGTATTGTATTGTACATATTAGAGATTTATTCTTGTTATTAAATTCAATGTTTTCTGCATATGTATCTTCATGTTATATTTCTATGGCATTCATGCAACACAAAAGAAACTCAAACATGCAGACATCAGCAAGTATTACATAACTGGGTATCAAATTGCATGACACCTTGTATTTTCATCTCTTACTGGCTATAAGACAAGGTTTATTAGCTTATACAATTCAAAATGACCATTTTTTCTGACTCACACAGAACAAAAGTACAGTGTATCCCTATTCCCATCTTTCAAAATCAAACTAATAAGTGTGCCAGATTACAGAGGATAATGATAAGTGGTCATTGTCTTTCTGGCGCTAAGAGAAGCAAACACACCCATGAAACAACAAGTGATGCTGATATTTCAAAATTATCTAAACTATCAACACCAGTGAAAAAAAAAATCTGCACAGTAATGTATAAAAAGCCAAACAAGTACCATTAGTTTTGATTCTATTGCAAAATTAAATAGTTGAATACTACTTGTTATTATAACACTATGGGAAAGAGTAAGGAAACACAGAATAGACAAAGTAATTTTTTCACACCTGGTAATGTTCCCCACAAAATGGGAAAGAAATGTACATCAACCAGAAAAACAAAGCCACTCAAGGTCTGTTACATAAGGGCAACAAGAGAAAAGTTGGAAAAACCTATTCAAAGTTCCTATAATGGTGAAACTGATATTGGAGACAGCAGGTCAGTGTGTAAGTTGATGCGGCCGAACCCAAGAAGTAAGCTGGAGGTGGAGAAATATACGGAAAACTTTGCGATGCCAAGGTAAATAATGTTTCAATACAATACACATACAATGATATAAGTTATGATTGCATAAGATAGTCAGTAAATTTAAGCAATAGGATTCAATTACATGTTAAAGTTGTCCGATACATAAATCTATACCTACTTTTAGCCACAAATCATAAAAAGTTAAGAAAAAGCCCCCAAATCAATATTGTGCCAACTTTCTACTGCAAGAAGTGTTAAATTACTTATCTATCAAGATAAAGCTGATTAAAATGCATAAATTATAGAGAAACAGAGATATAAAGAAAATCCTATAATTACTCAGTAACAGTCAAAAGGGAGGTAATATACCTTAATTTGCCGTACCAAGTAGCAAAGTTAAATTTACAGTTAAATGAGTCTATACTACCATTGATACTAAGTGTAGAGCAATTTTCCTTTTCTAAATAGCTCTTCTTTCAAAATCTCAGCACACATCTCTGACATGAAACATGTTTTCTTCTTTCACATTAACAGATCTGGAGAAGAAAACACATATCACTTAGTGCACACAGGAAAAAAAAGCACAGATGTGGAATACTATGTTCCATGAACACCAGTTCAAACACCCACAGTGTAATGGTTTTGTCTCCTGTGATCTAAGACATGAAGAGAAAAGAGATCTAGTGTGCCAGGAGAGTGCAATATGTTCAACATGCAGTTATGCATCAAAAATGTTAATCTCCATGATGAGGTACAGAAGACCAGCAAGAAAGGAAGAAAGGCAGTCTGTGTAAATAGCTCCATACAGATAGAACTTTCACAGACTTCTGTTGGAAATGAAAGTTTAAGGCCTATACTTTGAAGTATAGTCAGTCTTACGTTTTAAACAGTCTAATGTCTGCTGGGTAGATGGTTCCAATTGAGTGTATAGAAGCACGTTCTTGCCAAGTCATTTCAATCCAGTGAAATCCAGTGACTCCATACGCATGTGTATGAAGTATCGGTTAGGTAACTCTACAGTGCTGAAAACAAAACTGAACAAGAACACTCAGAAAGTGTAATCAGTCAATCGAAGGATTTAACATAGCTTACCTAAAAATATAACCTTCAAGAGAAACTTCCATGGTAGGGCTCATAATTGTAACCATGGACCTAGAGACTCTCTGGTGAAGCTATGTAAATCCATCGGTTGTCCAGTTTCAGCTGTAGTTCTATGGCACAACATCTGAAAACCAAACAAGATGTATATCTCAGAGATAGTAATTTACAAATCAAGTAAATAATATAAGAAAAGAACAGATCTGAGAAAAGGGCTTTTCTTTACAAACTGTATGAGAAATAATAAGAACAGAAGAATTATGATAAAGGCAAATTGCTGTGTGCTATGGCTAGAAAAATAAAAGACAAATATGAACACCCTTAACATAAGCCACCTTCATTATAGCACTTTGTTTACAGGCCGATGCAATATGGCATGTGCAGTTTTATGCACAGTCCTTGATTTTTAGAATGCTCCCTGCTTTGATTTATTGAACGTGCTTCTAAAGTTAAACGCTCAGTATTGATACATAAGCGATTGTAACATATGTGGTTTATGCTAAATTACTCCCCCCCCCCCAACGCCTTGTGGGAATCGTTGCATACGTAAAATGGCATTTAGCCATATAAACCAATATGTGGACATCAACATATGAAATTCTGCCATCTGGCCATACTATTATCTTTTTTCCATATCCTGAGCCATCTACCGACCATGTCCATTGCACTTAACCCTTTCCAACACTGCTTTTTACAGAATTGTTCTCTAAAATCATATGCAAATTATGAAAATAAGACTCCACTGTGATTTTCATAACCAAATACCACCAAAACAATAACCTGGATGCACGCGGTAACCATGGAAACAAGAGGCTCTTGGTATGGTATAGTGCCCATATAGGACTCACGGTACTAATTGTAATAACTTTAAATTTCTAAATGTTCATGGTCAAACCTATTTTTATCAGTAAAGACCCATCTTTGATGCAAGCTTCTGAGTGAAGAAAACCACACGAGCCGCAGCACATGTTGGAGATACATGTGCATGAAACATGTGTTATCCATTCTGCCCCTAATGAATCAGGTGGTACTGATATTATTGACTGTTCCTAAGTCAAGTCTGTACAAATACTAAAATTGCATCAATAGAATCTTGTCTCTATTTTTTTTAGGTACAGATAGTACAATTTATACTAAAATTTCAGTTTTCATTATTAACCAATTATGGACCACCAAATCAGCATATACTCATTTGTATCTTCACCCATTTCTAGACTGGTTCACGGTTGTTCCATATAATTAGGACCGTATGTCCTCCAGCACGCCGTGTGGACGTGACTAAAAGTACTATTAAAACTCCGAAATAGTCACAGACTTTAGAGGAGACTGAAAATTATCTGCTAACAAATTGGCCTAGACTAAAAATGGTACTAAAATTCAGAAATTGTAACGGACTCTAGCGGAAACTAGTTAATATCCGGAATATTACATTAAATTGGCATAGACTAAAATTAGCAGTAAAATTACGAAACTGTCCCAGATTTTAGCCGAGACTGGAAAAATTCCAGGAAAAGTTTTAAAAATTGCCTATGTTAAAAGTAGTACTAAAATTACGAAACTATCACGGACTTTAGTGGAGACTAAAATCCGGAAAAATGAAAATAATATGGCTGAGGACAAAAGAAATACTCAGATATCTAACGTAATACGGAATTTAGTGGAGACCTAATATACCGAATTTAGCAAAGACTGAAAAATGTCCAGACAAATTTAAAAAGTGCATATTTTTGTTTTAATTGTAAAAATTAATTTTTAACTTAAATATTTTGTTACAATTTGTTAAAGATATGTATAAAAGATAACAATGTTCACACCGTTTTTAGTGACCAATATCCACACTTACTAACCAACGAAAAGTGTAGGAATAAACAGACACTATACCATCAACACGCCATTCTGAGTGACTAACACCCACATTTACTAACCAACGAAAAGGGTAGGAACATGCACACTCTATACCATTAACACGCCATTTTGAGTGACCAACACCCACACTTACTAGCAACGAAAAGGGTAGGAATATATACACACTATACCATCAACATGCCGTTTTGAGTGACCAACACTCACACTTACCAACCAAAGAAAAGGGTAGGAATATACACACACTATACCATCAATACGCTGTTTTGAGTGACCAACACTCACACTTACCAACCAAAGAAAAGGGTAGGAATATACACACACTATACCATCAATACGCTGTTTTGAGTGACCAACACTCACACTTACCAACCAAAGAAAAGGGTAGGAATATACACACACTATACCATCAATACGCTGTTTTGAGTGACCAACACACACTTACTAACCAACGAAAAGGGTAGGAATATACGCACACTTTATACACACAAACACACTTTCATACTATCACACAAAGGGTAGGATGTAGAAGAAGGTGGATGAAAAAGAAGCTAAACCCTTTTTCAAAAAAAGCTAAATCCCCAATTTCCCCTATTCTCAAATAAGCTCCCTACCATTCCATTATACTGGAAACTACCACCCCTATAATCCCTACAAACCTAGCAGTGAAGTCAAAATAGAGAACAGGGTAGGAATATACACACTCTATGCATATAAACGTACTTATATACCATCATACATAGAGTGAAAGAAGAGAAAAGACTAGGAGTACTTATACACGTACACAAACATAGTCTTGTATAGACATTAAACAAGATGGAGAGAAGAATAAACACACACTTAAGGACAGTCATTATCTTACTTTTACAATCCAAAAAGTGTGTTAAAATATACCTGACTTTGAGATTAATGATGTGTTGAACCAAGTAGCGTTTACAATTTGTAATACTTTATTTTGCTTTGTCGTCCTAGATTTAATTCTCTCACTAAACGGCTACCTATTCAAGCTTGATAAATATTTGCAGAAAGTTTTGTTGCAAAAGTATCCAGTGTCAAGTGAGGCAGATTTGATTCTTCAGTTTGTCACAAATTTACGATATTTACTTTTGCTACAATAGATTTACTGCACGCACTGACCCATTGTAGCTTGATAAACATTTCCAAAAAGTGTATTGCAAAATATTTAATGTCAGTTTGGTTCACTTCGTAACAAATGTGGGGTTTTTTTTCTGTTTGATTTTTTTTTGTCGCCCTAGATTTATTACGCTGAGTAAAATGTTAACTATGTTCTGTTGCGAGAGAGTTAAGTTTGCCACATTGTCAAACTAGATCTGAATTTGGCGTGAAGCTAAAGTTTCTTGTGCTGTAAGGATGTAACATTTTTTGTTTGAGTTTGAAAACGGAAAAACTACTGTACATCAAAGTTGTGCGTCGCACATGGGGTGTCTGTACTTGTTAAGAATATAACGTTTTGTCCGTGAAAGTGTGCGTGAGTATCTTATCAATACTATAAAAAAAGACATAAATGCCCTTAAGTTTTTCTGGGATATCCTCTTGGATAAGAAACACAAGGAAATGTCAAGACACATCACACAAGTCCATTTTACTTCTTCTTCAACTGTCGTTCTTTTTAAATTTCTTCACTACGATGGGTTCTTCTGATGTTTTATATGTTTGTGTTGTTTTGCCTTTCTTTGCTGGAATGGGTCCTTTTGTTTCTTCTTCTTCTTTTTCTTCTTCCTCTGAAATTTCCATTTTTTCTCTTTATTCACTTTTTTGATACACTCTGTAGACCAATGTTTTTTTTGTGACAATGATAACATGTATTTTTACTTGTGTCTCTCTTTTCTTATGTGTTAGAGGTTCCTTTTCTTTGACGTTGTGGATAGTCTGGAGTCCAATGTCCTTTCTCTTGACAGAAATAACAAGTATCTTTCTCCAGCAGTCTATCTGCAAATTAATCTCCGTAAATCTCTAACCAGAAGTGTCATCTGTTAGGGCTCTTTCATCTTCACAGATTGAAACTGCATGAGTGTATATATATATATATATATATATATATATATATATATATATATATATATATATATATATATATATATATATATATATATTACAGATAGTATTCGTGTTTTTGTCTCTCATGGTGCAACATACTTACAATTTGAAAAAAAGGAATGTTGATGGTTTTTTCTTTCATGTTGGAACAAATTAACATTTCAAAAGACAAAGTTCATGTTTTCTTTCTTTCGTCTATGACACAAAATGTCAGTCACCTCTTTTTTTCAAGTGTCGACTCCAAGACTTTTGCAATCATGTACATCGTTCGTATACTTTTAACAATTGTATCCACGATCGAGAGCAAGAAACAATTCCACTCTGACCCCCGTTCCTGTCAAGACGCGCCCTTGGTCAAGGTGACGACGAGGATCGTGCTGATTACACGTTTCAGCACACGTACGACATAAGGGTAAAATCTGCTTTCCGCTGCAATGATGTGGCAACACAAGATGGTACAAATTAGTCGGTGGAGGACTTTGCATTTGATTAGGACAAATACATTTTTCGACAACCTTTTTCTTCCAAGAGCTTTTCGCGACTAGTATTCGTAGGACAACCCAGAGAGCTTCCAGAGACTAGCATCCAGCGAGCCCAACCCGCAACGAACTTTCCGAGACAAGTCCCCAGCCAGCCTTTAGAGAGTTTTCCGAGACTAGCAACCAGCCAGCCCAGCCCATAGAGAACTTTCCGAGACTATCAGCCAGTCAGCCCATAGAGAGCCATTGAGAGCTTTTTGAGACAAGCAGCCAGCCCGACAACCATCAACCAACAGAGACAAGAATGCCCAGGACAACCCCTTTTTTCCACAACCAGCATTTATGGGGTTGTCTTTTTACCACCAGCCCATAGAGAGCCTCCAGAGACTAGCAATCAGCCCAGCAACAACTGCCAGGCAACAGAGACGAGAATGCGCAGCCAACAGCCGTAGAGTACCCTTCTTTTCCTCTAGCCCAAAGAGAGCTTTCCGAGACTAGCACTGTATCTTCGCCATCCCTTTAACATGTTGATTGTTGGACCTAGCGGTTCATGAAAAACAGAATTTGTCAAACGTTTGACCGATTACGCAAATCACTTATATTTGCACGACTTCCAAAACGTATCGTGTGGTGTTACAAATTGTTGCAATCATCTTACTCGTTACAGAAAGAATATCAAACAGACTCCACTTCGTGTATAGAAGGTATTCCTCGCTTAGACGATAGGATAATGTCTAATTCAAATCAAACACGTCTCGTCATCTTTGATAACATGTTAGCAGAAGATGAAGA
Organism: Margaritifera margaritifera; assembly: GCA_029931535.1. NCBI lineage: Eukaryota > Metazoa > Mollusca > Bivalvia > Unionida > Margaritiferidae > Margaritifera > Margaritifera margaritifera. The sequence continues at coordinate 869,847 of JAQPZY010001119.1, forward strand.
AGAAACTAAACTTTGACTTGCACGAAAAGGACATCATAGTCATGCTAGTATTATTTATAGTAAGCAACATGTTTTTCAACAAAGTAAAGAGCATCGCACGATCAGTCTCAATGCTCATTGTGTGGTACTGTTAAAAAGTCTTACAGAAAAAATCCCAAGTCCAAGTATTGGCTAAACAATTACGAACACTTTGGCTGAGTTATACGTCTGACGATGTTACTCATTTGCCATATGCGTACTTTTACTGATCAATATAACACATACGACCTCTGATTATTTGAGATTTCATACGGATTTGTGTTTCGATTGGAGTCTAGATGGGGTCTAGTGATTTATGGTGAAAAGAAAAATTCCAATCAGTCAAAAGACAAAAAGTGATCGCTCAACGAGGATGATTTATTCTAATGCTCATAGCTTCGTTGTTAGCCAAAGTGGTTGCTGCTCTGTTATGAACAATAGCTGGGCCTCTTTTAGAAGAAGTGTTGAGGTGAAGAAAAAAAAAACGAACGGTACCTTCTGGAAGGACACGAATACTGTACGGCAGGACCTTATGAAAGGACCAAAATAAAATATAGTCCCTTACAAGCGGCAAATGCAACTCCGCTGTTGGTACGAACAATGGATACATCACCTACCCCCCGAAGTTAATCTCACAGAGATGTCACAATTACAACAAGAGTTACAATCGTTGATGGATCGAACAGTCCTGTAGGAAATGGAACAATCGCAACGATACGGACAATTATTGCATCGTCTACAACTATTTAATCAGAAAGGTTTAGACGAGACCCCCAAACATAATCTTAGAAATTTCAAGAATGTGAACAAGACCGAAGAAAAAAACAAAACATAGCACCTACAAAGATAACAGACATTGCCATAGCTACAGAAGAGAAAGATTATGGAGAAGAGTTAGCAGTGTTTCAAACCCCATCTATTCAAACACCTTTTCCCAAAATGTTGTAGTCATGTTGAAACTTTCATCTACACCAATTCGACAAGAAATTAAAGCATGGGTTGAAGCGATAATGTGTCGACACCATCGCAAAAAAAAAAATGACGTGTAGAGAGAAGTGAATAAAGAAGTCAAGAAGAAAGAAGTAAAGAAAAAAAACTGATGATCCCTCTGGAGGCCTCCTTAGCCACTCCTATTGCTCGACGGACACGTAAAGCATCGCAGTTCAAATTGCCACACGAATCTAAGAGCATTAAACATTGGTTGACTTATTGAACAACATTATCGACACGCTTTTGGTGGGTCTTTACAACAATCCTACCCATGCTGGTGGCTATGGAGGAGTAACAAATTTGTGTCGCACAGCCAAAACCACCAAGTCAATAGTTTCCGTCTGAGAGATGTACGACAATGGTTGCAACAACAATCGACGTACACGTTACACAAATCGGTTTGATGCAAATTTCCAAGAAGTCAAACGAAAGTAGTAGGAATAGATCATCAATGACAATCCGGTTGAACAGATGTGTCTCATTTGGCTTCGTACAATCGATTTTACAAATATTTTATTTTTGGTACCATTAAGTAATAATGTGTTTACAAAATCGGCTTGGATTGTCCTTTTGACATACAAAAGAGTTTCAGAGTTAGTGTGAACTTTGAAAATCGTCTTGAAATAAAGAGGTTGACACTGTCTGCGATGAAAAACCGACCATAGCACTGAATATCTCAACCAAAAATTTCAAAATGAATTTTTAAAAAGACACAATAGTCTTTTATTATTTTTTGCCACTGAAAATCCTGAAGCGAAGCCAGTGTCGTGGAACGTTTTTATAGAACTTTGCAAGAACGTATGAGGAAATATTTTACAGATCAACATACTCCCAAATATCGACGTATTACCACCTTTGGTGAACGTCTACAATTAATCGTACCATCGCAGTATCGGATGTATCCCAGAAGAAGTAACTACCCAAAATGAAGAGGAAATGTTTGATTGATTGTTTGGAACTTCTGAGACATCGAATAAGAAAGAGATGCTAAACGCAAGAGAATAGGTTCGCATCAGAAAAAGAAAAGACACGTTTCACAAATTAGTACACAGATTTGTTTGAGTCACAGGACAGGTGTGTGAAGGTCTATTTATCCATTGAAAAATATAAACGGAGAAATTTAAAAGGAATTTGTTACTTGCCCGACTTACAACGAGTGACTAATATGGACGAACACGTGTACGATATCAAAAACATTCTCAACCAAAAAGCACGTAAAGTGGGAAAACGTCGTATCCAAGAAGTCTAAGTGTGTTGGAAAGGATAACCACCCAGTTTCGATTCTTGGATTGCAGCATCGCAACTCATTGACTATAAAAAGAAACATAAGTCCTGAACGTGCCTTTAAACACTGTGTTCTCTTTTTCCACTTCATCGCTGCAGAGGCTACAGAAACAAAACAGCAACAACAGAGGGTGTAATACGGGGAAACGTGTTTTTAAAAATCAAACAGTCTTTTTCTTGTCAGCTGTTTGTTGTGTATTGTGTCATTGGAACCTTGGAAATTTTAGTTAGCAGCAAGGAAATACATATATGTGGACTATTTTACTCAGCAGTGGTATTGGTTATCTTCATCCCAATCCTGCTTTTAAATATACCGACAGTAGTAACAACAACTGTAGCCACGCAAACTCCAGTCACAACCAATCCAGTTACAGCAACCATTTGACACTGAATGTCTCCACGGAAACAGAACAACTGAACTAGGAATAATCACTTTTATTTCACTTTGCCTAGTGACTGTTTTCTGGATGTGTTCTACAACAACACGTTGTATTGTTTCACGGTACGATTACCTCGAGCCATACAAGTGGACAACGAAGTTCATTGGATAGTGAAAATGGTAGATATTATTCATCCCACTCAAGTCTTAAAAATTGCCGATGATCTAACCACTTTCGACGTAGAAATACTCACCGAAGAAGTACAAGAGCACTTGAATAAAACATGTCCTGGTTATCATCACAACAATAAAACCACCAGTGGCAACCAATCCCCGATTGATTATGTATGACTCGAAAATTCCTACAGGATATTATTTGAATGCTAGACATCTTGTCGATACGACGTTTGAGGAAACCATCAAACGTGTACAGATCGAGTACCATCCACCTTTTCTTCCTCTCAAAAGGGATTTTTCTGATCGCAAAACGCTGTCCATCACATTTTGTCCAAGTTTGGTTGCTATTTTGGGTGAAAACAGGAGAATGGTGCCGTAGTCGAAAGACATCAACAAACAATTCTTCATTTATTTTCGATACCATATCAAATTCAACGGGGGACTCAATTTGTTCTTTATGTAATGTTGTCGAGTATAATGTCATTTGAAACACCTCTGCTTAATTCCTGAGAGTCATTCCTTTAAAAGTGGATTACATCATAGTTTGTTACGATAAAGAAGGAAACTCATATTACGTTCACCGAAAATGTGTGCATCCTAAGTACCTTCCTGTCCGTAAACGTATTTTTGCAGTGTGAATATTGGTATAAAAAGAGATCTTAGAAAGCTGTTATATTCTCCAAAGAAAACATCACAGTGAAACTACAGTTTTGAAAAAGGAAATCTCAAGTGAGTTTTGATTAATGTATCCTGTGTGTCCAGAAGTAGCTAGATAAGGACGACATGGTTTGGGGAGTATGTTCAGTGGCGTATCTTCAAATTGTGCCCCCCCCCCGCAAACATTTAGAGTGGGCCCCCATCAAATTAATGTAAAGCGTGATTTTGTGCCCCCTCCTTGCACCCCCCCTCTCCCCCACCCCGCCCGCATTGCTGGAGCTGCGGGGGCGGTAGTTACGCCACTGAGTATGTTTAAATCGCTCTTTTGCACTGTGCACCCGTCTTGAAACATATTGTCTCCCAAGGATTGCATGCTTTAAATAATGCTGCCTAGACGTAAGGAAAGGAATTGGTCCAAAATGTGCTCATCGACAAACTGAGTCCCAAACAAGTGTTACTGAATGACACAAAATAGAAGACAAGGAACAGACAGAGACTTAGGTTTTTAGGTTACTAGATACACCGAGATTCTTGTGAATGTTCCAAGAGAGAACTAGTTCTGTTTGTCATCTACGATGATGACGATACAATTATCCCAGTGGGTATAATTCCATCATGTGGCGTCTCTTACGACGTCAGCTCCCACTGAGTTTGAAATCAAAGGGCAAACCGAAGACTACATCGGTCTCAAGCACTGTTACTTGTACCTGAAAGTGAAAGTCATCAATTCCAACTCCAATGCAGCTGCCAATGCCAGAATGGCTACTGTCGACAACTTCATGCAGTCTTTGTTCAGTAAAGTAGATTTGTACCTGAACAATAAACTCGTCAGCAGCGGTATGAACGCTTACCCTTACCGTGCCTACTTAGAGAATCTCCTGACTTACGGAAAAGCAGCAAAGAACACACCTTTGTGTGATGTGAAAACCCGTAACGTTGGGTAAATTCAAAGACACAGCTTTGATTGCTGAGGGTGACTCAGACCCTAATGTAGGATTTAACGATCGACAAAGAAAATCAGACATGGCGTAGTTTAGATATGATAGATCGTTTACACTTGGACCTGTGATTGCAAGATACGTATTTCTTGAATGGCGTGGATGTACGTCTAAGACTGAATCAAAGTAGGATCGTTTTCCATTTGACGGCTCATGACATAGAGTGTAAAAACAATATGGAAGAAGCCAGACTCTGCGTGCGACGTGTGGAAGCCTTACCAAAAGTAGGAAAATACATCAATCAGACACTCGCCAGATGCACAGCCATTTATCCCATGCGAGGAGTGGAAGTCAAAACGTTTACCATTGCCTCTGAACTCAAGACGGAAGATAATGGTTTCCACGGTCAGCTCCCTAAACGTTTGTTCATTGACATCATCAGCAGTGCTTCCCTCAACGGAACTATTGATTAAAACCATTCCAGTCCCAGAACTTCAATATTTCCAAGCTAGAACTCACCCGAGACGGCCAGACGTTGTGTACCAGATCCTTTGAACCAACTTTTGCCCGGAATTACTTGAGATCTTATTTGAGACTGTAACATGAAGCCATGGACATAAACGATCAAGAACAGGAACCACAGCAGTCTCACACACACAACCTGAAAGTGATGGTGGAGAAAAAATAAAAGAAACAGTATTGTTACGATGACCAGAATAAGAATACTTAATATCCTGTTTTGCTCACCAATTGCCTGAAAAATCACGATCTTAAACACAGAATCCATCATCCTAGTCAAGTACAATACGACATATGTTTATAGAAGAAAAGTTGGAAAATTATCTGGAAGAAGCATGGACACTCACGCAAGAAGAGAAAATCTTGAAAGAATTATATTAAGACTCAAAACTATCATTGACTCCCTTGGAGACGAAACGCATCGAAGCTCTCTTGCAACGGAATACCGATTCTTCCCGCTCCTCGACTTACTTGACAGACAACTTTAAAGAAAAAAAAATACATCATCGCTTATCATTACCTGTGACATCATTGCTGTTGAAGAAAATGAATACCTGGAAACTTCATTACCACCTGACACACAGTTTGGACACAGTCCTCTGGAATCGAGTGGTTTGTCCTAAAAATGAACTTTCTCATCGAAGACCTAAACAAATTCAAGCTTATGTCATCAATCGGGACAACAGTCATCGACGAGGAACCCACTGAGTGGTAGCCTAATTTCCCAACGACCATAAAACTGAATATTTTGATTCGTATTAATTACCTCCTATCAAAGACTATATCACAGACTTCATGAAAATTAATGTTGTATCCACACAATTCAATAATGTGAGATTACAAATATCCGATTCCAAGGTATGTGGACAACATTCTTCATCACCAAGGTCTTGGATTTCCATGAAAAAATTGCTGATTTATTCTGGACGTGTTTTCCCTAGAAATGATGGAGAAATAGAAATATGGTTTAGTGATCATTATAGATATGTTTTCTTTAGCTCAGAAACGTAGTATCCATCAATGGCAAAATGACATTGTCCTAGATTAATGGAACACATGTATCCCTTACCAACATTGTCAATCTTGTAAATAAGTTCATGTTTAATTTTTGCGTGCGTGCATTTGTATTTGAATATGATTTGAGAATACAAATAGTGTACAACTGTCTTAATTCTCACTCTTCATTTGTGCGTGTGTGTGTTCATCATTGATTGGGTGGAGCATATTGAAAACTGGTTGATTTAGAAATAGTGTTGCTTTGTGAGTTTTTAAAAGTAGGGATGTGATCATTCAGGTCAGTACTTGCATATAAAGCGATGCGTTCACATGCCATGCCATTCATCTTCGCTCCTGTAAGGAATGAGCAGCCAAAGAGTAAAAATAGGGAAGATAAGCGGAACGATGGCGGTTTTTAGAAAGGGTATGACACCTTATGTGCTGAGTGGAGGAAATGGAGATATACCCTAACATAAAACACCTCAAGACGAGAGATTGTTTCTTTCCCAATGGCCCGGGGATTAATAAGAAAGGTTGTACAAGAAGTTGAACAAATTAAGATGACTTGGGCCGAGGAAAAAGACAGAAGCTCAAGTGGGAGCGAATTCAACAAAGGCTGCGAGAAAGAAAAGCAGAGCAACAACAGCTACAGCAGGAACATGAACCGCTGATTCCACAAGTAGAGAACTGGGAGTTGGAAGCAGATGATTTAGGCTATCTTTTTCCATCGGAAAATAGAGCAAGGAAAAATGGTCACCGAGCTGCCCCTTCTGCAGAGCCATGTCTGGGAGGTGCATTTGTCATGGATATCGATCCGATCCACGACCCAGGACAACAACCAACGGCCTGAAATCTCAAGAAAGAGAGACACTACTAAAATATTGTTTTATGTTTCTTGGTTTGTTTGTATGTCTTTGTCTATATTTATTTTAAGCACACAAAAAAGTTAGACTCCCTCTGTCCTTCTTTCTTTAGTGTGTGATAGTATAAATGTGAGTGAGTGATGTATGTTTGTGTAAATGAGTGAGCACTCATACCCTTTTGCACCTTCACCCCATTTTGGGGGTTGTATATTTGTCTATTAGAGGTGCTACTCTTCCTTACTCTACCTCCTACTGTACATCCCTTTTAATACTGTGCTAATCAGTAGGTATGGGTGTTGATGAGTAGAGAGGGATGATGTCAGATGATGTCAGTAACATTGTGTATTGATCAGTATGTGTGGCTGTTGGTTATTAGGACTATGTGTTAGTGAGTTCGCGTGACTACTGGTCAGAAACACTGGGTAATGTTTACTAGGTTTGGTTGCTGGTTAGCACGATTCTGTCTTGTTGAGTAGGTGTGGGTGCTAGTCGGTAAGATGGTGTGTTGGTTAGTAGGTGTAAGTCTTGGTCAGTATCCAACATCATGTTAAATTCCCATAGATACCCACAGAGGACATTTGTCCTTTTCATCATTATATGCCCCCAATGTTAATTATATATGTTCCACGTTACCGTCCTAGCTTGTTAAACCTATAGGTGTTTTCCACGTTACAATTCCACTTGCGCCCATACCGTCCCATAATATTAAACCTTTTTGGCGTTTGTAACATTACAATTCCCTTTGTCCACATACGGCCCCACTTTCGAATTTCAGAGTAGAACATATCTCTCTCTCTCTCCTTTTTACTTGGCTTGAATTTCGTCATGTTGAGATATCATCGTGTACCTATCTAGTACAATATACAGAGGAAATGATACACCAGGAGCCAATGCATGGTTTTCATATTTTGATTGTCCACAATAAAAGTCTACTTTATCGGCGTCAAGCACATCCGTATCGTTTTAAGATTACTTGCGTACTTTCACCTACTGAACATGACTGGTATGTTTACGTAAGCCATTTATCTTTACTATATATAGAAAAATATTTATCATTTAGGAAAAGGTTAAACTCAGAAGTGCGCTAGTTATAATGTAAGAAGGGTTGTTTGTTTTCTTATGGTTCTTTTTTTTTCTTTCAGTTTTCATACAAAAGAGACCGCATAAGTTGTGTCATATTAGGATTTTCAATATTTAGTACATCCGGATATATAAAGGATACATGTAAAAAAAGAACATATTTAGGAACCCCAAAGGAAATCCAATATGACTATCACTTGAATAAAAGACACTACTGTGTACAGTGGACATTTATTTTTGACTTTATTTACTTCTCACTAAAGGACATTATACCAAGTAACAGACTGAAGACTGCGGATTTATTTACAGTCGATGTTTCTTATGCACATCTTCACGTATAGACGTTTTCTGTTTTCGGATTTAAATTTAATAAGTAAGCTACAGATTTTTCAGTGTCATCTTGATTATAATGTCCAGTGTCTATTGTAGGAATTATTCCATATGTACATGTCTATCTAAGACTTAAGATCACATTCTGGAGACTGCTTCATATAAAAGACACGTGCCTATAAGGACAAAATTGTATATTTTGACTCTTTATAGCGCCCTCTCAGCAGACTATACAAAAATCGGCCTTTATAGACAGGTGGTCTTTATATACAGGTAAAAGTAATGTTAGTGGATTTGCAAGAAAAGATGAAGCTGAGAGAGAGAGAGAGAGAGAGAGAGAGAGAGAGAGAGAGAGAGAGAGAGAGAGAGAGAGAGAAAGAACTATATACTGTAGAATAAGATATGCTCGTGGAGTTAGAGGTTCGTTGTTTCATGCCTGAAAGTAATTTCATCCGGAAAAATGTTCGTAGATTTGTACATTAATGACCAGGGTGAGGGGCGAGGAAACGATTTCGTTGGGTTTTTAATTAGTTCATTTTCTAAAAGCACGAAAATATCGAAATTTAAACTCCATTTAAAATTGTTGACCAATCAAAACAGCTATTTGGAATCGCTTGCTCATTCGTGATTTGGGGTATTTATATTATTAGTTCCCTTGGCTGTAATGATATAAAGATCTCCACATGAGTGTCAGCTGTATATGACCTCCTTCACCAACCGTAGAGTGCTTCAAGATGGCGACCAGTGAAGATATTGCACAGCTCTTCTCGTTGTTTGGAGAGCATGAACTCATTTACCCATTAGAAAATTAACATAAACAATATGTGTAAACAAGTATGGTAGAGACATTCGTTTATTATGTAAAATTCGTACTAAAACTGAATAGATCACACGAGCGGCGACATAATATTTTTAAAAAGTAATTAAAATTTCGTCTGCTGAGGAGTTTGTGAAATGAATGTTCCATAGTTTCTTTTCTTATCATTTTATTTGTTTTCCCAAAGCTATTTAAAGTCTGTGCGCCGGGGAACTATGCGACTTCAACTAATTAGGATGTAGTCTTATTGATAAGTTGAGATATGCATTAAATGTTAGTTTGCTTCTAATAATTGCTGCACCTTGCGAAGCCAAGTTTTCCTCACGATTGAACGAGCACCTGCTGTGTAGAAGATAGCCTAAATCTTGTTTCCGTATGCTAAACACTGTCTTACAACAATTAGTATGAACCCTGTTAGTGCTCTCAAAATTGGATAAAAATCCAGTAATATGTTTGAGTGAAGAAATGTATGGTCTGTGAAGATAGGGATTCGCGTTGGTACAAGGAAGGTTAGTTTATGGCAAATGCATTTTGGCGTTACAAGTATCAAATGAGCGATGCACAGATTACGATAAGTGTGGCTCTATTAAGTTTCGTCATCGATAAGGGGGGAGGGGAGACAAATGTGTACGTGCTCTGCATTTAAAAGAATTTTAACAGCATTAACTTTTATCTTTTATCCCGTAGGACTGCAAATTTAACGTTTATTTGGAGAGGCTTATGCTCCTAAAATTCTTTGTTTTTGTATTTTTGCAATTTTTACATTAATACTTCCAGAAATTTTAATTGGCACTGTATAATCAGGATTCTGCTGACGTGATGTTAAACCATATGCAGACAGACATCCCCCACCCCACCCCACCACCCCCACCCTTGCGAAGGCAACACGGGTAGACTATATAGATTTAACTTTCTCTCTCTCTCTCTCCAATCCTCACATGTACCTGGCTCATGAATTTCGTCATGATGAGATACTATCGCGTACCTATCTAGTACAATATGAAGGGGAAATGATACACCAGGAGCCAATGCAAGTTTACATATTTTGATTGTCCACAATAAAAGTCTACATTATCGGCGTCAAGTACATCCGTAGTTACGCAGGATGGTGACTCTCTTTGCAAAGGATAAAGTAGTTTCGTTCAAGTGCTAGGATCTAGGATTATCACGCTATTCCATTCTATCGCTTTAAGATTACATCCGTATTTTCACCTACTGAACGTGACTGGTATGTTTACGTAAGCCATTCATTTGACTATAAATTTTGTCATTTAGGAAAAGGTTAAACTCAGAAGTACGCTAGTTATAATGCAAGGGTTATTTGCTTTCTTGTCTTGATTTTTTTTCCCTCCAGTTTTCATACAAAAGAGACCGCATAAGTTGTGTCATATCAGGATTTTCTATACTTAGTACATATATATATATATATATATATATATATATATATATATATATATATATATATATATATATATAAAGGATACATGTACAAAAAAGAACATATTCAGGAACCCCAAAGAAAATTCAATATGACTATCACTTGAATAAAGAACACTACTGTGTTCAGTGGACATTTATTTTTGGGCTTCTTTTACTTCTCTCTAAATATAAAGGACATTGCACCATGTAACAAACTGAAGACTGCGGATTTATTTACAGACGATGTTTCGTATGCACATCTTCACGTATAGACGTTTTCTGTTTTCGGACTTAAATTTAATAAGTAAGCTCATATGTTTCAAGTCATCTTGATTATAATATCCAGTGTCTATTTTAGGAATTATTCCATATGAACATGTCTATCTAAGACTTAAGATCACATTCTGGAGACTGCTTTATAAAAGACACGTGCCTATAAGGACAAAATTGTACTATCTTTTGACTGTTTATTGCGCCCTCTGAGCAGACTACACAAAACGGTCTTTATAGACAGGTGGTCTTTATATAATGTTAGTGGATTTGCAATAAACAAATGAAGCTGAGAGAGAGAGAGAGAGAGAGAGAGAGAGAGAGAGAGAGAGAGAGAGAGAGAGAGAGAGAGAGAGAGAGAGAGAGAGAGATTTATGGAATACGTAACTAAAACTGAATAGATCACACGAGCGGCGACATAATATTTTTTTTTTTTAATATTGAAAATTTCATCTGCTGATGAGTTTGCGAAATGAATTTTCCAGTTTCTTTTCTTATCATTTGATTTGTTTTTGCAAACCTACTTGAAGTCTGTGCTCAAAAAACTATGAGATTTGAAGTAATTAATACGTAGTTTTATTGATAAGTTGAGACACGCAGTAAATGTTATTTTGCTTCTAATAAATGCTGCACCTTGCGAAGCCATGTTTTCCCCGCAATTGAACGAGCACCTGTTGCCTAGAAGATCGTCTAAATCTTTTATTTTTTCCGTCTGCTAAACACTCTCTTACAACAATTAATATGAACCCTGTTAGTGCTCTAAAAAATTGGACAACTAAAATCCAGTAATATGTTTGAGTTAAGAAATGTACAGTCTGTGAAGATAGGGATTCGCGTTTGTACAAGGAAGGTTAGTTTATGACAAATGTATTCTGGCGTTACAAATATCAAATGAGCGTGCAGAGATTACGAGAAGTTTGGCTCTATGAAGTTTCATCATCGATAAAGGGGGGGGGGGGGGCGTGTATGTTCAATCAGCCAACACTACCGCTCATACGAATCAGCCCAGTTAGAATGTCTTGCGCTGCATGACGCCGAGAATGTGTATATGCTATCATTAAGCAAGTAGTCAAATGTGTTATGAAAATATTGTTCACATACATCCTGCAGAAAAGAGAGTGTATACCTTTACATAAATGATACCACTTCCTCAAGCTATTTCAGGTTTTAACTGATAAACCTCTGTGTACCTGTAAAGTTGTGAATGACTCAGGCAGTTAACCCTACTTTCGACGAAATGTAAAATACGAAAAATGTACTATAGGAACCGCTTCAACGATAATGGTGACAATACCTTTCTTTCAACATTATTTCAAGGTATTGGGAATAGGTAAGTAAAAAAAATGGTTTTATCCTAGTGACATACGCATACAAAATAAACAAAGTCTTGTGATTACAGCACCTGTCACCTCCTAAAAGGTGAACTTCGACCAGAATCCAGCCCTTGCCAGTGTCCACAGACAGTGGAAAACATTCTTGCCGCGTGTGTTGGCTTCCACCTGTAAGACAGATTTTTTTTTATTGAATATAAGTTGTCAGGATTTTACATGTTCCCCTACATCTGCACCTGACCTGATGTATGGGGCATTACCTTAAATTGTTTTGCATCCTGATATTTACATATGTTCGCTTACTTAAACTCCACACACACTCATGCACACACACACATACACATACATTCACAAATATTGTACACAAAGACACACTCGCATACAAACCCCAAGGTGTTGTTACATTGTTTGCTTGTCTGTTGTTTTTTTTGTTGTTGTTGTTGTTGTTTTTTTTTTTTTTTAAATGAAATTTTCTTTTCTTTGCTACCCACTACCCCCCCCCCCCCGTCATGAAATGTAAAACAGCTAATAAAAAATATGAATATAAAAATCACGTACCAAACGTTGACAATAGGGTCCACTTTTTCTTAAACTCATCAATTCTGTTATTCACTTAGCTAAATATTTTTCCAGCGTTTTATATGATAAAACAATTTTTATAACAGGTGAGATTCTGAATTTTTTTTATGCACAATGTGATCTGTATATAACATATGTTGCAAGCGAAATTAGGAAGTTAATAAGATCATCAACGTTATTATTTCCCATTAGACATCTTTTCGTATAATTCTAAAATCCGGATCGTAAGTTTGGATCCATTCCATAAATAATTTCGAAAAGTATTCAGTAACTGACAGTCATATAATAAGTGTTCAATTTGTTCTATTCCCTCATTACAAGAGGTGCATTTATCATTATCACTTACATTAATCTTTTTCAAAACCTGGTTAGTGGCAATAGTTCTATTAAGAAATCTGAAATTATTGATTCAATTATTTTTTTATTTCTTTATATGGGAACATAATTAAGAAGCATTTTTCTATCTTTTATTTTATATGCATTTCAAAGAATTTTAACATTATTAACATTTATTTTTAATCTTGTAGGACTGCAAATTTAGCGCTTCTTTGAAGGGGTTTATGTTCCAAAAGGTTTTTTACTTTTATACTTCCAGAACTTGACTTTTAATTATCACTATATATTCAGGATTGTGCTGACGTGCTGTTAAACCCTATGCATACAAACAGACCCCCTCCCCCCTCCGCTGCGCTTGCAAAGGCAGCACAGGTAGACTGTAGAATCGTAAGTGTTAGATATAACTCTCTCTCTCTCTCTCTCTCTCTCTCTCTCTCTCTCTCTCTCTCTCTCTCTCTCATCATACTTTAATAATTTAGTTGAAATTGAAACTTAGAAACTTTATCGCTAATCAATTCCATCATACTAGATTCAATGTTTTACAAAGGTAGATATGGTCCCACTGAAAAAGGTTAGGAGGCTGTTCGGCGCATTTTATTTCACGTTACGTATTTCCTGTAACGTACTAACAGGGGGCAGTCAGGGCGGTTGCACCGCCCGCCAGATGTCTTGGGGCGCCAAAACATCTGATAAAAATTCGAGCCTCGTATACTGGCCCTTTTGGCCATCATAGTCGCCCCGGGCGCCATTTACCCTTAGTACTCCACTGCGTATTTCACCGACTTTTTGTGTTTAGTGTGTATGCTAGGTTTCAACTGTGTGTGTGTGTGTGTGAATATCCTGAAAAAGATCGATTTTTATCTAAACCGGAGAAAATATATAACGTTTCCTAGTGGATACCTGTATACAGAAAACCTTCACATTAAGGACAACATATATGAACCTTATTGAAAAGTCCAAATTTGGCTGGCCCAAACACGTGGCGCTGATTGACTGTCTATATTTCTAAATCAATGATTTATGGAAATGTATGACTTGCAGAGGTCGATAGCTTGATTTATATATCTTCATGTTAACTCATTTATACTCGTGACCTCACTCATTTAGTTGTGTTCGGCAATCTTTTTACTCATAAATCTGATAACAGTTTTGACATCGAAGACAACAGTGCTATGGACAAAACATTGTCTAAGTGATGTGACGCGTAATAATTGCCTGAAATTAAGATAAATAATTAAACTAACTACCTCTGCAAGTCACACATTTCAAAGAATGTTTGATTATGAAATATAGGCCAGCAAACCCAGACCTATGATTTGGGGCCACAACTTTTGGACTTTTTAATAGGCAATAGGCTCTGAGGTCACTTATGTGGAGGGCTACGCAAGAGACGCGGATTGCATATAAAGGAAACCAGCTCATACTGGACAAAATTGGGCAGTCATTTGGGTTACTTGATAGGTAGGCTTAATTAAACCATGGAGAGATGTGCATGTTAATCACAGTCTACCCATATTTATGATCTTTACCTTTACGCCGTAATCAGTTGTCATTTCTTTTGATACAAGAAAATTTAGTGTTACATAAATATATCTCTACTAATGTTATATTGCTGCCCAACACACGCAGTTATGCAGTCCAGACTCTGCTGGTGGTGTTGAAACGGTCAGATGTACCTCATTACCATTCTAACGATGCAATCACAACTATTTTCCTATCAACTCATTAATAGCTACCCAGACCAAAGAAAATATAAAATTTCTTGTGGTAGTGGGAAATACATGCTGATCAATTTAGCTTAAGAAGTGAATGGTAGAAAGCTCTGCCCTTTCTTCCTTTTATCTTTGATTTGCTTCTTTTTATTTCTTTCTGTCTTTTCTTATATATATATATATATATATATATATATATATATATATATATATATATATATATATATTTCGGCAAATGCTAAAACTATGCCCATTCTTGCACGGTCGACCTTTTGACATCCATCAGCATTACAACCTATAGAATCTAACAGACCATTTGTACAACAAAATGCGTCCAATGGTGTCAAATACGTATACTGGATATGGCATTGGAGTAGTCCAACAGAACAAGGAATTTTTTTCCGTTCATGGACGGAAGGGCCCGAGTGTGTTCCGATTGTAGTCCAGTCTTGACTTATTACACACAACTAAGATAAACTTGAAAAAGCTCAGGACTACTCATTGAAAAGTATAATGGGTGTAAACCAGTGTTTAGTAATATGGAGGTAAAGTAGAAATAATGGATACAGGTTCCAGCAAATATTTATCGGGTCAACTCGCGAAATATAGAAGCAGTTGCCAAGAAATGAAGTGTTTTGGTTTTAGCTTGGCCTTTTTTTTTTTGGCACAATAACATTAAGTAGGTTATTTACTGCAGAGGCAATCGGAGTAAAATGCCTTGCCCAAGGACACACAATGGTTCGTAGAATTTGAACCCGCACACATTCGGTTGTGAGTTCGGTAAGCTAACCACTGAGCCACCGTGGTTCTACGATATTAAATGGACTAAATACATAAAATTGAACTTAATGCAATAGA
This sequence comes from Margaritifera margaritifera, assembly GCA_029931535.1. Classification (NCBI taxonomy): domain Eukaryota; kingdom Metazoa; phylum Mollusca; class Bivalvia; order Unionida; family Margaritiferidae; genus Margaritifera; species Margaritifera margaritifera. Next base: position 885,400 of record JAQPZY010001119.1, read on the forward strand.
AACTCGTTTATCCAAACGTATCTGGTGACGCGAACAATACAAAATGGGAGTTCAGATGAACGAGTATGGGTTGCACCAACTCTGCAATTGTTTTTCTTTTTTGAAGGTGGTGGTGGTGGTGATTTATACAGTGATAACTCTTCATAATGTTGTTCATTAAGCCATAACATTGACCTCAGTTATAACTGAGGGAGTCTGATACTAAAGGATGTGTCAATAAGGCTGTGTCATCGTATTGCATTAAAACACAAAAATAGAGTATTTAACTAATTACTTTATAAATTGATTCCCATGAGCCAAGAACTAAATCAAAATTAATTAGGTAACAATGATAAAGCAAACTTTGAGCAATTTAATATAATTTATAACCATAACTGGCAGTTATATGAGGGACAATAGGTTACTTAGGGGATCAAAGTAAGGACCACTGTCCGTGGCTCTGATAAATCGGTAATCCAGATGAACGAGGTGCGTCTAAACGAGATTCAACTGTATTCCTTCACAAATTGTCGCCAGATCGCGATCAAAAAGTAATTTTGTATATTTAATCTTAAGAATAACAAGCACTTGCTTCAAAAGATAAATTCAGACTTCGTCTGAATCGCCTCACTGCTTTCATAAAACCATAACACTACCATAGCGGACAGATACTGACTATGTACATAATAATAATGGCTGTTAAAGTAAATTATTATTTTATGTCGGCTCATCTGATTGACCTTATTCAAATCATATTGTCCACACTTAACATGCAATGGATTATCTACTTACCTGCATACATACATGCATGCATGCGTACTCTATCTATTTACCTACCTACCTACCTATCTATCTATGTATCTATCTGTGTGTTTGTCAGTCAGTTAGTCAGTCTACCTATCAGACTGTCCCTCTGTAAGCCTGTTAGTATATACTTGTCTATTTTCTCTCTGTGTGCATGTCTGTTTGAATCTATCTGTCGATTGTCTGTCTCTCTGTCTGTATAAAAACAATAAGACAATCTTAAAATTAAAATTTTTACTCTAATCCGCAGCTCGCTTACCATTTGTTAGGAAGAAGGGGAAAAAAAAACCCATTATCATGTACATATTTTTTGGCTTTGTAAAACCGTCAGTCTAGATTATTGTAAAACATCTATTCAAACACGCTTACCGTCAGAATGGTTACAGATGAGTACCCCTATGGAATGAGTGAGTATTCCTACTCGACATTTTATGTATTTACTTGATCCCAAACCGTGAATTGGCCTAGAATTTATGTTAGCTTATCGCCGCCCATGGGACTTGTACCTTTCAGGTGGGCGTTAAGTTAGGGTGTCTGGCTATAGTTGATGGACGGGGCATATTTACAAGGATCTTTCCTCATTGATGGTCATCTCTACTAGAATAGGTGAACAGGGCTTGCAGCACCCCTCACTGTGTAAGTGTTTCTGTTTTGCCGGTTAAGTACTTACGCGTAATTAGTGCTGTAGGGACTGCCATTTCTGCATTGTCAAAAAAAGTTTGGGTAGACTCCTCACTTACTCTATAGGTATTTGATACCATTTCCATGGAACTTGACTGAGTGAGTAATCGTAACACAGAGAGTGAAAAGGTGAATCACAATATTGCTAAGCTAGGACTTACCATGCTATGTTGATAATATGTTTGTTATAGGATAATCTCTCAAAATAATACATGTTGATAATCTGTTTTCAACGGGATAATCTCTCAAAATGGTGCTGGATGTGTGCTATGTTGATAATATGTTTGTTATAGTAATCTCTCAAAACAGTACAGGATGTGTATGTACTATTCTCATTACATTACTTTATCTATAAATCGAAATTTCCCTTGATATACCACAGGTCAGTTCTAGGCTTTAAACAGGAAGTGTTATGTTCAGGCAAGGATAATGTTTAAACCAAAGGACAAACAGAAGCAGAGACAGAATGACAGAGACAAATAGAGAGAGCCATAAAAAGAGAATTTTTGTTTGTTTATGTTTGATTTAACGGCACTTTTAACACATTATTGGCTATATCAGGCCGAGGAAACGTGAGCTAAGTGCCATACCCAGGGACACGTAGAGGCAGCCGACCCGGACTGGCGTGGCCGGGTATCGAACCCGCGATCTTTGGATTACGAGTCCGACGCTTTACCAACTAAGCTACCGCGGCTCCCTCATAAACATACAAAGAGATATGCACGTAGACAGACAGAGACACAGACAGGCAGAGACAGACAAACAGAGACACAGACAGGCAGAGACACAGATAGACAGACAGGAAAGAAGGGTAAAGAAATCACAAGAATTGGCAGGATCAAGTAGAACTTGTAGGAAAGGAGTATATGTGTTACTGGACTGAAGGAGAAGTAATTTTTTTTTGGGGGGGGTGAGGGACTGTGGTATTTGAACAGAGGTACGACAATAAAAATAACGGATGAGATGAGACATGTATGTCTGTATGTATGTATGTATGTATGTATGCTTGTATGTATGTATGCGTGCATGCATGCATGTATGTATGTATGTATGTATGTATGTATGTATGTATGTATGTATGTATGTATGTATGTATGTATGTATGTATGTATGTATGTATGTATGTATGTATGTATGTATGTATGTATGTATGGGACTTAAGTACACAACAGTACAGTCATGGTTACATAGCGCCGAGTAGAACTTTGGAAGTAAAAATGGTACAGGTAATAAACTGCTAAAATCTTTAGGAAGAAATTCCTTCAGAATAAAAATATACATGTATTCATGTGTTACTATAAGATAAAAGGTGAAGCTGTAAAATAATAGAGAAAATACCTGAGCACGAGTGTGTGTGTGTGTGTGTGTGCGTGCGTCGCATAGAGAGAAGGGTGAGGGAAAAAGATAGAGACACGGGATGAAATGTAAAGATAGACGCATTCAATGGTGATTAATAATAAAGTTTTATTCTGTGCATATAATATACAGATTGTATATGATTTAATGCTTTGATTCCCTTTTCTATGAGACCATTACTATCTTGCAGAATAAAGTCAGACCATTACTATCTTGCAGAATAAAGTATGTCCAAAATTGTCTGCCATGCAATTCATTTCATCAGCAGACAATGTTGTCCAGTATTAAAAACATTACCAGCTCCAGAGTTATATTGATGCATACATGCCAAGTTTTCTGGAACCAAATCAGGGAGATTTGTGTTCAAAATCAGGGAGATTGGGTCCAAATCAGGGAGATTAGCGTAACGACTATTTTTCTCATAAGTTTAAGCGCGAAAGTGCAGATCGTACCACATCAATGATGTTTGTAGGCAGCTAAAATAACTGGATATATAGGCTGCGCGTAACCATGACGTGCAGTTTTATGTTTTGGGGCCCGTTGTCGATCAAGTATTTGATGGGTTTTTTTCCCTTTGTGTATCTCTGGTCAAGATGTGGTAAAATTCTAAAATTGTTACAGATAAAATTAAATTGTTTCATATCAATCATATTGGAATTTTGATTTGAATGCATCGTCATCGGGTAAAGGTATTTTACATTTAGAGAACAGCTTTCACATTTTGGAATAAACATTACATTTATATACCACTTTAACTTACTCTGGGATGTTCTTGTCTGCAAATGCCATTAGGAAATTCCGGAACCAGATGTTGCTATCCATACTGCCCAGTTTAGTTGATTCTGCCCCATAGTTTCATGGCACACTTTGATCTGCATATTTTCATAGAGTCATCTCTGTCACATTTGAAAGTGTAGTTTTCCAAAATGTTTAGTGACCTGTATGTGAAAAATATCTTTTCTATTGTAGTAACTTTTATCTTTCTAAATATATTTATATGTTAACTTCGTTAAGGTGCGTTAACCAAATTAATACATTAAATTGACTTACAGAACAAAGGGTAAGACGTTATACTTGTACTTTTTTTAAGTCTGGAATCCATTTATCTGCGATAAAGTGCTAACTGTTGATAAACCATTATTTCGATTTGTTTTTTAATAAATAGTATCAAATTGGCTTTTCTTATGCAAATGCATTTACCCCTTTATACTGATTTTGCACATCTGTATGCAAATCTCTGTTGCTTTATCTCTGTACTCTGTTAATTACCTTCATTGTAATACCAGCTTGATCTCGCTTCATTTACACAATCTTTGCATCTCTGGAATTTTCCATGTTGTATATCCATGTCCCCTATCAGTTTTTCTCTCTTGCATTTGTATTATTATACAACTACTGTTTTTCCTTCATCTTTGGCTGTGTGAACGAGGTGCACCGGAGATGCTACATGAAAAATGGTCTCCTCTGGGAAGACACTCCTTTTGTGTATCTCCTCTAAATATGATTGTACCATTTATTTGTATAATTTAATTTCATTTTCTATCAAATGAATGTTCTGTGCAAACTGAATCTTAAAAATCTGCGTATCTACATGGTCTGAAAGGTATACTGGTTTTTTCTTCATCAAGATGGTGTAAAAGCTCTTCTCAAATCAACTGATTTGGGTTAATTTGTAGTCATTCTTTGTGATTGGGTTAATTTGTAGTCATTCTTTGTGATTGGGTTAATTTGTAGTCATTCTTTGTGATTGGGTTAATTTGTAGTCATTCTTTGTGATTGGGTTAATTTGTAGTCATTCTTTGTGATTGGGTTAATTTGTAGTCATTCTTTGTGATTGGGTTAATTTGTAGTCATTCTTTGTGATTGGTTAATTTGTAGTCATTCTTTGTGATTGGGTTAATTTGTAGTCATTCTTTGTGATTGGGTTAATTTGTAGTCATTCTTTGTGATTGGGTTAATTTGTAGCCATTCTTTGTGATTGAACGTTTTGTGGATGCTTTAAAATTGAACATGGTAAATATTTTGTTTACAGAAAAATGCGTAATTGATAGCTGATTTGTGTGAATCACTGCTATATATTCTTTGAATGAAATTTGAAAAAACTCTAAAGGGGATAATGACTGCATCAACGTTTTTGCGATTCTCCTTACTCTGTATACTATTCAAGATCTCGTAAAACAACTTGTACTCTGTTACATTGTATTTGTCTATCAGCTTTTTGAAATGTAGCAAAAATCACCTCATTTTTTGCCAAAGTTGTCTCTTTCATTTCTTCTGTGATGTCTTGTATTACATAGCTAGGACATTTTCACGTGTACCATTTTACTGTTTAACTGTGATGTTTATGTACATTCTTTTTCCCCCTCTGGTTTGGTGTTCAAAACAAATTCACTTGATTTACATGTTTTAACTCTTTCATTTTCTGATGCGCTATGTTTTTCCACATCTGTTACATTATAGAAACTCGATATCTTGCAAAAACTCAAAGTTTGTATTCTCCTTAAAACTACTGTCTATGTATTGTACTTTCGTCATCTTCCTAGGAGAGGCGTATCTTTGACATATCATTAATTTTAATAGAATACTATTTTTCGCTGATTCCCAACTATTAAACGACTCATTATATCACTCTACTTCATAACACCATACTTTTTACCTTTCATTTTTATGTTCTTAAAAATCTATTCAGTTTTGTATATGTCATCATGTTTGTCTTATATAGATAAAGATGTTTGTGAAACATGTCTTATATATCCTCTGCCTTTAAGTAAAACATGTCTTATATATCTTCTGCCTTTAAGTAAACATGTCTTATATATCCTCTGCTTTTAAGTAAAACATGTCTTATATATCTTCTGCCTTTAAGTAAAACATGTCTTTTATATCTTCTGCCTTTAAGTAAAACATGTCTTATATATCTTCTGCCTTTAAGTAAAACATGTCTTATTATATCTTCTGCCTTTAAGTAAAATATGTCTTATATATCTTCTGCCTTTAAGTAAAACATGTCTTATATATCTTCTGCCTTTATGTAAAACATGCCTTATATATCTTCTGCCTTTAAGTAAAACATGTCTTATATATCTTCTGCCTTTAAGTAAAACATGTCTTATATATCTTCTGCCTTTAAGTAAAACATGTCTTATATATCTTCTGCCTTTAAGTAAAACATGTCTTATATATCTTCTGCCTTTATGTAAAACATGCCTTATATATCTTCTGCCTTTAAGTAAAACATGTCTTATATATCCTCTGCCTTTAAGTGAAACATACCTTATATATCCTCTGCCTTTAAGTCTTCAAGGTTGTAAACTACCGGATCACCTAGAATTACTTGCCTGATTTTAAATATGTTCTCCATACGTTAGTAAGTTATCCCTTTACAAATATTTTTGTGTGTTTTGAAATTCTGACTGTTTCACCAGTTTGGAATGTAGGAGTTCCAAATGTATCAGTTATCAAATAGCCGAATAGATTAATCCTTACTTTTGGTCTATTTTCTTCCTTGCTTGCTCCAACTGGAGTAATGTCTATTTGATGTTTGATGGATGTAATTGTATCCATCAGTTAGCTTTTGTAATGCATCAACCGATTTTCTGGTCTCATGTTGAGTGAAATACTTCCACAGACAAGTCTTCAGAGCTATGTTAAACATTTCCACTTCACGTGCTTTTTCGTCTCAGTAACTTGAAAGGTACTCAGTATTTTCATTTTCCAGAACTGAAATATCACTATAGTCTAGCTACTCGATTTTTTTTTTAAGTTTGAGTGGTCTATGAATCTATTTGTACCGCTATTTGAGACGGTAATAACTTAAATTTGCAAGAGGTCCTGTACTGAGATATCATTATGCTCCAGTGATCCGATGGTAATTTGGGTTCTTAAATTTGAGTGACCCAGAAATGTTAGTGTACAACCCTATTCGAGAATGTATTAATTATGCTACCCTCAAATTTAAGTTGTCCGGAATTTTTCACCTATATTATCTGCTTACAACAATCATGCACGCACGCATGCGTGAGAATTTCATTCCTATACAATTATCTATACTTATTGCTTGAAATTTTACAGTACATGAGAAGTCCTGATAATAGGATGTTTAATAAGTGTGTTGTACATCATCCGAACCGCTCCTTTCATCATCAAATGAAGCAAACACTAGGAAATAACCGTTCCTCTTCCACAACACATGCATAATAAACGCTTTACATTCGTTTTATCTCTCATTATATCTATATAGATTTTGCATGACTCGAGTTAACTCAAAACTTCTGTGGTTCCCCTTTCTCACATTATAATTGATGTATAAAGCAGTATGTTAAACTTGTTTCATATGGTACCTTGTTTTGCTTCGATGGCAATCATTCACAAACGATAAACTTGCATATTACCAGGAAATAGCAACGGCAGTAGCGACGTATCCATACGCCCAAGGTAAGACACAGTTATATTATGGGGAAATTTAGGGGATGGTTATAACGTTTCAGATTTTTTATCGTATATCGGTGGTTATACCGTCTCAAATTTTTCGTTTTATCGACTGCTTTAAAGGTACAATCTACAAAGAATAACTATCAACTTACGTTAGCAAACTTAGTGCAGTTATTCCTATTCTAACTTGCTTTTTTGAATTTTGACGAAAATAGACGAAAATCTAATAGTCTGTGGCAGAGAGAGAGAGAGAGAGAGAGTCATGTCGTTAAAATGGTGTGAGTGTTTCCAATTGTATAACGGTGATTAAATTCAGACTGCTTCCTATAAGAAGTTGGTCGATACAGATAGTTTGACTTTGAGGTCAGCCTTGTTGTGACTTATAATTTGTCATTTTTCGTTCATATTGGCTAATAGTGGACAACGTATCAAATTCAGTACTAGATCTGCTTGCAATTTCTATATCTTCAGTTACTTTCTTGCGAGTTCCTTGGAAAATGAGTTAAAATGAGTTAAAATCATGATCACTTGTTTCTGAAAATTTTTTGCAGATATTCAACTTGTGGTGGCACTAACCTTTCGAGGGAAGCGAGAGCGCCAGTTGGATAGCAGTTTGGAATTATACTGTCGGAACGTTTGACCTTAAATCAATCAAAAAGCGTGCTACATTCGCAGATGTGTTACAGTAAAAAAGTGAACAAATGTGCTTTAGTTTTAGTTAATGATTGATGCTTTTTAAAAGCAATAGTTAGGATTAATGAATATTTGTCCACTTGTCAATCAACGTATTCTTATTATGTCTGTATATGGAGAGATAGAGCTTCACGTGAATATTGAATCATAATCAGACTTTGCCGTTACGTTCATAAGATAATTTCTATTTTAATATCACAATTATCCGAAGTATCGGAGATATTCTTAAATATATGTTCATTAATGTGTTGTTTACTTGTTTCTTTGATTGTTTTTTTATTATTGAATCAGCGATGTTTATTTATTTTTGAAATAAACTACAGTGAAACTTAATTAAAGCAATCATCAGTAGCTTGGTAACTTGCTCAATTCTGTTGTAAAACATTCTCAAACTTGTGATCTCAAAAACTAAAAAACTCAAAATGACAGAAAACTCGGAGAAAAATTTCGTCCCGCAGCGCGTCCAGTATTCGAAGTTCTGCAATATGCCGCCCAGTTAATGGAGTAATTCTAATGAGAATGTTACTTTGGTCTCAGTAGTTGAAATAATTGAGAGATGAAAATGCACTTTTTAAAAAAAATGTATTTATATTTTATGCTATTTGAAACGCTCACACTTTCACATTTGTGCGAATCTGGCTTATGAATCTTTGAAAATGTGAAATGAACTTTTAAACAGATGTGGTCGGGAATTCGTCAGAATAAATATAAACACTATAGGATTAAAAAGTCATATGCACAGTTTGATATACTAGGCTAAAGATACTCAGCCAAAATGTACTAACAATCTACTTTTCTATCCGCGGTACAGACGAGTGAACAATGTCGGCCAAGGTGTACGATAGCATAATATATTCTTGCTATGTGAAATTTCTATTGACTGATTCCTACTTATTATATTGCCCTAAAATTAACAAGAGCACTGTAAACGTTGCAATATACGCGCCCATGTCAAGTTATTTTGCGGAAACCATTTTTCGTCTTTCTGTCTCTGTGACATTGACCTTTGAACTATTGACCCACAAATCAACATCTGTCTTGTCTCAAATACAAGCTATCCACAGAGTTTAGTCATGGTTTGTGCCATAGGAATTGAGCTATTTCGTGAAAGTCGTTTTCCTTCTTGTTTGTCTCAAATGCAAGTCATCTACAAAAGTGAGTCAGTGCATGTGGTACAAAAGTGAGTCAGTCATTTGGTACAAAAGTGAGTCAGTGCATGTGGTACAAAAGTGAGTCAGTGAATGTGGTACAAAAGTGAGTCAGTGCATGTGGTACAAACACACGTAGTTTTGTGGAAATCATTATTCATTCTTTCGATTCTGTGAATTTTGACCTTTTGACCCCAAACTGAATAGATGTCTTCCTTGTCTCAAATGAAAGCCATCAACAAAGTTTGGTCGCATTAGGTGATAAATAACAAAATATATCGTGCGGAAACCATTTTACATTTTAGAGTCACTGTGACAATGACCTTTGACCTCTTTACGCCAAACATCAATAGGCGTCTTTCTTATGTCAGATTTTACAAGTTTGGAAGATGTAGCTGGTACACATGTCAACTTATTGTGTGCAAACAGTTTTCCTCTGTCAGTTCCCGTGACCATGATCTTGGATGTTTTGAACCCGAAATCAGTAGGTTTCTTCCTTGTCCCAAATGCAAACTATTTATAGCTGGAGATCTTGAGTCATTGTGCGGGAACAAAATAGGAAATAGACAGCCGGACGGTCGGATAAACATCATAACATGGTACGCTCCACCATATGGAGGGTGTTTAAAAACTGAAAGTCGTTAATTCACCCAGATATATTGAATCAGAGGATGTTAGAGTACAATTAAAAACGCCAGTGAGAAGTAAATGTTTATTACCGATGAAATATAGGCCGCAAATCACAATGTTAGGCGGAAATTTGATACAAGTATTTTAACAGGATTGTGTTATGAGAGCAAACATTGATACGTCATTATATGATAATAGAGGCATGATATATACATGCAATAACAGTTTATTTGTTCTATCTCAACTTATCACATATATCTGATTAGAACAGGTTAAATTTCTGTCATTATTTACGTCATTACATTCACTACTTATCTTCTTCATTTCAGGTATATGTAAGAATGAAAAGATTACATGTAATGTTGCTTAATTGTATTCGGAAAACTATCCATGGAGCAATCAGCAGACATTACCGTGCAGATCCCTACCGTGCTCCTGGTATGGCAAATGAACCTCTTTCCCGCCCACTTGGGGCTCTTGAACTTATGTACCACCGCTCCTTTCTGAAGGGTAAGGATATGTCAACGCAGATGATGCACGTGCAATCCAGATTACCAATAACGTCATTCCAAATAGAGGCAGCTCTCAAGTGCTTAGCTTCTCGGCATCCGCTTCTACGCATGACAATACGGCAAGAAAACTATTCAGGTTTATGCTTTAGAGAAATGAAATCTTTAGAGGTTGACTTTCGAATAGCAGACACTGACGACTGGATTACAGTTATGGAAGAGGAGGAGATGAACAGATTCGACCCAGAGAGAGGGCCTTTGTGGCGATGTAGGCTGCTGAGATATAGATCAACGGGATATTTCCGGGATCAAAATTTGGATTCTCTGGGTGAAAGTGTAATGAAATATCATTTTGTATTCGTGTTTTGCTGGCATCATGGAATTGTTGATGGAACATATATACCGTGGCTATTTGGAGACTTCATTATGTATATCGACAAAGTTAGGTCAGGTTTTAATTTTAGGTCTGTGGAGTCTCTTCCATTAATGCCATCCATAGATAATGTAATAAAATCTAGTCAATCCATCAATGAACGTAGTAACAAAGAAAAATTCTCTCCAAATGTTCTCCAAGAGGAAGCGCCTCCAACTGTTTTGAGAGACTATACAATAAGATATGCCAATGAAATTGAACAACTTTCATCCAAGAATCAAAAACCGAAGGACTTAATAATTCAATTAGATGAAAATGAAACACAGTTCTTCTTGGATAAATGCAAGCAAAATAACGCCACAGCTTCTGGTGCTTTGATATCTGCATGTTGTGCCTCACTGGTCTGCCTGGTTTACCCGTCAGGAACAAAAAGTGTTCAAACAGACATTCCTATCGAACTCATGGTAGACATGCGACGCTACGTTCCTGATAGTTTGCTATCAACATTACAAGGTGCACCGTATCCAGGAGTTGGTTCGCTTCATGTTCCTCTACTGATTAAATTTCCAATGTCAGAGCAACACATTGACAAACAAAACTTTTGGAAACTATCAAAGGAATGCACCTCTCAAATTAGAGAGGCAACTAAGTCTGGTTACTTCTTGAGAACATTAAATAACGAAGTGCGGGACAGTTCGATACATCATTCAAACGTAAGAACAACAGGCAAATCGCCATTCGTTTTGTGCATTTCAAATGTTGGCAAGTTAGACGATTCCATTCATAAGGAGCAAGCTGGAGATTATATTCTGACCGACATATGTGCGCTGAACAGTATTCTTGTTGATGACATGCCAATTTTCTTCACCTTGTCGGAAACACTGCGCGGTAGACTTATTACTGGAATCTGCTACTGTGCAAACTATACTTCTGCTGAGACAGCGGAAGAGTTCCGAAGGAACTTACGATGGTACCTGACACAAATGTGAAACTGCTCTTTAAGGCTTAATTGAATTGTTAGAGGAAGTAAATAGTGTACTTTCTCTAGTTGAGATCCTATATAATGTATTACATTATTGCTCACAATAATTTTTATTTTTTTTTATTTTTAAAAAAATCCCGCGCATTCGATCGCAAAACATAATTCAATAAAATTATGATGACTTAAGGTCCGTCATGCATGATGCGTTCATTAAAGTCCACTTTTTAAATAATCTCCCAGAAAAATTATCACAAAAATAAATAACTTTTGATGTGAACGATGAAATTATTTCTATTGACAAGTGACAAAAACAGGGTTGGACAAATTACTCAAGTCACATTCCTTTTTAACCTTACAACGGTTAAATAGCAGAGTTAAAAATAAAGACTCAATAAGGTCAGGAAATTTCGTGACCTTGAAAACTAATATAAGCAACTTATTCTGCCTTAATGGTTATAACTATAAAAAGCCAGTAGCAATTAGGTGTGAACACTGGCTCTGTGCACATGATTAAAGCAATCCAACAGAAACATTGCAACGATATACAAGCGCGTGCATTTTTATTTGTTACCTATTCTACGTCGCAATAATAAATTTATCGAGTACTGACCGGGCGAGTGTAGGTTCTACGATAACAAGAAATCCTGGATACATTGAATTGTATTTTAAATATTTAGTCTCGAAATAAAGCGTAAACATAGTCACCCTAAAAAGTAACACAATTTAATGACAAAGTAGCGCAGTAATCTCATGGTTTTAAATAGCGCTAAATAAAACAAAACATCAAAATCAAACAGAACAAAAACCAAGCGTTGTTCAGCTGATACTAATAAAAGAGCGAACAAAGAAAACAACAACAACAGCAAAATAATAATAATAATTATATTTGGCTTGTTTGAAGGCAAAATGTGCAAAGAAATAGGGGTCCTTTCCCCCGCTTTCATTCATTCACTAGAAAAAAAATCCATGGAATGCTTCTACGGTTTTTGAGCATTCTCTTCATTAGATTTAGATTTGGTTGATTACATACGGGTCTTTGGGGGCTGTTTTTATTTCTTGAAGAATAAGAGTACTTCCTTGTTGGACTGTCTTTCCTACCTTTAAGCAAGACAAATTAGACTATAAACAGGAAATTTGTGTACCCGGCACTTACGATGTACAGAAAACAATGTACACTACAAGAATCTATTTTTATCAATGATATCATGCCCATTTTCGCTTTTTGTGCGTACATAGTTACTGGGAAGGGTGGGTGGGGTGGAAGGGAGGATTGGCGGAATCGTGAAAACAGCAGTTTGAATTCACAATGCGTGATCTTAAAGGAAAATAACAATAATTTGCTTCAAATAAATCGACAAATTGATCTTATATGCTCCTTGCATATCCTGCTTAAGTCAGACATGGATTGCATAGTGTCTGCGCAATTCATCAGACACTATAGTATGGGGGGGAGGGGATAGGGGGCGTCGACTCAAAAGATTTGTGAAACATTTAATTATTAGAGTTAGCAGCTAAAATTAGGGGAGACACTAATGCAAAATTGAGTTTTCAAACATATTGCAGTTAGATATATCCAGCGATCATAATTGTTTTGGCAAAATACGCCATATCCTCTTTATTGAAAAATACATGTAGCAATTTCGTAGACACTGTTGTATGCATGGTCATGCAGTTTGATGTGTGCATTCGATTTATCAGTTATGTTAACACCCATAAAGAGTAAATTTTGGTTGTAATGACCCACTTTTCTTGCCAAACTGGCAATGCTAATTTTGAGGATTATGTACTGTACCAGCGAGGCAGGCGAGACATAACTTTCTACAGAATTTCCAGTTGGTCCATTCTTAGCACACACTTTCAAATTTGTATTCAATTATAAGCGTGAAAGAAGACAAAAACCTTTCATTTGGATTGATTTCATAAATGGAAAACACAGTAAATTTCTGTTTCATGCAATATTTCACTCGCGTTCTCTCTTGATACTTTTCTACCAATTTTATTTTTGTGTTAACTTTTCCCCATTCAAATAACGATGCTCTTAGATTGCACCCAGAAAGCACGTATGCATTAATTGTCAACAATCTGATAAAAATAGAGATCTCCAACATAAGGCAGATCTGACAGGAACCGATAAATGTTCATGTTCTGGTGAACTTTGGAATTCTCAAGCCACTTATTTTAGTAGTCTATCAAATAAAGCGTTGCATGTCATGTTAGGGAGAGCTATCGTTAGTAACCATATGTCCAAGTGTCGTTTTTTTTTTTTCTTTTTTTTTTCTTCCCTTCCACTTTTAGCAGTATGAAAGCCGTTAATTTGATTGGTGAATCAAAAGGTCAACATAAAAATGACCTCTTCAAATATACTTACTGATAAGTAGCTCTCAAATTCAATGAATCTGCGAGTGTCAAAACCTTGTAGTCAGCAATATTATCATTATAGTGTGGATCTTAGTCTGGATACAATAACACATACGTGGCTGAAAACTCAACGTTTGTTTTGTATAAAACGCGAGGTTTACAGAGAAAATGTACAACAGACATGTTGGAAGGTCAAATAGTAAATTTGAGCTCTACATCTGGTATGTAATGTAATAAAATAGGCATGTCGGAAGGTCAAATTGTTATTTCCGCCTTCCTACGTCATGTATGCAATATACAAAATGAATGGTTGCACTTTTGATTCGCATAAATGTCCATAATTCACGCAAGTGTTGCACACATTTTGGTGCATCGTCATGATATGATTGAATCAACCGTGTTCGGTAGATTATACAAGCACAAGTGACAAAATAAAAGTTGACAATGCACAAAATAATCCATGGATACATTTAGTATGCGAAGATTTTAACGTCAGGAAACGCATAAGCCCATACTGTGTGGCGGACAATAATAATTATTCTAGTATACCAACTTCCCGTCAAGTATACGTCATCGTGCATCGCGTGATGCTGGACAGGTTAATGAGCAAGGGAATGCACTAATTGGCGTTTGTAAGAAAATGTCTCTTAGAATTGTAAACAGGCGAGTTCGTTACAATATATATATATATATATATATATATATATATATATATGTGTGTGTGTGTGTGTGTGTGTCTTACTATATATGCAGTCAATCATTATTTCCTTTTCTAAATACTTTTTGTGAGTTCTCCGAGCCATCATTCTCATCACTCTGCTATCAGTTTTGCATTAGTCTCAGATATCTGCAGATGTGATAATAGTCAAAACCGTAATGTCAAAATGTCTGGTTGAAATACATATGGAAGCCCCCAATTGGTTGATGATTTTGTCAATACATTCAATTTGTTCTCTTTTAAACAGCAAGTTTATGAACTATTGTTATACATTCATGATCCTAATATGAATCATGATACAAGTAACAGCTCTGAGTCATGATACAATGAACAGTTCTGAGTCATGATACAGCTAACAGTTCTGAGTCATGATACAGCTCACAGACGTGAGTCATGATGCAACTAACAGTTCTGAGTCATGATACAAGTAACAGTTCTGATTCATGATACAGCTCACAGATGTGAGCCATGATGCAACTAATAGTTCTGAGTCATGATACAATGAACAGTTCTGAGTCATGATACAGCTAACAGTTCTGAGTCATGATACAGCTCACAGATGTGAGTCATGATGCAACTAACAGTTCTGAATCATGATACAAGTAACAGTTCTGAGTCATGATACAAGGAACAGTTCTGAGTCATGATACAATTAACAGTTCTGAGTCATGATACAGCTCACAGTTCTGAGTCATGATGCAACTAACAGTTCTGAGTCATGATACAATTAACAGTTCTGATTCATGATACAACTAACAATTTTGAGTCATGATACAACTAACAGTTCTGAGACATGATACAACTAAGCGATCTGAGTCATAATAAAACTAACAATTCTGAATCATGATACAATTAACAGTTCTGAGTTATGATACAGCTAACAGTTCTGAGTCATGATACAGCTAACAGTTCTGAGTCATGATACAATTAACAGTTCTGAGTCATGATACAGCTAACAGTTCTGAGTCATGACACAACTAATAGTTCTGAGTCATGATACAATTAACAGTTCTGAGGCTTGATACAGCTAACAGTTTTTAGTCACGATACAGCTAATATTTCTGAGTCATGATACAACTAACAGCTATGAGTCATGATACAACTAACATTTCTGAGTCATGATAAAGCTAATAGTTCTGAGTCATGATACAGCTAACAGTTCTGAGTCATGATACAGTTAACAGTTCTGAGTCATGATACAGTTAATAGTTCTGAGTCATGATACAGCTAACAGTTCTGAGTCATGATACAGCTAATAGTTCTGAGTCATGATACAGCTAATAGTTCTGAGTCATGATACAGCTAACAGTTCTGAGTCATGATACAGCTAACAGTTCTGAGTCATGATACAGCTAACAGTTCTGAGTCATGATACAGCTAATAGTTCTGAGTCATGATACAGTTAACAGTTCTGAGTCATGATACAATTAACAGTTCTGAGTCATGATACAGCTAACAGTTCTGAGTCATGATACAGTTAACAGTTATGAGTCATGATACAATTAACAGTTCTGAGTCATGATACAGTTAACAGTTCTGAGTCATGATACAATTAACAGTTCTGTGTCATGATACAGCTAATAGTTCTGAGTCATGATACAGTTAACAGTTCTGAGTCATGATACAATTAACAGTTCTGAGTCATGATACAGCTAACAGTTCTGAGTCATGATACAGCTAACAGTTCTGAGTCATGATACAGTTAACAGTTCTGAGTCATGATACAGCTAACAGTTCTGAGTCATGATACAGCTAACAGTTCTGAGTCATGATACAGTTAACAGTTCTGAGTCATGATACAATTAACAGTTCTGAGTCATGATACAGCTAACAGTTCTGAGTCATGATACAGTTAACAGTTCTGAGTCATGATACAATTAACAGTTCTGAGTCATGATACAGTTAACAGTTCTGAGTCATGATACAATTAACAGTTCTGAGTCATGATACAGTTAACAGTTCTGAGTCATGATACAATTAACAGTTCTGAGTCATGATACAGCTAATAGTTCTGAGTCATGATACAATTAACAGTTCTGAGTCATGATACAGCTAACAGTTCTGAGTCATGATACAGCTAACAGTTCTGAGTCATGATACAGCTAACAGTTCTGAGTCATGATACAGTTAACAGTTCTGAGTCATGATACAGCTAACAGTTCTGAGTCATGATACAGCTAACAGTTCTGAGTCATGATACAGTTAACAGTTCTGAGTCATGATACAGCTAACAGTTCTGAGCCATGATACAGTTAACAGTTCTGAGTCATGATACAGCTAACAGTTCTGAGTCATGATACAGCTAACAGTTCTGAGTAACGATACAGCTAATAGTTTTGAGTGATGATACAACTAAACGTTCTGAGTCACGATACAGCTAACAGTTCGATGATGAAATTTTCTGAAGTAGTTTATTCTGTAGCGGATCATTTGTTTCTAAAGGGTCAAGTACCAACGCGTCATATAAACAGTTGATGGTTAAAGTTATTCTCTGCTTCAAAAATTAAATATCCAGATCGTCGATTTTGGGTTAGGCCAGGTATGCACAAAATGTACAAATTAATGGAATTATTAAATTGTCTGCATGGTCATGTTATCATAAATCTGGGTCATTTCATATACAGTGCAATTATCATAAGGTCTGATTGTATGAATGCTAGGCAATATAACAGCTATGTTGTAGATTTACATTGGATTTTTAATAATTATATATATATATGTGTGAATATATATATATATATATATGTGTATATATATATATATATATATATATATATATATGTGTATATATATATATATATATATATATATATATATTGTTGAATGATGAAGTTTCTCTGAAAGCTATAATTAACAATAAATTATGGAATGTACAAAAGAAAAGAAAAAGAACAGTATGTTGACTAAATGCATATTGCACTTAAAGTCTTCTCTCTGTTGCAAAATGCAGATGTAGAACTGTAAAGATGCACATGCATTTCAACCAATTTTTAGACTTCTGTGCTACCATCCAATTCTATGTATTTTATAATGTTTATTATGTACTTACCATGACCAATTGGCTTTACACAATAAACTTCATTCATTGATTATTTATATTTTAAGTTGTACTTTCTTTGCTTAACAGACTTAGAGAAAGCTGCGGTGGCTCAACGTTAATGTGTTGGATTCGTAACCTGAAGGGTGCATGTTTCATTCCCACCATCGGATCAGACTGGATCGGCTAACATGACGTGTCCATGCCAAGGCACTCCGACCGGATCGGCTAACATGGCGTGTCCATGGCCAAGGCACTCCGATCGGATCGGCTAACATGGCGTGTCCATGGCCAAGGCACTCAGATCCGATCGGCTAACATGGCGTGTCCATGGCCAAGGCACTCAGACCGGATCAGCTAACATGGCGTGTCCATGGCCAAGGCACTCAGACCGAATGAGATAACATGGCGAGTCCATGGTTAACATGGCGTGTCCATGGCCAAGGCATTCAGACCGGATCAGATAACATGGCGTGTCCATGGCTAACACGGCGTGTCCATGGCCAAGGCACTTTACTCTACTTGCCTGGGCACAATGTAACCTACAAAGTGTTACTGTGCTGTAAAACGCCCCTAAACCAAACCTTAACAGGCTAGAAACGAAAATGTTGATTAAAAATTACAAAAGAAACAATCATAAATGGACCATAAAGTATATCTAATAGTGACCTGCTTGAGTTAAATGATGTTGTAGACGTCACAATAAAGTCACATAAAGCTTAATTACTATAAGCAACTTTGACCTTCAGTTTCATGATGTAGGACACAAACACATATAAAGCTTCATGACTGAAATGTTAACATTTTAGCATCAATGTAATCAATGGAATATGAAATGACCTATTTCTGGAAAAAAGAAAGTACCATCTGGGATTGATACAATAGACTTACGTGAATAGAGCTTGTCAAATCAAAGTAACATAAGTCATACAAAGTTGAAAAGTACCTCACAGATAATCGTTTGTTGTGTGATAACATATTTGATAAGTTGACTGTTGTATGTGCAGGCTGACCTCATGTACGGATTTCTTCGGTATTTGAAAATATTTCAAGCTCGTGGGATGGGTTTTAAATACCATGAAAATTTGTAATATATCGATTGTCTGTGCAACTTCTGTCAGGTACCTCAATGATTTTCTTGAAATGCAGATCGCATTCCTTAAATGAGGATAAAACAAAGGATTTATTACAAAGTTTGTGTGGTAACCGTGTATTTGTGCCCATGTTTACAAAATATGGACTATTTTATTGAAATATTAGGAATATATTAATTTAATATAAACTAAGGGCGGCATCATGTTTAAAAATACAATCATGCGTGCGTCCAGAAACTTAGTTCAAATGAAATCATACTGAATCCCCGTATGTGGAACAAGGCTAGACACTAATATACAGTCAAACTTGCCTATGAAAACAACAACAAAGAAAATAAAATTAAAAAAAGAGGACCTTCATGAGCAAGTGACCTGTTTATACATGTACTGGTTAATGTGCGCCATCTTGTATTCAAATGGAACATACTGCATCTAACCCTAATATGCATATTGATGATTTATAGTTGTGTCAATTACAGCAAGTTTAGCTGTGTAAATAATAAATTTGTTCCTGATAAAATTTTCTAGGATTAACTAAAAGGCTCAATAAATATTTTGAAGAAGCCAAACACGGTGCAGGTCAATGAATTATTGAAAGACCGAGGCCCCACTGTAGAGGGGTGACTGTTACCCTCTTTCCTTCAGTCCGAATTAGTGTTTTGTAAGAAAGAAGAATTAAAAGAAAATAAAACTTACCTCTTTAGTGATCTGATTGTTAAACATCGGAAACTATCCGACATAGTGACTGAAAGCTGAAGCATAACAACTATTTGACCATTTGTCGATGTTAAGTCAAGTGGCTATAGAGGAAGGCTGATTAGCCTACTACTATTCAATACAACACGAGGATGACCAATAGTATGTTTTCTTTTTACACCTTGTTTAATATGGTTACATAACTAAGTTTCCACCTACTCGACCAATCCTAGTTTATATGTAACACATGCGTCATGCTTCTAATATCGACCGGCCGGTTTCCAACTTTGGCCTCTAAGGGGCTGGACCTATAAACGCAATTTTAGTTCCGAACTTTCTGTAATTGGCGGTGAAAACAACTATTTGTGGATCTGCGAGAGAGAGAGAGAGAGAGAGAGAGAGAGAGAGAGAGAGAGAGAGAGAGAGAGAGAGAGAGTAAATAAGTTTCAGAATGAACAAGACCCTTTTATGTAACACACGGAGATCCATTTGCATTTAATAATCAGAAGAAGAACGAAAGAAAAAAAAAATGTGCGTGTTATATATGCTTTTCCCCCATTCCATTCCTTTTCAGCATTCAGGCAGCAGCGGTGGAGCAGAGCAGACGTGTGGCAGACGTGCTAACCGGTAGAGGGAGACGCAGTGGACGAGGAGGGGAGGAGGCAGGGTTGGTCTGCACCTTGAGCACCCAACTACAACTACAATGACTCGCTCTTGAAGTATGGAAGTATGGGGCCAAGAAATGCTTCAAGACCAACGGTTTTCAAACTGTCGACCTACCTCCCCCCCCCCCCCCGCCAGATGCCACTACATGGAGCAGCATGAAAGCGAGCTACCAGAGGGCACTGCGTTAAAGATAGACAGAGCTTCTCTACCGGGGACCACCGGCTGTTAACAATAGTCCTTTTAAGGGCTAACACATTGCCTGAATCAATGGGGTTTTCACTTTGGCTTTTTTTCGAAAACCCCTTTTGATTATACTCTTTTAAAACACAAATTTGATCAATTTCGAACCACCGTCTAAAAAATTACAACTCACAATTGTAGTGTGCGTGATACGAAAAAGATATGAGTAATTCTTACTCCAAGATTGGTATTGTTTTTGAAAATAATATGTACACTTTGTACACAAAATTTTTCTTAAAAACTGGAATATTCGCGTTAAATGGAAAATTCTTTGTAACTCGAAGTATTGTCATAATTGAACAAGTGGCTCACACTTTATTGGTATTAGGGACAGCCCGAATTAGTTTAACTGGGCAGAATTTGATCATGTATGTACGTTCCTGGCGTTTCAGCTTCCGTCACGCTTCGCGCTTTCGCTTGCCTAGTCCGTGCCGCCTGCCACTCCAGACTGAGACCTTGAAGCAATTCAATCAACAACGTGCGCTATGACGCGCACCTATATACCTGTAAACATTGTGGTTCTAGTCCTATGTACAGGTATACACACACCTCACAATATCATGCCTTCAATGAACCCCCGTTTGTGGGGAAACCATGCATTGATGGTGGGGTGTGTTAAATGTACACACTCTCCAATAGCGCGCATTCAATTTAACCCCCTTAATTGCGGGGAACCATACTGCGCTGGAGGGGTGTACTCAGTACAGTGTCAGGTGTGTTGCGAACTGTTAACACACCTGACAAAATATAGTGTGTTCAATCACACACTGAATCCCCCTAAGCGTGCTTCGCACGCTATGGGGGTACATAGTCGTACATGCCCGAAGGGCGAAAACGACTTTAATTCAAAAATCAATCAATCAATGCTTTCCCCCGTGATTCCGGTGTTCTTAACTATTATACTTTCACACTGCAGATACACAGAAATCTTCAATGAACACCAATCAACCATGGTGTAAACTCCAGAGAAAAACTGATGCTCACTGCAGAAAAAAAAAAGGTAAAAACAAGTGGACAATGTCACCACCGACTCGTCTTTTTGACATTCGTCGCAAGCAAAACAAACAAAACAAGCAAATAAAAAACAATAAAAAAAATGTGTACAGGATATCTAACAAATACTCGTCATAGTTGCGTCCTTGATGTTAGAAAATATGCAACCTTCAACACACACACACATATATATATATATATATATATATATATATATATATATATATATATATATATATATATACTTTCTTATTCTGAACTTTATTTGACATCAAACGTAAATATTGTTAATCTGCCCTTCTGCCTTTCAACGGTTCCCTGGCTCATAATACCTCCTGAAGCGTGAACCTCGACCGGAGTGCATACCATGCCTGTGTTCACTGACAGTGGAATGCATTATTGTCGATTGTGTAGATTTCCACCCTTTTGAAATGTGTTTCTTGATGCAAACTCGATGAAGAAATTGTATGATGATGTACCACCAAGACAATCTTGAACTTTTTTTAGGGAATGTGGTTTGTATTACAAATTTTGGTCAGATGTTTTAAGGATGTTACTTTTTTTATTCTGTATATCTTGTACAGAATGTTAGCATCTTTATCCTTTCTATTCTATCATGTTGTACTTCATGTTTACTTTTTCTTGGGAAGGGTTTATCTTCATGGGGTATTTTTGCAATTAATTTTTACATTTTTCTAATATTACTTTTACTTGGCACCATATAGCCAATATTGTGCTGAGGTTCCGTTAAACGCTACATACATACATACATACATACATACATACATGCATACATACATACAACGCTTCTGTCCTGCTCCCTTCCTTTTGTTACCTGCCCTTTTTAGGGTGTGCCTAACATTTTTATCATTAAAACAGCTTCCCTATTCAGTTTTCTTATTCCAAATTTTTACTCAATGCTAGAATTAAAAATATACTTGCCTATACACTTCATAGCAAACGTAATCTGGAGTTTTGTTTTTACATTAGATTTAAAATGTCCAGTAACAAAATTTAATTTATACATGGTGTATTATAATTAGTAACAAACGTCTGTGTGCACAAATGTGGGCAACTTGTCAGAGGCCAGGAAGTAGAAGCCTTACCTGTAATTGACTATATCCTCAGATGCAAAGAGCTCACAAACATTTTTCTACTTTTATTATCAATCTAGAGAAGTGGAGCTGGTCAGGCCTAGGTATTTGTGGCAATGGTAGAATACCCTTCGATAAAAGCTGCCTTCTGAAAGACTAGGTGGTTAGATGTAAATAAGAAACACAAACAGCAATATTTTGTTCACATTTTAAGTGTTTTCTGTTATATTTAATTTGTAAAACATCAAAAGTGAGCCTAAAATACATTTGCTATATATTGCTAAACGAAAAATAATTTAAAACGATAGTAAATGAAGACAAAATTTGTGAACAGATTTCAACTGCATGTATACTGAGAAAATAGGCCTAAATACTCCTGATATTGACCACCTGACATGCATAACATAACAGTTGACCATTTCACCAAGGACGTAAATGTAGTATTGATATAATACAGCTCTATGTAAACTATCTCCCAACCTTTATATGGTGTAGATTTTATCTATTTTACCTGAAATAATTCCAAAGATAAAGGCAAAATTAATAGGCATTGCTCTAGCTTAAAATCAAATTTATAGAAGATCCTGATGATATATTTCTATTTACTAAATTTTATCAAAATTTGATGAGAAATGTAGTCTTTTAGAGAAGTAACAAGCTCAGCTCAGCCAATTAGATGCAAGAACTGCTCATTATTATGAGCAGAGCTCACTTGTTACAGAACTTGTCTAAAACCATGATACAAGTTTAATTACCAAGTTTTATCAAAATTAAATCTTAATTCTGTCTCCACAGTGGCTACAAGATCATCCAATCAAATAAAAGATTTCCTAAAAAATATCTGTAAATTTTACTCATAATCAAACTCATCCAACATCCTGATGATATAAGACTAACAACTCTGATAAAAAAACTGATAATAATGATAGTGAAAATCTCAGCCAATCAGATACAAAATCACATCATTAATATGCATGCATCTCACTTATTACTGAACTTTACTGAGATCATGATGATAAGCCCATATTCCATATTTGATCAAAACTGGATTAGAATATGGCCTCCAGAGTGGTAACAAATTCAGCCAATCAGATGAAAGATCACTTCATTAATATGCATGGATATGGATCCTTATCAAAATCTTTCGAGATTTTAATGATGTAAGCTTATATTCCAAAATTGATGAAAATCCGAAAATTTGCCACAAGATTGGAAACAAGCTCTGTCAATCAGATGCAAGATCACCTCATTAATATGCATGGATATTGCTCATTTTCGACCACATATGAGAGCTAGAAGATATAAGAATATATTCCAAGTTTGATCAAAATCAGATCAGAAATATGGCTTCCCAAGTGGAAATAAGCAAACATTAACAGACAGACAACAGATGGCCAACAGATGATGGCTGATGGGCATAGGGCCATATCATAAAAAGTTCACTTGGCTTTGTGAGCCAACAAAACCAGTCTAACTTCAAACCAGAGTGTCAGATCAAGAAATATCTTTTTATAAATGTCAGTCAAAACAAGAGTTGTTGGGAGCAGAGCTCACATAATACCCCACATTTCTGTGGAATGAGTTTGTATCTTTAATATAGTATAGGTTATAAACCACAGAACAGATGTTATAGTCCCCCAGTTCTCTGACAAAGCTTTTAATACTTAGATGGCTCAACACTGCATATTTGTGGCCATCTGAAATGCTAAAAGATGTAGAAATAAGACCAAAGGTACCATTTTTAAGTACTGTTCAACAGATCCCAGCAAAGAGTTCATTCTGGTTTGGTGTGCATCACACTTCCAACCCAAAATGAACACACTACTTAATATTGGTGATAATGTGTGAGAAGGAATTGAAATTGGGGTCTGAACATATTTTTAATATATACTTTCCTTGATCCCAACAGATGTTATATAACAGAAGTTACCGAATGAACAGAGATAATTCAATGATTTTTTAGCAATACTGAATGTATAGGTGAAGTAGGGCACAATGACCCAGTTTTGATGCAGGACTCATGTTCATCCCAGGATACACATATGCTCATTGTAAGTGTGATGTTACTCAGTGTAGTACTACTAAAAGGTTACAGCCTGAATAAAAATAATGAACACAATTTTGAATAATTCATGGAAATTTGGTTAAAGCAACCCAGTTTTGGTGCAAAACACTTTTCCATCCTAAGATGCATCATGAGTGTAAGTTTGGTGGCAAAAGATGTACAAGGTACAACTGTTAGAGCCAGGACATGGCAATTTAGGTGCAAGACAAACTATCATCCTATGATACACCCCCAGTGCAAGTTTGATGTAAAAAGGTGATGTACTACAGGATTTATACCCAGAAAAGGAGGACTGATTGATGGACAGCTGGACAAAGTGGATCATATATAATGCCCACTTTTCAAAGAGGGAAGATAATGACTAGTAAATTTTCTGAACTGCTAAATTTAGAATTTTACCAAGTGTTGGTAAACTTGGAAATCTGATCACTGTTTAGTATAGAGCATTATTTCAAGCTGCAATGTCTGTACTTAATATAATTTTGGAATTGGCTGAAATCTGCTCATTCTATTTGATTTGCTTGAATTAGTCCTTTTAAAAATTTTTTACTAATATTGGTCAACAAATAAATGAAGTTCAAACCGATTTATTCTCATGAAATTTTAGGCATTCTCAAATACTACAGTTATTCTGATATTTCCAAATATACAAACTGACAAACAGAATCTTGGAAAACAAACATAAATATACTGGCGAAAACCATTGGCTAGTTATGTCAATAAAGACATGAATTCACCTCAAAATGATCATTTTAAGGTATGATTTTGTTTTTAAGATAGATTTGAAAGTAGCTAGTTCATATAAAAACAGACAACAGTTTCACTAACTGTCCGCATATCAATACAGCATGCACTGTCATCACATAAAATTTGTCAAAGACTTTTTTTATGAAATTCAAAGTGATTGTGCGAATTTCAGTAAGAAGTATAAGGACAGGAGAAATACAGACATTGCAGCTTTAATGATGTGGTAAGCTATGGAGTCAATCAGTTATATATGAAAGCATGAAATCATTCTTATGTGGAAAGAAAGCTGTGAGATACATAAATCTGCAGCTAAATGAATGCCCCCCCCCCCCAAAAAAAAAATCAACCCCTTCACACAGACATTGTACTAAGATTACTGATATGTTAAAAGTAAGTTATTTGAATCACTTGTTCCAGAGTTGATTAGTAAAATATAGCATTTTGATTAAACCCTATAAAGATATGTTGTACTAAATTTAGAAACTAAGGAACTCTTGGACACAACCTTAACTTGACAACAATCAGATAAAGGCTTTCTGTATATAAAACATGGAATATCAAGTTGAAAATTTATAAAAGCATCATGACATTAACAAATGGCACATATGGACCTGATGTCACTCACCTGGTTCATATAACTTAAGAGTTTACCATTTTACTAAGTAGGCATATGCAACAGTAGTATTATAAGAACACAACAGTAACACTCTGTAAACAATCTTCCAACCTCCGTATCATGTAATTTTGACCTATTTTACTACTGTCTGAAATCTATTTAATATGTGTAGATCTTGCTCATAAAATCAAACCCATTTGAGATCTTGATGATATAAACCTATTTACCAAGTTTTATTGAGATCAAATGAGAAATAGTCTCTAAAGAGGTAACAAGCACAACCAATCATATGCAGCATCATGCCAATAAGATGCACCTTTCTAAGATCATGCTGATATAAGCTTATTTACCAAGCTGAATAAAGTGTGATAAAAAATGTGTCCTCCAGATATCTTCAGCATAAGGCAACTTAGACAATCAGATACAAGATTAGCCCATCAATAAGTATAGATCTTGCTCATATTCATACATCACAGTAATTCAAAACAATTTAACAAGTTTGATCAAAATCTTTGTTAACAACCTCAGGTAATCAGACGCAAGATCACCTTAATAATGTGTCAATCTCACTCATAATCGTACTCTTCTGAGATCTTGATGATATAAGCCTATTTACCAAGTTTGATCAAAATGCCATCACAAATACTGTCCTTAGAGTGGTAACAAGCTCAGCCAATCAGATGCAAGATCAACTCATTAATATGCATACATCTCACTCATAATTAAACTCTTCCAACATCTTAATGGTATTAGTCTATTTATCATGTTTGGGTCAGAAATAACCGCCTCTCAAGTGGTAAGAAGCTTGTCCAAACAGATTCAAGACCAAGTCATGAATGCAAACAGATCATGCTCATATCAAAATTATATCAGAAATAGTCTTCCTAGAATTATATCAGAAATAGTCTTCCTAGTGGTAAGAAATTATGCAAAGCACATGCATGATAACCTTATTTATATGCACAGATTTTATTCATAATATAATTGGTTGGACATTTTGATGATATAATTCCAAGACTGATCAAATTGGATAGGAAATAAAGTTTCTGGAATGATAAAAAGTTAAGCCAATTAGCTAAAAGAATAATTCATTATTATGATCATATCTGTGATGAAACTAGTCTAAGATTTTAATGATATAAGCTGTATTCCAAGTTTGATTCAATTCAGATCAGAATGGCCTTCAGAGTGCTAACAAGCCATTGTTGATGGACAGATGACAGATGGATGGCAGATGACAGATGCAGGGCCATACAATAAGCTCCATTGGTCTTATCTAAAATCTAAAATGTATGTTAGTTCCAAGAATCATAATTATTATTAACTTTATCACCAAAAAAGTAACATAAATGATATAAACTATTACATCTAGTATGTTTATTTTTTAGAGCAATACAATTTAAACACATATTCCTGACAACTCAAAATGTGGCCAGATTAATCATATGTCATGTAAATGTAAAAGTATATAAATATAAATATAAAATGGTAATCAGTTAATTTGAAATTTTACCACAGCACTAGAAATGGAATGTCATTCAATTTGATTTACAAAGTAATCATTTTAACATAAATACAGTGCCGATCAGCAAAATACCATAAACCAAGTATTTCAATACTCTAAGTATTGATTCCTGAAAATTTTGTACATATATTATATAGAATATATCCATACATCAATTTTATAAACTACATTTGACAGAAAAAAATATCCCATCAATATAGATAAAAAACAACCTATATGCAGGTACAAATTCAAAAAAAGTAAAGTTGTTCATCATACAACAGTAAATGCCAATTAGTAAGACCAAATGGAAAACATTATTATTTAACTATCTCAATTATTTTTAAATTTAAAAAAATTATTTCAATCTCTAACACTGTTCTTATTGTTTTGAAAATTTGTATATTAAGAACTTATGGAAAAAAGGGTGACTGATTGAAGGTTTAAGTTATTTTTTTAAAAAAATTTGTAATTTTTCTCATGTGATAAATATTTAAAAGTGTACATTTTCTGAAAGATTGCAAAATGGCAACCACAATGAATCATAATTCAAAAATTTTCCTTAAAAAGGAAATATCCAAAACTTGAATTTCAAACATTTTAAATTTTAAAAAAATATTTTGGAATAAAGATGCCACTGTAATAAACAAAATGTATTTACACTAAATTATGCAATTATATATGTTTGAGTGACCCATGTCAGGGATTTTTAATAAAACATTTTGTTAATACTGTAGGTATTTAAGTATGTCGACAAAATTTAATTTATCAACAGTTTAAATCCTTATAATTTCAAACCTAAGCCATTTACAAAAACTGGATATGGTTCACTAATTCCTATACAGGTGTATAATACCAGAAATTTTTATGGGGATATGCTTAATAATATTTGAGATATCACCATTCAAACAATTTCAAGTTTTTTTCAAGAATTTTAAATCTGAATTAATATAAAGTCTTTTTAAAGTAGATAATACTCAATTCATCAAATAATATGAACTCTCTTTGTCAAGACTTACATAAATATGTATACTTTTATATACTTATCTATTATAGGTTGTTCCCTTAGTCACTATTCTTACATTAAGTGCAGACTACAGAATTAGTCATTCATCCCACTAAAAGAACATTTAACTCGTTATCCCCAAATGCTGCATTTCTGCATCACAAGGTATTGCCCTCGTTCCTGGGTCTCTGGTGTCAAGAAAGATGTAGCTTTACAATGAGACAAATAATGTAGATGTTCTACTCACTTTGAAAAATACAGTAAAAAAAGCGGAATTGTTCCTACTAGATTATTTTTTAGGCAAAAAAATCACCAGTTCCATCAGTTCTGGAACCAGAGTTTGTGTTTAGATTTTAGACTTTCTCTTGTTAGATATAAAGTAGACAGGTCCAAATGGCACATGTATAGACTGACCTTTGCAAAAAAAAGAGTAACTCTGAAATCTGGAGAAAAAAAAGGGGGGCCTGAAGGGCAAAAATCATGAATCCAACTTTCACCTATCTGCTCATTCGGCCAAACATCCAATAAAAAACAATTTCTTTAATGTATTTTGGCATCTGGCTATAAAAAAAGTCTCTCTGCATAAAATGTGTCTCGATTCAATCAGAAGTAACAAGAAAACTCTGTCTGTTATCCTATTTCAGACGAAAGTGAAAATAATCTCCTGGGTACAATTAGGTAATCACAGCCAACAAGTAAAAAACTAATAAAAACTGGACTACTTAAATGTCTGACAAATACTCTTTATATTCAAGCAAGTCATGGGTGAAGCATGTATTTTGTGACTGCAATGTATAAAAGTCAACACAAAATATTTATCATATTGCTATTATAATGCCTTTCATGAATGTACTGGTAGATACTCTGACAATGATAATAATTGACAATGACTATCATGAATGTACTGGTAAATACTCTGACAATGATAACGACTGACAATGCCTATCATGAATGTACTGGTAGATATTCTGATGATGATAATGACTGACAATGCCTATCATGAATGCACTGGTAGATACTCTGACAATGATAATGATTGACAATGCCTATCATGAATGTACTGGTAGATACTCTGACAATGATAATGACTGATAATGTCTATCATGAATGTACTGGTAGATACTCTGACAATGATAATGATTGACAATACCTATCATTAATGTACTAGTAGATACTCTGACAATGATAATGACTGACAATGACAATCATGAATGTACTGGTAGATACTCTGACAATAATAATGACTGACAATGACAATGACAATAACTTTATTTTACTCAGGGCTGCGATCTGCAACATGAGGTAAAAAAATGAATATCTCACTTTGCATGCATGTACATCAGCCATGGAAGATAAAATGTTTTTACAGTAAAGGCAACATAACACAGATTAACAGAAGTAACACAATCAGTACTGAAAAGGAATACAAACAAATGAAAAATGATGTAGATCTATACACACCAAAATAATTTAATATTGATGCAATGTGTGAAAGAATGAAAAGTGAATTATGATAAATGAAAAACAAAGTTCATCCGTGGTAATCATCCATGGTAAATTCCTTAGATTACAATGATGAAACAGTGTATATATATATATATATATATATATATATATATATATATATATATATATATATATATATATTGCAGAAAGAGTATCATTTGACCTTGCCATTATTAGCAATAATAATTTCCTCTTTAAAAAAAGCATAATTTACATGCAAAACTATTTTAAAATATTGGTGTTGAATTTATGGGAGTATGTCCAAAGTAAAGAATACACATAAAGATGGAAATAAAATAGATATGTACCAATTTTGTATGAACTTGTTGGGGCCTTATTGTTTCAGCATTACCCAATGCTGCCATTTCAGCGACCGCTACAGGGCGATATGGCCATCCCAAATAGAATAAGTGGCTGTACTAAGCAAGGACTATTAGATATAAAACTCAATTTCTCCCCTTTTAACAATCAATCAAGAAAGAAAGAGACATGAATTGTAACTGACTTGTAGATTTAAAAATAACTTGACATATCTCAGTTTATGGAGAGTTTACTATGATGTATTTCTCTTCTTGAAAAAAATGAAACGATAAATATACACAACAAATAAAGATTAGAAATGGAAAAAATGTTGATAAAATAATATTGTTCATTTTAGACAGTTTTCTTAAAGTGTTAATTTCCTCAACATTCAATAATTTTTTCAACTTTGGTACATTTGGTCTGATATATAATTGTTTGTGTTGTAACTGTTTTCATTGTTCTTGGAAATAACTGCATCCAAGGAGATAAAGAAATTCATCACCCATGCAATTTTGTTCGCAAAGTTGGCACAATTTTTCAAGTCTAGGTACATTTTTCTCACCGGCCCTTCTTGATTGGTAAACAATGATTGCATGTTGAAAATTTTATGATATCTGCTGAATTTTTAAATAAGTTTTTAAAGTATAAAAAAGCATGGCAAGTTGTGGTTTGCTTCAGATAATTAGAAAAAATATTGGTGCATGCCTGAATGTGCAAGAAGACTTTACATTTTTAAACATTTCTGTCTGTGTGTGTGTGTGCAAAATATGAATGCATGCTCTGTGTATGTACAACAGAATTAATGGATGAATACCACACTAATCTTGCAAATAAACTAAGTATTGTTTTTAGGTGGGATGTAATGTGAATTGATTTGTTTTCATGAGCATCATTTTGGGGAGGGTTACCAAAAAAATACATTTTCTGTATTTTTTTTATGTCAATGTGTT
Organism: Margaritifera margaritifera; assembly: GCA_029931535.1. Taxonomy (NCBI): domain Eukaryota; kingdom Metazoa; phylum Mollusca; class Bivalvia; order Unionida; family Margaritiferidae; genus Margaritifera; species Margaritifera margaritifera. The sequence goes on from JAQPZY010001119.1 coordinate 916,579, forward strand.
TGAAAAAAATTATAATAATTACAGATATTGTTCTTAGAGTTTTTAAATCTGTGCTTTGTAGCAAACTGTGGAATTCCCAAAAATTGGTACACCACAAGTAAATCTGAGTTCATAGTGTCATTCAACCAGATCTTTGGCATGGCTGCATATTTTCACCAAATGAAGCTTTGGTAAATAACTGACTTCTCCATGTAATGTTAGAGTGATGTTTTTCAAAAATTTGGAAGGTGATTTGATTGGTTGATGAGATGAGGTGATGTATTACACCACTGTAATGATGAGACCACATCATATTTCATGTGAACATGGATAGTTTCATTGGCTGACTGAGACTCACCTCAAGCATCAATGTATGTTTACAAAGTGAAGTTTACAACATAACTTTTTCTTGAAGGTTTGCAGAAAGTATATCTTGATAAATTTTGAAAGTTTGCAGAAAAAGTATATCTTGATAAATTTTGAAAGTTTGCAGAAAGTATATCTTGATAAATTCTGAGATAGCAAGAAATGTCATTGCAGTTTTGCAACTACCAATTTTGATGAAAGTGCATTCTATCTGTAACAAGGATCATTGAAGCATTTACAAGACCATTGTGTGGCAGAGATCTTATGAAGTTACTGGAGAATCTGGTTTTACAAGACTAGTGAGTTCACAGTATGTAATCTGTATGTAAACTATACATACAGAACAAGAGGCACATGCAGGTCTTATATCGCTCACCTGACTTACACCCACCTAAATTACAATGAATACAAATATGACAAGCTTCAAATTTGTTCTCTAAAGCTCTATATATTAATATCATGTGCTCTAATATGAAAATGATGCAAAGGCTGATTACAGGTAAAATGGAATCCAAAAGTACATCACACAGTATTTTTTAAATTGTAGCCAGAAGTTTGTTTGAAAAGTGTTTTTTCCATATTTAACAACAGTGGTCATACTTCATCACAAAGCATAATGGGTACAGCTTAAGACTTGAAGGACTGAAATGCCAGTACTTCTGATGTGCGATATAAACAATTTTTGTTCACCCATTTCAGGAAAAAAAAATCATGAAAAGTTTTACAATAGCAATTGCAAGTGGCATCTCTTTCATGTAACCTTCGAGGGGTCTTGATGCCTGGATCACAGCCATAGTTAATGGTCTGACATCTTTAAGACGTTGATGCCTGGATCACAGCCCTAGTTAATGGTCTAACATCTTTAAGACCTTGATGCCTGGATCACAGCCATAGTTAATGGTCTGACATCTTTAAGACCTTGATGCCTGGATCACAGCCATAGCTAATGGTCTGACATCTTTAAGACCTTATTGCCTGGATCACAGCCCTAGCTAATGGTCTGACATCTTTAAGACCTTGATGCCTGGATCACAGCCCTAGCTAATGGTCTGACATCTTTAAGACCTTGATGTCTGGATCACAGCCATAGTTAATGGTCTGACATCTTTAAGACCTTGATGCCTGGATCACAGCCATAGCTAATGGTCTGACATCTTTAAGACCTTGATGCCTGGATCACAGCCATATTTAATGGTCTGACATCTTTAAGACCTTGATGCCTGGATCACAGCCATATTTAATGGTCTGACATCTTTAAGACCTTGATGTCTGGATCACAGCCATAGCTAATGGTCTGACATCTTTAAGACCTTGATGCCTGGATCACAGCCATTGTTAATGGTCTGACATCTTTAAGACCTTGATGTCTGGATCACAGACATAGTTAATGGTCTGACATCTTTAAGACCTTGATGCCTGGATCACAGCCATATTTAATGGTCTGACATCTTTAAGACCTTGATGCCTGGATCACAGCCATAGTTAATGGTCTGACATCTTTAAGACCTTGATGCCTGGATCACAGCCATAGTTAATGGTCTGACATCTTTAAGACCTTGATGCCTGGATCACAGCCATTGTTAATGGTCTGACATCTTTAAGACCTTGATGTCTGGATCACAGACATAGCTAATGGTCTGACATCTTTAAGACCTTAATGCCTGGATCACAGCCATAGTTAATGGTCTGACATCTTTAAGACCTTGATGTCTGGATCACAGACATAGCTAATGGTCTGACATCTTTAAGACCTTAATGCCTGGATCACAGCCCTAGCTAATGGTCTGACATCTTTAAGACCTTGATGCCTGGATCACAGCCATAGTTAATGGTCTGACATCTTTAAGACCTTGATGTCTGGATCACAGACATAGCTAATGGTCTGACATCTTTAAGACCTTGATGTCTGGATCACAGCCATAGCTAATGATCTGACATCTTTAAGACTTTGATGCCTGGATCACAGCCATAGCTAATGGTCTGACATCTTTAAGACCTTGATGCCTGGATCACAGCCATATTTAATGGTCTGACATCTTTAAGACCTTGATGCCTGGATCACAGCCATAGTTAATGGTCTGACATCTTTAAGACCTTGATGTCTGGATCACAGCCCTAGCTAATGGTCTGACATCTTTAAGACCTTGATGCCTGGATCACAGCCATAGTTAATGGTCTGACATCTTTAAGACCTTGATGTCTGGATCACAGCCATAGCTAATGGTCTGACATCTTTAAGACGTTGATGCCTGGATCACAGCCCTAGCTAATGGTCTGACATCTTTAAGACCTTGATGCCTGGATCACAGCCATATTTAATGGTCTGACATCTTTAAGACCTTGATGCTGGGCTGTTCCAAAATACAGCATAAGCCTGTGCAGAGTGCACACCCAAGTGACAATACCATTGACTGAAAGTTTCCATCGCAAATTGTGGTGGCAGACTAAGCATTATAGAAAAATCCACTGTCCAGTTGGTAACCATGTGTTTTGAAAATTCTTCTACCCCTCTTAAGATTTATACTTTTTTTCTTAAAGTCATAGGTAGTATAGACTCTGATTACTGGTGCATTATGCAACACAGGTCCCAGACTAAGCTATCTGCAACTGGGTGCGAGCTATATACAGAACAGTATGAAAATAAAAACTGGCAAAACAAGTTATTTTCATGAAAATGAAATAATGATTTTTTTTCTTTCTTACATTTAATATATCAAAGCAAACTGGACCATGGATCAGTAACATATGTGCAAAAATAAGGCTTTTGTGCCAGCAGCTTTCATGTAAAGGCAGTAAAAATTGGAAGTAGAGTAGTTTTGAAATGGACATTCTTCAAGGTTTTTTCATATTCTTAGCAGTTGTGCCTGCATTGGATAATTTAATATTTACATTCACATGAGAAAATTTTATAAACATGACTGCAGGAATGATACAAAAGTAATCTGGCCAAGATTATCACTGTATTTTCTAAGGTTTGATGGGCAGATGATGGTCAATGGATAAATAATGCTTAATTACTGCAGGGCAATAACATAAGCTACAGCAAGTTGTAAAACTGTCTGTGGTAAGGTCATAGAGGTAATATTTACCAACTACATGATAGTATATTATTTAATATAATATTAAATATTAATATAATATGAAATAATATACTATCATGCAATATAAAATTAAATATTAATATAATATGAAATAATATACTATCATGCAATATAAAATTAAATATTAATATAATATGAAATAATATACTATCATGTAGTTGGTAAATATTACCTCTATGACCTTACCACAGGCAGTTTTACAACTGTGGCTTATGTTATTGCCCTGCAGTAATTATGGATTATATATCCACCGACCATCATCTGCCCATATACATAGCAGAATCTTGTTTATCCATAACTTGTTCATATATATTATTGGTTTATCCAAAACACATGTATATCCCCAATATGGGACAAATGCAGATCGACAAGCACAACCTGTAACCAGTACACAAATCTGGTCGATCAGCTCTTGATGATTTTGTGTTGCAACAAATAAAAATTTGTTTCATGTAACATCTGAAATAGTGGGGGCTGCCACCACCAAATCCCCACTTGAGCAATGAAAATCTCAAAAATGGATGAGGGAGCACCTGCTAAAGTGCAGTATAGTCCCCAATATTATATATATTTAGTATAACCCAAATGTATTCCTCTGAACTTCTGTCTATACCAAAAAATGTGTGTACTCCCCTGAGAGATATGAATAAATGGGGTTCTACTCTATTATGTTTGTATCTCTGAACATGTTATTACCAACCTTTTTGATTTTCCAGTTGAAATACATTAGGACTAATAGTCAAAGAAGCTCAATACATTTCACAAGATTGGTCAGAAATGCTACCTACGCCTATGACCAGATAAGCTATTTGTACTTGATGATCGATTACGTGTGGAACCTCGTCCTCCATCTGTATGTCTGCCATGATGGGGAACACGACCATCATGGTCTTCATATCCATAATCACTGTGATTGTTGTAACGTTCATGTTGTCTGTGTCTTGAAGGTTGGCTTAAACTTCTCTTTTGGTTTGATCTCGATGAAGGACTCCGCCTTATAATGGCAAATTGGTGATCCTTGCTTTTACTATACCTGTCTCTTGAGTTGCGCGAGTCATAACTGTCTCTGCTATAACCACTCTTGGAAGGGGAGTAACTTCGTGACCTTGACCCTTTTTGTGACCCTCTACCACTCTCAGATCTTGAGATCTTACGTGAATCTCTCCCATGTTCTACAGATCTTTCTCTTTCCATTTCCTTTCTATATTTCTCCTGTCGTAAAGATTCTCTGAGATTTTCCTTGGTAAGTTCTTCTCTCCTGGATGACCTCTCTGTTTCTTGTCTATCAGTTGATGATGATCTTTCTACCCCAGATCGACCCAAGTCTTGCCGTTTTATCTCAGTGTTCTGGTAACCTGAACTGCCCACAGGCCTTTTCTTAGCAGTGTCTGGATAATCAGTTTTTACTGATTTTGCTCTTACAGAATCTTGTTTATTCCCCGACTTTGTCATAGGCTTGCTTGCTTCATTTCTCTTTTCCTTAAAATCTTCATTGAGTTTCTCATAACTGGTGTAATCTGGGTTTTCCATGACGGAGGACTTGTAACCTTGCTCAGTAACCGATGAAGAGTTACGATATGAAGGATAACTGAAGGATTTGTTTTCCAATTCCTTAACATGTGCTTCTCTTACCACACTATGAACACTACCAGCACCGTTAGAAGTTCCCGGAGTCTTAGTAGTTGCTGAAACTGCAACAAATTGCACATGATTATTTTGAAGCAACTACTTAAAATATGATGGCAAGGTCAATCACATGATTAAAAAAATGACAAAGAGTAAAACCCAGTCTTGCCCAACATGGATATACCATGAAACTTCTCAAGACCGACATCTCACTAAACCAAAATCCTCTTAAAACCAAAGCATTTTCTAGTGTACAAGTTTTCCTTCTTTAATTTCAATAAAAATTATTTAGTAAACTGAAACCCTCTAATCTGAAAACTGAAACAAATTTGTGGTCCCAAATTTTATTTTTACACTGATATGAGCTCCATAAAACTGAAACATGGCCAGGTAGATCCCAGTTATGCAGTCAGCCAATGGTCTGAAAATAGCATTGGGCTATGCATGAGTAAAAAAAAGTCTAGCACACACACACGGGCACATATTACAGCAAATGTAAACATTATGTTAATCAGTACTCTTTACACCTGACTGAAGTGACAGCTTTCAGAATTCATTGTTTGCAATAAAGTGCCAGTGGTTGTGCAAATCAAAGGAGATTATGTTTATTTGCTGATCATCTGACTATGTCTAATATTATACACCTAAATAATCCTCAATCAACTGACTATGTCTAATATTATACACTTAAATAATCCTCAATCAACTGACTATGTCTAATATTATACACTTAAATAATCCTCAATCAACTATGTCTAATATTATACACTTAAATAATCCTCAATCAACTGACTATGTCTAATATTATACACTTAAATAATCCTCAATCAACTGACTAAGTCTAATATTATACACTTATAATCCTCAATCAACCAACTATGTCTAATATTATACACTTAAATAATCCTCAATCATCTGACTATGTCTAATATTATACACTTAAATAATCCTCAATCAACTGGCTTCTGACTATGTCTAATATTATACACTTAAATAATCCTCAATCAACTGGCTTCTGAACTTATTAAAACAAGGCTGGTTCCCTGATCGTTTACATTTTTGATGTCAAAGACCAAAAAAACCCCCCAAAAAACAATTTGTCAACAATGAGCTCACATTTACTGTCTAGAAACATTTTATAAAATCATGTAAATTTATATAAAAGTATGCATTTATTCAGACAAAATTAGCGTAAGCACTTATAGTATAACTATCAATAGAAACAAAACTAGTGTAAACACTTAGAGTATAAATATTATTAGAACAATATCATTAGTCATGCCATAATAAAAGTAAGCACTAATCAGTATACATGTTATGTTACAACTAAGGTGACATATCTGACTGCATCTCATTTTAGTTGAAATCTGAGACCCTCAGTAAACCCTCTCAAAACTGAAACCTTACTTGATTGCATGGGATTTTGGTCTTGAGAGGTTTCACTGTATTTATTTTTTTGTGTTGATGAGTGAAATCAAGTTATATCCAAGAAAGTACCACTAAAAATTCATATCACCTGAGCCTCGTACAATAAAAGGGTCACAGTGAACTGGGAGAGATGCCTGACACTTTCAGACTTTGATCTGGACCAGCAAGCAGAGTTTTGTGACAGTAATTCACTTGAGGAAATCAAAAAGCATTAAGGTAGCTGATGTAAAAATGACACACAGACAGACAAAGAAAACAAGAAGATAAAGTGGGCTAGAGATTGCTCACATGACCTGACAGCCACATTTAAGAGAAGTTGGCCAAGAAATATGAGTTAGTCAGATGGTTTCTAGCAGAATTTCTTCAAATCGATTACCAAAAGAATGTTTGAAGGTTTTTTTATTTTTAAGTATTATCAGTCAGATTTAATGGCAAATCAGCATCATTTGTATAAAGTTTAAACACCTTCAAACTAATTTTTTCTGTCAAATATTGTTGATTTATTAGAGGGTCAAATATTGGATCAGTTTCTGATAAGTCATTTAAACTTCTTTCTATATTCAGTAAAAACAACCATATTGGGTGGCAAATCTGCATCATTTGTATAAAATCAAATGGCCTCTATGCTGATTCTTTCTGTCAAATTCTGTTAAGCCATTTTAGAGAGGAAATAATTTTAAGGTTTTTAAGATTTGTAATAACACTGGCCATATTTACTGATGCATCGGTATCATTGGTACAAATCTGGTAGGCATTCCTGCCTCAATGCTTTCTGTTTCTTAAGCGGATCATAAGAAGTTGTTTAAAGGTTTTCTCTATATTTAGTAATAACTACTGTATTTTGATGCAGAGTTTCCCTTTGACCTGCACTCCTGGCTTTTGACTTGTGAAATTCATATTTGACCCAAAACTGACATATGTGCATTCTGCCCGATGCATCAGACTCTTGGAAATTTTGCCTTAAATGTCAAACACTATAATCAGTACCATATAATAACCTTTGACATTCTTGCTGTTTGAATGACCATACCTACATACCTGTGTGACCCACTAATAAATTAGCGTTGTTCGTATGAGAAGTTGTAAGTCATGTTAAATTGTCCGATAATTGACATATATGTCAACTTTGATCTTTTGTTTTGAGAAGATAAACTGATTATTTGAGTGACACTACTTTAGATAATTGGAACTTAACACCTCTTTTTAAAGTAAGATGGCGAATTGGCGTGATGACTAGAAATCAAAAATAGTGGGTGGAAATCAATGAGAATTGATTGACTGAAGTACCAAGTGTTTGTTTTGATGATGTTATACTGTTTTGTTTTGATTAATGATTTCAGCTGATTCTCTGTTAATTGGTCGCACTTCTGGTATAAATGAATTATTTCCTATCTGATCATATCTGAATTTACTGTTATACTCTGTACACCATTCTATTATTGACTGCGCAACAGCATGTTATATCAAATTTGGTTGTCAAATTTAAGTATTACTTATAAATACTATGGCTCAGAGGAATATTCTGACTTATTTCTAAGGGAAATGTCAGCGTGATACTGACTCAGTTAGTAAGAAATGGAAAGAAGACACTTCTTCAAAATGCAGACAACAATTCAGGGATGCATAGAAGAAAATTGATGAGTGAGCTTAGTGTATTGTCTTGTCAATAGTAATATACAGATTATGTTGTATCAAGAAACACTTGTGCTAACCCATTATTGGTAATGCTAAATAGTTTTCTATTGTGGTTGATAAATACTGCATTTCAATGTAATATGTGACGTTCAAATATCCTTTTGGTCTCCTCTTGATATTCTATCTTATAATTGTGTTGTTTGTGTATTAAACAAGACTTTTTGTTGCTTTATGTATTTGACAACAAATGTAAATGTGTTTGAAAAGTATGTTTTCTTTCTCCATGTCATTTTCATGACTGTTGGGTTAAGATTTTGACTCTAAAGTCTTCGAATTTTGCCTCTTGAAAATTTCAGCCTAGAAGTCAATTACCCTTAAGTTTCAAGTCCTAAGGGAAACCCAGTGATGGTGGATGACAGGATGCTTTCTGTCAAATCTGGATAAATTCTAATTAGTGTTTTTTTTTACAAATAAGTCTTTCAAGGGTTCCAATTTTAGTAAGGGTTGTTTTATATTGATGGCAGATGGCCATTATTTAAAAAAATGTTATAAGCCTTCATGCCAGAATCTATTCTGTCATATTTTGTTAAATTATGCTAAGCAGTTCATGAGAAGAAGTTGTTTGAAGGTTTTCCTATTTTTAGCAATGGTGGCCACGTTTTATAAAGGATTGGCATCATTTGCAAAAAAAATGATATGCCTCCTTGATATGATGCTTTCATTTAAATTTGGCCATGATCTGTACAGTAGTTTTTGAGATGCTGTTGTTTAAAGGTTGTCTAATTTTAGTAATGGTAGACATATCCGATAGTGGATTGGCATTATCTGTAAAAAATTTAAAGGGTCAAACGCAAGCATGCTTTCTGTTGTATTAGGTCAAATTCAGTTTAGCAGTTTAAAAGCAGAAATCATTTAAAGATTTTTATATTTCAAGTAATGGTGGCTACATTTGACAGCATATCAGCATCATTTATATAAATCTGAAAGATCTTTTTGCCAGAATGCTTCCTGTTGAATCATGTTGATCGGCTTTTGAGAATAAGTAATTTAAAGCTTTTCCTATTCTGCTTTCTGTAATTTCTGGTCACATTCTGTTGTGCAGTTTGTGAGAAGAAGCTGTTGAACAGTTTTTCCATTCTGAGTAATGTCAGCTATACTGATGGCAGATGGGCATCATTTGTGCAACTTTGAAAAAACCTTTTTATGAAGATACTATCTGTCACATTCATTTTGGTGGTTTCTGAAAAGCAGTTGTTCAAAAGTTTCTTTTTTAGTGGCCATAAGTAATGGCAAATTGGGATCATTTGTACCAACTTGAAAGATCATAATGTCATGATGCTTTCTGTCAAATCTGCAAAGCAGTTTTGAGAAGTTATTTAAAGGTTTTTCTATTAGTAAGTTAATAGTGAGCATATCTGGTTGTGGATCAGCATCACTTGTAAAAACTTGACAGGCCCTAATACCAGAATGCTCCCTGGTTCACTGGTTCCACTGAAGCTGAAAACACCAAATGCTGACAATGTACAAAGGACACATGATGCACACTAGATGCAGGAACATATCATAAGCTCACCTGGTCTTATGACCAGGTGAGCTAAAATGATGCAAGGATGAAAAAAAACTTACTGGTAGTATATGATGTAGACATTGACCGTGTACTCCGTTTTTCCTCACGACGTCTCCTCCACATAATTATACAAAAGACAAGAAGTCCAACAGCCATCAGCAAGACAAGCATTACACCAATCCCAATTCCTGCTTGTGCTCCAACGGTGAGCCCAGTATTAATAGTCTCTCCTGCAGCTTTTTGTACAGACCCACCAATATCTGGTCCTGTAAAAAAACAGGCAGAGAAAAACATCTCAAGTCTCATACAACATATTCTCAAAACCTTCCTCCTGCTTATTTTAGTTGTATTAGTTTGATGTGGCTCAAAAATGAAAAATCCATTGCCCAGATGCCAGCAACAATGTCCATATGCCTGGGACAAGCTGAAAAAACCTACTGAACTAATACAAATGCCCAGCAAGACAAGCTTTTTTTTTGTATGTATGTTCTTTCTACATAACATCTGTCACTGTCAGTACTCATGGGATTAAAAGCAATTTTTTTATCTCACTGATTATAATATTCAAACATTCTTCTGTTCATCTTACATGAGTCCAAGTTGTTGAGAACTGGTTGTACCAAAATTTCACTTGGTATCAAGTTGATACTACTGAAAAAAACTTATGAACATTTATTTACACTTTGGATGGTAAAAAAAGAAATTTGTTCATGCATGTGATATTTAAATTTATAGATTTGGGAAGGGATTTTACTGTCACAACTTACAATTATTCATTGGTTGGGTCAATATATTCATGGTTTATAACAACCACAAAATATGAAAATTTGTACCCCCCCCCTTAGTGAATATACTCCTATAGTTTACTGACTACTGACCATCTTTTCTAGCCACTACAAGTGAGAACTGTTCTAATTTACTGTCTACTAACCATATTCTCTAGTCACTACAAGTGAGAAGTTCTAATTTACTGTCTACTAACCATCTTCCCTAGCCACTACAAGTGAGAACTGTTCTAATTTACTGTCTACTAACCATATTCTCTAGTCACTACAAGTGAGAAGTTCTAATTTACTGTCTACTAACCATCTTCCCTAGCCACAACAAGTGAGAACTGCTCTAATTTACAGTCTACCGACCATCTTCCTTAGCCACTATAAGTGAGAACTGCTATAATGTATTGTGTATTGACCATCTTTTCTATGCACTACAAGTGAGACCTGTTCTAATTTACAGTCTACTGATCATCTTCCCTGGCCACTATAAGTGAGAACTGCTATAATTTAATGTCTACTGACCATCTTCTCTAGCCACCACAACTGAGAACTGGTATAATTTGTTGTCTGATGATGGTTTCTCCAGGCTTATGGTCACTTTACTGTCAGTTGTGAAGTACAGACCTCCTGCTGCTCCCTGGTTACAGGTGAAGGACCACTGCAATCAGAAATGTTAATGGTGGTCTTGGTTAAATGCTAATGCAATTGCAAGGTGACAGATGTTAAACTTTTAAATCAAAGTACTGAGAATACTGATAGTTTGGAGGGTTAGGATAATATGCTTCTCTAAACTGGATCAAAGGGATGAACATAAATTGGGAGATATTGATAATCATGCTTCTTTGTATGACAACAAGCACATGTAACAAATATCCATCTAAAAACATGAATTTGAATGTTAAATGTTTTAAAAGTTTCTTTCCTCTTGTCACTTAACAGAGAATTGATTAAAAAAGTTCATAAAACATTTTGACATAAAATATTTAAATAATTACATTTTATAAGCATTTTCTATCAAAATTATTCTGTTTGAAATACTATATGGCAACTGTCAAACTTTGTAAAGGGAGGTAATCACTTTGAGTATAATCATTACCTCTTTGAATAAAATTCTGTGTTGTGTCCCTTTACAAAGTTTGATTAATTTTTAATGCCAAAAGTAATAAATATAGAAAAGTGCATATTATTAGAAATACAAACTATTCTTAGTAACAGAGAGTAGACAACATGCCATAGGCTTGTGAGAGATAAATAACTCCAAGCCGAAATATTTGTTGTTATTTGTTTGCTTGCTTTAAGTTTCTTTATTTGAAGATATTTTTGCAATGCAAGTACAATATGTGGCCCACTTTTTGACATCAGGATGTGAAGTCATACAAAATAAATATCATCTTTTATGGTAGTTGTATATGTTATATTTGACACAAGAAACATGTTCAGGGAACATGGATGTCCCACCATATTGCCTGGAAACTGATAATTACCAACAACTTAACCTATGGTATGATGGATGGATGGATGGATTGACAGATAGAAAGATGAACAAGGGTAACACTATATGCCCTACCACAGTTGTGGTGAGGCAAACACATTCTTATACTCTCCCAAAAAATCACTGCCATTATGACAGATGCAAGTATAACTAGTCAGGGTCCATTTGTAATCCTGTGTGCATGGAATGTCAAAAGCAATCAAACACCAGAAATGTATAATATTAGGTACCATAGATAAAATGTATGGCTTGTCATTTTTTATTTTGAGATTTAAGGACGTCACTTTGGATTAAGTCTGTTTTTGCCATTATAGTTGCATTATAAAGTCACGCCTAATTATTTTTGCCATCACTGTCTTGTTCAATAAGACATGTCAAATTATCAATTATCTTTGCCATCACAACAGCACTCATGGGCTTGAAAATAGTGTCTATGAGTGGCAGGCCTCTCAGGAAGCTAGGTCTGATATACATATTAACAGGTCCGAGTTGAGCCAGAGGAACATTAGATTCAATACAAAAGGACAGCTACAAATGTTCTTTGCTTCTTGCATAAGCATGAATTGGGTCAACCTTTAAGTTGTATGTACCATGGTAACATCGCTTGATCTATTACCTAAATCAGGAAACCTCAAACAGGTCAAACACAATAGTTTTCCTGTCTCCTGATCATATTCGACCCATGGACAATTTTTTTTAGAGTGTTCTTTAAATGTTTGTCATACTCTGGATCCTTGTTTGGCTTATTCTGTTTTGTTGGAGGGCCATTTTCTGAATTTTTGCTTCCTTCAGCTTTTTGGATTTGCCACTGGATGAGCAGCCAAAGTTACATAAACTCATGACTCATCTTGATTGTCAGTCATGTACATTGGAGTGGAACTATGTGTAAAGGTAAAGGTCAATTTGCAATTCAATGTTCTAGTTAGCAGCTAATTTAGCTTCATGGTTTGAGTACAAGTCATACAATATGCATATCTTTTGCATCAGGTGTTTCAAGTCTCACTAAATAAGGCTTCAGGTGAAAGACTGCAATGTTCTGCTTCCAAGTAATAAGACAAAGTCTCTTTGAATGAGATCAGACTTTAGGTCTTGCTGTTTTGATATGCTTTGAGACTGATACTCAACTCCAGAGGCAAGAATAGCGCAGACTCATATTCTATTCTATACAGACATGATGTCCCAGTCTGACTCGTTTACACAGCAAAACACAAGTACATCTACACTTCAAGTAACATTAATTGGAACAGACTTTTGCAGATATCGCTGTTGACATTTTACACTCATAGAAGTAACAACTTTGAGACTGCAGATGAATACTTTTAATTTCCATTTCTTGGAAAACTGGGAGGTTTGATGGACTTTTGACACTAGGTATTAGGTCCGATGGTGAAAACTGCAGATCCTGGACACCTGACTGCTGCTATTTTCAGGCCCTGCATCAATGTCTTGTTCAATAACATAAATAAAATTATCAATGACAATCTGTAATTACTTCTAGGCATTTGGCCAGGAAAAAAACATGTCTGCATGTATTTGAATGTCTCCTTGACATCATCAGCAGTACCTCTAATGACTTCTTTTCATTCAGAAATGGATTTGAAAAGGTTTGAAACAAATGCATCACTCAGTGAGATGATGGGATCATATAATGCAACTCGTTTCCTGCATGGATTCATTTGGGCATTGATGTAGAATACTAATCAGTTTAAATCCATTACTTTTATACTCATTTTCTAGTAGTTCTTGGCTTACAAAACATTGTATGTACATATAGTTCATATATCTGAAGTACCAGCCAGTTCTGAATATCTTCATGGAACACCAGTTTTGTTTGTTTTGTGCTGTAGCAAACTAAACATGAATACTGCCAGTCTAAGTTTTGCAAAAACCTGTTTATTAATGTTGTATGTTATTTTATTTGAGACCATGCCAGATACTAGTGAATCAATAGGCACAATGTCGGAAAAAGTCTATGGCAAATGAGGTACCCATCCACACTGTAGAATAATCACTGCAAGTCTAAAAGATGTAAAAAATATGCCACTGTGCATGCAGCGTTGACTGAAAAATGGACACTGTCACAGAGAAATAGCATCATTGAATGGTACAAGAAAAGTAGGTCACAAATATCAAGTTTCATGATTGCACAGATAACAAATCACTTAATGTAACTAGAAAACAATGCTAATCAATCAAAATTGTACATTAGTCATCAAAGTCTGCCCTGCAGGTGAGACCAAAAATTATACTATCGAAACATTTCAATAGATGCAATTTTTGTTCAGGCATGCAGTCCACTCTTTTAATTCCTATTCTCATTCACATGTACAATACACGGTTAATCTGTTGTGAGCAAAATATCACAATATGCAATGAATAGTCATTGATATGGAAAGTTTACCATTGAAAAAAACATTTATTCCTACTTCCATCTACATTAGTCAGAAAGGGCCTTCTGAATAGATTAGGATATATATAGGTCTAACATGGATGCAATAATATGATCATAAACAACCGTACTTAGCCCATGTTTGTAAAGAATAAAATGTATGTTACAGTGACCTTTGGTTTTAAGGGTATAGTAGTAACAGCGATGTTAAATGCTAAATGCAAAATCTTAAACAAAGCCAGTAAAAGATAAAATAAAGGTTACAGTGACCTTGTTTGGTATGTGGTGTTCCTACTACTTTCTCGGATTGAGGGTTTTTGTACTCCTTAGCTAGCTAAAATGAAAGTACAACACAAATATTGGGGATGCCCATAGTGAAAAAAACAAAATAGTTTCATTGCACTGAAGAAAAGTAAAATAATAAAGTAATAAATAAATCTGCAAATAAATAAAAACATTTCATAACTCGTTTGCATTTAGTACTTCAGAAAAGTAATGCTGATGTACAAATGGATTCATTAGTAAGTTATTTAACAACTCCAAGTATTATAAAAGTGTCCTCTTCTTTTTTCTTCAGAATGAAATTAGTCTTATCTTTTCTTAACCCTTAATTATGAATACCATTGCTTCAGGAATCCCATGTGCCACTCCAGAATTTGTTTATCTCAATGTTTCTTTCTGGATCTGTACTGTGTAATGAAAGCATGTTAGTACAATAAGACAAGGAGCCAGTCCTAACCTCATGGCCAACATGGCGACTGTACAAGAGTTACACATCAGCCATATTTTATCAGATTTTATTTACTATCATTCAGAAATCAGTAAAAATTGAGTAACACCAATCCTCCAGCTGCAAATACAGTTCTTAGCTGTAATTTAGTGCATGCACGAGGTTCAATTTATGTACTTGGACTGCACATTATCAGGCTGATATTTTGTACATGCAAAGTGCTGATAATGCACAATTCACATACATTTTTGTGTGAATCAGAACACTGAGTATGGGTGTAGTAAGTACTAAGAGAGATGTATACAATCATCTAGTGTAATGATTCATGTATGAATACTAAAAAACATCAAGCTGAACCAAAGTCAGTGAAGTGTGAAATATGAATCACAGTGACCTATTTTTAAGATAAGGGTGTAGTACTCATCAAGATGCATCCTCTCACCAAAGTTAATGATTCCAGGTATAATAGTATTATACAGTAGAAAAAAACAAAAACAATTTGATCATGAGCTTAACAAAAGCCAGTAAAATGTGAGCTGTAGGTCACAATGACCTATTCCTGTAAAGGTGTGGTTCTAATAAAGATGTATACAATCATTTTTTTCATGATTCTGGCATGAACAGTGCTTGAAATGGAATTCAAGTAAGTGAAGCATGAAATATAGGTCACAGTGACCTATTTTTGTGACAAGGGTGTAGTAGTCATCAAGATGCATCCGCTCATCAACTTTCATGAAATTTTGTAAACTAGAATGTATACAGGGTGCTAAAAACCTATTTGGTTATGAGCTAAATGCAAAAACTAACCTAAGCCAGTAAAATATGAAATGTATGTCACCATGACCTTCTTTTGTTGTAACAGTGTGGTACTAATAACTATGCATATAATCATCAAGTTTGATGATTCTACCATGAACAGAGCTTGATAATAAACTTTTTAAAACAAAATTTAAGCAAAAAGTCAATGAAGCATGAAATGTGGATCACATTGACCTGCTTTTGTGATGAAGTAGTACTCATCAAGAAGCATCCCCTCACCAACTTTCATTAATCTAGGTGTAACAGTGCAAAAACCCTATTTGGTTTTGAGCTTTTGGTTGGTTGTGTGGATTTAACGCCATTTTTCAGCACATGGTAGGCTATACATGGTGGCCAGTATATTTGGTGGGGGAAGAACCCGGAATGACCCCGGAAAAACTACTGACCCACAGGAAGCTACTGGCAAGCTTTCTCACATACCCACATTAGTTGAGCCAAGACTCGAACCTATGCAGACTGATATGAGATGTCGGTGATCTGTAAAGGAGAGCACCTTAGACCACTCGGTCATGAGCTAAATGCAAAAACTTAAAGTAAGCCCATAAAATGTGAAATCTTAGGCAACAGTGACATTTTTTTGTGATAAGGGTCTGGTACTAATAAAGATGCACACAGTCATTTAGATTGATGATTCTATCATAAACAGACCTTGATAAATAATCTTAAAACACAAAATGAAACTAAGTCAGTTAAGCATGAAATATGGGACACAGTGACCTACCTTTTTTATGAAGGTGTAGTATTCATTAAGATGCATCCCTCACCAAGTTTCATGATTCGAGGTAAAACATTATTTATACAGTGTGCAAAAAGCCTGAGCTAAATGCAAAAACTTATCCAAGAATGTACAACTCATGTATACATTTGTACAAAGTTAGCCCCTTCCCCTGGAGGTAGGTACTATAAAACCCATTTCAAGTTCCTGTCTAGGACCTAGGAAGAAAGAATGGTTGACATCCATGCAGGGTGTACATAAGTATATGCTTTAAATGCAATGTTTAATGGATAAATGGGACCATCTGAAAGCAGACTTTATGGCCAGGTGATCTTTTTATATGCAGGTGGTTGCCAAAGCAGATTAGACTGTATTATGTGTCCTCCATTTATGACTGCATACTGTATAAAGTTTGGTTAAAACATATTTTAAAATGTAACTGTAATTGCAATTTGTGTATAATTGAACTTTGTGCCCCCTGCCTCCCCATTTCAGGGACGAAATATGTGCTTTCTCTAATCAATCCAGGCTACCTTTATTCCAAAGTTGTCTCAGCTGATATAAAATAATTGACACAAATAACATTGTTCACTGCTGTTTGCTTACAAGTGTATTCATTTGTAACAGGTCTCTATCAGCCATCACTGCAGTATACAAATCTAATATTAAAACCGAATCATTTGATGTCATTTAACATAAATTTACATACTGTATATACTCGCGTATAAGCCGATACCAACAGCAAACTGCATAGACCCAGATCTGCCATCGCATAATGCACTGGCAGATCTGGGTCTATGCAGTTTGTAAGGACTAATCAGTAGAACAAACAACATAGACCCTGATCTGCCGGCGCATTGTGTGACGACAGATCAGGGTCTATGTTGTTTGCATTTGGACCGGATTTATACGCGAGTATATATGGTCAGCATCCCATGTACGTGAAATACTCCATCGTATTCTACATTTAGAGCCTAAGTGTTTTGAATTTAGTGACCTTGTTACCAAAACTTTGCATTTAGTGCACTTCATCTAGGAACTGAGTGAAGGTACTAGACAATATGGACTGTTTTAGAAAGTGGTTATTTCTTTTGGTTGTAACAGGAAATTTTCAAGTGCACTCAGCTGGACATATCATTCAGGCTGACGCTAGAGGAAACCTGGATCCAGTAACAGTACATCATCTCCTAAGTGTTAAGACTAACAATGATGAGGCATACACATGTGACAGAACCAGTATTTCAAACCAGCAGATTTACAAATTTTGATCAGTAGACTGGCCTCTAAACCAATAGATTTTTTATCGGCATACATTTTACGTTTCAAGGGGATGGAAAACAAAACAAGTGCTTTTTTTTGTGCCATAATATGTACATGTATTCTCTTCATACTATAATAAAACAGCAAGTCTGAACATGAATCAGATTCAGATTTTGATGGATAATGTTACAATAACAATTAATTAATATGAGTCAGTATATGGTAAAATAATGAAAAAGGAAGAGTTGTTTATTTGATAGTTCACTGCAAAGATTTTTCTTTTATAAAATCCAATAGCATTTTTAGTTTCATTCACAAGATCACTGTCAAGTGACCACTAATGACATTCATTGTGATTATTAAGCTTCACACTTAACAGGCTCTCAACAGTTCTCTGGTCCAGATTTCCCCTTGAATCACTTTGTATTTTGTGAAGAATGGCGAATGTCCTCTCTGTATCAGGATTAGAATGTTGTAATGACAGGACAACCATGTTCAGCCTGCAAAGAAGTTTTAACTTCAGTTTTCCTGTTGCTGATTTTGTAAGGTTGCTGACTACTCTCCAATACTCCTCCAAGCTATGTTCACTCCGAGGAGGAAGATCCTGACTTGGACTTGGGATGTATTACTGAGCCTCATCCTTAAGGGTTTCTCTCTCTTTGTGGCTCAAATCCAAAAATCTGTTGGCAAGTTTCACCACTGTAATTAAAAAAAATAAAATTGATTTAGACTTGAAATAAAAATGAAAACAAAATACATATTGTATTTATGCTTTTATGAATAATTTATCCAAACTTTAAAATTAATTATCGTGTAATATATTTTTAACCGATACTTTATCTAGGGCTTGAACTTGCTTTATGTGCATGAAAGCTTAAAAAAAAAATGTTTCCAGTAGGGCCGACCATCCTGGTTTCTCGTTGCCAACCCTATATAAAACATCACATTTATATATAATATTAAAGAAAAAAAAAAAAAAAACTACCTTCCTACCCTAATATTAAAACCAGTGCAATAGGAAACACACATATTTTTGGGGGGAGAGGCCTTATGAAATACAAAAGATGCATACCTTTGAAACACACAATGCAAACTCAGGACCTTTGCTACCCACCTGCACATACTTAAACTCTAATATCCAAGCATTATTGAATTTGCAATATTTCTTAGCTGGTGGTTTCTTAGCATTGGGAGAAAGCACACGTTTCGCCATTCTGACATGAACTGAACAAAAAATGTAAGAGCTATCCTATTAAAACATCTTGAACAACAATGCCAATTAAACAATACAAAAATAGTAATACTTACTCTAGCGTCTCTGCCGAAATAATTTTTTTTGGTCGGTCTCGTCACTTTACCTCCCCTCCGCTAAGGGTCGGCAGATTTTTATCAAAGGCTCAGAAGACATCATGGACCACCTTTTATTCCTTTATCACTTATAACACCTCAAAAAACATCCCGCATTTGGTCTTAAACTCCTCAAATTCCAACAATAAGGTAATCAATTAGCGGCTTGCTGTGTACACATGTCTGCTGTTCTTTAACAATTCTAATCCAATTGTTCTGCCATGCATCATCGCACCGGTCCTTGTACTGGTGGAACATTTCTGGTCCCCAGTAGACTGGTTCTGGATGGTTTCTCTAATGTGTTGATAGAATGCGTAAAAAATACCGCATTTGTGTTTTTTTTAATAGAATTTTTAAAAAAATTCTTTCAATTTTCAAAGGCGGTAGATTTTAATTACTAAACGGTATGTGTGGTAGATGGCCTTTTAAATGGTATTTTTGGCCTACCACCGGTAGAATCACATGTATGATGAGGACTGCCATCAATTTAATCCAGGCAATGATATAAGAAATGCTAAAAATGCTTGTGGTACATACAAGGAGAGTATGAATGGCAACAAGTTACTGTGAAAAGGCTGACTTTGAGAAAATGACATGCATATTTTAATATTAAAAAAATGTAAATTTGTTCAATAGTTGTAATTTTTGTCCATTTGCATGCTAAAAATCTGGTAGATGAAAATCCTCCCTCTTTTGAGGTCAAAACTCCTGACCAAATTTTGGAAATCTCCTGATCTGTCCTTACCTGACCTGTCTTTCTATCACATATATGCTGTTGGTTAAATTTAGCTAAAGGAATATTGCAAGTATAAAGAATCAAACCAATTGCAATTGTTGTTGCATACCATACTGACTTGTAGAATAACTGACTAAACAAAAATCCCACATGGAAAGTTTACATATACCATACAATTTAGGCACAGGAATGATAGTATCGGATTAATTATAATGCGAACCGTAATGATATAAACTCAGATCAACATCAAAGATAGATAAGTTTCTGGTCGGGGTGGCCAACTACTAGAAAGTTGACGGACAACAAGACACCAAGTCTTGTTACCCATCAATACCTTTATAGGTTTGGGGGCTAATTTATCGGACTACAAAATTCCATCAAAAAAGGAAATTGTTTATCTTTTTTGCTGATTTCAAACAAATTAAAATAAGTGTATCAACATGTGTAACACTTTATATTAGCATGACTGATGGTCAGTTACAAGTATTGCAGTCATTTACCGGGCAACCAGAAATATCTGCTGGGCAACCGGTTTTTCAAAAAACTGTATGCCCAGGGAAAACCATGGATTTTCAACAATTTTCTACCCCTGAATAGAATACCAAACCAAATTTAGAGTTGTAATAACATTTACAAATCTGACCCTTTTCCTATGATTAAGGTCTATTTATATCAGAACCTTATTGATAAACATTGATTGGATATAAATGGAGATAATGTTCTTTATAAAGACTCATTAGTTCTGCAATTTATAGATATGCTAATTCAAGAGCATAAACTAGATATCTAATAATGTTCCATATTAATCAAGCTGTCAGTAATGTTGCCACATACATCACTAATTGTTATGAATATACATGTATAGGCTAGTTTCAGTACAACTTTACAAGGTCTATTAAATCTGTTAATCTCAAGTCTCTGTAATTTTGTAAGTTTCTCACCATTACCAACACAGCCTTGTACATTTGAGCTCTACTTCTTGATTAAAATAACTTCTCACTTAATATTGGTTAGTTTATCTTGCGTGGTATGTATGGTATTCAACGGTCAATCAATTTTATAAGATATGCCTAAAACAGTGACTAACACTTACTAATAGACTCAATTGTGTCCACATAATGTTAACATGGTAATGGTGATTAGGCAGGAAATAACACACCAGTCAACATTGGTTTCTTTATTGGATGTTGTAAATCAATTAAAAGGTGCAATTAACTGGCTCTGGTGGCAGAGATGCATTGCATTTCGGATCAGTTGGGATGGTAGTGGTTTATTATTGGGCATATAGGTAGAAGAAAGGGAGGTCCTTAGGCTGTCCAGTGGTAGAATTCTGGACATTCTGGAAAAGAAGTTGGGCAATATGCTGAAGCATCTGTTAATGGAAACTCTGATGGTGCCTGTTAATGGAAGTTCTGATGGTGTCTGTTAAGATATTTCTTCAAATAGCTGTTACTTTAAAATTATGGCCAAGTATTGCAGCATGGGTCAAGCTAGACTTGAATATTATGAAGTGACTTCTCCTTTTGGACAGAATAGGGAAAAGTGGAGCAAAGCAAGAAACACAATATACAACACAATATGTATATATATATATATATATATATATCTGTGCGTGTTTGCTTTGGGTTTCATTTTAATGGTTTTTATTCTATTTAGAGTAGAAAAGCCATGTTCATAATGAATTGTTGACATGGGAAGTATCACACAGGACTTAAGGTTTAAGTGCCCTTCTTGGTCATGCACAGGTGTCTTCACACCACAAAGTTCATCTATCCAAGTCATAGTGGTCACTGATGTTACAGAAGATAAGTAACCTCAACTTTACAACTACATAATAATTCAAACTAAATGTGAATTCTTTTGGACTTTACTAATTTTTAGTGAAGTTGAAAACTAAAAAAATTAAACTGCACGTTCTAGTGGCAGCTGATTAACTATTTATACCTATTTGTAATTACAATAATGTAATCTAGGTACTTCTATCAGTTAGAATTAATTACAATGTATAGTTGCTGCTGTGCTCACGTGAAGTCATATGACCAAAATACATGGTGTAATAACCAAGAAGGGCACGTAAACCTTAAGTAACATGGCCATATTTGGAAGTGTGTCCATGTATTTGTCTGTTGATGATATTTATGCTCTCCCTTGATAAGCACTGCTTTAATGGTCAATCAGCTATTAAAACAGATGCCTGTGAATGTGCAAGAGTTTATTTGATATCAACACCTGCAAAGGCTGCAATACATTTTACCTGGGGGATACAACACTATAACTACATAGATAGGTCGAGGGAGCATCTCAAAAGTTATAAACTACCGTCACTCGGTGAGCATCTAAAAAATCACAGGGTAAAATTGTTTTTGCTTTCCTTATAGAAGAAGATGAAGTCTACATTTGTTCAGTGACTTAAGCTGCCCACTTCACCTGGTAGTGTGACCCCTTTTGAAGCCTTGACATTTTCATGAACAATAATATACAAGTGTGTAAATTTTATGGCAACAGAAATATTTGACATTACCTTTGGATGCAGAAAGTACTGATCCCCATCATATATTCTTAGGAAGACTCCACATTCTCTGAATATTATCTCTCGTATGTGAATTTTCAGTTTCTTGCCTTCAGTCCCCAAAAGTGTGATTCGGCATATTGCTCTGGTTTGTGTATCTCCTACCTGAATAGGTATGGCAGTCAAATAGACATGATCTATTACCCCTACAACTGCTGGCGTAGCAACACTTGTCTGGACACAGGCATCACTCTCCATATCAACTGTACAATAAACAACAAGAATTACAGTATACTCATTATGTAAATCCGAAGTGTAATGTTTTATTAAGAAAACACAAATTGGCTGTGAATATTGATGATTAGAGGGTTCTCCCTAGCACAGAAAACCAGTGGGCCCTAGTAATGACCCAATGACCCACTTTTCAAAATAAAGCAATGCAAAAACAATGAGATATTTGAACATTTAGGGGACCACCAAGAAAATTATATGAGCTTAGTATGTCTTAATATTGATCTTGGAGCAAAACAAATGCTATATTTCAACTGGACATATAGGAGGCCCATTAAAAAATGAATGAATTTTAACTATCTGTTATACTTTTCTTGTAAACTGATGCCAGCCAATCCCAGGGAGATCCCAGCTGATTGTATGCAGCTGAAAACATGGAGTCATGCTATGTTCTAAGGCATATGAAAGATCAACCAAAAGCATGTGACAAATTGCTGACACAATACTGATAGCAGGTTGTTGTTCTGTCAGGTCAGGCTACACCTGCTACCGTAAGTAACAGTAGATGGTACTACCTGTCACTGTTGACCCAGAGTGGACAGCTACATCTGGCTCGCTCTGGAAAGTCCTCTCTGGCAGATCAGGTGGCCGAGCAGATATGCTCATCCTCCCGGATGTGAAGGCAGATGGCAAGAACTGTGTGGACAGTGCAGGGTATCAGCTCAGGTGCAGTAGGGCCTGATGGCCATCCACTGTATCTGGACTCGTCTCCAGACATCTTGACATTGTTGTGCCACTGGATTCAGACAGGTCTGGACGAGAGAGTAAGGGTGACTTTGCACAACTTTCCCTCACTTAAATCCAACTCAAGCAAAAGTCATGACATTATTCCTCTCCCCCTACCAGATATCTTCAAGCCCTGTGGCGAACGGTGAGACGAAAAGAAGCAGGTATGGATAGACTGGGAGCTGTAGCTGCAGGCCTACACACAGGTGGATCAGGGCATAGGGTTGCTTTTCACTGGACCAATGCAGCAGTGAACTCAGCAGCCCCCTGTGTGACTGAGCAGCCCTTTTTAGGATCACATTGCTCACCTCTGAAACATGAAGAAGAGGCCAGAAATGGTGACATAAACATTGCCTGCTTCACCTTAACCATGGCCAGCATACCGAAACTGATTGGGATCCCAACTTAGTGGTCGAAAATCTAACAATAAGACAAAGGTGACAGAACTCACCATCATTGCCTGGAGTGTGCACACACAAATAGACAGTACATCTGCAGATAGACTAGAGAGAAGAACAGCTCTAGTTGGTAGAGAACTGGCCTGATTCAACAGATAACAGCCCTGAGTGAAACTCGCCTCACTGAGGAAGGACAACTCACCATAGTAGGAGCTGGCTACACCTTCATTTAGAGTGGCCAAAGTAAAGAAGAATGAAATGAAGCTTGTGTTGGGTTTGCCATTAAATCACAGCTAGTCAGCAAGCTCACAAATCTCAGAAAGGGCGTGAATGACAGACTGATACAGATGAGACTCTCACTGTCAGGAAAAAGACATGCAATTATCATCAGCGCCTATGCACCCACCATGACCAACCCAGATTAGATCAAGAACAAATTTTATTAAGAAGTCTAATATCGCAGAAGTACCGAAGGCAGACAAGCTCATCATGCTTGGTGACTTCAATGCTAGAGTTGGCACAGATCAACAGACATGGCCAAGTGTCACTGGCAAAAATGGCTTTGGCAAATGCAACAACATCGGACTCATCCTACTGAGGAAATATGCTGAACACGAAATCCTAATCACCAACACAGTCCTCTGCCTGCCAAACTGCAACAAGACATCTTGGATGCACCCATGCTCCAAGCACTGGCATCTAACTGACTTCATTATTGTCAGGAGAAGAGACAGGCAGGATGTCCGAGTCATGAATGCCATGAGAAGTGCAGAATGCAGGACTGACCACAGGCTCATAGTCTTCAATCTCATTATCCAGACTCATCTTAGCTGATGACCACAAGGAAAAAAGTGCCCCAAAAGCTCAAGGTCTCCAAACTGAAACAGGAGAATGTGAAACAGGCATTTGTTGAAGAACTGTGGAGCTAACTAGAAACAATGTGAATTCAGAATGTCGAGGAAAACTGGGCATCCTTCAGAGACTCTGTGAACTCAACTGCATCCAAAACCGTTGGTCCCACCACACATAAACATTAGGATTGGTTTTATGGGAATGATGCTGCCATACAAAAACAACGGAATCAGAAACAATATGTACAGAAGGCCTGTTTAGAAGATGGCACTTCATCATCTAAGAAGGCAGCCTTCAACAACATCAAGAGGACTGTCCAATGCAAACTCAGATAGTTGCAATACTCATGGCTGAGCAACAAGACAGATGAGATTCAGTCCTATGCAAACAGGAATGACATGAAGAACTTCTATGATACTTTGAATACAATCTATGGGCCACAGTCATCAGGAACATCTCCAATACAGAGTGCTGACAACACCACACTGCTTACTGACAAAGAAAAGATACTACAAAGATGAGCAGAACACTTCAACAACATCCTCAATCTACAATCATCTATTAGTGAGGAGGTAATTGATCAACTGCCCCAAGTGGAAATCAACACATCACTTGCTGATCCTCCAGCACTGAATGAAACTGAGAAAGCAACCAACCTGCTGTCAAATGGCAAAGCACCTGGAGTGGATGCTATACCTGCAGAAGTCTACAAAGCCGAAGGCTTGCCCAAACAGGAACTGAATGAACTCTTCCAGTCAATGTGGACTCAAGGTACTATACCCCAGGAGTACAAGGATGCATCCATTGTCCACTTGTACAAGCGGAAAGGAAACGGACAATCATGTGACAAACATCTGGGCGTCTCCTTGTTGTCAATAGCTAGCAAAATACTCACCAGAATTCTGCTGAATCGACCTGTGCATCACATTGATCTCAGGCTCCTGCCTGAGAGTCAGTATGGCTTCAGGAGAGGACAAGCGGCCACAGACATGGTGTTTGCAGCTCGTCAACTCTAGGAGAAATGCCAGGAACAGAACTCCAACCTGTACATGATATTCATCGACCTGACAAAAGCCTTTGACACAGTCAGCCATGGGAGCCTTGGGAAGCTCATGGCAAAATTTGGTTGCCCAGAGAAATTCATCGTGATGGTTTGGCAATTCCATGATGGCATGCTCGCTTATGTCGAGGACAAGGCAAGTTATATGAACTATTCCTAGTCACCACTGGAGTCAAGCAAGGCTGGGTGTTGGCCCCAACCCTCTTCAGTATGATGTTCTTTGCCATGCTTACTGATGCCTTCCATGACTATGACACTGGGATTGACATCAGATACTGGACTGATGGCAAGCTCTTTAATCTGAGGAGACTACAGGCAAAGGCAAAGTTACAGGAAGTGACTGTTCATGACCTCCTATTTCCTGACAACTGTTCCCTGAATGCCAAATCTGTGTCTTAGATGCAACAGAGTATGGACCATTTCTCCTCAGCTTGTAACAATTTTGGTCTCACAATCATTATCAAGAAGACAGAGGTGATTCACCAACCTGCACCAGGAAAGACTTACTTACAGCCTACCATCACAGTAAATGGCCAAACCCTCCTTGCAGTGGACAAGTTCACCTATCTCAGCATTACACTGTCATGTGCAGTCCACATCAATGATGAAACCAACGCAAGAATTGCTAAAGCAAGTGGTGTGGCCTTTGGCAGACTATGCGCAAATGTGTGGGAGCACAGAGGCATCAGTCTGCAAACAAAACTGAAGGTCTACAAAACCATTGCGTTGCCGACCCTGTTGTATGCATGCGAAAACCTGGACGGTGTACATACACCATGCCAAAAAACTGAACCATTTTCACATGGGCTGCCTGAGGAAACTGTTTCGGATAAGATGGCAGGATAGGGT
This sequence comes from Margaritifera margaritifera, assembly GCA_029931535.1. Taxonomy (NCBI): domain Eukaryota; kingdom Metazoa; phylum Mollusca; class Bivalvia; order Unionida; family Margaritiferidae; genus Margaritifera; species Margaritifera margaritifera. The sequence goes on from JAQPZY010001119.1 coordinate 943,230, forward strand.
CCCAGACACTGAGGTTTTCACATGGGCAGGCATTCCAAAGCACCCACACTCTGCTGATAAAATCACAGATGAGATGGGCAGGCCACATCACCAGGATGTCAGAAGACTAAGAAAGAAGATCTTCTACCATGAGCTGAAAGAGGGAAAGTGATCTCAGGGTGGTTAGAAGAAATGCTTCAAAGATTCTCTCAAGTCATCCTTGAAACATTACAACACTGACCCTGAGTCTTGGGAAGATCTCACACAGAATCACTCCACCTGGCGCGGTCTCTTCCATACTGGAGCTACAGACTTTGAACTGAGAAGAATTGCAGAGGCAGTGCAGAAGCGCGAGCAGCATCAATCTCAGAACTGCAGCACGTCTTCTACTGATCAAGCAACCCCAAGTCCCATCTCCTGTCCAGTGTGCCACAGACAGTTCAGAGCACAAATCGGCCTGATCAGCCACTCATGTACTCACAGAAACCAAACCAGTTAGTGATCTCATGGTCATCTTTGACTTTGAAGGACGAACAACACACCAACAGCAGGCTGTTCCAGTCTCTGATAGCATGCCAGATAGGTATGATTAATTAAGTGGAAAGGTGCTGAATTGGCGGTCTTGCTTCTCACTTCTCCTTTTGAAGACTTTCCAATCTGAGTTCTTGTAACATGCTGATGACACTTGATTTGCCACAATCTCCATTTTAGACATACATGTATGGCTGCTCAATGCTGTATCATTTCAATGATATACACTGCCAACTGTTATAGTGGACACATTCATATAAAGTACACCTGATCAGCAAGGACAATTTTTAGAAATCTTTTGGTAATTACACATGTACTTTAATATCCAACCTCTATAAACAAGGACACATCTGCAATGGACAACATTTTGTAATCCCCTGAGTACCCTTTATAAACAGATTTCACTGTATATACAGTAGAATCTGTCTTGAAAGAGCATCCCTAATGCCAAAAATGCATGGTCTGCCAACAAAGGTAGTCTCTAATGACAGGTCATAATACTATATAATCAATAAATCTGTGCATTGAGAATCTGGTCTCTCAAGAAGGCTGGTCTCTCATAGCAGTGGTCTTTCCAGACAGGTTTTTCATATGGATTCCATTACAGTAATAGCAAAGTTTTTGATTGGCCTTTCTACTGATTTACACATATTTATCACATAATGTTCACCGTTATTGGCATCATGACATATCGTAAAAACCATTCATCAAACTGTAGTGTAACACTTACATTTAACATCACTGAATAATGCAAAATCCATAATGTCATGTCATACAGAATTTTATGCTCCTGTTCATTTTACATTACATTTATAAAACTCTCTGAATAATACAATGTCACCTGATGTAAGAAACTTGTTGAGAACAATATTATTCAACTTGTTACATACATTTCATATCAAATAAACACTCGTGTAAGATAATATCCTCTACAGTTCATAAAGTAAAGATTGTTTATAACGTTTCACTGGGGCCTAAAATATTTATAATGTTATAATCAAGAAACCTAATATCCAAATTCATAGTTAATTATTCAGATTCGTCATGTTTGTGTACATGCTGATGTATATGTCAATGACACTGGGCATACATGTACATGTAAAATGGTAAACAAGCTTTACAATATCCTGAAAGTGTCAACATACATGTGCATGTACCAACTGAAAAGAAATTCTCAATAGTCATCTGCTTTTTATTAATCTGAGATTTTTTGTTGATATGTTTTTAGTGACATGCAAATGCTCATAAAGAATAGCAGATGTGTCACTCTCGGCTTTTAGGTACAGTCTAATGTACGCTATCCTGTCTAGAACCTCGATGGTGGCTCTGGATACAATGGCTGGTACTAACTCACCAATGTACTCCTTCCAGTAGCAGAAAAAATAGTCCCTTCCCAGCGAGCACTAATTTCACAAACAATATCTTCAATTGTTGGTATCACAGATGATGTGACAATGTCACTATCAGAATTAACATAATCCGAGAAATCAACATCTATCATTACCAGACCCAAAATGCATCAAGTGCCATAGTAAGGGAATATCACCGTCATCATCATTATCAATGTTAAAGAAATATGTTTGCTCACTAAACCCTGCCTTAACAAAACAGTTTGCAACACAATCTGTGGAAACATCATGCCATGCACGATAAATCACAGTGACTGTGGACAGTACATTTATTTCACATTCAATATTTTTGTCAAGGATCATGAGGTATATTACGATTAGAGCCGGTCGGTACTTTGACTTCAAACTGAAGGTGACTCTTTGAAACACAAGAGAGATTAACTTCAAACTAGACTCAATTATTCAACATACAGGTATAAAACCAAAACCAAAAGATATGCCTAAATTACATGTATTTGGGCACTGAACCAGCAACCAGTGATTCTAAATTACCAATTATGAATGAAATTATCATGCTTTTGTTACCTTGTGTCTTTGTTATTTAGCGATTATGAATGAGGTGGGATTATCACACCTTTGTTAACTGGCACCTTTGTTGTTTAAATGAACATCGTTATTTACCTGGCTTCATTGCGTCCAGTGATTAAACATTATCATTGAGCTAACTTTCTCTGATGGACCACACAAATCAAATGCTATAACCATTTAAACGTTGTATGAAAGGAATGTTATAACAATTAAGCCTTATGAATATATAGTAATGAAGAAATTGATTGGGGAAATTAAACTCAAATGTTCTAACAGAGAAAACATTTTATCCAAAAACGTAATAAACAATCTTTACTGTATAAGGTAAACTGCCCAAGAGTTGGACATGTACCTTAAGTCTGACAAACATAATCATACTTTTCTTGCTCAATACTCAATACAGGAATATGTTAGAGATGTAGCAGACAATATGTTAGAGATGTAGCAGGCAATATGTTTGAGATGTAGCAGGCAATATGTTAGAGATGTATCAGGCAATATGTTTGAGATGTAGCAGGCAATATGTTAGAGATGTAGCAGGCAATATGTTAGAGATGTAGCAGACAATATGTTAGAGATGTAGCAGGCAATATGTTAAAGATGTAGCAGGCAATATGTTACAGATGTAGCAGGCAATATGTTAGAGATGTAGCAGACAATATGTTACAGATGTAGCAGACAATATGTTAGAGATGTATCAGGCAATATGTTAGAGATGTATCAGGCAATATGTTAGAGATGTAGCAGACAATATGTTAGAGATGTAGCAGACAATATGTTAGAGATGTATCAGGTAATATGTTAGAGATGTATCAGGCAATATGTTAGAGATGTAGCAGGCAATATGTTTATGACCCCTTTGTTAAACCTTTCAGTGGTATATGATTTGAGTACAGACTGCATCACTTCAATAGATCCCGTGCAGGATGCGATAGTGGTGGTTGATGGGTTGAAAAAAATTGTAATATGCGATGTCTTTACATGCAGTTTTAGTAAGGTACTGCAGGAAAACAGTAAATAAAAATTGTATCAACTGATTAACATGACATTTGTTTTTTCAAAAGTGAGATTATTAAGCTTTTGAGCAGGATTCGTGTTTGACTAAGTAGAATTATAAATCAAAGCCCCAAGTGTCCTACATTCAGACAGGCTGTCATCAAACCCCAAGTGTCCTACATTCAGACAGGCTGTCAGTTCCCTTATTAATGCTTCATAACCTCTGTGGTTCTGTCTACCAAACTGCACAGTACCCTTAAATCGGACATCTCATCAATGCCCTAAACATTTCAAAACTATTGGTCTCATTTTTTTAACCTGCAAAGGGAAGAAATATTCACTTTTCAGCAATAAAGTCTGAATTTTATTTGAACTTTATATAGCAAAATGGTCCACATTAGGTGTATCCGAAGAGTGATAGACTCATGGGCTAACCCATCCAAGTCTGGGTGCACTTGCCTACATGTACATTTGCACCCTGACACATATTGGGTTGGCCATTGAGTCAGTCACTTTCTTTTGTCTTACATAATAAAGGGAGGTAACTGAAACAAGATTCACAGTATCTAAATCAGATCTACCATATTTATTGAGGGGTCACAAGAGGGTAGGTAGTGCTAGTTATGATGCCATTGTAATCTGGCTGACTCTAGGGAATATCTACCATATCTATAGAGTGGACACAAGAGGGTAGGTAGTGCTAGTTATGATGCCTCTAGGGTACTTCACCCAATATGCGTGCTCTAAAGGAATATCAGGTAGATGAACAATCTTTGATGAAAATAACAGCAGTAATGTTGGCAGTGAGAGTCTTGCTTCAATCTATTCAGTTTTTTGGCCATGTGCTCTATTTCCAAAACTGGATCAACAGATTAAATACTGGAGTACAGGTTTTAAAGTAAAGTGGTGTTGGAATTCTGTTTTCAAAATTTTACATATGGTAGAACTCTTTAGTAGGTATAAATAGTTTATTTGACTTACAGAATAGGTCTCTTGCAGCCACTTGATGTAGACAGGCCTGCAAAAGGATCATCCACAGCAGTAGATCTGCACCCCTTACATCTGATGGCATCATAGAAAAATATCAACACCCTCTCTGTAGTAGATGTATTACTATGACACTTTTGTTTAGATCCAAAACTGCAATTAAAAAGTCATAGTATATTTTTAACCATGAAAGAACTGATAACCAAGCATACCACTCTGATTCACAATCTACTTTGAAAACTAGTCCTACAATGAAAACTAGTCCCACTAGCCCTAGATGAAAACTAGTCCTACAATGAAAGATGTTGACCTTGATTGTTATGATGGGAAGGTATATATATATATATAACATATATACATACACATACCGGTATATATATATATACTTTGCAAAATATCCTAACCTCTGTTGGTATACATATGTCACCATCCTTTTATAAACAATCAATTATATTTACTCTTTCAAATTAACCTTGCTAAAGATTTTCACTGCAACCTTTGTCATAATGATAAAGATGGTTGTTGATTTTTTTTGGGTATTTTGGGAAGGACTCATTTATTGAGATAAGAAACCTCTGTCCCACACCGATGTACTGATGGCACATGTTTTCTACAGACACAAATAAAAAAAAATGTAATCTTTAATCTCTAGGATAAGGAAATTAAGTTTTTGAAAGGTATTCTTGGTTCTTTTAATCTCTAGGATATGGAGAACTCAAATGCAAGCGTCACACAACTGCTAAAATGAACAGCAGTGTAGAATCAAAATGTGCTTGATATCAGCTGTTAACATCTTACATGATGATGATGATGAGAAGAAGATGAAAAGAACCATCATGATTTAATCATATCTATCATCTTCATCATACCGGTAGTCATCATTATTTTTATTATCCCCTTCCTTTATTAAAAGTGTTAGGGATACTGTGATATACTCCATCCATCCAATTCTGTCAGTTACCACACCTCCTCCTAAACTGTTTTGTGAAATTTCATGAAACTTTGAAGCTATATTGCAAAAGGAGTGTCATCCTTAGCTCCTGCCCTTGGGGCACTGGGACAGTGTCAAAGGTCATATAAACTAAAATGACAAGTACATCCACATTTCTAAATCAAACCTTACATATGCAATCATAGCAGGAAGATGCATCATATATGTGATGAATTTTGTATTGTAATCACTGTGTCACTGTTGGAGTTGGGGAGGGAGCATGTTATGGAAGTTGGACTATGCAATGGAAAGTGTCAGGATTTGAGATAGTGAGCCATTGCAGTTGCTTCTGTTATTATTATCTTTCATTTATTTAGTATTGTGAATAAATATGAAAATTCAGAGCGAAACTGAAAATTATTGTGTTAATCATTTCATTAACTTGAAAACTGAAATGATTCAAATGCTTGAAATATAAAGATGGTGGATTATATACATGTATAAGTTACACAATCAGTAGACAATATGCTTGAGTGGGTTACCATATATATTATAGCAACAAAAAGGATACTGGTAGAGAAATTGAGGGTACTTCTGAGCCCAAGTTTTCTCTGTCAATACCCTTTGAGTCCCCCCCACCACAATATAACTGGTATTATGCAAGATAATATTGTTTAACTGATTAATTGTATGACTACAGCTTTCTTTCCAATTTGTATATGAACAGTATTTTTTTTCTCACCTGGGTCACATGTTTCTCTTTCCCAGCACCCCCGTTTTAATGTTTTATCATATATCAAGATTAATGTAGCCAATCATTTTTGACTGCTCACGTGATCATACGTCAGGGATGAGCACTTTTTGTTTTCATCCACTTATCCAGAACAAGTGGTTCCAGAAAATTCACTTGTCCCACCTAACTTTCACTTGTCAACAGTTATCAATGACCACAGGTAGGTGCGATACAGGATGTAAATAAATACACAGAGAGGGTTAAAATCAAGCATTCAGTATGCGAGGAGGGCATGAATGGCCAGATAAGTGTAGATAACGTGATTATGGCATGAAAATGAGCACTTGCCCAACTTTTTTAAAATAAGAAAAAACCTCTTGTCCCGGACTTGCGATGGGGAAAATTTTACTTGCCCGACTTTGAAAATGAATAGTCCAGGACATCGGGCTATGGGATTTGCTCAGCCCTGTACATGTGTCTCTTTCAATCATCAACTCTATAATTTGTATGTGTACATTAAACAGTGCTGTGATGTTATTTCATCAAGACTGTTATATCATTTTGTCATACATTTTTTAACGGCAGTTGCACCTGTTATAGTAGAGAGTATAGCTTTTATTCACAATCACAGTATTAGGAGAGTATAGCTTTTATTTGCAAATAACAGTATTAGGAGAGTATAGCTTTTATTTGCTATCACTGTATTAGGAGAGTATAGCTTTTATTTGCTGTATTAGGAGAGTATAGCTTTTATTTGCTATCACTGTATTAGGAGAGTATAGCTTTTATTTGCTGTATTAGGAGAGTATAACTTTTATTTGCAATCACAGCATTAAGCGAGTATAGCTTTTATTTGCTGTATTAGGAGAGTATAGCTTTTATTTGCTGTATTAGGAGAGTATAGCTTTTATTTGCTGTATTAGGAGAGTATAACTTTTATTTGCAATCACTGTATTAGGAGAGTATAGCTTTCATTAGCTGTATTAGGAGAGTATAACTTTTATTTGCAATCACAGTACTAGGAGAGTATAGCTTTTATTTGCTGTATTAGGAGAGTATAGCTTTTATTTGCTGTATTAAGCGAGTATAGCTTTTATTTGCTGTATTAGGAGAGTATAACTTTTATTTGCAATCACTGTATTAGGAGAGTATAGCTTTTATTAGCTGTATTAGGAGAGTATAACTTTTATTTGCAATCACAGTATTAGGAGAGTATAGCTTTTATTTGCTGTATTAGGAGAGTATAGCTTTTATTTGCAATCACAGCATTAAGCGAGTATAGCTTTTATATGCTGTATTAGGAGAGTATAACTTTTATTTGCAATCACAGTATTAGGAGAGTATAGCTTTTATTTGCTGTATTAGGAGAGTATAGCTTTTATTTGCAATCACAGCATTAAGAGAGTATAGCTTTTTTTTGCAACCACAGTATTAGGAGAGTATAGCTATTATTCACAATCACAGTATTAGGTCTAATAAATTTCCACCGACTTGGAAATCCGCCAAGGTAACTCCACTGCATAAAGCTGGAACAAACAATGATGTAAATAATTACAGACCCATCTCTATCCTTCCTTGTCTTTCCAAATTACCAGAAAAACATGTACATGATTCTTTTATGAACTATTTGAACACTTATTATCTTATTCACGATAATCAGTCTGCACTCATATCTATGATTGATAAATGGCTACAAGCATTAGATAAAGAGAAATGGTTGATTTTTGTCAAGCTTTCACGTAGACCATAAAATTTTGCTTGAAAAACTGAAAATATATCGATGTAATGAAAACTCCCAAAACTGGTTTAATTCTTACTTAACTGCACAAAGTATCTCTATGGTCACCTTTCTGAAAGTAAAATTATTAATTGTGGAGTACCACAGGGCTCTATCCTTGGACTTCTGTTTATAAATGACTTACCCCTTAAGATAGGAAATTTGATTTCTTCCACTGACCTCTATGCAGATAACACTACACTATCAGTCAAGTAAAACCAAAACTGAACTTAAAAATAAATTACAAAATGCTCTTAACAGATTTGAAGTATGGTGCAAGGAAAACAGTATGATTATAAATACAGAAAAAATAAAAGCCCTACTAGTTACAACCAAACGAAAAAGAGCAAGGCTTGACAGTAACAAACTCCAACTGTTAACCTGAATATGACCTCTCATGATAAAATTCTTGGTGTATTTGTAGATAACAACCTAACTTGGTCTATTCACATTAAACATATTTCAAAAAAGGTTAATTCTTATCTTTGGCTAGTTAAGAAAATCAGAATATTCATTCCTTTTCAGTATAGGGTCATCTTTTATAAGAGTTATATTCAGACATATTTGGACTATTGTAATGTAATTTGGAGTAATACCTCTAATTCAAACATAACAAAACTTTTAAGATTCCAAAAGAGGGCATGCCATTTAATTCTAGATCAATGTATAGACAATTTGCTGGATGCAATGAATTATATAAAATTTTTACCAACATATGAAAGAATATTCTTTGGAAAGGCCAAATTTATGTATAAAGTGTCCAGAAAAGCCATTCCTGTCTACATATGCAATATCTTTCACCAAAGACAGTACTCCAAATTTAAGGTCTGTTAGAAGTAAAAATTACATTGTTTCAAAGCCCGTGAAGGAATTGTTTAAAAAGAGTTTTCAATATACTGGTCCACTGGTATGGAACATTATTCCCAGTGACATAAGGCAGGCTCCTAGCATTTTTTCTTGTCATAATCAATGTCTTAAATGGTGTCACGGAATTGTATAAATCCCTTTTATTAAATACATGTACTCGGGGTTCGTTTTTCAGTTAACAACGATACCCGAGAGTGAGTTATGTATATTTTACAATATTTTGAAACAGTGAGTTCGGTTCACCCCATGCCGCACATGCGAAGTGCTTTCGATGGGAAAAACCAAATACATCAAGCGTACGGACGATGTAGAGCTGCGTCGTCTGTGTATAAATGCCTCACCGTAAGACTAAATCTTTACATTATGGAACGTCTTGTCAGTGAGCAGTCTACTTAAGGATTTGCACGTCTTCAGCTGTAGAGGTACGTAAATTATTTATTAATTTATGGTGTATATTTTCTATGTAGCTTCGACTTGCGTAGTACAATGCAAATATTTTCTATTCTTGTTTGTTCTTAATAAGAGCTTTATATTAGCAATATAAAGTGGCATTTTTAGGAAACGTTTAGTACCATAAGGTTCACTTCTGAAGTTGTTTATTGTTTTGTAATGTTGTGCCGATAATGTAGTTTGTATAACTTACTGTACATAACGTCATTACGTGTTATCGTATATGCCCATGTCAATCATACTACACGGTGTTAGATTTATTTTCAGCTTATCAGAGTCGACGAGGTCCCAGCTATAGAGGGGACAAGAGAAGTTGACTATAGCAGCTGTAAAGCTAACCATAGCAGCCGTAGAACTGAATAAACAGTGTGTTGCTTGAATACCAGGTGATCGGGCGTTGCTGACCCATTGGTGGACGTGGATCGCTTGATTGACCAGTGCGACTGGCAGCCAAGTATGCTAGTGATGGAGTGGTTTTGAGTCACTCCATATATGTAATCTTTTAGCCGTGGGCTAATTTTGGGTTTTTGTGATACCCAGTGGTTTGGGAGTGTAAAGATATTTTGCATGATATCTATCCCATTTGTTTGCACCACATTTTATTATTTGAATAAAGTGCCTCATGTTTCATTATTTGAGGGTATACATTTTTGCTATATGAGCAAAATACATCATTTTTGCTATCTGAGTAAAACACATCATTCTTTTCGTCGTCTGAGATTACAGTGAATCATTAGCCTTTATCATTGCACTGTGTATTTATTTATTTGTATTCATATTTGGGTTACATTATTAGGTTCGTGCGGATTATGTTAATTTGTCCAATAATCGGACCCTATACACGCACGTATTAATCATAATCCTTCTTCCCATTCAAGTCATTCATCAATAAATATAGCATTTTTATCACCATCAACAGTGTTCTGTTATAAATCCGAAATCCAACCCGCTTATCTTGTTACAAATGGATGAAATCTTAAGACACTTGAACAGGTCTAGTAATATAAATACCTCCTGCTTTTCTCTGCTTATCATCTTTTTCACAGATGAATTTTTAATACAATATATTTTATTTATTTTTATTTGCTTACTTATACTTGTGTATTTCAAACTTGAAACTTTTTTATTTTCAGAATAACTCAATTCTTTAGTGTTAAGCCAAATTTTTGTCACATTGCGCTGTATATACTGTATATTTTGTACATAACAGAAGGCCTCAAGGTAGATTAGTTCCTGAAATAATTGAGTTACCTTCTCTAAATAAAGTCATTATTATTATTATTATTAGTAGTAGTAGTATTAGTAGTAGTAGTAGTATTACTATTTTGAATCCAAGGCAGAAAGTGAAGACATATTCTATAGTTAAGGATCTTCTTAACTGGAAATGCATCACATATCTAAGGAAGATTTTTTTGACAGTTTAACATGCAAATTTGACTGCTTCATGATAACTGTCCACTGCTGAAAGAAAACTGACATTATTCTTAAAGGAATTTGACTTGAGAGTGCTGAACTTTCTAATAGTCCAACTTCAATTTACCTGGAAATATTACATTGCTTTATTTCAATTGCTTTATTTTTCTGGGATATATTCTAGTTGTGTTAGATTGCTTTAATTTTCTGGGATATATTCTAGTTGTGTTAGATTGCTTTAATTTTCTGGGATATATTCTAGTTGTGTTAGATTGCTTTATTTTTCTGGGATATATTCTAGTTGTGTTAGATTGCTTTAATTTTCTGGGATGTATTCTAGTTGTGTTAGATTGCTTTATTTTTCTGGGATATATTCTAGTTGTGTTAGATTGCTTTATATTTCTGGGATATATTCTAGTTCTGTTAGATTGCTTTATTTTTCTGGGATATATTCTAGTTGTGTTACATTGAGTTTTGAGGAATTATACCGTAAAGCCTGTCTTGAAAGACCACCCTTCTGCAAACAAAAAGTGCTGTCTCAAGACAGGTGGTCTCTCATAACAGGTATGTGAAGGAGGGCCAGTATTTTAGGTCAAAATTCTATAGATTTTGAAAGGAAATATACCCACAATTACCAGATATTTTATTCTTAACTGATAATTCTTGTTAAAATATTACATGCATTTATCTTAAAATAACTTTATATAGCAACAAAAACGCATCTATCATCAAACATATACTTTTACAGGGTTGACTTAACATTTATTCTTCCATTGGCCTACTGGGCCAGCTAACATGGAAATCAACTGGCCATGCAGAAAATCAAATTGCTCTCCTAATCAAATAAAAAGAATGACTTTGGAAATTAAACCAGGCCTAGCTGCAGCTCTCAGAATTAAATATCCTTACTCAAAATACACAGGCCAAGGTACAGAAGGCCAGTGGCTAAATCGACCCCTGCATTTATATTTATGAAGATGTTAACATATGTAGGATCAGTTTTATGAAATTGATTTATGTACCAATTAAACCAAAAGACAGAATGAACTCAAGATATCCTGAAACAGACAAAATGTATTTAAAGACAAAGTCGAAAGGTTCAATACACCCACGACAGAAATGGTTTAAACTAACTCGATAAACAGAGGATGTAACCACTGCACTACAGTGAACAGCTGACAAGATCTCTGGAAGTGGCACTTTTGGCTCGGTGTGTGTGTTTAAAAAACTGTAAGATCAATAAAGCAACAAACAATAGCTGGGCTAGGAATTTTTTTATTGATCCACAGGATCACCATAAATATATTTTACTGTTCCTGCCTAAATTGCATTGATCCCAGTCAAAGTATCCAGTACACGTTTGTATTTCAGAACATTAACATTCATTTTTTGGGTCATATTTCAGCCATTTGTATTTGTTTTCCCCTTTTCTCTTGATCGTGTTTACAACTGAACTCTTCTTGTCACCTTCTCATTTCTGACATCAAAAATTTTTGCAATAAATTTTCAATTTTGGCAGGATTTTCATGATCATGTGTTCTAGATGGAACCTTGTGACATTATTGGCAATGTGCTGGTTTTCACAACATATAAGAAGCAATACAAAACTCTGAACTGATTATGACTATGACCTCTTCCTTTAAAGCAGGAATAATTAATCTTAATGGTGATTTACATGACTTTGGCACTACAATGACAGTAGGTGGTGACATGTACTTTTGTCTGGTTTATAGAATATAACATAAGATGCTACATGTACATGTCAGGGTTCAGGGAAAATTTCCCAAGCACTCGTGAGTGAGTTACAAGAGTTACTCATCCCTGTCCTCATTATACTCAACACACTATACTTCTCCTCTACACTGCTTAATAAGTTACTAAAGAACCACAGGTACCTGTTGCAAGCTTGATATTAAAATGGGTCAAAACCATGAAAATATTATGTTCTAATACATGACTCCTTAGATAAACATAAAATAAGAGACAAGGCTTGTAACTTGAGAAATTGCAGTTGCACACATGGCCCTTGATTTCTCAGTGGTACCGGTGTTCATGTTTACGGTGAAACCTTTCAGTAATCTTGTCATAATTTTTCTTTCAATGAACTATCACACATCTTTATCGTTAGAATGATATGGGACAGAGAATGTCAAAATTTTATGATTTGTTTCTGGTCAGACATTGTTATGCTTACCCCAGATCATTGGTATTTTCAAGACTGTGCAGCTTTATTAATACATTATCACGTCAAAGTAAAGACGCCATCATATAGTTATATAAGTATGTAATTACTTTTCAGAAGACAAATGTCAGTAACTTCCATTTGAAAGAAAAATTGTATCCATCTAAATTTCCACCAACTTTTGTACTATCATGTGATCTATTTTGGTCAAACCTACATTCTAGAGAGCTACACATGGGTGCCATAAAAAGGAAGATCGCTGATTGGTCAAAAGAAGTTGAACATTTCTAGGTCATTACCCCAACTAGATTTCATCCAATCAGCTGTTGTCTCGACATTCTCTGCTTTATAAATATATGACAACAGCATGCACTGTGTGAAAGTTGTTAGGAATCAACCAAGAAACTTAAAATTTTGAATGTATATACATAAGTTGGCAACATTTTTCTTGTGAAAAGTAATTATATGCTTATACAAATATCTGCTGGCATCTTCCCAATGTATCAATAAAGCTTCAGTACTGAAAATACAGTTGACCTGCGGCCATTGTAACATTGCCTGACCAGATAAAAAAATCACAAATTTTGACATCCTCCGTCTCTTAACTTTAGAGAGGTCTGGCTCATAAAGATGCTCACTGCAAGGGAATCTTTCTCCAGATCAAAATGACGCCTAAAATTACTGAAAAGTCTCAAACACCATTAAGAAATCGATGGCTAAGTGTGAAACTGCAACATAATATGTTCATAATATATATCCATTTTACTATCAAGCTTTCATCAGGTACCTGTGTAAAAAAAAGAAGTCGTTTTCTTTGCAACATGTTTTAGACTGACAGGTAGGCAGATTAGGCATAGCTTATTTTTAACTGACACATGCCAATGTTAAGCGATGTTGAACTTTGGCACTTGTTAAGGGTAGAAAATGCACTCCAATTTATTCTCAAGGTGTGATTCTGCATTTACTCAGCCCAGGGACTAAAGTTTTACTCTGTCCAGCCAATTTGTACCCAGTCAGGACGAGTGGTTTTCCTGAGCCCTGCATGTAGATTAACATGATTTAAATTGTGATCCCTGACATAACAGATTACTATAAGTAGATTGAACAAATTATTATAAGATCTTGATTTTAATCAGATCTCTGACATAACCAATTCCTGTAAGTAAATTGACATAACAGATTATTACAAGAAGATCTCAATTTTGAGGAATATCTGACATAACTGATTACTGTAAGTAGATCAAAATAACAGATTATCATAAGTAGATCTTAATTTTAATCAGATCTGCAACATAAATGATTACTGTAAGTGTTCAACATAACAGATTATTATAAGTAGATCTCGATTTTAATCAGATCTCTGACATAACTGATTACTCTAAGTAGTTCAACATAACGGATTATTATAAGAAGGTTTGTGGGTAGAGAATTTTTTCATTGCATGTCTTTTTGCAAACTGATGTTTTCTTTCAGTTTTCATTATAGGCACTTGATTCTATCAGTAGAAAAGGGGGAAACTAATCATAACACCCTCCCCTACTCCCAACTGTGTTAATTGGGAGTAGGGGAGGGTGTTATCATTAGTTTCCCCACTAGCCATGGGTCACCTGGATTTAGAACACGGGAAAGATCTGATGAGAAACCCACCATCATACATTAACTTTTAAATAATACATATTGTACTATTTCGTGTTGGATAGGAAACTGCGATTTCATTATGCAAAAAATGTGACGGTGTTTACGAAATTACGTCTCGAAAATCGGCGGATGCAGTGTTGTACGATAATAACAACAAATGGAAAATAAAATAAAATAAATGACAATACAACTAATACTATAAATAAATAAGAAAAAAGTTGGAGCTCATTTTGTGTAACTTATAAGTTTAGTTAACAGATATATGTTGTCAGTGCTTACCTGTACTGCTTTCTTTATGACCCATTTACAGGTACGACATGAGTAGCGCCCCCTACACGGATGAGGGCAATGTGCACAACAAATCGGTCCAGATCCCAAAAATCAGCGAGCCAAAGAACAAAGAGACGAAATACGGTAAATAGGATAATTTGTGGTTGGTTCAGTTTTCGCCATATTTAAACCATTCTCACAATGACGAAAGTTTAACCTCGAAAATTATTGTAAAATTGCAAAATCGCGAACTTTAAATACGCAATTTTGTCACAAAAGTTTAACAGCGCAAAACTGTCGCCAGATACGGTAAATCGGAGGATACAAAAACTCAATAAGCCAAAGCACATCTATTGTTTTCATTATTCTTATTTATTTCCAGTCTCCATCCTTACTCCATTTATTTTTTTTACTTATTACAGTTATTTTGGTACCCAATAAAGTACCACAGTAAATTTAAATTCATAAACCTATGTACTATAGTATTAGCACACCCTCCCGTTTGTTTGTACCTCCCTACGATTTTAAAAACGAAAAGCATCAAGGATATGAAAAATGCACTGAACTTTGTCATTTCATTCATTAATTTATAATTTATAACTTGATTGGCGCCAGGGAGTCCCTAACATTGTCAACTTATTGGCGTTTCAAAGCAAACGGAAGCGCTTGACGTAAACAAGCAGACCAACAGCTTACTGTCATTTTCTAGAACAGTCCATATTTGTAAAAAAAATGTATCGTCTGCATCTAATATTTGCAATGTCTAGTTTTAATATTTCTATATATATAAAAAATGAACAAATTAAAAGGAGAAACTCCTGTGTTGTGTACATATGTTCAGAGAGATGTAACTCCTAAATTTACGGAATTATTCAGATTATCAAAGTCCGTGGATTACATCACACCTATTGCTTGAAAATATAGACCCACCCAATAAGGCGACCGCGTTACTAAAGAAACTCCCGTTTGATTCAAACGCCAACAAGTTGACAGTGTCAGGGACCCCTAGTGACGGTCAGGTTAGAAATTATGAATTGATGAATGAAATGACTAAGCATTCTGCATTTGTTAAAATTATATCTTTGGTGCTTTTTGTTTTAAAATCGGAAGAAGGGGGGTACAAACAAACAGATGGGTGTGCGAAAACTATAGTAGGAAAACTAAATACCGATATACCTATGACCATGTGCGCGTGTATATATATATATATATATATATATATATATATATATATATATATATGTCAAAGCAGATTGCAAAGTCCTAATCTTAATTGTTCCCAGGGTTAAACTGGAGTCAGATATACAGTTCGAAGTAATAACCCCGATATTCTTAATTATGGCTTGGTCTGGAGTGAAATCAAATCCCCACAAACAATATCCTACTGGATACTTGTCGTACAAAATGTCGTGGGTACTGTTGGTTCCAAATTGTCATGTGGCTTCAAACAGAGTCCTGCAAGATCTCAAATAATTTTCAGGCAAAGTCAGGTTCAAAAGGCCTGGTACATAACGTCTGTTCGTCTCTCGTCACTCCTATGTTGGACACGTTAAAATGTTGGAACTTGAAAGCATTCAAATTCTATTCTGAAGGAATTCTCAGTGTATAGATATTCATTTGGATATTAGCTGGCGCTGGTTTTTTGTTTTGTAAAAGCCATGATCATTTCTGTCCAAGTGTTCTTGGACTTTTTCGCTGAGTATTTCTACGACGAAAGTGGTTTGATCTGCGGTAATATTCCAGACTTGAGTGGGATGAATAATATCTACCAAAGCCACTTCCCAATCCGCTTCATGGTTTAATTGTATATACTGAGGTAATTTGGCCGTGAAACAACATAATTTGTTTTTGGAAAACACATCCATAGAACTGTCACTAGGTAGTGTTAAATAAAGTTGATTAGTCATAGCTCGATGGTTCTTGTATCAAAATAGTCACTCGATGTCGAAGGAGAATGGTTTTCCAAGGGTTCCAGAGGATGGAAGTGACTGTCAAAGTTCTGACTGACTTCGGCAGGGCTATTGTTATTGTTACTTCTGTCGGTATATTTCAACGAGGAATAGGGAAAATGAGAGCCAATACAAATGCTGAGTAAAATAGTCCACAGTTCTTATCTCCTTTTGCAAATTAAAGTTTCCAATCGCTGTTTTAATGGCACAATAACTCACAAAGATCTGACAGAAAAAGACTATTTGATATTTAAGAACACGCTCTTCACACCATGCCCACTGTGGTTATTGTTTTGGGAGTTCTTGGAAGGATGAACTCGGAGAAGGGGATGCAGCGTTTAAAGGCATGGTTGTGATTTCTAATCGAAAGAAGAATCCTTTCCAACGGACTTTGACTTCTTGGATATGACATTTTCCCCACATTACGTGTTCTTTG
This sequence comes from Margaritifera margaritifera, assembly GCA_029931535.1. Lineage (NCBI taxonomy): Eukaryota > Metazoa > Mollusca > Bivalvia > Unionida > Margaritiferidae > Margaritifera > Margaritifera margaritifera. The sequence continues at coordinate 960,306 of JAQPZY010001119.1, forward strand.
ATCTAGAATGCTTTCCATATTGTACACGTCGTCGTCTTTCTTGGTCACTCACTGTAACTCGGGCAAGTAAAACGTTCTCCGTGACACGTATTCGTCCATATCTTCCATTATATAGACAGATGTGCCTTGCCCTGTGACACAAATTATTCTGTTGTCCAGTTCGGTAAATATCCTTTGTCAAAAATACATTTTATTCTTCCAATGCGAACCCAATATCCGTTGTTTAACAGTTCTTTCTTTTCTCTTGTCTCCGACGTTCTAAAGATTCTATCACACACGGTCACTCGTTTTGAGGCGTCACTTCTTCTACAGTACATCCGATGATACGATGGTAGGATTGACTAAACGGGTAACACGTCATTGTATTTGAGAGGTTGTTGATGTGAAAATATTTCTACATACGTTCGTTCAAAGTTCTCTGACAAGGTTCCACGACACTGGCTTTAGTTTCTGAATTGTCAACGGTAAAAAATGAATGTGTCGTTATTTTTAATTCTTTTTGAAAGGTTTGGTTAAGGAATTCAGTGCCTTTGTCCATTTGCCATCGCAAAGGGTGTCGACCTCTTTGTTTCAAGATGATTTATAAAGCTCGCACTAACACTGAACTTGTTTGAGAGGTGAAAGGAACGACCCCAGCCGATTTTGAAAACACATCGATGGAACAAAACAGATATTTGTAACCTCGATTATACGAAGTTAAATGAGAGGCATCTGCCAACTCGGCTTGCCATTGATGATCGATTCCTGCTTCTTTAGTTTAACTTCTTGGAAATTTTCGTCGAATGGCTTTGTGTAACGTGTACGTCGATTATTCTCGTAACCATCGTTGAACAGCTTGCAGACGTAGACTTTTGAGTTTGGTTTTGAAAAGGTCTGTACTTTTTATGAGAGAGAGAGAGAGAGAGAGAGAGAGAGAGAGAGAGAGAGAGAGAGAGAGAGAGAGAGAGAGAGAAAATGAAATAAATGTTAGTATACCATGGTTGAATGCTATCATGAAACGATAAAAAGACTATCGAAAAGACTCAAGTGAGGCCACGCCGACGATGACGACATGCTGTAAGTTCATAGATCCGTGTGCATCACTGCCAGAAGAAAGAGAGTCAAGATCGTCGAAGAGTGCAAGAATCTTTCATTGCCAATTAAGACAAAGCAAAACAAAAAAGAAGAAAATGTATGTGCGTGTGTGTATGTATGTAGTTATGAATGAAAAAAGACAGAAAGAATATATATTCATACATTGTGATGATTTAAGAAAATAGGAGGGAATTATTAAAGATAGGTAGATAGATGCTGCATGTATAACGTGGAAAGGAACACATATAAAACTTTAGAAAAAAAGAGGACACTCGAATAGCATGAAAAAAAAAAAAAAAAAAAAAGAAACAAGAGGACTCGGGAATATTTGTTCAAAGGCAGAATTTTCACAAAGCTTTTGAAAAATATTAAACAAAACTGTTTATTTATTTGCTCACTTGAATGCTTGTCACGAAATAATTTCTTATGCATATATACTGAACCAGTTTACGGGACTCTGTTAGAACCTACGTGATAATTCTACATTGGATATATATAAAATAGACGGATAGAGAAAAATCCGACACTCTGCAGAGTAGAAATATTATTAAACGTACACGTTAGCAAAACGGCATATATAAACTGGCCATTTTAACATTTGGATTTGTAACCTATGCAATCATTCTTTTATTTGTAAAAAAGAAAAAGATATGATTATACATTTAATGCCATATAATAGTGTTATATTTGCATTCGATTGTTTAACTCTTTTCGTGCGTTTAGGCGGATGCCACAACAAGATTGTTACACTTTATAAAAGAACAAGGTCATACATTTCTAGGTTGGTCTTAAGGCTTCAGGAACATTTGTTTCAAATAGGGTTTTGTTTAAGTCAGCAAAGTCAAAGTACATTGTTTATGTACATCGAAATTTGAATCACAGTACTTGTGAAGAAAAGAATAATTGTATCCTCAGCTGAGAAAAAAGAATGGAATGGTAATATTGCCCACGCAATCGCTGTTTTATATATGAGTGAATGAATGGAAGAAAGAACGAATAAATGAATTAGTGAACAAAGGAAAAATGATTGTGTACTTAAAAACTAATCAATGTAGTACGAGAGAGAGAGAGAGAGAGAGAGAGAGAGAGAGAGAGAATCAGGATAAACCATTAGTAAAAGTCGCATTTGAACACCCTTCCCTTGGATAGTTTTAATATCTAATCTGCGAGCAAGTTGACTGGGAGAAACGTTCGAATGACATCATACAGTTACTTACACTGTCCTAGTTAAGGATTATAAGTATGAAGTTTCTGCAGAGAAATTGGCCGCGTTTATCATTTACTTTTTTGCATCTACGATTGTTCATGTTGAAACAAGTTCTAAAACGAAAAACCAGTTAAAATAGTTTTGTAAAAGGAACAAACAAATCCATTTATAGAAATGCTCTTTCACAAAAATAAATAGAAATCGAGAAAAATACTATAAATAACACTATTTACCATGCGCTATTAAATTCAACTCTTACTGTTGATTATATCACTCATTAATGAAGATGCTTAACATGTCCATACATTCACAATCGGACACAGATGTTGAAGAAGTCGTGAAGTTAATTATTCCGATTTCAGTATCTCAGTTACAATTGATTATTTAATAGCACAAGGGATACTACCAGACCAAATAATATAGTAAGTAAATGTAGTAAAAACAAAGTTGACCTAATATATATATATATTACAATTTTCAATTATAAACCAAGAAAGCAATGAGAATAAAGAAAAAAGTGAAAAGCCTGATCAATCTTACACAACTCTTATTATTACTAGCTCTGCTCCTATTTACACAAACGGTATCCCAAAGTTTAAACTACTTTTAACTTACTTCTAAATGGGATATAAAATGCTAAGTACACCACCATTGTATCCAGTATTACTACCTACAGACAATGACATTCATTTCAGGTTGCAAAAGATCAATGAAATTAAAAACGATTTGATAAAATAGATCAAACATTACGGAGGTGTTAGAAGAAAAATGTAACAGGGTAGAAGTTATCATGGCAGCAGTTTTAAGTGGGATGGGTATAGCAGCTGCTAGTTTAGGATTCGTGAGAGGATTTGGTGTAATTTTACTGGAGTCTGTTGCTCAATGTTTCAAAGAAAAGCTAGTATACAGTTAAGTTTTAAAACACAATGCGATTGTAACCTCTGCTCTAAGTTTATTAAACAATATTTATAATATGGTGAATAAGGCATCAAACGATAACGAAATAAGTCACGAGGAATTTAATTTCATAGTTACCACGTACAGCAGATACAAAGAGATAAAAAATGAAATCAAGAAAAAGTCAGTAATACAGTAGTCACACTATTGAAGTTTTAAAAAGAATTACAAGAGGGAAGGAAAATAAAAGAAAAGTAGATCTAAGAGAAGTTTACGGCAGACAGAAAATCTATTATAATAACGGAAGTAACGAAGTAAATGAAATATTTGTCTCTATTGGTTGTTTTAAAGCTAACTGTTTTAATTTCAGCTACGTAAATAATAAGTTTCATTACCATAGAGGGGCAATATGAGACAAAAATATATTTTACAAATTCAATTGATAACATAAAGTAGATTTTGAGGTGTTACTACTCTAAGGTCTAATGAAAATGTAACAGAAAGAAAGTGAAACCATCAAATCAAGTAAAAATCAATAACTTGTTTACCAAAACCGTCCTTGAACTCAAGTAAACAACCTAATTTAGAAGAGCTAACATGTCAACATTATACTTATATATATATATATATATATATATATATATATATATATATATATATATATATATATATATCTGTTTCCTTTCATTTTCTTTCTTTCTTATTAAAAAGCTTATTTTTTAAGTCTCTTTAATATTTTGACTTTTGTAGTACTGTTTTCCTGATTGTTTTTTTATTATCTCCTTGTATATGTTGTACTGTATAACTGTCAAGTTAAATGCCTCGTGACTTATTTCGTTATCACTTATTGCGTTACTCAACCTATCATCAATACTGTTTAACTTACAGCAGATGTTACGATCTCATCGTGTTTTAAAACTTTACTCTATACTAGCATTTCTTTAAAAGATTTAGCAACAAATCCAAGTAATCTCCTGTTGCTATTCCTGCAACTCCTAAACTAGTGGCTGACACATGAAGCTGTTGCCATGCTGACCTCTACACATCAGAAAAAACATGTATGCATTTTTATACTTTCTTCTCACAGCTCTGTAATTTTCAAATTCTTTGGTCAAATCATTTTTAATTTAATTGATCTTGTGCAACCAAATATCAATCCTGTTGTCTGTATGTGGTGATATTGAATACAATGATGGTGCATTAGGTATTTTCTTTCCCATATAAATGTAAGAAGTAAATAGTTTAGACTTAGAGATAGTGTTTGTGAAAACAGGAGCAGAGATATCAATGGCAGGAATTGTCTAAGATTTATCGGGATTGTTTTACTTTTGTCATTATTCGCATTGCTTATTTATTTAGATTTTAGAATCGAAATATATTTATCTTCCTTAGATCCGCCTGCACTCATTATGTTCTAACTCTATTGACTCAATTATTTGGTCTGGTAGTATCCCTTGTGCTATTAAATACTCAATTGCAACATGAGAAAATGAAATCGGGATAGTTAACTTCATGACCTTTCAGAATCCATGTCTAATGGTGACTGTATGTGCATTTAAAACATCTTCTTTAAAAGCACGCTGTAACCAAATGTAAGAGCTGAATTTAATGCTGCATGGTAATAGTGTTAATTATTGTATTTTTCTCACTTGGCATTTATTACTGTGAAATTCAGAGCATTGCTGGATATGGCCTTGTTTGTTCCTTTTGCATAACTAATTTAAGTTTTTGTTCCTTTTTGAACATGCACTCTAGAACTCGTTCACCACATTCACTTCTATCAAGTTGTTTATCAGGAATATAATTTTTGTTTTTAAAACAGATTTCTTTGAATACATAAATCCTAAACCTAAGGCAACAGCCATACCGACTATCAAGTATTGCATTATGTTTGAGTTATGAGTTTCATGTTGACTTCTTTCAGTTTTTATTTCTCTGCTTTGTCCTTTAAAATTCTTGTGAACGTTTACCAAATTGTTTTCCAAGTTAAACTCTACGTGGATCTTTCTGCTTTTGTGAAGTTACCTTTTCTGGTTGCTCTGTAACCTTAGAAATGTCTTCAGTCTTAGTCTCACCACCTTTCATTTACATTGCAACAAAATCATGTGAGGAAAACAAACGAAGTTCTAGTCAACGTAAGTATAATTTTAAGGTTAGTTTTAAGTTATTCAATACCATCTTTCAACTAAATATTTTTTTTAACTTGAGCTCATTTTAAGAAACTGTGCTGAAAGGTAAAAGCAGTACAATTTTAGTAGTACAAATTATGTGAATAAATAGTCTGAAGTAAATAAAGACCAATACATGTCCAAAATGCAACGCAAAAATAATTATTGGAGATTTCACCAAAAGCAGCTATTGCAAGCCTTGCTATAGGTCATGTCTAAAAAGAATTGAAGGCAAAATAATAACCATTATTTTACAAATTGGAGGCAAAAGTTAAAGAAAAACTACCACTATGTGAAAGATTAAAGCAACTTTTTAAAGAAAAAGATGTAACAATTGGTGTTATCGTTTACAGTTATATGTATGATGCAAATTTTCTTGGAATAACCATAGCAAAGTTGGTAATATGTTTAACAGGAGGATGTTGATGAATAATTGCTGGCTATGGTGGCGATACAGGTAATACAGATATATTCGTTGACAAGTTAAAATGAGATATGAAACATATTGCCAAATATTTTTCTTTGAGTTAGCTAAAAAAAAAAAGCAGCAGCATCATTACCTGGTATAATTGGTAGTGCAATAATTGGATTCTACATTAGCTGCAAGAATTATTTCTGTATTGGCTGATAATGACGTTTTGTTAATGTTTGCATTAATTAGCTTGTACTTTGGAAGTTTTTGAAAAGGTTTATATTTAAAAACAAAAAGAATACAAGGAAAAATTCCTCCAAAAAAGTAAAAAAGAAGTCTACTTGAAAAAGGTCAATTACACCAGCCCCGTCCAGCCACTTTCATAATTATTTCACGCTTGTTTATTTGTTTTATGGTCTATCTCTTTTACATTATAAGATGCGCCGTTGTAATTGCAAGATTCTCACCTCTTGTATGCACAATATTTTCTCACGTTCTCTTCTTTTATATCAGTTACTTTGTAATCTATATTTTTTCGAAATATTACAGATTGTATATCAATTGCTGGAATTCCGTTTTTACCGCGTCAGTATTTATAGCAGTATTTATTCCTGGACAATATGTATCTAATGATTAGTGTAAATTGTTATTTTAACCTACTATACTATCTATTTTCCATGACTATATAACTTGGTAACAAACATATACCATCATCACCAAAAGCATAGTTTATCTCAACTTTCGAATCTGAAATATATTGCTTAAATGTTTTCATCTGAGTCATATTTTTTGTTGGCCCAAAAAATAAAATTTTCAATTAACATTTTTACAATGTCGTGTGCAATGTAAACATACTGCGTGATATATGTTCTTTTTGTCCCTGGCCACCTAAAATACATATCACATAAGTCTTAACACTTTGATTTAATCTAGATATTCCTCCTTGTCCCTGGCCACCTACAATACAAATCACATAAGTCTTAACACTTTGATTTAATCTAGATATTCCTCCTTGTCCCTGGCCACCTACAATACATATCACATAAGTCTTAACACTTTGATTTAATCTAGATATTCCTCCTTGTCCCTGGCCACCTACAATACATATCATATAAGTCCTAATACTTTGATTTAGTCTAGATATTCCTCCTTGTCCCTGGCCACCTAAAATACATATCACATAAGTCTTAACACTTTGATTTAATCTAGATATTCCTCCTTGTCCCTGGCCACCTACAATACATATCAAATAAGTCCTAATACTTTGATTTAGTCTAGATATTCCTCCTTGTCCCTGGCCACCTAAAATACATATCACATAAGTCTTAACACTTTGATTTAATCTAGATATTCCTCCTTGTCCCTGGCCACCTACAATACATATCAAATAAGTCCTAATACTTTGATTTAGTCTAGATATTCCTCCTTCTCTTAGTCCGTTTCTATCCTGTAGAAAGAAAGAAATCCATCCAGTTTTTCATCAGGCGTAAACATCGAATTTATTTATTCTGTAGGCATTTTTTGGGGGGTAAAATATTCAACTGTTCCAGCTCATAATTCTATTATAGTTTGTAAGCATCTTTTACATGATCTGGTGTAAGTTCTCCAAAACGCTGATATACAGTATCATGTTCTTTAGAACCATTTCCAATAAGATATTTATTCCATTAATATATCCCCAGTCATGATTAAGAGGAATATTAAAGTTATTACAGATTACGTAAAATTATTTAGAGCTTTATGATTGTTTGTTGGATTAAAAGATCATGTAACGCTATGTTGCATTCAGACAACAGTTTTCGTATCCGAAAGTAGATGTGAAACGCATATTTTGATTTGACTAACTCTTGTATGCTAGTATCAGTTAGATGCCAATATGATATTCCACATCCTGATGTTGCCGTCCGTACGTCCATAATTTTGAAAGATTATTTTGTCTAATGGGCGTGGGTTGTGGGGTGTTGGGGTTAGGAGGAAGGGGGTTGATATTTGAAGAAAAAAATAAGAAAATAAGGCCGTTTGTGGCTTGATCTAGTTAGAATCATGTTGATACTACTAGTTGGACTTTCCAGTGCTGCCAAAATACCACGCCTGGTATAGCACGTTACGTGACAAATACTTGCTTTTAATCTCGGACTGGAAGCAGTACAAGGCAGAGTTTAGCGCCAGAGACTTTAAAACTTTCGCGTACTTGCCGCGACACTACAACAACCTGAACATTGGCCCGTTTGTCCATGCCTGACTTGGATGCGGACAAAGAAAATAACAGCATACACGTCGCGGTCAGCCCAACAGGGATTTTCATGCGGTACCTGCTGCCTGAAAGTTGCCCAGCTCTTAAGCGTGGACCCGCCGGGACGGCTCTGTACGTTCCATGTCAGGAGGCAAATGATATGTTTAAAAACGCTGTGGTTGATGTGCCGTTTACTGTCTTCACACGGTACCATGAGCGCGGGAAAAAAACAAAAACAAAAAACCCATTCATCCACTTACATCAACTACCCCCGGATAAGCAGCGGCTTTGAATGAGGATTTTGGGTTATGATGCAAACACCCACTATCTCTAGGGTCTTTCCGTCTGCCTTTCCAACAGTTTGACCCTGCACTGGTGCTGCCGTCATTTCAACATCAAGCGGCAGTGCGGGCACATTTTTTAGTTTCCAAATACGTAAAGGGCAGCTTAAATGTTTGAAAGAAGAAGCTATTAACTGTTCACCTCAACTTGTGCAGAACCAGCGCGTATAAGTGGACCAACGTAGACCGAGCTAGTTTCACTACCCCTTTACTTTTCCTTGTCCATGTCTGTTTATCGGCCATCTCACATGTTCGTTGCACTTCGCTTGGCATAAACATGTTGTTTTTTGCTTTTTTTTTCGAATAAATTAAACCAACCTCTCGTAAAAGCCCCACCAATTGTAACTTTGTCGCATCTTATGTCCTGAACAGGTATGAAGCAACCACCGCAGCAAACACAAAGTTAGTGCTGTGCTTGTGCGTCATTTTTTTAAGTTTTGATAACTAAATGTGTGCGTTTCTTTAAAGGGGTTTTTAAAAAACCGCCAGGTTTATATTACAGCAAAATCTTGTAAATCTTGAGATATTGCATAACATACATGGGATTTTAACACCTGGTCAACTATTACTATTAAATTGACCTATAAGTGCTTAACTACACAAGGTGCTAACTATTACTACACAAGAGGTTAACTATTACTACACAAGTGGTTAACTATTACTACACAAGGTGCTAACTATTACTACACAAGTGGTTAACTATTACTACACAAGAGGTTAACTATTACTACACAAGAGGTTAACTATTATTACACAAGATGTTAACTATTACTAAACAAGAGGTTAACTATTACTACACAAGTGGTTAACTATTACTACGCAAGGTGCTAACTATTACTACACAAGAGGTTAACTATTACTACACAAAAAGGTAACTATTACTACACAAGTGGTTAACTATTACTACACAAGGTGCTAACTATTACTACACAAGTGGTTAACTATTACTACACAAGAGGTTAACTATTACTACACAAGAGGTTAACTATTATTACACAAGATGTTAACTATTATTACACAAGTGGTTAACTATTACTACACAAGATGTTAACTATTATTACACAAGAGGTTAACTATTACTACACAAAAAGCTAACTATTACTACACAAGAGGTTAACTATTACTACACAAGAGGTTAACTATTACTACGCAAGGTGCTAACTATTACTACACAAGTGGTTAACTATTACTACACAAGAGGTTAACTATTACTACACAAGATGTTAACTATTATTACACAAGTGGTTAACTATTACTACACAAGAGGTTAACTATTACTACACAAGTGGTTAACTATTACTACACAAGAGGTTAATTATTACTATATAGATCTTTGCCTTTGCTACATCTAGGCAGTTGTGAGGTCATTTGCAAATATAATCTTAAGACGATGATAGCCGATGTGAGCCGATGACCAACTTATTCGTCATACTTTTTGTACGGCCTTGCCGCACAGATCTTGGATCGCAAGAATTTACGTACCTGTGAGTGTTACTTTTCTTTTCCTGATTGTGTTTGTGTTTTAATAAATTGTTGACAACATTAATATAATATATTTAGGGTTTTTTATATTTGCTTTGAAACTTTTTGTCTAGTCAGTGATTGCACTGTCGTCGCGCTTGACGCAAGTCGATGTTTTCATTTTAACCACCTCCCCCCCCCATAAAAAAAAACAAAACAAAAAACAAAACAAACACTGGCAGCAGATTCCCAGTAGAATTCCACTACTTGAAATAAGAGCCTGCTTTCTCTCTCCGCATGATGACATAAAACGTACCAAGCGCTCCATCAACATACTATTATACAGATCGACCGTCAAAAATAGTTGGGGTTCTTGCTGCCATTTCCGGTAGATTTTGTTATTGATTCTTTTGCTATTTTAGCTGCAAATTACCATTTCGTAAAAAATATTTTACTAAACAACATCGTTCCTACTATAAAATACAAACCCTACTTTACTTGTGAGGTTTTGACTGCAGTTTAACTGTGTGGACCTACAAACAGCTGCAAATAGCTAATTTTATTTCGCCTTTTTGTACTTGCGCCGCGTGCATAAAAGTGATTGCTGTTTATAACAAGATAGCATCACGCGTCTTTTGATCTTAAGTGTAAAGCACTATCTGTCGATGCTTAAATGATGCATTGCCGCCTTTGTCTGTTAACACCATATATATATATATATATATATATATATATATATATATATATATATATATATATATATATATATATATCCTAGAATAGGAACATTTGGCCGTAACTAGGACAAAACTTTCGTAATAGGGAATTCTTTTCCTAGTAAAGGTCGGTCGGTGCGAGAGAATATTGTCCCAAATAAACGTGGATACGATGTTTCTGTATGAGCGCAGAGCAGCTTACCTGCTCTTCGATCTGTACAGCCCCAGGGCTGGCCACGACTAGACGTCGCTGGGAATGGGAAGGGGGGATGCGTCCCTGGGGTTCTCAAATTTGGGGGGTCTACATACGGAGGGTATGAGAATATCGTACCTCTACCCCCCACCCCCGCTAAAGCGTGTGAATAATAAGATTTCATATAATGGATGTATAATTTTTGTCTACCTGTGTGCATGCAGAGGTAGATGGCTATATAAAGAATATGAATAAATCTGTAAGAACGGAACTGAATTGTATCATCAATTATTGCTAAAAGAAAATCTAGTGAACTTTGTATTTAAATTTAGAGCATTCGTCTCACTGATATGTGCTGCTGTTGATAACTATGATGCAGATAATAATAATAATAATAATAATAATAATAATAATAATAAAATGAGTAACGCCGATACATGGCGAATGCATGGACTTGTCTCGTAAGAGCGGTAAGGATGATCATTGTAAACTCTTTATGTCATTAGATTTCTCGTATACAGCGCTGCAGTGATTGTGCACACAACATTCTTAAAGGTGTGGAGATGGCAGAGGTGTGACTCACACATTAGTTTACATCTTAATTCGTGGCGATTTAGTTTTACGTTTTCACAGTCATGGATGATTGGTTTCTTGTATCCATTGTGTAGTGCTTATACATGTAGTGTATGCGTTGTGTAGTATTTATGCATGTAGTAAAGAAAGTTATAATCTTTGCTGTTACTGATGATCAGCTATAAATATCCTTACTGCGGACAGAAGTAAAGCAGTTTTCTGATTGAAAGAAGTCATGAGTGATGACAAAGTTATTGAGGATTTTTGTCTTAATTCCGCATCAATGATTCAAAATGCTGGTACAAGTGCTGTAGACATTATGGAGCTACAGTCAGTACAGTTTGAAAGTCAATCAGATAAGATCAACAGTGAGAGTCCTGAATACCTTGATACAGAGACAGCGGCAGTGTTTGGTGATTGATATCCAGTTGAAGTGAGCGCATATACCGAGGTCTACAGACAACTGCCCAAAGAAGAATTCACAAATAGAATCCTAATAGAGTTTAACTCGGATGAAGTCAAGATTGAGGAACTTAGGCAGATCATGTTTGATACAATGAAGGGAACAAAAGATTTTCCGCTGGGGAATAATGCCGAGCTAAAACGGTGCTTACACACTCGAAGTGGTGAATCGGCTGCAGTACAATTAGCCAAAGACATTTACGGTCTCCTATCATATTTGGACGGTGAAGAGTTATATGTTGTAAGCGATATGATTACTGCATCAAAAGGTGTTGTGCGTCAATCTCGTCCGCTTAGTCAGAGTCAAAACAGAACTCAATGTACTCCTTGTACACCAACGAGGTCAACGTTGTTGACAACTACTTCAATTGGAGACACCAAAGTACTGTATTCTTCACATAATCAATCTTCAAAGTGTGAGTGTGTGCCACTGATTGAAGAACTAAACAGAACTATTTGCTGTTTGCGGGCCGAGCTACTTGTACTTAAAGAGAATCAAGCACACATAGAGTCTGTCATAGACGATAGGTTTAAACAACTGAATTAATCGATCAATAAAATGTCATTGCGCATTGAGAAGGTTGAAACAAAGATCAGTAATTGTCAGGTTCAAATAAATAGTTTACAGCTCCCAGTTTCGGCGAAAAGCTTGAACAAAGATGTTACTAATAGTGAGCAGCCCACATCTAAGCAAGAGTTAAATGTAAATAGCTTGAATAAAGATGTTACTGATAGAGAGCAGCTCATAACCTCAGGTGCAAATTCTATAGTTGCATGTATAGCTAATGGTAACGCAACTTCAACTTCGACTACCAAATCAAGTACGTCAAAAGGGTCGCAAAGTTCAGTTACTATTGCATCTAAGCACGATTCAAATGTGAACAAGACAAAGTATTGCAAGAACATATCCTCAAAGACTTACAGTCAAACACTAATTGGCCAGTGCAACAATAAGACAAATCGACATGTTAAAGAAATAGATTCCGTGGGAGATATATCCCCAAGTATAATTTCAAACAATGCTGTCAAAGGTTCGGTTAGAAATGTGCCCAATTTTGACACACATAGTTTAAGTAGCAATAATGTTCATGGTTGCTAAAGTATTCCTGTCAGAACCACCATTTCTTCAAGTCACAATGTCGAAAAGCACCAGGATATGCAGAACGAATATGGTGGTAAGGATTTTAATGATATTGAATTACCTGATGATGATAATAATGGTTTTATTGGAGCATTCAGAATTCGAACCAACAACCTTTGTAGGTAACATTGATCCCTCAGTAGATAAGGATGTAATTTACAAATTTCTTGTCAAACGTGGTTTTAAACCTACTTATATAAGAATTATTAAAAGCAAACAACCAGGCTCCATTTATGCTAGAATAAATGTAAAATACTCTTCAGACCAAGGGAAGGTTTCAGAAAAGTCATTTTGGACTTAAGTGGTTTATATTCTGGTGCAAGAAAGTCTCTAATTGGTCACATCATTTTTGATACTTCAAAGATAGATATGGTCAAAGAGGCATTGATAATTGATGGTGATGCTTTAAATTTTTCAAATCACAGATCTATATTTGGATCTTTTGAATTTCAGTCTTACAAGATGTGTGATTCAAACTTCTATCGTTTGAAGTACAATTGGAAAAAAGCTGACCCTAGCAAAAGATATGAATATGCGCAAAAATTAGACCGTTTATTAGAGTGTTACAAGACGTTTCTTCCAATAAACAAGAAGCAAATTGATTTATTGCATACCAAAATAGTTCATGTTATAGCTTTTGCAAACAGAAATACGCTCCTAAATTTCAAAATTTAAACCCTTCTTAAAGCCCTACTGGAATAATGATTTGAAGGGATTGCATACAACCATGATTAAAAGCACGCAAGAGTGGGTTCAAAAAATAAAAGCTAATGATCGAAAATATATATTTTTTGTCCGTTACAAAAGAGCGAAAACAACCTTTCGAAAACTTCACAGAAAATGTGCGTCAGATTATTTTAAGCAAGAAAATTTTGACATTTATAAGTTTTACTGAGGTAGATCAAAAACAGTTTTGGAGAGCCATCAATTTACGAAAACAGAAATCTAAAAGACCGTTTGCAATGCAATTTAGCGATATTGTTTATCGCGATCCTGCAGATATTGTAGATCAGTGGGCATTCTACTTTGAAATTTTGTATTCGCCTCCGAAGTTAGACAATAAGTATAAGGATTTCCACAAGGAAGTTAGTGAAATCGTTGGAACATGTAAGGAGTCCTCCTGTAGTGGAGAGTCAGATTACATAACACATGATGAGCCTTCAACTGTTCTTTCTGATCTTGAATCTGGTAAGGCAGGAGGAGTAGCTAATATAAATTATGAACATCTTAAGTACGGTTGTACTACACTTAGGCCAGCCTTGGTTACTCTTTTCAACTCTATGCTGATATTTGTGCATGTTCCTGATCAACTAAAAGAAGGTCTGATAGTAACGCTTTATAAGGGAGGGAATAAATCAAAAAGTCATCCGAATAATTATCGGGCTATAACGTTTCTACCGGTTATTTGTAAGGTTTTTGAAAAGATTTTATTAAATAGGATACAAAATGATCTTAAATTTTCTGAGTTGTCAATTAATCTCCTACAGGGGGGCTTTCAGAAGTGTCTGGGTTGTAACATGACCTCCTTTTTAGTCCATGAACTAGTTTGTTACGCTAATGAAAACCAAAGCGAGTTGTATGCAGCTTTTCTTGACACAGAGAAAGCTTTTGACAACGTATGGCATGATGGTTTATTTTACAAATTATATCATATTGGTATAAATCCCAGAATATGGAAAGTGATTGTCAGCTTATACTCAAATATGTATAGCAGAGTTATTCTTTCCTAAAGAATTTCTCGAAAATTTCCTGTTTTAAAAGGAACACGCCAAGGTGGAATATTATTCCCGTGGCTTTATATTGTGTTTATAAATGAACTTCTTGATGTTTTATCAACGTGTAAGCATGGTTTTGTATTTTTTGATAACCCCTGCCCGTGTCCTACTGTAGCAGATGATATGCTTCTTTTAAGTCTTTCAAAGTCAGGCTTGGATCATTTACTGACTAAATGTAACGAGTACTCCATAAAGTGGAGTTTTGGATATAATTCCAAGAAAACTAATATTATAGTTTTCAATGAAAGCTCATCTGACTGCAAAAGAAACCATAGGCAATGGTTCAGACATTTAGGTGTCAATGTGTCAAAATATAGCAGAATAGACACCAAACTTAAAGAGGCTAAAGATAAACTTGTAAGTTTGTTATTCAGTTTTATTGATATTGGTGTAAATCAGAATGGATTTAATCTGCTCTCAGCTAAGATTTTATATGAAACTATTGCTATACCCCGAGCGTTGTATGGTTGTGAAACTTGGTTTAACTCAAGCCCTCAAAATATATTTGTACTAGAGAGAGGCCATCGATTTTGCGCTAAGCATATACAATGTATCTCTCGATATACACGAACTGACGTTGCGTTAAGCCTATTAGGTATTTTACCAATTGAAGCTGACATTGATATAAAAAAACTAATTTCTTTGAGCAGCTTTGCAGGCTCTCTGCAGTTTATTTTGCAAAATAAGTATTTTTACTCCGTCTCTTTAGCTATCAGATCCCAAGACTGCAAGTTAAACAAACTGGCTTTATCCCAGAAACGTATAAACTGCTGGATAAATTTAATCTAAAAGACGTTATAGAATCGTATATTCTTAAAGGTAAAGTATTGTTAAATTCCAAGTCCGTCTGTTATATGAAAATGCTTTATGAAGATATTTCTCTTAGTCAATTTCAGAAGTTATTGCTTAATGGCAGTTTGATTCCCTCTGTAATATGGGAAGTATGCAACATATTTTCCAGGATCTCTTGAGTCATGTCGACTCGTTGCCAATATCGTGACTAAACTTTATTCATCTCAGGAAGAAACTGCGTGTAGTCGTTGTCAAACAGTCTGCACTTCAGTCGTTGATCATTTTCTATCCGTATGTAGTTTTCTTTCACAAGACCGTAACAAGTTTCGGTGTCATATAATTATTGATAAATTTGGGGTACGTGTACATGCACTTAGATTCAATGTCCAATATTGATTTGGTGAATACTCTCTTAGGAATGATGGCCCGTGATTTATGAAGTCTTTTAAGCAATGAACAACTGATGTATTTCCATCTCACATGTAATTTGACTGTTGCTTCCATGTGGAGAAAATATACAACAAACTTTTGACTTATCAATGTGATAATGAGCGTATTGTTAGTTAAAGCTTTGTCAGTAACCCTATAATTTAGTGTATTAACACCATAGTTAAAGCTTTGTCAGTAACCCTATAATTTAGTGTATTAACACCATAGTTAAAGCTTTGTCATTGGTTCTCATGGTGAATATTCACCATATACGCATTTACTTACGCACGATCATTTGTAAATGTATGTTATTTCTAACCTTTAATTACTGTTACTTTCCATTGTTGCTGTATTCTTTATACTATTGATTATACACTTCGTAATATACGGAGGAAATAAAGATATTAATCAATCAATCAATCATCATCATCACTGGGGAGCTCCAGCTAGTAGAATTAGAACAAGATATATGGGTGTATACCGATGAGGTTTTTATAACTTATCACATTTAATAAAATTTAGTCTGATTCCAAGGTATGTTTGATATAAGTTTAAAGACATTGTTCAAAGGTACTATATGACCACGTTGAATTTATTTGGATCTTTTTAGTTATTTGCTGTTATGCACATGTGATAATTTTTGCACGGTGAAAAAGTGATTACATGGAGTGCTTTTTCGGTGCTGTGACCAGAAAATTGGTTCACCTTTAACTGTTGTCCTCGCGTGTTCTTAATCGTGTTTATGATTAAATTAAACGGATTCAGATTTAGAATTTAGACGAACCAAAAAACATCTGAGTTACGATACAGACCAAACCGAATTAAAGTGTTAAAGAAATATAGAGAAAAATAAAATTGAATTATCAACATATCTTTATGCATGTAACACATTATTCTGTTTCTACTGGAATTAGCTGATCGATCAGTAAAAGGTATTTAATTGCACATAAGCACGATGTAAGCTGCAAATACCAAATAAAACAAGTCTTAAAATTAGTAGTCCTGAGAGGCGATAAAGCTGACCACCCGTAATATCCACCGTATGAAGTTGCTTGTTTTTGTTTAGACCTGGGTATGGTCTTAACTGCATTATTCCTCTGAAACAATATATACAAAGAAACACACAGTCACACAGACACGTTTGAAACCAATTCATAGTTTAATTAGAATTATGTACAATTATTAATTAATCTGTTAAAGCATGCGATAATTTATTCCTCATGAACACATTTTCCAAATATAGAGATATTGTGCACGCAACTCACAAGTGAAATCACTGATCCCGCAGAAATTCCGTAGAAGGGAACAAACGTAGCTTGAGGTTAAAGGAGCTAAACTTGCATAGATCATATCAGAATTATATAAATAATGGTGACAATTTGTAAAAGATTAGTTTACGTTTTCGCTTTTTGTCCATAATGAAGTGTTCTCCTTTGGCTTGGATGCTGGATAGCGTGCCCAAAGTGGGCAGGTAGCGATTTTATTTCTTTCAATGCCTATATTGACAACTATCTGTCACTTGTGATTCTAATTTCAGAAATGTCAGGAAACTTTTGAAAACAATCTTGCCAGTGATTGCTATAGTTAAAAACTCAATCTTCGTGATCGTTCTCTAATATGAACCAAGAACTTAATTTCAAATAAGCGTCATGCTCATCAAGTTACGAAAGTGTTCTTATTTAATTTTTGTTTTGTTCGATACCTCTAAATACAGACTATAAATTGTCCAAACATGATAACCAGGGCATTTATTTTTAATAAAGGTCAAAATTGTAAATGAGCTACGTGTAATGTAATTGATTGCTTCCTGCTAACACATATTTCATAAAACATAAATAGTCACAAAAGTCTTGATCACATTTAAGTATGACCAGATAGAAACTAAAATTATCAATAAAAGATTGTTTCTCCAAGACACGTACCTCGTGCACACAATTACTGCCCTACTTCGTTTACTCACATATTACCTTTCTTATAGTTAGCCTCGTGCTACCAAGCTGTAGCCAATTATACTTATGCCAACTGCTGAGTTGTAAGCTAAACCATTAGACGTGCAATCGTGAGTAAATATATTAATGGATTTGTAAAATGCTACTAAGTAAAACATCAAATGAAATAACGACTGTTACAGTTTTTGCCAAATATGTTTTGACGGAGAGGCTATTCCCTGTACTTATACGACACACAGTTGCAAAATTCAAATCTCGATGAAAAGTTTCACATAATATTGGTCGTTTCAGAAAACTTAACTGATTCCAAACCTTTTTTAAAAATGAATTTCTCGACTGGCTCGATAGTTTTTCCCAATTTAAAGTATTTAACTCGGTTGTTGAGGCAATAGACTTAGATGTACATAATGAGATTGGCACAAGATACGAACTTAGAGTCCAATTGGAATGGAATTCAAATAATTGTCCGAACATTAGTCTCTTTGCCCTTTTACGACATAAGTTTTAGATCATAAAAATAGTTATAAAACAGTGTTCTCCCTCGCTATAACATGAATTTCTGACAGAGTGCTAATAATCACTATATTTCAATCCATATATTAAAAATCATGACAAAGCAGTTAATTTGAATATGTTATTGTTTTTTTCTTTTATCTCATAAATCGATTACTTCTGGAATACATTGTCGTAGGCTGGCGGAGGGACACCATGCGGATTGTTCATAGCCGAATTGCCGGGCATATAGGGCGTACCGAAAGCCATTTGCGGGGCGGGCTGGTAGGAAGGGGGATACATTCCCGGAGACAGCTGGTTCGTCTGCATTTGCGTTGTTGTCGCTGTCATCACTGAAAACCCTAAAAAATAGCCAAGATTCGACAGCAATGAAAGTTTGAAACATATATGTGGACATTTTGTCAAAAATATTACCTATTAGCATTGGTAGATATACTTCATTTAAGAAAGAGTTTGCAGTTTATATGATTATTGTGTCAACAGAAAATGACGAACATACAAATAAGCTTTTCATTCATTTTTTAACCTTTAATCGCCGTTTAATGGCGTACAAAATACACAAGTTTTAAATATAATTTATACCTAAATATTTGGTGGAAGTACCGAAACATATCTTTGGGAAAACTGTCAAATTATTAGCTGACTTAATTATTTCTGATTCGATATGGGACTTGATGGGTCAGTAGCATTCGAATGCCACAGCAGCCGAACTTCATATAGGTACTACTGACCACATACAATCCCATATCGAATCAGGAACATACCAATAACGAATATATTCCACCGAAGATATTAATTGTGACCCAAGATGACAGAATCATTTTTATTTAGCTAACGAAAGTAAATTTTCTGGTGTGCTTTTGTATTCAGTTGTTGATATTTTGAAAGTATTGGCTTTTGGTTCATCATTATGTTTGTCCTTTCTTGTCAGATATCTAATTTTATTTCATGACCTTTCGATACAAGTAACAATTTTGACACATATGCGCATTTGATGCGATATTTCATCGGTTAAAAATAAGTCTACGGCAGAGTAAATTTACGATATCCTGTCAATAAGGTTTACAACATGCTGCTTCTTTTGATGCAAAACTGCATAGTATGACTGTTTTTCCACAGTTTCTGCTCAATCTTATAAAATCTGTTAGGATTTTGATACAAGATTTATATTTAAGAATTACAGAACATGTTGTCGGTTGTTATTAAGTCACAAATATCCATCTTGACCAGCTCAGATGATACACCGCTGTTAAGACTCTATTTGAGACAGTCAAACCACAAATAATGTTCTAACATTTTCAAATATTTAATTTCTATCATTTTATTTTTTTAGTTATTTTTGCATTATTAGCTTTTTGATTTTGCTTAATTGTTCAAATAATAATAGGAGAAGTAACCTTTGCATTTGCATCTGGAGCATGTTTGTATCAGGCAGGTGGTTGTCTGACCCAGGATTATATTGGGCAGTCACATGACTTAAACCGACCAGTGAGAACAAGTGATTTTTCTGTGAGGTGGTATAAATGATAGTACAGATTATACGTTAAGTATAATTTGCCCCAAAATAGACCGTTACTTCGAGTCAAATGCAACTAATAAAAAGCAATGAGAATTAATAGTAAAGAAGGAAGCGAAAGAAAGAGAAGAGAATATAAATCAGTTCCAAAATTTACGAAAGGATAAACTACAAATGTATGCCATTAGAAGTAGGGCCCAGTGGATTAAAGAAGGGCGAAAAACCATCTAACTATTCTTGTGCCTTTAGGGAATATCAATTTTATCAATTAAACGATTAGCAGAATAGAATCGTCAGAAGAAAATGTTATTAGATCAAAAACAAATTTTGGATGAAATTAGCATTTTTATAGTAACCTTAATTCGGAATCAAGAGGCATTTTAGCTGTCGACTTGGACCAATTACTAAGAGTGTATAATGTCCCAAAACCAGACAACAATCTGATTCTTTGGAAGGAGAAATACAGCTACATAAACTATATGGCGTACTTGAAAAGAGGAAACATTACGAATCTCCAGAACCTGGTGGATTTACTGTTGATTTTCTTTTTTATTTGGAATGACTTAAAATATTTCATCTTTAAATCAAATAATGAAACGTATGATAAAAAAACTTTCAATCAGTCATAGACAAGGTATTTTTGTTACCAAAAGAAGATCAACGAAGACAGTAAAAAAAAAAAAAAAAAAAAAAAAAAAAAAAAAAAAAAAAAGTACGTCCTATTACTTTTTTAAATGTAATCTACAAATTAGCGTAAAGATGTATAGCTCAAAAGGTAAAAAAGGTGTTGAAGACAATAATATCAGAATCGCAAACATGATTCATTAAATGCAGATGCATAGGTGATAACATTAGATTAATATATGGTTTGATACAATGTTAAAAAATATAATATTTCTGGTCAATTAGTCCTTACTGATTTTGAAAATGCGTTTGATAGAGTATCATGGACCATTATGATAAACAACAACTTTCAGTCAGTCAGCTACAATATATTATTCTTTGTTTACCGAATAGAAATAAACCATGAATTTAAAAAAAAAAAAAAAAAAAAAAAAAAAAAAAATGGACGTCCTATTGCCTTTTTAAATGTAGTCTACAAATTAGCGTCAGGATGTATAGCTCAGAGAGTGAAAAAGGTGTTGAACTCAATAATATCAGAATCGCAAACATGATTCATTAAATGCAGATGCATAGGTGATAATATTAGATTAATATATGATTTAATACACTGTTCAGAAAAATATTATAATCCTAGTAAATTTGTTCCTATTAATTGTGAAAAAGCATTTGATACAGTATCAACGACTTTTATAGAAAAAGTTAAAAAGTATTTTAATTCTGGGAACTCTATACAAAAATGGATTAAGATATTTATAACAAATATATCTCCAGCAGTTATGCAGAACGGCATTATGTCAGATTTATTTGTAGTAAGAAGGGATCATAGACAAGGAGATCCTGTCACTCCATACCTGTTTTTACTTGTGCAGATGTATTGTCAATTTTGATAGGTAATAGAGATATTAAAGGTATAGTAGTTAATAATAAAGAACATAAAGTTACACATTTTGCAGATGATATGATACAACACTTATCCTTGACAGTTATCAGAAATCTTTCTATTCCGCTTTGAATCTATTAGACCGTTTTGCTTCAATATCAGGCCTCAAAATAAATCATGATAAACCAAAGCAATATGGATAGGAAGTAAAACTAACAGTAAAGATGTATACCATCACGCTTGCGCGAAATTAAGTTTTTTTGGGGGGTGGGGGGATCTCAATTCAGTCTTTTAAACGTTTTCTGTGAACCTAGATGAAATGATAGATATTAATTATCAAAAATATATGCCCATTATAAAATCACTACTTACTTAATGGTCAAAAAGAATATTGACTCCTATTGGAAGAATAACAATAATTAAAACACCATCTCTCTTCAAACTTAATTATTTGTTGTTAGGCTTTACCCAACCCACCTATACTATTTAAATAATTCGTTTTGTACACTTATTTAGGAGGGGATAAAATGACAGAATAAAAAGGAATATAATTGTACACAAATATGAGAATGATGGACTATATGAGAATGATGGACTATATTTGGTGAATCTAAAGAACTTCATTAAATCAATGAAACGCTCCTGGATTAGAAGAATAATTAAAACCGCCACAAACAATTGATGGGATCATATCTGTATAAAATTGATTGGGAAAATTAAGCATATTGCAGATATCGGGATGGAGTACGTGAAGAAACTAAGAAATAATACAACACATATTTTTCTTTTCTTTTTTGGAGAGATGTATTCATTGCTAGGATTAAACTTGACGAAACAATAAATTTGATTCTCTGGAAGAATGGTTAAGCCTACCTGTTTGGAAAAAAGGAAAATTCTAAGGTTGCAGATAAGACCTGTTTTACAAATCTTGGTATAATACAGTGAAGTTTATGTCTTTGATGGAGTTTAGTTTAGTACATTTAAAAACTTTAATACAAAATGTAATATTGAAAAGAGTAATCAATTACTCTTTCTAGGTCTTCGTATTAGTATCAAAAATAATTATCACATCCAGAAAAAGATGATTAACTCCTATTCAGATATTTCACTAATTTATATCGACTCATATTAGAATGGATCAAAAGGCTACCCAATAGTGACACCGTTATATTTCTGGGTTAATAATAAAAAAAGAAAAAGAAAAAAAAAGAAAGAAAATACTAGTGAAAATTTATCATAGGGTGAAGATTTTTGTCTCCACGTGTCGGCAATATTGTGATCCTCTCCATCTGTCGGCCTGTCCGACTGTGTGTCCGTCATTCTGTCCGTGAGAATGTACCGTCCTAAACCACTTGGTGGCAATTCAAGACACTTTGCAGTTATGTTGCCCTTATGATAACGATTTATGAAAAGGGTGTCATTATTGGCTCCAGCGACTGAGGTTCCTGGAAGGGGATTAAGGGTCAAATGTGCTCAACTTTCAATTACAATGACATTCCTATTATTTGCTGAATAAGCTCAGTATCTGTAGTCAGGGCTTGAAGACATATCGTATATTTGGGATGGATTTAGATTTATGAACATTGGGTCACTGTCTGTGGGGTGGGGATGAGTACAAGTTGAAGGTGTTGGGGTCGGAATATGCAGTGAAAAGCGCTGGGATTGCGAT
Organism: Margaritifera margaritifera; assembly: GCA_029931535.1. NCBI lineage: Eukaryota > Metazoa > Mollusca > Bivalvia > Unionida > Margaritiferidae > Margaritifera > Margaritifera margaritifera. The sequence goes on from JAQPZY010001119.1 coordinate 983,331, forward strand.
GGCGAGCCTTTTCATTTGCTCTAGTTTTAAACTGTTGTCCATGATCTTGCAGTTATCTGTTTTAATAGGCAATACCTATGCTTTGAATATCTCATGCAATAGGACGTGAAATGTTATACTTCTATTTATGTAAGAAAAGTGAATCGCAACCTGATTACACTAAGAGGCACACTTAATTAAAAGATTTTAAAAAAAGTCATAAAAATGCCTTTTTATTCTTACCGAGAAATATTTATCATACTAAAAAAAAACAATGGACCAAAATAAATAAGCTCAAACTAATCATTAATAACTGGGAAGGATAAGAAAATACTATTTGCTACATCAAATACCTGGTCAAAAAACGACATGAAAGACACAATGAAGATTTAGTTCCAGTGTTTTGCACCTGTGAATAGTTTAAAAATGTAACTAAAGACACTCACAAGGAATATACCACTTTTAGCGCATATTGTTGAACAAAGATTAGGTCAGATACAATTTATATTTCTGATAAATTACTTAATTTATTTATATATATTTAACCCACCCCAATGCCCCAACCCCAAACTTACAACAGATCATTCGGAATCATTGATACCAGGTCGAATCTTCCGAACGTCTGAAGAGCATATTTCAAGAAGTTCCTATGGTTGCGTACCGTAGACCTAAAACTCCGAAGGACCATCTGGTACGTGTCAATGTAACTTCAAAGCAGACTACAGATTCAGGAAGATGCTGCTGCAAAGACAAGCGTCGCCTAATTTGCAAACATATGATCGAGACCAAATCGTTCAGAAGTTCCACGACAGGAGTTAGCTTTACTTTCAATCAGAAGTTCGGATGAAGACCCAAAAATGTAATCTATCTCCTGACATGCAATATCTGTGCCGCTCAATATGTTGGTGAAACCTATGATTTCAGAAAACGAATGAATAACCACAAGAGCCACATTCGCAACAAAATCAAGGCGAAACTCGCCGACCACTTCAACTCGACTGGGCATTCAGTCGATTCTCTCGAGATGCTATTGATTGAGTCTAACCTGGGGTGGATCGATATAGAACACACACGTAGTGAACGATGATGAATACTGCAATTGAAAGACATGGGAAATTTGGTCTAAATGAAAAAAAAAACGTCTAACCTTCCCAGTGCAATCTTATCAAAATTCCAGTCAGACATCACTGTATTATCCGTACACATTTCTTGCGATAATATTTACCCAAGTAAAAATTCCGTAACTATTTATATTAATTATTATTATTATTTATTATTATTATTATTATTATTATTATTATTATTATTATTATTATATCTCTTGTTCATTGTACCACTACAACATTCTCGCAACTTATTTCCTGTACATCCTCAAAACATAGCTTTACCGGGATATAATTTCTTTATTACATATTGTATATGACGTTGATTTTAGTCACGCATGGTTTCCGTCCTGCGTCCCCAGCCTGAAATCAGGTCAAAATATTTTTGGTTCTCTGTGCAATATATATATATATATATATATATATATATATATATATATATATATATATATATATATATATATATATATATATATATATATATATATATATATATATATATAAAACAGGTGATTCGGCAAACACAAAATCTATTGGAATGAAACTTTTCACCTAATGTGTGCAAGATATAAATGTTTGCATTATGATTTGTACATGCTGCAATGAAAACAGATCCAAATGATTCCAGCAAGTCCCATTCACTTCAATAGATAAGCCAAGAAACTCGTGAGGAGGATCTAAACGAACACGAAGAAACAAACAAAACAAAACATTATTGAGCGTAAAAATAGTGATGCAAGCACGTGATTGAACGATTGTTACCGGAATTCGTATGCGCCTGGATGACTTGCCCACTCGCAGCTCTTCTGCGTTGACAGCAGCAACAACATACGATGGCGCCTATCAGAAGTCCCAGCCCGGCAAGGCAGCCGACCACGATTCCGGCGATGGTTCCACCTCCATATCTGATATGTTTAAAAAATCGATAACTTATTAAAACATCAGGCAAACACCTTTAACGTTGATATGTACGTAGGATGGCGAAAGGACTAAGTAAAACATAAAGACTTTGTTATAGAGTTATTCCCCCCTCCCTCCATTCTCAAGCAGTTAACGAATGGAAGAGTAAAACCGTTTGAATGTCGTAATGGATCCGTCTAGAACAAAACTGATAATACTTTGGGGCGGGGTCAGGGGCATGTCCATAGTCCATATATTATTTTAAAACTGGCATTCTTCTTTGCTGATCGATGAATCACACTCCACTCACGTGGTGTAGAGAAACAACAACAAGATGAAGAGAGAAAGCAACAAGAAGACATGAAAACTTTGAACATTGAGAAGAATAAAGGGAGTGAAAACAAATCTGTAAATTTGTTACAGGACATTTTGACGGAGAGAAATGTATGAAACGTCTTTGGTGAAACCTACGAGAAAGAGACCTTCACAATCCAAGAATTCTAAACTTTCTACGACTACATCGACAGCCACAGCCGAAATGTCAGCAGCGACATCAGTCACTAATGCCACTAAAGCAGCATCAATAACACTTGGGCGTGGAAAGGGTTTACGGCAGTTACAGCTGATGTTGTCAATTCCATAAGTTGTTTAGTGAAAATCCAACGGTCATTCTTTGGGCCACCTCGTTCTCTTAGAAAAGAGATACTACTCAATGATTGCCAAATCAAAACAAAACGAGTCCCTCCCTTCGTGTGTGTGCTATCTTATCGATATTAAATAACAAATCAACAGATAGATACACTTACTTTTTTGATATATTCTCATGAATAAAAGTCACAATCAATTTCAAAACACATTAACAAAGGTCTTTTGTTTCTTCTTCTCTTTTACTGTCTTTCTATTTTGAATTTCGTCACTGGTATGGGTTCTTCTGTTGATTCGTCTGCTTGTCTTTAAATTTCTTCACTGGAATGGGTTCTTCTTCAGCTTATTCTGAAAGCTCATTTTTCTCTCTTTGCAATTGCTTGTGACACTTTCAAGACCAAAGTAATTTTTCTTGACATTGATAACAGGTATCTTTCCTTTTGTCTCTGGACCTGCTTTCTCCTGTCTTAAAGATTCCTTTTATTTGACGATGTGGACATTCTGGATCCCGGTGTCTTTTCTCCTGACAGACATAATATAACTTTTGTCTCGAGAGAAGTAGTCTGGAGTTTCTCCAGAAGCATTCTTGGAGGTGTATTTTTGAAACAAATTCTGTAAATCTCTTACTAGAAGTGTGATCTGTTGTTCCGTTGTGGCTCTTCCATCTTCACAGATTGAAACTGAATGAGTATTTTCACCTAGGTAGAGTGTAATCTCTCTGCCTGTCTGTCTCTTGATGTATGTATGTATATATATATATATATATATATATATATATATATATATATATATATATATATATATATATATATATCGGTAGATAGGAAAGTGTAGACAAATCAAATTTGAATCATCTACAGTCATGAAACGATCACACCTTTACGAGGAGAAACCTGAAGCCAAGCGACGACGTTCCGTGTCACCAAACACTCGTCAAAAAGTATTATCAATAGTTTTTTTTAACCCTAGCGATTATGAAGAGGATATGATTGATCCTTATCCAACACCATCTACCTCCTCCTCTCCAAGACCGAGAGAGTCAAGATCCGCTAAGAAAGAAAGTCGTTTGGTAGCTCATGAAGATTATGTTCACAGCTACCCACAAAGAATTACTGCAACAATGGAATGGTGAGTTTGACATGACCGATGAAAAAGTCACTCTTCATATAACACACGTTTCACCTACTTCAGGCAGCGGACGACGCAAAGATGTTTTATTCGTGGATTTACTTCCCAGTACCATACAAAGTATCATCCAGATTAACAACTATCAATATCAAATATGTTTAGCCCGTGTAATCGTGGTGGCTCAAACTTATAGAAAAAAAAGAATCAGCAGAATGGAAACGACTATGGGAGAGTATTCGAAAATCGGACAGAGCCAAACAACGAAGAGAAGCAGAAATCCTTTTGGAACAAGTAGAATTTTGAACGAGACCGTGTGTGGAGTTCCTGAAATGCAAAAAAGGCAAGGTGTGCTGACCGTGTGTGGAGTTCCTGAAATGCAAAAAAAGTCAAGGATTGCTCGCCCTCGTTGCACATTGAAAGTGTACCCTCAAGTCATTCGTGGAGACCTTCTGTTTAGAGGACCGAAATTTCCAGACGTTAAATAAATCCATTTTTATCGCCACCAAAGTCATTGCGATGCTATTACTAGTATCTCAACATTTATCGGATACGTAAACTGTTGTGACAAATGTAACCAAGGATTAACAATCGGGAGCAACATATTTATTGTGAAGAGATATGTCGTGGCTGTTTAGCGTCCAGACCCTGTGTTCCTGAAGGAAAATAAATAAGTCGATGGTCCACTTGCAGACGAAGATTTGTGAGTTCAGCATGTTACGAGCGACATTGGATGCAACAATTGCAACAACAGAAAGTATTTGCGAATTATTGATAGTGTGTCCCACTTGTTGACACCATGTACCAATAACAAAAAGTCACACGTTTGTGCTGGGAAAAAAGATGTCGTTTTTGTGAACAAGTAGTCGAGTTGGATCATCAATTAGTGGCAATCAGCTTACACCTTACTCCAAGAAAATCAAGGAGAACCCCTTTCGTTTGTAGAAGGCATTCCTCGCGAAAACGATGGGACCGTGTCTGACTCTAGTCAAACGCATCTTGTCATCTTCGATGACATGTTAGGAGAGGACGAAGAATACATTTAATTTTGCTTTACACGAAAAGGGCATCATCATAATGCCAGTATTATTTACATTACTCAAATTTATTTCAATAAAGTAAAGCACATTGCACGATCAGTGTCAATGCTCATTATGTCGTGTTGTTTAAAGGTCCAAGAGACAAATCTCAAATGCAAGTCTTGGCTAAATAATAAGGAAGAACTTGGCTGAATTATGCTTATAACGATGCCACTTAATTGCCAAATGCATATTTACTCATCGATTTAACAACTACCACTTCCGATTATTTGACATTTCGCACGGATTTGTTTCACGATTGGTATCAAGAAGGAGGTCCAGTCATTTACACGATGCCTTCTTGGTTTTCGTGTGTCTAAATCAAAACACTATATAAACACTATTGACTTCTTTCCGACAGTATTAAACATGACTTTCTTTCCATCTCAAACTTATGCCAAATTGATTCGTGCACTGTATGGTGGTGTCATTATTCGTTCACTTCTACGATGGGATCTCAATGCCGTAGCCAAAAATGCAAAGCCTACTCCCAAATCTGAAAGACAGACAAAAAATGAGGAGGGGTAGTGAGTTCACATTCTACATCAACTTGTCCGAAGAGGAAGAAGAAACCGAAAAGAAAACCACGCGTTAAAGCAAGAGAGGTACTGCAGCTAGATCGCGCCAGTACTCACGAAAGCCTCGATCTGTGACCGTCTCTCCTTCCTCTTCTCATTTTCCTACTCCTCCTCCGTTATCGATGATGCCAGACAAACCGGATTTAAGACAAGTGTTTCCTCATCCAATGAAAAAATGGAAACCCATCTCTAAAGGGACTTCTTCTCCTCCGTCGACGTCTTCATCTGTTCTAGCTGCTGCTGCTGCAGCCAAAAGGGTGGCAAGCCGTACGAAAAAAGTACAAGACAGAACTGGCATGTTACAAAGTTTACTGAATTTGTCCAAACATGAACTGGCACGATTTAGCCCATTGAATAGAACCTAAAGTCAAGTTGGTACGACGTCCCAACAATCAGTAGAGACAACTTCCAGTATAAAAAGAAGAAGTGTTTGATAAGATTCCCTTCAGTTTTTTCTCCGAACAAAGATATCTTTCTCTTAAAGATCACTCTATCGTCGACGTCCAAAGATGATGTCTTCCTAAAAAGGAACAAAGGATATCCCTTCACGTTTAGCTTAACATTGGGATATCTTATCAGTACTTACCAAAGAATATGCTAAGATGCGGACACAAATAATTCAAAAAGCAGCTAAGAAATTATCGATACCGTGTGTGGATGCTGTTTGAACGTCGCGAAAGGAACAGTTTCTTTGACCAAAATACATCGTTACGTTTTTCGCCGAATGCTGAAAAAGAAAATTCCAGTCACTAAAAAGGAAATGGTACTCGTTGTTAAAAGTCGCTTCTCCGTTGTTAGAATCGATTGCTGGATTCTAAACTTTCTAAGACTACATCGACGGCCACCGCCGGAATGTCAGCAGCGACAATAGGACTTGGGCGTGGAAAAGGTTTACGGCAGTCACAGCTGATGTTGTCAAGTCCATACGTTTTTTTTAGTGAAAATCAAACGGTCATTTTTTGGGCCATCTCGTTCTCTTAGAAAAGAGATACTACTCAACGATTGCCAAATCAAAACAAAACGAGTGTTGTAAAAAAATATGTTGTTTCACGGCAAAATTACCTCTGTCCATAGAACCGGATCACGAAACTCATCGGGAGTAAAATTTGATAGAAATCATTCGTCCCACTCAAGTTTTGTACGTTACAGCAGATCAAACCACATTTCGTCGTAGAAATCCTCAACGAACGAATCCCAAAAACACTTGGACAAAAATTATTCTGGCTATTCAAAAAAAAAAAAAAAAAAAAAAAAAAAAAAGTTACAGCTAGCACCATTTAATCTCCGATCGAATATCTATGATATGAGAATTCCTGCAGGATATTATTGTAATGCTCGATATCTCGTCGAAACGATTTCAACTATTTTCAACGATCAGTTTCGCAAATCAAGCACTCGAGAAACCCAACATATGTGGATCAATCGAGTACCACCCACCTTCTCATCTATTCAAATTTGATTTTTTCCACGTCAAAACGCTATCACCTTTTCTCTCAGTTTGTTTGCTATTCTGGGTGGAAGCACAAACATAGCACCGCAGTCGAACGATTTCAGTAACAACAACCGATTTTTCAAATATTTTCGCTCCTCTATCAAATTTAACGAAGGACTGAATTTGATGTTTGTGTGCTCTAATATCGTCGAGTACAACGTAGTTGGAAACACAGCTGCCCCGTTCACGAGAGTCATTCCTTTCAAAATGGATTCTGCCCTAGTTTCTTACCATGAAAAAGGAAACATGTATTACGTTCACAGATAATTTGTGCTTCCTCATCATCTTCCTGTCAGTAATTCGTATTTTCACAGTGTGAATATTATTATAAAAGGAGATCTTGGAGTACATATGCTCGTCTCCAAAGTAAACGTCACCATGAAACTACATTGTCGAAAAAGATTCTCAACTGAATTATAACTGATGTATCCTGTGTGCGGAGGAGTAGCTCGACAGCCTTTCCTACTGTGGCACCCATCTTTAAAAGATGCCTCCTTGACGCAAGGAAAAGAATTGCTCCAACACGTACTCATCGACCAACAACAAAGTTCCAAACAAGTTTTAATGAAAGTAGGAAACAAATGTGTTGATTCAGACAGGAAAATAACTCATGGGTCGCCGCGTCACACCTATAAATTCACATCACATTTCAGTCGAAGTCATTGATTCCTCCTCCAAGCCACAACAAGGACAAGGCAGAAAGAGATGTTGATAACCCTACAGACCTCACAGACACGACAATAAAAGAATAAGAAAAGAAGAACAGCAGTCAGAGATTTGGACGTTTATGATTACTAAGTAACAATGATGCACCGAGAGTCTTGCGAATGTTCCAAGACAAAACTCTATCTGTTGGCCATGCCATCTACGATGATGACGATGCTAGAATCCCAGTGGGTAGAACTTCATCCCGTTTCGCCTTTGACCCCATCAGCTCATACCAAGTTTTAAATCAAAGTACTAACCGAATATTACATCGAAAGGATAATACCAATCCAAGTACAGATGCTAGAGTAGCTCCTATCAACAATTTCATGCATTCATTGTTCAGTGAAGTTGACTTGTACTTGAACAACAAACTGCTCATTAGCAGCATGAACACATACCCTTACCGACCTTACCTCGAGAATCTCTTGCCGTACGGAGAAGAAGCAAAGAACACACATCTGGATGTAGCGGTGGTGTGGAAACCTGACACGTTGGATGTCTTCAATGACAAAAGTTGACAGAAGATAATGATCCTTACAATGTAGGATTTAACGATCGCCAACATAAAATAAAACAAGGACGTAGTTTAGAAATGATGGATCGCTTTCACTTGGAAATGTTGTTGCAAGACAAGTATTTGTTGAATGGTGTGGATGTACGTTTGTGATTAAATTGAAGTAGTACCGTATTCCATTTGACGGCTGATACTAACGAGTACATAACTGACGTCGAAGACGCCAGACTCTACGTGCGACGTGTAGAAGTCTTACCTAAAGTGGGAAACGACATCAGTCAAACTCTGAGCAGATATATAGCCAAGTATCCTCTACGAGGAGTGGAAGTTAAATCTTCACCATTGCCTCTGGACTCTGATCCAAGATAGAAGATCATGTCTTCCAAGGTTAACTGCCTAAACGTTTGTTTACTGGCATCGTCAGCAATCTTGCCCTCAACTGAACTATTGATAAAAACTCCTTCGAGTTCCAACACTTCAACGTGTCTCCTGTTTTGCTAACCACTTGGCTGAAGGAATCACACTCCTGACCAGAGAATATTGTTATGACTGTAAAATCGATCATCCTAGTCAAACGCAATACGATAGATGCTTGATGATGAGTTAAGAAGAAAAGTTGGATGAGTATCTGGAAGAAGCATGGACACTCATCTCATAAGAGAAGATCTTGAAAGAGTGTATCAAAGACTTGAGTGACCATTTCCTAGATCCATTGACTTCTTTGGAGACGAAACGCATTGAAGCTCTCTTGCAACAGAGTACAGAGACTTCCCGTTCATCGACTTATTTAACAGATCTTTTCAAAGAAAAAGTCAAGTGTGAAATCATTGCTTATCACTACCTGTGAAGAATGAATACCTGAGAACTTCATTACCTTCTGTCTCACAGTACTTTGATTCCTATGGATTACCCCCTCTGGAAGACGATATTATAGACTTTATTAGACGAAATGCTGTATCCACTCAATTCAATACCATAAGATTACAAGGATCGGATTCATTAGTGTGTGGGCAATATAATGCGTATTTTCTTCATCAACACAGTCTTGGAATCCTGTTAGAACATTTACTGACTTGTTTCGGACGTGATTTTTTCTAGAAACGACGAAAAATAGAAATGTAGTTTTGTGAACATCATGGCTATCTGTTTTCTTTAGCTCAAATACGTGGTGTTCCAGATTTCTTAAAAACAGGAACCAGCAACATCAATTCGGTGTACACAAATATCCTGGGGTACATTGGAAAGAGAGGAACAATTTAATCTCCAGCTAGGGACACAAACATGAAACTAAATGTGGAAATAGAATAGGAGATAGGGCCCAGAACAAAAGACAAGAAAAAAAGCAAAGCAAATTAATAGTATTACCGCCCGATTAGGCGGAGGAAATGATGAAAAAAAGTAAATTAATGTTAATTTCTCATTGTCCCCATAACGACTCATGTGTGATGTTAAATTCCGATTGTCTTCCTATCGACCCCCATTACTACTCACGGCGTAGAGAAAAATGTTACCTTTCATTTTTTTTTTTTTTTGCATAATATTTTTCTTTTTTGTTTGCTTGTTACATGACAATGATTCATTTTTAACTTTTGATGGTTTTTAGTCTTAAAGATGAACGTACAAACCTCTGATATAGATATAAAAAAGAAAAACAGGACACATTTTTGTTAGGTAATTGGTATCACAAGGATAGGTCGGTCTTGTTACGGGAAGAAGACGTATATTATATGTATTGACAAAGGCTGGTATTTACTGTAGTCCATTTTACTTCTTATATTTCAGCAATAATTTGAAGACTTCAGGGTCCCCTTTTTAAAAATTTCACTTTTTTATTACCAGTATTTGTAGATGCGTATGTGATTGTAAGAAAAAAATGGATGGATGCTGTACCAAAACTTTTCTATACAGATTACTTCAGACTTAAACTTAATTTTTAATAAATGAAGTCAAATCTTTAATTTTGTGGGTACATCGCTAAAATGATACCTAGAAAAGGAAGATAAAAAACCAACCGATATCTCAAGCGCCTATATTTTTTTTTATTTTTTTTTTTTACAAATTTCAACTGAAATTGATGAGTCAAATAGACAAGAAAGCAGAATTGTATAATATTTGGTTACATTTTGCTGACACTTTGTCGTCAGGAGTATCTTTGAGACAGAAAGCTTACACGTAATAAGTACAGCAGTACTGGTAGCCACTTGATCCGCAACAGTCATACGAGCAATATATTATATCCTTATAACCATTGCTATAGCAGACGTCTGACTTCACGTGACCTGGAAAGACAAACAGAAATTATTAGGGCTTTACTACTACTACTACCACTGCTGCTGCTACTACTACCACTGCTGCTGCTGCTACTACTACTACTGCTGCTACCAGTGATAGCTACAATAACTACTTCTACTACTGCTGATTGGCAGTTTGAATTTAAGTCGCTTTCTAACATTTGGTTATGTACGACTGCCCACTACTGCTGCTGCTGTTGTTGCTACTACTTATACTGCTGCTGCTAGTACTACTACTGTTACAACAACTAATACTAATGTTGCCACTATTACTACTGCTACTTCTAATCCAATAAATAATACAATAGAAACGAAAAAAGAGCATACTATTTTCAACGCTTTTCTTAAAGTTTTTTTTCCAAAGGATTTGTCATAAACATGTAGTGCTTATTAAGATACAGTTGCAACCAAACAATTGATAAGAGAAATAATAATAATAATAATAATAATAATAATAATAATAATAATAAAAACAATATAAGATCTAGTAATTGTAGTGATGGTGGTGGTGGTAGTAGTAGTAGTAGTAGTAGTAGTAGTAGTAGTAGTAGTAGTAGAAGATATGGGTTTTTTTGTGGTAAGGTTGACGGTTGCAGGATTATTTAGAGTTGTAACATACAATTATTTCCGATCGCAACAAAGCTGGAACAATGTTTTCAATAATATCCGTAAAGTGAACTCTTCCGAATGCGTTTGTGATGGCTCGGTGACTTTATATATGTATATACATTTAAAGAAGTTACATTGAATGTCGTCAAGAGTACAATTATAATTCAATGTGCTGAGATAAAAGGAAGACTTTTTTCTCTTCATGGCAGTCATCATCAATCTGTATCAGTTTCGCAATACATGCGACTCATCAAGTCAAATGAAGGAAAAATGGTATGTATGTATGTATGTATGTATGTATGTATGTATGTATGTATGTATGTATGTGTATATGTATGTATGTATGTATGTATGTATGTATGTATGTATGTATGTATGTATGTATGTATGTATGTATGTGTATATATGTATGTATGTATGTATGTATGTATGTATGTATGTATGTATGTGTGTGTATATATGTATGTATGTATGTATGTATGTATGTATGTATGTATGTATGTATATATATGTATGTATGTATGTATGTATGTATGTATGTATGTATGTATGTGTATATATGTATGTATGTATGTATGTATGTATGTATGTATGTATGTAGGTAGGTAGGTAGGTATGTATGTATGTATGTATGTATGTACATGACCATGCACCTATATATATATATATATATATATATATATATATATATATATATATATATATATATATATATATATATATATATATATATTGTACCGGATGGATCTAGTAGGCAATCAATGGCAGGTACACATATTTTTGACATGCTCTAACAGTCTCTGGTAAGAATAGAAAGTGGTTCGTATAAAGATTGTAAATTTATCATATGCGGTGATTGTAATGCCCGAACGTCAACACGCCCAGATTTTGTTGTTGATGACAATAGTCGATATGTGTGTGCAAATACCTAATGAATTTATTGTTGATGATTATAGTATTAAACCACGTGTTTCACAAGATATTGTCCAGTCAGACTCTAATGGAATACAGTTATTTGACTTTTGCAAGCAAACAGGTTTACGTATAATGAATGGGCGTGTAGGTAATGATAAGAATATTGGGCAGTATACCTATGTTGTACACGGTGGATGTAGTTTAATATATTATATTATTGCTTCTCAGTCTCTTTTCAGTAATGTACTATCGTTTGATGTTAGGGAGCCTAACATTTTGTCAGATCATTGTTTTGTATGCTTTACGTTGGAATTTAATACTGTTAATGATGCCAAAGCAAAAAAAGAAAGAGAATATAAAAGTATAGAGGGTAAATATGTTTGGCGACCTGAGTTCACGAATGAATATAAATAAAAATTAAGTGACGATTCTGTAACCGAACAACTAGAAAGTATTAACTAACAATTACTTGATAATGTTAACGCTGACACTATTGAAAGTTGTTTGTCACTACATGATATTTTTCACAATGTTTGTTTGACAATCTTCAAAAGATTTAAAACATGTCATGACAGAGTGCCAAAGAAATATGATGAAAAAAAATCCTTAGTTTAATGATATATGTGAAGAAAAAAGGGTTATTTTTATGAGCAAATTGAATCAATATCGAGTTGTAAAAACACCTAAAGCAAGACAAGAAATGACAGGTGCAAGATCAGACTATAAAAAACTACTACGAAAATATAGGCATGAATATGATGAACTTAAAACATTAGAATTTTGAAAAAGCAAAATTTAATGATGCAAAGATATACTGGAAAATGTTAAAAGATGCTGTGAATCCTAACCCTCAAATATTACAATGGATACTTTTGAAAAATGTTTTAAAGCTGTAAACAATTCTAATGATCACTTGTTTATACTAGATAAGGATGTTTTACATTTTAAAGAAAGTTATATAAAAGGAGATTTTAACATCATGTTTAATGAACTAAATCAAGATATTTCCATTCAAGAGGTAGAAAAGGCTTTACATCAAATAAAATTAGACAGCAGTGCTGGTCCATATATGATTATCAATGAGTTTCTTTACCATGGTAAAGATATACTTTTAAATACATTTAGTAATTTATTTAACGTTGTATTTAAAAACGGTCACTGTCCAGAAATGTGGTCCAAAGGTCAAGTTATGCCATTGCATAAAAAAGGCAATTTAGATGATGTTAATAATTATACAGGTATGACGCTTTTTAGTTGCACAGGTAAAGTATTCACACATATACTTAATAATAGACTTACTGACTGGGCAGAAAACAATCATGTATTTATTGAAGCACAGACAGGATTTATAAAAATCATGAGTACAGTTGACAATATTTTTATTTTACATGGGCTAATCTCACATATCATTAATCAAGGTAAAAAATATTTTTGCGTTTATTGATTTCCCCGAAAGCGTTTGATTATATAGTAAGGGATAACGTATGGTATAAATTATTAAAGCTTGGTTTGAGGGGAAATATTTTAGATATAATCAAATCAATGTACAGCAATGTAAAGTCAAGACTTAAATATAATAATAAGTTAAGCGATGAATTCTCTTGTATTCTTGGTGTCCGGCAAGGTGAGTGTTTTCACCATTTCTTTTTTCAATATTTGTAAATGATTTAGAGGACGAGTTTGCCATGCATGGTATTGAAGGTATAGATATTGGCATGTTACATCTTTTTATTCTTTTATACGCAGATGACATTACCATCTTTTCAGGTTCGCCCGAAGGTCTTCAATCCGGGTTAAATTATTTGAAAGATTATTGTGCTAAGTGGAAACTTGCGGTTAACACCTCAAAAACAAAGGTTATGATTTTTAGAAAAGGTGGTACTTTACCTAGAAATATGGAATTCACTTACTGTAATGAAAAACTGGAAATTGTAAATAAGTTTACATATCTCGGACTTGTTATGACGTCTGGTGGTGCCTTTACTGAAGCACAGACAACATTGGCAGGGCAAGCCAAAAAAGCAATATTTTTCTTGAAAAATACCTTTTTAAATTTACGTCCTTAAAAACAAGCCATGTCATGAATCTTTTTGATAGACTGATAAAACCTATCTTTAATTATTGTTGCCAAGTTTGGGGATTTATTCCTTATAAATGCATTGAAGGAGTGCATTTACATTTTTGTAAAAAGATATTAGGAGTGAAGAAGACGACACAAAATGATTTTATTTATGGGGAGTTAGGGCGTACGACAATGATAGTCAATAGATTTTATTACATTGTGAAGTATTGGTTTAAGATATTAGAGACAAAGGAGGACAAATATATAAAATATATATACCAAATGATGTTGAACGATTTAGAAGCTCTACTCTATAAAATAAATTGGGCATATTTAGTTAGATTTATTGTCAAGATTAGGATTCTATGAAGTTTGGATTAATCAAGGGGTCGGTAACACTGACATATTTTTACAGTCATTTAAGTTAAGGCTATCGGACAATGTTATCCATTATTTTATGTAAATATTGCAAATTTCGGATCAAAACTTTCCCTTGATAGCATTCATTCTTTGAAATATAGAAATGCAGTTGCTAAATTTAGAGTATCCTCTCACAGACTCGAAGTTGAAGCTGGTAGATGGGCGAGACCATATAAACCAATTCATGATCGACTTTGTTCTATTAATAACCTCATTGAAGATGAATATCATTTTGTCCTTGAATGCGTATTGTATAAAGATCTAAGAGCCAAATATATAGAGAAATGCATCAGAAAAAGACCAAATATGTTTAAATTTATAGAACTTATGAATATCCAGAATACTAGAATTTTGAATAATTTGTCCACTTACATTTATAAAGCTTTTAATCATAGAAATACCGTCGTATATGCATATATCTTTTAAATATTCTGACTGACCACCATTTCAATATGAATTTGAATTACATAACCTCTGATTTTATCTTCATATTATTACCTTTAATAATGTATATATCTCTTTCTCCCTACGGAGAAGTTTTGTGAATTAATATGCTTATTTCATTTTCATGGATTTGCATCTGCATCCATATGTAATTTCGTTTCTTACTATGATTTCGTTGTATATTGTAGACTATAGATGATGATACCTTGCTGTTTATTGTAGTATCTGCCATTCAAATTAAATCATTGAAAATGTATCCTCACAGTCCGTTTGGGTTATTGGAATGAATAAAGACTCTCTCTTATATATATATATATATATATATATATATATATATATATATATATATATATATATATATATATATATATATATATATATATGTGTCTATCTATCTGTATTTATATCTGTCTTTCTGTCAGTATGTTGGCATATGCGCTCCAAATTAAACCCTTGCTGGTTTGTATCGAAACGGCTCACTCAGATATGTATAAGCTTTTCCCGAGATAACCACCTGGACAATCCTTTTATCTTGTTCTCAATTGTGCCAAATAGTAGTTTTAAAATATAATACGTAACCTAAAACGAAAAGATCAATAATTAGCTTCAAATACTTTATCTTATCTGCTCCTTGGCCTTCTCAAGTCAAATATGGATTTTATGGTGCATGCGCACATTCATCCGACACAGCTTCGGTTTAAGTGGATATGAGGAGCGGAGGTAGGGGGAAGGTGTGTGTGTTCCATTCAAAAACTGATATGTGAAAATTTTTCTTTTTAATGTTAGCACCTAAATGTATGGGCGATACACGTGCAACACAGTTTGAACAGATACTGTAGTTAGATTTATCCAGCAAGCATGATTACTTTGGCAAAGAACGCCAAAACTTGTCAGGTGCGCAGATGCATCGTATTGCGTTGTATCCTATCTCGTGTGCGAAATTTAAAGTGATGGCTTGACCACAACTATCCAGTTATCGCTAAATGGTCTGTTGCACATGGAGGGTGCCACTAACTATCGGCAAAAGTAGATCATATCACAGTCAAAACATAAGATCGGTGCGGTCACATTTGCAATAACCACAGGCAGAAGGTACATATAGGTAGAAGTGGTAAAGGTGTACTTTCCTTGTCCGAATTTCATCTGACCTTTCCCAACCCGTTTTATTGACCTCCCACCCCAACACAATAGTCCATATATCTAAAACGTGGTGAGAAAACTGAGAGAAAGCTTGCATTAGTATTTTCCATGCTCTATGGCAGAAGTGTCAAACTTATTTGCTATGGCGGGCCAGGTTTGATATAAATAATAAAATAATAATAATAATAATTAATGAGTCTGGCGGGCCGTATGTTTGACACCCCAGCTCGTTGGATTTTTATTTCTTTTACATGTAGCACAGTTTCCTAGACACTATTACATGTATGGTAATGAAACTTCATGTATGCATTCACTTTTGTCATTTACATTAGCACCCATAAAAAATAAATTATGGTTGCAATGTCATATTTTTCTTGCTAATGTAGCTGTGCTAAGTTTGTGGACGATATACCAACGAAGCAAGCGAACCATAGCATTCAGAAAAAGAAAAACATGATGGTTCATTCTTAGCAGCACCTTCAAATTGTTATCAATATTATAATCGTTGAAGAAGAATGGAAAATCTTTAATTTCAATTGATTTCTTGGAGGATGAAACACAGTAACAACTCTGTTTCAAGCAATTGCACTCGGGTCCTGTCTTGGTACCTTTCTACAGTACCTATATGAAGTTTTTATTGTTGTTGTTGCTGTTGCCGTTTGTCACAAGTACTCTTATTCTTCATCATTAACAGTTCTCTCTCTCTCTCTCTCTCTCTCTCTCTCTCTCTCTCTCTCTCTCTCTCTCTCTCTCAAGCAAGGTTGTGAATGCGTATGCAATTACTTCGATGTACAGCGCACACGGAAATTTATATAAGTCGACCATGCGACGAAAACAGCCACGAATCGTGACGTAGTTGAAGCGTGTGATTTATTCCTCCCCAACGCGCAATAATAAATATGGCATACTTTTCTAAGGCACCTCTATTATTCTTGTAGTTCCTATTGTTGTTGCTGTCTCTCTGTCTCTCTCTGTCTCTCTCTCTCTCTCTCTCTCTCTCCAACATCAATGGCGTGAATGCGAATACAATTACTTCAACGATTAATGTACATGAAAATGAACACAAATCGACCATGCGAGGAAAACAGTCACGAATCGTTACGCAGATGAAGCGTGTGATTTATCCCTCACCAGCATGCAGTACGAAATATGGCGTAATTTCAATACGACAACACATCGATTTTTCTTTTATTTTGCCGAAAATATATATTTTTTAAAAGCACATTTTGTGCAGTAAAGGTGTAATGCAGTTAATTAACGCTGTCCTTAATTATTATAATCAATCTCAACACATTTAGCCTAAGCGAGATATCTGCTAGAAAAAAAGGTATTGATATGGTTTGGTATCCCACACAATGATTTAAAGATGAAACCTACGAGACGAGTGTCATAGTGCCACCTCAACTCGATTTAGGGTGCGACCATTTTATTTGGGAGGAGGTTTTGGAAACAAAAATCTTTTGCTCTGCTTTGTAGAAAAAAATGCCATAAGTTTAGTTGTATTTTTTTTAATATAGAAATTTAATAATCCTGGTCTGAAATCCCAAAGCCACCCCCCCCCCCCTTCCCGAAAATTAAATGGTCGGTCCCGTGGCGCCCAAAACAGGACTGACGTGTACGAAAACAAAGTATATGGTTGTGCTTCACTGACCATGGTATAGACCAACACAAGTTTATTTTGTGATCATCGTATTATTAACTAACACCATTAGATACCAGGACATGAAAAATGATAATATATTTTGTAAATATTTTCTCCAATTTGATTTCCTGCTAAGAGCCAAGATATTTTTAGTGGTTCTGAAGGGCGCAGTTTTGTGTTAACTCTACCGTATGCTCATACCGGGGTGTGGTAAGACACCACATATAAAGGTAACTCTGGTT
Source organism: Margaritifera margaritifera (assembly GCA_029931535.1). Taxonomy (NCBI): domain Eukaryota; kingdom Metazoa; phylum Mollusca; class Bivalvia; order Unionida; family Margaritiferidae; genus Margaritifera; species Margaritifera margaritifera. The sequence continues at coordinate 1,001,219 of JAQPZY010001119.1, forward strand.
CATCAACACATACAGTAAAGCAACGAAAATAACGACTGTTGTATAATCAATAATCACTTTGATGTGTTTAATGGAAATCAGCAGCCATGAAAGTACAAATTATTGACCTTATTTTATCTAGTGGATACCTTTGAACTTTGATATCGCATGTGCCACCTCTAACGGCTTGCTTCTCTCTCTCTCTCTCTCTCTCTCTCTCTCTCTCTCTCTCTCTCTCTCTCTCTCTCTCTCTCTCATAGATTAAGGCGTTATAGTTTCCATTGTATGTGATACAGTCCAAGTCATATCCTATTCGACAAGAGATGTATGGGTGGTTCTTTGTAGACGTGAAGATGGGTTAGTAAGTATAGGTAGGTTGTTGGTTAGGGGTGCAGGGTGGTAGTTATGTTGGCAGATATGTATGTACACTGCAGTTGATTAGGTTAGAAAGTTGGTATGGAGGTTGGCAGTAGAAACCATGGATAAGAATTGTTGGCTGAATTGATTGGCAAATTGGTGACTCACATAATAGAGACGTATAGATGGATTCACTCTGCACGATCCGTGTTAATTACAAATCTTCTGGACGAAGTTCAAGCCTCTCCCAAATGAGAACACGAAAGTTCGATCGAGATGGAAAATAATCAAAAACGAAAGTTATACTGTAACACTTTGATAACGGTGAAAACAGCGTGCATAACGCATACTTTTCACTTCTAACCGGTAAATTGTGTTCTGAATTTGGTACCACTATAATTGCAGATGAATCAAAATGCAAACTTACCCACTAAAACTGTCAGAAAAGTCAACAGGTATGCCTCGATCTGCGCCATGTTGGTTTATTGATCCCAGTTTGTATCTCTCCCAGATAAGGTGCGTATACTAACTTAAATACATGGTTGATTGGTGGAATAGGACCTTTGCCGTAAAATATACATTACCCGAATAGTGATAAAATATTGAAAGGATTGCTATCTGGTATAAGATCAGGGTCGAGTTCAGGTTAAAGATAGGAGTGTTGCGATACAAGAAAGGATACATTTATACAATAGAACAATATTATTTTTGAGTCTACACAATTATTTAATCTTTTTGAGTTCACGGATATAAACAAACAATTATTAACTAGAAAGTCTCTGTCAGGTAATATATTGGGATGGGAGGGACAGATGCTAAGTTTTTATGTGTGTGCGTACGTGTTTTGTAGACTTATTCGACAAAGAGACGTGTACACACATATAAACAGAGAGAGAGAGAGAGAGAGAGAGAGAGAGAGAGAGAGAGAGAGAGAGAGAAAGAGAGTTGAAAAATATTTTGACCGAAAGGTGACTCCCAACTTGAAAGCAATATATTAAAACATAAACAGTTTCAAATATATTTTCAGCTGTCTTTTCATATATGTATAAACATTTTCGGTCCCCGACTTTTGCAATTGTGTGTGTGTGTGTGTGTGTGTGTGAGAGAGAGAGAGAGAGAGAGGTGAGAACAGCTTCTAAAACTGGAGCTACATCCTTGTCAAATCTTTACGCTCTTTTATATGCCCCCCCCCCCGCCCTATACACACGTCTAGACGTACACACCTTCTGGACCGTGACCCAAAATCTAATAGATTATGTTTAAGATTTACTCAAAAAAGTATTGTCCTCAAAGGTTGATTGATGGTTTCTATCTGGCCAAACTATGTACCAAGTCTTGTGAAATTCCATCTGGCTCTTTAGGATGCACCAGAATTACGCTCATACGGACGATCGAATGAACGGACAGATGGAGTGTGTCACAAATAAAATACCTCCACCCAACCCTTGCTAAAACGTGGAGATAATTAGAGTTTATATAATGGATGTATATTTTTTGTTTACCTGTAGGCATGAAGAGGTAGAAGGCTATATCATGACTATATATGAATCGGTAAACACGGGACTGAATTGTGTTCTCAATTATTACTAAATCTCAAGTATTCGTCTCACTTATAGGTGGTGATGATAATGGTGATAATAATAATAATAATAATAATAATAACAACAAAAACAATAATAACGGCCTAAACATCCTCGTAGTTCCTATATGAGAACGTTCTAAAACAGACAACCAATTACAAACGGTTTATACAATTTTGGGACCAAGGTGCCGCTACGGTGTAGGTTTGGAGCCAGAGTACCTCTACGGTGTAGGCTTGGGGGCCAGAGTGCCGCTACCTGTAACGGTATGGGGCCATATAGCCATCTATGGGAAATGCAATGTTAAAAAATTTTGATTACTATCAAACACATACTTGTTGATTTACTATCCGACACGCACTTTTTGATATTCTATCCAGCTTTCTTTCTATCATCCGTGCTTGAAAGAGTATTTTGCTTTATTAGATGATTCGGGATTTTTTTTCTTTCTTGATTTCCATGATTACGTCAGTCAAATTACACATCACATAATTCTGTCCGATTTAATGGTATCTGCTTTCATTTTCGAGTTGCATTTTTATGTGAAATGCCAAATTGTGTGTGAATTAAGAACGTTGAATATAGTAAATGATGATATGTTTTCAGCGTATTGTAATCCCGTGTGATGATTCTTATTGTAGACAGATTTATGTAAGAACTTGGTTATGGTGTAATCCTGTGCAGTTGTTCGTAACTAGAACTGTTATTATTGTATAAACTAGTTATTTTCTTGTGTACGCATTCATAACATGTACATTTGTGTTTGTACCACAATGCGCTAAAAGATTCGATACCATGTATTGCACGGTTCAGTGGTACCTCAGCTTACCCGGTGTGCTTCAACGAGAAATTAATGATGGTTGTGTAACCAGTAGTTGATCGGTGGCTGTCTAACAGTTAATGTTCGCCACAGTTTAGCGAGAACGATGTGTGGTCTCATGGGTCACCGCTTTGATAACATGTCCTAACCTTCGTCTGCGCTGGACGTTCTTCGGAAGACGGGACTAGATGTTGTTGTTGTTGACTGTAATTCCCTCCGGTATTTTATCAGAGCACCCCAGATTTCAGGTAATTAACACACACACACACACACACACAGACACACACACACACACACACACACACACACACACACACATATATATATATATATATATATATATATATATATATATATATATATATATATATATATATACATACACACACACACTCATACATACTAAAATAATATGGTGGCGGAGGTAGTGGAGGGTTCAAGTGGTGCTACACATGTACCTTCTTGTCCACCCAAGAACTAATATAAATGACTTCATAGTATAATAGAGTAATCTACTGATTATAAATAAATATATACATAAAGTTCATCCCTTGTATTCATAATGGGGACTGGTTACAGTGCTGAGGAAGTGAATGTGATCATACTTTGAACTTGAAATATGTACATTGTTAATGGGAATGTAGCAGGGTGCAATAGGACAGTTGTATATACCTGTTATGTGAACAGCATAATATCAAACCCGCTATGCAAACAAGATAATCTCACACCCGTTATGTGAACATGATAATCGCAGTGAAACGCATCATCTCGAAGAAGTTCACGAATCTGAGGACCAACAAATAAACCTTCCTTTATCTTAGCTTCACTTAACCTTGGAAATTTTCCACGGAGGTACTTGAAAGCTGCTTGTGTTTTGACAAAGTTCTTCATCAGACCCAGCTTGATGTGCAAGGGTGGTAACAAAATCTTCCTTGATTCAACAAGTGGTGGATGCTGAACATTTTTCATCCCAGGCTCCAATGATTGTCGGAGTGGCCAAACTATCTTGATGTAGTGGGAATCTCTCGCATTATCCCATTCGCAGAGAAAACAGCACTACTTTTTGTGTCCAGTCTGCAGACCAAGCAAGAGAGCAAGAACCTTGAAATCGCTACAAAGCTGCCATTGATGTTGGTCATAGTTTATGCACCTCAAAAGTTGTTTCATGTTTTCATAGGTTTCCTTCATATGTACTGCATGACCAACTGGAATTGATGGCAAAACACTGCCATTATGCAGCAAAACAGCTTTAAGACTCGTCTTCGATGAATCAATGAACAGTCTCCACTCATCTGGATCATGAACAATGTTGAGGGCTGCCATCACACCATCGATGTTGTTGCAGGCTACAAGATCACCTTCCATGAAGAAGAATGGGACAAGATCCTTTTGACGGTCACGGAACATGGAAACCCTAACATCACCTGCCAGGAGATTCCACTGCTGTAGTCTGGAGCCCAACAGCTCTGCCTTACTCTTGGGTAGTTCCAAATCCCTGACAAGGTCATTCACCTTGTGTTATGAGGTGTGGTTCAGAGGAGGAGGATGGGAGAAAATATGGGTCATGTGATATTGATGATTCAGGACTAGAAGTTTCATCCTCTTCCTCTTCCTTGTCTGACTCAAGTGAGAATGATTCTGGTGCATCAGGAACCGGCAGTCCTTCTACGTGGGATACTGGGCGTATAGCTGACGGAATGTTTGGATAATGCACAGTCCACTTTTTCTTCTTTGACACACCTTTCCCAACTGGAGACACCACGCAGAAGTAACAATTGCTGATATGATCTGTTGGCTCTCTTCAAATCATTGGCACTGCAAAAGGCATAGATTTCCTTTTCCTTTTCAACCACTGGCAAAGATTTGTTGCACAAGTGTTGCAGCATATGTGTGTGGCCCACATTTTGTCCTGATCTCCAATTTTGCAGCCAAAATAAAGGTGATAGGCTTTCTTAACCATAGTGGTTATACTGCGCTTTTGTGATGCAAAAGTCACTTCACCACAAATATAGCAGAAGTTATCTTCATTGTTCACACAAGTACGAGGAATCTCGCTCACTTTGGCTAAACAGAAATATGTCCGTTAGCAAAATCAAACACTGACAAATAAGAGATATAGGGCAATTTCTTCAGGAGAGTGATGTAAGCTTAGGTATGATTGCATCATCCATGACTTCTAGGAATAACATGATACAATTCATATCATATATGACGCAATACCAGCTTCAGATTGCATCATTCATTGTTTTGCCTAAAAAGCCAGTACTGTCCAAACCCAGTCATAGATTTATTCATAGATCCAGTCAAAGATGTATTTTAGTCATTTCTGGTTTAAATTGAGATCCTTTCCCTTTATAACTTACTTATCCTCCGCCATTCCCAAGTCAAGGGTCGTATATACTGACCCAGTATAATATCTTTAAAACTAGAGCCAATCAACAATTTTAAGCATCATTTTCGTTCTTAGTGACCCATAATTAGAAAAGTTTTGACAACATTTATTGCGGAAGCATTTTGGCTGTAGACCAGTGTTACCATACATGTAACAGAGTCTAGGAAACTGTGCTACATGTAAAAGAAAAAGAAATCCATAGAGCAGGGGTGTCCAACATACGGCCCGCGGGCCGGATACGGCCCACCAGACTCATTATTTATTATTATTCTTTATTATTCTTTATTATTATTTATAGCAAATCTGGACCGCCATAGCACGTGCTTAATCTGCCTATTGGGTAATCTAGCACTGGACTGCGACTAGATTCCATGTTTTCAAGTCAAGACACAAACGATGGGGAAATGCAGAGTCATTGGTTTCGGGAGCGGCCCCTAAAAAGGATAAGTATAACAACACACAAGGTCATCAATGGCGCGTCAAATCAAATATGGATACATCATGCCTACGGCCACGTTGATACACCTCGATCAAAAATACTGCACAAGCATTTTGTAAGAATACGTGCCAATATGGCGCACTAAAATTTAACTTTCCAAAACATCGGAGAAAGACGGTCGTTTGCAGGTAAAGAATGGCTTTATTTATCTTGATTGGAATACAATAAAGAACATCAGATCGGTAACCAGTTGGTTTTTTTTTGCGTGAAACTCAATCCTAAAAATCTCTACGTATCTTCTCCTGTATTCCAATTTTTTGTTACAATTTCGAACAGATTCAAGATTATTCTTGAATCTGAGCAATTCTTTTATCTGACCAATTGTGGGGTTTTCTAAAGAGTTAAAAGTCCAGACGAAATGTTAATTGTCGCTTATTCATGATACCGTGTTTTTAAAGAAACAAAGTACGTATATTTTAGGCTGATTTAGATAAATATGGCAAAAAGTGGCTGACAGGAAAATAATGTGGGTTCAGCAGGGCCTAATCTACCGGAATATATCACATTTCTATTTTGAACATCAGATAAGATTTGAGAATGTACTAGACAAAATATCTTAAATCGGTATGGCGACAGGAACATTTATTGGTATTTCAGTGACGTGGGCATAATGGCGGCCGCCATTTTTCACGTTGGCAACCGATCTGAGATATTTTTGTTTAGTACACTATTGAATCGTATCAGATGTAACAAAATCTGATTGATTCCGGTAGATTTGAACTTGTCGAACCTAAATTTTCTTGCTGTCGGCCACTTCTAGCAATATTTATTTTCCGTCAGCTTCCCGCCGATTCCGTCTGTGACTTGGAACACCTCTCTGCCAAGGTGTGTGTGTGGGTGGGTGGGTGGGTGGGGGTGGGGGCTTGCACTAAATATAAGAAGCTCTATCTTACGTTTGATGATTTGAAAAATAAAAAATAACTGTTATTCTGACAAATAGGCAACTAAAACAGTAAAATGAACAGTTTAATCATTTTGAAAACAGAAAGTGCATGTATATATATATATATATATATATATATATATATATATATATATATATATATATATATATATATATATATATATATATATATACGACAGGACATCGCACATAAAAGAAATTGCAACATTAGGGACCGACCATTCAATTTTCGTGGGTGAGAGAGGTGGAAGGCTAGCTACTTTTTTGAGGAAAACAAATCCGGCCTCAAATAGCTTGAAAAAAATAATATTCTCGCTCTGATTTATAAACAAAACCCCTCGTATATCTATTATATTGGTTCATTTTTTTTATCTAGATGAAAAATATTCTGCTTCAAAATAAAATCCCCTTCCCCCGATCCCCCCCCCCCAAAAAAAAAAATAAAATAAATAAATTAAATGGTCAGTTCTTTCCATTGCAGTTCATAATCAAGGGCCTACTAAAAAAAAAAAAAAAAAAAAAAAAAATCAATTTCTGGCAATAGGTTTCTCTGAGCATAATGCCTGAAAATCTGACATGTGCAAATTAAGTAATGATGCAAGTAGATTTGGGAAGTTGTAAATACTGTAGCATCAGTTGATTTATATAAACTAACTGAAAGTTCCAGTACACATAATTATTTTTTTTCTCTGTAACTTTTTTACTTCATAAGCCTTTTAAGGGGTTTATTTAAGTTTACTATCCATGGACCGCTTTAAGTTTATCACTCCCATTATTATCATTTGGCAGCTTCAGCTTTTTTATTGACCATGCATACATTAATCTTTTAATTTTAATATATACGTATTTACTAAATATTTACTTATAATTTACTTTCTTTCAGTTCTGAATATATAATAATATCAAGTATAATTTATTTACCATATCATAATTATTGTTTAGATCTATTTTTTAAAATAATTTTTCACATTAATATGTATTATTAATATTTGTAATTAACAAATTTTAATTATCGTGTGGTGTGTACATTTTCTTTTAATGTTGATACATATCAGCATGTATACATGTCCAAAACATAAATGATTTTATTTTCCTTGCTATTTCTCTTTAATTGTATTTCATTTTGTTGTATTACACTACATTTTCTTTCATACTGGTCAAGAACGATAAATCTTAAGCCCGTGATTTAAAAGCATGCGCATTTCAAAACTCTTTCAACCAAGGCATTTTCCCACGGCACACCCTCTCCCAGTTTATGTGCAAAAATGCCCATTTTCAGTTTATCTATATCATTTATTTATATGTACACACATATCTATACGAGTCAGATAAAAGTCACATAAATACGCCAAGAATTTATATCAGTGTACAGAGAAATCTGGCAGATAGTTTCTTCGTTTGAAAATAGCGCCACCTCGCAAGGCGTTTACATGTGCAAGACAGCTTCCGTTGTGCTATCAACCGAAAATAACCTCACTATCACAATCAGAATGTTATTTTCTATAACTCTAGATGTTACTTATAGATTAATTCATCAATGTACATACCTTGACGCTTAAAAGCAATTGAAAACAGCACATTTATTTTTCAGCCACCGTCTGCTCCAGCAGGTACTAGGAAGAGCTACAAACTTCACTTGGCAGTTTCATACAATTTGTTTAAGTCAAAGATCATACCTCATGTTTGTGAACATACAAGTTGACGAATAAAATATTTTCAGACACAAGTTGCAAACTTCAATAACTTCAATCAGTTGTTTATTTTGGAAATAACACTGAAGAAAGTACGAAACAATGATGGTTCCCCCTCAGATTTGTACGTTTAAAACAACATTTGTATAACGTTGTAAAAATGTAATATATTATCCATGTATACATGACACCATTTGATGTGTAAACTGTTATATTCATTGCATATACGTGTCATTTATGCAATTTGCATACTTCTGAGTTGGAGAACAATTGCGATTATGTGTATGTGCAACGTTTCAGCTACGTTACCTCGACGTTAGTTCTACATGTAACCAAATCACAACCTTACAGCAACGTTGCAGAAACGTTGTGTGTTAGCTGGATTCGTAGAGGCGAGCTATGTAATTGGCAATTACATTCTGATTGTCAAAGAGTTCTGATAAATCAATAAATAAAAACACAAAATCTTATCTTTCGAAGTTGCCACGTGTTGTATATATATATTGCACGGGGCGTAATTCGTCGTTTCACCAGTCATCTTTTCACCTCGGTAACGCCTGGTCGCGATCATGATTTTATCCAAAATTGAGGGTCCTTTGGGATCATCATGAATGTATCGGGGAAAAGTAAGAAGTGTCATTTATGTTCATCTCAAAATATTTGTGCGCCTTTCCGCGAATTCGTCATGTCTAACCGTAGCATAACACTGAAAATTCTCTCTCTCTCATAATATTAACCGATGAACCACGGGCTGTAAGTAATTTGTAGTATATCAACAAAGCCGTGAGCAAGTGCTAAGAGTTTTCACTCGAAAACCGGACGGGAAAACTTGTACAGAATTAACTATTATTCGTGTGGTACCAGTGTTCGTGGATTCCGTGGTTGCCACAAACTTCGAATATAAAGACCCAAAGGAACATTACACATCTGTGAAGACAACAGCACCCCATTACAATCAAAGTCATATACACGAATTCATACTCTGACGAAAAAGTCATTTTCTGCAAAAGGACAGAATTTGATACCCACCACAATTTATAAAGCCACATTATTAGGGATCAGCTATGTAGTATTTTTAAATGGACTTCAGTAAAAGTAAAGGGAGCGACAATTTACTTCGAACCAGATATAGACCAATTCAAACAAAATCTGTACACTGTAACTGATTGCCGGTCTTTAAAATGAATTATAATTTCATTTTGTGTGTGTGTGTGTGTGTGTGTGTGTTACTTATTATGTTAAATGAATAAATTGAGAAAAATACGATTTTTGAGGTAGTGCTTTTATTTCCACTCTTCTTAACCTAATGAAATGCTAGTTACAAATGTCCTTGTACATATTAAGAATCAATCACGGCTATATTTCCGGCTATATTTGTAATCTATAAGTCGCCTGCTGGTGTTGTGATATTAAGATTGTAGTCAGTACTCAAAAAGTCCAGAGACTAACAATACAAACCTAGGACTCGATTCATCCATGGAGTTTACGAGTCTTAAGTTGGGGATACTCTGAATTTTTAAGTTAGCCACCAGAAGGACAGCGACCACGGAAACAAAATGTAACTTATATTAATTCGGGTTGTAGGGCAGGAAGGAGACTGTGTGGTTTGCTCAAATTGAATTTAGCTTAACGGTTGACACAAAACACGTGCTAGGGGAAATCGACATTGGGGTAGATTATAGATGCATGTAAATACCGTTTATACCTGACGATGTTTGCTGTATAATGAGATAAAAGTTTGGAACTGTTATGATAGTTTGAAGTAATACACTCTTTGAGGGATCGACAGATTTGTCAAAAATTGATATCACATTGGAACAAACACTCATTTTTTAAGAGGAAATCTATAAACATTGATTTAAAGAAAAAAAATATAATCTAGTCTTGTTTTCTGCTGGTAGTTGACAATTCGTGTCAAAGATCACAGAGTAGGAATCATTAGCTTTGGATAGGCGAAACGTTCCTTAAACCTTGATTTGTTTTATTGACAGATCTATGTTTCCTGATTGCCGTTGAGACTAAACTTTGTTATTGATAAATTTGTACTTGCCTAAGGTTTAAGTTAAGGCACATGCATCAATCAATCCGTGTAAGGGGTGGTGGTTGTTAGTTGGAGGCGGGCTGTGTGTGGGGTTTGAGAGGGTGCGAAGTTGAAACAATCCCGATGATTAACTCATTGCTCAATATTTTTATGTAACGAATCTTAGATTGTGACGAATGGAAAGTCGAACAGGAAACTTCAATCATAGGCAGACTAAATGTGTTTCTATATCCTTTTCTCTCTACAGATGGCGATAGAAACAAATAATCAATGCTCTCTATGAAATAGAACATGATGAAAACGTTGGTGCATCTTAGTTTCGATTTATAAGTCATTTTCATATAAACAACTGTTATAATGATGCCAGGCGAAATTCTTGCAATGAATCGTAGTGTTAACTGTATCAAAATCTCTATCGTAATAGTTACCAACTGTCGAATGCTACAGTGTATCATCTTTCTCTATAATGGCATTTACATCATACTTCGATTAGAAATTAATAAAACAACAAGTGCGATCACGTCATGACGTGACTTTGAACCTGTGATCAGGTTTGGTCATTTTTGACATCAGGACGTCACATCTTGGCGTTTTAAAAAAAGCGTCTGGCATCGATAAGAATAATTACGAAGAAGTCTATGTAAATACTTCGTTTTTCCATTTATGTGTATAATCTGCTGTAAATATATGAATTTATAATGTGGCTACTGTGTTATTTAGATCTATATACCCATATAATATTTTCGAATATTACACACGTATAATAACACCCAATGACATAACGAATGATGGCATAACGACATATAAGGTGAGGGCGTAATGACCAAGGCCTCCGAATGTAATTTAAAGTCAATTGTTTATACTATTTTTGCGTTTCTTTATTGTGTAACATTGGTATTTATATATAATAATAGCATCTTACATTTGAGATTATTTCAGATGAAATTTATGAAAGACGTTGAAGATTTTAAATTGTTTGCGAGTGTTTAATTATTCAGCTCGTATCATAGATTTCAATTGAAATAGGCACTACTGTAAGATTCTCCACTCTTGTTCATATAATTGTACATGCCATTATAATCTTTTATTGAAATACACTTTGCTTTTAAAAGAAATAACTTCCTTTTGTCCTGCCATAAGATTCGTGTGCGAATTAAATATTTATTTAATCTATACTACACTAGTAGGCTCCGTAAAATGCAGACAAGCCTGCTAACTTGACCTCTATTACACCTGTTGGGAACAGTACACGACGGATACTGCTGCATTTCGTCAGTGCGTAACTATGGAAACGTTATTTCAATGTCCCCCTGACCAACCTGGAGTGTTGAGAATTATTAGCACTGTAATCACCAGTCTGATAAAATTTGTCCTTCCACTCATCTGCAGTTTAACGCTGGGAGTATTACACAAGGAGAATATCAAATGAGCACTTCTGTAAAATGATCAAACTTGCACTATTACATTTTTAAACTAAAATTTCTCTTTCACTCGTTTATGAATAATAAAAAATATATAATTTAGTAACATGGAATATATAAATTCTTCAGACAAATATCCAGGTTAGCAGAAACACATTCCGGTATAGTAAGTTTCAGTTTAAAGGCATAAAGTTGAAGATTCAAGTTTTAGGTGACTTATATAAACCAACTCCAGCACGTAGGTGTAAATACCATGATTTAAAACTACTTGTTACACAAGGACCGATTTTGGAAAACTGCCTCTTGTTGCATATATAAATCTTACCCATATGGTGTCAAGTTTTGGTGATATAACTTCTAGTTTAAAGAAAATCAATGAAAAATAAATCTGAAGAAAGTGTGATGTGGACAGAGTGTGCATAATCAATGTATTATTTCTGCCGATTCACTATTGGCCAATAAGCGTTAGGCTGCGTCAAAATCTCTGAGAAAAATTAATTTAAATCTTTTTTGTTATCACACTTTTGTGTCCCTTCGAGAAGGAAGGGAAATTAATTAAAAAGCAAAACTATTATCTGCACAAACATACATATAATTCTTCAAGCAAAGCACACTTGTTGTGAATTAAGGAGAAGTTTTTCAGTAAGAACTATTAGCAGGGCCATTTTTTAAATTATTGTGAACGATCAAGTAAAAATATATATTGTTACGGAATTATGTATTATTTCGTTTTTAAATAATGGTATAGGTTTATGATCTCTGCATAATAGTCTAACAGCTGTCGTCTTGCAGAAAGTACATATACGGTATTTCAATGTGACTCAGTACATTAGGTCGTGGGAAGAATTGTCGATTGTAACAGTATATAACGTGATTTAGCGCGTGAAGGTTGAACTTCTGACCTAGATTCTAATAGTCAATACTTTATTGACTGGTAAAAACGTTAGTGTAAAAGTACTTTGGGCGATGTCACGCATAACCTAATTTCTGATTGGTTCAGAGAAGGTCGTTTTCTAGAAGGATTAGATTGTTTTTAAGTCGCAATACAGTTAAATTGGATTTTCCTTATTCTGTTTTGCGCAGTAAGAGACTATATATTAGGATTGATAGCAGCATTCTAGCATTCTACACTGGATTGAGAAGTCATAAACGAATTTGGTTCATTTTGTGTGTGGATATTCGACTTCAGATATATATCATCATATAGTACTGGTACGACTAAGGGTAAGGTAAGAAAAGAAAAGACTCAAACAAGCTTTCAAGATTTCAAATAAAAATCTTTAATTTTCTAAATAATTAAAATATTTCAACAAACAATTAAAGTGAAAAACTTAAAAATAACTTGCAGTATAGAATATCCTTAAAAGTCCTAAATTGTTTTAAAGTTCACTATTCCAGAAGTTAATCAAAATATTCCGAATGTATGTTCCGAATGAAGTAGCCTTTACTGTGCTAATATGTTGATAAGATTAAGTTATATCTAAATAATCCTTGCTAATATAAAATCTCACAAGTTCTAGAAATGTTTCCGATAATTCCACGGAGCTGTATAATAATTCAGGTTGAAGACACAGTACTGAATCCTAAATGTACTGTATTAATTAATAAATATCCAAAATCCCACACTCAAACTGAATCAAATTCGTTATGACCTCTCAATTCAATGTAACCATGAAGAATGCCGGAATGCGGCTGTTAATCCCTATATATATATATATATATATATATATATATATATATATATATATATATATATATATATATAGCCTTAATGCGCAGAATCGAAATAAAAACCCATACTACGTCTTCGATAAACAACTGGGTATTTCGAAATAATTTCCTTCTAATAAACACGATTCATTCAGCCGATGTGACCTTAAACTATAATTCCTAGTCAATAAAATGTTTACTCCTAAAAGTACGAGAACTAGGTCAAAAATTCATTCTCTCGCGCGCGGAAAATACGTCACATGACTAAAGCTACAAGCAACTAGGTGAAATATTGATCGAGCCTACAGTATTTATACTCATAAGACGACAGCTGTTTAGACTAAAAACAGAGATCATAAACTAATAAACTATACAATTATTAAAAGGAAAAATATATATAATTCTGTAACAGTTCATTCTGAATTAAGTACTATTTCTTAAACCTTAATAATTATACAGCTCCGTGGAATTATCGGAAACATTTCTAGAACTTGTGATATTCCACTATTTGGAATTTATAACACTTGGATATAATTGATTCTTATTAACGCATTAGTACAGTGAAGGTTACTTCATTCGGATTATACTTCATTCGGAACATTTGGATTAACTTCCGGATCAGTGAACTTTAGAACAATTTAGGACTTATAAGGATATTCTATACTGTAAGTTATTTTTAATTCTTTCACTTTGATTGTTTGTTGAAATATTTTAATATTTTAGGAAATTAAATATTTGTATTTTAAATCTTGTAAGCTTGTTTGAGTCTTTTCTTTTGTTACATTGCTCCTAGTCATAACAGTATTTACATGTACATTTTAAAAGGGGCTTTTGTACACTGTCACAAGTGATACGTGTTTCATTTTGTAGATAATTGTAACTTTTTTTTGTAAATAAATGAATGTACGGATTGAATCTTATGATCCGCAGTGGCTTAGTGGATAATTTTCCGGAGTCGCTACCGAAAGGCTGCGGGTTCGAATCCTGCCATTGATAAGACTGGGTCGGCTACACTGGTGTGTCTCTGGGCAAGGCACTTTACCACTAGTTCCCTCGGTACTAAATAACGTACTTGTGTTAAAACACCAAACAGAACCAAACTGGATTAGATTTTCGTTCATAATGATGGAATGTTCATGAGTGGAATATATGCCAGCTATATAGTGCATTCACAATATTAGTGTACAAGCAAATACATATAAATAGCACATCATCTCTTGAAGTTATGAATGTAGTAGTAATGCATGCTCTGAATGGTCTTGCTGTCAGCGTGTTTTATACAGTTAGTCGATTTGTACTTTTTTTGCGAAGGCTCGAAATATGCTTCACCCATTGTGGTGTAATTGACAAGATTTGAAACCCAAACTAACACCAACATTGTGCATGAATATCAGGAACGTATAATACACATTTATTGATAATTTTTAAATTAAAAAAGTTTAAAAAATAAAAAAATAAAAGCTTACATTATTTAATTATGCGAAAGTACTGTTCGTGAATTTGAATACAATTTGGAGAAAAATAAACTTAAAATACAAAACAAAACACTCTGTTATGAAAAACCAACGAGAGTTCTGATGTCGAGAAAATGCAACATCAGAACAATGCTCTAGCCATGCACTTAAGCAGGTCATACTCGAAAGGAGTTTTTGGCTACACTATGCTGGACAAAAGAAATGCGATAAAGGAGTGTTACTTATTGACGAGACTGAATATAAATATTCTTTGCAAGCAACAGCTAACATTTAATAACCAATACAAGTCCCCGAGTAAACTGAGATACAATATTTTTGTCATAGAAAACCACAGCTAAGAAATGACGTAAGACAATTAGAATCGGAAATAGATGAATGGTTGGATACAATGCTAGAAGTACAACATTCACTTCCAGTAAAAATATTATTTACTACACAAGAGGAAAAAGCAATTAAGAAGTTATGTAAATGCTGTACGAGTTGTAAAATCGAGGTTATGTAAATGCTGGACGAGTTGTACAAACGAGGTTATGTAAATGCTGTACGAGTTGTCAACTCGAGGTTATGTAAATGCTGTACAAGCTGTAAAATCAAAAACAGAATCAATGGAATCTGATGTTGAAATGTATAACAAACAGATTAAAGGGTGAAATCATACATCGGCAAAGAAACTTATCTAAACAGAAAAAGATGTATTGCAAAAACAGTTGAAAGCATAAATTCTCAAGTAATTGGGCATCTAACACAGTTAGAGAGTGTTTTCAGAGAAATCATTGAAGGAAAAAAAATTTGTTACAGAAAAATTGCCATTAGGTGAAAGGTTAAAACAACTGTTTAATTAAACGCATGTAATAATAGCTGCTATAGGTACGGCGATATCAATGACCATATCAAAAATTGTTCCGTCTATAGAAAATGTTGTAAAAGGTTTAATAGGCGGTGGTGCTCCCTCAGGAGGTAATGCTGTTTCCTTTGTTGACAAAATTAATAAGGCTTAATAAGGATTACGAATTGTTTAAATTAGTCAAAAATACACCAGCAGCATTACCTGGAATTATTGACAGTGTAATACGTTGGTTGCTGAGAAGTACTGACAAGCTTGTCTCTTTTCTTTCTGAACATGTTCTTTAACTTATGTTTGGCATTAGTGGGTTTGTTATTTGGATTTTTTGTTTCAAAGTTGTAGATACAGCTTTAACGAAGATAATGCAATTTTTAACCTATTTCAAAAAGTAAAAATATCAGCTCCTGCAACCATTACTACCATTAAAATTATTGTCTATTTATTTTATGCTCAGACCTTGTCTGCGCCACAATGCTCCGCCACTCCACAATAAATAATGTCTTTTGACGCTTCAAAATTGGATACTGTCCACATTTCACGATTGTCATGTGTCGTCGTGACAGAGGTATTGTGTGCCTGAGGTACAACATAATCGCCGAAAGGGGAGGTATTTCGAAGAAATATCATTATCATAAACATTCTCTACATAAGTTTCATTCCCTTTATTTTCGCTTTGTCCTCTACAGTTTCTTGTCTTACTGTCACAGCTTGCTTTTCACCTTGTTGACAAATGTTATTTTTTTACATCTTTATTAATTTTAGGATTTAACCCCAGTTTAAATAAGTCACTGGATTCCTGCAAATCGTTATTGTATCCAACGTTATTACCCATTCGTATGACCATATATCTCAGCTACAGAAATACACCATTACCGCCAACATGATATTCCAATTTCACTTTTGAATCTGTTATTTATTGTTACAACTATACCACTATGTTTTCGTCTTTGCCGTATCCTGCTGTTTTAACATTAATATTTCCATTCACTTTTTATCAGTGTTTGATACTGTCGAAATAGACTGATATATATATATATATATATATATATATATATATATATATATATATAATGTTTAGTATTTGTGCACCTAATATACAGATTACACAAAACTTTACATCTTGATTCACTCTACCTATACCCTCATCTAGTAATCCATTGCAATCTTTCAGAAAGAAGTATAACCAGCCAGTAGGTTAATTTTTGTCTCCCATACAATTCATTTCATCAGCTAATAATGTTCTTTGATATTCAACAGTATCCGCTACATATTTATATTTGCGTTTGTAAGCAGCCGACACAACTGCAAGTGTAGGCTTCCCAAAACTTTGGGGTACCGTGTTTTGTTCTTCTGGCCCATTATCGATCAATTTTGTTTTCCTTTGAGGTATCTCCAGTCATGTTGTTGTGGAATTGTAAAATTGCTGCAGATCAAATTAAATTGTTTCAAGTCTATGATATTGTTATATGATTTGAATGCACCATCTATCAGCAGGCAAAGGTACTTTGCATTCAGACAGCAGTTTTTTCTTACGGAAATAAATATAAACGTTGTATACTGATTTGACTAATTATGGTATATTTTTCTATTGAATGCCAATAAGAAATCGCACATCCAGATTTTGCCATCCAAATTATCAAGCTTAGGTGATTCTGCCAAAAATCTCATATAATGATGTGCTGTGTATCTATTCAGAGTCATCACTGACAAATTTTAAAGAGATGCTACAAAAAATGTTTCATGGCTCATACGTACAAATTTAGATTCAGTGTATTAAATTTGTATCTCGCTAAATGAACCTGATATGTTAACTTGGTCGTAGTTTGCTAATCAATGTATTGTATTATATTGAATCGAAGAACATATGTAAGATGTTACACTATATTTGTATTTTATTTTTTCAATCGGAAATCCATTTATCCAGGATGAAGTATCAGTTTTTGCTAATTACTTATTTATGTTTTAACAAATTATGACATATGCTTTTCTTGCGCAAATACAGCGAGCCTCTGTTTACTATTTTTCCACATTCATGCGTATTTTATGTTTACGTTTCTCTGTAAACTTTTCATTTTCTCTATTGTAATACCATTTGTGTCTCCCTTCTTTTCTTCAATATTTCCATCTCTTGTGTTTTGTATTTCGTTTTCCCATTTCCTCTATCAGTTTTTCTTTGCTGCATTGTTAATATTTTACAACCGGTCTCCCTAAACACAGTAATTCACAGTAACGTACAGTAATGGACAGTAATGTACAGTAATGTACATGAAAATACAGTAATGATAAAGAAATTAAAGCAATGGAGTAAATTAAAAATACATTTTTTTTTACACTTTGTTGTTTTTGTTGTTTATCCATTGGCATTAACATGAACATTGATGGCGCTGGTGTAAAGTAACGGAACTCCAACTTGAATATACTGTCACTACTCTAGGTCTTAAAAATATGCAACAGAAAGAAAGCGAAACCATGTAGGTAATATCAACGAGCAATTTATTTATTTCCCTACAAAACAAAGTGAAATTCAGGAGATACTTACAAAATTGTGAATCAAATTCCAAATAATCCTAAATGTCCCAATCACAAGTCCAAAAATATAGAATGTTCCGAATGAGTTTCAATAGTTTTGAATGTCTTGATATAACATAATGACAATCCAGAATGTCTTTGAATGAGTTCACAAAATTTCAAAGTAATGTATTAATTCAAAAGTCAATGAGCACTTTAGTAATTCCAATGGATATATTAAATAAATAATTCCTCTCGAATTATATCTGATTTCAACGGCAGAAACTGTACAATCGGATCTCAGATGTATTCTCACAGACTGATCTAAAACAGGAATGAATTATTTGTTTACCGAATTCCTATTAATACACATTTTCACTCGACCTATATCATAACATGATGTAAAGGAATCCAATGAAAACAACAAACAAACAGTCTAACTGTAAACAAGACTGGCCTTGGACTCAAATGCTTGTAAAGGATCTGTTTACTAGTGACCAGAATCTAAGGTGCAACTTACCATCATGGACAAAATTTAAGCACACATTATAGATTAAATATACATAACAATACAGTACGGTATACTATATTAACAAATATATAAAAAAAGTGCTATTCAGTGTGTTAAAATTCTTGATGTATGTGTTGTTTTATGACATCTTGGATATTATCAAAATGGTAAAAGGAATGGTAAAGAAAAAAGCAAGAAACAGTTTCTGTGCGTGACTGTAAGAAAGACTGTGAGTCTGTCTGTCTTTTGTTTGAGGTATGTCTTCTTCTTTTTTTTTTTTTTGGGGGGGGGGGTATTTGTTTTGTTTCAGTTTTTTTTTCTTTGCCTGCTTATATATTGTTAAGATTCTATTTATTATTCTTTTCTTTATATACATTATCATTATTTAAGTTATTTTATTCTCTCTGCGATTTCTTTGAGCTGCCAGTTCAACCATTCATTTGAATATGCAAGCATCCATTTATCTGTGTAACATTATTATAAATTATATACATAAGATTCACATTTTCTTACAAAGGCCATCACTTGTTGTCATTTATAATAAACAAAATCTTATGACAAATGAAGGTTAGCATTTTAAAAAAGAACAGAAAACAGAGATATTTCCTTCAATGGAGAGAGAGAGAGAGAGAGAGAGAGAGAGAGAGAGAGAGAGAGAGAGAGAGAGAGAGAGAGAGAGAAATGATGAAAAATCTTTTTTTTAAAAACAAATAAAACAACAAAAACAAAAGTTGTTCAATTTTGTAAGCATTTTCATTCAAACATGTTCTGAATACAGCGCAATGAGTAAAGGTCTGTCAACAGTATAGTGCATCTATACAACAAACGCAATAATAATAATGATCATATTAAAAATAATAAAAGGATGGATTTCATAACAGTTTGATAAACTTATTTTCAATTTAGGCTATCTAGAAAATGGAAATATACATTCTTTTCTTAATTACTATTAGAGTTTTCAACAACAAACAAAAAAATAAATAAATAAATAACGCGTACAATTCCCATTCTAAATTCAAAAAAGGTGGGACTCACGAAAGCATGGTCCTCGTTCTTGAGTCCTGGGTGCATTTAGTATAGCTGATGCTTTCGCCATTTGTTCTCAACTATCATCGTTAAAAATCATTATCATCATGATAATCAGCATCATCATCATCATCATTGGTTTTTAAAGCTGGTCCTCTGAAGGAGGAGTTATACAGCATACTCTGTTCCACGGTATCATATATTCTCCATTACAGAGAATATTACCATCCAAATAAACAAAAAAAAAAAAACAATATAACAACCCAATTTGTTATTTTTCGTTTCATATTTAAGTCTATTCAATCACATTCTAATATTCAGTGGTCCATTACTGTAATTTCTTTTACATTTCGGTATTTTCTCACGTTACTGAAACGATTTAAATCATACTTAGAAAAAAAAAACAATGACTCCTAACTGGAAACATACATACATACATACATACATACATACATACATACATACATACATACATACATACATACATACATACATACATTCATACATACATACATAAATACATACATACATACATACATTTGCATTGGCTACCATGGTATAGTGTACCTTACTTTTTATTAAAATGGGGTTCCATTAATGCACCGCAACAGCGCCATCATATATCATATTAATGCCAATGAATAACCAACAAAACAACAACAAACAGTATAAAAATTATATTTTAATTATTCAACAAAATCCATAATCAATACTATATGTGCAAAATGATTAATTTCTGGTTCCATTACTTTATTATTTTTTTACATTACTGTATTTTCATCTCCATTACCGTACATTACTGTGTTTAGGGATACCCTTTAACAACCAGTTGCACCTCTGGTGCATGTTGCATGTTGCCTTGGGTACAAGTGTGTCTCAAATCCTGATTGTACCATTTATTTGTGTAGGATAATTTCTATTACATCCAGATGTCAAATACAAGTTTTGAGTACATTGCATCTTCAAATTCTGTATATGTACACTCTCTAAAAGGGGTGAAGAATTTAATTTCATACATATGGTGTAAAACCTTCTCCAATATCAGCTGAGTTTGATTAATTTGTGGTAATTCTTTAGGATTTAAAGTTTTCTAGATCTGTATAATTGAGAATGGTGAATAGTTTGTACATGAAAAACAAAGTTGATGGTGTAGGTGGCTCGATTGTTATACCTTCTTTAAATGAAATTCGAGTGAAGTTTAAATGTCTTCAATATTGCACCAACGTTTTTGTGATTTTCATTACCTCTTATTGTATTTAAAAATCGTATAGACTAGCTTGTAGTCTTGTACATTGTATTTGTTTTTTCAGCTTTTTCAATAGGAATTAACTTCATATTTTTGAATACTATATCTTTCATCTCTTCTGCTCTTTTGCTGCCATGACACTGTGTACACTGTAATCACCTATCATGTTCTCATGCATACCACTGTATTGCTTACTGGAGAAGTATTTTGGTGAATTTTCTTTCTTTGTCCCAGGTATTTAACATATCAGGTATATTTTAATTCCTTCGCTTTCTATTTCACAGGTTCTTCCACATCTGTCACATTACAAAACTCCTTATCGTTCAAAGACTCAAAGTTTTGATACTCTTAATACTGTTGTTAGGAATTTTTCTTCCTTTTAATATTGTTTTCAGCTGGTTCCAAATGATAAATGATTCATCATACCATTTCCATTTCACGAGTGCATACATTTTACTACTCATTCTTTTTGGTTCTCAAGATCTTTTCAATTTTGCATATGTCATCTTGTGGAAGATAAGTCTTGTTTGTAAAACAATCTGTCTATATCTCCTCTGCCATGAAGTCTTTCAGTTTTTAAACAACCAAATAACCTAAAATTACTTGTCTGATTTTAAAATTTCGATCGCTAAAGTCAAGAATGTAGCCCTTTTCAACATTTTTAATTTGCAAATACTGACCATTTCACCAGTTTTAAACTTAGGCGTTCCAAATGTATACGTTGTCAGTTAATGGAATCGATACATTTCATTTGTTTTCTTCGTTGCTTGCTTCACCTCGAGCCATGTATATTGTCTGTAATGAACGTTACTGTATCCCCCAGTTAGCTTTGTAATAGGTCGAGCCATTGTCTGGTTTCATTTGGAGTTAACTACTTTCACATTCTAGTCTTTAATGCCCTTTTAATCAGTTCTTCTATAGTTGGTTTATGTTTGAAAACGTTGAAAAACATTTAATGCTTTCATTTTCCAGCAAATCTCTAATTTTCCTGTTGTGAAATACACTTTCCGCATAAAACTTTACCTTTTGAAGATTACTCTCTTTGAAGATTTATCTAAACTCATATGACATCTCCATTTTTTTACTATTTTTTCAGCCCAAGAGTATTTCGAAAAAAATATTTATCACTGTCAAAATGTCTTTGTATTCATCGTTGTATTTTTCAAATGCTTGCATGTCAAAAATGATGTCTGCCTGTCACTGGTAATCTAGCATAAATTCTTTTGTAGGGGAATCTTTAACTTAGTTGATTGATATCTGAGTAAGCAACTGGACTTTCAGTATCACAGTAAATATGTCTTAAGTACTGTTCTTTGTTTTGTTCCACAAAGTCTCCGACGTCGGTCATATAAAAAGATGTGAAAGCATCTAGCGAATACTTTGTACTTACACTTTGGGTATTATCAACAAGCCAAAATAAGATTAATCAACAGCGGGTACTTTTATTTTCAACAATTTACAATGGTTTCTTCAACGTATGAATGATTTCAGATTTATCTCAAAGTATGGCATTCTTATAGTTGATTCCAAAACAATTACTTCTTATACTGAGTCACCGTGTGCTGTTTAAACTCTAACTCTATTTTCCTAAAGCAATATTTCTGTTTTAGTTGGGTCGTAGTTGATTGATCTGGTGTAGTTTATGAGATCTTCAAGTTGTACTGTGAATTTATCTGAATACAGCTTTGTGGATTTACTCACATCAAATACGGAATTTATTCCTTCCTGGTATCGTTCTGTTTTAACTATGTTGCTATCAGGTGAAATGCTTTTTGTCTCGATGTGAACATCATTGAATGTAATATGTACATCAGCATATTTTCTAAAGTATTGTAATATATCCTTTTTAGATCTCTATGAATTAGAGGTAGCCTATCGTAGTCAGCGTCCGTACAGATAAAAACATATAGATAAGTACACAGTTCCCCCAGGGTGGTTTATTTTTAGCCGTGGTTATTTCAAAATACTGATATCGGTTTACCGGCTGATGCACGCGCAAATTGCGTGCAGTGATAAACCCAATTACCTCGAGTTCCCTGGTCGTATATTTGACTTCAACCAGGGTACTTATAGCCCAAGATTATATCTGTATAATTACAATACAGATGAGTTTTGTCATGAAGCTGTCCATTTTAAGGACGACTTCCTGATAAAGTTTGTCTGGGGTCCTCTCAGATTTCTTAATATATGGGTCCATCTCAGCAAGTAAGATGGACTGGGGTGTTGGGGATTTTGGGAGAATTAACAACTTCAGAATTTACATCGGTCTCTGCCCAACCAAAACAAGGTGTTGACTCTGTATCTGAAAAGACGCACACCAATAACCACGTTACGAAAGGATTACTGATGAGGCTTGTCTGAAGGCCTCTCAGAATTCTTAATATCTGGGTCCATCTCAGTAAGTAAGGTGGACTGGGTATCGGGGATTTTGGGAGAATTAAAAACTTCAGAATTTACATCGGGCTCTGCCCAACCAAAACAAGGTGTTGACTGTCTATGGAGATGGACACCAATAACCACTTTATGGAAGCAATCTTCAGCTGTGGAGACATGTAAAATATAAAATTGCAGTATTTCTTGCAATCCGTTTTATGTGATAGAATTGTTTAATATATTAGATGTTTCAGAATTTATAAAAAAAAATGCAGAGAATCAGACCTATGTCACATAACGCCATGCTATCAGATAGACTATGGTCTGGTTCAAGTTAGCCATTTTTATAACTGAACAGACAAATTGAATTCAAATATACGTTGCATACATTAGAGGGTGAATACTATTCGTTTTGTTATAATCCAGTGAGATTATTCTTGTCATGTACAAACGTGTTTATTATAATAATAATCTCGATCAGTAGTTCTGTTGAAGCAATTTAATGTGTAACGAAGACAATTCATGTGCGCGCATGCGTAATGCATATTATTGTGTTCGCACTTAACCGTTTCTCATGTACTACATGGCTCGGACATTATATTTTTTAATGTTTTCACGGGGAGTCGTAGAACTCTGTTGTGCTTCGTGTAACCTGGATGCTGCGGTTGATGGTGACGTTGGCTCGGAGGACGGTATCGGTGCATATTTTTGTATAAATTCTATACATTGATCACCCTTGGTGATAGAATCATACATTGTTCCTATATGTGTATAAATTCTACACATTGATCATCAATGGTGATAGATCCATATATCAGTCATATTTGTTTATAAGTTCCCTACGTTGATTCTCGTTTGATTACTCGTTGAAGTTACGCGTTGTGATTAGTTCCATTTAGGAACGATATCATTTTCATACATTCGTTGTTAAACTATTTGCGCATCATTCTGTTAAATACACTGTTGTACTTTATGTACATTAATATGGTGTCAGAATCATTAATCGTTCAATTACATTACAAATAAACACTAATTCACGAAACTGTGTTGATTGTTTTCGCTAGATCCAATCCTAACCCGGCTTCATCCTGTTACATACACTCTGAAATCGACAAATCAATATTTATATATTTATATTATCTTACATGTTATTTTGTTTCACAAATAGCTTTTATCACACGTGTATTCCATCCAAACTTGTAAATAATATACATTATTTCATGATACTGATATTGTTGCTTTCATCTGATGCTCATGAATTATTTATATTACCTCTTTAAAAACTGTTCAATTTAACACAGTGTAGTTTTGTGCCAACCAACATATTTTCTAAAAAAATAATAAAACAATAGTGTTGTGCTTTGCTAATTGTCATTGCCTTCATAGTCTGAGTTGCCCAGTAACTTATAATGAGTTGCAAAGTACCCTCAAGTAGTGCTGATCAAGTTATGGTCAAGTTTTATTTTTAATGTTCTCGTGTAGGGATACGAGAAATGCAAAAAATGATTTGTCCAAAGGCGCCCATTGGCTATCCACTTCAGAATTAATTGCATAACATTCACGCAAATCGACATGGCAACAGCTTTTTGTTGTATTGAATCAGTATTTGGCTGTTGTTGAATGTGGACTTGAGTTGAAAATATATACAATTTAAAATCGTCATCCAAAGTCGACTTACTGTGTGAAAAAGTCAAACTAAAACGATAAAGGTTATTTTTCTACTAGGAAGAAGGATCAATGATCATAATATGAAAATAGAAGGTTATTTTTCTACTAGGAAGAATGATAAATGATCATAATATGAAAATAGAAGGTTATGTTTCTACTAGGAAGAGGGGTAAATGATCATAATATGAAAATAGAAGGTTATTTTTCTACTAGGAAGAGGGATAAATGATCATAATATGAAAATAGAAGGTTATGTTTCTACTAGGAAGAGGGGTAAATGATCATAATATGAAAATAGAAGGTTATGTTTCTACTAGGAAGAGGGATAATGATCATAATATGAAAATAGAAGGTTATGTTTCTACTAGGAAGAGGGGTAAATGATCATAATATGAAAATAGAAGGTTATTTTTCTAATAGGAAGAATGATAAATGATCATAATATGAAAATAGAAGGTTATGTTTCTACTAGGAAGAGGGGTAAACGATCATAATATGAAAATAGAAGGTTATTTTTCTACCAGGAAGAGGAGCTGATAATCATACTATGAAAATAGAAGGTTATTTGTCTACTAGGAAGAGGGGCAGATAATCATAATATGAAAATAGAAGGTTATTATTCTACTAGGAAGAGGGGTAAATAATCATAATATGAAAATAGAAGGTGATTTTTCAACTAGGAAGTAGGGTAAATAATTATAATATGAAAATATAAGGGAGAAGCATTTTTATTATAAATCACTTTTTCTTAATTTATGTCAAAACAGGTTAAAAATGATACAGCAATATTGTTCATAAAATATTAATGACAATATTATAAATATAGAAAAATGTAAAAATAATAAATACCTTTAATTTATGTGAAATATTATGCTATTTACAGCAGTTTAGTGTTACATACTATACAGAGAAGGTCACTTAAAACGATGCAGCATCAGTGACACATATTTAAAAAACATTATTAGCCCTAAATACAAACAAGCTTGCACTGAGCTGCATTTTTACAAGACAAATTCGTGTGAGATTTGGTATCCTCAACGCCAGCGTGAAACCAATATATTGAGAAAAACAAAGTTTAAAGCAAAATGATCAACACATCTGTATGCATGTAATACATTACTGTTTCTATTGAAATTCACTGATCTATCAGAAAATAAAATATTCAACAGCACATAGGCACTATGTAAGTTGCAAATATCAAAATGAAAGCAAATATAAAAATTGACAAGCTGATTGGCGGGGCGGGGGTGGGGGTGTGGTGGGTTAACTGCCCGTGTATTTCCACCGTATGAAGTTGCTCGTGCTTAAAAGTAGGTCACTGCCACACCGCATGACCTGAACGATGGCAAATTATATACCCAATTCTAAGACGACCGTTTATTAAGGATATTATGCCATTGTTTTCATCTTCAGTTCTTTTCTTGTGTTGATCCTATTGACTCGGTCAATTTCTAACTTTCAAGCCTTTAAGCTGCAATATGTGTCATGGCAATATAGTTTCGTTGGTCAGTCAGAAATTATCTTTAGAACTCCTTATAGTCTTCACCTATACCTCATTTTAATACAGAATTCATACAGGGTTTCCTGTGTACAAATGTTTCCTGCTGCTGGAGGAATGAGTTTGAACCGGGGTTCTGGGTCCTTTTCGAGAGATCCATTAAACATTTGCACACAGCACTCGTTTATGATCTTTATTTTTGCATAATCAATAACTAAGCACATAAATTATATAGCAAATGACTTAAACATTAAAAAGCGAAAAAGCCGCTCTTTAAGAAGCACGC
Organism: Margaritifera margaritifera; assembly: GCA_029931535.1. Classification (NCBI taxonomy): domain Eukaryota; kingdom Metazoa; phylum Mollusca; class Bivalvia; order Unionida; family Margaritiferidae; genus Margaritifera; species Margaritifera margaritifera. The sequence goes on from JAQPZY010001119.1 coordinate 1,028,048, forward strand.
CAATCGCGCGTCAAACCAGTTAAAACTGGCCTAGCCTTAAGGTTTTAAGAACTTCTAATCAGATTCAGATTCAGCTCAAAATTATGCTCTGTGATTGGTCAGTGATTTAACATTAGCCAATCGCAAAAGAGTATTTTGAGTTGAGACTGAGTTTCAGCAAGAGAGCGTTTTTTAATAACCTTTGGATCAGATCATGCAATAATATATGTAATTTGTCATGTATGTAAGTATGTATGTATGTAAGTATGTATGTATGTATGTATGTATGTATGTATGTATGTATGTATGTATGTATGTATGTATGTATGTATGTATGTATGTATGTATGTATGTATGTATGTATGTATGTATACAGTTTAACGGCATGTCAGCAGGATACAATGTGCCAATTACAACTAAAGTACTTAAAGTATAAAGAGAACAACTGAGATAATCTTTAGGAAGAGAAGCCATCCCCCCCCCCAAAAAAAAAAAAAATAAAATAAAAAGCGTAAATATATAGTCATGGCTAAAATAAATTCTAAAATCTTGAGGAAGATAAACCCAAATTAAAAGTAAATATTTTCTCTTACCAGGTTAAAGATAAATACTATGCTATGCAGTCATCAAGCCAGAAATACTATATTTTAAGCATGATATCCAGGAAGCATATATTTCAGATCTGGGTATGGTCTTAATTTCTTTTTTTTTCTTCCCCTGAACAATATACACAAGAATATACGTAGACATCTTTAAGACAATGTTATAGTGTAATCAGAATTATATACAGTCATTAGTGAATTTCCTAAAGCATGCCATAACTTCTTCCCCATTAACACAGTCTCAAATATAAAAATATTGTGCGCGTAATTCAAAATCAAATATCACTGATTCCGCAGTAGAAGGAACGAACGTAGCTTGAAGTTAGGCGAAAGGAGCTAACATTTCATATGAATACAAATCACTGTGACCATTTTGATTAGATTACGCTTTCGCTTTGTACATGCCGGACGCCATCGTAAGTCTCGAGTAAACCGTTAAATGCGCCTCTTGGCAGATGCTGTTAGATCATTCATAAAGTAGTTTTCTTTTGTATGGTTGCTAGGCAGCGTTCACAGAGTACGACAGGTAGCAATATTTTTAAATACCGAGATATTTATATAGACATTGAATATTGTCTGTGATTTTGATTCTAATTTAGGAAATTTTTGAAAACTATTCAAATACACTTTGTCAAATGATTAACACTCAGTCTTCATGATCGGTCTCTATTATCAGCTAGGAACAGAACTTCAAACTGTCATCGTGCTGATAGAACTTTCTAAAGAGTTCTTTTTTATTTGTTACTTTGTTCGACCCTTCTAAATAGTGTTTAAATTGTCGCAACAATATATTCATGCCATTTAGATTTCTTAAAGATCGATGTATATTGGAAATAAACTACCTGTGCTTTAAATGTCCTACCTTCCGGTGTAACAACAGACTTTAACTGTTCTCCACAATTGAAGAGTAGTTGTCTGCAAAGAAGCGTAATAATGTAGTATTATGTCGTCTTCTTGAATGCGGTTCACTGCTTTTGCTAACACATATTTCATCAAATAGACATACAAGCAAAGGCCTTGATCACATTGAAATATAAACAGCTAGAAACTAAATTCATCAATACAAAATAGTCTATCTAAAATTATTACCTCTAGCTTTAAATATTTAGCTTCATGTCCCCACGTTCTATATAATTAAACCAAGCATGCGAAAGTGCGGAAGAGTGATCTAGAGCATTAGAAGTGCATTAATTTATATAAAATCGCAAAATAGTAGTAGGCAAAACATATGCCCGTAATCCAGTGAAATAACGAAGGTTGCAGTTTTTACCAAATATGTTATATGGAGTAGGTTATTCCCTGTAGTTACACAACACAGAGTTCAAATCGCTGTGAAAAGTTTAATGTTAGGGCTATTGTTTCACATCCCCATAACTGAATCTAAATCTTTTTATGAATTTCCCAGCTGGCTCGATATTCTTTCCCCAATTTCAAGCGTCTAAATCAGTTATTTATACATTATAATTGGTTTTGCATAATTAGATGGGTACGGTATATCAACTTAGAATCAAATTGGAATGTAATTCAAATAATTGTGCCAAAATTAGTTTCATCGTCCTTGAGTAACATACATTTCAGACCATAACTATTCCTCCTTACATCACGAATTTTTGCTTCAGTTGTGATAGTCACTATTTTCATTTCATTGATTGAGAGAATCGATTGTCTATGTATTAAAAATCACGACATAGCAGTTAAATCGAATATGTTGATTTTTTTCTTTCCTTTCTGTAATCGATTAGCTCCTGGCAACTTGGTTGTAGGATGGTGGAGGGTCACAATATTGCTTTTCCGAAGCCGCGTTATTCGGCATATAGGGCGGATATCCGCCCGCCATTTGCGGGGTGGGCTGATATGAAGGGGGATACACTCCCGGAGGCAGCTGTGTTGTCATCATTCCATTGGTCGTTGTTGTCGTTGATGTCGTTGAAAACCCTAAAAAATAAACAAGACTCGACGGGAATTAAATTGCTTAAGCATTTTCATAGTTAAAAACTGATTTAGATTTGAAAGAATAATTTAATTCCTGTCGGAAATATCTTTGTGGACAATGATTACGTATTCAGCATTTGTAGATATATTTCATTCAGCACACAGTTTGGAGTTTATATAATTATCTTGTCAACAAAAACTAACATAAAAAACATTCACATTTAATCGCTGTTTGATGCCATACAAAATACAAATGTTTTAAAATATTATTTATGCAAAAATATTCCGATCAGAATTGATTTCGTCAGCGAATATGCAAGCATCACGAACTAAGAACAGCTTCGACAAGTAACAGCGCTAAAAATGGTATTTCCTTACAATCACCTTCATTATAACTGTAGAAAACTGATTATTTCCCGTTTCAGTTTTAAAAGAAATGTGACAAAGCTAAAGCATGATGCCCAAAACCACGTTTTTAAAGTTTAGAATTTCTACTATCCGTTTTCAGCTCTAGAGAAATATAACTTCAAGGAGCATGCGCTACAAAACTAAAACGAGATTTGCTACTCCACTTATGACATCATCATTATGAACACGTTTCATTCAATGTCTTCACCATAGCAGCATTTTTAATGCAGACAGTTTGCAAACTGTCTACAAAGTTCACAAGAATTAACTCTGTTAAGCAAACAGTTACATTATGATGAAAAAAATCTATTTTAGTTATCTGAATTATAACTAATCCAATCTGTGATGTTTATGGTGTCAGTATGAGTCATACCATCCGAGGCACCAGCCAAGCATCATATAGATCCTACTGATCTGATACAATCCCAAATCGGACAAGTGAAACATACCACATAACGAATGTATCCTATCAAAGACATTACATTTTAATCTCAGATGACAGAATCATTCCTATTTAACAAACCAAAGCAAATTTGCTCTGTGTGACCTCGTATTCAGTTGGTTTATCATTATATTTTTCTTTTCCTTGATAGACAAACCGTGCATTTGATTTGAATTTATAAAATTTTTATTAAAAGTAAGATTTCGGTAGATGTGCAAATTTTATGTGATTATCGCATCGGTTGAAAATAAATTTGTGACAGAACATATCTATGATATACTGTGGGAAAGGTCAACATCATGGAGTTCCTTCTGATGCAGTACTACATAGTATATTTGCTTTTATTCCTTCACAATTTCTGCTCAAACTTTTAAAATTCTGTTCAAATTGTGATAACACTGCTGTTGACTGTAATAGTGGGGGGGGGGGGGGTGAGAACGGCTCTTCAACACATTATTCACTATAACATGCCGAGGAAATGGGGGCTAAGTGCCTTTCCCAAGGACACACTGAGATATTTTAAAAACATGATATTTATTGGTCGTTATTAAATCACAAATATCCCTTTTTACCAGATCTGATGATGCATCGCTGTTAAGACTGAATTTGCGCCGGTAAAACCATAACTAAAGTTCTAAAATCCTCATATATTTAATTTATATTGTTTAACTTCTCATGTATTTGCACTTTGTATTTTCCAATTCTGTTTATTTGTTTAAATAAAGGTAAGAAGATACGAAACCCTTGTATTTTGGCGTATGTTTGTATCAGGCAGGTGGTTGTCTGATACAGTATTATATCAGGAAGTCACATGACTTAAATCAACCAATAAAACCAATATATTTTTTCCTGAGGTGGGATAAATGATAAAAGTACAGAATATATGTTGAGTAAAATGTGCCCCCAAACAATGCGTGAGTGGCTTCGAGTCAAATGCAACAAATCTAAAGCAATGAGTCCTTTCGCTAGAAAGTTCTTAAGATATGGTACCGTTATAATTACTAGGAAATATTATCGTAAGCCAAATATTTGTATCCCCACGCGTTTATAAAAAAGTGTCGGGGATATTGTAATACACTCCGTTTGCCTGTGTTTGTCCGTCCGTGCATCCCGCTCATAAATTGCTATGTGGAAATTCACGAAACTTTGCATTTTTGTTGTCCGCATGGTGACTATTTCGAGAAAGATGTCAGTATTGGCTCCTGCGGCTGAAGTCCAGAGAAAGAAGTTAAATGTGCAAAGCTTTGAATCACAATGAAATTTTCGAATGTTGGCTGACCAGACTTCATTAATGCAGCCATTGCAGGAAGACGTACCATACATATGTGGCGGATTTTATATTATGAACCATGCGTCACAAACAACAACACAAAACATTTATTCAGTCAATACGTGATGCAAGCGCATGATTCAACGACTCTTACATGGATTCGTATTCGCATGGATGACTTGTCCGTTCGCAGCTCTTCTGCGGTGAAGGCAACAACAGAAGACGATGGCACCTATCAGAAGTCCCAGCCCGACAAGGCAGCCAACTACGATTCCAGCGATGGTTCCTCCATATCTGATACATTTAGAAAGTAGATAATTTAATTTGTAAAAAGTTAGGCAAACCTTCGATGTTGGTATGTACGCAGGTTGTCTAAAGGACTAAATAAAACCACCCATCCCCCCCCCCACAAGCAGTTACCGAACGGAGCAATAAAACCGTTTTCATGTCGTAATGGATGGAGTTAGAACAAAATTGCCTGTGTTGCCTATGTTTTGAGGGTGTCAGGAGTGAATGCAAGTATTATGAAGCGCAAAAAGTCCAAAGTAAATTACTTAAGTGTGGTAGCCAATATACATTTTGACAGACAAACTCAACGTGGTTTATTATCGTGGTCCATTCAAAAAAATATTTTAAAATTTCTCCAAAGAAAACTGAATTGAGGATGCATGATGCCACGACAATAAAACCAATTAAAAAATAGATGACTTGAAGTTCATAACTTATTTTAAAACTGACGTTTTTCTATTAATCAAACTTCACACGGTGTATAGGATAATTTTAAGTTCATTGCATCTATGCGCACCAAATATTTTAATACTGTTGCCCATATGCCATAGATTAATTAATAAGTTTTGTGGTTTTAGCCATTAAAAAGCACTTACAGATCCCTTTCAATGGTGTACAAAATAAGAAAACTGACAATTATGCACCAATTACTAAAATTTTCAGAAAACTGACAATTTAAGCGATTGGTATCGCAAGGATGGATCTTGTAAATTATACCTTATGACAAAGGCTGGTTTTTACGGTAGTCCGTTTTTCTTTTTACACTTCAGCATTAATTTGAAAACTTCATGGTCCAAGATAATTTAAAGGTACTCTTTAAAAATCCCATTGTAATTTTACCAGGGTTTGTGTTTGTAGGTGCTAATGTCTGTATGTAAGAGTAAGATGGATAGATGAATGGGTAGATGCACGGATGGATGGATTGTAGAATGGATGCTGTGCCTTAAATTTAGTATTCAGTTACTTCAGACCTCAAACTTTATCTTTGCCACGTGAAGTAAAAAATTTGATTTCTTGGGGAAAATTGCCAAATTAACATGTTCAGAAAGGAAGATATAAAAAAAACAGATCTCTCTATAGCCAATCATTAAAAAAGAAATTGAACTGAAATGTATGAGTCAAATAGATAAGTACGCAGATTTGTATAATATTTCGCTACATTTCGCTGACATTTTGAGACAGAAAGCTTACAGGTAAGTACAGCAATACTGGTAGCCACTTTGACCACAGCATCCATACGAGCAATATCGTATGGCCGTGTTTTGGTAGTCAAAACATGTGTCTGAATTCACGTGACCTGGAAAGAGAAAAGAAATGATGAGGGATCTACACCCGTTATTACTCATGCAATACATTACTAAAACATATACCACAACTGATGCGACTATTACTTCCTGTACTGCTGCAGGTATAATAATTACCTCGACAACTGATCCTGTCGTTGGTACTATTCATACTGATGTTGCTAATACTGCTACTACCGCTACAACCGCTAATACTACTGATTCTTCTGGTGCTGATGCAGAGGCTGCTACTACTACTGCCACCACTATTCCACTACTACTGCTACTACTACTACTATCCTCCAATAAACAATGCAACATAAGCAAAAGGTGCATACTATTTGCAAGCGTCTTCTTTCCAATGGATTTGTCATGTAGTGTTATAAGAGGTACTTGCAATCGGACAATTAATGCGAGAAATAACAACAACAATAATAATAATAATAATAATAATAATAATAATAATAATAATAATAATAATAATAATAATAATAATAGTAGTAGTAGTAGTGATGACGATACAGTACTACCAGAAATAACAATAGTAGATATATCTTCTTTGATAAGGCATGATTATTTAGAGTGCATGTATTCAATCTGTGCCGATTTCAACAAATAATGGGTCGAACACAAATTCATAAATACATATATACAAATATATGAACATTTTCATTATTGAACTCTTCTCTGGCATTCCTGAACGAATAAATTTAATCATATTTGAACTGTAGTATATTAGCTTTGAATACATGTAAACATATATGCATCCAGATATATAGACAGATTCACATACCCACATATACATATACATATACATATATATTTCTTAGTCAAATGATGATCGGGGGAGAGAAAACCAATGAAATCTTTTGCGGAAAATAATAATAATAGTGCTCGAAAAATTAAAAAAAACATGACAATAGTATTAAAGAAAAATATACATTTGGATTTGACTTTCTTGAACTCTATTGTTAGATCTATAGACTCAATACCGGTTTTTACGTCTGAGATAAAGGTGAACTTGTTTAAAAAAATTCAGTAATAATTGTGTCATTAAGAGTATCGTTGCCAAACAAAAGCATGTATAGATTAATATTAATAAGACGTTTTAGTAAATTATTCATCAGGAGAATTTGAGAATTATTGTATAGTGTTTTGTATAGTTTATATTCAAAGAAATAGTGGTATGCTATTTAATTTGATTCAGAGCAACTACACAATGGATTGACAACAATGTGGTTTAAATGACGTACTGATCTTGATTTGCATTTAGCCGATTGGCCATCAGCAAGTATATACATATGCATGAAAGTTTGTTTTAAAAATTGATGGTGGCATGTTTGATACATACAGGAAAACAAATCTATCGCATGAACAAATATTCAATCAATACTAAATATATAAACTTATGTATACATACTCACATTCTCAAGTACACGCATGTATGCATTTATACACTAACACATTTATATATATATATATATATATATATATATATATATATATATATATATATATATAAACACACACATAAACAGACATACCTGCATGCATATATACATGGAGTATGATACAAAGTAAGTGTACAACACGTTAATGTGTGACATGTAAAACGCATCAGAATATGTTTGTTCAATCACGTGCGTGCGCCTAAGTACAAGCTCTTTCGGGAGAAGACGCAAGAAGTGTCATCAATATATAAGCAGTATTCCCAGTGCTTTTCTTAGGCCGACGTGTACATGGCCAAATGGCCGCACAAGTCGTTAATTCCAAAATCAACCAATCGAGCTTTTCTTGGTAGTATCATAAGAACATTATACATGAACAGTTATTCCTCAATGTAGCATGTTAGATAGACATTTTTCTTTTACCTATTGAGTAGTAGGATGACACTTGCTTGCTTTTATTTAATTGTTTTTTGGAAGACAGATATAGAATTGTAGTTTCTTATATTGTGAGGTTGATTGTTCCATAATTTGGTAGTCGAGTGTAAGAAAGACTTATTTGTTAGCTGTAAAGGACAAAATAGTATTTCAAAATTTAAACGGTTTCTTAAAGAATATTTCTGGCCCCCACTTTGAGCAACCGTTAGTGGAATAATTTCGTTTAAAAAATCTGGTGTCTGAGACAGAGTTTAAACGGTATCCAAGTAAGCTCATATAGAGCGTTATGTTCACAGTGCTATTTACAAAATAGGAAGACGACAGTCACATATCCCATAGTATTAAATTAAATTAGTAAGTCCTTATAACATTTCAAAAGAATGAATGAATTAAAGTAATACAATTCTGAATACAACAATAGCGATACTATTAACCAGTTAGGCCTCTTTCATTTCATAGCATTCTCTCTCTCTCTCTCTCTCTCAGAGAAACATAACCGAAAATGTATGTATCAGATGAATAGACAGGAAAAGTGCGTTCAATCTTATCGAGTATAAAATAAAAATAACTGAGAAAAAAATCTGTTACACATTTTTTTATATAAGTAATTAACAATGAAATCCTCATGGTCATATTACTTATAATTATAGTAGGTGTATATTGTATAGAGTTACAATTTCTCTCTCTCTCTCTCTCTCTCTCTCTCTCTCTCTCTCTCTCTCTCTCTCTCTCTCTCTCTCTTATAACACATGGTATGTTTAATTTTTTGTGTAACTCTTGCAAGCCTCGGAATCAATCTGTACTGAATGTTCTGTAAGTCTCTAATAAATCTGTAATGAACGTTCTGTAAGTCTCTAATAAATCTGTAATGAACGTTCTGTAAGTCTCTAATAAATCTGTACTGAACGTTCTGTAAGTCTCTAATAAATCTGTACTGAATGTTCTAAATGTTCTTTAGCTCTCTATCTGATTTAACATCCTCTGTCTTGCTATTCTCTGTATACTTAAAAATTACGCGGCTATCAATCGTCCAGTAAGAATGAACCTCCTCCCCTTCTTTAGTTCAGCAAGATTGCACACAAAACCATAACCCATTCTTGTTAGGTTTTCGCACACAACGATTTTGCCTGGATCCTTCTTCAGATTTGATTTCGCAAACGAGACTTCGCCCTTTTTCGATGAGACAGAAATTTTGCAATGATTTAGATTCGACTTTTCCAAGAACACGGGAACGTGAAATATAAGCTTTGGTGACATGGACTCCAATCTTATTGCGACAAATGGCAATTATAATTTCATCAGTGTTTATAAATTTCAGTGATTTGCGAATGTTGTGGTTGCGATGCGATTTTCCGAGGTGGGAGGTGGGAGTTGCGCATCAGATCCGACAACTTTCACTTCACTTACCTCCTCTCGTCACCGTTGCTGTCATTCTCAACAAAATCAGTTTGAAGGTCGAGATAGTTTATAGGGACAGTATGGAAGGTAAGACAGTTTCTTCTAGAATATTGTTCTAGTCTATCTATCTGACACTCACATTCATGTACCGTCTTTCGAGCTTGACGTTAGAAGACTTTAGTTCTTCCACTGCTGAATCGAGTTGGCTTATTTACCCCATTTGCTGCTTGATCGTATCCTGTATCGGTGTTATTAATTCCGTTAGAAAGGATGTTACAGCCGCTCTAACACTTTCAACAACCAGTAGTAGGATGACAGCTTTGTCTCCATTTCTTGCATGAGTGGTACAATGAGCTTACTTCTGACAGTATCAACAAAAACCGAGGAGTTCATACTAGAAAGATCAAGCTCTTGCAGATTGTAGTTTGGGTTTATTGGTTGATTTAAGTCATGTGACTTAATTGTATAAGACATCGGAAAACGATTTCATCCTTCTATGAGTGGGCTCGGAACAAGATCGGCTTGTTATATCTCATTCGTTGGTTTCTGAATGTTTACGTTTCCCGGAGTCGGGCGCAGCTATTGTGTCCAATAACTGGTCCAAACATTAGTATACAGAAAACGCACCATGCGACCTTTACTATATGACCTAGACTTGCACGTGAATACCGTTCACTCTAACAATTGAATAGGAAACATGGCAGTTATTATTAATCTATATCATTTTCGCAAAACATACGACTCATCGAGTCAAATGAATTAAAACTTGTTGCATTATATGTATGTATGTATGTATGAATGTATGTATGTATGTATGTATGTATGTATGTATGTATGTATGTATGTATGTATGTATGTATGTATGTATGTATGTATGTATGTATGTATGTATGTATGTCCGTTTCAAAAGTATAACTTCTGTGGTTCATATCGAAACGGCTCATTCAGATATACATCAGCTTGTTCCCAGATCACTACCTGGCCAATCTTTTATCTTATTCTCATTCGTGCACATTCTTAAGTCGCGGTGGCTCGGTGGTCAAGGTTTATGAGTCTGTTTTGGTCATTGCACCAACATTTGGGTCATGCGACTTTAAATAAGCACGGCATAAGCTAAACATTATAATTAATTCTACATGATAATTCTACCTAACTAACATTATTGTAGTTAACGTATCGCCGTACGTCGCTTAAACCCTAACACGTGCCGATACCGGTAGACCGCCGACCAAAACCTCCGCTGTCAATGGTGGTAAGTATCACTCGATTTACAGGCGCACTGGCAGCTTGTCGGACTTTCAGGTCTAATGTCCGTCACCTATCACACTGTATATCATATACAAATACAAATAGTCATAATGTAAACATTTCTTCAACCATTTTCATGATATTTTCAGCATTCACTAAAGCATTAGCAATGAGTCGCATGTGATAAGTGTCAAATAAAATACTTTGAATTTATATGATGTGCTATGCTAATGAGTAGGGCATGGTTATCTCTGTTCTGGCGATAGGTCAATTGGAAATAGGTAGAAATATTTAATCAACTGCCACTTGAACAAGCCATGTCCAAAATATTTCAAAGCCGTTTTGAAACAACCTTTATACATGTACATTAGAGCACATGCACATATACTTTCAGACCACAGTGTTCATGTATTCAAACCGTTCGCTGACTCGTGAAACTGCTTATAGCCTGCATCCTGAGTCTTAGTGAAAGTACGGAATTTTCTTCGCTGACAAATATGTCACACTTCCGGTGCTAGTGAGACCGCAGATCACCATCCTCCTCCATCGTAATGAAAGTACGGATCTCCGTACTTTATTTCCCATGATGCACCGCTCCCATTAGTCTGATTCAGTACTTCTAATGATCCCGGCTACGCACTCCGAAAAACATATTAACGTGGAGACTCAGATTTTACCAGTTACCCGCCTATGATATTGACTTGCCAATTTAGGCGTGGTACTATTGACGCAATCTCCGCACTACTTTTTTTCCCATGAAGCGCCGCGCCCATTAGTCTGGCTCCTTGCTTCGTATGCTCCCTGCTTACGCACTTCACTACACGACAAACTAATCGGGAGACACAGATTTTACTAGTTACCGACCTCTGATATTAGCTTGCCAATTTAGGCCAGGTACCGGCGAATTCAAACCGGTGGTCACTAATGTTATGCGTAAGTAACCTGAACTTTAAAACTTCATGTTTTAAAGTTATTTCAAAAGAGAATTGGAATTTTTGGACTTTGTCAATTGTCGGTTAAATTTGAAAAGTAAAAAAAAAAAAAAAAGAAATGATTGTTCTAGTGGTAATTGATTAAATATCTGCACCGGGGTCCCGGGTGGCCGAGTGTTCTAAGGCGCTCGCCTTTACCGATCACTGCCATCTCATATCTGTCCGTGTGGGTTCGAATCTTGGGCTCAACCAATGTGGTTATGCGAGAAAGCTTGCCAGTAGCTTCCCGTGGGTCGGTGGTTCTTCCCGGGATTTTCCCGGGTTCTTCCTCCACCAGATATACTGGCCGCCATGTATAGCCTATCATGTGCTGAAAAAAATGGCGTTAAACCCATAAAAACCAAACCAAATATCTGCACCTTTTTGTAACTATCATATATATATATATATATATATATATATATATATATATATATATATATATATATATATATATATATACTCCTGTCAATTGGAATTAATTAAAATATATAGTTTCTGCTGTGCTAAATTGAAAGCAGGCATATGACCAAAGTACATGGTGTAATGACCAAAATGGGCACCTCAAAACGTTGGACTCGTGATTAGAAGGGCGTGGGATCAATTCGCATCATCGGATCAGACCGGATTAGCTGCCGTGGAGTGTTGTTAGGTATTAGCCTCGGAACGATATAACATTGAAAGTGTTTATATGCCTTTCAGAACCAAACCAAACAAAATCTTCCGTGTCAATTTTTTTTCTTCTTCCTGTTAACATTTATCTTTAAGGAACCGACCACTTAATTTTCGGGGTGGAGAGGGCTGGGATGGGGGGGGGGGGGGAGCTGGACTTTCCTTTCCGACCAGGAGTTTGTCGTTCTTTTATCACAGGATAATATTTGCTTTTATAACTAAAATGATGGATATCTATCCTGAATAAGGTCTGATTTACTGCAAATCAGAACAAGAGGTTTTTTTTTTAAAATGGTAGGTCCCTAATGCACAGTCATAAGGATACATGCTTCTGATGACATTGTTGTACTTCTTATTGTCATTGTTGTTGTTGTTGTTGTCGATTTTCACCAGTTTTCTTATTCTTTTTCATAAACAGTTAACTGAATCCTGTTCTTGAATTATTCCCCGCCAGCTTTTATCTGATTTCGAGCAATTATACTTAGAAGATACTTGTCATTCTCTCTCTCTCTCTCTCTCTCTCTCTCTCTCTCTCTCTCTCTCTCTCTCTCTCTCTCTCAAAAATAATTATGGTTGTGAATGCGAACGGAATTACTTCAACGTTTATGGAAATTTATACAAATCGACCATGCGAGTTAAACAGCCACAAATTGTGACTTAAATGATGTGTATGACTTATCCCTCTTGAACCAGTACTAAATATGACGTAATGTCAATATGATAAATTATCGTTTTTTTAAAATAATTTTTGTTTTTAAAGTGCACATGATATCCAGTAAAGTTGTACTGCAGTTAGTTAATGTTGTCCTAATCAATTACAATAAATCTTAAACGTTTTTGCCTTGGCGTGGTATTTGCCAGACAAAAAGTATTAATTTGGCTTTAATATCCCACATAGCAATGTAGAACCTCACCCTACAAGATGAGTGACACATATCCACTACAATACGATTTCGTCATCAAGGAAAAATCATGTGCGCCGAAAATAGGATTGACGTGTACTAAAACTAAATATATGTTGATGCTTCACTGACCATGGTATAGGTCAACACAAGTTTATTGTGGGATCATCGTTTTATTAACATACACCAATTAATGTTAAAACCTGAAACAAGATTACATATTCTTCCAAGACTTCATCGTATTTAATAGAGACAATATCTTTCCAGTAGCTCCGAAGATTGCAGTTTTGTGTAAAGTGTTATGCTGTAATATGAGTGTGAACAGATACTTCAATATAGGTGACTCTGGTTCATCAATAATTACAGTAGATTCAAATAACGATACCACGGGACCTATTTATAACTAATAATGACTGCAATGTGTTTCAAGGAATATATATATATATATATATATATATATATATATATATATATATATATATATATAATATACGAAGCTATTATTTTACTTCGCTTATTTTATGTAAACTCTTATATCCGCATGGTACAAATCCAATGGCCTGCTTCTCTCTCTCTCTCTCTCTCTCTCTCTCTCTCTCTCTCTCTCTCTCTCTCATACATTATGGAGTTATTCTTTCATTCTTTCCCTTTTCCGTGATGCAGTTTAACTATATTGGCAGATAGGTAGGTACACTGTAGGTGGTTAGGTCAGTATGTAGGTAGATAGTATGGTGGGTGCGTTGGTGAGTAGGATCCATGGATACAAATCCCTGACTTGACTAATTGAATGACATAATAGATAAGTATAGACCATTTCACTCTGCATAATCCGTATAAATTACAAATCTTCTTGACAGAATTCAAGCAAATCTCAACTGAGAAGGTAAACACGAAAGTTAAGGCGAGATGTAACCTAATCCAAAAGCGAAATTTATACGGTAACAGTTTTGTTATGATGAAATCAACGCGCTTATATCATTTATATAATTTTCAAGCTGATCTAGGTACATTACAGTTCAATAAGTAAGCAAACTTACCCACTAAAACAGTCAGAAAAGTGAACAGGTATATCTCGAACTGCGCCATGTTGGATTATTGATTCCAATTTGTTACCTGTCCCAGATAAGATGTGTTTACTCAACTGACGTATCTCCAGACAATACACACACATGCCGCCAGCTATCAGCTAATAAGTTATCTGTTTGCTTCTACAAAACCACACAACTGGCTATGTGTGAAATATTCCACAATTAAGTCTGCGGCAATAAGAAACTGACCATGTAATTATTATTTCTGGGGCTGGGGGGTGGGGGGTTGGACTGAGATCTCTCTCCGATCAGGATATTTTATAGATTGTTAGAAGTTGTTGACCTCAAATGGGACTCTATGGCCTCTAGCAGGAATTTAACATTGAGGCTATAAAGGTGACATGTTTGCCGTCGTGAGCACATTATATACATTGTTACATTGTTAGAAGTTGTTGACCTTAGATTGGTAGCAGTAATATGTGCTTCTATGGGTGTCTACGGGAATTAGCATTACGCCGTAGGTTTACGTTATTAGGCGATATGGGTGTCTACGATAAATTAACATGATGTGACGATATTGGTGTCTATGAGAAATTAACGTTATGGGGCGATATGGGTGTCTACGATAAATTAACATTATGGGGCGATATGTTTGTCGACGGGAAATTAACATTATGGGAGATTTAACATGGTGAGACGATAAAGGGTCGAACTGGAAATGTAATGTGAAATAGTTATATACTATCCATCATCTAGTGATATACTACCCATCACTTAGAGATCTTCTATCCATCAACTAGCTATCTACTATCCAGCACCTTGCAATCTACTATCCAATACCCCACATTTACTATCCAACACGGCATGTGTAGTGACCAATACTCAGTTATCTACTATCCAGCACTTTGTCATTCACTATCTAATACCTCACATATACTAAACAACACGCCGTGTGTATTGATCAGTACTTGGTTATTTAATACCCAACGCTTAGTTACGTACTATGCTACTACATCAAACATATAATCCAACACGTTGTGTGCATTGACCAATAACCCACACCTACTAATCAACGAAAAGGGTAGGATGTAAAAGAAGGGGGATGAAATCACACAATATTGCACACAAGCAAGGGTAGGAGTATTTAAATACACTTTATACCCACAAACGCACAATAGGGGTAGAAGTGGTTTTTAAGTTTTAGTTGGTTGTGAACAGATATAGTCATAGACATTGACGTACACAAACATACAAACATAAAACACATAGTGGCAATGATATGAGTAGTATCTATTTTTTTCGAAAAGATTTGGGTGGCACTGAAAGGGACCGTTGGGTGTTGTCCTGGATCAGCGATGTATATCTATATTCAGGACAACTGCACCTCCCGGGCAGAGCTCTGCAACAAGGGCACATCTGGTAAAATATTCGTTGGATCTGTGGACGGAGACATTGAGCCTAACATCAGACTTGTTGACCTCCATCTACCAATCCTCCTTTTTAGGAATCAGGAACTGTTGTTGCTGCTGCTGCGACCGCTGTTCTGCTTTCCGCTGACTCAACCACTCCTGTACCCTCATCCACCTTGCATTAAGACGCGGCACTTCCCTCACCCTTCTCTCTCGCTCCTTAGCCTTCTTCTCCTCCGTCCACGCTCTCTTGATCTTCTGCACCTCCTCATCTAATACGTAGCGGATGAGCCTCTTTGCTGAATTTCAGTAGATCATCTCCCTCTTCAAGTGCCGGAGGTTGGGGTATACCTATAACTCTTCCACCCGGTCCAGTAGGTGTTGCACTCTGTCCAGGAGGGACCTAGCAGTTGCCTACTTTACAGTGCTGGCCAGTCATTTTCTTTGTTGTCGAGTCGACGATGAATGGTAAGAATGAGTGAGTGAGTTTTGGATTAAGTTCGCATATCTGTCATTCACCCATGCTCGACCATGTAATTTGTGCACACTATTTAATTGTTTGTGTGGTTCTACACACACTGTCTGTTCGAGGCCAAGTTTGAAAAAAGCATGACTGGAGTCGCAAAGCGGCAGCGAAAATGAGTTAAAACGCCAGTGATGTACTTTTAATCAAATTCTATCTAGTTGTCTATGTCGGGCTGTCCCTAATGGCCAATTATGTGTTAGCCACATATTTTAATTGTGATAATGCAGCTAGTTAAAAATTTACTAATTACATTCAAATTTGAATTTAGTCTACACGGTGTACATAATATTTCCAAAAAAGTAAACCAGTCCGTGGGTACAAGTTACGCTTCAACATGTAACGATCTTATATATTATTTCCACAAATTCATAGTTGTATTTTAGACGGTGGCTCAAAGTAGGCTAAATCTGCAATTTGAAACAGTTGTGATCGAAAGGAGTTTTCAAAAGCCAAATGGAAAACTCCATGTAGTCAGGCAATGTTGTCATCAATCGCTGTGCATCAGTCTCTGGTGATGTCCGCTCTTGGCGGTGGGTTGCAGGTAGTTTCACCTCCATCCTCCAGGCTTCTTCTCCAGGCCTGCCGGCACGCCCTCCAACCACTGCGTCCGGCTATATCGTGTTGGTCCCTGGTGGTATCCACCTTGTCTGTCACTTCTAGGTCTGGACTTCGATGGAGGAGTATGTCGACTTTTTTCTGCTCCGTGTTGACTGGTCCCCTGACTTCCTTTGTTAGTATTAGAGTGATCCTATCTGCATGATCCATCACGTGGCAATCACAGACAGTCTCCTCCCCTCCTTATCTACAACAGCTGCTCGGCTCCGATGTTTCTTCTCCGACTGCTGTCTCCTGACTGGGAATGGAATGATGGTAAGACTGGCGAACGCACCGCTTTATGGTAAGACTAGCTAACGCACCGCTTTACGTGCTTTAAGCGCGGGCGTGAAGGAACACATCCTTTCCAATTAGTTTAGTTTAGTTTCTGGGGTTTAACGCCATTTTTCAGCACATGATAGGCTATACATGGCAGCCAGTATATTTGGTGAAGGAAGAACCTGAGAAGATCCCGGGATGAAGCATCAACCCACAGGAAGCTACTGGCAAGTTTTCTCAGATACCCGCGTTGGTTGAGCCGAGACTCGAACTCACGCGGACATAGGTGAGATGTGTGCGTGATCTGTTAAGGTGAGAGCCTTAGATCACTCGGCCACCCGGGGTCCGTCTTTCCAAAGTTCAGACGCGGACGTGAAGAAAAACATCCTTAGGTGTAGCACACACTACAAGTCAAGAGAAATTAAGGGGACCTAAAAGAAACTATCCTTCTTATTTTATTTTTCTTCACACAAACCTATATTCATTGACACTGAAAGTCTAATGATATATAAAATGGTTAGGTAGCGTCTATAAACACACTATACCCACACACATACTATAATATTAGGGTAACTCTGGTTTTAAATTTTAGTTATCAAGGATATGCACAAACATACAAACCCATAAGATATTGGCAATGTTTGAATATTAACTCTTTTCACGAGATGTGGATGGCCCTAAAAAGGGCCGTTTGTTTATTGTCATGGATCTCATCGATGATATCCATGACGACTAGACCTCATCATCGGTCTTACCACGCCACAATGGCGCCTGTTTTGTAAGAGACAGCGAACTCATCTGTCTCCATCTTCTATTCAACCTCCTTCATTTATCCCTGCTTCTGCTGCTGTCTTTTTTTTTCCCCATTTGTTCTGTTCTTTTTCATCTCCTCTCTTAGAACTTCTTCAACAAAGTCTTAGGCCAATTTGAGGAAAATGGTGATGTTATGCTCCATTTTTCTCTCAATCAGATGATACCTCACCCTGTGCACGTGCACCATGACTTCGGTTAACTTTCTAATACTTGTGCTCATTTTATTATGAGTTGTCTGGTCGACGATGGATGGCCAGACATACTTACTTAGTTTAAATTTAATTCGTTCGGTTATTAGGTCATTTACGAATGGTTAGCGGGCGCACCGCGCCATTATTAATTTCTCGTCCAACCGGTGCGAAGCGCCATGAACGTACATGATCAAGTTCTGCCTAGTTAGCTAATGCGGACTGTCCCTAATAGCCGATTGTGCGTAAGCCACATATTGTAATTGAGATCAAACTATCCGGTTTAAACAATTTTCCTTCTTGTACTAATTTTGAATTTAGTGTACGTAGTGTACTTTTCGTTTTTGCGAAAAATAAAACAATATTGAGTACAAGTGACTCATTAATAATTTAGTGATCATAATGAGGTGTAAACAATAGCGAGTATTTTAAAACTGTGGTCAAACGGATACAATTTGGACATTATAAGAGATTTGATCGAAATGGGTTTCTAGAGCGAAAATGAAACCTCATAGGCAAAAAGTATTCTTTCTTTTAGCCCTCAAAAGGACTATGGGGGTATCCTCAGTACCCCCCCCCCCCCCTCGTTAGGTATGGCTTCAGGTGGGCTGGTATCTCTGACTCAAACTTCAGTCAAAGTACGTTCCTTGGGGCTATCGGAGTCTATGATGTCCGCTATTATCGACTGGCCCAGTGAGGTCAGATATGCGACAGGTTGGACCTCAAGGTTATGCTATTAGCTTGTTACAAAAGTACGTCGCTAATGTTATCGGGGATTCGGCATATTTATTCCCCAATTTGAAGATGTTAAGGGTAGCTTTCCTGGTTCGGATTCTGCTAGATTTTGATTGAGATTGCTGACCCTCTAGCGTGGTTTGCCTCTTTGCTGCCATGATCGTTCTGTAGTCTTCAATGTATTGTTTGGCCACTTCCTGGTCCAAAGGGTGTCCACTCCCACTGCGTACGACTGGTCGTACGTATACTGGGTTACTTGTCTTCTGAGTTCAGTGTTGTCCACCGCCTTGCTCACTTCCGGCTGTGCTATCGGTGTTTCTACGGGTGGGGTTTGTTTACACGTTTCCGCCTGTAGTTGCTATACCGGCTAATTTTCCGGAATTGTTTTCTCAGATGTTGGTGTTCCCAATGCTCGGGGTGAGGTATCGGCGGGTTTCCTTCTTTCAGGATGTTGCCCTCGGGTTTCCCCTTGGGCCCCTTGTATCTTTTTCTTTTCCTTTCTTCTCCCCCATTCCCTGTCTTGCCCCCTGCTGAGTAGATTTCGCTATTGGAGGCATTGACGGTGGTGTTTTTGGTGGTGGAGGTGTTGTTGGTCTGGGTTCCACGGGGAGTGGGGAGGGGCACTCGGGATCCGCTGGGTTTGCGGCTGCGGTAGTCGCTCCCTCATTGCCTGTGATCTTCCTCCCTGTCCCTGTCCCGATCTTCTTTGAGGGATGTACTTATTGTATTTTCTACCACTCCCTCGCCGCATGGTTTCCCTACTATGGGGGTTTTTTGAAGGCACGATATGGGAAGGTGTGTAAAATTAGTTATACCTGTACAACTTAATTGATGTCTGGAGTGGCTGGCTGCACGGACTCGACAAGGGAGGCGCGAAGCGTGACGAAAGTTCTAAAACGCCATGAACGTACATGACCAAATTCTGCCCAGTTAGCTAAATCGGGCTGTTCCTAATTCCAATTGTGTGTTAGCCACATATTGTAATTGCGATCGAAGTTAAGCAGTTTTAAGAATTTACCTAATCCCTGTCATTTTTGAAATTTAGTGTACATGGTGTACATTCAATTTTCCTTAAAAAATTAGATAATTTCCGGGGTTAATGTAACCCTTTTGATACAAGTTTGGGGATCTTAATTTGAAAATAACAAGTGATTCTTTTGGAACGGTGTATAAATGGATCGTGTTTACGTATTACTAAAAGGTTGCTATCGAAACGGGTTTTCAAGACCGAAAAGACGACCCTTTGGCAGTTGAGGCAATTCTTTTAGTCCTTAAAAGGGCTGATATGTAACCTCTGTTGCTGGAAACAGGTATGGCCTCAGGTGTCCGGGTGGTTCAAACTTGCGTCTGATGCTGCCCTTCATTCTCTCTGGGTCGATTAGGTCATCAACTACTAGCTCTTTCATCGGCGGCCATACTGTGACGGGCTGTAACGACATCTTCCATGACTGCATTAATTCGTTCAAGATGAGTACAGCTTGCGGGATTGGGCACCCGTTATACGCATCCCCAAGGACTCGGATGCTTTCATCTGCCTTGGAGAAGCTGGATTTCTGTGTCTTGTTTAGAAACCCGTCACATCTTAATCTCTTAGAGCATGCGGAGACCGTCCGGAAGTCTTCTATGTGCTGTCTCGTTGCTTCCCTATCCTCCAACAGCTCACCCAGTACTATTTCCATGGCCTGGTCGGAGAGGTAGATCGTCACTTGTTGTTAGGCAGCTGAGGTTGTTTATGCCGTGTCTTTTTTGCCATCACTCTCGTTTCCGGTTGCATTGGCGGTGGTCCCTGCCTTTTAGTCGCCGGCTGTGTCGCTGCTGGTGACTGGACTTTTTCTCCTTTCGGCCTCATGTTTCCTAATTACCTCTTGTGCCTCTTGCTTTCTGTTTTCCTTCTTTCTCTCATCCTTCCTTCCCTGCCTTGCCCCCTGCTGAACTGGTGTCGATGTTTGTGGCAATGGAGTTGTCGTCCTGACCTCGGGCAATTTCGAGGCTAGGAGTGGCGACGTTATTGGAGGTGGAGGTAATACTGGCCTTGGTTCCACAGGGAGGGGGGGGGGGGCGTTCGATATCGGCTGAGTCTGCGTAGATTGCTGCTTCTGTCGATCCTGCGGTTTCCTCCCTGTCCCGGACTTCTGGGGGGGGGCTGCTTCTACTGCTTTTGTAGTCGTTGGAATCCTCCTCCCATATAAGCAGAAGAGCAGTTCTTCTTGCCTGAGCCAGTAGGTTCCACCCTGATGCAATCCTATGACATAAGCCTTGGATTGCATGCAGGGCACTGGGTGGTATTATCGCTTCCATCTCTAGTCCAATTACTTCTACGTGTTGCTTGTTGACATGTCCCTCGTCGCTGCCTTGGTCTGGAGTGAAATCAAAGCCCCACAAAAAATATCTTCCTGCACAATGGTCGTACAATATGCCGTGGCTACTGTTGATTTCTAAACGTCCCGTGGCTTTAAACAGAGTAACGTAAGATTGCAAGTAAGTTTTGTTGGCAAAGTTAGGTTCAAACGGTCTGGTACACAACGTCTGGCCATCTCGGGTGACGTCTATACTGGGCACGTTGAAGCGTTGGAACGCGAAAGGAGGGCGGCATTGCTGATGATGCCGATGAACAAACGTTACGACAGTTGACTTTGGAAAACATGATTTTCGATCTTGGATCGGAATCCAGGGGCAATGGTGAAGGTTTGACTTCCACTCCTCGTATAGGACACTTGGCTGTCGTTCTACTCAGAGTTCGACTGGTGTTCTTTTCCACTTTAGGTAAGATTTCCACACGTTGCACGTATAGTCTGGATTCTTTGATGTTCCTTTTGTACTCGTTAGCATTAGCCATCAAATGAAACACAGTACTACTTCGAATCAGTCTCAGACGTACATCCACACCATTTAACAAATACTTGTCTTGCAACCACATATCCAAATGCAAATGATCAATCACTTCTAAACGCCGTCGGTGTTTGATTTTCTTCTGGCGGTCGTTAAATACAACCTTGTGAGGATCGTTATCTACACTCCACTCTGCGTAGTTTAAATTGCCCAAAGTGTCAGATTTCCACAGCACAGAAGCATCCAGATGTGTGTTCTTGGCTTATTTTCCGTACGTCAAGAGATGTTCTAGCTACGCTCGGTAAGGATAAGTATCCATGCTGCTGCTCATCAGTTTGTTAGTCACGTACAAATCCACTTCGTTGAACAATGAATGCATGTAATTGTTGACTGGAGCTACTCTGGTATCGGCACCTGGATTACTGTTGTACACTTTGAGAACTTTGAGTTTCAGGTACAATTAACTAATATTCAGATCGATGTAATCTCCGGTTTGTCCTTTGATTTCAAATTCGATAGGTGCTGAGGTGGTCAAAGACGATACAGGATGAAATTCTACCCATTGGGATTTTTGCATCGTCATCATCGTCGGTGGACTGGCAAAAAGATCGAGTTCTGACTTAGAACATTCGCAAAAATCTCGGTGCATCATTTTCCTTTCCTTTTTTGAGTAATCGAAAACGTCCAACTATCTGACTGATGTTCTTCTTTTCTTCTTCTTTTTCTGGACGACTGCTTATCTATGAGGTGTGAAGGGTTTTCGACGTCTCTTTCTGCCTTGTCTGTGGTGTAGAGAAAGAATTAGTGCATTTGCCAGAAGCGTGAAGCGAATTTATAGGAGTGTCTGGGCACCCTTGGAGGACTTTTCTAGTTTGAATCAACATATTTGTTCCCGCTTTTATCAAGGCTTCTTTAGGATTTTGTTTGTCTATGAGTAAGTTTGGAAGAAATTATTTTCCTTGCGTCAAAGCTGCATGTTTTAAAGCATGCTATCATCGAGTGACCGTCACTTGATGGTGCTACCGTACGAAAAGTTGATTTTAACATATCGTCTGAACCATGTCCTCGTTGTTGAGCGACTCCTTAGTACACAGGATATATATGTTACAATTCACTCGAGAATCTTTAGGAAATGTAGTTTCACGGTGATCTTGCCTTTCTAGAGTAGATTATATGGTCCAAGATATCCTTTTATACTAATTGTGATACTTAGAAAATACGATTTAGTGACAGGAAGATAATGACTGTATACAAATTCTCGGTAAACGTGATACGTGTGTCCTCCTCCATCATAAGCATCTATGGCAGAATCCACTTCGAAAGGAATTACTCTCAGCAACGGAGCTGATGTGTTGAAAGGAATAACTCTCAGCAACGGAGCGGATGTGTTTCCCACAATGTTGTACTCGACGACATCTGAGTAAACAAACATAAAATTCAGTCTTTCGTTCAAATTGATAGAGAAGCGAAAACACTTGTAGAATGGATCATTCTTGTGAATATCTTTAATAGGAGGGAGAACTGTGTTTCAACACAGAATACCAAACAAACCAGGAGAAAAAGTAATGGCCATAGTTTTGCCGTCAGAAATATCCATTTTGAGACGACGATCAATTTTATGGTACTATATAAGTACACTTTGCCGAATTTTCTCCAGTGGGTTGCGAAACTGATCGTTGAAAATAGCTGAAATCGTTTTGACGAGATGTTAAACATTAAAATAATATCCTAAAGGAATTCCGATGGAATAGGTATTGAAGTGAGGATAACTAGTGATAATTATTGGGATTCGTAAATTAAAGGATCATTCTTGTCCAAATGTTCTTGGATTTATTCCTTGAGGATATCGATGATGAAAGTGTTTTGAAAATCAGTGATTTTTATGACTTCAGTATGATGAATGATTTCTACCAAAGCTACTTCCCAATGAGCTTCGTGATCCAATTGTATGAAATTATGTAATTTGGCCCTGAAACAACATAATGTGTTGTTGGGAAACACATCCATAGAACTGTTTTTGGTAATGTTAAATATAATTAATTATTCATAGTTCGATACTTCTTGTCTCCGATGCGTCACTCTGTTTCAAAGGATGATTTTCCCATAGGTTCCAGAAGAGAGTTCCTATTGTGATTGGAAGAGAAGTCGTGACTGGCGTTGGCCAGGCTACCGTTGCTGTTACTGTCACTATATTTTAGCGACGAGCTGGTAAGAAGATAAGATAACCAATACACTTGCTGAGAAAAAAAAATCCACAGTTGTTTATCTCTTTATTGCAAAACCAAATTTCTAATGGATGCAACAATGACACAATGCACCACAAAGACTTGGCAGAAAAAGACGATATGAATTTTATGGACACGTTCTCCACACCACACCTAAAGTGGTTGTTTTTGTAGTTCTTGGAAAGATGAACTCTGAGACGGAGATTTAGCTGTGTTTAACGACATGGTTGTAATATCTACTTCTTTTTATAGTCGCTGTCTTGTGAAGCGGTAATACAAGAATCGAAACAGGGTGGATATTATTTCCAACGAACTTTCACTTCTTGGAGTCGATGTTTTTCCACTTTACGTGTTCTTCGATCCAGAATGCTTTCGATGTTGTATACATCGTCTTCTTTCTAGGTCATTCGTTTTAACTCGGGCCAGTACAAAGTTCCTATGCACACTGATGTATTCATATCTTTGATTTTATAAATAGGAGAATCACGTCCACGCATTTGTCCTGTGACACGAAACAATTCATCTAGGTAAATATACATTGTAACATGCGCGTTTTTTTCCAATATGAACCCAATCTCCGGTGTTTTACACTTCTATCTTTTTTCTGGTCTTTAATATTCCAAGCAATCGATCAAACACAATCACTTCGTTTTGATATTCACTTTTCTGCAGTACATTTGATGCTACGATGGTACGATTGATTGTAAGCTTTGACTAGACGTGGTAACACATCACAATGTATTTGAGTGTATGTTGATGTGTAAAATGTTTCCATATACGTTCTTTCAAAGTTCTTTGAAAACGTTCCACGACACTGGCTTTTGTTTCAGGATTTTCAGTGGTGAAAAAATGAATGTCTTTTTTTCAGTTCGTTTTAAAAAGCTTGGTTCTGAAATTCAGTGCCTTTGCCTGTTTGCCATCGCAGAGGATGTCGGCCGCTTTTTTCAAGACAAGGTTTAAAGCGCGCACTAACTTTGAACTTGATTTAGAAGTCAACGGAACTACCCAAGCCGATTATGAAAACACGTCAATAACACAAAAGAAATATTTGTAACCTCGATAGTACGACGCTAAGTGAGAGACATCAGGTAAATCTGCTTGCCATTGATGATCGATTTTATTACTTTCGTTTGACTTCTGGAACATTTGCGTCTAATGGGTTTGTGTAACCATTGTCGTACATCTTGCAGACGTAAACGTTTGAGTTTGGTTTTAGCTGCACGATGCAATTTATGAATTCATCTTTAGGCAGCGTCATGAGCAGGATTGTAGTACATGCTGGCTAAAAGTGTATCCATGCGGTTGCTGTTGTTGCTGCTCCTCAATAACTCACCCAATGTTTGATACTGCTCTTAAGTTCTTTGTGTGGCAATTTGGATTGCGATGCTTGACGTGTCCGACGAGCCATAGGAGTAGAAGTAGTCATTGCTTCTTTGTAACTTTTTTCTTGATTTCTTTTTAGATTTATGTCTTCCCTTCTTCTTTTATTCTTCTGCAGAAGAAAGTGTCGGCATCATTTTTTTTACTCAGGCAGCCATTTCTTCTCGTCTAGGAGTAGGGGAAGGTGTCAACTAGGAAGTGGAAAAGGAGCAGAATGAGTTGGAAACACGTCTCTTGTTTCTTTTCTTCTTTCATACCCGTGGCTGTTTCTGGCATTGTCTTTGTTGTTTTTTGTTTTTCTTAGGTTTTCATGGCATTCTTGAAATGTCTTAGAGTAGGCTTAGCCGTCTCGTCTAAAGCTTTCCATTGAAACAGTTGAAGACATTGCAATAATTGTCAGTACCGTTGCGATTTCTCCGTTTCTGACAAATCTGTTAAATCCAATACCAATGAAAATTTTTGTTGTAAGTGTGACATCTCGGTGAGATTAGGATTTGAGGTAAATGTGGTATTCGTTTTTACTTACCAACGTTGGAGTTCCATTCACCGTTTGTGAAGAACTAAAGTGAATTTCCGTCCTTCCTTAAGATCAACGGGTGCAAGTGTGATGTTGAAAAATGTGTCCTTTTATATTCTTCTTCATCATCTCATCACTCCTCCTAAAAGAGTTTCACCAATCCATTATAACAAAGGAGCTGCCACTTTTAACAACGGTCCTATTACCATGGGTAGAAATCCTCCTCGTTGAATGACCATTGTTTCCTATTGACTGAGTTGGATTTTACTTTTCACCATTTGGCAAAGAACGTGACTATGTCGTCCTAATCGTTTTTTTCTGTATTTTGGTCAAAGGCATCGTTCCTTTCAAAACGTTCAAACAACATTCACACACGGTATCGATGATTTCTTTAGGTGCTGTTTGAATGATTTGCTTTCGTATCGGAGCATTGGATTTGGTCAGTACTGACAAGACATCCCAATGTTTAGCTAAACGAGGAGGGAGTCCAATTTTTCTTTTTTTGGAAGAATTTTTTTTTTGGACTTTGTGATATCTTTGTCTCAGGAGGTAAAACCTAAAGTGAATCTTATCGAACACTTCTTTTGTATACCAGAATTCGTCTCCACTCATTGTCGGGATGTTATATCAACTTAAATTTAGGCACTGCTGGTGTTCTCAACAGACACAATCTTGGCAGTCCTTGTTTAGACAAATCCAGTAAACTTTGCAACACACCTTTTTCTTCTTGTACTTTATTTTAGGAAGGACCACTTTTTTGGCTGTAACAGGAGAAGACGTTGACGGAGCAGAAGTAGCTTTAGAAATGTTTTCATCAAACTGGGAAACACTGGTCTTAAATCAGTTTTGGCAGGCATCTTAATTAACGGAAAAGAAGAAGCGGAAGGAGAAACCGTCACCGAACGAGGTTTTCTTGAATACGTGCGCGTTCGAGCGGCAGGTCATCTCTTTCTTGCTGGAGACGTTTTCTTTTGGATTTTCTTCTTCTTCTTCGATTGTGGACTTCCTGTACCTTTCTTCCTTTTGTTCTATCTTTTAGGTTTGGCTTTTTTAGCTTCAGCACTAGAATCCCATTTTAAAAGCGAACGAATAATGACGCCTTCTATAAATCCGCTTCTACCTAGTTTCAAATTGATTTGTTTTGTGCTTTGTGTATCGATTCTTGGATCAGAGAGCTGTGATAAAGCAATTTTATTTTGTTTAAAAAAAAAAAAAAAAAAAAAAAAAAAAAAAAAAAAAAACCTTTTGTTTGCTGCGGAACGTGAATGATGCCTTGTAGTAATTGACGTACTGTCAAAGTAAACAATCTTGACACTTATTTGAGACTACCTTCTAACAAATATGAACGTACTTGTGTATTTGTTTCGCGACTGGTGGCATGCAGTGCATGAATCAATTTGGTAGAATACTGTTAGAAAGAAAAGAAGTGAATGATGTTTTATAGATATTTTGGACAGACGAAAGCGAGGAAGGTGACGTGTAAATAACTGGACCTCCTTCTTGACACCAATCGTGAAACAAATTCGTGCGAAATCTCAAATAAAATGGAGTAGTAGGTTCTAAATCGGTGAGTAAATAGGCATGTGGCAATTGAGTGTCATCGTCATAAGCATAATTTAGTCAATGTGTTCCTAACTGTTTTACCAACATTTGAACTGGAGATAAAGTTGTCTCTTGGACTTTTAAACAACACCACAAATTGCATTGAGACTAATGGCGCGATATTCTTTACTTTTTGCTGAACTAAATTTTTGAGAAATGTAAATAATATTAGAATTACGATGATGGTCTTCTCGAGTAAACCAAAGTTTAATTTCTTCTTCGTCTTCTTCAAACATGTCATCAAAGATGACAGATGTTTTTGATTTAAGTTAGACACGATCCTATCGTCTTCCCTAGGAATTCCTTCCACAAACTAAATGGATTCTCCTCGAATTTCTTTCAATAACGTGTAAGACGATTGCCACTCTTTGCTGTGAAGGACGATCGAAGAATTGTTATTTGTGTTCTACCAAAAATTTGACAAGTTTGGTTTTGTCTGAACCTCTAGGTCCAGCAATCAACATGTTAAAGGGATAGCGAAGATATAGTGCCTCCCAGCTTTGACGATCTAGCTATTCGTCAATCACTTTGAGAACGACTTCAACAACGGCACAAGACAGTATATTGTCACAGGATGAAGCCGGGTGAGGACTGGATTAGTGAAGACACCGAAAGCAACTGCGTTAATAAGATGTTTATTTATAAACGCAATTTAAAGATGAACAAATCTGACACCATTATAACAAAAAGATAAGGAAAATTATAAAGTTCCTAACATGGAACTATCAACAACAAGTAACTCAACGAGAAAAATCAAAGATGAATTTAACGAATGGAATTTTAAACAAACGTGAATAGCATCCTATCACCAATCAACAAATAAGAGTATATGATCTACACCCCAATATAAACAAGGTCTTATTAAGTACCAAGGGTGACCAAAGCATGTGATTTATGCACTTATCAATATGATACTCATCAATTTATCAATTCATCAAGCGATATTGGAATATGTATGAATTTATGAATATATCGTTCATATAACGAAAATGAAATGGGAATGCATGAAATTATGAATCTATCACACATATAGCGACATTGAAATGGGAATGAATGTAATTTTGCACAAATAGCAATATTGAGATAACAATAAAATGGAACACGCAATAAATATAACTATCGTGGCGCCCGTTTGACGACCAAGATGTATCTCCGGTTCCACCCGCTCTAGTCCATGGTCAAGGAGCCACCACGCATGGTCCACCCCTCCCAGCCTGTTGAAGGATCCCTCGAGAGCCTTCACATTAACACAGACCCGTTGGTCGAGAAGCCTTGGTCCCTCGCATCGAGAAAACCAGTACACTCTTCCGAAACAACGTCACCAGACACAGCGTACACGTCACACGAAATCACACAGAGTTCTGTGACTTCTCATCACCAAACCATACATAAGGAACAGCTAAAAGTATAACAACTAAACCGTGTAGTACATATGACACGGTTAGTACTTTTGTATCGATATATGTTGCGCATGCGCGCGCATGAATTACGTCTCGTTACACATTACATTAATCATTCAATGCATGCTGCGTATAATTAAATAAAATCCGTCTGTTCAGTTACAACAAATAGCTAACTTGAACCAGACTATAGTAATTCTAATATCATGGCGTTGTATGACCTAGGTATTGACTCTCTGTAGAATTTAGAATAAATTCTAAAACATCTAATATATGAAACAATTATGTCATATAAAACGAATAGTGATAAAGAATACAATCTTAAATTTCACATACCTCTACAGCTGAAGTTTTGCTCCCGTAAAGAGGTAAGCTTTCTGACAAGACTCGTCGTAGTGTAATTTGTTTATAGAGAATTCGCTCTATATGTACGCTAGCTGTGACAGATATGCGCAGCAGCTAGGTACGTGAGTTTTCACTGCAGGCAATTTGCACGTGCAGCATGGGGTGAATCGCGCTCAGTATTTCAAAATAACTAGAGCCGAAAAAAATAAACAACCCCCGAGTAACGCTCTAGTCAGAAACGAAACCCGAATACATTTTTGACCACATATACATATTGATATAAACCATACAATTCCGTGACATATATAGATTTTATATGTTTAATATGTCATGGTGTAACCACATCAACAAAAATATTTACATTTAAAAAGCACAACGTTTAGGTTTTCTGTATTTCATCAGTCACACACAATGTCGTTGGCATAATCAGCTACCTCTTGTTTCCAAGCTTCAATCCAAGACGTTTTCAGTCACGTACATCCTTCCAGTCGTTATTCTGTGGGTGTATCCAACTTGCTTTTCACACTACTTGATAAGTATGAAAAGTTAAAGTTGACGAATGTGTTCTTCACACAGTGGTACACAAGGCGTATTCATTACTATTCTCAACACTTTTAACACAACGAGTTTTCTGTGCACAGATACATTATTAGCTGTCATATTTTTGCATGTACTGTTCATATATTTGCCACAAAGAATCTGCTGGTAAACGAAATCAAAGGAATCTAGTCACTAACACACACACACACACACACACACACACACACACACACACACACACACACACACACACACACACACACACCACACGTCGTCCAAATTCAAAGGAATCGTCCGTCTTGTAGAATCAGTTCTTTCAAAAGCACTTGTTAATCCACTATGTCTTGAACACAGTCATTGACTTCTTCCCGCGGAATTTGGTGCAACAATGATGACAGAAGTCGTGGAATGGTAAATCTCGTAATGTCTGCACAGTTTATCAACTGTTGAACATTTTCAAAAAAATCAGTCATTTTATAGCATTCAAATACCAATGATTGATTGAAACGTCTATGCCATTTCGGATGTAATTTGTTCTTTGCATTTCACTTGAATCTTGAAAAACTCTCTGTAAATTTGCCCATGCAGTTAAAATGGGAGATTCTGAATGTGCTCTTCTAAATTAGTCATTCACAGGAATGTCTTTTTTTGAGGAGATAGTCATTCTCTTGACAAAAGGGAATCTGCTGGTAAATCATATAGAAGAAATTCAGTCACTAACCCACAACATACCACACGCCCTGAAGAAGTCTCTTCTTGAGGCGATACATTTTTATTTTTGTAACCCTGTAAGTCTTTGTTCTCCGAAATTCTTTAAGGTATTCCAGCCTTGTAGGTAGAAGTCGTGGCGTCAAAACTTTTCTTAGCTGTGTGTAGTTGATCAGTGTCTGACCATTTGAATGCTTTCAAGTAATCAACCCTCTTAAAACAATCAGATACCAATGGTTGAAACGTATATGTCGTAGAGGATGCAATTGTTTTTTGCGTTTCCCTTAAATCTTGACAAACTCTCTGTAATTGCATTCTCGTAGCTCAGAAGGTAAACAATGAATCCTCTTCTCTTCTAAACTGTCCACGTGGACTCATATTCCGAACCCACCAAGAGAATGTAGCGACAGCACGGAGACCATCTGGAAAGTTCAAGGTAAGCTGTATCGTTATACTCCCATTCGTGAAGTTTCACGCCACACCTGAAACACTGTACGTGGTCTCCTTGACACAAGTAAACAAATTCTGCTCCTCTTAAAGATTTGGGATTGAGTTTTGCCAGATATTGTGGCCATCTACCTTGGAACATGTGGGATCGACTGGTAAAATCTTCATAGTCGGGCAAAGTCACATGAAACACGTATTCTTTCTTTATATGTGCCACGAATGCCTTGTGAGTTTGTGGATGACGATCCGCGTGCACGACACTTATACCTGAGCGAGGACGTGGTGTATCACTCTTGTGGCAGGGCGCAGCATCTCTCTGGTCGCAGGGTACAGCATCGCACTCGAGTTAATTGAACTTGGAGTCATCATTGAGTCTATCACATGGGTGCTGTGTCGAATTCATCATTCTCGGTGAACTTTATACTCAAAATGATCTTTCTGTCTTGGAACTCTCTCCTTTTTATAATAGAGCTAGGTACCCGTAACGTAACATGTTGCCATTGAGAAGTCGCACTCTTTTCCGATAGACGATCTGCTATACATTTTTCAAGGGTCGACTGACGATTTTGTGATTTGACAAACGTACAAGTTTGTGATCATCCGTAGTTTTCACATGAAAGTCTTGATCTTGACCTGACTTTAAGGCTTCTTTTACTAGTCAAAGTTGACCACTTGACTCGAACGAAAGTTCAGTGTCAGTCCTTTTACTTTGTATTGGGCATGGCGTTATCCTTTTTTTGCTTCTATATTGATAGCCGTAATTTATGGGTCTACCATCAGCAAAACTCAAAATAGTGTCATGGCGATGTTCATCGATCTAGGCTCCTAAACGTTCGTCTTCGATGTGTAGGTGATAGCTTCCAGAACGATCGATGTATATGCATCTATCAATGTAAAAGCAAAGGACTCGATCTCCTAAAGGTTTCAAGACAGAATACAATTTTAAACGGGCATTGGCTGTAACGTAAACAGCAATGATGACATTAGCAAACTCGTTGGGTGGTGCAAACTCGGCGACGCCTTCGTAATTTACGGAATAAAATCTTCACAAATGCGTTCCACCTGTTCAATAAGTTTTCCTTTATCGTCGATGAGTTGAAAGTATCGACTTGGATCTATCAAGTATTCCGTCTTTGGCAATATCGGACGGTGAGTCAGTTTTTGCCACAAACAATTTAGCATTACGGTTGCAAACGATCTTCTTCCTTCATTGTGTTCGATCTTTTCAAATGTGATGCCTTCTAGGGACTGGTACCGTTCTTTTAATTTCTCTTTGTCTTCTGGAGTCAGAAGAAGGACAGCCACTAGGTTCTTGCTTCAATTTTAGAAATTCAATGACGTAGCCTGAAAAAATCCCTAGATTCGAGTTGTTGTCTTCCTGTTGGTATCGTTCTGTGGTAGGAAGTGCCAAATATCGTATACTTTTAGCGAGCGGTATCCGCGATAGAGAGCATGAAACAATTCGACACTTACTCACGTTCCTGTCAAGGTTTGTTCTCGATCATCATGGCGACAAGGTGGTTTTGATTACACGTTTCAGCACATGTATGGGCTAAAGGAAACATCAGTTTTCCGTGTCAATGATGAGGTAAAACAGGATGGTACAAGTCTGCATTTGATCAAACTTTTGTATTGGCAAATGTGTTCCACGTCGATGTATTCTGTCAAAATATTTCAGGATGACTGGTGGGGGATCGAGCATATTGACACACCCAATGATATAAGGAACACACATCGATGTATTTGATTTCGTTTACTTGAAATTTGTTCACTTCATACAGCAAGGGTGTAGTATTGGTTCGGCCTCCAAACAAACTGTTTTCGTGGATTCAAAGGTTCGACGATACGTTTAAATTCTGGATCTGTTTTAAATGTCGATTGTAGTCGTCTTTCCACATTTATATCACTTGGTATCCCTGACTTTCTAAACTCTGGCGTCGTTGATGTTTGGGCGTACAACTCATCCATGGTGAACTCTAAGAAAAGACTGTTCAGGTCTCGCTGAGGAAAACAAGTAGATCATCCATGAAATAAACATCCCTGAAATTCGTACACCATCTGTGGGTTTTCTAAATCTCAGCCATTCTTTGGGCCGTAGTTGCGAACTTCAGGTACATGCTGTAACACAACGTACTGATTATCTTCGGTATTAAAAACGTGTGGAAAATAGCCTTCAGCAATTTATGTCATTCCAAACGTTTTAAGCATAGCCAAATAACTCAGGGAATCTTTAAACTGAAGTACGTTTGCCACTTTCATCTAAATGATTTTTACTCCCTTCATGGTAACTTTTGGAAATTAGTTTCCTTGTTACGAATAATATTTCAAAGGAAATTGTTCATCGTATCACGAGAAATTGTGAGCCATGACTGTAGCGTATAGATGAGATTTCCCATGACGCTGTACGCCCTCTTCACGTCAAGTGTCGTCGGTGGTGTCTAAAATCCACTCGGCAAATTCAGAAGGAGCTACAATTCCGACAGTGATGAAATAAAGGTTCGTGGAAACAGTCGCTGCAAGCGCCATAAGCTACACAAAAATTAGGAATCTGAATTCCAGTCCCTTGTGAACAAAGTCAAAAAGGATAAATCCACACGTTTCTTATTATTCGTATTCTAATTGCCATTTAATACTTCCTCGAGTTCATTGTCATATCTTTGAATGTAACACTGATGCTTGAAGTCATCGACTTGGTCACAAAAAACAACATCTTTTCTTTCCTGGACAGACGTGTGACTTTTGGTTACACATTCGAACAAGATGTTCACAAGTGGGGCACGCTCAATAATTCGCAAGCACTTTTCTGTTGCTGGAATTGTTGTGCTTGTAATAGGCTGGACTGACGAATTTTTGCTTGCGAGTAGAGCAATTAATTATTTTCTTTTCCTTCAGGAATGCAAGATCTGGAAGCTAAACATCCACAACATCTCTCTCGTTACCCCCGACTCGTAAATCTTTGTTTACATTTCGCGCAATAGTAATTGTATCCGAGAAATCCTGTGATAGTTGTAATAGCATCGAAATTATCTTGGTGATGATAAATGTGAATGTATTTTCTGTTGGGAGGGGCCGGTCTCGAAACACGAGACTTCTGAAAATGACTTGAGGGTACACTTTCAACGAGGTGCCAAAACGTCTTCAAGTATTTCCATTTCAGAAACGCCACACACAGTCTCTTTAGAAGTGCCAGCTTGCTACAAAAAATGTCTGCTTCTCCTTTGTCGGGGTCTCTCCGATCACCTAATGTTCATCCTCAATCGCTTCCATTCTGCTGTATCGGGGCCCCAGGTGGCCGAGTGATCTAAGGCGCTCGCCTTTAGAGATTGCTCACACATCACACCTATGTTTACGTAAGTTCGAGTCTCGGCCCGACCAACGTGGGTATGTGAGAAAGCTTGCCAGTAGCTTCCTTTGGGTAGGTGGTTCTTCCCGGGTTCTTCCTCCACAAATAAACTGGCCGCCATGTATAGCCTATCATGTGCTGAAAGATGGCGTAAAACCCCACGAAAACAAACCAAACCAGTCTGCTTTATCGTTCATCTGGGCATGAGTTCGATCCATCACGATGGCACGAGATAAGCACATTTGATCTTGATGGTTTTTAATCTGGACAATACTTTGTTTTGTACTGCGAAGTTCATCCTCCGCTACCTCTTGGAGGTGAAACGTGTGTCATGTGAAGCGTAACTCGTCGTTGGATTGTTGGACGTGTTGAATTTTGTCCAAGAGTTTAAAAGAAGTTAGTTCTGCAGGTGTACTAAAATCGATCTCCCAGCAGACTTCAAATTGTCGTGACTGATAGATTGTCTCTAACGATCTTGGCATTGTCGTTTCAATTTCTCTAAAATTGACTCAAGTAAATCCGTAATGAAGACAGCTTCTTCTTCTGCTGGAACTTGAGATTTGAACTCTTTATATTTCAGTGTAAGCAATGATTTTAAATTTTCTGGAATTTACTTTTTCGGTATGTCGAATTTAGAAATAATCTTTAGGGGCTACCGAACGACTTTCTTCGTTGGTTGATCTTGACTGTGTAGGTCTTATAGTGTAAGTAGATCGTATTGGTTCAGGTTCATTCACATCTTCTTCAAAATCGCGTGAACTTGTGCTAATAGTACTGTAAACATATGAGGTGACACCAAAGCTCGTCGTCGTCTGTTGGGTTCTTCTGATTTCTCGTTGAAAAGGTTTGATCTTTTCATGATGATTTAAAATTTGATTTGCCTAGGGTACACACCGTCTCCCTATATATAGAGCGTCCCCTAACCTTAAGAGAATACACCTATTCACTTTCAATCTGTGAAGATAGAAGAGTCACAACAGATCGCACTTTCCGTCACCAAAGATTTACCGAGAGTCATTCGAAAGTACACTTCCAACAAGATTTCGGACTACTCCTCTCGCGATAAAAGTCAAGATAAGTACGTGTTTGTTTTACATTTCTTTAATGTTAGTGGGGTTTATTTTAACAAAATTTAAATACCGCTGACCCAGTTTGTTTTTCATAAAATTCCGAAGACCAGTGGCTGAGATTTTCTTCATACCATTGTGAATGTCACTAATCCAATGTCTTAGTAAAATGTTTACGACAAACGACGCAGGTTTTCTCATAAAAGTTTGAAGATCAGTGGCCCAGATAATTTTCATACATTTTTAAGGACCAATGGAACGGAGTTTTTTTTCATAAGATTTTGAAAACCAGTGGTTCAGGGCTTTTAATAACATACTGAATACAAGTGGCCCAGTTTGTTAGCACAATTTTGAAGACAAGTAGCCCATGTTTCTTCATAAAATTTTGCAGGCAAGTGGCTCAGGGTATTTAGTAAAGTTTTGACTACTAGTGGTCCTGGTCGTTTTTATAAAAGATTTGAAGACAAGTCCCTCAGGTTTTCTCATAGAAATGTTAAAGATAATTGGCCCAGAGTTTTCATGAAATATTGAGGACTAGGGGCCTACGTGGCCTAATTTTTTTAAAAAAAATTAAACTTTAAAGACCAGTGTCCTAGGCTTTCTTGTTCAAAGCGTAGGGATTTGCCATAGCGAATCATGGAAGTAATTGCAGTTACTGTTACAGTCGCCTTTGAAAGAAGATATTAAATTTAAGTCAGTTAAATACGACGTTCTGAACGAGGTGCATGATTTTGACAACTCTGGAAGGTTTCTTTTTATGATTTTAACTAAGGTTTGATTACCGGTGTTAAAACAAAATCTGGGTCAAAACTTCATCTAAAAGCTCCACAACAAGAACAATGGCGTGTAATTGCAGAAGAAGAATGTTTAGATATGTCCAGGTCTAAGCCTAAAATCCATAAAGATTTTTCCCTACATCGTCAAAATGCATAGAAACCTTGTTATATCACTGTATTGGTTGTTAAACATATTTGAGGTATCACGTGTATTACACGGCTCAGTTGCTGTATTTGTAGCTAATTCGAGGAGGCGATGAACTCTGTAGGGGTTGTTTAACCTGGATACTATACTATAATCAGTGGTGACTTCGGTCACACTGATTTTACGGATGATACTGGTCTCGACTTGGTATGAGTGGCCAAAAGTTCCAGAAAAACGGTCTGGGGGGGGGGGTAGGGAGGTTTCTGTGGAATTATATATATATATATATATATATATATATATATATATATATATATATATATATATATATATATATATATATATATATATATTCGTATACGCTGACAAACGAAACCATTCGTGATATTGGCTGATGAGCTATGCATTGATTGCGTCCGTTGACAAACGATCCCATTTATTATAGCCCTTGATGAACTTTGTGTGCATGTATAGGGTAAGGTGTTCAGAAAGTTTGGTTTTGTTTGTGAGAGATGGGAGTATATGTGTGAGCTAGGTGTCAGAGATTCAATTATAGATAATTTGCATTATACAAATAAACATCTCATTTACATGCATTTGATTTAGCTCGATCAAATTTAACCTGGATTGATCCTGTTCCAATATTCATCATATTCATCATTTGATATATTTAAGATAGAATAATTTGGAAAGTGGTCAAATAACCTATTATGAAATAGAGAAGAAAATGACTAATACTGAGAGAAGTAGACAAAAACTATATGTACTAGACAAATGGTGGAATAGATGATCAATATAACTCTAAAACAACATCAGATGAAGAAATAGGATGAACATATTCTTTTCTTCAAGATAGCAGCGGACTAGCAGATGAAGGAATAACGCACCTAACTTAGAGTGTTATATCATATAATATATATGTATATATATTAGCTGCTCAAACATATTAAAACAAGAAGTACACAGTCTGGTTCTACTGTTCAAGACAGTGTAAACATAAATAGTGACTTACTCAATTTAGGTGAACAAGGATATAATTCAGATTAAAACGTCACAAGAAGACTTCGGGATTATATGTCACTTTTAAACGTTAGACTAAATTATGCAGTTGGTGGTGAAGGCATATTTTTTATGCCAAGTGATATGATGTTCAAAACGGGTAGCACAGTAGGTTCTAATAACAATTTACAACAGTCATCTGACTCATTTGTACTAGAAAGAAGTACTATTATAAATATCAATGTGGTAAAGAGTATAAATCCAGCAGCTGATAAAAGGTTTGCAACAATTCGTCAAAAACTAGATTATGAAGGAACAAACCTAGGTAAAGGAAGCATTAGTAATACCTATGTAGACATGACATCATGACGACTATTAAATAAGAATAATTAAATTCTTGTACATAGAGCCACACCTACAACTTATATATATATATATATATATATATATATATATATATATATAATAAAACAAATAATCAAGGATATATTAATATGTCTTTGGCTGCAGGAGCTCGCGCAATTTACTTTTGAAATACATTAACTAGATAGTCTTTTCGTTACTACAAAAAAATCTTTTAGTACAAATGCATAGAGCAAGCTAATTAATGCAAGAATATTTTTTAAAAAATGGCATTATCAGCTGCTAAAGAAATAACTTTTCCTGTTAATGTAAGCAGACAGCTTATTATACTACCAATTACACCAAGCAGTGCTGCTGCTGTTATGTATAGCCAGATTAAACAAATAGTCGGCAATATTATTATACCGTTTTTAAATTTATCAATGAACGAATCAACTTTGCCACCACCGCTTCCTACTGTTAATCATTTTATGATTAGATCAAGAATTGCTGCTATAAAACCAATAGCTGCAAAAGATAGTAGCAATTTTTACACCTTTCTGTTTACAAAACCTTTTTAACCTCTCACCTAATGGTAACTTTTCCCTGATTATGAGATTTATTTTGGTGATAATTTCTCTGAAGGTAATTTCTATATGTGTCATATGTTCAACTATTTTTTTTGAAGTTTTTTTTTCAATAGCTCTTACAATTTAGCTTTTGTATGTACTAACTTTTTTATCAATGTCAGTTTTTATATCTGCAATCTAGTTGTGAAATAAATCAAGCTCTATTTTCAATGATTTTAACTTTAAAATAACTAATTCTTCTGCATCTAAACACGACAGCTTAATTATCTTTCTTCTTTGGGTTTAAATAATATCGCAGGTTGTTCTTCCATTATAGTGTCTAGGTCTTTTACTTGATTGTAAAATCAATCAGTTTTTGTTAATTACGTCCATTTCTATATCCTCAGTAACTATTATTTGTTATCTGAGTATAGGTTGTTTGATTATAACTTCTGGTTCTACGTGATAATTGGTGGTAACTTCAGGTTCTAATGCTTGCATATCTATTTCATTAGCAGCTTTATATTTTTGACGTAAATTGTTTTTTTTTTTTTTACAAACCTACTGTATCTAACAAATTTACTTCCATCTGTTTGACTATATATAATAATAAGTGATAAAATATTGTTTAGTTTACCATTATAAGAATATCGAATATCTTTTTCAGCTATTTTATGGTAATGCAATGTTGATTACTTAATCTTTAAACCTTTTTAATTAGATTATATTGCGTTTAATTTATTTTTAACCCATCTGTGATTTCTTTTTGAACAATTGAGCTATAGTTATAATTGATTTTTTAATAAATTGTTGATGGGTTACAAATTCCTCATTTGACAAGTTATACGTTAAAACATCATAATTATAATTTTCGTTAGAATGATTTACAACACTATCTTTATCAAAATCTTCTTTGTAGGCAGGAGTTTCAAATTCTAGAGAAGAACCGGCTTCCGCAAATTTTACATTTATTAAATGAAGAAAAAACAACAACAAACAAACCTTGAAACAGATTTAGGTTTTGTAGATTCTGAACGAGGTATTAATATAAGTACTATAAATAAAGAGGGTATAAGCGAAGGCTATAAGCAGGGATTACAAATTAGTATAGCAAATGGAACATACAAGGAAATAACTGGTAAACACTTAAATGGTAAGAAATTGGATAAAACGGATTTAAAACAAATCAAGAAAACTTATAAAAAATATTTAAATGCTAGATCTGCTAAAATATCAGAGCCATTGTTAAATATAGTATTACTAGGAACAACATTTTTAGTAAACAAATTTCTTCCATTTGATAAACTTAAGGAATTACAGAAAGAGCTGAAAGATGACTAATAACAACAAACTGAAATAGGTACTTTTTTTTGTTGTTATATTTTAAGTTTGGATTACCAATTCCAGCATTAAGTGCTAGCTTGATAACTTTAAACACATACATTTTAGAAACGGAATATTGAAAACCATGACGTAATTACGTTACAAAGTCAGTAACAATAAATACTATTTTCGATATTTGTGAGTTTATATAAACATTATTTGAAAATAACTTGAATAGCCCCTTAGAAAAACTGTAATGTACCTACAATATAAATGAACCGTGGCGAAAGTGAAACTGAATAATAAAATAACCTTATTTGAAAGATGACTTTAAAATAACTTAAAAATAACTTGAATAGCTATTTATAAAAAATGTAATTCGTTTAAAAAACAAATGGAAGGTGAGAAAGGTAAAACGGAAGGATTAATAACGTCACCAGAGAAGGCAATTTTACAAAAGACAAGATCCATGTAGAGTTGAACTTCGAAAACAATTTGGAAAACCTTTGCGAGAATTGACAAAAGCCACATCATACAAGTTATAAAAAGAGGAAAGGCTTCTGACAAAAAATACCTGTCACCAAAGCCCGTTCACATTCAAATTATCAAACAATATTTATCACTTGATGGCTGGTGTAGTGGTTGCTACAGTAATAAGCGCTATTTATTTTGACAAGAAAATGTAAAAAAAAAACCCAGCAAAGCTTACATAAGTGTCAGTGAAACCAGAGTGTAAAGAGTCATGCAAGCATGTCACAAATAAGGTAAACTCATTTGCTGAAATGTTGTAGATTTATCTATAGAGACACTAGATTAGCATACTGAATAGCAAAAACAAAAATTTAGATTAGTAAATGAAAAGCGACACGAACAACATAATGAACACCATTTACCATGCAACATTAAATTCAACTCTTACAGTAACTTACAGTATGCTTTTGAAGTGGATATTTAACTTTAAAATATATTTCGCAACTAATATGGGTATAGAAGAAGTAATAACATTGGTTATTTCTATTTTTTAACGTCAATTTACGATTGATTGTCTATTAGGATAAATGATACTACCCGAAAAAAATAATTAAGTAAATTTACTAACTAATAGGATAATACTTTAAAATGGTACATACATTATCTAACGACCATGCAATTAATTTAGGTGGATATAATTTAATGAAATTAAGAATGATTTAGTGACAGAGACAAACATTACAGAGCTGTAAGAAAAAGTATAAAATAACATACAAGTTTTCGTTTAATAACGCAGAGATTCGTTTAACAAATATTTCCGGTTTAATGGGCGTTGAAGCTGCTAGTTTTCATGTTGCTTGCGTTACAAGACATATTATTCCTATAGCTTAACATGGTTTAGTGCGACTTTACTAGTGTTTTCTGTTTGCAAAAGCTTTACAAGACAAGCTAGTATAGAATAAAGTCCTACAACACGATGAGATTGTAACCTCTATTATATTTAAGTTGAATACTATTGATAAAGTGTTGAGTAAGGCAATAAGCTATAATGGAAAAAGTAAAGAATGAATTTAATATAATAGTTAGTGAACACAGCAAATAGTTGGCAAGTCGTCAAGACTATTTCACAGGACGTAGATGCAAAGAGTCCTGGAATCCCAACGAGGACGTCATGACTCTTTAATCATTCTTCCTTTCCCATTACTTAAATGGAAGCCTACCATACGCAGAAAACCTTTTCTACCTAAGGCCTAATAGCAAAAACATTACTGTGGAAGGACAGTCTGAGAAAGAAATGAATTTT
Organism: Margaritifera margaritifera; assembly: GCA_029931535.1. Taxonomy (NCBI): domain Eukaryota; kingdom Metazoa; phylum Mollusca; class Bivalvia; order Unionida; family Margaritiferidae; genus Margaritifera; species Margaritifera margaritifera. Next base: position 1,069,229 of record JAQPZY010001119.1, read on the forward strand.
TCCAATCTAATTGATTACTGAGATGGTCATTTCTACATTTCATAACAGACAATAGATTTTGTGGCTGGTTCTTGCAGTATTTCGAATGATAAAAAATAATACTATATTCTATTATATAAACGATTACAACGAAACCAGGGCCCCATAAATACCGGGTTGTTCCTATAATCTTGAAATGTGGATGAAAAATATCAAACAGGTGATAACTGCTAATAGAGACAATGAAGAAAGCATAGATACTGAATACCAGAAACATAACTCTAAAGCTGTATAAACTCCAAACAATAATTACGCAGTGTACATAACCACGGGCAACATTAAATGACTAGGATTAAAAAGCCAGAGATCTATAAATAATCATACTGAATCAGATACGGTTTGCAAATTTTTAAGGAAGACAAGAAACTTATATATTCTCTCTTGATAACCTAAATAATGCAAACAGGTACTGTAACGGCTCCTACTCCACTTTATTAGAGTCCACATCTATTAAAAATGTATTTCATGGTGATTTCATTTCATACGATGTTACTAGAACATATAAATAATTGCACAGAGGTACTATAATAACATTAAATGTCAGAATTGAAGACCAAGACGCAAACATAGTTGATTTGAATGGAAAGCCAATTAAGGATATGTTCAGTATCGACGTTTTGCCTAGCTAAGGCAAATTGCTATCGCGTAGCTCGCAGTTTGTAAGCTCAGGCAACACAGAAGCATCTACTAACATTCAGAACTGCAAACACAAATAGACGACGCTGCAAAGAAGATCTCAGTTTCTCAAGATTTATTTACTGAGAGATTAAGAATTATATCAACTGCTTTCAAGCTTTACAAACTGTTAGAATCAAACATAAGACTTGTAGAAAACAGGCATAAATTATTAGAATCAATTGAAGAAAGATATATGCTGAAGTATTGGCTTTAAAGAGTGAAGTGGAATAAATAAAGACGTTTATAGAAAATTACAATACTTTATAATCAAAACTTGAACTAGTTAAATGCCGAGAAGAAAGATGATTATAAAGATATTAAAAAGTTAGTTGAGGACTTTAAACCTAGCTTGAAATAGATGGAAAATAGGATGAGAGCTATCAATATTATTCTTTCACAATTACAGGGGAACAAATGACTTTGGAGCAGTCAAAATAAGGATTATGAACCAAAAGAACAAGGCTAATGTCAGTGAAAGAACGATAAGTTATATGAAGATGATGTACGAGTAATTCTCAAAGATGAAATATATGTTAGCATAGTTGTAGAAGGATTAGATACTATACTCACTTGCGGACAAATAAATATGAGCTAATTAAGCTAGTTAATTAGAAAAACAAAAAATTCTAACAGGTAGTAAAGTATATACTGATCAAGAACTTCTTTAATAATCAAATGTTCAAACGATGAAGATTTAGTAACTCTAAATAATGAACTATCGGATGAAATAAAATAGTTCTAAGAGACAGAAGAGTATATATAAATCAAGAATGAACCATTAATATTGACGAATTAGATAAAAAATTAAAATATTGAGAAAAGAGTTTAATTGTGGAGAATTTAAGCAAAGAAATAAAGACATCTTCATGGGGCTAATATAAACACAGAAATGGTTAAAAAGACTCATTGACTGATGATATTAATCCAAAACTTAAACAAGACCTGAGCCATAGATGTCTCTTAAACAAATATATTAAAGCCTTCTAACAGATTTAAACGTTGTCTTTTTTATCTATGTATTAACCAGATTACACCACAAACACTAGCTAATACCTATGGGTTTGACTAGCTATTACTTATGGGTTTGACTAGCTACTACTTATGGGTCTGACTATCCTTCGTTATATTTTAGCTGAGCACAAGTTAAAAATAGTAAACAGTATTTTTTTATGGTACCGGAAAAAAGAAATAAGATTTAAATTCAATATTTTTAATCATAAAATTTTAAGCTATAATTGATTTTTAATTTATATTGCATTATTGGTATAAAAATATAATTCATTATTACATAGTAAATATGAATAAGGAACTTATAAATGGTGATTTAGGTAAAAAATAAAGAATAAAAAACGTATTATTTAGAAGAATATATATATATATATATATATATATCTTATTTATTTCAATTAAAAAAAAACAAAAGGGTATGATACTCATGAGTTAGAATTTAAAAATTGGGACAGCGTATGAATATGTAAGAATGGAGCTGAATTGTATTATCAACTATTGGGGAAAAATACGGTAAACGTTGTATTTAAATCTAGATGGCTGCAGTAATAATAGGAGGAACAATTACAAACAGTTTAGCATACACAGGAAGTAATTATCTGTTCAAATGATTTGATCCTAATAGATCTGACGAAGAAAGAATAAGACATGAAAGAACACGCGAGGAAACGAAGATAAAAACCAAAAGGCAAATAATGAGTCCAATGACAACAGAGCAAAGTTACTTGATTACGTAAATGAAAGATTAAGTGAGCAATATTTGCTTACGCTATATTTTAAAAATGTGGATAAACCTTTTTATCTATATTCTTCCATTCATCCAGATGCTACTATCACTTTAGGGAAACACAGACAACCAAAAGTTAAAGATTTTTACCAATCTTCTGATACAAGAGTATTTTTTTATTGAACTTGTAATGGGCGCTAGTATTTTTCCGGTCAATGCAATTCTTTAGGACTTGAACAACTATAATTTAGTTTAGCTAAATAAATAGTATATTATTTAAAAGAAAACAATATTTTATTTTTTCAAAAAGAAAAATTGAAGGGATTGATACTCATGAGTAAGATTTATTAATTGTGGACAGTAAATGAATGTGTATGAATATATAAAAAAAGAGCTGAATTGTATTATCAATTATTGGGGAAAATAGAGTACAATTTTTATTTAAATCTAGAGTATTCATCTTATATCTGCTGCTGCTGCTGATGATGATGCTTATAACAATAGTAATAATAATAATAATAATAATAATAATAATAATTAATAATAATAACAATAATAATAAAAAGAAGAAGAAGAAAAAAAAAGAAGAAGAAGAAGAAAAATATTATTAACGAAAACTATTATTAATGAAAACATTCCTCTTCTTTGTATTATTTTCCTCTTCTTCTTCCTTTCATCATTATTATGGGCATCGCCATCGAGGAGCGCAATCTAGCGGAAAATAGGAGAAGACGCAGTTGTATGCAGGTTTAATAAACTTTTTACCTAATTCTGGACTTCTTTTTATATAAATTTAAGACATTGGCTAAAGGAACTATAAGTAGAAATCTGAACTCTTGGTTCACTTAACTTGTTCTGTCCACTTTAAACTGCTTAATCAGTTTTGATCTGCTTTAAACTGGTTTTCAAAATAAATTTTGTAACTAACATGTAACTATTCGCCAGATTTATTTTCTAAAAATCCTAGGCTACCCCTTTCCTATCCTCCAACTGTTGTTTTAGGAAAACCTGGCTCAGTGGTTGTGAAACATTTTAGGACAAAAGCCTGGCTTAGTGATCATCAAAATAGTTATTATAAGCAAAATCCTGTCTCAGTGATTTTCAAAATATATGTTATAAATAAAAAAAAAAATAATAAAAAAAAATGGCTCAGTGATCTTTAAAATCGCCATAACAACAGGGACAGCGGCCCAAATGGCATTCACAGTAGTTGTTATTACAACCGAGTCACCGTCCAGGGCCACACAGACACCAAAAAACATAGGATAAAATTCAGTTTCTTGCATACTCAAGAATTAGTGCCATGCTTTATAATGCATCAGCCGTATTTATTATTTTCTTTATTTGCGTACACGAGATTTTGTGCCATGCTTCATCAGTGTTTAACAGTATGACCTTTATTTTTATTTTTATATATATTTTTGAAAGTGGAATTTTTTGTTTCTGAGTAGGTGTTTTGATCTGCCTTTTGTGCGGCTAGCTTTCGGCGCTGAGGTCTGCCCCAATTATATATATTTTAGGCGGATGCCTCTTCATTGAAGATTTAGAGGAGGTTTGAGTTGTTGTACCAAGCCACAAAATTCCCATTTATTAGCAATAATAGTGCAACTTTCAGTAAAAAAAAAAAAAAATTTTTTTTTGCTATTTTATGAAAAACAAAGTTTAAAACAAATTAAAACCTCCTTTGGAACAGAATCGGGATCTGAACACTGCCTTCTGACAAAACTAGGCGAGTGTGATCCATATATATATATATATATATATATATATATATATATATATATATATATATTTATATATTTGCGTGTGGGGGGTGGGTGGGTGCATTTTACACAGTTTTATATGCACTGTCGACTCAAGCTATGTGGCTGTGTCTGGTTGGGGTGCAACAGTTTCCTATCAACATGTGGACAATGTGACCTATATTTTCTGCTCTTTATACTCTGATCAAGTTTCCGTGGAAACGGATCAATCAAAAACACTGTGGAGAGGGTAGAACTGTGGTTTTTGGTGGGCAGTTTTTCTTAAGTTTTTTTTTAAAACCGGAAATGTAGCTAAAATATAAGTTTATTGGTAGTTTACATAAACTACCACCACCACCCACCACACTCCCTTCAGTAAAATGGTTGCCCTCTAAGATATTTTTAAGACAAAATTAATTAGTTCTCCCCTGTCTGTCCTAATATCATTAGAGTAAGCTTCAGAAAGGAAACAAAATATTTAATTATTAATGTGTTGTGTGGAAAATCTCCAATGTATAAAGAAAAATCAAAAGCCGGAATTTTCGGAGTCTTAAATAATGTTGATAATAAATAATCTTAACTTCATAATATCTGACTTCTATTCGGGAAGGTTCGGAATTTACCACACTCATCGATACATAAACAACGTATCGGAATCACATTCAATTTTAAGACTGAAACTTAAACTTTGTCCGAGAGTATGTTTCTGAGATGCTACATCTCTATAGATGATTTTATCATGCATTCATAGAAGTCAAGTACAAATTGTATGACGTTGGCATTTATATTTTAAATAAACTTCATAATACTTTCCCATGAAAGATGTATGTTTTATTCTTCAACTGTATGCCGATATGATGTAGAATAAGAACAACATTGAATAGTTGTCGTGCAACATGGTACAAATATGATTAAACAATACACACACTAAATATAAATGGGAAAGTGGATAGACAACAAAACTATCAATATCTTAAAATGCCGAAATGTGTGAGACTGTCAACAGACAAATTCTTCAAACAAGTGCATGTGTAGATCTAGTGTAAAATAAGCAAGAAATAAATGGTCCTATAAATTGCAAATATGTTTTTACAACTGTCACGGAATTCTTAGCACCAAATACCTTGGTATTATATATGGACAAAAATGTGTATGGGTTTCGTTGCCGCATACAGCACTACCTGGGGTGTATGGCTTTTAGTTTTGGGGATTTGGTAATACTAGCGTCGCATTTGGAGGGGGGATGCGGGTACGTTTATCTAGTTCATTGGCCATGGAATTGACGACGATCATACTACTTATGATGCTAATTCTGTGTATCGTCACAATTTAGATAAGTCTTGTCAGGAAGCTGTCCACTTTACCGAAGCAAACTTCAGCTGTAGAGGTATGTAAAATGAAGCACTTTATTCTTTCTTACTATCTGTTACATGTGATGAAATTGTTTAATATATTGAATGTTTTAGAATGTATTTTAAATTTCTACTATGTCAGACCTATGTCATATAACGCCTTGTTATCGGATAGAAGATAGTCTGTTCCAAGTTGGACATTGTATACCTCTACATATACGTTGAATTCAATTATATTCTCTACGCATTATGTGATGAGAAACATTCAAGTTTTTATATTTTGTTTTATAATCAAGTGCGATTATTCTTGTCGGACACAGATTCACGCACGAACATAGTTATTATAATAATAATCTCGTACAGTAGTTCTTATGAAAGAATGTAATGTGTAACGAACCAGTTCATGTGCACGCATGCACAATTTATATCAGTGTATTCACACCCTAACGTGTCTAATGTAGTACGCGGCTCAGTTATTCTATTTTTAGCTGTTATTGGATTAACGGGTCTGCGGAAGAGCGAGGTTCTTGAGGGATCCTTCAGCAGGCTGGGAGGAGCGGACCACACTATATCGTTCCTTAATAATTTGTCTGGATCTGGGGATCGGAAATATAGCGTGCTCATCGCCCTGGATGCCACTAGATAAACATCATTATATATATATATATATATATATATATATATATATATATAATATATATATATATATATATATATATATATATATATATATATATATAACGGCGCAAATACAAAACAGTATCCCGACGTTTCGAGCTAAGCAAGCTCTTCGTCAGGGGAAGAAACAACTTACATCCACAAAACAAACACAAAACACAAAAGCCAAGACAAATTCTTGACCCCTACATGTTTGAATGACAGGGGGAAATCTACAAACAAAAAATAAAAAATACAAGAAAGAAAGAAGACAAACATGAAGAAGAAAAAAAAACGGTTTAAAACGGGTAAAATACATGTTTACTTTTGCTTACGCCAGCCCATCAATATTTTATAACAAAAATCAAAGAAGGGATTATCTTACCTATTGCACAGAGAAGCAAATGTTTGGTATTTTGACCTAACTCCAGGCTGTGGACAAAAAAAAAAAAAAAAAAAAAAAACGGAAAAAATGCGTGGCGATAAATCAACGCCATCCATAAAATGTACAATATGTTCTAGTAATCTTGTTTATAAAAATATAGATGATAATCTTCAGAACTCTTGTGAGTTCAGGTCTCCGATATATAATAATGATGCGACCCATTTCCAGTTGTAATAGAAAAAATCAGTGTTGAAGTAGATTGGGTTTTTAAAACCAGGAGTTTATATGAAGATCTACATTTTTGGAAAATTTTCGGCTAAAAGGAAAATGCCTGACTCATGGAGTTTGAATCTGATCACCGTGTTATATCAATGTATGACTTACAGATAGTGCTTTTGTTATACAAAGTAACAGACATACCGACGTTAAATAAAGATCATCTTATAGTAAATCATGATTTTATTCGATACCATCTGTTTGTACTAGGACAAAATCAATTAGAATGTTTGTCTTTTACGCTTGAGATCGTTGAATATTTAATTGAAGAATGGAGAATGTATGATTTATCTCCTGAATATCATCCATACTGGCGTTAAAAAAATACATTTGTTGCCCGATACCGATTCGTTCACCGCTCTCGAGTCAAATATGTAATAAATAAATGTTCGTTTCACCTAAATAACGATACTCATCAGACTTCAGTATTTAATGATACATTTCGGAATATTCGATGCATTATTGTTATGTTTAAGGGTTGTTACTCCTCGGACCAATAAAACATCCTTACCATCACAAAGCCCTCACCCCACTCCCCTTACACACAACAAAGTATTTCCTTCGTTCAAATACGTAATTACTGCTCTTACCGCCATTTAAAACAAGTATGAATTAGGTTACTTTAAACTTACAAGCATAAATTATCAAGTCTTATAGGCTTTCTTCACTGCATATAATTTGCCTATCTATAGAAGGATGATTTTGCCCACGTCTCATAATATTCTGTAAGAAGCATAATTCGCTCCCAGGCGATTAATGTCAACAGTGGGTTTACTGTTAAACTTGGGGTTGTCAAGGTAAAGCGAAACTTATCACGCCCACAACAAGATGACGAGGTAGATCTTTTCAAAGGTGTGTATTAATGTATAATTGAAAAGTAGTTTTAAGTGATTTAAACTTCAAGGTCGAAATAATTTAGCTACACACGCCCCTACCATGATAACTGTAATATAACATGAAGAAAAGCTCACGTTTTAAAGTTGTTTGTAAAAGTTGTGGGGATATCATACAAGCATAAATTATGAAGTCCTATAGGCCTTCTTCACTGCATATAATTTGCCTATCTATAGAAGGATGATTTTGCCCACGTCTCATAATGTTCTGTAAGAAGCATAATTCGCTCCCAGGCGATTAATGTCAACAGTGGGTTTACTGTTAAACTTGGGGTTGTCAAGGTAAAGCGAAACTTATCGCGCCCACAACAAGATGACGAGGTAGATCTTTTCAAAGGTGTGTATTAATGTATAATTGAAAAGTAGTTTTAAGTGATTTAAACTTCAAGGTCGAAAGAATTTAGCTACAGACGTGCCTACCATGATCACCGTAATATAACTTAAAGAAAAGCTCATGTTTTAAACAGTTGTTTGTAAAAGGTGTGGGGACATCATACAAGCATAAATTATCAAGTCCTTCTATAGGATTTCTGCATGGCATATAATTTGCCTATCTATAAAAGGATGATTTTGCCCACGTCTCAAAATGATCTGTAAGAAGCATAATTCGCTCCCAGGCGATTAATGTCAACAGTGGGTTTACTGTTAAACTTGGGGTTGTCAAGGTAAAGCGATTTCTTTATGGCCGTGTAACCTACATGTTAAACGCGTGCGATATGCAGGACTCTCGCCCTCAGCACCGTACGTGCTCTCCCTAAGGGCGCAATAGGTCCAATACAAATTTAAAAAAGACATAATCCCCTCACATTGACATAGTGAGCACATTATACCCAAATTGTTCCGAATTCATAATGGATTTATATTAAGAAAAATGGACTACTAAAAAGGAATTAAATAAAGTTAATCATACACCTTAAGATAAATATCTACACAGATTTGTTTCAGCTCTCACATCTTTTTATACATTCTCCCTAATTAGAATCTCCTTCTACCGTATTAGTAATAGCACTCCAATTAAATGCATCAAAATTGCGTCTCACGAAACTGATGCATGATCAGTTTTCAATTATTTCCTTGTAAATGTGGCAGAATAAATAGGTATAGTTGATTTCAAGTATAATGTACCACATCCAGGCATAGAAGCAATCAAAGAAAATAACTCAGATTAACCGTATTCTCTTTGGGAAATGTGTCCGAAGACACAATAAAAAAAATCCATTCTAAGTGTAAATTCAAAAAAACCTACTCGGTAGTCACTATTTCTGCAAAAACTGTTATAACATGGTGAACCTGCATTGTCATTACTCATAGCCAAACCAATTGATATTTCTTTATTCCAAGATGGTTTTCCAAACCGCTTAAGAAATCACAGGTCACTGATATTTATAAGCAAAAAAACCTTTGTCTAAGGAAAATTAAAAATCAGAAGGCATTTTTCTTTTTATATGCAAAATATATGAAAAAGAAATTGCTTCTCAACTGAAAAGGAATTTTGACAAAATCTTCCATGCATATTATTTGCGTTCGACCCGGATATGGGTGTCACACTACTTTACTTTGCTTCTTTAGCATGGGTATCGCGCTCTTAATTAAAAAAAACAAGTGCACGGAAACAACTTTTATAGCTCAGTTAAATCACTTGATCGCCTGCTCCATGCTGTTTCAAATTTGAAAGATGGAGGTTTATGGTGTATGTGACAGAGCCTGTAATTTAATTTCTAACTACCTCTCACACCGAAAACAACAGATAAAACTTGGTACCTATAAGAGCGACTGGATAGACATAGTGAACTGCATTCTCCAGTGATCTGATTTTGTGCCGTTTCTATTTTTCGCATTTCCATTAATGGATGCTAGAGCGTCCTCTTTATTACACGTGGGATATGAGATACTGGTATTTATGGGCTGTTTTTGTTTCTTTAAGCAAAGTAGTACTTCTATTAGATTGTATTTCTCCGCTTTAGAAGGAAATAAGCAATAATCTGTCTCGGCTAATTCATATTATCTGCTGTTTGGCCATTGCAAGTCAGACATGGATTTTATAGTGTAAGCAAACAAACATCTGACACAGTATACATTTGACTGGACAAAGGGCAAGGGGTGGGGGTTCCTCAAAAATTGATTTGTGGATAATTTGTTTAATATTAGCAGCTAAATATAGGGCGATATGCATGAAAAATAGTTTTAAATCATATTGCAGTTAGATTTATAGAGAAAGCATAATTACAATGGCAATTTACACCAGAAACTCTTAGGTCCTCATATACATCTGACTGCATTGTATCCTTTGCGAGTGCAAAATTCCAATTGACCGCTGACCACTCCTATCGAGTTATCACTAAATGGTCTATTGTCTTTGTAGGTACATGTATTTCAGTATTGGCAAAAGTTAATCATAATGATCACACTATGTACAGGCAAAGCCGGCGAGGGATAACATTCAAATAAAAAAAATCCTGTTGGTTCATTCTTAGTACAGACCTTAAAATATGTATCATTTTGAGCATGAAAGAAGAAAAATTCTTGAATTTGGATTTATTAATGGATGGGAAACACAGACGTTTTTAAAGTACCAATATTGTTCTTGTAAATGATAGTTTTTACTTTGTCAAACACGCAACACTATACAGCTATGCAGATGGTAATAATCTATCTTGTATACATGCAGAAGTTAGGTATGTTAACGATGTGATGCAGCGGAAGGGTTAAGACTTTGTCGACTGGATGAACAGAATTGAAAGAAGGCCAACCCAGATAAGTTCCAGGTCATTTGCATTAGCTAAAAGAAATTGCACGAGAGTTACTCATCATTCTTCATTGTGTGCACTCAGATCGAATGTGACGACACTATCCGGCTGCTTAACGTCGATGCACATTTCCTTCTAACATTTGATGATCAAAGAAGTGAAATAAGCAGAAATGCATCAAGACAACTGAATTAGTTAAAACGCATCGGTTGGCATCTAACTTTAAATTAGAAATTGAGTATTTTTCGAGTGTGTTTCCTTTCTAACTTCAACTATTGTCCTTTACCCTGATATTTTTTGTAATAATGAGGATACAATTAAGTTAGAATAAAATACAACCGCAAGCCCTTCATTTTATCTGTTGGGACTACAATATCTCCAGTGTTGAATTGTTAATTACAAAGCAGGATTACCAACATTCCATTTAAAACGACTTCGGACCATGGCCTTAGACACCTGTAAGAGGTTATATAGATGATACGCATATATCTCTAGAGTCTTGCTAAAAGAACAAACAATTTTCGCTTTAATTTCAGGTACGGTACGATCATATTTTAGAACTGCCAATGGTGACAAGAAAAAGGTATGACAAGGTTTACTTCGTCTTTGCTGTTCCCAGAGTCTGGAACAGCCTGTCAAATGAGATTTTGTGCTTGAACTCTAATGGTGTATTCTGCAGGTTATTGCAGACATAAAACAGGTGACCTGTAAATGTAGCCTGCGCAAATAATTGTATCGTTTTTTGTCTTTTGTTTTTTTCTATGTGTTTATTTTTTGTTTTTGTTTTTTAGAGCAACCAGCTTTTTCTTCTACTCTCTGCTATAAACATTCTTTTCAATCATTTAATTTTACTTCAGCTTTGGAGCTTTTGCTGTAATTTGTGGTAAACAGTATTTACAGACAGTTTCTAACTCAATGTTTAGTCTTATTTGATTTTATCTTTGGTTAATCTAGCTCCTAGTCTTATTTATGTTGATTTGGTCTTTTAGCCTCTTAGTTTTCTTCCTTCTGCATGTCAAGATATTTCACCGTTAAATTGTCTTTCCACAATCTGCATTCAAAGTTGCATTCCTTAAACATTAGATTTTGTAAACTGAAAAAGGTATGTATGTATGTATGTATGTATGTATGTATGTACGTATACATGTATTTATGTATACTGACAATTTATCAATACATCTAGCGTATTTTGATGTAGTATTGAGCGTCGGTATGTATAAGCGTGATCCTTATGTGAAAATGATATTATTTTCCCAAAAAGGTATCTCTAATAAGGCCATCAAATGTTTTCATGATGTAGGCTATATCAACCTGAAAATGAAAGTAGTTTTCTATGGTGAACCGCATGATGCCGAAGTAATAATCTTATACGAACACGATATGAGTCAAAGGTGTTACACTTGCATATTATCCATATATGGAAGGACTTATACATCATACATCATGGTATATACAAAGTGGATAACACTCATAGCGTTTAGTTGTTTTGCTTATCCAAGATATATATATATATATATATATATATATATATATATATATATATATATATATATATATATATATATATAATTTCCACTTACAAATCCCTTTTTTAAATTTATCGTTAAATAAGACAGCTTATATGTACATCTGCTTTTCAAATACCCCACATACGTATATAGATTAATTCCATAAACGTTGCTACCGTTATGAGAGCAATAGCCTTAAATACGGCAGACGATGCCTAGAGAAACACAAAAGTTGCTCTGATCTAAATAAGCTTTCTGCAGTAGGGAAAATTATAACAAACAACTATTTATGCCATAATAAAACACGTAAGATCACAGACTATTTTTTAGAAAATTCACAAAGAGAATTATAAAGTGACTGAAAATGATTCTTTGACTATTTGTTCTATCACTGTACTATAGTGATTATCAATACCATTTAAAAGTTTGAAACCTTCTAAAATTGCAAAAATTATTTTGTTTTATTGAGTATGCTTTCTTTCGTAAGATGATATAATTACAAGGATATAGTATATGCAAAGAATAAGTTCATTGATTGATTAGAATTACTTCAAATGTCTTGACGTTTATATATACAATATTATTTGTTTCTAAAGGGTGAGCATACACTTCACACCAGATTCGATGTCACAACGTCACATGGTAAGTGCAGTGTATGAAACTAAGTAAATTATTAATTGTTTTCTTTTATTTTTAAAAGAAATAAATCTGCATGCATTTAATCATATAATGCACGATATGAAATTATAAAAAACCTTGCCTGGTAAAATAAAATTATTCGGTTTTTATACATGCATTTCATAGAATGGATATGACAAATTCTTAGCCTTCAAGAAAAAAAGGTAATAATATAATATGGCAAGGAAGGATTTTCTCATTCGCACACCAAGCTTGTGTTTTCCTTGCTATGGCTTTGATTCAATCAACGCATTAAACTTTTTTCCTAATAATTTGGAATCTTGTTGATTGGGCAAACTGGCACTGGTGGTAAGAATAGTCAAGGAAAGAAGTTCTCACTATGTATATGCAACGGTGTAAGTATCTTACAAGAGAAAATCTCCACTTCCTGCAAGCCTAAAAAATATTGACCTTAAAATATTTAAAGTTGACTACATCCAGTTGAATAAATGACATAAAATTGCTCCACCTGTTTTCAGGATTTTGATACAGATTTACAGCTTTTCCTTTGAAATAAACCGAATTTAGCTTTTTGCAAACATATTTACTTAAATGTCCGACTTTGAGACAATATTCACTTTAATCCATTAACGGTATACTTGTTCGCAACCTTTAGCAAGAAATATCCATTGCTATAGACATATGTGGGAGCTTCCGATGGTAGAGCTGAATGTGGTCTCATTTCAAAATATCGTAGAAATAGTGACTTGCACGAAAATTCTGGAAAATGGACAGACATAAACTCCACGTCTTAGTACTTTAATGGTTCTCCATGAATGATGTCGTCATACGCTGGGGGCGGTGATGACATCACTGTAGCATCATTTACTGCGTATGAGGGCAGAGGAGCATATCCTGCAGTATGTGCATGGGTGTGCCACGTGGGATAGTACTGTTGCTGGAAGTTTGAGGTCACGGGATGTTGAGAACTAGCTGCCGGTTGTTGGTTGTAGGGAGCAGAATGTTGAGGGTACTGCCAGGTAGACGGCTGCTGATGTCCGTTAGTAGTATACACTGTGCTTGCAGTTGTCATCGTTGTCATTCCTGTTCATAGTCGAGAAAAGACAAAAATGACATCTGAAGAACTATGATGTGAATGAAATAAAGAAAAAATATTAGTATCTTTTTGGATCTTTAATTTAATTTTCGAACAATGGAATCATCTAATTTTATCCATGAGTGTAATGTCATCAACGTTTCTATACCCCACACCTATCTACCAACTCCTTGAATTTTGTATGTATATAATGTATATATGTATGTACAAAAGTACAAATCTACGTAAGCACCTCCACACACACACACACACACACACACACACACACACACACACACACACACATATATATATATATAATAGTCAGACAGAGGAGCGGATAAAAAATATGAACACGCTGTCTTTCAACCTGTTTTTAATTCTTTTATAGTAATTCATCTGCACAAACAATATGGAGGTGAAGCCCTTCCCAAAAGCTAGTGAATTCAATTTAAATTCGAGAACTTGTACCTTGTCTGCTGACCAATATACCCCTAGCTCCACGGGATCGTCGCACACAACAGAAGATTGCTATAAATGTGGAAAATACCAGGATTACTCCGAGAATTATCACGCCTATAGCCGAGCTATCGAGAACAGTACTAGGCCTTGTACTGACCGGGTCCACTCTAGAACTGGGTGAACTGGGTGGTCTGCAATATATATATATATATATATATATATATATATATATATATATATATATATATATATATATATATATATATATATATTAACACTTAATATTTTGTTTTTGCGAGGACAATGGAAATTCAAAAGATGAGTTGGAGATGTGGCAGTATTAGCTAACTCAAAAAAAGAGATGCTATGTAAAAGTGGGTACAATAATATACCACTGCTATTCATATAAAGGGCAGATTCAACATACCAATTTACTTTGCCACGTAATGAAACCAACTACAGGGGTTCTCAAAGGAAAGGAGATGCAGCTGAGATGCCCAACATGCCCAACATGCCCATCAGGTCATCTATTATACTTATATGATCTATTCAAGAACTCACATTCGTCCAATATATTTTGAAGTCAGCTAAATACTGAATTGTATGAGTCACTGATTCGTATTAAATATTAGATTGCCATACAATTGGTCTGTGTTTTCATATTTGGAATGAAAAATATAGTCAGATATCTCTATCTTAGATGAGGTCGAGAGACACGATGTTTAGGGTGAAATATGAGCTATAATGACCTACTTATTTAGGCAACCATCACATACAACAATATCTAATTTACATTAATGAAGATACAGAACCGTTAGTTCTAGCCAGTAAATGAAAGGAAATATCAATGTTTGATGTCTGACATTGAATTTGCAACTATTGCAAGGGGTATTTCACATTAAGTAGATAAATGAATGACCCATATATATATATATATATATATATATATATATATATATATATATATATATATATATATATATATATATATATTTATATTTATATAGTTCTTGCCTGTTACAAATCTATAGCGAGATTAAGTGGACGAGTTTGTTGTATGCTCCGGTGTCAGATATATTTGCTTTGGAGTTTACATGCGCAATGAATGACAATGGTAACTCTCTACCATTGGTGTGTGTTTGGCACCACACTGACCAAGAGGTTTCTGTTCCTAGAAAGAGTATTCCATCAGAAGCATGATCTTGCTCACAGGCGTAAACGGTTCTGTAGAAACAAAAATGTCGACCTCCTGTATGTCCACCATGTTGGTTTAGTATATAACATACGGTTAAATATGGCGCCCCAAGCAGTCATTATCTTGCTTCTGTCAAACCGAGTGTTAACCTTGATAGAATTTGGTTGGAACAATCTCGTGACGCGACAACAATTATGGTCTCCTAATGGGCGCAATAGAGAACAGAGTGAAACGTTTGCCGGGTCAGAACACCACCAAAATTCAGCCCGGACAAGTGATATAGTTTATGCATTTATCACACTACAAAATATCTACATAAAGTTGCACATCTTAACGATGTCGCTGATATATTCTCGTGACTTTTGTTTTCTTTTCTATCTTTCTATCTATAAGTGATTCGCTTCTCCAGTTTAAAAATATTGCCATAATAGGTGCAAAACTTGTAGTCTTTTTGTAAAGTGAAACATATGAATATTTCGGAAACGTTCGTTAATATCAGTTACGTTTTTGACGGAGAACGACATTTGGACCTACATTAGTTCAATAAATTTTGTTTTAATCAATGCTTTGAAAGCATCTATTCATATCTCGATTATTTTAAATAACCTCATTTTATTCATCTCATTTTACATTCTTTGGATTATATATTTCAGTGTGACGTCCCATTACACTTATGTTCACAACAATCAAACAATTTATGACATAGGAAACTGTTCTGACTTCCTCTTATGTTAAAGAAAAACAGGTAAATCAATTTTTTAATCATTGCTATTAAATCTGCAGAATCTATTAGCATTGTCCATCAATACAAACCAGACTTTCATGAGAGAAAGTCACAGGCTTTGAGTTAAATTGGAGTGACACCTTTCTGACTACTATTAGAAGCATAGTTCATGCATCAGTAAGCACTTTGATTGGACACTAGAGATGAAACCGTTAGTGAAATGAATGCAGTCCATTCATCTAATTCCTATACTCGTTCACGTGTACAATACACAGTTACCTTGTTGTAGGTAATCTATGACCATACAGTACATAACCTATGTTAGTAAGGCATACAATTTGCGTCACAGTGACCTTCCTCGATTATATGAGTCTAGTACTAACAGAGATTCGTCAAATTGTCAAGTTGCATGATTTTAACATAGTTTGCACTGAATAATTGACCTTTCAACGCTAACTTTCTGCAACGTCACTGAAGCATGAAATATTGGTCACATATACCTCTTTTTTAATTAAGGAGTAGTACTTATCAATTCATCAATCGGTAATTTTCATGATTCTTTGTAGGATATTACGCATACAGCATGCCAATAACTCTTGTGGTCACGACCTAAGCGTAAAATATTAACTAGATCCAGTTAAAGAAAAAAATCAGTGCATGATGAGATTCTCCTTTTGTACGGGTGTGATATTAACAGAGTTGCACATTAATATTGGTTTAAATGAACATGAAGCACACATATTAACCCAAGCTACAGAAGCGTCAAATATGATCCATAATGACCTACTTCTGCAACGAGGGAATAATGCTCATAAAGATGCATCCTCTTGCCAATTTTCATATATTTTAAATATAATAGTATGCACATAGCATACAAAACAAAACCCTGTAAGGTCACGAGCTAAACGCAAACAAAAATTACCTCAACCAATAAATGTGAAACGTAGGTCGCAATGACCT
Source organism: Margaritifera margaritifera (assembly GCA_029931535.1). Lineage (NCBI taxonomy): Eukaryota > Metazoa > Mollusca > Bivalvia > Unionida > Margaritiferidae > Margaritifera > Margaritifera margaritifera. Next base: position 1,086,296 of record JAQPZY010001119.1, read on the forward strand.
TTTTGTACAGGTGTGGTACGAATAGAGATGCATAGAATAATCTGGTTTAATGACTCGAGTATGAACAGTTAAAGCAAGATTGAATCAAGGTCAGTAAAAAAATTAAATATTTGTCACAGTGACCTCGTTTTGTGATGAAGGTACAGTACTCATCGAGATGCATCCCGTCAATAAGTTTAATATTTCAGATATAGCAGAATGTATACAGGTTGCAAAACATTTATCTGACCATATACTAAGCGCAAAACCATAACCTAACCTAGTAATATGATAACTATATATCACATTGATCTCCTGTTGATGCAAGAGTTTGGTACAAATATAGATGCATACAATCATCTAGTTTGATGATTCTAGCATGAACAGAGCTTCAGTCATACACTCAAACAAAGAAATGTACCCAAAGTCATTGAAACATGAAATAATGGTCACAGAGACATATTTTTGCCATGAAAGTATTGTTCGCATCAAGATGCACCTAATCACCAAGGTTGATAATTCTGCTTGTAACATTGTGTACACATGTTGGTGAAGGCCTATTTGGTCAAAAACAAAAAAACATAGCCAACAATGCTAGTAACGTGTGAAATGTAGGTCACAGTGATCATTAATTTTTGTAGTGTGTTATACTAACATATGTGCATTTATTCACCTAGTTTCATGATTCTAGAACGAATAGCTTGACAAATAAATTTAAACCACAAAATACAACCAACGTCAGTAAATGTGAAACGTGGGTCACAGTGACCTGCTCGTCTAATGAGGTTGTCCCATCGCCATGTTCGATGACTCTAGATATAACAGAATATATACAGGGTGCAAAATACCGGACCTAACGCAAAAAGTTAATCATGAATGTAAAACTAGTGTACATTTATTTACAAAGTTAGACCCTTAATCACTGGGAGTAGGTGCAATGAAGCTCACTAAAAACTGTTGCATAGAACCTAGGAAGAAAGAATGGTTCATATGCTGTGAGGCTATATGTAAATATAGGCGTTTATTTGCTCCGATGCAGACGCTTAGACTTACGCTGACGATTGGGATAGCCAGTACCTCTCGTAGAAGTGAGTTATTAGCAAAACGCGGAAGTATACTAACTGATATCGCCAAGATGCTAAAAGTATAGGTCGACTAGAATGACACGTAAGTTGAGCTCTTCTGTGAAATATTTCATAAAGGCCAAGTCCACCCTACAAGTTGATGTTGTTATGCATGCAGCATGGGTATTTCAGTCACGTTATCCGTGCACAGTAAAAATGCACCGCTGTGCCTGTTTCTCTGGTGGACTATACTCTAGTACAGCGGTTCCCAATCTCAGGTCGTAACCGAAATCAGGGTACCGATGGATCCTTGGTAGAGTCGCGAAGGGTCATCAGAAGAAATTTTTTAAAATCATATCATAAGCCTGAGGGTCGTAAGGTCCTGTTGCTAGCCAATTTAAGGTCGCAGCAAATGCTCTAGTAATTATACTAATAAAAGGTCAAATGGACAGATAGTGTTAGTCGAACTTTAATAACGATTGGGCAGGATCATCTGGGTTAAAATATTTCGATACCAGAATGATCCTTTAAATCTTTAATTGAAGTTGATTATATTGGTCAATCCTTTAAAGGCGATTTTATTTATTTATTTATTATTTTTCATACTGGTAGCAATATTTTTGGGCAAAACCGTTCAGTTGTATTATTTTGAAAAGGTTTCATTCCTAAGACCTCTTTGCTAAATTTAGTCACAATGTGCGAGTGAATTTTCAAACAAAGTCGTCGAACTGTTCTTCTATTTATAATAACGGCAGCTTCACTTGAAGGTTCATTGCCATCAAATGTGCAGATTTGAAAGAAACTGATACAAAGGTGGCTTTTAATAGTTTTGCGAAGACGTCGCTTAACAAAATTTCAATTGTTATTCCTAAGCACGTGACACTGAAATTTCAATGTGTCAATATAATTTGGATTGATCGCATAACTGGCTGAATTACAGGCTGGATCAATATCATTTGAGAGGACGTTGGTGTCAGAATGCTCTCAGATAAAATAAGTAAACTTCTGTTTAGACGTTTTTAAAAGACGCTGTATGTAGGTTTTTTTAACATCTCTTTAATACAAAGTCCGAAGGACTTCATGCAGGGATGCATACTCTCTGACAAATATTATAGTGTTACTTTTGAGAGCAAAGGTTTTATTTGCGGAAACTGACAGACGATGAACGACGGGTGTAACCGCCATAGTCTCCATAGGGTAATACAATTATATTACCTAGCATAACGGCCAGGCCCTGGACACGTTATAATGCTGGGAATAATCATCATATTTAAATTCAGACACAGCTGAAAGTTCTAAAGTCTTAATTTGTACGTTGTAAGTTACGTTATATATGTTAGATATCAGAATTTTGAGTCTGAGTGCGTGTGTAATTAATAATGCTTGGCCAGGGTGAACAAACCACTAAAACCAGCATAAAAGTCATTATAGACCAAGAAACTTTCCTGTGCAGTTAGCTTGGCGTGTATTCTCCAAAGTGTATTTGTTTTGCCCAAAAAGAACAATTAGGAATTTAAATCGTTTTCAAATCAAAATAGGAAGAAAAATGGTTCAAATATCTATCAGTTAAAAAATCATAACGACCAACATTTTGAGTTGAGTCTGTGTGTGATAATTATTTTTAATCTTGGAGTCACATTCTTTGTTTTTTGGTATAACTAGTTAAGGGACATTAACCAATAATATTATGAACTGCTATTTACTTCAACTTGAAATATCCTCAAACTTTTTGTTCATATTCAAAGTTGCTGATAATTAATTTCACAGCTTAAACCTCTATTGAAGAATGTCTTGCACAACATGTTTACTTTCTGGAAACCAATATTCATTTTTCAGGTTTTGCATATTTTGACCTCTGTGCCTTGCTTCATGCTCAACAACTCAGTGTGCAAAAACTTGGCAAAGACTCGTACATGTCTCAAAATTCTGACCCTAGGGTTAAATCCCCCTATCCCACAGGGATAACCTATCCCACACAGTTTTCCCACATGAGTAAAATAGAGATGTATGGGAATAAGACAAACAATAGATGTTGAGATGATTCAGCTTTAACTCTACTTACAAGCAGCAATACTGATATGGAGAGCTACCGCAGCAACCGGATGAGCAATACCTACTATCATACAGGCCTGTGCCTGTGGTGCAATACTCAGAAAGACAGCCTGAAAGAAAGTGTCAATATTACAAACATTATGCTAATTGGTTTTTGATAAAGTCTATCAAATAAACGTTAGTTGTACAATTTCTCCCTTCAATGGAACGTCTCGGAAACATGAAGTGCCAGAGTTCTAAAATCTGGCCTCTAAATGGAGGTTGTAGGGAACTAGACATACATAAGAAGAATAAGCTGATGGGAAAACAGCTATCGGTTTACTGCAAGAGATGGACATTCAAAGGAAGCAATCATTATATTTAGACTTAACAAATTTATTTTGTGTCGGAACTGCATTTGCAGAAGAAAAAATAGCTCCTTGAAGGTACTGACTACATGAAGTTAGACTGTACTAATATTTTGTACTCCTACGAGTGGCGACTTCCAGCAATTGCAAGATCTCGGGCCTTTCTACTAACGGTAACATATTTTGAATGTAATACAGTTTTCGATATATTAAAACTATTTTGAACAAATTCAATGAAACATATAATAGTTGTTTCTTCAGTGGAGATACCGAATGAGAGGTCAGAGATATTATAGTGGTCGAGTGAGTAAATGGCTGGACTTCCGACGAATAAAAGAAATGTACGCTTCTTAATCCACCATATTATATTAGGAAGGGTCATTTACTGGAACTTAATGGCCTTTTAGGTTGACCCTCAAAGATTAAAAAACCCACCGAGCATGTTCTAGCAAAGAACGAATTGCATATGCAAGCACCGGCATATCGTACACATAAACTCAAAGCAGCAAAGGTTAGTACATTCTCCACGTCCCCTGAAAGGTCCAATAGTGGTCTGTTAAAGTTTTTAAAAGGAATTTCCGAGCAATGAAGAGAGAGAGACAATGATAGAGTCAGAGAGAAAATAAATAAAACGAAATAAAATTAATCTGTTTAGATTCTTTTATACTATGAGTTTCGTAAATATGCACCTACGCCAAGTGTAGCGAGGATAGTATGATCAGAATAAAATCCAAAGTTTCACAGTACTTTTCCTTGAAAAAAATTAGATACGTTAATTTCTTTGTGAATAATTCATGTTGAAAAAGAAGTACAGCAAGTAAAATACTTACAGATTTAGCTTGCAAATAGAATATACGGGTATTTGCCTTCACGTGACTAAAATGTGACGTTCTATCGTCAGACAGATATTACAACAGTACACCCATATAACCGGGAACCAGAAATGAAATATAAAGCTAGAGGGTGACAAAGAACACGAATAATAAAACAATAAACACGCTAAATGTTAAATATTGCAAAAAGGGAAAGGAGGATAGGTGAAAGAAAGAAAAAAACATGAATATCTCAGCATGCTCAAATATAAGACAGTCAACGGACAGATTCTTCAAACCGATTCCCTTGTAGACCTAATGAATAAATAAATTTTAAAAAAATGTGCATGCGCAAAAACGAGTTTCAGCAAACTGCATTGGGGTTTTAAATATCGCGTGTTCTTCTAATCATATAAAATATTTAGAACATAATCCTTAGCAGAGAACTGCTAATTCAAACCTCCTATACATAATAATGACGTGACCCATTTCAAGTCGTAATAGAAGAAATAAGCGTTTCAGTGGCTTGAGTTTTCAAGTCGTAATAGAATGAATACGCGTTGCAGTGACTTGAGTTTTCAAAAACATTGAACTTTATTTGTTGATCGTGCATTTTGATTCCATTTATGTTGTACGTTAACTGCTGTTTGACAACTATATGAGTCATGGGGTTTGAATATGATCATCAAATTATGTTGATGAAGAGATTAAAGCTAGTTTTTTGTTATACAAAATAACAGAAATGCCCACGTCAAATAATGACAGATTAGCGTCAATCATACTTGTATTCAATAACATCTGCTTGTTCTAAAAGAAATGTCTTTTACGCTTGACATCGTTGAATATTTAATTGAACATTTATTAATCTAGTATATATCTCCTGAATATAATCTACACTAGTGTATAAACAGACATTCGTTGTCAAATCGTTCCATGAAACCAAAGCAAAATATGCAATAAATAAAATTTCGTTGTATCTAATATTTAATTGAACATGTATTAATCTAGTATATATCTCCTGAATATAATCTCCACTAGTGTATAAAAAAACATTCGTTGCCAGATACCAAATCGTTCAATGAAACCAAAATAAAATATGTATTAAATGAAATTTCGTTGTACCTAAATAACGATAATTATTAGACACAGAAAGAGAATACTTCATTATTTTAAGATACATTTCGCAAATATTGTGTGCAATAATGTTACTTTACGGTGATTAGTCTTGGGACAAACAAAAAATCACCGATATCACAAGACTCCCTCCCCCACCTCGTCTGTATTGCCCAGCTTAGTGCAGGTATTCTGTACCGTGACCCGACTTATAATTTCAACATATATTGAGATATTTCTTGCATTCGTCAGTATTCATTTGTTTCAACAATTCAAACTAACAAACATACACGTGTTTACTTGCCGTCAAAAACAAAATATTTGCTTCACCTACCATCACAAACATAATTACTACATTTAACTCGGTTAGCAACATTCAGAAGAAATGATAATAGAATTAGTCTAGCCTCCATAACGAAAATTGATTGTTCAGTGTAACGCAATTAAAAACCATGCTGTGTACAAAATGTATGTATTAATCTCTTGTAAGTTGCAGATTTTATTTCAGAACGAGGCTTATCCTGTTTATAAAAAGGCGGTTGGTAGACCTATTCAATGGTGTGCATTGGTCTATAATAAACAAATAATAGTTTAAAGTGATTCAAACTTCCTGGTAGAAACACTTTAACTACACACGTTCCTCACATGATCGTTATAATAGAACTTTATAAAATCCAAAGTGTGTTCAAAGCGTGGGGACAGTATGTAGGGAAAAATAAAGACGAGTAGATATTTACTGCACATTTTAGGCCCCCCCCCCCATGTGATTTCCAACCATTTTCTTAAACTTTAAAATGTGGATAGTAAATACTGGAATCTGGGTACGAGTACTAACATCCTCATTTTAAAAAGAAGTAATACGCCTACAGAAGGTGACCCTCCATCATTTTTCATTTTGAAAAAGCCATGGGCCACTATTTTGAAAGTTTTAAACAAAACTATAGGCCACCATTTTGAAAGTCTTTTTTCATGTTTTTATCATGTTTTTAATCATATATATCGACTTCTGTATTTGAAGAGATTAGCGATCACTAGTTTACATTGAAAATAACAAGCCCTGAAGTCTCACACAAATCATCTATTACATGGTACATGAATCTAAACATAATCATGAAAGTCACTTAACCATTTGAACCGAAACAATCAAGATTGAGACTGAAATAAAAGTTCTTTACAAAATTACAGATTTCTAACCATGGTTCTAGAGTCTTATAATAATATTAAAGAAATTCACAATTACTAGGTTATACTGAAGTTGCGGGCATTAGGACCAATCACAGGAGTCATGTAATATTAAATAATTAACATAATAACTGAATTTCATTTTAAACAAAATAAGCTTGTTTAAATGGTATAAAGATATGAAATAAGTAACTAATATTTGGTGATAATGATAATATAATAATAGTCCAGAGTTCTAATTAGATTCTATTACTCTAGCGTTAAGTATTTTATATCATTTATTAAATCCTATTAGACCAATACAAATGATCAATATAAATGATCAATTTATAATTGTTTACAAATTGTTCCCTTTTGTGTCTTAATTAAAGATACTTCATACAACTTCCAAATTATAGATCTAACTGAATTTTCCGTAAATTCTATTTCTGTGTTGGATCAATCAGTACTAACAGATTTAGAAAAAGTTGTAACCTTGTTCATATTTAAGGAAAGAACATATTGAGAAGACTTTACTCATCATATATATATATATATCTATATATATATATATATATATATATATATATATATATATATATATATATATAAATATATATATATATGATGGAGTCATAGAAAAAGATAAAAATGATATAATACGCTGAAATGAATAAGCGACTAACGTAGCATGTGGCATACACGTAACATAAGCAGGAAAAAATAACTTTCGATTTAGAAAAGTTTACGTTACTCAAACCGATGATCAATGGCATGCATATATTGTTGATATCAAAGCATATACAAACGAAACAACTGGATACAGTAATGCATGTATTTTGGAAATATACATGAGCTGGAAAATTAAAAGCAAAATCAGGAGAAGAAGTTCGGGATGTCTTTAAACAAAGGTTTAGAGAAAGAAAACCAGATATATAACAATTTGAAGCGGAAAGCGAATTCTAAAACAAATACGTAAAGGTCTTTATTAAAGAATAAGATGTACTTTTCTACATTCCCAGAAAAAATAGCATCAGAGAGATTTAATAGAACACTAAAACCTCGAATGTGGAGATATTTTACAAACAATCAAAGCATCTTTGACAACACACAGTTTTCAAACATCTAAAATATAAATTTTAGAGAGTGTTAGTAGTTTGAGATATAAAAGAGTAAAGGATATCTTCCTAATTCCACAGGAGAGGTATTGAAAATTAATTAATTAATTTGTATGAGACCCTTTTGAGCATAAATTATAGGATTTACATGTTGAAGAAATTAAGGTAACAGTTTGTGAAAATGAGTTATATATTTGCACTAAGTTTGGAAGAAATATTTAGGATTGAGAAAGATATTACAGAATAAACTTACTAAACAATGAATAAAAATCTGGATACAATTTGTGAAAAATGTTCCGAGAACAAAAATCTGAAGAAGAGTGTGAAAAATAACATCGCTGAAAAAATATGGAACAAATGCGAAATAAATGGTCTTACTGTTACAAAGTAAAGTTCCAAAATCAGAAAAACGTAAATTATTACCCCCTTAAATTAAGCTTCCCACAAGAAGAAAAATTAATCAAACTATTATTGAAAACAAAACAATTCTTGTAGCGAAAAGAGTAACTGATATTTTTAAGAAAAAAAGTAGACAAACATAGATTTAGAGGAGAGTGTAGTAAGCATCAATACATATTAATTTATGATGCGGAACTATTTTAAAGGGAAATAAAATAAGCAGAAAATAATAAGGATATTAAGATCTGTAACTGTCCATCAACGTAGCTATTTCATAAGGAATGAGTGAGCGGTTTAATGATAATACTCTAGACTGTTATCATAGAACTGTAAGTATTAACATTATGAACATAAATTAGATAGATGATGTCACTTAAAGGATGTTTGATATATTACACATACAATTTTGACATTAAGAAAGTAGATATTCAAATTGGGTTTTTAATAGAATAAACTCATTTAATACTGCACATTCATATATATATAGACTTTTAATAGCTTATTCTTATACAAATTTACTACAACAGATTAAAGTTAAACAAGCCTGTATTATTTTAAGAATTAAAAGAAAGAAAGTTTGGATGCAATTTTATCTGTTATAAATGCACCAGGCGACAACTCATGCAGACGAACAAAATATACCTTAGAAAAAAATACTCACATTGGTTTAGTAAATGTCTAATTTAAAGATCAGAGTTACTGATAATTTTGAAGATAAATTTAATATTCAGGTCATGTGTATGAAATAGTCAATGAGAGATAAAGAGAAAATACTGGAGGAAACAACTCCTAAGACCAGTTAGAGTCTGTGAGATAGAAAGATATACACGTAAATATGCCAATGGTAACTGACGGAGAAAAGTATCATTGCTCTCGGATAAAAGAGTTGCCTACATTTATCTCATTACATGGAAGTAACAAGAATTTTTAAAATACTTCTGTGAAATAAAAATAAAAATGTATTTAAAAAGTTCTCATTATAATTCTGAATTAAGATTAAATTATCATAAAAAATCTATATGACGATTACTTCAGAGAAACAAAAACTAATTTTGGAACCAAAGGTGACAGTACGGGCAGTATAAGTAAAAAATTATTTAAGAAATGTCATCTATCCATATGATATATGGACCCATTGCAAACGTTTAAAGAGAGTAAACTATCTAAGATTGAAATTTTTGAAATTCAGATCATAAAAACATCAGGAATCAGCGCAGATGATTGCAAATATGTTAGAGATGTTATGAAAAATTTCAACTTAACACTCTAAGAGATCTTCGTAATTAATGCGTTAAAAAAAGATACACTTACGCTGTGTGATTTTTTTGAAGATTTCAGAGCAGTATGTTTAAAAATTTACATATTCAAACCTGCACATTATTTTAATGCTCCTAAACCAATAAATGATATTAGTTTAAAAATAATTGCTACAGACTTAAAGTTATTAACACATTACAACATATCTTAATGTTTGAATCAGGAATATCCTTGCTGGCCTTAAATTACATTTTCAGTTAAACCTTTTTACATTTTCAGTTAAACCTTTTACAGTATCTTGTACAGATGATACTGACTGTATAATACCAGTCAGCAAGCAGCCGTGGAGCAGAGCAGGTGGGACAGAGCGGAGCTGCAGTGGACGAGGAGGGGTGGAAGCAGTGCTGGTCAGCAAGTATGAAGCACTCAACTACAAATATGGAAGTATGGGGCCAAGCTGCTATATACGGACCAATGTATGTTTACTGTCGACCTACCCCCCCCCCCCTCCAGAATGCCGACTACGTGGAGCAGCATGCAGTAGCAGAGCGAGCTACCATGAGTGCACTGAGGCAGAGCAAGATAGAACTGTACGCTTGGAATCGACCGATGGAAGAGGAAGGCGAGGTTTTTTGGTATTTCGAGAGCCAACCTCCCTCCCCTCAGGGAAGAGACAATGCAGGCATGGATTTTATATCAAGATGGCTGACACAGCAGCTCTAAACAGATGAACCGGAGATGAATCTGGAGGCATACATTGACTCAGTCAACTTGCAGTACCACCAGGCAGTACCGGAGACCAGACGCTGCTAGTCAAATTGCCTGACTGAATGAGGTTTTCCTTTTGAAATTTTGAAAACCCCTTTCGGCTATACTCTTTTAAACACAAATTTGATCAATTTCGAACCACCGTCTAAAAATAATACTATGAAATTAGAAATGTGCGTGATACTAAAATGATATGAATAATTTCTACTCAAAGATTGGTACTGTTTTTTGAAAACAACATGTACGCTATGTACGCAAAATTTTCACCTGAATCAATCGCGTTAAATAAATATATTTGAAACTTGAAGTATTGCCATAATTAAACAAGTGGTTAACACTTAATTGGTATTAGGGACATCCCGACTTAGTTAACTGGGCAGAATTTGACCATGTACAATCTTGGCGCTTCAATACATCCGTTCCGCTTCGTGTCTCCCTTACCGAGCCCAAGCTGTCCGCCTCGCTCCAGACATAGAGATTGGTAGCACGCTTTGCGTGCATTGCTTTTAAACCTGTTACCATTGCGGCAATAATCCTATGTACAGGTCGAAGTAATTTTACACACCCTCCTATATCGTGCCTTCAATGAACCCCACATAGTGGGGAAACCATGCAGCGATGGAGTGATGTGAATTAACTAGAGTGCTTTGCACACAGTAATGCGTTCAATGGGTTGCAGCTCGGTAACCCATTGACGACCAATTAAGTAGGGCGCTTTCCGCCCATTACTGTTCGTACATGGCCGAATGGCCGCACACGAACTAAATCCAAAGAACGAACGAACGAACTGTATAATACATATTTTGTACTTGACCACCTAAACCACATATCACGTAAAACCGTATACTTTGATCCACCCTAGATATTCCTTCACCTGTTACACCATTGATGGCTTGTTTCAAAAACGTAAGTCCAGAAACCTTTCTCCAGTTTTCATCGCTGCCATGTCCATAACTGTAATGTCATTTATATGCACCTACTACATCAGCTGGTGTTGGTTATGCACAGCGTTGATGTACAGTTTTATGTTCGTCAGGTCCATTATGAATTAAATATGTATTTTGTTCGCTTAATATATCTCCACTCAGGATTATAACGAATATTAAAATTATTAAAGTTATTACAAATTATATTAAGTTCATTTAGATCTATGTTATTGTTCAATGAATTAAAATACTGATCATCTGGTAATTATATTTTTAATTCAGAAAATATATTTCATATTTAAAAGAAGACGTGAACCATATAACTTGATTTCAATTACTCTGATATGCTTTGACAAGTAAAATGACAGTCAAATATTAAACATCCTCATGTTGACATTGTTATGTATGATGTTTATATAATATTATAAATATTTTAGGAAATTATAAATGTTTCTTCACTTTAATATTTGCTTAAATCTTAATGTTATCAGGAAAAACATGTTTAACTAGTGTCCTTGAATTAGGTTGTTTTGATCAATATGTTTTCTCAATTTGAAGGTCAAGGTTAAATTTTGTTTACAGTTAGAATTTCATTAAGATGACTCATGTTCTAGAACATTCTGTCATGTGACCAATCTTTATATAGACCATGTTTGGTGGACATTTATTCAGTTCAACATTACCATCAGTCTTGTAAAGAGCTATTACAGTTGTGAAAATTCATTCCAAATTCTAAGAGAGGAATTATTTAAAATATTCATTGAATAATATCAGTGCTCATAAACTTTTGGATTTTGGATTTTTAATTGACAATTTTGGAATTTATGTGAACTTATTCAGAGATTTTGGAATACTTCATTTTGACTTCAGCACATCAAGATTTCTAGTACATCAGGACTTTGGAGACCATTGGCACATAATAACATTCAAGGAACATTCTATATTTAGGACTTGTGATTAGAACAATCATTCTTATTGGATTATTAGGATTTCAAAACACATTACTGTAAGTGACTTTTTGATTTTTCATTTTAATTAACTAGTAATAAAATGCTTGTTGATTTTTACTTGATTTGTTGGTTTCACTTTCTTTCTGTTACATTTTTCTTAGACCATAGAGTCGTAACAGAAATTGGGGGCTCGTCTTCTGGGATCTGAATTTCTTTAAAGCATATTAGAGATATTAAATTTATCTTTGAAATTCATATTGATTTTGTCTTGGAATTTTTTTTTTGTCTTTGGCAAAGATTTTATATAGAGAAATTTTTGTGTGTGAAACCAACAAGCATTTACAATGGCATCTAATGTTCAGAATTTCATTTCAAAACCTATCCAGGAGGGGATAGAGTGCATGAGAAAGTTAATTGAAGAGTTCAAAAGGTGCATCCATAGTGATGTTAAAACCTATCTTGACGAGCAGAATGTGGAAACTTTGGAAAATGCTGCTCGTATGGCTGATGATTATTCCTTGACTCTAAAAATTTCATTTGGCAATAAGTCGTCCTCTCAGCAGTTTTCTGGTAAAAAACCATTTCAATCTCATTCGAGTACTTCCAAATTTCACAACAGCACAACTGTTAGGAATCAAACATCGGATAAGACTGATCAGAAATCCTTATCTCTTCCTACGTGCACTTATTGTAAAACGAAAGGGCACGTTATTTCTGATTGCTTCAAGTTGAAAAATAAGCAACAGAGTAAAGACAGAGCTTTTCCAAATGCTCTTATTTCTACGAGGTCAAGGTCACGGTCTTGTATTGAAAGCAATACATTTGTTGGGTCAAACAAACCCCAGTCTGATTCTATTTTGGAGGCTTATGAACCATTCATGTCAGAAGGTTCTTTATCACTTATTGGTGATTCTGCCAAACCTATCCCAATTAAAATATTAAAGGACACTGGAGCTTCTCAGAGTCTTTTATTATCAGGTACTTTGCCTTTGTCTGAGGAGTCTTCTTCAAGTGAAAGTGTTCTTGTTCAGGGAGTAGAGAGCGGCTTTGTAAATGTTCCTCTCCATTGTGTAAATTTGGCATCAGACTTAGTTTCCGGACCTGTGACTGTTGGGGCAGTGACTTCTTTACCCATAGAGGGTGTTCATTTATTACTAGGCAATGACCTAGCTGGAGATAAGGTTGTGGTTAATCCACTTGTAACTGACAAGCCTTGTTTGGATCAGAAAGTTGATCCTGTCGAAACTGAAATCCCTGATTTGTACCCTGCTTGTGCAGTTACGAGAGCTATGGCAAAAAGAGCTCTTGAGAGTGATGTTGATCAGGATATTATTCCTTTAGCTGACACATGTATTGGTCAGTCTTTTGATGAGGTCACTTTTTCCTCATGTATTGATCAATCAAATGGTATTGATCACAGTGATCCTCTTTTGGCAACTCATTCTCTTTGTTCTAATCAGGATGACAAACGACAATCCCTTGTCGTTGAACAGGAGCAAGATCCCAAGATATCTTGTTGTTTCAGAGGGCTATTAGTGAAACTGAAGCCACACAAGTTCCAGTGTGTTACTTTGTGAAAGATGGGGTCCTTATGAGAAAATGGAGACCACCTGATGTACCTACTGGTGACGAGTGGTCAGTGAGCTATCAAATTGTTATTCCTAAGTCATATCGACAGGAAATTCTTAATTTAGCCCATGAAACTCCTTTGGCTGGTCATTTAGGAGTCCGTAAGACTTATCACAAGATCTTGAATCATTTTTATTGGCCGAAACTCAAAAGTGATGTTTCTAAATACTGCAGATCTTGTCACACTTGTCAAATGGTAGGAAAACCCAATCAGAAGATACCTAAGGCTCATTTGCAACCTATTCCTGCATTTGATGAACCATTTAGTAGAATAATAGTAGACTGTGTTGGTCCTTTACCTAAAACCAAGTTAGGCAACCAATACTTGTTGACCATCATGTGTACATCTACAAGATTTCCAGAGGCAATTCCTCTGAGAAATATAAAACCTAAAACTATTGTGAAAGCTTTGGTGAAGTTTTTTACACTTGTTGGCCTTCCCAAATCTGTCCAGTCGGATCAAGGGTCAAATTGTATGTCTGGAATTTTCCAACAAGTTATGCATGAATTAGTCATCCAACAGTTTGAATCTTCTGCCTATCACCCTGAAAGTCAAGGTGCTTTGGAAAGATTTCATCAAACTTTGAAGAATATGATTCGATCCTATTGCTTTGATACAGAAAAGGATTGGGATGAGGGTGTTCATTTGTTGTTGTTTGCTGTTAGGAAATCAGTTCAAGAGTCGTTGGGTTTTAGTCCCTTTGAACTAGTTTTTGGTCATACTGTCCGTGGACCATTGAAATTATTGAAAGAGAAACTTCTTTCAAATGAAGATTCAAAGATTAATCTTCTTGATTATGTCTCTGATTTCAAATACAAGTTGTCAAAGGCCTGTGAAGTAGCAAGAACTAATCTTCACACTACTCAGTCAAAAATGAAATTAAGGTATGACAGAAATACACAGGAAAGGAGTTTTAACCTGGTGACAAAGTTCTGGCTCTCTTTCCCATACCTCAGAATCCTCTTCAGGCTAAATTTTATGGTCCTTATACCGTTGCAAAGAAAGTAAATGACTTAAATTATATCATTAACACTCCTGGGAGACGGAAACAGAAACAACTTTGTCATATAAATATGTTAAAGGAATATTTTGACAGAGATAGCTCAGCTAATTATTTAGTTAATTTAGTTGTACCTGTCCCACACAGTGAAGATATCAACGATGGAGTACGATCAGACTATAGTGACTCTGGTATAACCAATCTTCGGAATTCAGAAATATTGAACAACCTAGACCAGAAACTTTCACATCTACAACAACAGGAAAGAAATGAACTAAAACAGCTATTACATGAATATGAGCACTTGTTTCCTGATGTTCCAACACGAACAAGTAAAATTTATCATGACGTTGACATTGTAGATTCTGCGCCTGTGAAACAGCATCCTTATAGGATGAATCCTCTCAAACAGAACTATCTGAAGAAAGAAATTCAGTATTTACTGGAGAATGATTTCATAGAACCAAGTAAAAGTAACTGGAGTTCACCATGTATTCTTGTTCCCAAGCCAGATAATACATTCCGTATGTGTACTGACTATAGAAAAGTCAACAGTGTCACCAAAACTGATTCATTTCCAATCCCAAGAATGGACGATTGCATTGATAAAATTGGAAATGCGGAATATGTAAAAAGTTTGACCTTTTAAAAGGATTCTGGCAAATTCCACTGACGGAAAGGGCAAAAGAAATTTCAGCATTTGTAACTCCAGATGGACTTTATCAATATAAAGTCATGCCGTTTGGAATGAAAAATTCGCCTGCAACGTTTCAACGTCTGATGAACATGATAACATTTGGTCTTGATAATTGTGACGCTTATATCGATGACGTCATTATCTACAACAACACCTGGGAAGATCATTTGGAAACCATTCGAAAATTCTTTGATCGACTCAGCGATGCGAATCTGACAATTAATTTGAGCAAAAGTGAGTTTTGCTATGCTTGTTTCACATTTTTAGGACATATTGTGGGACAAGGTCAAGTTAAACCTATGGAAGCTAAGGTCAAAGCTATCTCTGAATTTCAAGATCCAATTTGTAAAAAGCAACTGATGCGATTTCTAGGTATGGCTGGATATTATCGGAAATTTTGTTCCAATGTTTCCAAAATTGCTGAACCTTTGACAAGTTTATTGAGTAAGAAAACCAAATTTCATTGGTCTGACAAGTGTCAGGAATCTTTTGACAAGTTAAAGGCCATGCTTAAGAATGCACCAGTTCTTTCTGCACCAAATTTCAGCCAATCAATTAAATTATCTGTTGATGCAAGTGATGTAGGGGTTGGTGGAGTATTGATTCAGGAAGACAAAAGTGGTGTGGATCACCCTGTGTGTTATTTTTCTAAAAAAACTAAACAAGCACCAGAAAAATTATTCCACAATTGAGAAGGAATGTTTGGCTTTGATATTGGCTTTACAGCATTTTGAAGTGTATGTTACCTCAGCTGTTTCTCCAATTTTTGTGTACAGTGATCACAATCCCCTTACTTTCATCAACAAAATGAAAGATAAAAATCGGAGATTGTTGAGATGGAGTTTGATATTGCAAGAATATAACATTGACATTAAACACATCAGGGGAAAAGACAATGTGATTGCAGATGCACTCTCACGTGCCTAGAAATGTAATATTGCTTGATGTAATTAAGTCCAGTATCATAAAACATGTTCTTATGTAATTTTGGTTATTATAGTATTAGATGTATATTCAAAAGAAACCTTTATTATATAAATCTTTCTTTTTCTTTATGAGGGGAGGTGTTATGTATGATGTTTATATAATATTATAAATATTTTAGGAAATTATAAATGTTTCTTCACTTTAATATTTGCTTAAATCTTAATGTTATCAGGAAAAACATGTTTAACTAGTGTCCTTGAATTAGGTTGTTTTGATCAATATGTTTTCTCAATTTGAAGGTCAAGGTTAAATTTTGTTTACAGTTGGAATTCCATTAAGATGACTCATGTTCTAGAACATTCTGTCATGTGACCAATCTTTATATATACCATGTTTGGTGGACATTTATTCAGTTCGACATTACCATCAGTCTTGTAAAGAGCTGTTACAGTTGTGAAAATTCATTCCAAATTCTAAGAGAGGAATTATTTTAAATATTCATTGGATTATAACAGTGCTCATAAACTTTTGGATTTTGGATTTTTAATTGACAATTTTGGAATTTATGTGAACTTATTCAGAGATTTTGGAATACTTCATTTTGACTTCAGCACATCAAGATTTCTAGTACATCAGGACTTTGGAGACCATTGGCACATAATAACATTCAAGGAACATTCTATATTTAGGACTTGTGATTAGAACAATCATTCTTATTGGATTATTAGGATTTCAAAACACATTACTGTAAGTGACTTTTTGATTTTTCATTTTAATTATCTAGTAATAAATTGCTTGTTGATTTTTACTTGATTTGTTGGTTTCACTTTCTTTCTGTTACATTTTTCTTAGACCATAGAGTCGTAACAACATCCATACCGCCAAGTTTAATTGATTTTACCAAAATTACATATGACAGTGTGGTCTAAATCTGATCAATGAATCATCATTATCAAATTGTAAAGTATAAGTACCAAAAATATGGAACATTTGGCATGAGAAATGGTTATTTTTATTGTACTATATCTTTGTGTTTTAAAATTCATTTCCTATTCCTGAGCTGAGAAACATAACGGAATCACTACCACTGGATCTGCACCCAGAGGCTAGTGTGAACGGATTCGGAGGCCGGTTCAACCGTGACGTTTTCAACTCCCTGTGACCTTTGAGGCCACGACCATTTCAAACGTTAGGCCTTACTCCCTAACTGTTTGCAGATTCCGATGAATTTGAGACCAGCTATCCCACAAGTGCCCTCCTTATCAAACACAAGAAATTCGTGCAAATATTATGCACTAAAAATCGAGGTAATCAAGGGAAGTAACTGTAAACTTATTTAATGCGTTTATACCATTTATACCAGTTTGTTTTCTTATTAAGTGAATTTAAGTGATTATTTGAATTTCTGAATTATTTGGCGACTTTTCTGAATGGGCTTGAAGGTCATGAACTTTAGTATAGGCTAATAAGTTTTAATTTCTTTAATTTTAAAAAAGAGCATAGAACAAGAGTTAAAGTTCTTTTGTTTTGATGTTAAGTGAATTTATTTAATTATTTTAATTACTGAATTAATAATTGACTTTTGTGGGTTTTTCATTTTGACCGAACTTTTAATTTCTGAAATCTTTTAAATAACGTTATCTTGGTATTTATCTTGCAAGCTTATGTTTAAATATTTAAGTTCTTGGTATACATTTTGCATGCTTGTGTTTAAATTTTTAAGTTGCTTTCATGGTTTTGTTTAGATACATGAAGCAGTAAGTAAGTTTTATGAAACTCCAGGGCTCGACATTTTCAAAATAACCTAGTAATTACCAATTCAATTTTTGAAAGAACTTTTATTTCTATATTTAAGTCATGGCCTAATTTTTTAAAATATATATTTTTTTTTAAATATTTAAAAAAAAATGAAACCAGTTGCTAAGGATTTTTATAACAATGAAAGATGATAAAGGGTCACCTTCTAGTTGCCCTGTTTATTTTTTTGAAAAATTGTGGATGGTAGTACTTGTAGCCATATACCAGTATTTATATTCTTTAAATATTTTGTTTTTCTAATTCACAAAGAGTCTACTATTGACATTTTAAACTCTTTTGAAAATGTTGGTGGGGTCGGAGAGGAATTTACAATTTGGTGGCGTAGGATGCTCAGTATATATCTACTATGAAGTCTTATATGCCTGCAATTGGCCTATCCGGAGAAGGACGATTCTGTTTACTCCTGTTAATATTTTGTAAAATATGTAATTCGTTCCCGCTATCAATCCACAGGCGATAAATTTTTGTAGTGCGTGTCCTGTTGACCTTGTGCTTGACAATGTAAAGCGATCGCTTAATGGCCTCGTAACATATCTTACGTACATGTGGTTTGTATCACTTTACCTGACCGTACGTGCGGTCCCTAAAGGATGCAATATATCTCCTCTCCACCGCCCACCCCACCCCTAAGGAAGAAACCAAACATAAAAAACGTAAATCGATATCCTGAGTGCACTAAAACTAATCTGTTATAAATTCCTAAGGGATCTATGCTAATAAAATCGGATTCAAAATCATATGAACTAAAGATACACGTACAAATAAAAATAAATATCAACATCCAAAGATATGTTTCAGCGCTCCAATTTTCCACACATTCTCTTTTATTAGAATCTCAATATACTCTGTTATACTATAATTCTAATGGAATGTAGCAAAATTGTATCTCATCAAATAGATGTATGCTCAATTTTCAATGATTTATTTGTAAATGTAACAATAACAATAGGCACATTCGACTTGGAGTCTAATCCAACTTATCTTAGCATATAGGTAATCAAAGAAACAACCCAGATTTACATCCTAATATTCTTTTTTCATATATTGGCTGTGGTTATAAGGGTAGCTTTTGTTGGAAATGATCGTCTTCAGTAATAAGACCTTAATTTTATTAGATAGACTATTTCTTACCAAACGAAATAAAAAAAATTATTTTTTATTTTATGTTTGTTTGTTGTTGTTGTTGTTGTAATTATTTGATTGCCCCAACCCCTTACCCCAGCATGTGTACACTGGCTGTGTTAATAAATTATATCTCTCCTTCCGTCAGAATATAGCCAGGATGATCTTCAGAAACTAAAAGTAGATCTAAATGTTAATTAGACATGTGGAAAAATCTCCAATGTAGCCGTTTAATACACATGTAATACATCACTGATCTGTAACGATCAAGTCGGAAATTTCGGAGTGTAAAATGGTGTTGTTGGTGCGACATGATACGATGTGAAGTATCAGAATTAATCTTAAATTCATAAATTTAGAGTTCTGTTGGGCAAAATACGGAATTTATCATTCTTATCGATACATAAACAACATATCAGGATCACATACAATTTTGAGACTTTAACTTCAAAAGACATCCCATAGCATGTTTCCGAGCTGATTCACTTCTTCGGATTATTCTGTGTATGGAAGTGAATTGCAAATTATATGACATTGGAATTTTCTGTCAAAGACCAGAATAAATCATTTTAACAATCTGTTTTTCCTCTTTAATTAAAAAAAAAAGATATTATAAATAAAGTTCACGATACTTTTCGATAGAAGAAATGAGAGATCACATTTTAGTGAACACTTCATAAAGTAATTATGCAAAAAAGGAAGGGAAAGAGTTAGTTACTTAGTTTACAGATTGCCTTATAGAGTCACGTGACTCAAATGTTACAATCATCAGAGACAATTAAATTCTATACCGCTATGATGCGGAAACCGAATAAGCATGTATAATTGACGGGCGACATTGTATCAGTATGATTAAACAATACCCACGGTAAATATTGATTATTTCAAAATGGGAAAAGGGAGATAGCTAAGAAGACAATAAAAAAAAAAAAAACCTAGGCTTTGCAGTGGATTGAGGTTTGAAAAATTAGGAGTTTCGTTTATTGATCTTGCATTTTGAGTCAAGTTATGTGTTACGACTATATGGTCTAAGAAAAATGTAACAGAAAGAAAGTAAAACCAACAAATCAAGTAAAAATCAACAAGCAATTTATTTCTAGATAATTAAAATTAAAATCAAAAGACACTTACAGTAACGTGAATAAAAATCCAAATAATCCAATAATCCTAAGTGTCCTAATCACAAGTCCTCAATATTGAATGTTTCGAATGAATTTCGGTATCCTTGAATGTGTTGATGTGCCAATAGTCTTTAATGTCCTGATGTGCCAATAGTCTTTAATGTGCTGATGTGCCAAAATGAAGTACTCCAGAATATCTTTCAATAAGTTCACATAAATCCCAAAATCATCTATTCAAAATCCAAAATCCATAAAGTCTACGAGCACTTTTATAATCCAATGAATATTTTAAATGGAGCCGCGGTGACTCACAAATGTAATGGCTCTTTTAAGACTGATGGTAAGGTCGAAAATTTAAACTTTCCACTAAACATCTTTTCCTGTAAAGATAAGTCACATGACAGAATGTTCTAGAAAATTATGTGGTGTATATGACTTGTAACACACAACTCTAAAGGAAATTCTAGTTTTATCTGTAAACAAAATCAACCCTGACCTCAAATTAAATCAACAACTTGTCTACCACAACTGTCCTTGAACTAAAATACTAAGTAAACAACCTAACTCAAGGAAAATAGCTAAACTTGTAAACCTGATACTTAACATGAAGGTTTGAGCAAATATTAAAGTCAAGAAACATTTATAATTTCCTAAAATACTTATAATATTATATGAACATCATACATAACATTATGATTTAGATTTTCTTAAATATTTCAGCTGAAGGCAAACCTAGATAACAGCTGGAGTTTGAATCAGAACACGTCGATGAATAGATTACAGTTAGTACTTTTGCTATACGGAACAACAGACATACCGAATTGAATAAAGCTTATCTTATCTTACCATAATTTTAAAAGTTGTATGTTCTTCAGGCTGGATATCCAAAATCGTAGTTGTATAGACTACCCTCTGACCGTATTTGGAAAAATCAATTAAAGTGTTAGTCTTTTACCAACATTTAATCGACAATAATACACTGGTGTATTAAAAGACATTCATTGCCCAATACCGATTCCTTACCCGAAACCGAGGCAATATATATAATGAACGAAGGTTCGTCGGACCAAAATAACTATAATCGTAAGACAGAGGAAGAGAGATGATTTCATCATTTCAAGATACACTTCGCAAATATTCGGTATATTAATGTTATGTTTTGCGGTCGTTATTCGTGGCACAAATGAAATATCACTACCACTACAAAGACACACACACACACACCCTCAATCAAGTCCTGTTCCTTTATGTATTGCCCAACTTAGTGGGTGCATTCTATACCATGATACGGATTACAATTTCAAGGTATACTGAGATATTTTACGTACGACAATATTCTTTGTTCAAACATAAAAATCCAGCAGACTAACAGGTGCTCACTTTGCCCTTAAAAGCAAAGTATTTCCTTCACGTTCCATCAAATTCGTAATTACTACACTTACCTCCAAAAATAACAGTCATAACAACTGTACATAAGGTTAGTCTAACGTCCATGTTGAAAATATCTTGTGGAATACAACTCAATACTAGTATCTATTAAAATGTGTTTATTAGTCACTGGTCCGTTTCCGATTATATTTGAGTTCGAGGCTTCTCTTGACTTTGATAGGTTGTTACAGGGTAAATTTATTCAAAGGTGTGCACTGGTGAAAAAAACTTAGTTTGACGTCATTTGAACTTCCTGGTCGAAACGCTTTAACTGCACACGCTCCTCACAGGAAAGTTATAATATAACTTGAAGAAAAGCTTGAGTTTTAAAAAGATTATAAAAAGCGTGGGGACAGAATGAGGATAACAACAATCAAACTCTTTAATAGACTCTCTTTGCGGCCTACAATTAACGAATCCCCAAACTCCACCCATCTACCTTCAGCTGTCAGTCAATAAATTGTTTATTCGGCATTCTAGAAAAACCACGGAGCTAGTTATGTGTGAAATGTTGCTCAAATACGTCTGAGGCAATACGCTTGAAAGGCTTTGCTGCCACATGTTCAACCGATGAAAGACACACACATCATTTGTGCTGTGTGGGAGTTTTTACATTCTACTTTTAAGTGACCCTCATTAGCCCGATTTGGAAACGTGATCTTTGTGCTTCATCCAGTCATCAAATAAAAAACCTTACTTTTGCATTACTTATCGTATTATATACTTACATAATGTTGTAAAGGTATTATCGAAGGTATTTTCTTCAAATATTTAATATAGTGACTTGAATATTAAGTCAAAAATTGTTGTACATATTTGTGTAAAGCCCGAACTATTCACCGCATCGAATGAGGCCGCCCTTGTAAGGGGGACAATAAGCAATAGTTCTTGACGTCACGAAAACCCACCTATATAACATGTATCAATTCAAGTCGTTATACCATTTATATTTTTCATCCGATATTTGTAAGATTTTCACAGTAAAGTGAAAATTATGTCTTATAAATTTTAAATTTATTTAAAGAATGTTTTTCATTGTAGATAAAATAATATCTTAAATTAGTAGGGGTGTTTCATTCAGTTTTGGGGATTCATCAATCGCTCCATGTGCAGATTCCTTATCAGTTTCTGTGAGAAGTTTATGATATTAATGAACAGTAGATATGTGTCAATAGTGGGTCTACTGTTGACCCGTGGGGTGGGGGTGGGGTGTGCAGGGTGGGGGTGGGGGAGTGGTCGCGGTGAGCGATCTCTGTATGGTCTTGCAGCCTATATGTTATGCTCAAGCGGTTTGTATGGCTTTCGTTACGTGTACTGTACCTATTCTCCCTAAAAAGTGCAATCACCCGGATTAAAAAAACAAAACATAAGCATATACAGTGCATTGATCTCGTGACCGCACCATACCCAATCTTTCAAGAATTCCAACTGGGTTGAGATTAATAAAATTGTATTACAAAACCACGCCTAATAAAGTTACTCATACAAATTAAGATGAATATCAACATACGTAGATATGTGACAGCTCTTCTAATTTCCTCATATTTTACTTAACTAGAACCTCCTTCTACCCTATAAGTATTATCGATCTAATGGACTGTGGCAAAATTGCATCTCACTGAACAGATGAATGGTCAATTTTCAATGATTTCATTGTAAATTTATCAAATGAAATAAATATAATCGAATTGGATTCTAACGTACCTCATTCTAGCAAAGAAGAAATTCTCATTTGGTTAAGCGTCTGAACTTTGATGACTCAGTAAGAAAATATATCATCAGTGAAAATTGTAAAAAAAAATAAAAAAGAGAAATAGTTGTAGACAATATTTCTGTAAATTGGCAAATTATAGTGAACCTGCATTGTCAGGTAACTCATATCCAAACTAATTAACATGATTTTCCTCCGAGATGATTTCCTAAAGGAAGCACAAACCGGTCCTAATTATAAAAAAATATCTTTTGTCTAAAGAAAAGTATAGACCTGTAGGAATTCTTCCGTTCCTATCCAAAAGTATATGAAAAGGAAATTACTTTCATCCATATGTGTCTGCTGTTCGCGTAGATTTGCACTTTACCGTCTCAGTTTAGGACTGGTCTTCCCTTCTGTATGACATGTTTATATATACATATACATATATATATATATATATATATATATATATATATATATATATATATATATATATATATACGCACGCATGAGACTATGAATATATCGTTAAATAGAATTGTTATATATATATATATATATATATATATATATATATATATATACGCACGTATGAGTCTATGTATATATCGTTAAATAGAATTGTTATATATATATATATATATATATATATATATATATATATATATATATACGCACGCATGAGACTATGAATATATCGTTAAATAGAATTGTTATATATATATATATATATATATATATATATATATATATATGCGCACGCATGAGACTATGAATATATCGTTAAATAGAATTGTTATATATATATATATATATATATATATATATATACGCACGCATGAGACTATGAATATATCGTTAAATAGAATTGTTATATATATATATATATATATATATATATATATATATATATATATATATATATATACGCACGCATGAGACTATGAATATATCGTTAAATAGAATTGTTATATATATATATATATATATATATATATATATATATATATATATATATATATATATATACGCACGTATGAGACTATGAATATATCGTTAAATAGAATTGTTTAAATCAATAGTCCCTAACTAGGAATTTCGTCAAGGAGCAGCCGCATCCAGCTGTTTTCTATACTATTTATTCAGCAACGTCGATGCTAAACATCGTTTAAATTATTTAAAATATCAGTTTTTTTCACGTATGTATGCGTTTATGTAATCTTCAAACATAAGATGTAGTGACCTCATGTTTAAAAAAATGAACCACTTGTGACAAACTAGTTTTATTAAATGTAAAATGTGTAGAAAATTCGATCTTTGACAAAGTTTTCGCTCAAAGTTTTGTACTCTTGTAAGGGATTTCCGCAATGGACGATTTGTATAGAATGTTGCCATATTTGCAAGTAATAGTTCGTACCGTGACGTTAGTCCATTCCGGTTATGAAACAATTCATAAGTAGGTTGAAGTGACTCGACGTTTTGATAGATTTTAATCAAGTATTGAGATAAGTTTTATATTTTTTTATTTCATATGAAAATACACATGCTAGCAGAAACTCGCACTGTATCGATAAAATGTTGAGTTGACGTCACGAAGCACAAGTGCTTATCTTCCGTAGTGAAAAACATTAGATTCATAAAGTAGGTTGCACAAATTCCACAGCCTTATAAATTGTTTCCTCGTCTTATGTCCGTAATCTGAATTCGTCTTCATTAATTGATTAATAGTTTAACATTTGTTGTTCTATGTGATATTTTTTTCAACAATTGCAGAACAAACTTTATTCCAACACTGAAGCAATATTGCAATGTACGGGCAATTGACCGGATTTGACTCAGTGACATCAAAACTATAGCCATCATGGCGAATCTGGTAGCCCAGAATAGAGATTACGAATGTTAAATGATGACTGTGGAAAGCTGCGTTCTTTGTAGACAAAATGTAACACTGATGAAAAAACATGTATAATCGAAAATATATGATACTTAAGTATATATTACACTTAAACTGTGCATATTATGCAGGTTTAAATTCCCATAAACTGAAAACGACCTATCCATTGGAACCAGCACTTAAGCCTATTTTGAATTGCAACACATTTTAATGGCTTAATACTTCGTGTTAAAAATATCGATTAATTTATAAAACGTGTGGTACTTGAGCTTAAGTTGAGGATTGGGGTGGAGTGGTGGGGAGGGGTTAAATATTTACATTTATCAGCTTAATGATAATTGGATTTAACACAGCATAGTAACCAAAGTGTGTTATGCTTTGTAACAGTCATTAGATGTGTTGATAAGTCTACTTAGTATAAGGGAGATAATCCATGTTGCCAGTTTCAGTCTACCTCACAAGAGTTGCTGCACGGTATGTTCAAGCATTTAGATGACCATAATGAATTTTCAGTTAACGAAGACAGTGGGGCAGACTTATACAATAATGTTCTCAATAACCCACCCACCCGACATAATTAATAATTTTTTGTGCTACTGCCGGGTCGTTTTCTGCTGTTGGCTCTTACTACTTTCAAACACTTGTCATACAATAATTCAGCAAAGGGGATATGGCTTTGATCAGGAATTGGACATTGCAGTGTGTGCTGACAAACCCTTTCAATAGGGATAACCAGTGATTGTTAACATTTGTAACTACTAAAAAAAAAAAAATTTGCTACTTGCAAACTTTCACAAGATAAAATGCCAAAAATGAAGTAGTTTGGTAGTATGACTTTCTGTTTGATTTTGGCAAGTTTTCATCTATGACGTTTTTCAAAACCACTTAAAATTTCTTGTTCAAAAATTCTGATCAGTATCAAATTTCTTCCCCTAAAATCTGTTGCATGTGGATTTTTTTTTCTTGTTTAGCCTAAAATCATTGATTTCAGTTTTTTAAGTTAAAAATGTATTTTGAATTACAATCCCAAGATTTTTAAAACTTTGATTCTCAACCCCTAACCCCTTTCATGGTACATAAATACATAACAAACAAATAACACTTTATTCTGTCCTATTTGGCTTTATTACTCACACACAGCAAACATTCATTGCTGACTCTTTTCTTTCAGAAAGAGTTTAATTTCAGTATTATCCTTCCGAAAAGATATCAATTTCAGTATGATCCATAAAAAGAACTTAATTTCAGTATTATCCAGAGATTAGACCGTTGTCGATTGGCGTCTGAAAACAAAACTTATCGCGGCCACAACAAGATTGCGAGGTAGATCTTTTCAAAGGTGTGCATTAATGTATAATTGAAAAGTAGTTTTAAGTGATTTAAACTTCGAGGTCGAAATAACTGAGCCACACATGTCCCTACCATGATCACCGTAATATAACTTAAAGAAAACTCACGTTTTAAACAGTTGTTTGTAAAAGGTGTGGGGACATCATACGAGCATAAATTATCAAGTCCTTCTATAGGCCTTCTGCAGGGCATATAATTTGCCTATCTATAGAAGGATGATTTTGCCCACGTCTCATAATGTTCTGTAAGAAGCATAATTCGCTTCCATGTCAATGTCAACAGTGGGGTTACTGTTAAACTTTGGGTTGTCAAGGTAAAGCGATCTCTTTATCACCGTGCGATATGCAGGACTCTGGCTCTAAGCACCGTACGTGCTCTCCCGAAAGGGCGCAATAGGTCCAATACAAATTTAAAAAAGACATAATCACTTCACATTGACATCGTGAGAACACTATACCCAAATTATTCCGAATTCATAATGGATTTATATTAATAAAAATGGACTACTAAAAACGCATGAAATAAAGTTAATGATATACCTTCAGATAAATATCTACATAGATTTGTTTCAGTTCTCACATCTTTTTATACATTCTCCCTATTTAGAATCTCCTTCTACCGTATTAGTAATATCATTCCAATTAAATGCATCAACATTGCGTCTCACGAATCTGATGCATGATCAGTTTTCAATTATTTCCTTGTAAATGTGGCGGAATAAATAGGTATAGTTGATTTCAAGTATGATGTACCACATCCAGGCATAGAAGCAATCAAAGAAAATAACTCAGATTAACCGTATTCTCTTTGGGTAATGTGTCCGAAGACTCAATAAAAAAAATCTGTCCTAAGTTTAAATTCTAAAAAAGCTACTCGGTAGTCACTATTTGTGCAAAAACTGTTATAACATGGTGAAGATGCATTGTCATTACTCATAGCCAAACCAATTGATATTTCTTTATTTCAAGATGGTTTTCCAAACCGCTTAAGAAAACACAGGTCACACTGATATTTAAAAGCAAAAAGACTCTCTGTATAAGGAAAATTATAAATCAGAAGGCATGTTTCTTTTCATATGCAAAATATATGACAAAGAAATTGTTTCTCAACTGAAAAGGAAATTTGACAAAATCTTCCATGCATATTTATATGCGTTCGACCCGGATATGAGTGTCACACTACTTTACTTTGCTTCTTTCTCATCGGCGTCGCGCTCTTGATATATATATATATATATATATATATATATATATATATATATATATATATATATATATATATATATATATATAATTTCCACGTTCGACTCCCTTTTTTAAATTGATCGCTAAATATGACAGCTTATATGTTCATCTGCTTTTAAAATACCCCACATACTTATATAGAATAATTCCATAAAGGTTGCTACCGTTGTGAGAGCAATAGCCTTAAATATGGCAGACGATGACTAGAGAAACACAAAAGTTGCTTTGATCTAAATAAGCTTTCTGCAGGAGGGAAAATTGTAACAAACAACTATTTATGCCATAATAAACAACGCAAGATCACGGACTATTTTTAAAAAATTCACAAAAGGAATTATAAAGTGACTGAAATAATTCTTTGACTATTTGTTCTATCACTGAACTGTAGTGACTATCTATACCATTCAAAAGTTTGAAACCTAAAATTTACCTTGTTTTATTGAGTATGCTTTCTTTCCTAAGATGATATCATTGCAAGGATATAGTATATGCTAGGAATAAGTTCAGTGGTTGTTTAGAAATACTTAAAATGTCTTGACGTTTAATATACAATAATATTTGTTTCTATAGGGTGAGCATACACTTCACATCAGATTTTGATGTCACTACATCATATGGTATGTACAGTGTATAAAACCAAGTAAATTATTAATTGTTTTCTTTTATTTTCGAAAGAAACAAATCTATATGCATTTTATCATATAATGCACGATATGAAATTATAAAAAACCTTGCCTGGTAAAATAAAATTCTTCTGTTTTTATACATGCATTTCATAGAATCGATATGACAAATTCTTAGCCAGCAAGAAAAAAAAGGTAATAATATAATATGGGCAAGGAAGGATTTTCTCATTCGCACACCAAGCTTGTGTTCTCCTTGCTGTGGCTTTGTTTCATTCAACGCAATAAACTTTTTTCTAATAATTTGGAAATCTTGTTGATTGGGCAAACTGGCACTGCTGGTACGAATAGTCAAGGAACGAAGTTCTCACAATGTATATGCAACGGTGTAAGTATCTTACAACAAGAAAATCTCCACTTCCTGCAAGCCTAAAAAATATTGACCTTAAAGTATTTAAAGTTGACAATATCCAGTTGAATACATGACGTAAAATTGCACCAGCTGTTTTCAGGATTTTGATACAGATTTACAGCTTTTCCTTTGAAATAAACTGAACTTAGATTTTTGCAATCATATTTACTTAAATGTCCGACCTTGAGACAATATTCACTTTGATACATTAACGGCATACTTTTTCACAGCCTTTAGCAAGAAATATCCATTGCTACAGACAAATGTGGAAGCTTCCGATGGTAGAGCTGATTATGGTCTCATTTCAAAATATCGTAGAAATAGTGACTTGCACGAGAATTCTGGAAAATTTTGCATTGATTTTAGACAACTGATGGACAGTGATGAACTCCACGTCTTATTGCTTCAGTGGTTCTCCATGGATGATGTCGTCATACGCTGGGGGATCTTATTACATCAGTGTAGCATCATTTACTGTATGAAGGCAGGGGAGCATATCCCAGTGTATGTGCATGGGTTTGCCCCGTGGGATAGTACTGTTGCTGGAAGTTTGAGGTCACGGGCTGTTGAGGACTTGTTGCCGGTTGTTGGTTGTAGTTAGCAGAATGTTGAGGGAACTGCAAGGCAGACGGCTGCTGATGTCCGTTAGTAATATTCACTGTGCTTGCTGTTGTTATCGTTGTCATTCCTGTTCATAGTCGAGAAAAGACAAAGATAACATTGAAGAACTATGATGTGAATAACACAAAGAATAAATATAAGTATCTTTGGGGACTTTTAATTTAATTTTCGAACAATGGAATCATCTAATTGTATCCATGAGTGCAATGTCATCTACGTTTCTTTACTCCAAACCTATCTACCAACTCCTCGAATTATGTATGTATATAATGTATATATGTATGTACAAAAGTACAAATCTACGTATGCACCTCCTCACGTTCACACACACACACACAAACACACACACACACACACACACACACATATATATATATATATATATATATATATATATATATATATATATATATATATATATATATATAGTCAGACAGAGGAGCGGACATAGAGACTATGAAAAATATTAACACGCAGTCTTTCACCCTATTTTTAATTCTTTTATAGTAATTCATCTGCACAAAAAATATGGAGGTGAAGCCCTTCCCAAAAGCTAGTGATGGATTAAATTTACTTTCGAGAAATCGTACCTTGTCTGTTGACCACTATACCCCTAGCTCCACGAGATCGTCGCACACAACAAAAGGTTGCTATAAATGTGGCAACTAGCAGGATTACTCCGATAACTATCACGGCTATAATCCAGCTATCGATAACAGTAGTATTGGGTGCTCTGCAATATATATATATATATATATATATATATATATATATATATATATATATATATATATATATATATTGACACTTCATATTTTGTTTTTGCAAGGACAATGGAAATTCAAAAGATGAGTTGGAGATGAAATAAGTGTCAGAGATGCTTTGTT
This sequence comes from Margaritifera margaritifera, assembly GCA_029931535.1. Lineage (NCBI taxonomy): Eukaryota > Metazoa > Mollusca > Bivalvia > Unionida > Margaritiferidae > Margaritifera > Margaritifera margaritifera. The sequence continues at coordinate 1,116,709 of JAQPZY010001119.1, forward strand.
AAAATGCATACAATAATTTATCATTGCTATTCACATAAATGGCAGATTCAACATACCAATTTACTTTGTCACGTAATTAAATCAACTACATGGGTTCTCAAAGGAAAGGAGATTCAGCTGTGATGTCCAACCTGTCCATCATGTCGTCTAATATGCTTATATGATCTATGCAAGAACTCACTTTCGTTCGATAAGTGACCTAAATAATATATTGTATAAGTCACTGATTCGTAATAAATATTAGATTGCCATAACAACTGGTCTGTGTTTTCATATTTGGAATGAAAAATATAGTCAGATATCACTATCTTAGAAGAGATGGAGAAACACGATGTTTAGGGTAAATTATTGGTCATAATGATCTATTTCTTTAGGCAACCATCACATACAACAATATGCAACTTACATTAATGAAAAAACAGAACCGTTAGTTCTAACCAGTAAATGAAAAGAAATATCAGTGTTTGATGTCTGACACTGAATTTGCAACTATTACAATATATATATATATATATATATATATATATATATATATATATATATATATATATATATATATATATATATATATACACAGTTCTTTCCTGTTACAAATTTATAGCGAGATTAAGTGGACGACTTTGTTGTATGCCCCGGTGTCAGGTATATTTGCTTTGGAGTTTACATGCGCAATTAATGATAATGGTAACACTCTACCATTGGTGTGTGTTTGGCAACACTCTGACCAAAAGGTTTCGGTTCCTGGAAAGAGTATTCCATCAGAAGCATGGTATTGGTCACAAGAGTAAACGGTTCTGTAGAAACAAATATGTCGACCTCCTCTACGTCCGCCATGCTGGTTTATTACATGATATACGGTTAAATATGGTGCCCCCTGCAGTCAGTATCTTGCTTCTGTCAAACCGAGTGTTAACATTGATAGAATTTGGTTGGAACAATCTCGTGACTCGACCACAGTTATGGTCTCCTAATGGGCGCAATAGAAAACACAGTGAAGACTTTTCCAGGTCAGAACACTATCAACATTCAGCCCGGACAAGTCATGTAGTTTTTACATTTATCACACTGCAAAATATCTACATACAGTTGTACATCTTAACGGTGTCGCTGATATATTCTCGTGATTTTTGTTTTCTTTTCTTTCTATTAGTGATTCGCTTCTCCAGGTTCAAAATGTTGCCGTAATAGGTCCTAAAATTGCAGTCTTTTTTGAATTGAAACATATGAATATTTCGGAAACGTTTGTTAATATCAGTTACGTTTTTGACGGAGAACGACAATTGGACCTACATTAGTTCCATAAATTTTGTTTTAATCAATTCTTTGAAAGCATATATTCATATTCCGATTATTTTAAATGACCTCGCTTTACTCGTCTATTTTACAATCTTTGGCTTATATATTTCAGTTTGATGTCCCATTACACGCTAAATTTCGACAACGTCACTGAAGCATGAAATATTGGTCACATATACCTCTTCTCTAATTACGGAGGAGTGCTTGTCAATTCATCCCTCAGCAAGTTTCATCATTCTTTGTAGGAAATTACGCATACAGCATGTCAATAACTCTTAACCAGATCCAGGTAAAGATGAAATTCAGTGCATGATGAGATTCTTCTTTTGTACGGGTGTGGTATTAACAGAGTTGCATATTAATATCGGTTCAAATGAACATGAAGCACATACATTAACCCAAGCTACAGAAGCGTCAAATATGATCCCTAATGACCTACTTCTGCAACGAGGGAATAATGCTCATAAAGATGCATCCTCTTACCAATCTTCATATATTTTAAATAGGATAGTATGCACATAGCATAAAAAAAACGTATAAGGTCATGAGCTAAACGCAAACAAATATTAAAATTACCTTAAGCAATAAATGTGAAATGTAGGTCGCAATCACCTTTTTGTACAGGTGTGGTAAGAATAGAGAGATGCACAGAATAATCAATGACTCCAGCATCAACAGTTAAAGCAAGATTGAACCAAGGTCAGTGACAAATTAAATATTTGTCACAGTGACCTCTTTTTGTGATGAAGGTATAGTACTCATCGAGATGCATCCCCTCACTAAGTTTAATGATTTCAGATATAGCAGAATGTATACAGGCTCCAAAAAAAGCTATCTGACCATATTCTAAGCGCAAAAGCATAGCCTAACCTAATAATATGATAATTGTAAATCACAGTGATCTCATGTTGATGCAAGAGTTTGGTACAAATATAGATGCATACAATCATCTAGTTTGATGATTCTAGCATGAACAGAGCTTGCGTCATACACCCAAACCAAGAAATCTACCCAAAGTCATTCAATCATGAAATAATGGTCACAGTGACATATTTTTGCAATGAAAGTATTGTTCTTATCAAGATGCACCCCATCACAAAGTTTGATAATTCTGCTTGTAACATTATGTACACATTCTGCAGAAAGCCTATTTGGTCAAATACAAAAAACATAGTCAACAATGCTAGTGAACTGTTGATCACAGTGATCTTTAATTTGTTTTAGTGTGTTATACTAATAAAGATGCATTTATTCACCTAGTTTCATGATTCTAGAACGAAGAGATTGAGAAATACAAATTACAAACAAAGTCGGTAAATGTGAAACGTAGGTCACAATTACCTACTCGAGTAGTGAGGTTGTAGTACACGTAGTAGACTGACTGATATCCCCCAAATGCTAAAAGTATAGGTCGACTTGAAGGACATGTAAGTTGGGCTCTTCGGTGAAATATTTCAATAAGGCCAAGTCCACCCTACAAGTTGGTGTTGTTATTCATGCAGCATGGGTATTTCAGTCAAGTTAAAATGCACCGCTATGCCTGCTTCTCAGGTGGACTACGCTCTAGTACAGCGGTTCCCAATCTCAGGTCGCAACCCAAATCAAGGTCCCTATGGGTCCTTAGTAGGGTCGCGAAGGGTCATCAGAAGAAACTTTTCAAATCATATCATAAACCTGAGGGTTTTAAGGTCCTGTTGCTAGCCAATTTAGGGTCGCATCACAAAAAGGTTGGGAACGACTGCTCTAGTAATTATACTAAAAAAGGTCAAATGGACAGATCGGTTTAGTCGAACTTTAACAACGAATGGGCAGGATAATCTGGGTTAAAATATTTCGATGCCAGAATGATCCTTTAATCTTTAATTAAAATTGATTATATTGGTCAATCCTTCAAAGGAGTTATTTATTTATTTATTTATTACTTCATACTGGTAGCAATATGTTTGGGCAAAACCGTTCAGTTGTATTATTTTGAAAAGTCTTCAATCCTAAAACCTCTGTGATAAATTTAATCAAAATGGTCGAGTGAATTTTCAAACAAAGTCGACGAACTGTTCTTCTATTTATAATAACAGCAGCTTCACTTGAAGGTTCATTGACATGATCTGTGCAGATTTGAAAGAAGCTGATACAAAGGTGGCTTTTAATAGTTTTGCGACGAAGTCGAATATCAAAGTTTCGATTGTTATTCCGAAGCACGTGACACAGAAATTTCAATGAGTCAATATATTTTGGATTAATCGCATAACTGGCTGTATTTCAGGCTGGATCAATATCATTTGAGAGGACCTTGATGTCAGAATGCTCTCTGATAACATCGGCAAACTTCGGTTTAGCCGTTTTTAAAAGACGCTGTATGAAGATTGTTTCTGTTAACATCTTTTAATACAAAGTCCAATGGCCTTCATGCAGGGATGCATGCTCTCTGACAAATATTATCGAGAACAACGGTTTTATTTGCGGATACTGACAGTTGATGAACGACGGGCGTAACTGCCACAGTCTCCATAGGGCAATACCATAATCTCACCTTGCAAAACGGTGAGGCCCTGGACACATTATAATGCTGGGAATAATCATCATATTTAAACTCAGACACAGCTGAAAGTTCTAACGTCCTAATTGGTACGTTGTAAGTTAGTAGTAATTAATAATGCTTGGCCAGGATGAACAAACCACTAAACTAGCAGAAAGCTAATTAATTTCACAGCTTAAACCTCTATTGAAGAATGTCTTGCACAACATATTTACTTTCTGGAAACCGATATTCATTTTACAGTTTTGTATATTTTGACCTCTGTCCCTTGCTTCACACTCATCAACTATGCAGAGTTATTGCCTTTATTCGCACCATGATGATATGTAAGTGTGTTTGTTAGGAATTTGATACGATCACAGACATATTTTATGCTTAAGATACCGACTTGTTTGAAATAACTGGTAAAAAGCTCATTCACAAACACTGAATTAGACTAGTTGCCTAATTTTAATGAAAACACAATGACAAATCTGTCAGAAAGCTTTTATAGTAATTACATGCATATTAAAAAAAAAACAATACAGACATAGATCATGAAATATTACCTGCATTTAAAAACTTCCTGTTCACAAAGTCTATCTCTCATCAACCCAAATGATTGTTTATTTTTCTCTCAGTTCTTTATAAAACAATTTGAGTAAGGACATAATGTTGCACAGATTGAAATGAAGTAATTGTAAAGCAAGATGATGTCAGTCGACTGTCCTCCTTTCACTCTTGTAGAGAGTTATTTAAGCCATCATGGGTGCACTTAATGGACAGAAACTAACTTGATGAGGGTTATAATCTAGTGAATGTTCAAAGCATTTGCATCATATTGCAATTGATCCACTTTTATGAACATAACCAAACTATATGGTGCAGGATAGACAGAACAATAACAAATAATGTGCACTTGGACGGGATAGAGAATTCCCATCGTAGAGTTTTGAATTCTGTGTGCAGAAACTTGGCAAAGCCTCGTACATGTCTCGAAATTCTGACCCTAGGGTTAGATTTCCCTATCCCACAGGGCTAACCTATCCCACAGGGCTTGTCCACATGAGTAAAATAGAGATGTATGGGAATAAGACAAACAATTGATGTTGAGAAAATTCAGCTTTTAAGCTACTTACGAGCAGCAGTACTTTGGATAGCCACCGCAGCATCCGTATGGGCAATACTCTTCAGAGGCGCCTGTGGCGCAATACTCAGAGAGACAGCCTGAAAAGAAATATCAACACTACAAACATTATGCTAATTGGTTTTTGATAAAGTCTATTTATTTAGATTTAGTTGTACAATGTCTCCTTCCAGTGGGACGGCTCGGAAACATATAGCGGCAGAGTTCTAGAATCTGGCTTTTAAATGGAGGTTGTAGGGAACTAGACATGCATAGGAATGAGCTGATGGGAAAACAGCTATCGGTTTACTGTAAGAAGTGGACATTCAAAGGAAGTAAGCGTTATATTTAGACATAAACAAATTTATTTTGTGTCGGAACTGCATTTGCATAAGAAACTTAAGCTCGCGGAAGGTTGTTTACTGACTCCATGAAGTTAGAATGTATTCATATTTTGTATTCCCACGAGTGGCGACTTCCAGCAATTGCAAGATCTCTGGCCTTTCTGCTAACGGTAAAATATTTTGAATATAATACAGTTATCGATATATTAGAGCTATTTTGAACCACGTGAAAGAAACATATAATAGTTGTTTCTTCCTCTGAGATCCCATATCAGAGGTCAGAGATGTTATTATAGTGGTCATGTGAGTAAATGGCTGGACTTCCGGCGAATGAAAGAAACCACCCTTCTTAATCCACAATATTATATTAGGAAGGGCCATTTACTGGAACTTAACGGCCTTTTTGGTGGATCACCCCCCACAAAAAAAACAACAAACTCCGAGCATGTATGAGCAAAAATTGTATTTCAGATACAAGTACCGGCATATCGTACACAGAAACTCAAAGCAGCAAATGTTAGTACGTTCTCCACGGCGACTGAAAGGTCCAATATTGTTCTGCTTAAAGTTTCTAAAAGGAATTTGCGAGCAATGAAGAGAGAGAGACAATGATAGAGTCAGAGAGAAAATAAATAAAACGAAAGAAAATTAATCTGTTTAGATTCCTTTATACTATGAGTTTCGTAAATTTGCACCTACGCCAGGTGTTGAGAGGATAGTATGCTCAGAATTAAATCCAAACTTTCATAGTGCCTTTCCTTGGACAAAAAGCTGATACGTCAATTTATTTGTGAATAATTCATGTCGAAAAGGAAGTATAGCAAGTAAAATATTTACTGATTTGGATTGCAAATAGAATAGACCGGTATTTGCCTACACGTGACTTAAATTGGACGTTCTATTGTCAGACAGATATTACAATTGTAGACCCTTATAACGTGGAACCAGAAAAGAAATGTAAAGCTAGATGGTGACAAAGAACACGAATGTTAAAACAATACACACGTTAAATATTAGTTACTGCAAAAAGGGAAAGGAGAATAGGTGAAAGAAAGAAAAAAACATGAATATCTCAGCATGCTCAAATATGAGACAGTCAACGGACAGATTCTTTAAACCAAATCCCTTGTAGACCTAATAAAAAAAAAAAAAGAAACACTGTGCATACGCAAAAGCGTGTTTCAGCAAACTGCATTGGGGTTTTAAATATCGCGTGTTCTTCTAATCATATAAAACATTTAGAACATAATCTTTAGCAAAGAACTGCTAGTTCAAACCTCCTATACATAATAATGACGTGACCCATTTCAAGTCGTAACAGAAGAAATAAGCGTTGCAGTGACTTGAGCATTCAAGTCGTAATAGAATGAATACGCGTTACAGTGGCTTGAGTTTTCAAAAACAATGAGTTTCATATGTTGATCGTGCATTTTGATTCCATTGATGATGTACATTTTCTGCTGTTTGACAACTATATGAGTCATGGGGTTTGAATATGATCATCATATTATGTTGACGATGAGATTAAAGCTAGTGTTTTGTTATACAAAATAACAGATATACCGACGTCAAGTAATGACAGATTAACGTCAATCATACTTGTATTCAATAGCATCTGCTTGTGCTAAAAGAAATGTTTTTTTTTCGCTTGACGTCGTTGAATATTTAATTGAACAGTTATTAATCTAGTATATATCTCCTGAATACAATCTACACTAGTGTATAAAAAACATTCGTTGCCAGATACCAAATCGTTCCATGAAACCAAAGCAAAATATGTATTAAATGAAATTTCGTTGTCCCTAAATAACGATAATTATTAGACATATAAAGATAAGATTTCATAATTTCAAGATAAATTTCGCAAATATTGTGTGCAACAATGTTACTTTACGGTGGTTATTCCTGGGACCAACAAAAAATCACCGCCATCACAAAGTCCCCCCCCCCCCCCTCGTCTGTATTGCCCAGCTTAGTGCGGGTATTCTGTACCGTGACCAGGCTTATAATTTCAACATATATTAAGATATTTCTTGTATTTGTCAGTGTTCATATGTGTCAACAAAACAAACTTACAAACATCCACGTATTTACTTGCCGTCAAAAACAAAATATTTGCTTCACCTACTATCACAAACATAATTACTACATTTACCTCGGTTAGCAACACTCCGAAGAAATGATAATATAATTAGTCTAGCCTCCGTGTTGAAAATTAATTGTTCAGTGTAACGCAATTAAAAACCATGCTGTGTACAAAATATATGTATTAATCTCTGGTACGTTGCCGATGTTATTTCAGAACGAGGTTTATCCTGTTTATAAAAAGGTGGTTGGTATTAATAGTCAATGGTGTGCATTAGTGTATAATAACAAATAATAATTTAATGTGATTTAAATTTCCTGATAGAAACACTTTAACTACACAGGTTCCTCACATGATCGGTATAATAGAACTTTAAAAAAATCCAACAGGTTCGTGTCTTCCAAGGTGTGTACAAAGGGTGGGGACAATATGTAGACACAAATAAAGACGAATAGATATTTACTGCACATTTTAGGCCACCCACATGTGATTTCCAACCATTTTTCTTAAACTTTAAAATGTGGATAGTAAATACTGGAATCTGGGTAGGAGTACTGGCATCCTCATTTTAAAAAGAAGCCATACGCCTTCAGAAAGTAACCCTCCATCATTTTTCATTTTGAAAAGTTTCAAACAAAACTATAAGCCACCATTTTGAAAGTCTTTTTTCATGTTTTTATCATGTTTTTTTAATCATATATATCAATTTGTTTTATTTGATGAGATTAGTGATCACTAGTTTAAATTGAAAAAAACAAGCCCTGAAGTATCGCACAAATCATCTATTATATGGTACATGAATCTAAACATAATCATGAAAGTAACTCCACCAATTGAACTGAAACAATCAAGGTTGAGACTGAAATAAAAGTTCTTGACAAAATTACAGAAAATAATAATTCCTAAGTTATATCGAAAATGACGAGGCATGGAGTCTCCCCAAAAATCACTGATTAATTCAGTAATTCACATTATTAATGGAATTCACTTAGATATCAAAACGAAAGATTTGTAACCATGGTTCTAGAGTATTATAATAATATTAAAGACATTCACAATTACTAGGTTATACTGAAGTTGCGGGAATTAGGCCCAATCACAGAAGTCATGTAATATTCAACAAATAACATAATAAGTGAATTTCACTTTAAACAAATTAAACTTGTATAAATGGTGTAAAAACAAGAAATATACAACTAATATTTGGTGGAAATGATAATAGTCCAGAGTTCTCATTAGATGCTATTACTCTAGCGTTAAGTATTTTATATAGTTTATTAAATCCTCTTAGACCAATACAAATGATCAATATTAATAATGAATTTATAATTGTTTACAAATTATTCTCTTTCTGTCTTAATTAAAGATAGTTCATACAACTTCCAAATTATAGATTCTAACTGAATTTTCCGTAATTTCTATTTCTGTCTTGGATCAATCAGTACTAAGAGATTTAGAACAAGTTATAACGTTGTTCATATATAAGGAAAAGAACATATTGAGAAGACTTTACTCATTATATATATATTCATGTTGTCAGAGAAAAAGATAAAAATGATATAATACGCTGAAACGAGTAAAAGCCTAACATAGCATGTGGCATACACGCAACATAAACAGAAAAAAATAACTTTCCATTTAGAAACATTTATGTTACTCAAACCGATGATCAATGGCAAGCAAAAATAGGAGAAGTTCGGGATGTCTTTGAACAAAGGTTTAGAGAAAGAAAACCAGATAGAAAACAATTTGAAGCGGGAAGCGAATTCTAAAACAAAGATGTAAAGGACTTTCTTAAAGAATAAGATGTACTTTTCTACATTCTTAGAGAAAATAGCATCAGAGAGATTTAATAGAACACTAAAACCTCGAATGTGGAGATATTTTACAAATAATCAAAGCATCTTTGACAACACACAGTTTTCAAACATCTAAATTATAAATTTTACAGAGTGTTAGTAGTTTGAGATATAAAAGAGTAAAGGATATCTTTCAAATTCCACAGAAGGGGTATTGAAAATTAATTCAGTATTTTTTATGAGACCCTTTTGAGCATACATTAATGGATTTACATGCTGAAGAAATTAAGTTGGAAGAAATATTTAGGATTGAGAAAAAATTACAGAGTAAACTTACCAAACAATGAATAAATATCTGGATACAATTTGTGAAAAATGTTCCGAGAACAAAAATCTGAAGAAGAGTGTAAAAGATAACATTGCTGAAAACATATTGAACAAATGCGAAATAAATGGTCTTACTATTAAAAAGTAAAGTTCCAAAATCAGAAAAACGTAAATTATTACCCCTGTAAATTAAGATTTCCATAAGAAGAGAAATTAACAAACTATAATTGAAAACAAAACAATTCTTGTAGCGAAAAGAGTAGCTGTTTTGTTAAGAAAAAAGTAGACAAACATAGATTTAGAGGAGAGTGTAATAAGCATCAATATATATTATTTTATGATGCGGAACTATTTTAAAGGGAAATAAAATAAGCAGAAAATAATAAGGATATGAAGATCTGTAACTGTCCATCAACTTAGCTATTTTATAAGGAATGCAAGACAAGTTTAATGATAATACTCTAGACTGTTATCATAGAACTGTAAGTATTAACATTATGAACATAAATTAGATAGATGATGTCACTTAAAGGATGTTTGATATATTACACATACAATTTTGACAATAAGAAAGTAGAGATTCAAATTGGGTTTTTAATAGAATAAACTCATTTAACGCTGCACATTCATAGATATAGACATTTAAGAGCTGATTCTTATCCATATTTACTACAGCTGGTTAAACAAGCCTGTATTCAGTTTACAATAAAAAGAAAGAAAGTTTGGATGCATTGTTATCTGTTATAAATGCACCAAGGCATCAAAACATACAGACGAACACAATATACCTTAGAAATAAATATTCGCAATAGTTTAGTAAATGTCCAATTTAAAGATCAAAGTTACTGATAATTTTGAAGATGAATTTAATATTCAGGCAATGTGTATGAAATAGTTAATGAGAGATAAAGAGAAAATACTGGAGGAAACAACTCATAAGACCAATTAGAGTCTGCGACATAGAAAGAGATACACACGTAAATATGCCAATTGTAACTGACGGAGAAAAGTATCATTAATGTGCCATAGAAGAGTTGCCTACATTAGTCTAATTACATGGAAGTAAAAAGAATTTGAAAAAATACTTCTGTGAAATAAAAATAAAAATTTATTTCAAAATTGCTCATTATAACTCTGACTTTAGATTAAATTATCATATAAAATCTAAATGACGATTACTTCAGAGAAACAAAAACTAATTTTGGAACCAAAGGTGACAATACGGGCAGTATAAAGTAGAAAACTATTTAAGAAATGTCGTCTATTGATATGATTTATGGAGCCATTGTAAACGTTTAAAGGGAGTAAACTACCTAAGGTTTAATTTTTTAAAAATTCCGATCACATAAAATCAGGAATCAGCGCAGATGATTGCAAATACGTTAGAGATGTTATGAAAAATTGGATCTTAACACTCGAAGAGATCTTCGTGATTATTGCGTTAAAAAAAGATACACTCACGCTGTGTGTCTTTTTAGGACTTCAAAGCAGTTTGTTTAAACAATAACATATTCAATCTTGCACATTATTTTAAAACTCCTTGACCAATAAATGATATTAGTTTTAAAATAATTGCTAAAAACTTAGAGTTATTAACACATTACAACATATTTTAATGTTTCAATCAGATCTATGTTATTGTTCGTTGGATTAAAATACTGATCATCTTTTAATGATATTTTTCATTCAGACAATATATTTCGTATTTAAAAGAAAACGTGAACCATATAACTTGATTTTAATTACTCTCATATGCTTTGACAAGTAAAATGACAGTCAAATATTCCACATCCTCATGCTGACACCCATATTGCTAAGTTTAATTGATTTTACCAAAATACATATGAGATTGTTGGTCTATATCTGACCAATGAATCATCATTATCAAATTGTAAAGGGTAAGTACCAAAAATATGGAATGTTTTGCGTGAGAAATGGTTGTTTTCATTGTACTATATCTTTCGTTCTAAAGTTCATTTCCTATTCCTGAGCTGAGAAACATAACAGAATCGCTACCACTGGATCTGCACCAAGAGGCTAGTGTGAACGGATTCGGAGGCGGGTTCAACCGTGACGTTTTCAACTCCCTGTGACCTTTGAGGCAACGACCACTTCAAACGTCAAACCCTACTCCCCAACTGTTTGCAGATTCCGATGAATTTGAGACCAGCTATCCCATAAGTGGCATCTTAATAAAAACAAGATATTCGTGCAAATATTATGAACTAAAAAATAGATGCAATCAAGGGACGTAACTGTAAACGTATTTATGCGTTTATACCATTTGTATCAGTTTGTTTTCTTATTAAGTGAATTTCAGTGATTATTTGAATTTCTGAATTAAATGGTGACTTTTCTGAATGGGCTTGAAGGTCCGGAACTTCAGTATAGGCTAATAAGTTTTAATCTCTTTAATTTTTAATAAGAAGTATAGAACAAGAGTTAAAGTTCTTTTGTTTTGATTTTAAGTAAATTTTAGTAATTATTTTAATTACTGAATTAATAATTGACTTTTGTGGGTGTGTCATTTGGCTGAACTTTTAATTTCTGTAATTTTTAAATAACGTTTATCTTGGTATCTATCTTGCGTGCTAATGTTTAAATATATAAGTTCTTGGTATCTATCTTGCATGTTTATGTTTCAATATTTAAGTTACTTTCATGGCTTTGTTTCTATATTGCGTGCTAATGTTTAAATATATAAGTTCTTGGTATCTATCTTGCATGTTTATATTTTAAGTTACTTTCATGTTTTTTTAGATACATGAAACAATAAAGAAGTTTTATGATACTCCAGGGCTCGACATTTTCAATATAACCTAGTAATTTTAACAATTCAATTTTTGAAAGAATTTTTGTTTCTATATTTAAGTCATGGCCTAATTTTTTAAAATATATTTTTGCTTTTAAATATTTAAAAAAAAAAAATGAAAACAGGTTGCTAAGGATTTTTATAACAATGAAAGATGATGGAGGGTCACCTTCTAGTTGCCCTGGCTTTTTTGAAAATTGCGGATGGTAGTACTCGTAGCCATATACCAGTATTTATATTCTTTAAATATTTTGTTTTTCTAATTCACAAAGAGACTACTATTGACATTTTAAACTCTCTTGAAAATGTTGGTAGGGTCGGAGAGGAGTCTACAGTTTGGTGGCGTAGGATGCTCAGTATATATCTACTATGAGGTAATCTACGCATGCAATTGGCCTATCCGTAAAAGGACGATTGTGTTTTCTCCTTCTAATATTCTGTAAAATATGTAATTCGTTCCCGATATAAATCCACAGGCGATAGCTGTCGGTAGTGCGTGTCCTGTTGACCTTGTTGTTGACAATGTAAAGTGGTCTCTTAACATATATCTTACGTACATGTGGTTTGTATCACTTTACCTGACAGTACATGCGGTCCCTAAATGGTGGAATATATCTCGTCTCCACCGCCCCCCCCCCACTCCGAAAAGAAGAAACCAAACATAAAAAACGTAAATCGATATCCTGAGTGCACTATATCTAATCTGTTATAAATTCCTACTGGATCTATGCCACTAAAAACGGAATTCAAAATCACATGAAACAAAGATACATGTACAAATAAATATAAATATCAACATCCAAAGTTTTGTTTCAGCGCTCCTATTTTTCAGACAGTCTCTTTTATTAGAATGTCGCCATACTCTATTAGTACTATTATTCTAATGGAATGTTGCAAAATTGTATCTCATCAAACTGATATATGCTCAATTTTCAATGATTTATTTGTAAATCTAGCAATAACAATAGGTACAATCGACTTGGAGTCTAATCTAACTTATCTTAGCATATAGGTAATAAAAGAAACAACCCAGATTTACATCCTTATATTCTTTTTTCATATATTGGCTGTAGTTATAAGGGTAGCTTTTGTTGAAAATGATCGTTTTCAGTAATAAGACCTTAATTTTATTAGATAGACTATTTTTTACCAAAAGACATTATTGGTTTGTTTTTTTTTGGGAGGGGGGGGGGGGGGGCTTGTAATTATTTGCATGCTCCAACCCCCGCATGTATAAAATGGTTGCGTTAATTAATTATATCACTCCTTTCGGTCAGAATATAAACAGGATAATCTTCAGAAAGGAAAAATGGATCTAAATGTTAATTAGACGTGTTGAAAAATCTCCAATGTAGCCGTTTAATACACATGTAATACATCATTGATCTGTAACGATCAAGTCGGAAATTTCGGAGTGTAAAATCGTGTTGTTGGTGTGACATGATAAGATGTGAAGTATCAGAAGTAATCTTAAATTCGTAAATTTAGAGTTCTGTTGGGCAAAATACGAAATATACCATTCTTATCGATACATAAACAACATAGTAGGATTACATACAATTTGTAGACTTTAACTTCAAAGTCATCCTATAGCATGTTTTAACTTCAAAGTCATCCTATAGCATGTTTTAACTTCAAAGTCATCCTATTGCATTTTTAACTTCAAAGTCATCCTATAGCATGTTTAACTTTAAAGTCATCCTATAGCTTGTTTTAACTTCAACGTCATCTTAGAGCATGTTTCCGAGCTGATTCAATTCTTCAGACGATTCTGTGTATAGAAGAAGCGAATTACAAATTATATGACATTGGAATTTTCTGTCAAACACCAGAATACATAATTTTACCTATCTGTTTTTCCGCTTTAATTAAAAAAGATATTTTAAATAAAGTTCATGGTACTTTTCCATAGAAAAAATGAGACACCACATTTCTAGTGAACACTTCAAAAAGTGATTATGCATAAAAGGAAGGGAAAGACTTAGAGATTAAGTTTACAGATTGCCTTATAGAGTCACGTGACTCAAATCTGACAATCATCAGAGACAATTCCGTTCTATACCGTTATGATGCGAAAACCGAATACGGATGTAATATTGACGGGCGATATAGTACCAGTATGATTAAACAATACCAACGGTAAATATTGATCATTTGAAAAAGGAGAAAGGGGAATAAGTAAGAAGAAAATCAATATTGAAAAATGCTATGACGTAAGATATTGTCAATGGACTGTTTCTCCAATGAATGACCTTTTAAACCTAATGTATAATAAGCACCAGCAAACAAAGCGTGGAATAGACGCCAAAACAAGAAGCACAAATCTACCTGCCTGATTAGCACATGGTGACCACCCCCCTTTCTGTCCCAAAAAATGATGTTACTGTCACGTGTTTTCGTAATCATATTTTCTAAAAATATAAATCCTTTGCAGAGTAGAGTGATTTTAAATAATCTGATATATAATAGTGATCTAACCCATTTCCATTCAGAAAAAAAAATAATAGAAAATAAAAATAAAACTAGGCTTTGCAGTGGACTGAGTTTTGAAAGATAAGGAGTTTCATTTATAGATCTTGCATTTTGAGTCAAGTTATGCTGATGTGCTGAAATGAAGTACTCCAGAATATCTTTGAATAAGTTCACATGAATCCCAAAATCATCAATTCAAAAATCCCAAATCCAAAAGTCTACAAGCACTTTTATAATCCAATGAATATTTTAAATAATTCCTCTCTCTGAATTTGGAATGATTTTTCACACTTGTAATGACTCTTTAAAGACTGATGGTGAGATCGAAACTGAAAACTGTCCACTAAACATGGTATATATAAAGATAGGTCATATGACATAATCTTATAGAAAATTATATGGTGTATGTGACTTTTAACACGCAACTCTAAAGGAAATTCTAGTTTTATGTGTAAAAAAATCAACTTTGACCTCAAGTTAAATCAACAGCTTGTTTACGAAAACCGTCCTTGAACTCAAACGCTAAGTAAACAACCTAATTCAAGGACAACAGCTAAACTTGTAAACCTGATACTTAACATGAAGGTTTGAGCAAATATTAAAGTCAAGAAACATTTATATTTTCCTAATATATTTATAATATTGAACAAACATCATACATAACATTATTATTTAGATTTTCTGAAACATTTCAGCTAAATGCAGACCTAGATGACTGCTGGAGTTTGAATCAGAACATGTTGATGAATAGATTACATTTAGCACTTTTGCTATACGAAACAACAGACATACCGATGTTGAATACAGTTTATCCTATCGTACCAGATTTTAAAAGTTGTATGTTATTCAGGCTGGATATCCAAAATCGTAGTTGTATTGACTACCCTCTGATCGTATTTGGAAAAATCAATTAAAGTGTTAGTCTTTTACCAACATTTAATCGACAATAATACACTGGTGTATTAAAAGATATTCGTTGCCCAATACCGATTCCTTACCCGAAACCGAGGCAATATATATATATATATATATATATATATATATATATATATATATATATATATATATATATATATATAATGAACGAACGTTCGTTGGACCTAAATAACTATAATCGTCAGACAGAGGAAGAGAGATGATTTCATCATTTCAAGATACACTTCGCAAATATTTGGTGTATTAATGCTGTGTTTTGCGGTGGTTACTCATGGGACAAATACAATATCACTACCACTACAAAGCCCCCCCCCCCCGCCCCATCAAGTCCTGTTCCTTTATGTATTGCCCAACGTAGTGCGTGCATTCTATACCATGATAAGGCTTACAATGTTAAGGTATACTGAGATATTTTATGTACGACAATATCCTTTGTTCAAACATAAAAATCCAGCAGACTAACAGGTGCTCACTTTGCCCTCAAAAGCAAAGTATTTCCTTCACGTTCCATCAAATTCGTAATTACTACACTTACCTCCAAACATAACAGTCACAACAACTGTACATAATGTTAGTCTAACCTCCATGTTGAAAATATCTTGTGGAATACAACGCAATTCTAGTATTTATTACAATGTGTTTATTAGTCACTGGTCCGTTTCCGATTGTATTTGAGTTCGAGGCTTCTCTTGACTTTGGTAGGTTGTTACAGGGTAAATCTATTCTAAGGTGTGCATTTGTATGAACAAAAATAGTTTGACGTCATTTGAACTTCCTGGTCGAAACGCCTTAACTACACACGCTCCTCACAAGATAATTATAATACAACTTAAAGAAAAGCTTGCGTTTTAAAAAGATTATACAAAGTTCGTGAGTTCGTGGGATGCGCGGGATGGGGAGGGGAGGGGTCACGGTTAGCGATCTCTATGGTCTTGCAGCCTAAATGTTATGCTCATGCGGTTTGTATGACTTTCGTTATGTGTACTTTATCTAATCTCCCTAAAGGGTGCAATCAGCCGGATTCAAAGAAAACAACAAAACATAAGCATATACAGTGCATTTATCTTGTGACTGCACCATAACCAATCTTTCAAGAATTCAAACTGCATTAACATTAATAAAATTGGATTCCAAAACCACGCCTAATCAAGTTACTCATACAAATTAAATTGAATATTAACATACATAGATTTGTTACAGCTCTTCTAATTACCTCATATTTTCCTTAGCTAGAACCTCCTTCGACCCTATTAGTATAATCGATCTAATGGACTGTGGCAAAATTGCATCTCACTGAACAGATGAATGGTCAGTTTGCAATGCTTTCATTGTAAATTTATCAAATGAAATAAATATAATAGAGTTGGATTCTAACGTTCCTCATTCTAGCGAAGAAGAAATTCTCAGTTGGTTATGCGTCTGAACTTTGATGACTCAGTAAGAAAATCTGTCATCAGCTAAAATTGTTTAAAAAAAGTCAACCTGCATTGTCAGGTCTCATATCCAAACTAATTAACATGATTTTCTTTTGAGATGATTTCCTAAAGGAAGCACAAACCGGTCCTAATTATTAAAAAAAAATATCTTTTGTCTAAAGAAAAGTATAGACCTGTAGGAATTCTTCCGTTCCTATCCAAAAGTATATGAAAAGGAAATTACTTCCATCCATATGTTTCTGCTGTTCGCGTAGATTTGGACTTTACCCTCTCAGTTTAGGATTGGTCTTCCCTTCTGTATGACATGTTTATATATATATATATATATATATATATATATATATATATATATATATATATATATATATATATATATATATATATAGATATATATATATATATATATATATATATATATATATATATATATATATATATATGCACGTATGAGTCTATGTATATATCGTTAAATAGAATTGTTTAAATCAATAGTCCCTAACTAGGAATGTCGTCAAGGGCAGCCGCATCCAGCTGTTTTCTATACTATTACGTTATCAGCAACGTCGGTGCTAAACATCCTTTAGATATTCTCTAAAATATGAGTTTTTTTCACGCATGTATGCGTTTATGTAATCTTCAAACATATGATGCAGTGACCTCATGTTAAAAAAATGTACCCCTTGTGACAAACTAGTTTTATTAAATGTAAAATGTGTAGAAAATTCGATCTTTGACAAAGTTTTCGCTCAAAGTTTAGTGTTCTTGTAAGGGATTTCCGCAATGGACGATTTGTATAGAATGTTGCCATATTTGTAAGTTAACCTGTGAAAGCAGTAATAGTTCGTACCGTGACGTTAGTCCATTCCGGTTATGAGGCAAGTTATCAGCAGGTTGAAGTGACTCGACGTTATGATAGATTGTAATCAAGTATTGAGATAAGTTTGATATTTTTTTATTTCAAATGAAAATACACATCTCAGCAGTAACTCGCACTATCTCGATAACATGTTGAGTTGACGTCACCAAGCAGTAACACGCACTATCTCGATAGCATGTTGAGTTGACGTCACGAAGCACAAGTGCTTATCTTCAATAGTGAAAAACATTAGGTTCATAAAGTAGGTTGCACAAATTCCACAGCCTTATAAATTGTTTCCTCGTCTTATGTATGTAATCTGAATTCGTCTTCATTAATTGATTAATAGTTTAACATTTGTTGTTCTATGTGATATTTTTTTCAACAATTGCAGAACAAACTTTATTCCAACACTGAAGCAATATTGCAATGTACGGGCAATTGACCGGATTTGACTCAGTGACATCAAAACTATAGCCATCATGGCGACTCTGTTAGCCCAGAATAGAGATTACGAATGTTAAATGATGACTGTGGAATGCTGCGTTCTTTGTATACAAAATGTAACACTGATGAAAAAACATGTATACTCGAAAATATATGATACTTAATTCGAAATTACAATTAAAATGTGCATATTATCCAAGTTTAAATTCCCATAAACTGAAAACGACCTATCCATTTGAACCAGCACTTAAGTCTATTTTGAATTGCAACACATTTCGATGGCCTAATACTTCGTGTTGAAAAATATCGATGCATTTAAAAAATGTGTAGTACTTGAGCTTAAGTTGAGGACTGGGGTGGGGTGAAGTGGTGACGGGGTTGTTTGGGGTGGTATGGGGTAGTGGTGGTTGCGTGTACGGCAAATCTAATAGCACTGCAAATTGTCCCCGATTTTCAAATGATGCAGCAGAAGAATTATTTTCAAATAAGTAACTCTGATACACACACACACACACACACACACGCACACACACACACACACACACCCATTGAATACATTTCGTAGCATTTTGCTGCATTATATCGCTGTAATATATTTTATTTACACCACATAATAATTTCAAGTAGAAAAGCGGGAGTCTCTTGTGAGTATGTTTGTGCATGTGTTTGTCCATTTGTCCTCTATACTATCATGTATAAGAATAATTGCTCTTGATATTTTGCAGTGATTGCCATTTGTTTAATCTGCATTTCTTTTCAATAGGTTCCTAGCTCCGCCCCTATATATAACACTTTTCACATTTACAAATATAAATATTATCCGCCACCAAAACTTTATGTCATTCTAGCTAACAGGTAGATATCATTCCAAACTATTGTCACTTCAAAACTTGCCGCAGTGAGTGATGCAATATACTATGCTCTGTAAATAATTCCTAACTTATGTTATATGTATCAATATAGTGATCATATGTAATAAGTATAAATATAGTGATCATATGTAGTAAGTGTGAATAAAGGGATCATATATAGTAAGTATCAATATAGTGATCATATGTAATAAGTATGAATATAGTGATCATATGTAATAAGTATGAATATAGTGATCGTATGTAATAAGTATGAATATACTGATCATATGTAGTAAGTAAGAATATAGTGATCATATGTAATAAATATGAATATAGTGATCGTATATAGTAAGTATCAATATAGTGATCATATGTAGTAAGTATCAATATAGTGATCACATGTAGTAAGTATCAATATAGTGAACATATGTAATAAGTATGAATATAGTGATCATATGTAGTAAGTATGAATATAGTGAACATAAGTAATAAGTATGAATATAGTGATCATATGTAATAAGTATGAATATAGTAATCATATGTAATAAGTGTGAATATAGTGATCATATGTAATAAGTATGCATATAGTATCATATGTAATAAGTATGAATATAGTGATCATATGTAATAAGTATGAATATAGTCATCGTATATAGTAAATATGAATATAGTGATCATATGTAGTAAGTATCAATATAGTGATCACATGTAGTAAGTATCAATATAGTGAACATATGTAGTATGTATGAATATAGTGATCATATGTAATAAGTATGAATACAGTGATGATATATAATGTTATAATTATAAATATCGTGATCATATATAACGTTAATGATGCTGTAAACACTAAACGATCGTCTGTAACGTAATACGTATAAACGTAGTGATCATATGCAAGGTAAAGTATGAACATAGTGATAATATGTAACGTTAAAAGAATGAACATCAAGGTGTAACGTTTACGTAAAACCAAAATTATACAGTAAATTGACTTTACCTTGATATAATTGCATCAGTGCTTGTATAGTCAAATAAACTCTAATAATGCCGAAAACAGTTCAAGAACAACATTCGTAACTGATGTCTTCGCCCTGACGTACCTTAATAATCATCAAATAACCTTTACAACAGGGAGAAGGATAGAAAAAAGAAAGACAAAAGATATGGACCACAAATAGGATATGACCATGGGTGGGGGTGTGGGCGCTACTAAGGTATCTTATTATAACCTTTAATAGCCTTGCTATGTCTATTAATAAAGTTTCAGCCAGTATACGCAATCGGTATGAAAAAGTTCAACTAGAGATGTTATCTATCGCAGATTTCCGCACATTTTCGTAAGCGATCTCCTGAATGCTGACAACCACCCAAACCCACCTCTGACTTCTGGGACTGCATAGAGGATTCCAAATCTTCATTATTATCTACGTATCTTTGTGAAGCAATATACTTAGTATGATCATCCTCCCATAATATAAGGTTATAGTTACAAGCAAACATCCATATTACCCATGAACAAATGACTCTCTCTCTCTCTCTCACACACACACACACACACATACACACACACACACACATATACACACACACACTAAAAAGTGAGCGAAAACATCATACTATATGTTGTCTTTACATCATCTGGTAAATAAAATGTATCAAAGAAATAAATTATTCATGGGTGTAATGTATTTCATTTTGAAAATATACGAATGTGATTTTGCAATTGTATGATTTTTATTGGCATTTTTCAGTGAGTTGCGGTTGTTTAATGGTTTGTTTTTTTTTTTGATGGGATGGCTAGGCTTATTTTGTTTGGAATTACAAATGTATAAACGTTTCCTTTAGAACGTTTCTCTGAATCGTAAGAAAAAGAAACAACTGTTATGTAAAACAATAAATACATAATATACAAGAACGCACAAGGTGACTTGTGAATTTTCAATCATAATATATTGGTTTGGGTTATCAAACAATATCATATGATGTGAATTTTACATTACCTTCTCGTACCTTGTAAACATTGTGTCATACTAAGCAACATGACGACAGATTTATATACTTATGTTGCTATACTGAGGTAAAATATATGTAAGACAACCATTCTGTAGTCATGTTTACATAATCATACAAACAAGTTGCAATGGTAAAATATTCCTTCAAAGGATTGAAAACCTCTGGGATCCAGAAATGATTCTTGAAATTTTCCTCGGATCGACAATACTTCAGCATTTCTTCTTGAAAGTCAAACGGGTCTGCAGCGTGAGTGTGGTACCAAGCGTAGAAGGCTTCTCGGTGTTCGGTGTGCATCCCGTCAGGGTCGTAATAGTGAACGTCAGGCAAATGCGGGAGCACTACGTGTTGATTGGCTTCGGTATTGAAAAAGTGGGGAAATACCCTTTGGCCATTTCTGTCTGTAGAATCTAAAGTCCATTAGGCAAAGTCGGGAAGAGTGCGGTGTCCTCGAAAGATTGTTTCACGTTCTCCTGGAATCTTATACAATGGGGACAATGGAAAAAGATAGGTTCTTGTATGCACTTCTCACAAGTCCGATGAGCTACGCAGAAATTAGGGACGTGAATACCCGTCTCTTGCGTACATTCAAAGTAAAAAAAGATAATACCCACTTGTGTCTTTTTCTTCTTGTGCTGATCACCCTTTAATTCTTCCTCGAGTACATTGTAATACTTTTGTTGTAGCATTGATGTTCAAAGTCCACGATTTTTTCACAATAACGGCATCTTTTCTTTCCGGGATTAACGTGTGCCTTTGGGTTGTTAGTTCGAAAAAGCTGTCCACACGTGGAGCACAATCTAAATAAGTCACAAGCACTTTTCTGCTGGTGAACTTGTTGTATACGATGTTGTTTGTAACAAGATGGACTGACAAAGGTTGTCTGGCAAGAAGAGCAATGAAAGCGTTCTTCAGAAATGCATGGTTTAGACGCTAAACAACTCCGGCATATCTCTCCGCATTGAATGTGTTGGTCCCGACTACATTTCTTGCAGTAATAATTCTATTCCAGAAATCCTGTGATACTAGCAATGGCATCGAAATGCTCTTGATGATGATACAAGTGAATGTATTTTCCATCTGGGAAATCGGGTACTCAAAATACCAGAGCTCCGCGAACCACTTGTGGATATAATTTCAAGGTATACCGAGGAGCCAAGACGTCTTGAAGATTTTTCATTTCAGGAAGGCCACACACGGTCTCTTTGGATATTCCTGCGTATTGTAACAGGAGTTCTGCTTCTTTTCGTTGTTTGGCTCTGTCCGATTTTCGAATTCTCTCCCATGCTCTTTTCCATTCTGAGGTCTTATTCTTGTTGGTTTGCGTTCGCTACACAACGATCTCACGGGCTAAGCACATCTGGTCTTGGCAGTTGTCAATTTGGACGATAACACTTTTCTGTCTCGTCCGCTACCTCTAGGAGTGAAACGTGGGTCATGTGAAGTGTGGCTTGTCCATCGGATAGTGTAAAGTCATCATCGGATTTTTGAACGTGTTCAATTTTGTCGATGACTGGTAATTCTGCCGGTGTACTAAACTCGATCCAGACAGGAGAATTCAAGCTATCCTGATGGATGGAAAGTCTCAAACGATCGTCCTCTTTAACTTGGCATTGTCGTTTCTGTGTTTCTAACAGGGAATACCACAAATCCCACAAATCGGTAATGAAACCTGCTGCTTTCTCGGGTGGTACTTCAGACTTGAACTCTATATAGTTTACAGTGTAGGTGTAAGCAGTGGTTCTGAATTTTCTAGAAGTCACTTTTTGCGTCTCTCGAATGTGATAATAAATTTTGGGATCTACTGAATGACTTTCTTTCTGGGTAGATCTGGACTCTCTTGGTTTTGGTGCCGAGGAGGTTGAAAGTGTCATTTCAGACTCACTCATGTCCTCTTCAAAATCATTTGCATGTACTTGGGCTAACACTTCAGCTAGAGGTGTATGAGGCGGCAAGGAAAGTCGTCGTCGTTGCCTCTTGGTATCTTCTTCTTCTGGTTTCTCACTGGAATAGTGTGATTGTTTCATCTTGATTGCAATCTTTGATTTGACTTAGTTTTGCACACGCTCTTTCCCTATATGTAGAGAGAGCTTCTTACCCTCAGAGTAACTATTAGTCATTCAACTTTCAAACTGTGAAGATGGAAGAGTCAGAAAAGCTTACCCTTCTGGTCTGAGATTTAGCACATCAGACTGCTGTTGCATTATAAATTTAGAGAGAGTCATTGGAAAGTATACCACTTCCAATAAGACTAAGGACTACTCCTCTCGAGATAAAAGTCAAGATACTTGCTACATCTGCCAGGAAAAAGGATATTAGGCTCCAGAATGTCCACAACGTCAAAGCAATGAAAGAAAGACAAGAGAACAGAGAGACAACGGTAAAGATAACTGTTATCATCGTCAGGAAAAAGGACATTGGTCTTCTAAGCACCCTAAGAACAAGAGAACAAGCCGGTGAGGGAGAAGGCAGAGGAGAAGAACCCATCCCCATAAAAAAATGTAATAAGTCAAGACGACTGTAAGACAGTGAAGAGGAAGACGAATCCATGCTCGTGACGAAATTCAAGAAAAGAGATAGACAGGGAAAGAAAATAGGCTTTGGTGATGTGTTATGAAATTTTGATTGTCATTTTAAAAGAGAATATACCAAAGAAAGAAGTAAGCGTCTCTTTGTCTTGATTTTTTTTAAATACTATGGATAAAAAACGCACACGCAGTCATACACAATCAAATGATGGGACTAAGTTTTACTTAATTTGGAAATCATGGAGTAGTATCTTTTTTCTAAGAGATGTGGGTGGCCCTGAAAAGGACCGTTGGGGTGTTTGTTTTTTAACAAACTCATGGACTTGACTTGATGAGCTTTAACTGTCTTAATCCGTTTCCACAGCCAAGTCCTACTCCTCCTCCTGTTGCTGCTTTGGTCGTAGTAGTAGTCACTGCTGCTACTGGTGATGGCATCTCAGTTGTAGCGAGAGTGGATGGTGTGATGGGCTTAGAAAACTTAGCCCGTAAAGGTCTCTTTCTCTTTGGCTGTGTTAAAGAAGTCTGATACATTTATCTCAGATACTTTAACTCCGCCAAAATGTCTTGTAACGTTTTGTTTTCATTCCCTTCGTTCTGTCCATCACATTTCAAAGTTTTCTGCTTCTATTTTTCTTCTTGTTTTCTTCTTTCTTGTTGTTGTTGTTGTTGCTGCTGCTGTTGTTGCTGCTGCTGCTACTGCTGTAGAAATGCTTCTTTTGCTTCGGTCTGTCTTTGCAAAGAAGACTGCAGTTTTTCCTTCTGCCTCTTTCTAAAATCATCCGCCAAGGCTAATGATGTAGAAGGTGATGAAGGTGGTACTTCCGTCGTAGGCAAAATTTCTTGCGAAGACGACACCAGAAAATCCACAAAATCCAAATTAAAGTGATCCTCTTCTGGAAGAATGCTAGTGACCGCTACATTCGTCGTCGTCGTCCTATCACTCCGAGTATACGAGGTCTATGTAGCAGGCGCACTCCAATACTTTGTCTTCATGGTTTCAATTATATTCAAACTATGCAGCAATGGTAAACCGTACGAACGGTGTTGTGCCTGTATACTGAATGCGACGTCACACACCCGCTCTCTTCTGATTGGACGAAAGAACATACATTTTGTAACCCGCATTTGTGTTTATATGTTTTGTGTTTGTTTCTTTGTCTATGTGTATGTGTATGTGAATACGTTCATTCCCCGTTTGACCCCATAAACGCTTCTGTCCCCATAAATCCTTTTGTCCCCATACATCCTATTGTCCCTATAAACACTTCTGTCCCAATATATACATCTGTCCCCATAAACACGTTTGTCCTCAAAAATACTTCTGTCGCCATGAACACTTCTGTCCCCATAAATCCTTTGTCCCCATAAATCCTGTTGTCCCTAAAAACCCATTCCCATGTTAAACCTATGGACAAATTTAACATAGGATTTCCCCTTGATCCCAAGTGGCTCATCTGCCCCCAACGCGCTCATACAACTATTCTCCTCCCATGATAGCTATAATAGAAAATCTCACGTTTTAGAAAGATTACAAAAGCGTGTGGACAGCATGCGGATATTAAAAAAACAAACAAAAAAACAAACAAACAAGTAAATCCTTTAATAGGCTGTCTTTGCAGCCTACAATCAACGAATTCCCATCAACCTATCTTCCTTCAGCGGCCACTCAATAAGTTGTTTATTCGGCATTCTACAAAACACCCGGAGCTAATTATGCGTGAAATGTTGCTCAATTACGTTTCAGGCAATAAGCTTGGCAGGCTTTGCTGCCACGTGTTTAACTGGTGGCAGTCACACAAAGCAGTTGTGCGATAGGGAAGTTTTACTTCCGGGTATTTTGACCCTCATTTTTCCGATTTAACAACTTGGTCTTTATCTTTCATGCAGTTATCCAGCTTAAAACCTTGTTTTGCATTACTTACCGTATTATACACTTACGTAATGTTGTAAAGGAATTATCGAAGGTATTTTCTTCAAATATTTAATATAGTGACTTGAATATTCAGTCCGCCTCGCAAGGAAGACAATAAACAATAGTTCTTGACGTCACGAACAATCGCCTATATAACATGTATACATTCAAGTCGTTATAATATTTATATTTTTCAGCCGATTTTTAGTGAGATTTTCGCAGTAATGTGGAAATTATGTCTTATACATTTTTAAATTTTATAACGAATATTTTTCTTATTGCAGAGAAACTAATATGCTAATGAGTGGGGGTGGTTAACTCAGTTTTGGTGATCCACCAATTGTCCCATGTGTTGAATCCTTATAATTTTCTGTAAGAAGTTTACGATATCAGGCGATAAATGTGAATAGTGGGTCTACTGTTGACCTTCGGGGGTGTCACAGTTAGTTATCTCTGTATCGTCTTGCAGCCTGTATGTTACGCTGATGAGGTTTGTCTGACTTTCGCTCTGAGCACCGTACCTACTCTCCCTAAAGGGTGCAATCACCCGGATTAAAAAAACAAAAACGAAACATAAGCATAAACAGAGCGCATCGATCTTGTGACTGCACCATACCCAATCTTTCACGAATTCCAACTTGATTGGCATTAATTAAAACATTGCATTCCAAAACCACGCCTAATACAGTTACTCATACAAATTAAGATGAATATAAACATACATAGATTTGTTACAGCTCTTCTAATTTCCACATATTTTCCTTAACTAGAACCTCCTTCTACCCGATTAGTATTCTCGATCTAATGGACTGTAGCAAAAATTGCATCTCACTAAACAGATGAATGGCGGGTACGGCAAATCTAATATCACTGCCAATCTTCGCCGATTTGTAAATGATGCAGCAGAAAAATCAATCATTCTGAAATAAAAAAAGTCTTATACACACACATTTAATGCAATTCGTAGCATTGTTTATGCATTATATCGCTGTAATTTGTTTTATATGTACCAACAAGTAATTTCAAGTAGAAAAGAGCGGGTTTCTTGTTTGTATGTTTGTGTGCGCGTGTGTGTTTGTGTGTGAGTTTGTCCATTTGTCCTCTATGCTATCATATATAAGAATAATTACTCCTGATATTTTGCAGTGATTGCCATTTGTTTTTTCTGCATCTTTTTACATAGGTTCCTAGCCCCCCCCCCCTACATATGACATTTTTGAAATTTACAATTATAAATATTGTCCTCCATCAAAACTTAATGTGATACTAGCTAACAAGTAGAGATCATGTCAAACTATTGTCACTTCAACACTTGCCTCAGTGAGTTGTATAATACACTATGCTCTATAAACAATTCCTAAAGTTCAACTATGTGAAGTTTACGCCTGCTGGCCTTTGTGCCCTCATCATAATATAAATAATAGTTACCATATATAATGTACTAATTGTGATCATAGTGATCACATATAATGTTATAGGTATGCATATAGTGACCATATGCAATGTTATAAGTATGATCATAGTGATCACATATAATGTTATAGGTATGCATATAGTGACCATATGCAATGTTATAAGTATGATCATAGTGATCACATATAATGTTATAGGTATGCATATAGTGACCATATGCAATGTTATAAGTATGATCATAGTGATCACATATAATGTTATAGGTATGCATATAGTGCATATAGTGACCATATGCAATGTTATAAGTATGAACATAGTGAGCACATGTAATGTTATATATAGTGATCATATGTAATGTTATAAATATGAATATAGTGATCATATGTAATGTTATAAGTATGAAAATAGTGATCATATGCAGTAAGTATGAATATAGTGACCATATGTTATAAGTATGAATATAGTGATCATATGTAATAAGTATAAACATAGTGATCACATATAAATGTTAAAAGTTTGAATATAGTTATCACATATAACGTTAATGATGCTGTAAACACTAAAAGATCATGGGTAACGTAATACGTATAAACGTAGTGATCATATGCAAGATAAAGTATGAACATAGTGATAATATGTAACGTTAAAAGAATGAAGCATCATATTGAGTGTAATCATCCTCACATAATATAAGGTTATAGTTACAAGCAAACATCCATATTACCCATGAACAAATGACTCTCTCTCTCTCGCTCTCTCTCTCTCTCTCTCTCTCTCTCACACACACACACACTCACACACATACTATGGCGGATATATACAAAAATGTGGTGTTTTCTTTACATAATCTTATAAATAAAATGTATCATACAAAATAAAGTATTCATAGCTGCAATGTGGTTCTTTGTTAAAAGATGTAAGTGTGATTTTGCTATTCTACGGTTTTAATAGGGATTTTCCAGTGAGTTAACAGTTGTTTTATGAGGAAACTAAGGTTTTTTGATGGGATGGCTAAGCTTATTTTGTGTGGAATTACAAATGTATAAATGTTTCCTTTAGAACGTTTCTCTGAGTCTTAAGGAAAACAAAATAATTATTATGCGAAAAAAGAAATGCGTAATATACAAGAAAGCACAGGCTAGCTCCTTAATTTTCAATCATAATATATGGGTTGGGTTATCAAACAATATCACCATCCTCGTCGAAATTGCCACTAGCCAACCTTCCATGAAAAAAACAAACATTCTAAGGCGGTTGTCAACATTTGTAAAGCTCCCTAAATCATATTACAAAGTTTGAAGTCTCTATCTCTATCTAAACGGCTTTGGGAAAGTTACATATCATTGTTATTCACGCCCATGATACAAACCGATCGACAGGATCGCATCGTTTCCATTTTTTCTGGAAGTTTGGGGACAAACGTGGTTTTCAAACGACTGTGTGGAGAGACTTTATGTTTGCTATCCCCTGTGATTTGTGATTTTAACATTACCTTCTCGTACCTCGTAAACCTTGTGTTATACTAAGCAACGTATTATTGATAATTGGACTAAACATTTCATAGTAACCAAAGCGTGTGTTATGCTTTGTAACAGTCATAAAATGTGTTGATAAGTCTACTACAGTATAAGGAAGATAATCCATTTTGCCAGTGACAGTCTACCTCACAAGAGTTGCTGTACGGTATGTTCAAGCATTTAGATGACCATGATGAATTTTCGGTTAACGAAGACATTAAGGCAGACTTATATGACCCACTGTACTAATTCAACCTCCATAGTAAACCTATGGAAACATCATGATATTAAAAATTCAATAACTTTAAATTTCTAAATGCTCTTGATCAAACCTATATTTATCAGTATAGACCCATCCTTGATGCAAGCTTCTGTGTTAAGAAAACCACATGAGCCGCGGCATATTTTGGATCTACATGTACATGAAACATGTGTTATCCATTCTGCACCAAATGAATCAGGTGCTACTGTTGTTATTGATTGCTCCTAAGTCAAGTCTATACAAATACTAAAATTGCATCAATAGAATCTTGTGTCTATTTTTTTAGGTACAGATAGGATAAGCTCTCAAAATAATTTTTTTACAAAAATGTTACTTTTCATTATTAACCAATTATGGACCACCAAACCCGTATATACTGTATTGTATCTGAACCCATTTCTAGACTGGTTCACAGATGTTCCGTATAATTAGTACCGTGAGTCCTATAAAATAATGTTCTCATTCACCCACCCACCCGACATAATTAATAATTTTTTGCTACTACCGGGTCGTTTTCTGCCGTTGGCTTTTATTACTTTCAGACACTTGTCATACAAGAATTCAGCAAAGAGGATATGGCTTTGATCAGGAATTGGACAGTGTAGTGTGTGCTGACAAACTCTCTCAATAGGGATAACCAGTGATTGTTAACATTTGTAACTACTGAAAAAAAAACTTTGCACCTTACAGACTTTCACATGATAAAATGCCAAGTTTTCAATGTTTTCATCCGTGACGTTTTTCAAAACCACTTAAAATGTCTTGTTCCAAAATTCTGACCAATATTAAATTTCGTCCCCTAAAATCTGTTGCATGTGGATTTTTTTCCTTGTTGAGCCTATCATCATTCATTTCAGCTTTTTAAGTTAAAAAATATTTTGAATTACAATCCCAAGATTTTTACAACTTTAATTCCCAACCCCTAACCCCTTTCATGGTACATAAATACATAACAAACAAATAACACTTTATTCTGTTCCATTTGGCTTTATTACTCACACACAGCAAACATTAATTGCTGACTCTTTTCTTTCAGAAAGAGTTTAATTTCAGTAGTATCCTTCAGAAGAGATATCAATTTCAGTATTATCCATAAAAAGAACTTAATTTCAGTATTATCCAGAGATTAGACCGTTGCCGATTGGCCTCTGAAAATGAAAGTTATCGCGCCCACAACAAGATGGCGAGGTAGATCTTTTCAAAGGTGTGCATTAATGTATAATTGAAAAGTAGTTTTAAGAGATTTAAACTTCGAGGTCGAAAGAATTTAGCAACACACGTCCCTACCATGATCACCGTAATATAACTTAAAGAAATGCTGACGTTTTAAACAGTTGTTTGTAAAAGGTGTGGGGACATCATACAAGCATAAATTATCAAGTCCTTCAATAGGCCTTCTGCATGGCATATAATTTCCCTATCTACAGAAGGATAATTCGCTCCCAGACCATTAATGTCAACAGTGGGTTTACTGCTAAACTTGGGGTTGTCAAGGTAAAGCGATCTCTTTATGGCCGTGTAACCTACATGTTAAACGCGAGCGATATGCATGACTCTCGCTGTCAGCACCGTACGTACTCTCCCTAAAGGTTGCAATAGATCCAATAAAAATTTAAAAAAGACATAATCCCTTCACATTGACATCGTGAGCGTATTATACCCAAAATGTTCCGAATTCATAATGGATTCATATTAAGAAAAATGGACTACTAAAAACACATAAAATAAAGTTAGTCATATACCTTAAGATAAATATCTACATAGATTTGCTTCAGCTCTCACATCTTTTTATACATTCTCCCTAATTAGAATCTCCTTCTACCGTATTAGTAATATCACTCCAATTAAATGCATCAACATTGCGTCTCACGAATCTGATGCATGATCAGTTTTCAATTATTTCCTTGTAAATGTGGCAGAATAAATAGGTATAGTTGATTTCAAGTATAATGTACCACATCCAGGCATAGAAGCAATCAAAGAAAATAACTCAGATTAACCGTATTCTCTTTGGCTAATGTGTTCGAAGACTCAATAAAAAAATCTGTCCTAAGTGTAAATTCTAAAAAAGCTACTCGGTAGACACTATTTCTGCAAAAAGTGTTATAACATGGTGAACCTACATTGTCATTACTCATAGCCAAATCAATTGATATTTCTTTATTCCAAGATGGTTTTCCAAACCGCTTAAGAAATCACAGGTCACTGATATTTATAAGCAAATAAAAACCTTTGTCTAAGGAAAATTATAAATCAGAAGGCATTTTTCTTTTCATATGCAAAATATATGAAAAAGAAATTGCTTCTCAACTGAATGGGAATTTTGACAAAATCTTCCATGCATATTTATCTGCGTTCGACCAGCATATTGGTATCACACTACTCTACTTTGCTTCTTTAGCATGGGCGTCGCGCTCTTAATAAAAAAACAAGTGCACGGGGACAACTTTTATAGCTCAGTCCAATCATTTGATCGCCTGCTCCATGCTCTTTTAAATTTGAAAGATGGAGGTTTATGGTGTATGTGATAGAGCCTGTAATTTAATTTCTAACTACCTCTCACACCGAAAACAACAGAAAAAACTTGGTACCTATAAGAGCGACTGGATAGACATAGTGAACTGCATTCTCCAGTGATCTGATTTTGTGCCGTTTCTATTTAGCATTTCCATTAATGGACGGTAGAGCGTCCTCTTTATTACATGTGGAACATAAGATACTGGTATTTATGGGCTGTTTTTTTTTCTTGAAGCAAAGTAGTACTTCTTTTAGACTTTATTTCTCAGCTTTAGAAGGAAATATGCAATAATCTGTCTCAGCTAATTCATATTATCTGCTGTTTGGCCATCGCAAGTCAGACATGGATTTTATAGTGTAAGCAAACAAACATCTGACACAGTATACATTTGACTGGACAAAGGGCAAGGGGTGGGGGTTCCTCAAAAATTGATTTGTGGATAATTTGTTTAATATTAGCAGCTAAAAATAGGGCGATACGCATGAAAAATAGTTTTAAATCATATTGCAGTTAGATTTATACAGAAATAATAATTACAATGGCAATGTACACCAGAAACTCTTAGGTCCTCAGATACATCTGACTGCATTGTATCCTTTAACAAGTGGAAAATTCCAATTGACCGGTGACCACTATTATCCAGTTATCAGTAAATGGTCTATTGTCCTTGTAGGTACATGTATTTAAGTATCGGCAAAAGTTAATCATAATGATCACACACACTTCTGTCAGTCGTGAAATTCGATGGGTGTGTTCACATTTGAAATCCCCACAGGCAGAAGATACATGTAGGTAGAAGTGGTGTACATTTCTAGTCCGAATTTCCACTGACTTTTCCCACCCCGTTTTATTCAAAAGTAGATCTCGATTTTAATCACACTTGGCTTGTGCTTTGGCTTTCTAAAGATACATAAAACGTCTTAACTGTTATGAATGAGAAGATATATTGTACTTATTGATATCAGGCAGGTAGGACTCAATATGATTTCACTTAATTTTTCTAGCCTCTGTTTAAAGCGACAACCCAATGCCGCTACCACGTGAGTTTGGCGAATTCCATTTTATTGTATGGGAAATGCGCTCTGCTCCCCCACCCCAACATAACAGTCCAAATACTTGAAACTGAGTGGGAAGAGTTAGAGAAACCTCGGATATGTACTTTTCTTGCTCCATGAATGTTGTTTATTTGTATTTATTTATATGTTTCACAGTTTTACAGACATTTTGCATGTATGATTTTGAAACAATATGTATGCATTTACCTTTGTCACTTACGTTAGCACATTTAAAATGTATATTATGGGTAGGGATAACATTCAAATAAAAAAAAATCATGTTGGTTCATTCTTAGTACAGACCTTAAAATATGTATCCATTATGAGCATGAATGAAGAAAATGTTTTGAATTTGGATTTATTAATGGATGGGAAACACAGACGTTTTAAAAGTACCAATATTGTTCTTGTAAATGGTAGTTTCTACTTTGTCAAACACGCAATACTGTACAGCTATACAGATGGTAATAATCTATCTTGTATACATGCAGAAGTTAGGCATGTTAACGATGTGATGCAGCGGAAGAGTTAAGACCTTGTCGACTAGATGAACAGAATTGTAAGAAGGCCAACCCAGATAAGTTCCAGGTCATTTGCATTAGCTAAAAGAAATTGCACTAGAGTTGCACATCGTTCTTCATTGTGTGCACTCAGATCGAATGTGACGACACTATCCGGCTGCGTAACGTCGATGCACATTTCCTTGTGACATTTGATAATCAAAAAAGTGAAATAAGCAGAAATGCATCAAGATAACTTAATGAGTTAAAACGCATCGGTTGGCATCTAACTTTAGATTAGAAATTGAGTATTTTTCCCGCTGTGTTTCCTTTCTAACTTCAACTATTGTCCTTTACCCTGATATTTTTTTAATAATGAGGATAATACGGCAGACGATGACTAGAGAAACACAAAAGTTGCATTGATCTAAATAAGCTTTCTGCAATAGAAAAATTTGTAACAAACTACTATTTATGCCATAATAAACCACGTAAGATCACGGACTATTTTTAGTAAATTCACAAAAAGAATTATAAAGTGACTGAAAATGATTCTTTGACTATTTGCTCTAGCATTGAACTATATGACTATCTATCCATTCAAAAAGTTGAAACCTAAAATTCCCAAAATTACCTTGTTTTATTGAGTATGCTTTTTCTCGTAAGATCATTTAATTACAAGTATATAGTATATGCTAAGAATAAATTCGTTGATTGTTTAGACATGCTTAAAATGTCTTGACGTTCAATATACAATATTATTTGTTTCTAAATGGTAAGCGTAAACTTCACACCAGATTTGATAGAACTACATTAAATGGTAAGTGCAGTGTATGAAACTAAGTAAATTATTAATTATTTTCTTTTATTTTTACAAGAAACAAATCTGCATGCATTAAATAATGTAATGCATAATATGAAATTATGAAAAAATCCTTGCCTGGTAAAAAAAAAATTCTTCTGTTTTTATACATGTATTTCATAGAATCGATATGACAAATTCTTAGCCAGCAAGAAAAAGGTAATTATATAATATGGGCAAGGAAGGATTTTCTCATTCGCACACCAAGCTTGTGTTTTCCTTGCTTTTGCTTTGTTTCATTCAACGCATTAAACCTTTCTCTAATAATGTGGAATCTTGTTGTTTGGGCAAAACTGGCACCGAAGTTAAGAATAGTCAAGGAAAGAAGTTTTCACTATGTATATGCAACGGTGTAAGTATCTTACAAAAGAAAATCTCCACTTTCTGCAAGCCCATAGATCAGGGGTGTCAGACTCATTTGCTATGGCGGGCCAGATTTGATATAAATAATAATAAATAATAATAAATAATGAGTCTGGCGGTCCGTATGTTTGACACCCCTGCCATAGATAGCTATAGTAAATAAAGCATTGTAATGTTCATTCTCAAGCATTTTTGAAAATAACACAGTTATATGTTCATACTCATTGTCCCATGGGTGTGATGTATATCTATGTACTTTCAAGTGAAGCTATCATTTTTTTAATTCTACATCCTAAGATAGGGTAATAAAAATATTGACCATAAAATATTTAAAATTGACTACATCCAGTTGAATAAGTGACGTAAAATTACACCACCTGTTTTCAGGATTTTGATACTGGTTTACAGCTTTTTCTTTTAAATAAACTGAACTTAGATTTTTGAAATCATATTGACTTAAATCTCCGACCTTAAGACAATATTCACTTTGTTGCATTAACGGTATACTTTTTCACAGCCTTTAGCAAGAAATATCCATTGCTATATACATATATGCGAGATTCCAATGTTAGAGCTGATTTCAAAATATCGTAGAAATAGTGACTTGCACGAAAATTCTTGAAAAGTTTGCATTGACTTTGGACACCTGATGGACAGACATGAACTCCACGTCTTAGTACTTCAGTGGTTCTCCATGGATGATGTCGTCATACGCTGGGGACGCTGATGACAGCATTATTTACTGTGTATGAGGGCAGGGGAGTATCTCCCGCAGTATGTGCATGGGTTTGCCCCGTGGAATAGTATTGTTGCTGGAAGTTTGAGGCCACTGGCTGTTGACGACTAGCTGCCGGTTGTTGGTGGTAGGGAGCAGACTGTTGAGGGTACTGCCAGGAAGGTTGCTGATGTCCGTTAGTAGTATATATTGTGCTTGCTGTTGTCATCGTTGTCATTCCTGTTTATAGTCGAGAAAAGACAAAAATAACATCTGAAGAACTATGATGTGAATGACACAAAGAAAAATATGAGTATCTTTGTCGATCTTTAATTTAATTTTCGAACAATGGAATCATCTAATTTTATCCATGAGTGCAATGTCCTTTACGTTTCTATATCCCACACTTATCTACCAACTCCTCGAATTATGTATGTATATAATGTATATATGTATGTACAAAAGTACCAATCTACGTACGTACCTCCACACACACACACGTACACACACACGTACACACACACACACACACACACACACACATATATATATATATATATATATATATATATATATATATATATAGTCAGACAGAAGAGCGGATCTAGAGACTGAATAATATTAACACGCAGTCTTTCAATCTATTTTTAATTCTTTTATAGCAATTCATCTGCACGAAAAATATGGAGGTGAAGCCCTTCCGAACAGCTAGTGATGAATTTAATTTACTTTTGAGAAATCATACCTTGTCTGTTGACCAATATACCCCCAGCTCCACGGGATCGTAGCATACAACAGAAGATTGCTATAAATGTAGAAACTACCAGGATTACTCCAAAAACTATCAAGCCTATAATCCTGCTATCGAGAACAGCACTACTGACCACGTCCTCTCCAGAACTGGGTGGTCTGCAATATATATATATATATATATATATATATATATATATATATATATATATATATATATATTGACACTTAATATTTTGTTTTTGCGAGGACAATGGAAATTCAAAAGATGAGTTGGAGATGAGGCAGCATTAACTAACTCAAAATAAGAGTCATAGATGCTATGAAAAAATGCGTACAATAATTTAGCATTGATATTCACATAAAGGACAGATTCAACATACCAATATACTTTGCCGCGTAATTAAATCAAATACAGAGGTTCTCAAAGGTAATCAGAATCTGCTGAGATGTCCAACCTGTCCATCAGGTCATTTAGTATACTTATAGGATCTATGCAAGAACTCACATTCGTTCAATATATTTTGAAGTCAGCTAAATATTGAATTGTATGAGTCACTGATTCGTAATAAATATTAGATTGCCATACAATTGTTCTGTGTCTTCATATTTGGAATGAAAAATATAGTCAGATATCTCTATCTTAGATGAGGTGGAGAAACACGATGTTTAGAGTAAATTATGGGCCATAATTACCTATTTCTTCACGTACAACAATATACAACTTATATTAATGAAAAAAACAGAACCGTTAGTTCTAGCCAGTAAATGAAAGGAACTATCAATGTAATGTGTGATGTCTGACACTGAATTGCAACTATTGCAAGGGCTATTTCACATTAAGTCGATAAATGGATGACCCATATATATATATATATATATATATATATATATATATATATATATATATATATATATATATATATATATAAATCCTGTTACAAATCTATAGCGAGATTAGGTGGACGAGTATGTTGTATGCCCGTGTGTCAGATATATTTGCTTTTGAGTTTACATTCGCAATGAACGACAATGGTAACACTCTACCATTGGTGTGTGTTTGGCACCACTCTGACAAAAAGGTTTATGTTCCTAGGAGAAGTATTTCATCAGAAGCATGGTCTTGCTCACACACGAAAACGGTTCTGTTGAAACAAAAAGATGTTTACCTCCTGTACGTCCGCCATGTTGGTTTAGTACATAATATACGGCTAAATATGACGCCCCCTGCAGTCATTATCTTGCTTCTGTCAAACCGAGAGTTAACCTTGATATGATTTGGTTGGAACAAATTCGTGACGCGACAACAATTATGGTCTCCTAATGGGCGCAACAGAGAACACGGTGACGCGTTTTCCAGGTCAGAAGACCACCAAAATTCATCCCGGACAAGTCATGTAGTTTATACATTTATCACACTGAAAAACTACATACAATGACGGCCTCACTGATATATTCGCGTGATTTTTTTACTTCTTTTCTTTCTATAAGTGATTCGCTTCACGAGGCTAAAAATGTTGCCATAATAGGTCCTAAAATTGCAGTCTTTTTGTGAATTGAAACATGTGAATATTTAGGAAACGTTCGTTAATATCAGTTACGTTTTTGACGAAGAACGACAATTGGACCTACATTAGTTCAATACATTTTTTTAAATCAATGCTTTGAAAGCATATATTCAAATCTCGATTATTTTAAATGACCTCGCTTTACTCGTCTATTTTACAATCTTTGGCTCATAGATTTCAGTATGATGTCCCATTACACTTATGTGCACAACAATGAAACAATTTATGACATTGGAAACTGTTCCGACTTCCTCTTATGCTGACGAAAAACAGGTATATCACTTTTTGTAATCATTGCTATTAAATCTGCAGAAGCTATTAGCATTATCCATTAAAACAAACCAGACTTTCATGAGAGAAAGTCACAGGCTTTGAGTAAAATTGGAGCGACACCCGTCTGACGACTATTAGAAGCATAGTTCACGCATCAGTAGGTACTTTGATTGGCCACTAGAGATGAAACCCTTAGTGAAATGAATGCAGTCCATTCATCTAATTCCTATACTCATTCACATGTACAAATACACAGTTATCTTGTTGATGGTAATCTGTCACCATACAGTACATACCTATGTTAGTAAGGCATACAATTTGCGTCACGGTGACCTTCTTTGATTATAAGGGTCTAGTAACTAACAGAGATGCGCCCAATTGTCAAGTTGCATGATTTTAACATAACTTGCACTGAATAGTTGACCTTTCAAGCTAACTTTCAACAACGTCACTGAAGCATAAAATATTGATCACATATACCTCTTTTCAATTAGGGAGTATTACTTATCAATTCATCCCTCAGCAAGTTTCATGATTCTTTGTAGGATATCACGCATACAGCATGACAATAAATCTTGTGGAAGTGACCTAAGCGTAAAATGCTAACCAAATCCAAGTGAAGATGATATTCAGTGCATGATGAGATTCTCCCTTTGTAAGGGAGTGGTATTAACAAAGTTGCATATTAGTATCGGTTGAAATGAACATGAAAGACACATAATGAACCAAAGCTACAAAAGCCTAAACTATGGGCCATAATGATCTACTTCTGCAATGAGGGAATAATGCTCATAAAGATGCATCCTCTTACCAATCTTCATATATTTTAAATAGGATAGTATGCACATAGCATACAAAAAAACTATAAAGTCATGAGCTAAACGCAAACAAGAATTACCTCAACCAATAAATGTGAAATGTAGGTCACAATGACCTTTTTGTACGGTTGTGGTACGAATAGAGATGCATATTATAATCTGGCTTAATGATTCGAGCGTGAACAGTTAAAGCAAGGTCAGTGAAGAATTAAATATTAGTCACAGTGACCTCGTTTTGTGATGAGGGTATAGTACTCATCGAGATGCATCCCCTCACTAAGTTTAACGATTCCAGATATAGCAGAATGTATACAGGCTGCAAAACATTTATCTGACCATATGCTAAGCACAAAAGCAAAACCTAACCTAGTAATATGATAAATGTTGATCACATTGATCTCCTGTTGGCGCAAGAGTTTGGTACAAATATAGATGCAATCGTCTAGTTTGATGATTATTGCATTAACAGAGCTTGAGTCACACTCAAACCAAGAAATGGACCCAAAGTCATTGAAGCATGAAATAATGATCACAGGCACCTATTTTTGGTATGAAAGTATTGCTCTCATCAAGATGCACCCCATCACCAAGTTTGATAATTCTGCTTGTAACATGATGTACACATGCTGCACAAAGCCTATTTGGTCAAATACAAAAAACATGTATTTGCTCCAATGCAGACGCTGAGACATTCGCCGACGACGTAGGTAGTCAATTGCTCTTCTCTACGTTGTAGAAGCGAGTTATTAGCAAACGCGGACGTTGACTGATATCGCCCAATTGCCAAATGTATAGGTCGACTAGAAGGACATGTAAGTTAGGCT
Organism: Margaritifera margaritifera; assembly: GCA_029931535.1. NCBI lineage: Eukaryota > Metazoa > Mollusca > Bivalvia > Unionida > Margaritiferidae > Margaritifera > Margaritifera margaritifera. Next base: position 1,155,903 of record JAQPZY010001119.1, read on the forward strand.
CATCGGTGAAATATTTAATAACGGCCAAGTCCACCCCACAAGATGTTGTTATGCAAGTAGCATGCGTATTTCAGTCACGTTAACCGTGTAGAGTAAAAATGCACCGATATTGCTGCTTCTCAGGTGGACTAGGCTCTAGTACAGCGGTTAGCAATCTAAGGCCAGAACCCAAATCAAGGTCCCTATGAGTCCTTAGTAGGGTCGCGAAGGGTCATCAGAAGAATTTTTAAAATCATATCATAAGCCTGAGGCTCAGAAGGTTATGTTACTAGCCAATTTAAGGTCGCAGCAAAAATAAAAAAAGGTTGGGAATCACTGCCCTAATAATTATACTAATGAAGGGTCAAATGGACTAATAAGTTTAGTCGAACTTTAACAACGATTTGGCAGCATTATCTGGGTTAAAATATTTCGATGCCAGAATGATCCCTTAAATCTTTAATTAAAATTGATTATATTGGTCAATCCTTTAAAGGCGGTTTTTATTTATTTATTTATTACTTCATACTGGTAGCAATATTGTTGGGCAAAACCGTTCATTGGTATTATTTTGAAAAGGTTTCATTCCTAAAACCTCTATGATAAATTTAGTCAAAATGATTGAGTGAATTTTCAAACAAAGTCGTTGAAATGTTCTTCTTTTTATAATAACAACAGCTTCACTTGAAGGTTCATTGAGATCATATGTGCAAATTTGAAAGAAACTGATACAAAGGTGGCTTTTAATAGTTTTGCGAAGACATCGCTTAACAAAGTTTCAATTGTTATTCCCAAGCACGTGACACAAAAATATATTTTGGACTGATTGCATAACTGGCTGAATTTCAGTCTGGATCAATAGCATTTGAGAGGACCTTGATGTCAGAATGCTCTCTGATAAAATAGGCAAACTTCTGTTTAGCCGTTTTTTTAAAAGACGCTGTATGAAGGTTTTTTCTTAACATCGCTTTAATACAAAGTCCAAAGGACTTCATACAGGGATGCATGCTCTCTGACAAATATGATTGTGTGGCTTTCGAGAACAAAGGTTTTATTTTCGGATGCTGACAGACAATGAACGACGGGTGTATCGGCCATAGTCTCCATTAGGCAATATCATAATCTCACCTAGCATAACGGCCAGGCCCTGGACAAATTATAATCCTGGGAATAATCATCATATTTAAACTCAGACACAGCTGAAAGTTCTAACGTCTTAATAAGTACGTTGTAAGTTACGTTATATATGTTAGATATCAGAATTTTGAGTCTGAGTGAGTGTGTAATTAATAATGCTTGGCCAGGGTGAACAAACCACTAAAACTAGCATAGAAGTCATTATAGACCAAGAAACTTTCCCGTGCAGTTAACTTGGCATGTATTCCCCAAAGTGTATTTGTTTTGCCCCAAAAGAACAATTAGGAATTGAAATCGTTTTCAAATCAAAATAGGAAGAAAAATGGTTCAAATATCTATCAGTTAAAAAATCATAACGACCAACATTTTGAGTTGAGTCTGTGTGTGATAATTATTTTTAATTTTGGAGTCATATTCCTGGCTTTTTGGTATAACTAGTTAAGGGCCATTAACCATTAATAATATGACAGGCTATTTACTTCATCTTGGAATATCCTCAAACTTTTTGTTCATATTCCAAGTTACTGCTAATTAATTACACAGCTTAAACCTCTATTGAAGAATGTCTTGCACAACATGTTTACTTTCTGGAAACCAATATTCATTTTTCAGGTTTTTGATATTTTGACCACTGTGCATTGCTTCATGCTCATCAACTATGCAGAGGTATTGCCTTTATTCGCAACATGATGATATGCAAGTGTGTTTGTTAGGAATTTGAGACGAACACAGACATATTTTATGCTTAAAATATGGACTTGTTTGAAATAACTGGCAAAAAGCTCATTTAAAAACACTGAATTAGGGCAGCTGCCTAATTTTAATAAAAATACAATGACAAACTATCAGAATACTTCCGCATTCTAAACCTTTCATAGCAATTACATCCATTTAAGAAAAAACACAAAAAACACATAGATCATGAAATATTACCTGAATGTTCAATACATTTACATCATATTGCAATTGATCCACTTTTATGAACATAACCACACTAGTTGGTGCAGGAAAGACAGAAATATGGTAAATAATGTGCACTAGGAAGAGATTGAGAATTCCCATCCTAGAGTTTAGAATGTTGTGGGCACAAACTTGGCAAAGCCTCGTACATGTCTCGAAATTCTGACCCTAGGGTTAAATTTCCCTATCTGACAGGGCTAACCTATCTCACATGGCTTGCTCACATGAATACAATAGAGAGGTATGGGAATAAGACAAACAATAGATGCTGAGATGATGCAGCTTTTACGCTACTTACGAGCAGCAGTAATGATATGGAGAGTTACCGCAGCAACCGCTTTTGCAATACACCTTATCAAATTCGCTTGTGCTTGTGCCTGTGCTGCAAGTCTCAGAGAGACAGCCTGAAAAGAAATGTCAACATCACAAACATTATGCTGATTGGTTTTTGATAAAGTCTATCTGTTTAGATTTAGTTGCACATTGTCTCCCTTCAGTGGAACATCTCAGAAACATGAAGCGGCAGAGTTCTGGCCTTTAAATGGAGGTTGTAGGAAACTAGACGTGCATAAGACGAATAAACTGATGGGAAACCAGCTATTGGTTTACTGCAAGAGATGGACATTCAAAGGAAGTAAGCGTTATATTTAGACATAAATTTATTTCGTGTCGGAAACAATAGCTCGCTGAAGGTACTGACTACATGAAGTTAGAATGTACTCATATTTTGTATTTCTACGAGTGGCGACTTCCAGCAATTGCAAGATCTGGGACCTTTCTGCTAACTAACGATAAAATATTTTGAATGTAATACAGTTATCAATATATTAGAGCTATTTTGAACCACAGGAATGAAACATATAATAGTTGTTTCTTTAGTGGAGATGCCATATTAGAGGTCAAGGATGTTATTATAATGGTCATGTGAGTAAATGGCTTGATTCCCGACGAATGAAAGAAATTTACCCTTCTTAATCCACCATATTATATTAGGAAGGGCCATTTACTGAAACTTAATGGCCTTTTAGGTGGAAAGCCCCCAAAGTAAACCGCCGAGCATGTATGAATAAAGAATGAATTGCATATGCGAGCACCGGCATATCGTACACAGAAACTCAAAGCAGCAAATGTTAGTACGTTCTCCATGGCGCCTGAAAGATCCAATATTGTTCTGCTTAAAGTTTTCAAAAGGAATTTCCGAGCAATGAAGAGAGAGAGACAGTGATCGATTCAGAGAGAAAATAAATAAAACGAAATAAAATTAATCTGTTTATATTCTTTTATACTATGAGTTTCGTAAATTTGCACCTACGCCAGGTGTAGAGAATGTAGTACAATTAGAATAAAATCCAAAGATTCTTATATTTAATATGAAGATTTAAAAAATCGATAAGTTTTGCAATGACTGAAGATCAGTCATAATTTTTTAATGGTTGCGTCGATTTAAAGGAACAGAAGCAAATGCGTATAGACTAGATAAGAATTACGACCTAGTATATAAAGAAGCCATAGGATATTTACGATTAACTATCGGTTCAACCCTTCTTGAAAGCTTGGTCATAACCTTTGTCCACTTTTCATTGAATTATGGTTCTCAAGTCACGTTGTAGTTATTGCTGGATCCAGTTTTTTCCCACTTTAGCTACCCGTTCTCCTTATAATATAAACTCCATAATTCAACAGGCAGGCCAACATTCATGCGCTTGCTTGAGCGAGCGACATTGGAAAACAAAGTAACAGGATGGCGCCACATCTTATCAAACAAATAGGCTAGAAATTTAGATACTTAGCCATTCGATGGAATTAACATGGAAATGATAACATATGTTTACGGGGCCAATATGCTTCAGCTGCTGTTCTTTCATATATAAAAAACAAAGGAATAATCAAAAAGCCCATTACTTCGTCAAATTTCTGTCAGTATCCTAAAAGCAATATATTCTTATACCCATTCATACAGTCGTTTCTTCATATACTGGTTTGTGCCTTTCAGGGCGGTTTTTACTGGAGGTCATTGGCTTTGGAAATGTCAATTTAATTTTCATGGATGTTCCCGCACGCCCTATAGTAAAATGATTGCACACTAATGTATATTTTTTTAGACATGAGTGTAAAACTGTACAAGTCTCCAATTTAGCTTTTTCATAGACTCGTTAGCATTAAATATGATATAGAACGATAAAGTTGAGAATTATGAAATGTACAATCGTGTTATTCGTACAACACGATGAGATCCAACGTACCAGAAATAATATTAAGTTATATTCCGCAAATTACGGAATTTACCGTTTTTATTGACTAAAGAGCAATGCATTGGGATCAAACAAATTTTAAGACTGCAACTTAAAAATCGTTTGATTGCATGTTACTGGGATGTGTATCCTCTGTGGACGATTATGCAATGCATGCATAGAAGCCATCTGCAAATTCTACGACGTTGGCATTTCATGTGTAAACACCAGAATATGTAACTTGAAACATTCTTTTGTCAGTTTAATGAGGCAAATATATAAATAAGTTTCGTAGTACTTTTCCTTGAAAAGAATTAGATGCGTTAATTTGTTAGTGAATAATTCATGTCGAAAATCAAGTACAGCAAGTAAACTACTTACAGATTTAGATTGCAAACGGAATAGACGGGTATTTGCCTTCACGTGACTTAAATGTGACATTCTATTGTCAGACAGATATTACAATTGTACACCCTTATAACGTGGAACCATAAAAGAAATGTAACGCTAGAGGGTGACAAAGAAAAAGAATGATAAAACAATACACACGCTACATATTAGTTATTGCAAAAAAGGAAAGGAGGATAGGTGAAAGCAAATAAAAAAACATGGATATCTCAAAAACCTCAAATATGAGACTGTTATCGGACAGATTCTTCGAACAAATGCCTTTGTAGACATAGTGAAAAAAAAATAAATAAAGAAATAAAAACCCCTATGTGCATAAGCAAAAGCGAGTTTCAGCAAACTGCATTGGGGTTTTAAATATCGCATGTTCTTCTAATCATATTAAAAATTTAGAACATAATCTTTAGCAGAGAACTGCTAGTTCAAACCTCCTATACATAATAATGATGTGACCCATTTCAAGTCGTAATAGAAGAAATAAGCGTTGCAGTGGTTTGATTTTTCAAAAACAATGAGGTTTATTTGTTGATCGTGCATTTTTGATTCCATTTATGATGTACTTTTTCTGCTGTTTGACAACTGTATGAGTCATGGGATTTAAATGTGATCATCATATTGTGTTGACGAAGCTAGTGTTTAGTTGTACAAAATAATAGATATACCGACATCAAATAAAGACAGATTAGCATCTGCTTGTGCTAAAAGAAATTTGTCTTTTAGGCTTGACATCGTTGAATATTTAATTGAACATTTAATAATCTAGTATATATCTTCTGAATATAATCTACACTAGTGTATAAAACACATCCGTTGCCAGATACCAAATCGTTCCATGAAATCGAAGCAAAATGTGTATTAAGTTAAATTTCGTTGTACCTAAATAACGATAATTATTAGACATAGAAAGATAATACTTCCTTTTTTCAAGATAAATTTCGCAAATATCGAGTGCATTAATGTTACTTTAAGGTGGTTAGTCCTGGGACCAACAAAAATCACCACCATCACAAAGTGCCCCCAGACCCAACCTCTCTATGTATTTCCCAGCTTAGTGTGGGCATTCTGTACCGTGACCCGTCTTACAATTTCAAATAGATATTCACTTGCCGTCAAAACAAACTATTTGCTTCACCTACCATCACAGACGTGATTACTACATTTATCTCGGTTAGCAACACTCAGAAGAAATGTAAATATAATTAGTCTAGCCTCCATGTTGAAAATTGATTGGTTCAATGAAACGCAGTTAAAAAGTTGCTGTGAACAAAATGTAAGTATTAATCTCTGGTACGTTGCCGATTTTATTTCAGAACGAGACTTATCTTGTCTATGAAAAGGTGGTTGGTAGAACTATTCAAAGGTGTGCATTGTTGTATAATAAACAAATAATAGTTTAACGTGATTTAAACTTCCGGGTAGAAGCACTTTAACTACACACGTTCCTCACGTGATCGGTTCAATAGAACTTAATAAAAACCAAATAGATTCGTGCCTTCCAACGTGTGTACAAAGCGTGGGGACAGTATGTAGACAAAAATAAAGACGACCAAATAATTACTGCACATCCTAGACCACCGACATGTGATTTTAAACCATTTTACTTAAACTTTAAAATATGGATAGTATATATTGGAATCTGGGTACGAATACTAGCATCCTCATTTTAAAAAGAAACCACACGCTATCAAAAGGTGACCCTCCATCATTTTTCATTTTGAAAATGCCATGGTCTACCATCTTGAAAATTAAACAGAACTATAAGTCACTATTTCGAAAGCCATTTTTCGTGTTTTTATCATGTTTTTTATCATTTATATCGAATGTTGTTTATTTGAAGAGATTAGTTATCACTAGGTTAAATTTAAAATAACAAGCCCTGAAGTCTCACGCAAATCATCTATTGGTACACGAATCTAAAACATAATCATGAAAATCACTTAACCACTTGAACCGAAACAATCAAGATTGAAACTGAAATAAAAGTTCTTTACAAAATTCAGAAAATCAACATTCCTAAGTAATACCGAAAATGACGAGGCATGGAGGCTCCCAAAATCACAGATTAATTCAATAATTCACACAATTAATGTAATTCACCTAGATATCTAACGGAAAGAATTGTAACCAATGTTCTAAAGTCTTATAATAATATTAAAGAAATTCATAATTACTAGGTTATACTGAAGTTGCGGGCATTAAGCCCAATCACAGGAGTCACGTAATATTCAACAATTTACATAATAACTGAATTTCATTTTAAACAACATCAGCTTGTATAAATGGTATAAAAACATGAAATAAGTAACTAATATTTGGTGATAATGAAAATATAATAATAGTCCAGAGTTCTCATTAGATTCTATTGCTCTAGCGTTAAGTATATTATATCATTTAGTAAATCCTCTTAGACCAATACAAATGATCAATATAAATAATGAATTTATAATTGTTTACAAATTATTCTCTTTCTGTCTTAATTAAGATACTTCATACAACTTCCAAATTATAGACTCTAACAAAATTATATGTAAATATTATTTCTGTCTTGGATCAATCATTACTAAGAGATTTAGAAAAAGTTATAATGTTGTTCATATTTAAGGAAAAGAACATATTGAGAAGACTTTACTCATTATATATATATATATATATATATATGATGGAGTCAGAGAATAAGATAAAAATGATATAATACGCTGAAATGAATAAGCGACTAACATAGCATGTGGCATACACGTAACATAAGCAGGAGAAAAGAACTTCCATTTAGAAACGTTTATGTTACAGAAACCGATGATCAATGTTGATATCAAAGCATATACAAACGAAACAATTGGATATCAATTCATTGTAATAGTTTTATATGTATTTTCGAAATATGCATGGGCTGGCAAATTAAAAGCAAATATAGGAGAAGAAGTTCGGGATGTCTTTGAACAAAGGTTTAGAGAAAGAAATTATTACCCCTTTAATTAAGCTTCCCACAAGAAGAAAAATTAATTAAACTATTATTAAAAACAACACAATTCTTGCAGCAAAAAGAGTAGCTGATTTTTAAAGAAAAAAGTAGACAAACATAGATTTAGAGGAGAGTGTAATAAGCATCAATAAATATTATTTTATGATGCGGAACTATTTTAAAGGGAAATAAAATAAGCAGAAAATAGTAAGGATATTAAGATCTGTAACTGTCCATCAACTTAGCTATTTTATAAGGATTGAGTGACCATTTTAATGCTAATACTCTAGACTATTAGCATAGAACTGTAAGTATTAACATTATGAACATAAATTAGATCGATGATGTCACTTAAAGGATGTTTAATATATTACACATACAATTTCGACAATAAGAAATTAGATATTCAAGTTGGGTTTTTAATAGAGTAAGCTAATTTCACTCTGCACATTCATAGATATAGACATTTAAGAGCTGATTCTTATACAAATTTACTATAGCAGGTTAAAGTTGAACAAGAGTGTATTAATTTTAACAATAAAAGGAAAGAAACATAATATACCATAGAAACAAATACTCACATTGGTTTAGTAAATGTCCAATTTAAAGATCAGAGTTACTGATAATTTTGAAGATGAATTTAATATTCAGGCAATGTGTATGAAAAAGTCAATGAGAGAAAAAGAGAAAATGCTGTAGGAAACAACTCCTAAGACCAGTAAGAGTATGCGACATAGAAAGAGATACACACGTAAATATGCCAATGGTAACTGACGGAGAAAAGTAGCATTGCTGTGGGATAAAGAATTTCCTACATTTATCTAATTATATTGATCTTAAAAGAATTTTTAAAAATACTTCTGTGAAATAAAAATAAAATTCTATTTTTAAAATTCTCATTATAATTCTGAATTAAGATTAAATTATCACACAAATTCTAAATGACGATTAATCCATTATCAATTAAATATGTATTTTATTCATTTAATATAACGCCACTCAGGATTATAAGGAATGTTAAACTTATAAAAGTTATTAAAACTCTTTAAAGTTAAAGTTATTACAATTTATATTAATTTCTTTTAGATCTATGTTATTATTCGTTTGATTAAATTACTGATCATCTGGTAATGATATTTTTAATTAAGACAATATATTTCGTATTTAAAAGAAGACATGAATCATATAACTTGATTTTAATTACTCTGATATGCTTTGACAAGTAAAATGCCACTCAAATATTCCACATCCTCATGCTGACATCCATATTGCTAAGTTTAATTGATTTTACCAAAAGTACATATGACATTGTACTATATACCTTTATGTTTTTAAATTCATTTCCTATTCCTAAGTTGAGAAACATAACGGAATCTCTACCACTGGATCTGCACCCAGTCGTTAGTGTGAACCGATTCGGAGGCGGGTTGAACCATGACGTTTTCAACTCCCTGTGACCTTTGAGGCCACGACCATTTCAAACGTTAGGCCCTACTCCCTAACTGTTTGCAGATTCCGATGAATTTGAGACCAGCTATCCCACAAGTGGCCTACTTATCAAACACAAAAAAATCGTGCAAATATTATGTACTAAAAATAAATATAATTAAAGGAAGTAACTGTAAACTTATTTAATACGTTTATATAATTTATATCAGTTTGTTTTCTTATTAAGCGAATTTCGGTGATTATTTGAATTTCTAAATTAAATTGTGACTCTTCTGATTGGGCTTGATGATCCGGAACTTCTGAAGAGGCTAATAAGTTTAAATTTCTTTTATTTTTAATAAATATAGAACAAGAGTTAAAGTTCTTTTGTTTTGATGTTAACTGAATTTAATTAATTATTTTAATTACTGAATTAATATTTGACTTTTGGGGTTTTTCATTTTGAATATAGCTTTTAATTTCTGTTATATTTGAAATAATGTTTATCTTGGTATCTATCTTGCATGTTTATTTTTAAATATTTAAGTTACTTTCCTGGTTTTGTTTAGATACATGAAGCAGTAAGTAAATTTTATGAAACTCCAGGGCTCGACATTTTCAATATAACCTAGTAATTACCAATTCAATTTATTTACAGAACTTTTATTTCTATATTTAAGTCATGGCCTAATTTTATATATATATATATATATATGTGTGTGTGTGTGTGTGTGTGTGTGTGTGTGTGTGTGTGTGTTTTTAAATATTTTTTTTTAAAATGAAACCAGTTGCTAAGGATTTTTATAACAATGAAAAATGATGGAGGGTCACCTTCTAGTTGCCTGGCTTTTTTGAAAACTGCGAATGTAGTACTCGTAGCCATATACCGGTATTTATATTCTTTAAATAATTTATTTATTTATTTATTTATTTATTTATTTATTTATTTATTTATTTATTTTCTAATTCACAAAGCGTCTACTATCCATATTTTCAACTCTTTGAAAAATGTTTGTGGGGTCGGATAGGAGTTTAAGATTTAAGATTTGGTGGCATATGACGTGCAGTATATATCTACTATGAGGTCTTCAGTGACTACAATAGGCCAACCCGCAGAAGGATGATTGTGTTTACTCCTGCTAATATTCTGTAAAATATGTACTTCGTTCCCGATATCAATCTTCAGGCGATACATGTCGGTAATGCGTGTCCTGTTGTCATTGTGCTTGACAATATAAAGCGATCTCTTAATGGCCTCGTAACATATATCTTACGTACATGTGGTTTGGATCACTTTACATGAACGCACATACGGTTCCTAATATGTTATAAATACCTACTGGATCTATGCTAATAAAATCGGAATTCAAAATCACATGAAATAAAGATAGACGTACAAAAATTTGTTTCAGCGCTGAAATTTTCCTGACATTCTCTTTTATAGGAATCTCATTATACTATATTAGTACTATCATTCTAATGGAATGTAGACATTTTGTATCTCATCAAACTGATATATGCTCAATTTTCAATGATTTTTTGTAAATGTAGCAATAGCAATAGGTACATTCGACTTGGAGTCTAATCTAACTTATCTTAGCATATAGGTAATCAAAGAAACAACCCAGATCTACATCCTTATATTCTTTTTTTCATATGTTGGCTGTGGTTATAAGGGTAGCTTTTGTTGGAAATGATCGTCTTCAGTAATAAGACCTTAATTTTATTAGATATACTATTTTTTACCAAAAGAAACGATTGGTTTATTAATGTGTAAAATGGTTGCGTTAATTAATTATATCACTCCTTCCGGTCAGAATATAAACAGGATAATCTTCAGAATGAACAAATAGATCTAAATGTTAATTAGACGTGTGGAAAAATCTCCAATGTAGCCGTTTAATACACATGTAATACATCACTGATCTGTAACGATCAAGTCGGAAATTTCGGAGTGTAAAATTGTGTTGTTCGTGCGGCATGATAAGATGTGAAGTATCAGAAGTAATCTTAAATTCGTAAATTTATAATTCTGTTGGGCAAAATACGGAATTTACCATTCTTATCAATACATCAGGATTACATACAATTTTGAGACTTTAACTTCAAAGTCATCCTATAGCATTTTTCCGAGCTGATTCACTGATTCGGATTATTCGGCGTATAGAAGAAAATTACAAATTATATGACATTGGAATTTTCTGTCAAAGACCAGAATACATAATTTTACTACTCTGTTTTTCCGCTATAATTAAAAAAGATATTTTAAATAAACTTCATGGTACTTTTCCATAGAAATAATGAGAGACCACATTTCTAGTGAACACTTCATAAAGTGATTGTGCAAAAAAGGAAGCGAAAGACTTAGAAATTTAGTTTACAGATCGCCTTATAGAATCACGTGACTCAAATGTTACAATCATCAGAGACACTCTTCAATTCGATACCACTATGATGCAGAAACCGAATAAGCATGTATAATTGACGACATAATACCAGTATGATTAAACAATACCCTCGGCAGATATGGATAGTTTCAAAAAGAAAAAAGAGAATAATAAACAACAACAAAAATCCTGGTATAGACACCAAAACAGGGAGCACATAACTGCCTGCCTGAGTAGCGCAGGGTGAAAACTCCCCCCTCTGTCCCAAAGAAAATGATGCTTTGGTTTTTTTTCTCCAAATGTCACGTGTTTTCATAATCATCCTTCTACAAATATCGAAGAAAATGAGTAGTGTGATTTTCAAGAATCAGATGTATGCTAGTGATCTAACCTATTTTCAATCTGAATAAAAAAAAGAAGAAGAAAAAAAACAAAAAAAAACCAAAGGTGTTGCAATGGATTGTGGTTCGAAAGATATGGAGATTAATTTATAGATCTTACGATGAATAATGTAGTGTACTATATGCTTAAGCGTGAAATATAGAAACTTCTTGCCGAAACAATTTTCCTTTTTCTTCATTTCATATTTTCACATGTGTAAAATATATCCTTATATTTTCACATGTGAAAATGTAAGATTTCCCATCATGCCATGCGACACTTGATTGTGTGTGCATACAGAAGTTATACCTGCAGCAAAAAAAAAAAAAAAAAGGAGCACTTTGTGAGCTAGAAAAAATAAATAGAAATTGCATTACATTTCAAATACAGAAATTAATTTTTGATGAAGAAATTTGACTCGACACAGTTCGCGTCTCTATGAAGCTATTTCCCCTTACTTCCTTGACAACAATGATAAACCCACTGTGATGCATTGGTAAATCGGACTCTTTTTGTGGTAAGATATCATCAAATAGTTTTTAAAATGTAAAAATTTTAATTTACCGCAACAGATTAGGTCATTCCAAACCTACTGCTCTCTTAAGTCATTGATATTTATATGATCAGCCTATGAAAGTGAGGTGGATTAATGTTTTTTGTACCACAAGATGAAATATATCCTGTATTAACGTAGGAAAAGAAAACATCCGCTATAAGTTTCTCCTGAATATCATCTACACTAGTGTACTCAACGACATTCGTTGCACGATACCGATTCCTTACCCACTGAAGCAATATATCTAATGAATGAACATTTGTTAGATCTTAATAACTATAACCATCAAAAAGAGGAAGAAAGATGACTTCATCATTTCAAGATACAGTTCGCAAATATTCGGTGTATTAATGTTGTATTTTACGGTGGTTACTCGTAGAATCAATGCAATATCACTACCACTACAAAGACACACAGATAGACACCCTCAGTCAAGTATTGTTCCCTTATGTATTGCCCAACTTAGTGCGGACATTCTCTACCATGATACGACTTACAATTTCAAGTCAAATTGAGACATTTTATGCATGACAATATCCTTTGCTAGAACAAACAAACAAAAAAAAAAAAAAAAAAAAAAAAAAAAAAAAAAAAAAAAACATGTGCTGACTTTGCCCTTAAAAGCAAAGTATTTCTTTCACGTACTATCAAATATGTAATTACTACGCTTACCCCCAAACATAATAGTCACAACAACTGCACATAAGGTTAGTCTAACCTCCATGTTGAAAATATCTTGTGGAATGCAACACAATACTAGTATTCTATTAAAATGTGTTTATTAGTCACTGGTCCGTTATCGATTGTATTTGAGTTCGAGGCTTCTCTTGACTTTGGCAGGTTGTTACAGGGTAAATCTATTCAAAGGTGTGCATTGGTGTGAAGAAAAAAAACTTAGTTTGACGTCATTTGAACTTCCTGGTCGAAACGATTTAGCTACACACGCTCTTCACAGTTATAATAGAACTTAAAGAAAAGCTCACGTTTTAAAAAGATTATACAAAGCGTGGGGACAGAATGAGGATAATAACAATCAAAACCTTTAATAGACTCTCTTTGCGGCCTACAATTAACGACTCCCCAAACTCCACCCATCTAAATTCAGCTGTCAGTCAATATATTGTTTATTTTGCATTCTAGAAAAAAAAAAAAAAAAAAAAAAAAACACAATGGAGCTAGTTATGTGTGAAATTGCTCAAATACGTCTGAGGCAATAAGTTTGATAGACTTTGCTGCATGTGTTCAACTGATGGAAGACACACACAGCATTTGTGCTATGGTGGAGTTTTTACATCCGGGGACTTTTAAGTGACCCTCATTAGACCGATTTGGATACGTGGTATTTGTGCTTCATGCAGTTATCCAGCTTAAAACCCGTTTTGCATTACTTACCGTGTTATACACTTACGTAGTGTTGTAAAGGTATTATCGAAGGTATTTTCTTCAAATATTGAATACAGTGACTTGAATCTTCAGTCGAAATTGTTGTAAATATTCGGGAAGCCCGAACTTATTCACCTCATCGAATGAGGCCTCCCTTGTAAGGTGGACAAAAAACATTAGTTCTTGACGGCACGAAAAACCGCCTATATAACATATATCAATTCAAGTCGTTATAGCATTTATATTTTTCATTGGATATTTGTGAGATTTTCACAGTAAAGTGAAACTTATGTCTTATAAATTTTAAATTTGTTTTAAAAAATGGTTTTGATTGCAGAGAAATAATATGTTAATTAGTGGGGGTGGTTCACTCAGTTTTGGGGATTCATCAATCGCTCCATGTGCAGATTCCTTATCAGTTTCGGTGAGAAGTTTATGATATCAATGGACAGTTGATAAATATCAATAGTGGGTCTACTGTTGACCTGTGGTGTGTGGGGTGCGCGGGGTGGGGTTGGGGGAGACATTTGTCATACAAGAATTCAGCAAGTAGGATATGGCTTTGATCAGGAATTGGACAGTGCAATAGCGATAACCAGTGATTTTTAAATTCTTTCAACTACTGAAAAAACTTTGCACCTTGCAAACTTTCACATGGTAGAATGCCAAAAATGAAGTACTTTGGGTAGTATGACTTTCTGTTTGATTTTGGCAAGTTTTCAATGTTTTCAATTTCTTGTTCCAAAATTCTGATCAATGTTAAATTTCTTCCCCTAAAATATGTTGCATGTGGATGGTTTCTTTCTCTTTTTAAATTTTTTTTTGTTTAGCTTCCTTTCAGTTATTTCAGTTAAAAAATATTTTGAATCACAATCCCAAGATTTTTAAAACTTAAATCCCCCCACCCCCTCATGGTACACATATAAATATCAACCGGCGCCGTCGCTAGAGGGCGCTGGCGATCAAGATTAACATTTTCTCAAAACATTTTCTCATTACACCTGGTACTTTCTCCGCCTTTATATGTAAAAAGCTGATATTATTACATCCGAATGTATTCATGGTTGAAAGGTCAACTGTCTATATTTAGCGTCAATGACATTGGGCCTTTTCCACAACATAAGTGGTGAAAATAAACGACAAAATAATTTTTTAAAAAGCAATAAACCTAAATAAACAAACATATTCGCTCACCTATGCCTGCTTTTTAAATACTTTGGAGTTCTTTTTACGATAATAATGGTAAAATGTGTGCGAATATTTGCATAAAATCCCAGAATTACGTCTATTTTAAAGCCCACCCATGATAGCAATAACGTTAACTTTTCCCGGCACGTGGCTACGTAACAAATGACAGTGACAACAGTACGACATAAATTTGGTTACAAACACACGAAAACTTCATTTTATGAAACCTCAGACGTTTATACCAAGGAATCAGATTATACAAACGTATTGTCAGTCAGTATACTACATTTATTACAAAATTTTGGAACGACTTTTGTTGTGTAATGTATTTTCGAGGTTAGAGACTCCGCGGGTGATACTGATGATGCGATGTATGTAACTGAGAATCACCGAGACATTATCACTGTCAGGCCATCTATGTAAGATTCTTATCTAGAGACACTGGTATTCAAATTAAAATTTTCATATTTAGTATAGGCGAAAGAGAGGTAAAACCATTTTCAGAATTTGTAAGAAAAGAAAACCAATTCATGCAATTTTTTGTGAATATCAATATGAATATTGTCATAATAAAGAGCAGAAAGTCGATCTATTGAGTTTCTCTATTTAGAAAAAAAACATAATCATAAATATTTGTTGAGAACCAACTCTCTCTCTCTCTCTCTCTCTCTCTCTCTCTCTCTCTCTCTGTGACTCAAATTCCACATTTTAATACTTGTCTCAACTTCATGAATTATGTAATATTGCTCAAAATAATGGTCAGAATTATTAGGGAAATATCGCAAATTTGGAAGATCCAGAATTTAATGTTGCAACATCCAAAATGTACACCCTACACTTACTGTAATGAAAAATTTATGGAAAACCTGTGCAATATGAAAAGCTGAATGAGAAATTTGTCAAGAATTCTGTCCATATGACCCACATCCCTTGGGCCTGTCCAGTCTAGCCTAACATGTTAGCTAAGTTTTCATCTCTCTGATTTAATGATTAAAATCTGACTCTGACTGCGACTATTATATTTGTTGTTTTGTTTTTTTTGTTTTTTTTTTTTGGGGGGGGGTTGGGGGGGGTTGTTTGTTTTGTTTTGTTTTTGTCATTGATTTTATTTTAAAGATATGAAAATTGACCGAAAATATCTTATCATAACTAAATTTTAAAATGGCAATTGCTATTTACTATATTGTTATTTCAGATAAATGTATATATGTACAAGAACACTGTAATGAATATGCACTATTAGTTTTAAGAGTAACATATAATTTCAAATTGTGTATGATTCAAGAGTTTGGTATTTCATGCAAAAATTAAAGAGGGGGGGGGGGTGCAGCTCTTGATACAAAGGCTCATAAAGGCTTCAGAAGTACCTGGAGCATAAAAAAGTCAATTTTTTATTATTTAAGCTGATCATTCACAAAACATTTCAATATAACCATATGTAAGAGTAGCATATAGTTTCAACTTGTGCATGACTAAAGAATATGGTATTTCGTGCGAACATTTTTCAGGAACGCTTGGTAAAAAAGGACAGAAAGGCTTCAGAAGTACCTGGAACATAGAAAAAGTCAATTTATTCTTAAAGTTGAATGTTCACAAAACATTTGTATATAACCATCTGTAAGAAATAAGCAAATTTCAGCTTAAAATAAAATGAGGTGAAGAATTTGCAAAAAGTGACCAAAGACCAATATTAAAAATGGGGGAGGGTGCATGTATTTCATTGTTTCCTGTGAATTTATTTGAAACGTAATCATAAAGATAGGTTCATTTTGGAATTATGCACACTACAATTATGCAGAAAACATTCCATTTTCATACATTGTATAATTCTGAAAAAAATCATCCCCTGTTGCTAATATACATAACAAGCAAATAACACTTTATTATGTCCTATTTGGTTTTATTACTCACACACAGCAAACATTAATTGCTGACTCTTGTCTTTCAAAAAGAGTTTAATTTCAGTAATATCCTTTAGAAAAGATATTATTTTCAGTATTATCCATAAAAAAGTTTAATTTCAGTATTATCCAGAGATTAATTTAAGTATTATACAAATATCATAAGAATGAAAAGCACATTTATTACTTTCTTGGTAAATTCATTGCTCTGAACGCCTAGGTAGCATATAAATGCTGGAAAAATAATACTCATAATATAAACAAAACAGATAAAACACTTAAAAGTTTTAATTGAACATATGACACAAGGAAACATTGATAAAACATAAAAAGGTATCATTGGTCACAATTACTGCATTATTTAAGTAATTTTTCAAACATTCTTCTATCTCTGGATTAAAACTAGTTAATAATAATATTTCCTAATTTTTTTTACTTATGACACTTAGATGCTGGTGATGTAGGCTTTAGACTGTATTACATTATGTGACATTTGTGTTCTGATGGTATAGAATAGGGATTATTTGTCTTGCAAATTATAAGCATATTCATACTGATATTTTATTTAATGTTATCAAATAATTGTAATTTTCAGCTGTGTATCAATCAGCCAATTAAAATATCAGAATGAAATTATAGGCAAAATAAGGAGACAACTAAATCATGATAGAAGAGAACGGAGATAAACAGAACACCTGTGGTTTACATGGGTGCAACCATATTGAAATACGCACTTCCGGTTTTATCGCTGCATCACCCCACATGCAAGATTCTACTAATTACTGCTTTTTCCTTAAAATCAAATACATTTTCATCAAATGGTCCTAATTTATATTCTACACTCATTAAAATATCATATGATTCATCAATATACCCTGCATATAACTAAATTTATATTTTTGGGAATATTTCGCTGATGTGAGAAATTAATGACTCAGTCTCAGAATCAAGAATGGATCAAACGTATATCTAGAGTCATGTCTCTTGTTTCACCATTGGTAGTTATTTTTTCCATCCAATCACAAGTTTCGAGACAAGAGTAGGTAGAAGAGCGTGGGTGTTTACGCATAAATTATCCCTGAAAAATGGCACCTGGAAATATTTGCTACTAAGAGTGGTCACCCCCTATTGGTTATCACTACTCAATATCACAAGATTCTTGGAGCATGTGGTAGTCTGTAATTCTGATAAAATATTCATAACAATTTAAATATATGTGTATATAAAATAATTATGTCAGCCGATATGAGTGGCCAGTGATATATGGATAGAAACATTATATATGAATTCTTCCTTTATTTATACAGTTCAGTATTGTTGACCTTTGCATATAGACTTTTAAGCAGATATAAATTGTTTTTTATTGTACTTCAACCTTTTTTTTAGAGATTTAATAAAATATGTCAGCTCTTGGAAAAGGTAAATGCGAATGAAAAAGGCGAATACATTTATTGTATTGGTGTGATCTGGGGATACGACTATGGATCATGGAACTCAGCTGGTTCATACCTGCATAAATCCCTACCTAGCGTGCATTAGGAGGGCAGGATTGATTTGGAAAAACGGTCTACTCGTGTCTCCCGAGACCCACCCGACCTCTGGTACCAGATGGGAGTTTACCTACCTGTGTAAGTCTCAAGAATGAGTAACCAAGGAGGCAGGTGGTTAAGTGGATATGAGTAATCAGTTGGGAACCGTATTTGATCTTATCCGACCTATGGGACCTAGGCGGACTGGTCACCTTTGTTACCAAAGGGAAGCTGGCATGCCTGGTTACACTAAGTGTAGGTTACCAGTTCGTCCCCTGTATCTATTCAACTGTATTGTTTACTTGAGCTGTGGCCAATGTATCCCACTATTTTCTTTTGTGTTATTACTTCAGTTTAGTTAGTGATATAATTATTGTATGTTCTAGGTCTGCTGTTAATTATCGGATTGTAAGTCTTTAGAGAGTCTTTAATGTTGGCAACATCCATTTCAATAAGTGAAGTAGAATTTCGTCATCTGCATTCAAAATCATAATGTTATGTAACAAATGTCACTAAGAAACGAACCAGACTTAGATGTTTTCTTGTCGTAATGCCGGATTATGAGACATATTCATTTAAGTGTCAGACCTTTAGACATTATTCACAAAATTAAAGGAAATGTCCATTGCTGTATTATTCTCTGACATATTTAAATATTTGAACTGATCATGGTTCCAATTTAAAATATTGAAGTAACAGTGACTTGGATACCACTTAATGAAAAATTGCATTGTCTATGGACTTTTTGAGAGATGAACTCCATGTCTGAATACTTCAGTGGTCGTAATGATCGATGTCGTAATACCCTGGGGATGGGGAGCATATGCTTAGTATTATTCACTTGATAGAAGGGCTTGTAAGTATAACCATAAGTCTGGTTCTGTGACTGCCCCATGGGATAGAAGTGTTGCTTGAAAATTGTGGTCATGGGCTGTTGAGATAAATACAGGGTACTGCCAGGGAGACGGCTGTTGGTGTCCGTTAGTAGTATGCAATGTGCTTGCTGTTCTCACCATTGCCATCGCTAATCATCGTCGAAAATAACCCAGAGAAATAACATTTATAAAACTGTGACGTGAATACAAAGATAAAAAGTGCTCTGACAAATCGTTAAAGCTCTGTAGAACTATTTTTGAAAGATGTTGTATAAATGTTTGTCTGTTTGATGGCGGATAAATCTCTTTAAATCAAATTTGAAGGTCCTCGTGGAAAGATGCTCTCTTACAAATATTGTCGGGTGGCTTTTGAGATGCAGCCTTTTACGCGAATATTAACAAACAATCCACCACAGGCGTAGGAGAATACCATGATATCACATAACCTAACTACCAGGTCCTAAAATAAGACAGGAAATAATCATCACACTCAAACTCAGAATCAACTCAAAGTTCTAATGTCTTAATTGGTACATTATATGACGTTATCCTATCATACGTCAGACTTTAGAGTTGAGTCTGAGTGTGATAATTATTCGTAATTTTGGAGCCACCATTTTAGTTAACTAGCATCAAACAAGATTAGGGCCCTTCACCAATAATAATATGACCTTCTATCATATGCTCCTTGCAACATCCTCAGAATTTTTGTCATGTTCAAAATTGCTGATATTTAATCTCACAGCTGAAGGCTCTACTAAAGTACATGAAAATGTTTCACAAGAAATTTACTATCTTTGTGAAAACCAGTATTCGTTACACCCTTCTTATTTATGTTGGCCTACATGCCTTGCTTCATACTCACACGCTATACAAGGTCATGGTCTTGATTTGCTAAAGGTTTTGACAGGTGGAAGAATGTTCTGACTTTGAGGCAAATAAAAATAGTTTTCATACGTTAAATATTTGTTTTTAAATATCTGTCTTAAAATTCATAAACCACTGACTTCGGCTCAAGTTATTGGGAATTTTGAACAGCCAACTTGCGCATGCCACAAAACCCCTGATTTTTATTGAGAGCATATTTTGTATAATATTAAACTTTAATGACTAAACCTCTGTCCTATCAGCCAAAAAACTAGACATCCCCCAAAACAAGCTTTTGTGAATCAGATCATCTACTTGTACGTGGCTCTAGTTAGATGTCTTAATTCTGGATTTTTTTGATTTTGTCTTGTTTTGAGTGCTCCTAAAAAGTATAGTTTTTTTACCCAAATAATAAGTGTTCTTAAAAAACACGTGCAGTTCCTATGTTTGAGTACTGCTGTTTTATGAGAAGTTGAATTTCTTTTATGTGGAAAGTTCTCATCATGCTCGAAACAAAGACCTTACAATTCACAAGCTATATTATAAATATGTCAAAAGTATTGGATTGAAGACAAAACACAAATGTTATCTGAGCACTGATGGAGTCTGGTAAACAAGCAACCATTCTTAGTGGACGCTTTCATGTGAAGGACACATGATACTGGCCTTAGTTCAAACATGGATTATATAGTGCATGCACACATTTATCTGACACAGTATATATTTGTCTGGAGAAATCTTTTCAGGGTCCACTCAAAACAATGATTGGTGGAACTAAACTTGTATTTTTAATATTAGCAGCTACATTTAGAGGCGATATGTGTGCACGACAGTTTTAAAACATGCCCGTAATTAGATTTATCCAGCGATCATACTTGCTTTCGCAATGCACTCCGAAAAACTCTCAGGTGCGCAGACACATCGTACTCATTCTATCCTAGTGCAAATGCGAAATTCCAAGTGACCGCTGACCAATTGTATCGAGTAATTACTAAATGGTATGTTGTCCATGGAGGGCACAACTAAGTATCGGCAAAAGTAGATCACGGTGATCACAGACACTTTGTATATACAGTTATGGCAGATGATGGTGCGTTCAAGTTTGAAATTACCACAGAAGGAACATCTAGGTAGAAATGACTACATGTAATTTTCTAGTCCGAGTTTTCTCTGACCTTTTTCACCCCGTTTTATTGACATCCCACCCTAAGATAACAGTCCAAATATCTAAAACGGGATGAGAAAACTCATAGAAAACTCGCGCTAGTACTTCTCATGTTCTATGGGTCTTGCTTCTTTTACATGTAGCACAGTTTCATAGACACCGTTGCATGTATGGTCATAAAACTTGATGTGTGCATTTAACTTTGTCACTTTCGTTTACAGCCATAACAAGTAAATTATGGTTACAATGAAAAACTTTTCTTGCTAAAGTAACTATGCTAAGTGGTTTCTTGCTGAAGTAACTACGCTAAGCGTGCTCTTGCTAAAGCAACTTTGTTAAATGTTTTACAGCCATAACAAGTAAATTATGGTTGCAATGACAAACGTGTCTTTCTAAAGTAACTATGCTAAGTGTTTTCTTGCTAAAGTAACTATGCTAAGTGTTCTACATCTATAACAAGTAAATTGATTCATTCTTAGCATAGACCTTCAAATATTTATGAATTATAAGCGTGAAAGAAGGGAAATTGTTTAAATTCAGACTGATTTCTTGAAAAGGGAAACATAGTAACAACTTTGATGTACGTAATTTCACTAGCATCCTCTCCTGATACTTTTCTACAGTACCAATAATTTTCTGGTAGTTCCTATTGTTGTTGTTGCTGTTCGTCGCAAGTTTTTTATTCTTCCTCATGAACCGTCAACTGACTTCCGTTCTTGAGTTTGTCCCGCCTGTTTCTGTCCGATTTTGCGTAATTATACCTCGAACTTGCCAGTCTCTCTCTCTCTCTCTCTCTCTCTCTCTCTCTCTCTCTCTCTCTCTCTTCAAAATCAAGGTTGTAAATGATGCAATTATTTTGATGTACAGGGTACATGGAAATTTGCAGAAATCGACAATGCGAAGAAAACAACCACGAATCGTAATTAGATAAAGCGTGTAAATTTTTTCTCTCGCCAACTTGCCTTAGTAAATATGGCGTAATTTCAGTATAAGACAAGATGAGAAAAGTTTTTTGTGCATGTATAGTTATGCCAAAAATATTATTTTATTAAGTACACATTTTGTCCAGTAAAGGTGCATTGCAGTTAATTAACGTTGTCCTTAACACTTATAATCAATCTCAATACTTGTAGCTTAAGCTGCTAGACAAACGTTATTTATATCGTTTGGTATCCCACAGAATAATTTATAAACCTATAATTTATAAACCTACGCAACGAGTGTCATAGAGCCACCGTAATACGATTTAGTCATTAGGAAAAAATCATGTGCGCCAAATATAGGACCGACGTTTACGACACTTTCTGCAACCAAGTATCCGTTCGTGCTTCGCAGACCATGATATATGCCAATTTATGTTTACTGTTCCAGTTCCATGCATGTATGCTCCTCATAGGAAGGCATTTATACCATCCAGTGTTAATTTGTGGAAAAATCTTTCGGAGGATATAAGTCAGATCTCTAAGGTGAAGCAGCATCTCTAAGTTTAATTGACACACCAGCTTGTGTATATGGAGAAGGCACCCAAACCAATGACCATTATTTCTTGTCATGTTGCACGTATGTTAATCAAAGGCGCATACTATTACTTAAACTAAATCATTTGAATTTAGAATTGGATTTATTGTTGGATGAAATCCAAAACTAGCGAGCAAGAAAATAAAATTGGAGGTTTGGCAGTATTAAAATATTTGAAACGGTTCCATCCCAACAATGCTTGAATCTTTTCCTGTATCAGTGACATAGGCTCTAGATTCTTTTGTCTTCTACTTTCTTTCCTTTTTGTTTTATTACATTATCTCCTTTCAATATTGCCAGTATAATATGTAATTATAAACTTAATTTCGTACATATCCCTGCCATCTTAAACATATTGTATTAGAAGGTATTCTTTGCATTGGAAAGTCAGTAATAAGATCTTAGAACCTTCTAGCCGTTCCCAATTGCTTTGTGTGCTATAAAATTGTTTAAACCATAAGTTTATTTTGTGATCATCCTTTTTTAACCTAATCCATTAGCTGCTAACACATGAAAACGATAATATAGTTTGTCAATATTTTCTCGAATTTGATTTCATGCCATAAGTCAAGATATTTTAAGTGGTCTAAAAGAGCGCAGTTTTGCGTAATCTCTAATATATGCTCTAGATCGGGGTGTGACGGTGCAACTAAAATAAACATAACTCTGGTTAATTAACAAATACAGGACACAAACTAAGGACTGTTTAATGATCAGTGATTACTTTAATGTGTTTCACGGAACTCAATAGCCGAGAAAGTACTATAATATTTATCTTATTGTATGTAGTGGCTACCTTTAAACTTTTACAGCCACATTCGAAACCTCTAAGTCACCATAACCAAGTTAACATATCAAACGAATTTAACAAAATAAAACTTATTATTTAAAAAGCTCAAGTTTTTACATACAAACCATTTAACATTTTATTTTATTACTAGATTTTAGCCCTTGACAGTTATGACTCTGAAAAGAGACATATCACAGTGTGACATTAAAGTTTGGCAGAATCATCAACGCTGGGCAGCGTGGATTGCAACACCTGGTTGTGGGATTTCTTTAAGGCATTGGATTGACAACAGTATACTTGAATTAGTCAAATCAGTATAAACATTTTATGTTTATTTCCAGATGCATAAAATGATGTCTGAATGTAAAATGCCTTTAGCTGATGGCGGATCGTTCAAATCAAATAACAATACCATTGATATGAAGCAAATTAATTTAATCTGTAACAGTTGTTGAATTCCGCTGTATTATGACTAGATATACCTCAAGGGGAAAATAAATAATGGGCCAGCAGAACATAAAAAATAATCACCTTTCAAAAAACAAAGTAATTTTGTTTTCTAAAATGTTGAATTTGTTGTACCATGAAAGAACAAACATGAACTTTGTTTTTTGAAATGTAAATTTGTTAAACCGTGAAAGAAAAATATATGAAGTTTGTTTCTTGAAATGTAAATTCGAGGAGGATGATACACATAGGCGTCAAGAAACATAAACTTTCTTTTTTAAAATGTGAATATTTTGCACCACGAAGTAAAAACATGAACTTTGTTTTTTGAAATGTAAATTTATTGTACCACTAAATAAAGAAAACATAACTTTGTTTTCATTAAACGTAAATTTTTTGCACTATGAAAGAAAGAAAACATTCACTTTTCAATCTGATTTGTTGTACCGTGAAAGAAACTTTGTTTTAAGAAATGTGAATTTGTTGTGCCATGAATAAAAAAGGACATGAACATTTATATGTATATATATATATATATATATATATATATATATATATATATATATATATATATATATATATATATATGACTTTGTTGCATCAGGAACTCAAATTCTACCTGATTTCCGCATCTTCGAAATCCTCAAATACTAGCAGCGCAGTCGTTTTATTTTTTGACAGGAGCCACTTTTTGCAACCATCTAACAAATATGCAATTTTATATATATCCTGTTTGCGCTGATCCCTAACGAACAGAAAAATGAAGACAAGCTGCGTTTTTTTTTTTTTTTTTATCACCCGTTATGTCCATTGCCGTATAGACCTATTTCACAGTATCACAAAAATGACATTTTATGTTTCTTGAAACAAAACTCACATTCAAACGTCGACTGCAATTTGTATGGGAGATTGTGTTATTTTCTTCTGTTGCTTATCGGTTTTGTGGAATTCTTTAGAGCAAATCATAATCAATAGTAATATTTGGATGAGAGTAGTTAAATATAGAACAGATGCATGAATGAATGAGATCCACAGCAACAACAAAAACAAGAAGCAGCCGATTATGCCATTTTTAACTAAAATGGTCAGAAAAAATGAATGCTGGAAAGAAATAAAAATCCCCGTCTATTTTTCATTACTTTGGTCATTTTCAGTTGCATTGATTATCTATATTCTACTCTTCTATGATTTTATATATTATGAAATCAGCACTGAATCCAGTGAAAATACAATATTTGCTAGCACCATTGTTCATTTATTTCGATTTCATTAATTATTTTAATACATAACTTCAAATTATCGTCTGTATACTAGATCTATTCGCTTACTTAGTAGGCTACTAGCACATTATCACAAGCACTAATACAATTGATTATAGAAGTTTTCGAAGAAATATTTATTGAAGAAATGGAGTATATTGTACAATTTGAGTCTACTTTCATTGCAACAATATATATATATATATATATATATATATATATATATATATATATATATATATATATATATACAATCTTTTTTCCTGTATCCCCCAATACACACACACACACACGACACACACACAGACGGAGATAATTACATTTTTTAAATATATTTATTGCTCCCCTAAGGACCTGACCAGCCACATGTTATCTATATATTGTAAATTGTCAAACACGTAAATATGCAGTCGCGAGGTGTGACTGTTCACCATTTAGTCACAACTAAAAGTAAGAGCAACGTTTGGAGCATTCTCTGAAAATTACGTTGTATTATACTATTTTTTAAAATCATTCTATTGCTGTCTTTTTCCAGTTAACAACACAACGTTGCAACAACGTTGCAGCAATATTGTTACATAGTTATGGCCATTTTTACCTTGTGGCAATATGATATGGTGAACTTGCTGGAATGTTACTTCAACGTTGTTGTTTAACGTCATATAATAT
Organism: Margaritifera margaritifera; assembly: GCA_029931535.1. Classification (NCBI taxonomy): domain Eukaryota; kingdom Metazoa; phylum Mollusca; class Bivalvia; order Unionida; family Margaritiferidae; genus Margaritifera; species Margaritifera margaritifera. The sequence goes on from JAQPZY010001119.1 coordinate 1,181,920, forward strand.
TCCTGCAACCTCCTGAAATCATTACAAGAAAAGTATTGGAAACAGTGAATAAAGAAAGCTACTTTGTGTTTGTGAAACACATGTGCCCATCTACTGTTAAATATGTCCAAATCTACAATTAAACATTACAAAAATAACTTACCAGACTATGTATACCCTCAACCCACACAAATCCTGGTCCAAAAGGTTGTAAAACAAATAAAAGTTTCAAAATATGTTGTTATTTCCTCTACCTTATAGAAATGCATAACATCATGACTACTGAGTTTAACTTGTCTACCTCAAGTGGTTTGTGCATAACCGTACGGAACAATATTTTCTTCAAAAAAGTTAAGTTTCCAAGTTACCAAATCAGCTATCAGGTGGTTTGTTTTGTGGGAAACTCGATCCTAAATATCTTTATGTATCGTCTGCCCATTTCGAATTGTTTGTTAAAATTTTTGCTACAGGATCAAGATTAAACTTGTATCTGAGCAATTCTTTCATTTGATAAATTTTGGGGTTTTCTAAAGACTTAAAACTCCGGACAGAATATATCGTGTTTTACAAAAATACGTAAAATTTAGGCTTGCTTAGAAGCCTTAGTCCTTCCATAATCAGTTTAGACAGATTATGAGAAGGAAATTGAAAATCAATTTGATTTTATATAATAAAATTGAAAATTATTTATAGCTTTATATGTATTCTCTCCTGTATATGAAAAGCAACTTTAGGTGTCCCGTTACAAGTTCAATACATTCCTAATCACCTTCAGGAAGGATCAAAAGAAAAAAGAAAAAAAATTATGCCAAAAGTGGCTGAAATAAAGAAAGGTTAGGCTTAGCAGGGTCTAATATATCGGAATATATCACATTTTTTTTAACATCTGATACGACTTAAAAATATACTCTACAAAATATCTAAGATCGGTATGCCGACAGGAAAATTTATTGGTATGTCAGTGACGTGGGTATAATGTCAGGGGCCACTTTCCCGTTGGCATACTGATCTAAGATATTTTGTTTGGTGCATTCCCGTTGGCATACCGATCTAAGATATTTTGTTTGGTGCATTCCCGTTGGCATACCGATCTAAGATATTTTATTTGGTGCATTCCCGTTGGCATGCCGATCTAAGATATCTTGTTTGGTGCATTCTTGAATCGTATCAGATGTAACACAATGTGATATATTCAGGAAGATTTGAACCTGCCAAACCTAAATTTCCTTCCTGTTAGCCACTTTTAGCAATATGTATTTTCCGGCTGCTTCCCGACGGTTCCCGTGGGTGACTTGGAATACCTCACTACCATGGTGTGTGTGTGTGTGTGTGTGTGTGTGTGTGTGTGTGTGTGTGTGTGTGTGTAGGAGGGAAAACTTGCACTAAATATAAGAATCTGTATTTTACGTTTGATAATTTGAACAACAAAAAAATAAGTGCTATTATGACAAATAGGGAACTGAAACAGTAAAATGAACAGGTTAGTAATTTCAAAAACATAAACTGCGTGTATCTATCTATCTATCTATCTATCTATCTCTCTCTCTCTCTCTCTCTCTCTCTCTCTCTCTCTCTATATATATATATATATATATATATATATATATATATATATATACGACATCACATCTCACATTAAATAAATTGCAACATAATGGACTTACCATTCAATGGGGGGGGGGGGGGCGGAGGGTTGCAGAGAGGGCGATTTGATGATCACATTGACCAATGAATATAAAAGAGTTTTATGGATAAATGCCCTGTATTCTTTTAAAAATGATAAAATGATGATTCCTAAGGGGTTAAGTACAGTAATGACGGCGATAAAATAGTGGAGGAATTAGGGGAAGTGCTCACTGGAGCAAATACATTTGTATTAATATGTCAGCTGTTTTACTTGTATTTGTATTACCTCATTCTGGAGATCCATTTGATATACAATGAGAAAGGATATAAAAAGAATATGCCAAAAAGTGACTGACAGGAAGGGGATTTAGGTTTAACAGGGTCTAATATACCGGAATATATCACATTTCTTTTGAAAATCTGATACGATTTGAAAATATACAAGAAAAAATATCTTAGATTGGTATGACGACTGGTAAATTTATTGGTATGTCAGTGACGTGGGCAATATTTATTTTCCGTCTGCTTCCCGTCGGTGACTAGGAATACCTGTCTACCATGTCTGTGTGTGTGCGTCTGTGTTTGTGTGTGTATGTGTGTAGGAGGTGGGGGAAGACTTGCATTAAATATAAGAAACTCTATTTTACGTTTGATAATTTTGATAATTTAAACAATAACCGTAATTCCAACAAATAGGCAACTTAAACTGTACAATGAACAGGTTAGTCATTTTGAAAACAAAAATGCAGATATATATATATATATATATATATATATATATATATATATATATATATATATATATATATATATATATATATACGACAGAATATCGCACATAACAGACATTGCAACATTATGGACCAACTATTAACATTTTGAGGGAGTGAGGGAATAGGGAGTAGGGAGGGCAGAAGTGGGAGGTTGGTGGGAAGAGACGGGGTAGGCCTGTCAATTTTTATGAAATAGACCAATCGCTATGGTGTATATCTTGTTTAATATCCTAGACATTAAATACAAAATAACATAGATTTGATATAAAATCAAGAAAATGCTGGATATAAATGTATCAAATGTGTCAACAATGTCTCCAAAAGCAAAATCTAGCACTATTTGATAATTATATTGAAATTGTAAAAGGTAAGGTATAATGCAAACTTCCCCTGCCAATACGTATACAAAACTGCTTCGGTCGCCAATGTTCTGAACATTTGGTTTTCATTCTTAAGTTTACGCTGTAGCAACATCCGGCTATTAGTAATTAATAAAATGTCTGCACGTTTTTGGGTGATTATTTATGATTAGGAAATATGTCAATTGTTATTTTATGGCGATTCAGGCAGGATTTTGGCACACAAGTCAGTCCTAAATATAAACATAAGTTAACGTTTTTAAATTAAAACGAAAAGACGTGTCATAGGTAATCAACCATACTAAACGTAAATATTCACATCATTTAAACAATCTTGCAAAACAACAAAAAAAGCCAGCATTATACATAATATCACTAACTATAACGCCTATTGTGTGCAAATGCATAATTTTAGAGTTATCATTTTTGGCAGTCGGCTTGAAAAGGGCTTATTAGCCATAATGTATATAATCCACGAAAACAGGTGCCTTAACGAAAGACAAAACCACTAGTTTCTTAATGGTCGCTTTTCTTTATTAAAACCGGTCTTGGATAAGACTTACATAATTAAGGAACAGAGAGCGACTTCTTTTATCTGTATGAGTTTCATCTAAATCTGATTGGGGGCCAAAATCGGCCCTTATCGAGCCTTGTCCTTTCACATTTCCTTTCTTTCAGTAAACCAGTAGCTTCGCACTAAATTCGGACTCAGTTTAAGTCTTGTTAGTCTGCATAGGTCACATTTCACTCAATAAAATACAGAAAAAACAAAATTAAAAAAATGTAACAAAATGAAGTGACATTGGATAAGGCCAGTCAATGTACTAAAATCTAAGGTAGCAAAACTTGGATTTACATTAGGACATGTACTGACTTGTTTTGGACTTGATTTCTCTAGAAACGATGACAAAATAGAAACGTGGTTTTGTGAACATTATGGCTATTTATTTTCTTTAGCAAAGACACGTAATGTGTATCTATAGGAAGATAACACTGTGCTAGATGATTGAAAGTCTAGTCTTACTCCACAACGTAGTTAACCTTGTTTAACAATTTGTATTTGTCAGTTGTGCATGAAGATGAAGGAGTTAGCGTTTAAATATGTAAAGATGGAAGAGCCACAACAGATGACACTTTTGGTCAGAGATTTAAAGAGAGTCATTCGAAAGTACACTTTCAACAAGAGTTCAACTACTCCTCTCGAGATAAAAGTGAAAAGAAAGGACATTGTGCTCCAGAACGTCCACAACGTCAAAGAAAATAAACCACCAAGACAGGAGGAAAGTAAAGATACTTGCTATAAAAAAACGACATTGTTCTACAGAGTATCCCAAGAGAAAAGAGAACAAGGAGAAAGAGCTTTCAGAAGCAGCAGCAGAAGAAGTCTTCCAATTATATACTACAAGGTCTCCTACTATTACTTATCTGATTGCAACATTCTATTCCGTGAAATTAGTAATACAGCCTTTAGTCAAACTAGATTTATACTTTGTGATTCTAATATATTATATTTAGTAGTCCCAATGGTATCAGTTGCTAGACAACCATACTTCAGACCTGTTTCGTAGTCACTGGTTTTAATTGGCGATATATCTATCAAATTGTCATATAAACTATTATATCCATCACTAAGACTAGTTAATATCTAACCATTTTCTGGTTTCATTTTCAGTAAGGTATTTCCATAATTTTGTCTTAAACATTAGATTAAGCATGTCCGCTACAGACACATTTTTGTCTGATTATGTAGTAAAGTATGTTCCTTTATCCAGTAATTCCCTAACCTTTCGGTTGTAAAATTATTTTCCTTCAAACTGTGTCTTTTGGGTTTTTATCTCATTAAATATTTATTTGATAGCGTAGTGCATATCATCTTCATTTGTTGTGTTTCCTTGTTTTTACTTTCATTGCCCAGGCTTATTTTGAGAAGACATCTATCGCTGTTAAAATAAATCTGTATCCATTATTGCATTTTTCATGCACTTTCATATTAACGATGTCTGCCTGAAACTAATCATATACGTGACGTATAAACCATTCTTTAGGGAAATCTTTATCTAGCTTTCTTATGAAATGTGTATGTAGATTGTTCAGTTAGCCAATCTTCAGGTTCATAACATCTTATGTTAATTTTCTCACGTTTAATCTTTGTCCACAATTGATTAATATTTGTGTATGAAACTGGTCTTTTAGAATCATAATGCAAAAATCTTAAATACCTTTCATCGTCCATTTATTAAAAAATATTACTTTATATATAAACGCATGGTGAGCAAGTTAACCTACTGAAATATAATACATTTGATAAACTTATTAGTATATTAGTTGTGGAAAGCAAATATGGTAATATCAGAAACTCATCTACGGTTTATATACCGCTTTAAATAGTGTAAACGTATGGTCTAGTAATTTCAAGCCAGAAAATAGAGGAAGGTATTAATATTTCAATTAGGGAAATAAAGAAAAACATACTTTTTTGTTTTAAAAGGTCTGAGGAATTGGAAATAAGTTTTAAAGAAAATGACATGGAAATTACCTCAGTAAGTAAGAAAGTAAAACTTTTAAAATCTATAACTTATGAACATGGTAATAATTCTGAATTTGATACACGTATATTATCTTTATTTACTCTAAAACTGTTTTTTTTATTTAAATATATATACAATTATAATTTTCTCTAACTATGTTAGTATTATTCATCTATTACACAAATAGAAAGAGAATATGTTCAGTTCAATTATATAATTTGAAACTTGTATGAGGTACTATAAGAAAAAAAGAAAGAATCTATAAACAGTTTCCAATTCGCTATTTTTATTAATAATGTTCTCAGTCTAAGATGATTACAAAAGACGGTATAAAACAGATAACTTTAAAGTAATATATCGAAATATTGAAAACTCAGGAGTAATAATGTCACTTATATCAAAAGATAATAGTTACATATGTCGTGTGTTTATATTATTAAAATAAGATTGTTTGTGTGCATTTTATTTTCAAGTTAAATCAATTATTTATTTCAATCACTGATTTCATAGGCGACTTCTGAAGGTCCGAAACTATCATTGCTTCCATGGTCCGCCATGGGCGATGTCGTTGTACGCTGGGGATCCTGAGACCGTCTGCTTAGAGTCATTCACTTTGTAGTGATGGCTGAGGGGTATACCCTGCAGTGTGCGCCTGGGAGTTGCCCGTGGGATAGGACTCTTGCGGGAAATTTGAGCCAATAGGCTGTTGAGTGTACGGAACTGGTGGCTGGGGATACTGACACGTAAACGGTTGCTGGTATCCGTTTGTATCATACGTTGTGCTTGCGGTAGTGATCATCATCCCCGCTCATGTTCGACAAATAGAAGAAACACAATTTGAAAAGTTTGTACGTAAATGAAATAAAGAGAAAATACAACTATTTGTATTGATCTTCAGAGAATACATTGACAAATGCATGCATATAATTTGTTTTGTTTCCTTTCTTGTTAAAATGAAATAAAATTAAATTAAAGATACAATTTAATATTCGTCTACCGGTATGAGATTTATTGTCAAATACTGGCATTCGAGTCTTCCAAGTCTCGAGAAGCAGCAACCATGAAGAAAGGTGCAGTTAAAAATCTCATGAATACTTTCATCTACTCGAACTTAAGCAGTTGAGACAGAAGGAAACAGACAGAACTGCTCATCTCATTGCCTGCCTGCCTGCTTACCTATATACCTACCTACATACATACTGAGCGATTTATTACATACATATATCTGATGGACAGACAGATTAATACAAGAACAACGAGGTAAATAATATAGAAATACAGTTTGTAAACCTATTTCTATTCTTAATAGTCAAGGACCACAATTCTTGCAGGTAAAAATAAACGGTGCTCCGCTGAAGACGGAACAAACAAACAGCAATATATTTTCTTCTGCTTTGTTGGTTCTAACGTCACGTTTAACACGTTATTGGCTATATCATCCAAAGTGTATATCCTAACGACTCGCTGAGGCAGCCGATACGTGCTGGCCTAGGCAGGTATCGAACCAGCAACCCTTCGATTACGAGTCCGACGGTTTACCATCTAAGCTACCACAGCTACATAATTTTGAAAAACAGAAAAACAAAGATTTTCTAGTAAAATAAAAATCTTTAAGGGCAAAGGCGATAATAATTCCTTCGAACAAAAAAGAAAAAGGAGGTAATTTCACAAATGGTGAATTAACTCGATTTAGTTTCCAGAACTCGTACCCTCTCTGTTAACAACTGTTCCTCTAGCTCCTCGAGACCGCTTCACACAACAGGTGATTGCTATAATGACAGATACTAGCAGGATTCCCCCAATAACTATTAAGATTATGAACCAGACTGCGACGTACGTACTGGCCACTCTGCAGAAAAAAAAGAGAAAAAAATAATATAAAAAAAAAGGAAATCCTACATTGCTTCAAAATTTTATCCGATGTCAAAATGATGGCGAGGTCAAAGATTAATGGCGAGTGCATTCCGGTTCGAGTTGGATTTGTACTAGACCTTCGCACACAGGGCATGCTTACATACAAACCCGCTCCATTAGCATGGTCATTGTTTGCATTTCTCGGACTGGATGCAATATACTCAGACTTACACGTTCAAAGTAGACTCTTCCATTTGCCTATAAACTCGCCATCAGCTTTTAACCGTACCATCAACTTACACAAAAAACAACAATAAAAGAAAATAACCGAGAAGTTTATTGTATAACAAGAAAGTGTTTCACTCTATTAACGTTCACGTGTTTTGTGATAAAACGAAGAATTATAAATAAACATCGTTCCGAATAGAAATAGCAGGGTAGAAAAATCTGTTATGTGTCCGTACACGCTCTTTCTGTTGCCAAACAGTGGCGAAATAGTCTCAGGGTAGATGATCCTTCAGTAAAGTGAATCGTCCTTAAGGAAAAGGTCGGACACTCATTTCGACGTATATTGTCTTTTTTGCGGGGGTGAGGGTGAGAATAGGGGATGCTAGCAGAAATGTCTAGACATAGCTCTGTACTGTCATTGTTTGATCAAATGTGCATATTAATATCGATATTTCCCGTTACCGAACCCTTCGTCTTTTAATTCCTCTAAATGTCCTTTAAATCGCATATCTCTACCACACACACACACACACACACACACACACACACACACACACACACACACACACACACACACATACACACACACAAATAGATTCCTGACTTTGTCACTGTTGCACTTTTGAAAAGACAAAACATCTGGTTTTCCAATGATGTTTACTCCGTAATATCTAATACTTTCAAATAAACAAAGACAGTGCCAACGCATTTTAGAGTTAGCCCCAGGGACTGGATTAGTATAATATGCACATTATTATATATTATGCCGAAATTTCCAATATAAGAGTGACGTTTATTTAAACTGAGTTAAAACGATAGCTGTCTTGGAATGACAAATAATAACCAGGCTAACAAAGACCGCGTTTTTCTTGTTTGAAAGAAGGACAAGGCTTAAAATAAATACTGCCATAAACGAAAGGAGGTGGTGCGACAGGGAAATCCACTGATACGTAAAGCATAAGAAACCTTAAATTTGAAAATTCGCAAGAAATAGTTCGTTAATGGAAGCGAATTTCATATCAGAGAAAGCTTGTATGTGTACTTACTTGCAGCAGTACTGATAGGGGGAGGCACCACAACATCCATAGGGACAATATTCTTCTTCATCGCGATCTGTCGTACACAACTCAGCAAAACAGCCTGAAAGAAAAGGCCAAAATTTTCATACACATGTTTCCTGTTTGTATTTACCTGACTATAACATATGCTGTAAACTTTGTAATACAGTGCAAACTCTTTTATACAAACGGTCGTGGAAGTCTACAATACCGTGGTTGTTTCATATAGACGGTGGAAACTAAAAGATTTAAGAAGATATGCGTTGATATTTTGTAGTGTATGGAAAATATGATAAAGCAAACAATCCAAGAAGTGGATACGAGAGGTTGACGTGTTCATGGCATACATTTACACGTGGTTAAGGTTGACGTGTTCATGGCATACATTTACACGTGGTTAAGGTTGACGTGTTCATGGCATACATTTACACGTGGTTAAGGTTGACGTGTTCATGGCATACATTTACACGTGGTTAAGGTTGACGTGTTCATGGCATACATTTACACGTGGTTAAGGTTGACGTGTTCATGGCATACATTTACACGTGGTTAAGGTTGACGTGTTCATGGCATACATTTACACGTGGTTAAGGTTGACGTGTTCATGGCATACATTTGCACGTGGTTAAGGTTGACGTGTTCATGGCATACATTTACACGTGGTTAAGGTTGACGTGTTCATGGCATACATTTACACGTGGTTAAGGTTGACGTGTTCATGGCATACATTTACACGTGGTTAAGGTTGACGTGTTCATGGCATACATTTACACGTGGTTAAGGTTGACGTGTTCATGGCATACATTTACACGTGGTTAAGGTTTAGAAGAAAAAAAAAGTAGAAGAATCTGAGGAACTTTGCTTCATTTCATTATAATTTAAAGACATATTTTTATGATGGGTACAAATCAAAATATTTAACAATTTGGCTTTGAGAATGGAACGTAGAAATGCACGTATGATGTAAAAACAATGCAATTGTAAAATGGAGTCCAGTGCGTGTTTATGATGAACTGTTATTAAGCTCTCTGGGATTGGTCCTTCCCTGCAAATCCCATCTAAGTCTCCGTGTACTTGATTGTACATTGCAGTCGTTAGATGAAGTTATTAAACATCTTTTAAATCAGCTGAATCATGCTTACTTCCCCCCCCCCCTCCACATCAATTGCATAATTCAATGAGAAGTCGATTCCATTCAAAATAATGTTTATTTAATCGTATATGTGCCTGTCTAAGAGATACTACAACGCAAAGCGAGTATGGTAGATCCAGATCTGACTCTTGCGAATGCACCAGAAGTTTAGGGTATTTATCATACGCTGAAAATAAAATGAAAACGCTAAACATCCGTTCATAGAATAAGAGTGCTGAAACTGCAGCCCTTTCATCGACAATATAAGTTAAGAGTAAAAACAACAAACTATTAAACTGGATACACGTGCAGTGATTCACGATGGTTACATATAGTTAATTAAGGTTGAGACAGTAGACAGGAAATACAATCGAAATATAACTGTACTCAAGTAATAATTTTGTAACACGTAAGGGGTCTCACTACCAAGCGAATCAAACAACCCCTGCTTGAGTCTGGCTTAAGGTCAATGTTTCCCCTATTTTCAAGGACCTCAAGACAACAGTCGTTGTCAACTGAAGAGTTCTTAAACACGCAAATACCGCAACTAATTTCCTGCTAATCAAGTAAGAACCACACACTCACGAGACCCTAATTTCAGACTTGCATGGTTTTTTGTTTTTTGTTTTTGCTTTGCATTTGCGTGATCTATCAATATACCTTTCCAAGCCGTATATTGGTACTTCACGCCATGTATTACCAAACACGACCCAAACACCTAATACAAAGAATTGTTCCTAGTTCAAATTATATTGGCTAATTACTCGGTTTGAGAAATATCTTCCCAACACCGACTTCCCCATGATGAAACAAATAATCACTAAAATCTAGCAACGCTATAAACGGAGACGTAAATACAAATGGCACATACTCAAGATTTATTACAGTATAATTGGATATGGGGTTACTCTAGATTTATTACAGTATAATTGGATATGGGGTTACTCTAGATTTATTACAGTATAATTGGATATGGGGTTACTCTAGATTTATTACAGTATAATTGGATATGGGGTTACTCTAGATTTATTACAGTATAATTTGGAAATGGATAGCATATTATGAACGTGCTTCACATATCTACTAAGGCATTTTGCTCAATAATTACATTATTTCTAAATATAATTATTTAATATTGTATAGTGTCGCATATTATATATTGTTACAAATTATTAAGTCAACTATTTTCCCCAAAAGATTATACACTCGCAGAAACATGCGACGTCACATAGGAAAAAAAATCAGAAATAAAGATCATCTTTCTACAGGTTAGTTCGAGAAGAATCCAGCTGGTTTAATATGAGGAGAGAACGTGTAGCTTGAATATTCTGGAAGAACAATGGACACTATGTTGAGCTTCATTATATTCATGTTCTATAATGCAACAGATGTGACGACAAAGTCAATTTCTCAATATGGCACGCATTTACATTAGACATAGATAAATTGAATATATGAAGTGATAGGCGGACTATATGTAATAATACCTAACCTACATGCATCTATAGGTGTTCAACATTGATTGAACTCGCCAAATGCAGATGATTACAAGGTCAAGGGGTTGGGGGGAGGGTTGAAAGGGAGTGGGGAGTAATAGTTTTCTTGTACATCTAGAAGGAGTTCCAAAGAAAAAATAACACTCCTATCTTAGAACATGAGACAGACAGACAGACAGACAGACAGACAGAGAGGGATATCATCAGAGGATTCTATTCTTGCTTCTATTTTTTGAAGAACTGGGTAATTAGTAATTCATTTTGAATCTTCTTGAAAATACACGATTCCACAGTATCTACTGCACATGCAATCAGCGGCCTGCAAATCCTATTGATGTATGGTTTATAAATGATGAGCAATATCAAAAAGACAGAAATAATGATGAATGTATACCCTGAAACTAGCTAAGTCGAAGTCAGGGTATTAACACCTTTTGAAGTATTCGGACACGTGTATTAATAAATGAACCAGTTTCATTGTCATTCTTACACAATTCATCATTATTTATGACAAATGATCCAGAAGAGGGTTGATTACTCTAAATTATCATACAAGAAATAGATAAATGTAATTTTCCAAATGCCAAGTCAAAGGATATGCACAGTCTACCCAACTATCTATTATGCTTCGTCCCCCTGGAAGTGTGATTTTATTGTATTTCTACCAATATATAGTTCTTTGTTTATTTTTTGTTTTTTTTAGAGGGGGGGGGGGGTTTGGAGGTTGGGGGTTGGTGGCTGATAAACATCAAATAACATCTTATAGAGACAATATATGTATGAGTCTGTATGTGTTAGATCAGATATCTGAACACAATGTCGTGTATCTTAAGGTATCCAAGATACAAACTCGAGCTTTAGCTAGAAACAAAACAAATATCATTAGTATCCCCACGCGTCAGTGTTTCTCCTCCTACATGATTGAAGACACATACATCCCTTTAGTATCATATATTGGAAGAGCATGCATATTCAATGATGGGTCATTTACCCAATTCTAGTTTGCATTTAGTATGGAAGAAACGATATACAGTTTAGAACATTCTACAAAGTTCTATAATTCCACGTTTATTCTGGGTCAAGTTATAGAATTTAAAATTATTTTTACTAGCTTTAGTTCATGTTGCATGTTCATACAAAGTTTATACAATACAGGGTTTGGTCTTGAGACCATTAAACAACGTCGATTTGAAACATAAGTTCAGATTAATTAGTATGACAAAATAAAATAACAGTGAGAGGAGACTGGGATTCCCCGCAGTAAGTGTAGCTTGAGTCTGAGGAAACCTGTAATAATTTATATTTACTACAGGTACAGCAGTTTGAGGCACACACACACACACACACATATATATATATATATATATATATATATATATATATATATATATATATATATATATATACACAAAGACAGATACAGGATACAGAGAGAGAGAGAGAATACACACTCATTGCACTGTATTCATATCAATATATGTTGTTACAGATGCCTATGTTTTACTCATGGATCTGAGTGAATAAATTCCCCACCCCCACCCCCCACACACACATCCCATACAAACATCCATTTATTTTTTTTCTCTCTCTTCGGGAGGAGGAAGTCTCGCCGGAATATAATTCGGAAACTGTATGACTTTGAGTTTAGGGCCATCTCCGAGTTTTGAAATCGGCTGAATGACTCTTCTGGTCGTCTAGCGTTTAAAATGATTCCGTTACCTTTTGACTGTGAGAATATTTGTCATTTAGTTGAACACGAAATTGAAGAATGTAGAATTTAATAATATTGCATTGAATAATCTTTGCCTATTTATACACTAATCGTTGTTGGCCACAATAGCCATAATCTTTACAAGAGGAAAATGTAGATTTTAACCTGACACATTTAAGTTTCATTTAGATAAGCTTTATTATTATTTCTCTTATATTTCAAATTATTGTGTCTTAATCATCCCCTGTCCCCAACCGTTTTGTACTACTAAATTTAGTACAAATACACTTACCTACAAGTTCCAGGTATATCAAGAAATGTTTTAATTATGACAGTAATTATAGAAAAATCCAGGTGTTCGCCACAAAATCTCAATCATTACAGTGACAACACTTACCTCCGATAACGACAGCCCAGACAACAGTAATTAAGGTTAATCTAAGCTCCATGTTGAAAACTTATTCCAGAATACAACGCAAGGCCAGTGTCTATTGATGCAACGCAAGGCCAGTGTCTATTGATGCAACGCAAGGCCAGTGTCTATTGATGCAACGCAAGGCCAGTGTCTATTGATGCAACGCAAGGCCAGTATCTATTGATGCAACAGAAGGCCAGTGTCTATTGATGCAACGCAAGGCCAGTGTCTATTGATGCAACGCAAGGCCAGTGTCTATTGATGCAACGCAAGGCCAGTGTCTATTGATGCAACAGAAGGCCAGTGTCTATTGATGCAACAGAAGGCCAGTGTCTATTGATGCAACGCAAGGCCAGTGTCTATTGATGAAGGTACAATGCATAACAGTTTAGTTCGCTTGTGTCTTACTCACAGCCCATCTTGACAATTTTAACTGTGAATGAGGCTTACTGTGCCTTGAAACATGTAGATGTATTTTATGTGTACACCGGTGCATATTGGCTTAAAAATATCCCGGTCGAGGCACTCAGTGCCCACGCAGGTAAATATAAGGAAATATGATCAGTTTTAAAAGGAACTTCATACAAATGATTGTTTTTTGGGGTTTTTTTCTTTTCTTTTCAAGGCAACTCCATGAATACTCATTTATTCGTAATTCTCTCCATCACAGATTGGCTAATGTTTGCATTTAGAGGTTTCTCCTGCACATTTGACTGAAGTGTCATAGAACATTGGGTGTATATGCCTACTCAGGAAATATTTAGAGGAGGCTGGAGTGGTTCCACAAAGCCACAAGCCCCCATTTTCTAGTAAACAAAGTACAATGTGAGTGTGTCTTGGTGAGCGCAACAGTCATCTATCAACAGGTGGACATCGTGACCTATATTTCGTGCTCTTTTACTCTGGTTACGTTTCCATGGGATGAACCATACACACTGTAGAGTGGGTAAGGTTGTTATTTGCGGTGGGATTATTCATTCTAATTACATTTTTTAACAAATCCGAAATTGAGCTTGTCATATTAATTATAACTTGTGTACGTTTTAATTGCAAGAATGTATTATATTACAAATAAGTTTATTGATTGCTTAGAAGTTTTTCAAATGAACTAGCCCCCCCCCCCCCCCCCCGGCCTTGATTGACATATTTGCCTTGTTAAGATTTTAAGCAGGACATATTTAATTCGTTCTCTCTTACCCGTCCGGATATAATCAGCGTCAACATCAGAAAGGAAACAAAATATGTAGTTGTTAATGCGTTGTGTGGAAAATCTGCAATGTATTCTTTTCACACAAAGAACGATTGAGTCGGGAATTTCATAGTCTAAAATAGTATTGCTAAGAAGTAATCTTAACTTCATAAATTCCGACTTCTATTCGGCACGGTACAGAATTTACCACTCTTATCGATACATAAACAAAGTATCGGAATCACATGCAATTTTAAGATTGAAACTTAAAATTTGTCTGAAGCATGTTTCTGAGATGCTACATCTCTGTAAATGATTTTATCATGCATGCATAGAAGTCAAGTAAAATTGTATGAATGATGCTGGCATTTTAGGTGTAAACACCATAATAACTTTTTTTAAACAATCTTTTTGTTTCTTTATGAGATAAAGACATTACAAATAAACATCATGGTGCTTTCCCATGGAAGAATTGAGAGGCTGTATGTTTTAGTGAATAATTCATGACGAAAAGGAAGAAAAAGAAGTAAAATACCCCCCATTTGCCTTATAGAGTCATACGGCCCAAAAATGTGGCATACTGTCATAAGACAGATTCTTCATCTGTATACCCTTATATAATAAAAACAACACTGAATAGTTGTCGTGCGACATGGTACAAAAATAATTAAACAATACTCACGCTAAATATAAATGGGAAAGATGATAGACAACAAAACTCAAGATCTTAAAATCCCCAAATGTGCGAGACTCTCAACAGGGTCTTCAAACAAATGCACGTTAAGACCTAATGTAAAATAAGCAAGAAAAAAAGCAAATTCCACCAAACTGGCTGCCGGATTTGCATATGGTCGAATAAATAGCAAATGTGCTTTTTCAACTGTCATGTGTTATAGTAATCCTATTTCTAAAAAAAAACAAAAATAGAAGATAATCCTCAGCAAGCTTGTGAATTTAGGTTATTATAATAATAATGTGACCCATTTTCGGTGGTAATAGATGAAATAAGTGTTTAAGTAGATTGAGTTTTCAAAAACAAATAGTTTATTTGAAGATCTTACGTCCTGAGTCAAACAGTGATCTATATTGTTTGAAAATGTTCGGCTGAAAGGAAATCAGCTGACTCATGGAGTTTGAATCTGATCGTCATGTTACATCTATGTATGGCTTACAGATAGAGCTTTTGTTATACAAAGTAACAGACATACCGACGTTAAATAAAGATCATCTTATCGTAAATCATGTTTTTATTCAATACCATCTGTTGCACTAGGACAAATTCAATTAGAATGTTTCTCGTGTACGCTTGAGATCGTTGAACATTTAACTGAAGAATGAAGAATCTATAATATATCTCCTGAATATCACCTATATCTAATTAAGATAATCATTAGAGAGAGTAGGAGATGACTTCCTTATTTCATGATACATTTCGCAAATATTTCGTTCTAATCCTTTACCTTCTATACTGTACTTCTTGTAATCACCAATTACAAATTTATGAAATAAAATATGTTTAAACTAAACATTCGGTGCATTTTTGTTATTATTTACGATGGTTGCTCCAGAGACCAATACAACATCATTACCACCACAGAGTCCATACCCTCCACCCACATATCAAATATATAATTGCAGCACTTAAGTCCACTTAAAACAGCCGTAAATTAGGTTTGTTTAAACTCTATGTTGAAATTATGTTGCACGACGCAACACAATACCCATGTCATTGAACAAACTCGCTACAAACAAAATGATTGTCTTAGTCACGGGACAGTTGCCGATTGTATCTGAGAACGAAGGTTGTCGTGCCCACGACAAGGTGAATAGGTATATATGTATTCATAAGTTTTCATTGGTGTATAATGGAAAATAGTTTTAAGCGATTTAATCTTCCTGGTCGAAACAATTTAACTACACACGTCCCTCATGGTTTCCTTCTACCGTATTAGTAATAGCATTCAAATAAAATGTAGCAAGATTGGGTCTGACAAAACTGATGACTGACCGATTTTTAATTATTTCCTTATAAATGTAGCAGAATAAATTAGTATAGTCGATTTCAGTACTAATGTACGACATCCTATAATAGAAGTAATAAAAAAATAAATAAAAAACCCCACAGATTAACCGAATTTTCATTTAGGCATGACTCAAATGACTAGTTTAGAAAATATATCCTTAGTAGTAATGTGGGACGATTGATTCTCTAACGGAAATAAACATTACGCGTAACATTTACATTGTTTGACTCTCTAGCCTCAAACGGGAGTTTAACACAGAGGCTATAAAGCTGATATGTATGCCGTCTAGAGCACATTGTATGCACTGTTACATTGTTAGAAGTTGTTGACCTCAATTGACGTTACAGTGTTATAGGTTTACATGTCGGGACCAGCTTGGGGCACTACGGGAATTTAACATTATGTCTCCATGTTGAAAAATATGTGTAGGTGTGTATAAGGTAAGAGGGAACAGGTAATGTGAAATAGTGAGCTACATTTACAACACTTAGTGATCTACTATTCAACAATTAGTCATCTAGTATACAAGGCCTATTTATCTACCAGTAATGACCTAGTTATCTACGATTCAAAATCCCACATATACTGTCCATCATGCAGTGTGTAGTGATTAAAACTCCACACATACTAATCCAACAAAAAGGGTAGGGTGCGAAAGAAGAGGGATGAAATCACAATATAACATGCTATCACACACAAGCAAAGGTAGAAGTGTTTATACTTACATACACACAAACATACTATCACACCATTCCAACGCGAAGTATAGTAGTGTTTATGTATACACTATTATCACAAAAAGTGGTTTTAAGTTTTAGCTGGTTTTGAACAGACACAGACATAGAGATAGACATACTGAAGCGTATAAACATAAAACATATAGTGTGTCAATGATTTTGAGTAGTATCTCTCTTTAAAAAGAGTTTTGGATAGCTCTGAAATGGCGGTTGGGTTGGGTTAACCAAAGATGGTTAACAAGTACCACATCGCTTCACAGTTCTTCTCCGCAAACTTCTCCTCGCAGCCGGTCCGTAGACTAAAACACGCTTCATGCATCCTTGCCTCTACACATAGATTCGTCACTTCCATATAGCTGTATCTGTGATCCTGGTAATGGCCCACGATGCTTGACATAAGCCAGCACGTCTCGATGAAACAGCATGCTGGAAATGATGGTCGATGGCTCAGGTTTTACCCACATTACCCACATGGGCTTTTCTTGAAAATAGGTGATACAATGAACCAATGCACCTCTATATATAGTCTAAGTCCAGATCGGAAAAGCAAAAGATTCAAATGTTCCACCTATCAGAATCGGTGTAACATAATTCAGTTAGGGCGCGTTGTCTATCTTCCAAACAAAAGACAGCGGATGCGTGACGTCAATTTTAACACACACACACACACACACACACACACACACACACACACACACACACACACACACACATATATATATATATATATATATATATAAGAATTCAAGTACAATACCTATGGCTGAAATGAAGACGATGTATTGGAGTGCGTCTGTAGTGGATACTTCTTATACCCGGAATGATAGTACGAGGACTACTGCTGCTACTGTAGCAATTATTCTTCCAGAAGAGAGTGATTTCAATTTGACTTTGTGTAATTTATTTTCTTCTTCGCAAACGTTTTGCCGGCGGTAGTACCACGTTCACCGCCTTCTCCATCACTAAAAGTGTATGGTGATTTCAGAAAAAAACAGAAGGAAGATTGGAGTTTTTTTTGCAAAGACAGAAAGACGAACAAGTATTTGTTCAACAACAACAACAAGAGGAAAAAGGAAAGCAATAAGAAGAGAAGAGGAAAACATTGAATAGTAAAAAGAAGGAAGAGAGTGAAAAGAAAACGGGCAGTTTGTTATAGGAGATTTTGGTAATGTTAAAACATCTGAGAGAAATGTGTCAAACATCTCCTGCCAAACCTAAGAGAAGAGACCTTCACAATCAATAACTTCTAAGATTTCTATAACTACATCGATGACCATTACAGAGACACCAGCAGCAACAGTCACTACTACTATAACTACAGCAATGACAACAGTAGGTTTTGGACGCGGAAAAGGCTTAAGACAGTTACAACTTAGGATGTGAAGTCCATGCTTGTATATTTTTATTATTCAAAAACTCAAAGGCTCTTTTCAGGACCACCTAAAACTATGAGAAAAGAGATACTATTCAATGATTGCCAAATTAAACGAAACTCAAATCCCTTCAGAATACAATGTGTGCTTGTGTGGGTGTGTGAAGATCTTATCCATACTAAAGAAAAATCAAGACAAAGATTCACTCACATATTTTTGTATATTCTCTTAAATAAGAATCACAATGAAATTTTATAACACACCGCAAAATTCCATTTTCTGTTTCTTTCACTATCGTTCTCTTTTATATTCCTTCCCTGGCATTGGCTCTTCTTCTTCTTCTGCTGCTGCTGTTTCTTCTGCTTGTCTCGCCTTCTTGAATTTCTTTACTAATATGGTTTCTTCTTGTTGTTCTGCTGCATAAACGAACACTCTGTTTCCTTTTTCTCTTTTTCTTGGGACACTCTGACAACCAATGTTATATTTCTTGACATTGATAACAGGTATCTTAATTATATCTGTTATATATTCTTTTTCTTTGACGTTGTGGACATTCTGGAGCCCAATGCCCTATTTCTTGACAGACATAGCAGGTATCTTGACTTTTATCCCGAGTGGAGTAGTCCGAAGTCTTGTTAGACGTGTACTTTCTAATGACTCTGTGTAAATCTCTGACGAGAAGTGCGAGCTGCTACGACTCTTCCATCTTCACAAACTGAAACTAAATGAGTGTATTCTCTTAGGTTCAGGGATCTATCTGTATATAGAAAAAGAGTGTGCACCCTAGTCATTTTAATCACCATGAAAAAAATCAAATCTTTCCAACGAGAAACCAGAAGCCAAGCAGCAACGACGGTCTGTGTCACGTGTACTCTTCAAAAAGTATTGGCAAAAATTCACTCAAGCTATTTTGAAGAAGGCACGAATGATCCTGTGCCAATACCATCTGCCTCTACCACAAGACCGAGTGAGTAAAGATCAGACATAAAAGAAAGTCGTTAGGTAGCCCCTGAAGATTATTTTTACATTCGACTTAACCACAAAGTGACTTCCAGAAAAATTCGAACGACTGTTTACACTTACGCAGTGAAATTTAAAAGAGTTCAAGTCTCACGCTCCTGCAGAGAAAGCAACTGTCTTCATCACGTATTTATCTGAGTCAGTGGTACAGGAATTGAAATAACAGTGCCCAGCTAAATATGATGATCGTTTGAGACTATCCATCACTCACTACAGTTTGAAGTCTCCTGTGTGGATCGAGTTTAGTACACCTGCAGAATTAACTTCTTCCAATTTCCCATGACTGATGGAAAAGCCAGTCTTCACATGACACACCTTTCATCTCCAAAAGGTGGCGGACAGCACACAAATGTTATACAGGTGGATGAACTTCGCAGTACCAAACAAGGTATCGTCACGATTAAAAACTACCGAAATCAAATGTGTTTAACCAGGGCCATCGTAGAGGCTCGAACTAATGCAAGGAACAACGATACAGCAGAATAGAAAAGATCACAGAAAAGCATCAGAAAATCAGACAGAGCTGAACAACGGAGAGATGCAGAACTCCTTTTGCAGCAAACAGCCATTTTCAAGAGACAGTGTTTGGAGTTCCTGAAATGCAAAAATCTTCAAGAAGTGTTTGCACTTCGTTATAGGTTGAAAAAATACCCTTAAGTCGGTCGCGGCGCTGTCGCGTTTCGAAGCCCGGATTTCCCAGACGGAATATATATTCACATTTATTATCACTAGTATCATTTCGATGCTATTAAAAGTATCACAGGATTTCTCGGATACGAATATTATTGCGACAAATGTGACCAAGGACTTAACAGTCAGGAGCAACATATTCATTGTGGAGAGAGATGTCATGAGTGTTTAGCTTCCAGACCTTGCATTCCTGAAGGAAGTAAAGAATTAATTGCTCTACTTCCAAGCGAATACTCGACAGTATAGGCTGTTACGAGGAACATCACATGAAACAATTCCAACAACAGAGAAGTGCTTGCAAATTTTTGAGAGTGTGCGCCACTTGTGGACATCTTGCTTGAACGAATAACCAAAAGTCACTCGTTTGTATAGGAAAAAAAGATGTCTTTTTTTTTGACCACGTCGTTGACTTCTATCATCAGTTTTACATTCAAAGACAAGACAATGAACTCGAGGAAGTATTAAATGACGACCAGAACAAGAATAATAAAAAGCGTGTAGAATTTATCTTTTTATACTTTGAATGTTTATGAATCTTTATATTTTCACTGTCCAAATTGTAGTATGATTCCAAGAGGAAGATAAAATATTTTCAGGAGCTCTTGTACTCTTTTTAATTTTGCCGAATGGATTTTAGACCCCACTGACGACACTTTCAGCGAAGATGAGGTGCATCGTTACTGGAACTATCGACACGCGAAAGTTATAGCTCGTAATTTCTCATAATACGACAGACAATTTCTTTTGAAATGTTTTTGAGAACAAGAAACTAAATATCCAAAAGTCACCATGAACGGAGCAAAAATCTTTTACATGAAAGTGGGAAATGTACAGTTTAAAGATTTCATGAGTTATTTGACTATGCCTTTCAGTAGAATGCCTAAAACGTTTGGAATGACAGAAATGGCTATTTTTGACCCTTTCTCAATACTGAAGCTAATCAACACGTCGTACTCCCGTATTTGCCTGAAGTTAGCTATTAACACACCGACAGTATGCACAGAATAGCAAGAAGCTTTCCACGCTTGGCACGAAACTCAGTCTTCAGATCCTTTTCATTTTTCGAGAAGAAATGTTGAAATATTGTCGATCTGATGTTGACATTTTACGACGTTGTTGTGAAAAATCTAAACAACTATTTCTGGATCACCGAGGTATCGATCCCTTGAAGGAAACTTCTACCATTGCCGAAGCGTATAGACAAGTCTACCGAACAATGAGCATTCCCGAAAACAAACTAGCCATTATACCACTGCAGACCTATATATCTGCTTCCCGTCGATATTCAGCCAAAGCTATGCGCTGGCTTCTTTACTTGTTTAAAACTCAAGACAAGTGGATACAACATGATAGAAACGGTTGAGAAAAGACATTTAGAACCCTTTCCGTGAATGGTTTAGATTTAGAAAACCCACAGATAGTCTACGAATTTCAGGAATGTTTATTTCATTGTTGCCCTACCTGTTTTTCTCAACGAGACCTTAACAATTCTTTCTCAGAGTTCATTATGGAAGAGTTGTACCACCAAACATACCAACAACGCCATAGTTCAGAAAGTCAAAGATACCAAGTGTTATAAATGTGAGAACAAGACTACGACCGGCGTTTGAAAACAGATCCAGATTTTAAACGTATCGTCGAAGCTTATGAAGCAGTGGAATCGAACCTTTAGACCCACGAGATAGTTTCTTTGGAGGACACACCAATGCTACACGCTTGTTGTACGACGAGGACGAATTTCAAGGAGAGCAAATCAAATACATCGGTGTGCGTTCCTTCGATGTGTAACTATGCTTGATTTCCCACCTGGCATCGTGAATTTTCGACAGAACACATGGACGTGGAACACATTCGTCAACACAAAGGTTTGAACAAACGTAATGTTGTGCCACCGACGAACTTGTACGATCCTTTTTTACCTCATCATTGTCACGGAAAACTGATGTTTCCTTTATGTCGTACCTGTCGTGAAACATGTATTCAAGACCAGCTTTTTAGCTCCGATGATCAAGAACGAATCTTGACAAGAATGTAGGTGCGTGTCGAAGTGTTTCATGTTCTCGACCGCCGATACCGTTTGTTAAACGTAATCGAAATTTGGCACTTTCCTACCACAGAACAATGCCAACAGGACGACGATTCGAGTCTAGGGTTATTTACAGGCCACGTCAACAAATTTCTAAAGTTGAAGCAAGAAGCTGGCGGCTGTCCTTATTGGCGTCAGACTCCAGAAGACTAAGAGGAATTGAAAGAACGTACCAGTCCCTAGATTGCATCACATTAGAACAAGTGATATAGAACACCGGAAGATATTCGTTGGCAACCGTCATGCTGAATTGCTTGTGGGGAACATTGGCTCAACGTCCATTATTGTCAGAGACCGAATGCTTGGTGTATCCAAGTTGATACTTTGAACTCATGGACAATAAAGGAAAACTTATTAAGCACTTGGAAGTCATACGTAAAGATTCGATCTTGGTGAATTATATTACGAAGAAATTGCAGAATTTGCACCACCCGACGAGTTGGGTAATGTCATCATTGCAGCGCACGTGACAGGCAATGCCCATTTAACATTGTATTCTGTCTTGGGATCCTTAGAAGATCGAGTCCTTTACTATGATACCGATAGTTGCATGTACATCGATCGCCCTGGAAACTCTCACCCACACATCGAAAACAAACGTTTAGGGATTGGACAGATCAACACTCTGAAGACTATTATGAGTTTTGCTAGTGGCGAACCCAAAAATTACGGCTACCAGTATCGAGACAAACAAGAACAATTTCATACCACATGTAAAGTGAAAGGACTAACACTGAACTATCGTTCCAGTCAAGTGGTCAACTTTGACGTCTTAAACGATACCTTAAAGTCGGGACAAGATAAAGACTTTAGCATAAAAACGTTGGATCCTCACAATATTGTGCGCTTGCAAGATCACCAAATTAGTCAACCCTTGGTAAAAGTATATCAGCTCGTCTACCAGAAACGAGTGCGACTTCCCGATTACAACACGTTATCTTACGGACACGCTGATCTCAAGTACAAAAAGGAGAGAGTTCCAAGACAGAAATATTATTGTGATCAGAGACGCTGACCAAAAATGATGAATTTAGCACAGCAACAGTGTGATGGATCCACTCATGACTCTAAGTTAAATGAACTTTAGTGCGATTTTGTGCCTTGCAACAAGAGCGATGCAGCACGACCTTGCCGCTACTATTAAAAGCGATACCGTTTGGGTGCCTATCAATATATCTTATCAACGCACTCATAAACCACGCTGTATACCACTACAACAACTTAATCGAAAATTATAAAGCAAAGAAGAACAAAGATTCCCGTGGCTTTGCACGGCTAATGTAATTCTGAAAGTTGATTCCAGACATTTAAAAGGAAAGGGCCTTCATATCTGGAAAGACCTATTCCTAAATCTTTAGCCAGAGCCGGATATATGTACTTGAAACTTCACGAATGGGAGTGTAAAGATACAGCAGCTAACTTCCTTTAGTCGCTCCAAAATATGATCTTCATGTCGGATAATTTAGAAGAGGAGAAGATTCGTAGTTTACCTTACGAGCTGCGAGAACGCGTTGACAGAGAGTTTATCAGGATTTAAGTGAAACGGAAACTCAAAATTATTTCTCGATTTATTTCACTATTGCTATTTCCACAGTATAAGAAGGCTGATTCTTGGGAAATACTATGACAGACACAAAACTCTGCGTGGATATAAACATCTCGACGCCATGACTTCTCTCATCAGTGTTACACTAAATTTCATGGAAGGAAGTCAATGACAGTCTTTAAGACCTAGTGGAAGACCAAATACTTTTTAAAGAACTGATTCCACAAGAAGAGACAATTCCATTGAATTTTGGATGACATGGTGTGTGTGTGTGTGTGTGACTACATTTTTTATTTCGTTTACTAGCAGATTATATATGGACCATTTATGAACAGTACATGCAAAGACATGACCACCAAAGCTTTGTCTGTGCACCAAACACTTATTGTGATAAAATTGTTACGAATAGTGCTGAATACGAGTTGTGTACCTCCGAGTGAAAAAGACATTCATCGTAATTTATCTATTCTTGATTACATTCAAGAAGTGATTATAGCTAGTTTGGGACACCAACAGATTTACGACTGGAAGGATGTACGTGACTGGAAATGTCTTGGAATCGATGCTTGGACACAAATTGTGGCTGATTATGCCAAATACATTGTGTATGACTCATGAAAGAAAGAACAGATAAACATAAACTTTGATTCTTTCATATGTGAAATATTGTTTGTTGTTGTATGACTCATGAAAGAAAGAACAGATAAACATAAACTTTGATTCTTTCATATGTGAAATATTGTTTGTTGTTACACTCAGAACAACATTAAATGCATAAAATGTATACAATGTCTTGTGTCGTTGATGGAATCTAAGAATTCTAAACACAACAAGTTCACACTCTATGAAGAAGAAGAAGCATACCCCTAAGACAAAAGACTTTTCTGCCAAGAAAGAGAGATACTGCTGCTAGAACGCACATATACTCAATAAAATCTCGTTCAGTGACGGTCCCTTCTGCTACTTCTTGTTCTACTTTGTTAATAATAATGCCCGCAAAACCTGAATTAAGACCAGTGTTGCCCAATTTGATGAACAAATGGAAATCCATTTTTAAAGAAGCTTCCACCCCGTCGACGAAATCTTCTACTGCTCTACCCTGCTGCTGCTGTAGCCAAAAAGGTGTCCTGCCTAAGAAAAAAAGCACAAGATAGAACAAGCATGTTAAATGTTTAAAGGATATGTCCAGACAAAAACTAACAATATTTAGTCCGTTGAGAACACCGTTAGTATCTAAAGTCAAGTTGATACGACGTCCGGACAATCAGTGCCGCACGAATTCCAGTGTATAAAAGAAGTGTTGCATAAAATTCACTTAAGTTTTTACCTCCTCAAAGAAAACTGTTACAAAGTTCACTCCATCATACAAAGAAACCTTCTTCCATAGAAGGAAAAAAGGCACTATCTCCTCGTTTAGCTAAACATTGGCATGACTTGTCTGTACAAACAAATCCAATGCTCCAGTACGAAAACAAATCATTCAAAAAGCACCTAAAGGAATCAACGATACCGTGTGTGAATGTTTTTGAACGTTTTGAAAGTAACGGTGCCTTTGACTAAGATACAGAAAGAGCGATTATGAAATCATCGTCACCTTCTTCGCCCAATGGTGAAAAGGAAATGCCAGTCAGTCAAAAGAGGAAAAAATGCTCATTCAACAAGGAAAATTTATATCCATGATTATAGGACCTTGTTAAAAGTGGCAGCTCCTTTATAGGAACGATTGATGGACTACTTTTAGAAGTAGTGATGCAATGCTGAAAAAAAAGATAAAATGGGCACACTTTTCTGTAAAAAACATCACACTTGTACCCGTGGATATTATAGAAGGACGAAAATAAACTTTAGTTCCTTTCAACGATGGCTGGAACTCCATTGTTGATACAAACAAACGAATACCACATTTACTTCCTAATTTTAATTATACTTTGACAACATGAACTACAATCGTTCATGGATTGAACAGATTTGTCAAAATTTCAAAAATCACAACGGTACGGAAAATTATCTCAACGTTTTCAACTGTTTCACCAAAGAACTTTAGACGAGACGACTCTGAGAGAAACCCAAAAAGTAACAACAGCTCCCAAGAGGATAAACAGACCCGGCTACGCGAATGACAATGAAAGGAGAAGAAGAAGAAAAAAAGAAGAGCTTCAAACTGCGCCTGCTAACATACGCAAGTTGACAACACCTACATTAAGAATTAGTTAGATCAAACAGATTATATCCCCACCCTTGCCGACGGAAGTCAAATCTTAACCGATAAATCCTGTTCAGATATCATTCTTTATACCTATTGCTCATCAGACACGTAAAGAATTGCAATCCAAGACAATACAACACCAAGAAAAGAGCATTGCTAGTTAGATAACTTATTAAGGAGCAGCAACATCCACATGGATACACTTTTAACCAGCATTTACAACAATCTTGCTCATGGTGTTGGCTACGGAGGAATTCCAAAATTGTATTGTTCCACTGAAGCCAAATTCAAAAGTTTACGTCTGCAAGATGTACGACAATGGTTACAAGAACTATCGATGTAGACGTTACACAAACACATTCGACAAAAGTTTCCAGAAGTAAAACAAAAGTATATGGAATTGATCTTCAGTGGGAAGCAAATTTAGCGGATTTCTCTCATTTAGCGTCATAATTGAGGCTACATATATTTGTTTTGTGTCGCTGACGTGTTTTCAAAGTCAGCTTGGGTAGTTCCTTTAACGTCTCAAACAAATTTAGAGTTAGTGCGAGCTTTAAAACTTGTCTTTAAACAAAGTGGGCGATACTCCTTACGATGTCAAACAGAGAAAGCCAGCGAATTCCTGAACTAAGGAATTAAACAAAAGTCACATACAGTTTCTCACTAGGGAAAATCGTGAAACAAAAGCTAGTGTCCTGTAACGTTTTTAAAGAACTTTGAAAGAACGTATGTAGAAATATTGTACATACATCGACGTGTTACCACATCTAGTCAAAGCTTACAATAAATCATACCATCGTAGCATCGGATATGCTCCTGAAGATGTTACACCTCAAAACAAAGTGATTATGCTTGAATGATTGTTGAGAACTTCAAAGATCAGAAAAAGGAAAGTGTTAAATACCGGAGATTGGGTTCGCATTGGAAAAGCAAAGCGCACTTTTGACAAAGGTTATTTACCCAACTGGACGACAGAGTTGTTTCGTGTCACAGGACAAGTGCGTGGACGTGATCCTTCTGTCTATAAATTGTAAGATATAAACGGAGAAGTGTTAAGGGAACCTTTTGCTTGCTCAAGGAGTGACCAAGAAAGAAGACGACGTGTACGATATCGAAAGCATTATCAATCTTAGAACACGTACAATTGGAAAACACCGTCCCTAAGAATTCAAAGTTTGTTGGAAAGGATATCCACCCAGTTTCAATTCTTGGATTGCCGCTTAACAAGTCATCAAAAATGAAAAAAAGTAGAAGTTATTACTGTGCCGTTGAACACAGCTGCATCTCCTTCTCAGGGTTCATCTCTCCAAAAACTATAAAAAAAACAACCCCTGTGGGTGTGGTGTAGAGAACGTGTCCCTAAAAATCAAATCGTATTTTTTCTACTAAATTTGTGTGGTGTGTTGTTTCATTGGAGTATCGATTTGAGTTTGCAACAAGCGGATAAACAATTGTGGACTATTTTACTCAGCAGTTGTATTGGTTATCTTCCTCCCAATCCGTTGTTGAAATAAACCGGCAGTAACTACAAAAGTAGCCTCGCCAACGCCAGTAACCACGCCTCTTCCAATTAGAGCAGCAGCCCTGTGTTGGAACCCTTTTTGGAAAATCATCCTTTGACATCGAGTGACTCCTCGGAAATTAGAACTATCGAACTATGAATAACCAATTTTATTTAACATTACCTGGTGATAGTTCTAGAGATATGTTTCCTAACAACATATTATGTTGTTTCACCGCCAAATTATCTCAATCCATTTAATTGGATCACGAAGATCATTGGGAAGTAGCTTTAGTAGATATCATTCATCCTACTCAAGTCATCAATATCAACGAGGGTCAATACACTTTCATCTTAGATATCCTCAACGAACAAGTCCAAGAATACTTGGACCAAAATGATCTTCTCATTTACGAATCCTCAATTGAACATCTATACCATGGAGACTCATACAGGGTATTATTTTAACTCTCTACCTCTCCTCGATACAATTTCAGCTATTTTCAACAATCAGTTTGCAAAGCACTAAAGAAAGATCGCCGAAGTGTACAGATCGAATACCATGCCATTACTCGTCGTCTCAAAATAGATGTTTCAGACGGTAAAACGATGGCCATGACTTTTTCTCAAGGTTTATTTACTATTTTGGGTTGATTTACCTCTCTCAATCCTATGAAAGACATTCACAACAACGATCGATTCTACAAGTATTTTTGCTTCTCTATTAAATTGAATGAAGGACTTCATTTTATATTTGTGTACTCTGATGTTGTCTAGTATAACGGAGTGTGAAACACATTCACTCAGTTGCTGAGAGTCATTCCTTTCAAAGAGGGATTCTCCCATAGCTGCTTACGATGAGGGAGGAAGGAAGCACGTATCACATTCACCGAGAATTGTACATCCTCATTACGTTCATGTCAGTAAATCGTATTTTGACAGTGTCAATATTAGTATAAAAGGAGATATTGGACAAAATATTATATTCTCAAAAGGAAAGGTCACCGTGAAACTACATTTTTTAAAAACAATTCTTCTGCGAATTGTAAGATATGTATCATGTGTACCAAGTAGTAGCTCAATAACGAGGACATGGTACGGTAGCACCCATCTTAAAACCAAGGGTGACTCGAGAACTGCATGCTTTAAAATCTGCAGCTTTGACGCAAGGAAAAGAATTTCTTCAAAACATACTTGTCGACAAACAAAGTTGTAAAGAAGGCTAGATGAAAGCAAGAAATATATGTGTTGATTCAAAGTGGAAAAGACCTTCTAAGGCGCGAAGACACTCTTATAAATTCGCTTCACTCTACTGGCAAAGACATTAATTCCGCCACCGCAAGGACAAGGCAGAAAGAGACGTTGAAAACCCTTCAGACCACATAGATACAATCAGAGACAGAATTTTGAAAAGCAGTCAGAGAATTGGAAGTGTGTGATTAATACAAAAAGGAAAAATTATGCACAGAGATTCTTGCTAATGTTTTAAGTGGTAACTCGATATGTTTGCTATGCCCCCGCGATGATTACGATGCAAGAATGCCAATGGGTAGAATTTCATCCCGTGTCGTTTTTTTACCACTTCAGTACTTATCATATTTGAAATCAAAGGATAGACCAACGCTTACATCGATCTGAACTTGTACTTACATCTGAAAGTCAAACTTCTCAAAATAGACAACAGCAATCAAGGGGACAATGCCAGAGTAGCTCCAGTAAAAAAATGTCATGCATCCAGTGTTCAGCGAAGTGGATTTGTACTTGAACAACAGCCGATGTAGCAGCAGCATGGACATTTACCTTTATAGAGCGTAACTGGAAAATCGCTTGACGTACTAATAAAAGGCCAAGAACACACATTTAAATGTTTCAGCGGTATTGAAACCTGACACTTCGGATGCCTTGAACGACACAGAGTTGACAGAAGCTGATGATCCTCACAATGTTGGATTTAACGAGCGCTCAACAAAACAAAATCAAACAAGGACGTAGTTTAGAAATGATGGATCGTTTACACTTCAGCACGTGGTTGCAAGACAATTATTTTGGTTGAATTGAGCAAATGTATGTCTGAGACTGAATGAAAGTAGTACCGTGTTCCATTTGATAGCTGATGCTAACGAGTACAAGACCAACATAGAAGAATCCATACTGTGCGTGCCACGTGTGAAAGTCTTGCATAAGTGGGAAACGACATCAGTCAAACTCTGAGCAGCCAAGTATCCTCTACGACGAGTGGAATTAAAAACCTTCACCATTGCCTCTGGACTCCGATCCAAGATCTAAGATTATGTTTTCCGATGTCAAATACAAAAACATTTGCTCATCGGCATCGTCAGCAATGTTGCCCTCAACGGAACTATCGATTAGAATCCTCTCAAACTCCAGCACTTCAACGTGTTCAAGATAGAAATCACCCAAGATGGCCAAACGTTGTGTACTAGACCCTTTGAACCTAACTTTGTCCAAAAAAATTGCTTGAGATCTTACTTGACCATGTTTGAAGCCACATGACTATTAGGAACCAACAGTAGCCACGGCATTTCATACGACGACAATGTTGGAGGATATGCTTTGTGGTGTAATTGATTTACTCCAGGTCAAAACAGCGACGAGGGACATTTTCACCCTTTAAAATCCGGCCAACTCCGTGTAGAACTTCAGTTTGCACAAGCTCTTGTATGCAGAATGTGATAATACTCTGGAAATCAACAGTTGGAGAGATGCGATATTAAACTATTAAGAGATGCAATTTATGGCAATTAGTGAAGAATATGGTTTTTATTCAGAACAACAGCAGCAGTCTCAGATCACTAATGAAGAAAACAAAAGTACAGTCATTTTGTAAAGATGACCAAAACAAGAACAACAGTTCGCCTCCTAAAGAATTATAGGCCTGACAATCGAACATTGCTATGGATGTCAAATCGATCATCCTTGTCAGAAACAACAAGACAAATGTATGATGATGAGTCATGAAGTGTAGTTGGAGGCGGATCTGGAAGACTCATCAGCCTGCATCTCAGATGAGAAAATTTAGAAAGAGTGGTATAACAATTTGAGTGACCATTGTTTACCTACATTGACTTCATTGGAAACGAAACGAATCGAAGATCTCTTGCACCAGAGTACAGACACTTTCCGTTCATCTACTTACTTAATAGTTCCTTTCAAGGAAAAAAAAGTGAACTGATGAATTATCATTACCTGTGAAAAGAATGAATAACATGGGGCTTCATAACCTTCTGACTCACAGTTCGCACACAGCTTCTTGGAATTCAGTGATGTGAAGTACAGCAGCCAGCTTTTTATTCTTCTCTCTGTTCTAAACTTTCTTTTCAATCATTTAGTTTTACTGCTTTGGGAATTTGGCTGTAATTTTTTGTAAACCGTATTTACAAGTAATTGCTAACATCGTTTTCACTCTTATTTGTTTTCATATCTGTCTACTCTAGCTCCTAGTCCATTTTTAGTCCTTCTCGTGTAGATTAGGACTTTTAGCCTCTTAGTTTTCTAGTGGCTTTCCATCTACATTTTATGATTTTACAGCATTCTCTTATTTTCTTTCCACACTCTACATTCCAAGTTGTGTTCCTTAAGCATTAGATTTTGTAAACTGTATATATGTATACTGACAATTTATCAAAATACTTTGTGTCTGATGTAATATTGAGCGTCGGCATGCTGTCTATTTGGGAAAGATACTCGTTTCCTGAAAAGGTAGTCTGAATCAGGATATAATATGGTTTCCTGTATCTTTAATCTGAATCAGGAGATAATATGGTTTCCGGTATCTTTAATCTGAAAATGAAAGTAGTTTTCTATGGTGAACCACATGATGACGATGGAGCAATCTTATACGGACACTATATGAGCCAATGTTATTAGAACTGCAGATTGTCCATATACAGAAAGATATTATTGTATATAAACAGTGGATAACACTAACTGCGTTTAGTTTATCTGCGTATGTATATAATTTCTCCGTTCGAATATCTCTTTTTAAATGTATCGCTAAATATGACCGCTTATATGTATATCTCCTTTTAAAATACCCCACTTATTTAGATAGACTAGTTTAATAAAAGTTGCTACCGTTATGAGAGTAATAACTTTAAGTATATCAGACGATGCCTAGAGAAATACACAAGTTTGTCTGGTGTAACAAAAGCTTTCTGCAGTAGAGAAAATTGGCTCACGGACTATTTGTAACATTTTTACTGAAAGAATTGTAAAGTGACTTAAATGATTTTTAGACTATTTTTTCTATCACTGAACTATAGTGACTATCTATAGCATCCAAAGGTGTCAAAATTAATCTTAACTTATGTAAGATAATTGTGGATTTCCTGGTTGCTATATAATCTCGCTTTATGTTTGCTTATTTTGTTTTATTTAACAAGCTTAAAGTTAAAAATTGTTATGTAATGTAAATATCACTCACTTAACTTGTGCTTTGTTTTGATATTATAGCTGTACGGCCATGGAACTACGTAGGTGGGTGTTTATCTGTGAGTGCAACACGCTCCTATCCAACTTGGTCTCTGTAACCTATATTTGTACTAAAGTGACTTCGGTTAAGGTTGCGTGGAAACGGTTCAATGGAGATGAAATGGGTGGGATGAGGAAGGCTATGATTTTTTTCCAACTTTCTAAAGCTCCGAAAATTACCTTGTTTTATCGTAAAGGTGTTTTAATTACAAGGATATACTATATTCTAAGAATAACTTCATTGATTGTTTAGAAATACTTACAATTTCTTGACGTTTAATATCAAATATTTTTTGTTTCTAAAGGGTGAGCATAGACTTTACGCCAGATATGTAGTCACTACATCACATGGTTAGTGCAGTGTATGAAACAAAATTATTCATTGTTTTTATTTAATTACTCTTATTATTATTATTATTATTATTTATTTATTTATTTATTTATTTATTTATTTTTGCTTTTTAAAGAAACAAATCTGATTTTTCTATGATACGATTACGTGGATTATGGTTGCTGTATTTTGGCGTTTAAGTTTTTTTATGAAATGGCAAATATTCTTTTGCGAAAAATCATAATATACAATTATTCGTAACCATATTTATTTGATACAAAATCATGACATCAGGCTTAGCTCAAGCGAGTAATAAAAAATCATGCATTTGATTATATATTACATGATATGAAATTATTTTTAAAAAAGACTTGACTGGTAACAAGTAAGCTTCTGTTTTATACATGCATTTACATAGCATCGATATGACAAACTCTTAGCCAGCAAGAAAACAAATATATAAAAAGTCACTAATTTAATATGGCAAGGAAGAATTTTCTTATTCGCACAACAAGTTTGTGTTTTCCTTGATTGCTTTGTGTCATTCGCCGCATTCAACTTTTATTTAATAATTCGGA
The DNA here is from genome assembly GCA_029931535.1 of Margaritifera margaritifera. Classification (NCBI taxonomy): domain Eukaryota; kingdom Metazoa; phylum Mollusca; class Bivalvia; order Unionida; family Margaritiferidae; genus Margaritifera; species Margaritifera margaritifera. Next base: position 1,214,851 of record JAQPZY010001119.1, read on the forward strand.
ATCTTGTTCATTGGGCAACCTGTCACCGTTAGGAAGAATAGTCTAGGAACGAAGTTCTCACTATGTATATACAACACTTTAAGTATCTTACAACAAGAAAATATCTACTTCCTGCAAGTCCATATGTAGCTTTAGCAAATGAAACATTGTAATGTTGTTTCTTAAGCATTTGATAATAACACTGTTATTTATTTATACTCATTGTTCGATGGATGCAAGGTACTTCTATGTACTTTCAAGTGAAACTAAGACTTTTTTAATATAAAAAAAGTGATTCTTAAGATAAGTTAATACAGATATTGAACTTAAGATATTGAAAGTTGCCAACATCCAATGCAATAAATTACGCCAAATTGCACCATATGTTATCAGAAGTCTGATATTGTTTTACAGCTTTTCATTTGAAATAAACTAAACTTAAATTTTTGCAAACATACTCACTTAAATGTCAAACCTTGAGATAACATTCACTTTGACCCATCTAGCGTATACTTTTTCACAGCCTTTTTAAGAAATGTCCATTACAATACAAATTTGTGGGAGATTTAAATGTTTGAACTGGTTGTGATCTCATTTCGAAAGATTGTAAAAATAGTAACTTCCACAAAAAGTATTGAAAATTTGTATTGACTTTGGACACTTGAGGTACAGAGATGAACCCCACGTCTTAGTACTTCAGTGGCTCTCCATGGGCGAAGTTGTCATACGCTGGGGGTGCTGAGGACACAAGCGTAGACTCGTGGACTGGATAGGAGGGCAGGGAAGTATATCCCGCAGTCTGTCCATGGGTTAGTCCTGTGGGATAATACTGTTGCTGGAAGTTTGAGGTCATGGGCTGTTGAGGGCTAGAAGCTGGCTGTTGGTAGGGAGCAGAATTTTGAGGGTACTGCCAGGCAGACGGCTGTTGTTGTCCGTTAGTAGTATACACTGTGCCTGATGTTGTCATCGTTGTCATTCCTGTTCATTAGTCGAGAAAAGACAAAAATAATATCTGAAGAACTATGATGTGAATGACACAAAGAAAAAATATGACTATCTTTGTGGATCTTTAATTTAATTTTCGAACAACAGAATCATCTAATTTTATCCATGAGTACAATGTCATCTAAGTTCTTCTACCAGCTCCTCCAACTACGTATGTATCTAATGTATTTATGCACAAAATTACTTATCTACCTATGCACGCACCTCCACACTCACAGACTCACATGTATATATATATATATATATATATATATATATATATATATATATATATATATATATATATATATATATATATATATATATATATATATATATATCTATATATATATATCTATATATATATATATATATTTACACATACACGCCAGCTAGAAAAACGGATATAAAGACTATGAAAAAATATTAACACGCAGTCTTTCATTCTGTTTTTGATTCTGTTATAGTAATTCACCTCCACCCAAAATATGGAGCGGTCGAGCTTCCTTAAATAATATTAATAAATTCAATTTACTTTATAAAAGTCGTACCTTGTCTGTTGAAAACTGTACCCCCAGCTCCACGGGACCTTCGCACACAACAGACGATTGCTATAATTGTGGAAACTACCAGGATTACTCCGATAACTATCAAGGCTATAACCCAGCCAGCGAGAACAGCACTTGCACTGGTACTGTCCACATACACTCTGCAATATATATATATATATATATATATATATATATATATATATATATATATATATATATATATATATATGAGACGGGGTTGACTAACCCAAAATAAAAATCAGTGATATTAGGTACAAGAGCGTGCAATTAAGCATTGCTGTTTATTTAAAGGGCACATTCAACAAACCAATATACTTTGTCAAGCAATAAAATCAACTATAGAGGTTCTCAAAGGAAAGGAGAATTAGCTGAAATGTCCAATCTGCGCATCATGACATCTGCTGAATATGTCGTCCCCTGCATCATTATCTTGATTCAGTCGATCCAGGTATTAACCGTGATATATGTTGCTTGGAAAAATCTCGTGACGCGACCACAGGTATGGTATTCTAATCGGTGGAACAGATAACACAGTGAAGCATATTCCAGGTCAGAGCACCGCCAACATTCAGCCCTGATAAGTCATGTAGTTTATACATTTCTCGCACGGCGTACCATCTACATACAGTTGTACATATTAACGGTTTTACTGATATATTCACGCGGTTTGTTTTCCTTTTCTATAAGTGACACGTTTTTCCAGGATAATGTTTCTATAATAGGTCGTAAAATTGCACAACTTTTCTTAATTCAAACATAAGAATATTTCCGAAATGTTCGTTAATTATTTTATGACCGAGAACGACAATTGGACATACATTCGTTCGATCCTTATGTTTTGAATCAATATTTTGAAAGCATATACTAATGCCTCAATTATTTTTAAATGACCTCACTTTACTCGGCTATTTTACTTTCGTTGGCTTATATATTTCAGTGTGATGTTCTATTGCATTTCATTTCACAACAATCAAGCAATTTATGACATCGGAAACTGAAACTGTTCTGACTTCCGCTTAGGATAAAGAAATATACGTATATCACAAATTCTTAAATCCGGTACAGAAGCTATTAAATCTGTCCACCAATACAAGCCAGATTTTACTGCGTGTAAGCCACAGGTTTTGAGTAAAACTGAATGGACACCCAGTCTAACCACTATTAGAAGCATATTTATTGCATCATTAAGTACTTTGATTGGCCACAAGAGATAAGTCCCCAAATAAAATGAATGCAGTCCATTCATCTTATTCCTATACTTATTCACGCGTACAATGCACAGTTACCTTATGATGGTAATCTATCACAATATACAATACATAACCTATGCTAATAAGGCATAAAATGTGTATCACATGGACCTTCGCTGATTCTACGGGTGTAGTACTAAACGAAGAGGTATTCAATTGTTTAGTTGCATGTAATATGTTAAATGTAGGATCGTCTGCTGATGCAAAGGTTTGGTACAAACAGGGATGCATACAATGATCTAGTTTGATGACTCTAGCAAGAACATAGCTTTGAATCATGAAATACGCACCACAGTGACTTCCTTTTGTGATGAGTGTTGTACTCATCAAGGTGCACCCCTTCGCCAAATTTCATAATTCCGTTTGTAAAATTATGTATACATGCTGCAGAAAGCCTATTTGGTCAAATGCAAAAACATAACCCAACAATGCCAGTAACGAATGAAATGTAAGTCAGTGTAGTTGGGGTTTTTTTTTTTTTTTTTGTAATTTTGTGGTACTGACATAAACATAGATTTAATCACATAGTTTCATGATTTTAGAATGAACAGAGCTTGAGAAATAAACTTAAACCACCAAAACCAACCAAAGTCAGTAAATGTGATACGTGGATCTCGGTGACCTACTCTTGTATTGAAGTTTTAATACACGTCATGGTGTATCCACTCTGCATGTTTAGTGACTCTAGTTATAACATAATGTAAACAGGGTGCAAAATACCTGACTAACGCAAAGAGTTAGCCATAAATGTACAACTAATGTACATTTATTTGCAAAGTTAGATCCTGAGTCACTGGGAGTAGGTGCTATGAAGATCACTAAAAACTGTTGCCTCAAACCTAGGAAGAAAGAATAGTTAACCTGCTGTGAGGCTCTACGTATCTATATGCTCCGATACAGACGCTGAGACAGACGCCAACATCAGGGGTAGTCAACAGTTCTCCTCTATGTCGTAGAGACGAGCTAATAATAAAACTCCGAAGTGGACAAACTGATATTGTCCGAATGCCAAATGTATAGGTCATCTAGAATGATCTGTCAGTTGGGCTTATTGGTGGAATATTTCATAAAGGTCAAATTCACCCGAAACGTTGGTGTTGTTATGCATGTAGCATGTGCAAACTGTATACAGAATTATTTTAGTCACGTTAACAGTGCACAGTATACCTGTTTCTCATGTGAACTAGGCTCTAGAAACTATACTAATGGAAGGTCAAGCGGACAGGTGATGTTAGTCGAAGTTTAACAATAACTGGGCAGGGTTATCTGAGCTAAAATATTTCGATGCCAGAATATTTTAATTAGATTGATAATATTGTTTAATCTGTTAAAAGCATTTTAATTTTTTTTATTTATTTATCTATTTGTTTATTGTTCATACTGGTAGCACTATTTTAGGGCAAATCAGTTTATTTGTATTATTTTGAAAAGTCTTTATTCATAAAATCTCTGTACTAAATCAGAATACTCGAGTGAATTAGTTAAAAAAAGTAGCTGAAATAGTCTTTCTTATATTTATAATAACGGCGGCTTTACTTGAAGGTTCATTGAGATGATATATACAGATCTGAATGAAACTGATACTAAATTTGATCTTTATTGATTTTGCGAAGACATCGCTTAGTGAAGTTTCGATTGTTATTCCCAAGCACATAACACATAAAATTGGGTTTTTTTCAGTAAATTCTGATCATGTTTTATAACTGGTTTGAAGTTTAGGCCGGATCGACATTATTTGGGAAGACCTTTATGTCAGAATGCTCTCTGATAAAATAGGTAAAAGTATGTTATGCATTTTTAAGACGCTGTATAAAGTTGTTTTTTTATATTATTATTATTTTTTTTTTTTGTTGTTGTTGTTGTTGTTATCTCTTTAATACAAAATCCAAAGGACTTCATGCAGGGCTGCTTGATGTCGGACAAATATTGTCGTGTGACTTTCAAGGAAAAATTTTTATATGCGGATATTGACGGACAATAAATGACGTGTGTAGAGCAACACTATAATCTCTATAGGGCAGTACTATAATCTCAACTTGCCTAACGTCCAGGCCCTCAAAAAATTACAATGCTAGACATAGTCATCACATTCAAATTCAGTCACAACTGAAAGGTCTAACGTCTTAATTGGTACGTTATAAGTTAGGTTATTTACGTCAGATGTCAGCATTTTGAGTTTAACTCATAGTGTAAGAGTAATTCGTAATGCTTGGGCCATGGAGAGGTAAATACTAAACTAGCAGAAAGGTTATTATTGACCAAAAAACTTTCCTATGCGGTTAACTTGGTGCGTGTTTCCCAAAGCGTGTTTGTTTTGACCAGAAAAGAACAATTAGGAATTTAAATCGTTTTCAAATCAAAATAGAAGGAAAAATGTTTCAAATGTCTGGCGGTTCATAAATCTTAAAAATCGAAATTTTGATCTGAGTCTGATTGTTATAATTATTAGTAATCTTGGAGCCACGTTTTGAGTTATCTAGCATGATACAAGCTTCGGTCCCATAACCATTACTAATATGACCTTCTGTTGACTTGCCACTTGAATTATCCTCATAATATTTGTTCATATTTATAATTCCTGCTAATTAATTTAACAGCTATAACTTCTATTCAAGTACATATTTTACAAAATATTTACTTCCTGGAAACCAATATTCATTTTACATTTTTTATTTATTTTGATCTCTATGCTTTGTTTAATGCACATGCACCATGCAGAATTAGTATCTTGATTCGCACAATTATGATATCAATGTGTATGTGTTTGTTTGAAATCTGATGAAAACATGCTTGTAATTTGGAATTGTTTGAAATATCTGTCAAAAAATTCATTTAAAAAAAACACAAAAATAACTACAGCTTCCAACTGTCAATGAAAACACAATGACAGACTCTAAAAAAGTTTCTGCATTCTATATACAGCTAAACATTTTATAGTAATTACATGCATATTCAAGCAAACAAACAAACAAACAAAACAATACAATAGCGAAATTGGTCATTAAATATTATCTGTGCTTAAAGACTTCCTGTTCATAAAGTCAACTACAACTTATCCTCTGCGTTATTGTTTTATGTAGGTTATCCAACAACAAGGTTGTATACTTCGTCACTTAAAGATCATGTGCATAACAGTCAATGCAATAACAGGTTGAGCATACACATGTGAAGTAGGTAATTTGTTCTACATGTTTCCGTTATATATTGGATTAATGGGATGTTTACTTAGCTGAATTGTGCATGCGCTAAAATCCCCCCATTTTTTATGGAAACCATTTTGTTGCACTGAATTTTCATTGGAAATATACAGTAAATCCTCCGTCCTAACAGCCCCAAAATGAAACACCCACAACAACAATTATGTTTTAATGATTTCTGTTTAAAGTCTAGAACTGAAAATTGATCCTTATACACCAGATTACCTCCTTGCTCATGCCCCTTTTCCTAGTCTAACTGTAGATCTTCATTTAGAGTTATTTGCTTTGTATATGTATCTTGTTGCTTTTAATTTTTTTTAAGTTAGCAGTAAATGAAAATGGAATCGTACACGGTTTGTTGTGTGCAATTGTTTTCTGGGTGCAATGAAAGAATTTGAGCCTGATGTTTCAAAGCCTTCCCCAAGTTATTCGGCAAATGTTTGCACACAGCAAAGAATATATATATATATATATATATATATATATATATATATATATATATATATATATATATATATATATATAATTTGTACAAGATTCTATTGATTACTAGGTACATACATTTTGTATCAAATACCGTCAAAACAAATTTTACTTTTTAAGCCAAAATAATACCTGTACCCAAACAACGTATGCATTTCCTATGTTTGAGTACAGCTGATGTCATAACATTGCACCCTCAAATCAGCAAAACCAAGCTGTATCGTGTGAGAATTGGTGCTTTGAAAATGTTGGCTTTCTATCATGTGGAAAGTTTTGAGCAGGCATTGCACAAATTCCTTGCCATTAACATTCGTCAAAACATCGTGCTTTTGTTCCAAATGGATCCTGTTGATGAGTTACTAATATTTACGTTTGCTAAATTCTCTTGCCATTTCGCTCATGACCAAGTAAACAGATGGACAAAGTGTTCATTATTTCTACTTCGGGGGGGGGGGGGGGTTAGAGATGGGAGATGGGAAAATGCCAAAGCATTAGATCTTAAAATTCTTTGTTGAGGCTATTGGTATTAATGTATATAAGCAATTAGATATCAAAACTCTTGCAAATGCCCTAATTGTTCTAAATTACACATTTTAACATTACATTTCTGGACAGCTCGGGACATCCGAGACAAATCTGGCAGTACCCAATACATTCTCCATTTATAGTCATCGTCTCTCTTGCTAAAGATCAAACATTCTACTTTTGATTGTAATAAACTTTTACATTTTTTTTTTGGTGGGGGGGAGCTGAGAAGAATGACTCTTGCTAATAAACTTTTTTGTTAGGCTTGAATATCATTTCGAGGGTTGAACGGTAAAAGGTGCTAACTACACTCTTTCACATTATGAGATATTTGACGTTAAATGTTTGAGTGAATTATAGAACTCTGTATAGTTTCTATCTTTATTAGTTTGCAATATTTTTTGTAAAGGAAGCATTTATTTTTATGAATAAATGGTAAAATAAAATGTTTTTACTTCAAATGAATTGCAATTTCACTTTTTTAAACAAGTCTCTTTTTCTTATTTATTGTCATTGCTGGTAAAATAAGATATCTACAGCTTGCACTTTTTACCTTTAAGAATTTTTTTAAAATTTGGCTTGTAAATGGAGACATGTTATGTTAGCATCTTTTATCTGAACTCTGAATGCAAAAGGCTACAGTTCCAAAGCATTAAGCAAACAAATAGCACATTTTCTTATTACAATACTTTCATGGAGAATATCAAGCATACTGTATTATGGTTATTTTACACATTAAGATAAATCTGTGGTTCAACATGGTTAGATATTTATGAAAGACACAGTCGTTACGGTTATATCAGTGATTGTTCCAATGCCTAAGAAAAAGCAGCAAACAAATAAGAACTGAAATAACATTATAAACTTGTTTTCTCAATGGTTCAGTGTTAGAGTAAAATTTTCAGAATGGTAATTTTTTCCTCGAGTTTTTTTCGAAAATATACCTGGCACCTCCTCATTCGACAATTTAGCGAAAACTATGGACTGTTGTATATTCTCTGACAATAAAATTCGAGAATATGCTGTAATACTCTTGTGATGGAACAACCATGCTATATCTCTAAAACATTTCATGTTTCCACAATCATATAAAATTTATAAACATTATGCATCAATAATAAACAATGGTGGAACCAATGCAAACTTTGTTCCTGCGAGAAATGAAAACTCTCAGCATAAATTATGTTTAATCCTCATCAGTGTTCTCCTCTTCCTCATTTGCATTAGGAGCTGGAAGTGTGTCGTTCATAGACTTACTGGATGGGAGGGACATATTATTTATAATATTCCTCTAGTGTTTTTCTTGAAGCGCCGATGGACAACACAACTGATTTTTTAGCAGCAAGAAATCGACAGTTTTCCCTGGTGCCTTTGAGTCAGGATTATTGTAGTTATTGATATTGGTCTATCTCTGCTTATTTCAGAGGTCACAAGTACCTCTCTTAAGTCAGGTAAATTAAATGTTATAGTTTTCAAAAAAGCTCTTTGGTGTTTTCTTCTCGACTTAAATCCATTTTATTTTTAACTGGTTTACTCTTTCCTGTTTTGTCCACTTACACATTTGTTGTCTTCTTTAATTTTTTTCAATTCCAATAAGCCTCTACACTTCAATGGAATGACAAGGGGTTAACCTTTCTTGCAAGTCATACCACACTTTTCCATTGTGAATAAATATACACATTGGTAATCTTTTTTTTTTCAATTGAGTCACGTTTCATCTTTGAATGTATACAGTTTAGAAACTTCTGTTTAATGTGGGCTATTGTTTCAATTGTTTGAATAAAGTATAGAAATGCACATGATACAAAGTGATTAATGTTGTGTCCACCACAAGTATAGGAAAAGTAAGTGACTTCCTTGATGTTGGATGTTCGTTCTGCTAGCAAGAGAGTTTAGATGCAAGATACGACAAGTCTCAATACTGCAAGACCCTCTACCTCTTCGTGTCTTATCTTATAGGAAACAAGTTGCGTTACCATCTCCAAGTGAATAGATTGTTAAGTTATAGTAGCAAAATTCCATTTTATGGTATATAATTATCGCACTAATCAACAAGGGGTTGAAATGTGTAATGTTGCATAAGATTTGGGCTCTTTTCTTATCTTTCTTTTTTTACTTGCAAATCCATTTTCATTTATGTTGTTTGGTTTTTTTGTGTTTTTTTTTCATCCAATTTTCTTCTTGTCCTTTGGTGCTCATAGCGGCAACACATGAGACACTGTCTTTCTTCTGGTGAAAAAAGGTAAATTGCTATCGTTGCTGAAATCGTTCCGTGCCCATTTTCTTTAACAGTTTTTTTGTTGTCATTTTCTTTGCAATTTTCTACTTGGAGTGAATGCGTTCATCTAAACTTTAAGTCATGTAAAGGAATATCCTTATTGTATCTTTTCTTGTAAATCAACTGGAGTAAAACTGTTGATGTGATCATGAAACAAGCTGATTATCAGTTTATCGTGATTTGCTGGGTGGAGGGTGTCACGGCAGACGGTCGGTAGATGGAAAACTCGATGTTTTCCAACGGGCTAACCGGGAAGCTGTACACGAGCCAGTGGTGCGTGCAGAGATCGGTCGCGACGCTATACAATCAATCGGCACGTGTATTTCTTCCGAGGCAAGGGTACCAACAGCGAATGGCACTGTCAACGGACAAAAGGCGACCGTTTTACGAGACACAGGGTGCACTACTGTAGTCGTGAAACGGAGCCTCGTTCGCGATGAACAATTGCTTGGGTTCAAATCGCCTTGTATGCTACTGGACCAAACAGTCGACCACGTTCCTGTCGCAAGGATAGGTATCGAAACACCTTTTCTGACCGGAACCGTTGAAGCGTTGTGCGTAGCCAACCCGGTTTATGAACTTACGATTGGCAATGTACAGGGATCTAGACTCCCAACCATGTCAGACTTCCGATTCCCAATCATCCAAGCAGTGCAAACTAGACCTCAGGTAAGGGAGGATAACAAACCCCCGCGTAAATTAAAGGTACCGGAAACAATTACTGATATCCCCCATGAAGAATTTTTGAACGCGCAAGAACGCGACGCGTCTCTACGCGTAATCGCAGACAAATTGTTGTCGGGTACTGTGAGGAAGTGTAAGAACGGGGGGTCCTCTAAATTTCTACTTCAAAAGGGTTTAATGTACAGGGAATATACTACGCCTGACGATAGGAAGTTCTTGCAACTAGTTGTTCCCCAGTAATTCAGGTCGCATGTACTCAAGGTCGCGCACGAGTCGAGTATGGCGGGTCATTTAGGTAAGAAGAAAACAGCTGATAAGGTATTACGAGAATTCTATTGGCCCGGTGTCAATAGCGATGTAAGGCGGTTTTGTCGTTCGTGCGATGTTTGCCAGAAGACGGTCTCTAAGGGAAGGATAACTAGAGTACCGTTAGGTCAGAAAGAAAGACGGGACACACCGTTTTTGCATTGACTTTCGGCAACTGAATAAAATCACCGTATTCAATGCAGAACCAATGCCAGACATAGAAAATTTATTTTCAAAGTTGTCAGGTCATAAATACCTTTCCAAGTTAGACCTTACCAAGGGATATTGGCAGGTACCAATCGCTGATAATGCCCGCGAGTTAACGGCATTCGCGACTCCCAGAGGTCTTTATCAATTTAAAGTCATGCCTTTCGGTTTAGTCAATGCCGGTGCGTCGTGCGTTCGTCTCATGCGCAAACTGTTAAACGGTATGAAAAACGTAGACAGTTTTATAGATGATATCTTCGTTTATACATATACCTGGGATGAACATGTTAGAGTATTGAGAGATCTGTTCGATAGACTTCACATTGCTAATCTTACAGCTAGGCCCACCAAATGTAGCATAGGATATTTTGACCTAGAATGTTTGGGCCATCTCATAAGTGGACTAGGCCAGTTGAAACCCCACCCAGACAAAATAGGAGCAGTCAGAGATGCACCTAGACCAGAGACCAAGAAACAAGTAAGATCTTTCCTAGGTTTGATTGGGTTTTACAGAAAATTTGTCCCCAATTTTTTGGCTATTGCCAGCCCGTTAACAGACTTGACTAGGAAAGGGCAACCAAATAAAGTTTCCTGGGGTGTGTGCCAGGAAAATGCGTTTAACGCTTTAAAACAGAAACTGATAAGTGCACCAATCTTAAAGTTGCCGGAATTGAATATAGCTTTTGTGCTGAGGACTGATGCGTCCGATACAGGACTTGGGGCTGTTTTGCTACAGGAACAAGAGGGGATGAAATTGCCCATCGCTTATGCAAGCAGGAAATTGCTCTCTAGGGAGCAAAACTACTCCTTGATTGAGAAGGAGTGCCTAGCCTTAGTATGGGGAATAGGAAAATTCCATACATATCTTTTCGGGAGGGAATTTACCTTACAAACGGACCATCAGCCGCTCTTATACTTGAATAAAGCAAAGGTCGCCAACGCAAGATTGATGCGTTGGGCGTTGTCTTTGCAACTGTATACTTTCCGAATCGAGGCGATTCGAGGGTAGGAAAATGTAGGAGCTGATTTCTTAAGTAGGGTGTAATTAGCAGATCATTTTCGTTCAGTATTAAAAGTTGAAGGTTTTAATAATTGTTTATGTTCACATTCTGTGATTTTTCTAAAAGTGTTACCACTTTTTTTAAGGGGGGAGGTATTGTCACGGAATTGTATAAATCCCTATATTAGCAATACATGTACTCGGGTTTCGTTTTTCAGTATAACAACGATGCTCGAGAGTGAGTTATGTATATTGTACAATATTTCGAAACAGTGAGTTCGGTTCACCCCATGCCGCACGTGCGAAGTGCTTTCGAAGGGGAAAACCGAATGCACCAAGCGCACGGACGATGTAGAGCTGCATCGTCCGTGTATAAATGCCTCACCGTAAGACTAAATCTTTACATTACGGAACGTCTTGTCAGTGAGCAGTCTACTTAAGGACTTGCACGTCTTCAGCTGTAGAGGTACGTAAATCGTTTATTAATTTATAGCGTATATTTTTTATGTAGCTTCGGCTTGCGTAGTACAATGCAAATATTTTCTATTCTTGTTTGTATATTTTCTATTCTTGTTTGTTCTTAATAAGAGCTTTATATTAGCAATATAAAGTGGCATTTTTAGGAAACGTTTAGTACCATAAGATTCTTATCGGACGCGTGTAGGTTCACTTTTGAACTTGTTCATTGCTTTGTAATGTTTGCCGATAATGTAATTTGTATAACTTACCGTATATAACGTCATTACGTGTTATCGTATATGCCCGTGTCAATCATACTACACGGTGTTAGATTTATTTTCAGCTGTAGAGTTGTAGAGCTGTAGAGATCAGAGTCGACGAGGTCCCAGCTATAGTGGGGACGATGGAAGTTGACTAAAGCTAACCATAGCAGCCATGGAGCTGAATAAACAGTGGGTTTCTTGAATACCAGGTGATCGGGCGTTGTTGACCCATTGGTGGGCGTGGATCGCTTGAGTGACAAGTCCGACTAGCAGCCAAGTATGCTAGTGACGGAGTGTTTGTGAGTCACTCCATATATGTAATCTTTTAGCCGTGGGCTAATTTTGGGTTTTTTTGTGACACCCAGTGGTTTGGGAATGTAAGATATATCGCATGATATCTATCCCATTTCGTTTGCACCACATTTTATTATTTGAATAAAGTGCCTCATGTTTCATTATTTGAGGGTAGACATTTTTGCTATATGAGTAAAAACACATCATTTTTGCTATCTGAGTAAAACACATCATTCCTTTCATCGTGTGAGATAAATCATTAGCCTTTATCATTGCACTGTGTATTTATTTATTTTTGTTCATATTTGGGTTACCATATTAGGTTCGTGCGGATTATGTTAATTAGTCCAATATTTGGACCCTACACACGCACGTATTAATCATAACCTTTCTTCCCATTCAAGTCATTCATCAATAAACATTGCATTTTTATCACCATCAACAGTGTTCTGTTATAAATCCGAAATCCAACCCGGTTATCTTGTTACAGAGGGTGACAGCCCCTCCGATCAATACCACTGAAAACTCAATGTACTTTGCTCCTCGTTGCATATTCAACGGTTTTGTTTTGCCAGTATCTTTACAAATACATTTCTTCTGACGAACAGTCCATTAAAATGATTGTGGATATATTTATTCTTCACCATTTTGAAACTCGTTCAGACTGTGTCTGATCCACATGCTAACAAACAAAGTATATCAGCTTCTCATAATTACTCATAATTATATAAACTCAAGTAAATCTGGAAAAAAATCCTTTTCATGATATTCTGCTGTATTTCTCAAACATTTGAATCTCCAGTGGGATTAGCCTACGGGGTTGACTTCCTTTGTGTACAAATATTTCACTTCCACTCGTGTGGATTTGCTATCTTTTTTTTTTTGAAAAAGCTTCTTTTGATTCGGACTTTGATCATTATCATGTATGGTGTCAAATTCGTAGGTGGATGATCCATACATTGATGATTGGATGGTGTGCATATTTCTACCTGAAAATCAGTACTTGGTGCTTTCATGTAAAATGTGTCTTTACCTGATGAATTGCATATAACACCTATTTCAGCTTCATCAATTGCAGGAACATTTGAATCAATAATAGCTGTCATGTTGAGATCTCTCTCTTGCATACCATGTATGCTTGGACATCAGTCGTTTTTGTTTTCTTGCATATTGCTTCTGTTTTCACAGCATCATAAATGTTCTCTTCCTTTTATTGTAGTTTGTGTAAAAGGAATTTGTTCAGCATGGGATGGTGTTATCAGATCTAGTTGTAATCAGATACTGGATTTAAAGGTCGACTTGAAAAGATCTGAAGTGTACGGCTCAAGATATTTGCCATGCACAGTGGCACAAAACCGATCTTATCTGAATTCCACTACCAATTGCTCTTCACTTGTTCAGTCATTTGAATGAATCTCTTTTTTTTGCTGATTCAGATGTTAGCTCTCTATTAAGTAGCAAAGCAGCGATAATAGATTTTATTATATACCTATTAATTTTCTATCGAAGAATGTGGCAGAATTTTACCGTCGAATAGCAAAAGTAAGAAAACAATACCGTAGATTTCTGATTCCGTATTACCATACTCTCAAACGAGGATGGAACTATTGTTTTCTTCGAGATTTCCTAGTTACATCCGAATAACCGTGGATAACTATGCCGTAGCCTCACTTGACATACAAATGGAAATGAGTAGCAGTCGCTTTAACAAATCTGTATCATCAAGTTCCAACAATTTGTCCAATCCCGCTGTAACCAACTGTTAAACTAATGCTGTAATTCCCATGCGAAGTCCCAATCGCTGTTCCTCACAATGTCCCGCCAGAAACAGTTCAAGCGCTATCTTGCTGGGCCTCGGATAGTAACTGTCCTAGATTTTCAGCTGATGAAATGTTCCGCGATGCAAAATTTGACAACTGCACAATAGCTGTAAAACACATACATGGGTTTGCTGTCCCCATGTTCAAAAAATGAAATTCGGTTTATGACTTAAGATGAAGTTCGTACCAGAAAAGTTGAAATGTTAAGCAATTTCTTTGTTTGTTTCCAGTTACGTTTTGGGATTTTATTAATTTATCTGAAAATTGATAGGTATGTAAAAAAAAAATCATTATCATAGTAATTCGATCTTGATTGTTAGATCACGTCTTGTTGTCAGCATCAGATAATCCTGATCAAAGTTCGACGACAACTCGACGTGATCTAGCAATCAAGATCGCATTACTGTGATTATATATATATATATATATATATATATATATATATATATATATATATATATATATATACATATATATATATATATATATATATATATATATATATATATATATATTACTCAAGACGTTTAGCTGTTGTAGCTCTTGGATCCTTGATTGACACATAGTGATATTAAAATGTTCCATAACATCTGTCATTTAGCAGTTACTATCTGGACTAATTGTCTTTCTATCATATTACTTGCTAAAATTTTGTCCAAATGACTGGAGTGATATTTCCGCAATCTATATAGAGCTTTCATTTTCTTCATACTCTGATTTATTCCTTTTAAAATATCAGAACCTTTCTTTTGCTCTCAGTATTTTTATTTGTATTGTTTTCAAATTAAGAAAAGCCACTGAGTGTCGACTTTTACTGGTTGTTACTCGTAAATTTCATTGTTTATTGTTGTTGTTTTTTTTAGGTTTTGTTTTGTCTCTGCAGGTGTAGCGTTCAAAGTAATTTCTGATGCTATTTTACTTAATTAAGGCATTATAATGTGATATTATAACTATTTATTTAAATCCCAGAACAATGACCCTAACAATAACTCCCTGACAATTAGCCCAGTAGAGCACATTGTTTCAGGTTAAAGGGTGATATTGGATTTAAGCACATTTCACCATTCAAAAATATTATACTCTTGCTCTGGAAGAAGGTGCTAAAGTCTCGTATCAACTTTTACCTGCTGATTTTGTTAGTTATCCTCTTTTACCTGAAAAGACCTGAGATATCACCATATACCCCCTTTTGCTTTTGTCTATTCTGGACAAAGTATTATAATTAAGTAAATGGGTTTTTTTCTTCTAATAAAAGAAGAATAACAAATTCCAAATATAACACGAATTCATTTTTTTTTTTAATGCAGATAGCATCTTTTCCGTTAAACCCTTGATTTGTACAAAAATAATTGCATTATAAAATAACTTTACTTTCCAAAAAAGTGTGAAGATTTATGGGTGTTTTTATATCTATACGACCAAAGAATACTGTGAATTTATCAAATATGACCTTTTCGTCGGTACATAAATTTGTGGATTGTGTGAGGAGCGGCTGGTCTCTACAGAAGAATTATTGGTCGTTAAGTCTTTAAATTCACGGTTGGCATCAACAAAAAATCCACGAAAACATGTACCTCTGGAAAATTCATTCATTCATGGTACAGTGTTCATTCACTTCAATGCAGTGCACGGGAGCCATATCTAGTGTTCTGTGTTATTGGCGAAGATGACGTATACTGGGTAAAATAATATAGAAATTAGAACTCAGACAGCTATCGTGGGATCCATCACTGTACCCATGTTATATCAGGGATCATGTTATACTCAGGTGCTTTATAACAACGGACCACTGTACTCATTTTCTGCTCAGGTTTAAGAATGCTTTAGTGCATAAACTTGATACATAATTTCCCAACAATTTCCAATTGGTCAAAACACAGGAGTTTCCTAGAATATGTATATTTCTTTACTGATGCAATATTTTTGAAATGTTAAAATTAATTTCATTTTAGAGTAAATTTCATCTCAAATACCTGACAAGTCTCAAACTGGTTAATATTGTCAATGAATCAGGTATTTCTTCTGTCTTAGTAATTAAACAAATGCAATTTTTTCAAAGGTATGTATATTTTCTTGACACGCAAAGTCTTTTTTACTCCATTAAAATCTGAAGTCTGAGCAATAACGAGGTTGATTGCATTAAACTGAGAGGAAATAACTGAATGCAACGAAGGTTTTCTTGAACCAACACGTATTACAACTGTCCTATATTTATTGCATTTTCGATCCTGATACAGTAAAAATGTTTTACAGCAACCATCGGCCTATAAGGAACATACAATTAGCATGTGTGCCTATACAAGATAATTTGGAATGTTCCATTTATACATACATTGATGCAAAAATTTTATTATTTCTAAAAGACCAACCTCACTTCCTAATGGTCTCCTGGGTCGTTACCATATACAGTTTTAACTTCAATATTAATCCATCATACAGTATGGACTCCATCAATCATTACGTGAGAAGCCATGTAGGATACGTCTTTACCCATATGTACCTAATGTGATGGGTGTAGACGAAGGTTTTGATAGTGAAAACACATCCGAAATCCAGAATGTGAAGTCAGGAACGAGGTCTTGCCGAGTTCTTGACAACAAATTCTGATCCCAGTGGTAGGATATCTCTATCCCTCACCAACACGAATGATTGATTATTTTTCTCTCATTTCTTTGTAAACTAATTCGTGTAAGAGCATAATGTTGCACATATTGAAATGTGAAGCAAATGTAAAGTTCGTTCTTCGGATCAAAGGCAAAATCATGCCAGCTGCATTTTCTCCTGCGCACTCTTGCAGATAGGTTTTTCGGCCTACATGAGTGCACTTAATGGACTGAAATTGACTTGATGAGGAATATACTCTAGTGGATTTCCAATGCATTTGCAATCATGTATGAACATAACCACACTATGCACTATTTGGTGCAGCAAAGACAGAAAAAATAATCAGTAATTTGCACTAGAGTGGGATAGAGAATTCCCACTGTAGACTTTAAAATTTTGTGGGCAGAAACTTGGCAAAGTCTCGTACATGTCTCGAAATTCTGACTCTAGGGTTAGATTCCCCTATCCCACAGGGCTAACCTATCGCGTGGCTTGCTCACATGAGTAAAATGGAGATGTATGGGAATAAGACAAACAATAGATGTTGAGATAATTCAGCTTTTACGCTACTTACGAGCAGCAGTACTGATATGGATAGCTACCGCAGCAACCGGATGAACAATAGCTAGTATCATATGGACCAGTGCCTGTGGTGCAAATCACAGAGAGACAGCCTGAAAGAAAATGTCAACATTACAAACATTATGCTAATTGGTTTTTGATAAAGTCTATCTAATTAACGTTAGTTGTACAAAGTCTCCCTTCAGTGGAACTTCTCAGAAACATGAAGCGGCAGAGTTCTAAAATCTGGTTTTTTAATGGAGGTGTTAGGATACTAGACACGTATAAGAAAACTAAGCTGATGGAAAACCAACTCTTGGCTTACTGTCAGACACGGATATTAAAGGGAGGTAACCGTTATATTTAGACTTAGACAAATTTATTTAGAGTCGGAATTGGATTTACATAATAGGAAACAGTATCCCGTTGAAGCCATTTTACTAACTATATGAAGTTAGATTGTCCTAATGTTTTGTACTCCTAAGAGCGGCGACTTCCAGCAATTACAACATCAAGGGCCTTTCTGCGAGCGGTAAAACACATTGAATATAATACAGTCGTCCCTATATTAGAACTATTTTGAACCACATGAATGGAACATATAATAGTTGTTCCTTCAGTAGGGACGTCATATCTTTGCACATAACTCAGTAAGAAATGTCAGAGATGTCATTATAGTGGGCATGTGAGTACATGGCTGGACTTCTGATGAATGAAAGAAATGTACACTTCATAATCCACCGTACTATATTCGGAAATGGCATCTACTGGAACATAAGGTGGAAGACGCTAAAGTAAACAGCTGAGCATGTATGAGGAAAGAATGAATTCATTTACGAGCATCGGCATATCGTACGCAGAAATACAGAGCAGGAATTTTAGCACGTTCTCCATCGCGCCTTAAAGACGCAATATTTCGTTACTTAAAATTTCTAAAAGGTATCTAAGTAAATAAAACGCAATAAAATGAATATTTTCTTGAATTCTTCTGTACTAATATTACTGTGATTTATATCTGAAGCAGATGCGATTTGTAAACTTGCACCTACAGTAGGTTTAGAGAGGATAATACAATCAGAATACAATCCAAAGATTGTTAGTTTAATATGAGCATTTGAAGAAAGCAAATCGATAAGTTTGGCAATGACTGAATATAAGTCATAGTTTTTAAATGTTTGCGTCGATTGAAAGGAACAGAATCGAATACGTGTAGGCTAGATAAATATGACGGCCTAGCATATAAAAGAGACATAAAATATTTACGATGAACTTGCGAGAATTCAGGGGTTAAACCTTCGTCAACTTGACAATGAATTATGGTTGTCAACTCACGCTGTAGTTATTGATCGATCATGTCTACCCACTTTAGCTGCCCTTCCTCCTATAAATAAACTCTATAATTCAGCATGTAGGGTACCATTCATGTGCTAGCTTGAGAGACATTGGACAACAAAGGAAAAGGATCGGGCCAGATCTCATCTAGCGAATTTTCCATACGTTTTGATACTCGCCATTCGACAGAATTAACATGGCAATTATGACATGTTTACAGAGTCAATAATCTATGCTTGCTGTTCTTTCATGGATAAATAGCAAAAGATTAATAAAAAAAGGCCAAAGTTTCGTCACATTTTTCTGAGTATCATAGCAGTCAATATAGTTGTATACCCATGCATACATTCATTTCTTCATATACTGGTTTGTGCCTTTCCGGGCTTTGTTTGCTGGAGGTCATTAGCTTCAGAAATGTCAATTTAATTTTGATGAATAGGGTACTTATTTTGCAACGATTTTCTATTTCTTTATTTTTATATTTCATATTTTTAAAAGACATAATCAGTACGATATTTTCTGCCCGTGAGAATATAGCCATGATAATCTCCAAGAAGGAAAAACTATCAAAGTGTTTATGTGATGCGTGTCAAATTGGACAATTCTAAAAATTGACCTTTTTCTAGACTCATTAACAAAATATAATATCAAATGATGAAGTCAAGAATTTTAGAGTCTAAACTCGTGTTATTTGTGCGACACGATGGCATGCAACGTATCAGAAGTATTATTAATTTAAATTCGTCAAATTACGGAAATTTACTATTGCTGTTGATAAAAGAACAATGTATTGGGATCAAACAAATTTTAAGACTGCAACTTAAAAATTGTTTGATCGCATGTTACTGAGATGTTTATCCTCTGTAGCTGATCCTATAATACATGTCTAGAAGCCAATTACAGATTCCGTGACGTTGGCATTTTATGTGTAAACACCATAATATATAGCTTGTAATATTCTATTATCATTTAATATATCAAATATATTATAAATAAGCTTCATAATGCTTTCTACGTGAAAGAATGAGATCCGTTTTTTTTATTTATTTATTAATTTATTTATTTATTTTTAGTGAATAATTCATGTCGAAAAGGAAGTACAAGTAAAATACTCATAGAATTAGATTGCAGATGGAATAAACGGATATTTTCCTTCGCATGACTAATATGTGACATTCTACCGTCAGACATACCCTACCATTGTATCCGCTTATAACGTGGAATCAGAACACAAATGTAAAGTTGGTGGCGCCAAAGTACAAGAATGATTAAACAATATACACGATAATACACGATAAAACTTTATTATTACAAAAAGGGAAAGGATGATAGGTAAAGAAAAAAATATCGATATCTCAAAATGCTCAAATGTGAGACTGTCAACGACAAATTCTTCAAAACAAATGCCCTTGTAGACCTAATGTAAAATAAGCAAAGAAACGCTGCATATACGTGAAACCGAGTTGCAGCAGATTGGCCGCCGAAATAGCTCATAGCCAAAAAAAAACAAAAAAACAAAAAAACAAAACACATTGGGTATTAATTATAACATATTCTTCTAATCATATTATAATTGTAGAAAATAATCCTTACAAGAGAACTGCGAGTTCAAACCTCCCATATATAGTAATGATATGACCTATTTCAAGTCATAATGGAAGAAATAAGCGTTGCAGTGGTTTCTGTTTTTTAAAAAACAAACGAGATTTTTTGGAGATCTTGCAGTTTGTATTAAAATTATCATGAACATTTACTACTCTGTGACAATTTTATGGCTCATGGAGTTTAAATATGATCATCATCTTATGTCGATGAAGAGATTAAAGGTAGTGTTTTTATTATACAAAGTAACAGATATACCGACGTTAAATAAAGATTATATATCTTGTCTAACTCGTTTTCAAAAATTGCATGATCTTCAGACAGGCAAGCCTCAGTTATACTATTATTCAATATCACCTGCTTGTACAAGAATAAATCGGTTAGAAAATTTGTCTTTACGCTTTACATCGTTGAATATTTAATGGAACAATGAATAATCTAGTATACAGCTCCTGAATATAATCGACTGCTGTATAAAAGACATCCTTGCCCGATACCAAATTGTTCCACAAAACTTAGGCAAAATATGTAATAAATGAACGTCTGTTGTACCTAAATAACGATATTTATCAGATATTGAAAGAGAATACTTCATTCTTTCAAAATACATTTCACAAAAAATGGGCGAATTAATGTTGTTCTACAGTGGTTTGTCATGGGACCAATACAAAATCACTACAACCACAAAGCCCCCCCCCCACTCTCTCTCTCTCTCTCTCTCTCTCTCTCTCTCTCTCTCTCTGCATGAAACTGCCCATCTTAGTGCGTGTGTACTGTACCGCGACCCGGCTTATAAATTTAAAACATATTGAGATATCTCATGTATGTCAGTATTTATTTGTTTCAGCAAAAGAAACTTACAAAGATACATGTGTTCACGTTGCTCTCAAAATCAAAGTATTTCCTTACAAAGATACAGGTGTTCACCTTGCTCTCAAAATCAAAGTATTTCCTTCACCTACTATCAAATACATAAATATTACACTTACCTCGGATAGCAACACTCAGAATAACTGTAAATAAGGTTAGTCTAGCCTCCATGTTGAAACTGTATTGCTCAGTGTAACGCAGTACTTGTATCTATGAAAGAACTCGCTGTGTACAGATGTATTTCTTTGTCTCTGGTCCTTTGCAGATTTTATATGAGAAAACGAGGCTATGGTGTCTATAATAACGTGATAGCTAGAACTATTCAAAGGTTTTCATTGGTGTTAAACTAGAGAAAATAGTTTAAAGTATTAACTTCCTGATGATTTAAACTTCCTGATCGAAACACTTTAACTACACACGTTCCTCGACTGATCGGTATACCCGAACTTACAAAACAGGTTAGTGTCTTCCAAGGAGTGTACAACGCGTGATGACAGCATGCGGAGTATATATTTACTGTACATCCTAAACCGGCAACATGTGATTCCCGACCATTTTTCATACACTTTTAAAATGTGGATAGTGTGAATTGAAAACTATCAAAAACAACAAACATAAAACAAAAACTGGAATATGAGAATGAGAACATGCATCCGCAGTTAGAAAAAAGCCCTAGCGTCCTGGCTTAAAATTACTAGACTAGACAAAAGAATAAACTATCAAGTTCATCAAAATATTTGATATTTTAGTACTATACTCTCTCTCTCTCTCCCTCTCTCTCTCTCTCTCTCTCTCTCTCTCTCTCTCTCTCTATATATATATATATATATATATATATATATATATATATATATATATATATATATATATATATATATATACATACATATAACCTGAATGACAATATGACAATATTATTTCTCAATATATACTAATTTCTCTCAATAGTATCACGCATCCTCATGAAGGATCCAGGGATAGCACCTTCCGCTTTGTGTGGTGTATATTTATATCTATATATATTAATCTCTATATACCTTGATTTCTGTCGTAGGACTTCGGAGTAACTGTACATTAGATGAGAGTTAATTGCTGGGTCGTCATACGGGTGTGTCTGCTACGCACGAATGCTTATATCAACTAATATGTTCCATCCTTTTTTGGGGATGTGTACATGTTCGAGGAGGTATAGAGGTTGGTGGTGCGTACAGACGAAACGATTGTATTCTTTCTCAATATATATATATATATATATATATATATATATATATATATATATATATATATATATATATATATATAGAGAGAGAGAGAGAGAGAGAGAGAGAGAGAGAGAGAGAATTACAAAGATACACCAAACAGAGCGGAAAGTGCTATCCATGGATCCTAGAGGAGAATGCTTGATAACATTAACATACTTTTTTTAAAAATAAGAATAAATAATATTATCATACAGGTTAGAGAATGTTTAATTCGTACTCTACGGAGATTCGGACCTGGGTCCGCGGGTAACCGCACCCATTGCCTTGCCTGTAAGCACCAACGCCTATACCATCTCGACCCGGGTTCGAATTTCAACAGAGTCTCCAACCTGTATGATAATGCATCCGCAGTTAGAAAAAAGCCCTAGCGTCCTGGCTTAAAATTACTAGACTAGACAAAAGAATAAACTATCAAGTTCATCAAAATATTTGATATTTTAGTACTATACTCTCTCTCTCTCTCTCTCTCTCTCTCTCTCTCTCTCTCTCTCCCTCTCTCTCTCTCTCTCTCTCTCTCTCTCTCTCTCTCTCTCTATATATATATATATATATATATATATATATATATACATATAACCTGAATGACAATATGACAATATTATTTCTCAATATATACTAATTTCTCTCAATAGTATCACGCATCCTCATGAAGGATCCAGGGATAGCACCTTCCGCTTTGTGTGGTGTATATTTGTATCTGTATATATTAATCTCTATATACCTTGATTTCTGTCGTAGGACTTCGGAGTAACTGTACATTAGATGAGAATTAATTGCTGGGTCGTCATACGGGTGTGTCTGCTACGCACGAATGCTTATATCAACGACTATGTTCCATCCTTTTTTGGGGATGTGTACATGTTCGAGGAGGTATAGAGGTTGGTGGTGCGTACAGACGAAACGATTGTATTCTTTCTCAATATATATATATATATATATATATATATATATATATATATATATATATATAGAGAGAGAGAGAGAGAGAGAGAGAGAGAGAGAGAGATGGAGAGAGAGAGAGAATTACAAAGATACACCAAACAGAGCGGAAAGTGCTATCCATGGATCCTAGAGGAGAATGCTTGATAACATTAACATACTTTTTTAAAAATAAGAATAAATAATATTATCATACAGGTTAGAGAATGTTTAATTCGTACTCTACGGAGATTCGGACCTGGGTCCGCGGGTAACCGCACCCATTGCCTTGCCTGTAAGCACCAACGCCTATACCATCTCGACCCGGGTTCGAATCTCCACAGAGTCTCTAACCTGTATGATATTATTATTTATTCGTACTTTTAAAAAATTCTGCTAATGTTATCAAGCATTCTCCTGCAGGATCCAGGAATAGCACTTTCCACTAAGTTTGGTGTATATTTGTAATTCTCTATAATAACCTCTATATTGTTTGATTTCTGTCGTGGGAATCTGGAGTTACTATGTATTTAGATGAGACTTAATCACTGGGTCGACATGTGGGTATGTCTGCCACGCACGAATGCCTATACCAGCGACTTTGTAGCTTCATTTTTTTGGCGATGTGTGCATGGCCGAGATGGTATAAGAATTGGTGCTTACAGGCAAGGGCAAGGCGATAGGTGCCGTTCCCGCGGACCCGGGTTCGAATCTCCGTAGAGTACGAATTAAGAATTATCTAACCTGTATGATAATATTATTAATTCACACACACACACACACACACACACACACACACACACACACACACACACATATATATATATATATATATTGCTACGAATCTAGGTCTTAAAATAATGTAGACAATTAAAGTGAAAATGTAAAAGACACTTAGAGTAACGTGAATTAAAGTCCAAATTATCCAATAATACCAAGTGTCCTAATCACAAGTCCTAAATATAGAATATTCCGAATGAATTCCAGTAATAATGAATGTCCTAATGTGCCAGTAGTCTTGAATGTTCTGATGTGTGCGTAGTATTGAATGTCCTGATATGCCTGAATGATGTAATCCAGAATATGTTTGAATGAATTCAAATAAATCCCAAAGTCAAATATTAATCCAAAATGAGAATGAGCACCTTTAGTAATTCCATTGAATATTTCATATAAATAATTGCTCTCTCTGAACTTTGATCTTATTTTCACAACTGTAACATCTGATTACTAAAATAAATTTCTTAATAGACTGATCTTAATAACATGTAGTTTAGCATAGGAATTAAATCTTGTTTACCAAACCTGTATAAATATACGGATAAGTCACCGGACAGAATATTCTAGACTATGGGTAACTCTATTGCAAATTTCCGGTGCGTACGTGACTTTTCTCAAATCAAGATATGGAAAATTCCAATCTAATTGCTAAATGCTACGTAAACAAGACTGACCTTGAACTCAAATGCTGTAAATATGTTGTTTACAAAATGACTAAAGTACAACTTACGTCATTGTCACATATTATGTATTCAATATACATAACTATATATATATATATATATATATATATATATATATATATATATATATGTGTGTGTGTGTGTGTGTGTGTGTGTAAGTATGCGAGTTGAGAGTTTATGCGATAAAAATGATATAATACTCTGAATTAAATAAACAGCTAACTTATCAGGTGGCAAACACGATAATAAACAGGAAAAAGAACTTCCCATTAAGAAACGTTTATGTTACTCACACCCATTATCAATGGCAAGCAAATATTGTTGATATCAAAGCATATGTTAACAGTTACAAATGTATTTTTGAAATATCCATGGGCTGTAAAATTAAAAACAAAAATAAGGAGAAGTTCGAGATGTCTGTAAACAAAGTTTAAGAGAAAGAAAACCAAATAAATTACAATGTGATGATGGAAGAGAATTCTAAAACAAAGATGTAAAGGAATTTCTTTTTTTAAAAGAAAATTATGTTGAATACTTTTCTTTATTTTCAGAGAAAATCCCATCAGTACCTGAGAGATTTAATAGAATACTTAAACCTAAAATGTGGAAATATTTTACAAAAAACAAAGCTAGAAAATTAACTGATGTTTTACAAGAGTTATCTCGTGGATATCACAATACTTTTCATGCATCTATAGATATGGACCAGTTGAAAAATAAAAGACGAGAACAGATCAAGTGGAATGTGTTTGCATATTTAACCGCTGATAGTTTTGAAACACCTAAATTATCAATTGGACAGAGTGTTAAAAGTTTGAGATATATAAAAGTATATCTTCCGCATTTTACACATGAGGTTTTAAAAAATAATTAATTAACTTTTATGAGACCCTTTTGAAAATTAGAGCCTTTACATGATGAAGAAATGAAAGCAACATGTTATGAAGATGAATTATCTATTTACACTAAGTAGGAGGGTATATTTAGAACTGAAAAATAATGAAGTAAACATACTGCAAGAATGAATAAAAATCTGGATACAAATTTTGAAAAATGTTATAAGAAAAACAAATTCTGAAGGAAAATCTGACATAAGAAATCATTATTTAAAACAATCAATTAAATTGTTTCACTGTTACAAGGTAAAATTCCAAATCAGAAAAACGTCAATTATTACCCACTTAAAATAGGCTACCACAAGAAGATAAATTAATAAAATTATTATCATGAACGAAATAAATCTTGTAGCGGAAAGATTAGATGATTCCTTTAGTAAAGCGTAAACAAATACAGTTTCAGATTAGAGTGTACTCAGCATCAATATATATTTTGTAATGAAGCCGAACCATTTTGAAGTAAAATATATGCAGAAAATAATAAGGATGCTTTGAACTGTAACTGTTCAACTCGACTTAGCTATTTTATTAGAAATGCGTGATCACTGTAACGATAATTCTCATGACTTGTATAGTAGAACTTTAAGTGTTAGCATTATGATCAGAACTCAAATGGATGATGTTATTAAAAGGATGTTTGATATATTACACACAAAGGTTTGACAAAAAGGAAGCAGCGATTCAAGTTGGGTTTTTAATAGAGTAAGCTATTTAACGTTGCACTTTCATAAATATAGACCTTTAAGAGATGCTTCTTATATAAATGTTTAAGAAAAGCCATCTTTCTATATGGATTTATTGGCAACGTTAAAAGAGACTAAACCACATAAGACTGAAGCAACATTAAGATCACACAAGATCAGGAATCACCGAAAATGATTGCAAGTGAGTTAAAGATGTTATGAAAAATTTAGTTTACAAACTCCATGAGATTTTCATGATTGCTACGTAGAAAAAAGATACATTGATGCTGTGTAATATTATTGAAGACTTTAGAGCAGTATGTTTAAACAATCACAAATTAAATCATGCACATTATTTTATTGCTCCTAGACCAATAAATGATATTAGTTTCAAAATAATTGCTAAATAATTAGTTATTAACAAATACTTGATTCAGGAATAAGAACAGGAATAAGCATGATTTAAAATAGATTAGCAAAAACAAACCAAGTGATTTACTAAAAGAATGAAAAGTTAATGGCAATAAAGAATATTAAAAGTTCACTTCAAAACTCGTATATGGCCAATTAAACTAATTAAAATCTATATGTCCGAGCTATGAGACGACAAACATCAGATACAAGTATTTGAAGAAAAAATAATTCAAGAAAAGATGATAATACACTGTATAAATAATTACATTTCTTGACATGGGTTCAGCAGTACGACAGTTCCTAATGTTTGAACTTGTTCTCTCACTTGCTCTTTGAATATTTCTCGTTTTGGTTTATCTGGTATAGAATTTGTTTATAAAAAAGAAAACAAATAAATATTCCAATAACAACTATTACCTCGCCTATGAAGTAATATCTACTTTGTTCTTTATCTTTCGAAAAGTAATTTTAACTTTAATCTTCATGTTTGTCTTTAGCTTTCTGCTTTTGGGTAATTATGTTTTAGAAGACACCTTCTAAGTTCAACCCTGTGCGGATCTTTCTTCTTTTCTGAAGTTACTTTTGTAACTTGTGAACATGTTTGCTCTGGTGTCTCGCTTTCATTGGAAATTTCTTTTGTTTTTCTTTCTCCGCCTTCCATTTAATTTACAATCAAAATCAAGTTAAGGTAAGTTTAAATTTAAGATTAGTTTAAAGTTATTCTAGTCATGTTTCAACTAGATTTATTAAACTTAAACTGGTATGATGAACATGTTATAAAACTGCTAACTTAATCATGAAGTAGAACTTTGATTTCTTACTCTGATCACTGGCTTGCTCTCTTGAATTTGCTTTAATTTTTTTCTTTTTTTTTCTCTTTCTCTCTTCTAATACAAAATATTTAACTATATGGTAGAGAAAACTATTGCAATAGTTACATCAGCTGTTGGTGGAAAACATGTGTCTATTATAAAACATTAGGTACACGTCCTATTTATTTTGAATAATTTTAATAACTTCTTATCTAGCCCTTGTTCAATAGACAAAGCCTAAAACCCCGATATAGGAAATGGAACTTTCACCCATGACTGTGTAATTCAAGAAATAAAATCTCATACCTCGACATATGAACTGGAACTTTCAGCACAAATAATTGTATTCAACGTGCGAAATTGGAATTCTCGACATACAACATTGAAATTTCAACCACCGCTGTGTAATTCTACAGATACATTCTAAAACCTCGACCTGGAAAATGAAACTTTCAACACAAATAATTTGATTCAACATGTGAAATTGAAATTCTTGACATACAACATTGAATTTCAACTGCTACTTTCTTATTGGACCAACTTTTGTCCGCTACAGCGCCTCATAGATGTTCACACGACCAACAATTGATGGATTAAGCAGTTGCTCAAACTCACCAAGATCAAAAGACAGTTGGCTTTTGTGCGAGACCTTTGATGATTAGGGAATGAAAAGAAGCTTCCTGCAGCTATTGTTAGTATCATATAAACCGTAAGGGGTAGCAGAAGTGCAGTGTACATGTACCTCTACTCATTTGGTGTGATTGTGCGTAATCTCTTACACTCCGGATTAACGTTGTTCTCAAAATCGGCCATTATATCTCGCTTACGTTTAATAATCCCTTGGATCTGAGTTCTCCAGACTTCCATTTCTGCTGCAACTACACGACTACTTTGTCCACTATCCAACAAACGAATTGCTTCGATTCTCTCATCTAAGGACAAAAACTGCTTTGCTTTCGAAGCCCACTTGTTGAGACCTTTGAGTCTGACTGACAGCGTGATTGGAGTACGGTAAGTTATAATCGAGATATGAAATGCTTAAACATCGATTCACATGATATACCTTTATCTAAACAATGCCTTGCTCATCAAATAAAAAAAATGTTTAATTTGCATACTTAGAGCGGCCACTGTTGATACGCTCCAGTGACCGCTTAGACATGGTGAAACCATGATTTGGTTGAGAAACACCTGGTCGCTGACTGTTGAAAGAAGGTGACCATTAAATACAGGGCATTTATATAGGAAATTTGCCGGGGGGATTAGAATGACTGCTGAACACAGGTGACCGCTAGGACAGGTTTGACTCTCTCTCTCTCTCTCTCTCTCTCTCTCTCTCTCTCTCTCTCTCTCTCTCTCTATATATATATATATATATATATATATATATATATATATATTTATGTGTGTATGTGTGTTTGACATTAATCGGTGATCTTTAAAACGGTGCAATAAATTTGAATACAATTTTTAGTACAAATGTTCATTAACATGGTATTTTCACTGAAGACACAAATTACGATTAGAGTTCGTTTTCCTTTGATGGAGAAGAAGCAGACACATAGCAAATAATGGCGGCGGAAAGCTGCATTCTTTGTAAACAAAAAAGTGACACTGATGCAAATATATATATAATCGACATTATATGATACTTAATTAGATATTATAATTAAACTATGCATATTATATAAGTTTATATCTCCATTCACTGAAAACAAACTATCCATTGGAACCAACACTTAAATCTATTTTAGAATTGCAACGCGTTTCCATGGCCTGATATTTTGCGTTGAACAATATCGGGGGATTTTAGGAACTGTGTGGTATATGAACCTAAGGTGAGGATTTGTGACGGGGTGGTGGGAAGTGTTTTTTGTGTCGGGGTGGGTGTATAAATCTAATAGCACTGCAAATTTTGCCCGATTTTTAATTAATGATGCAGCAGTAAAAAAAATCGTTCTCAAATAAATAACTTTGACACACACACACACATGTAATGCAAATTGTAGCATTTGTATACATTACATCTCAATACATTGTTTTATTTCTACAAAAAAATACTTTCTAGTAGAAAAAAGAAGTCTGTTGTGTGTATGTTTGTGTGCGCGTGTATGTTTGTGTATGTGTCCGTTTGTTCTCTATAATATCACGTATACGAATAATTACTCGTGATATTTTGCAGTGATTGTCATTTTTTCCTGCATCTTTTTTACGTAGATTCTTAGCTCCGCCCCTAGAGCTGACACTTTTGAAATTTACAAATATACTTTCTTTCCAAGGAACTGTCCTTCATCAAAACCTAATATGATACTAGCTAACAAGAATAGATCATGCCAACCTAGTGTCACTTCAACACTTGCCTCAGCATAATATACTCTCTAAACAATTCCTAACTTTCAAGTATGCGAAGTTTAAGCCTACCAGTCTTTGTGTTCTCATCATATATACACAACAGTGATCATATATAATGAAATCATTATGATCATGGTGATCACATGTAATGTTATAAGTATGAATATAGTGATCGTATGCAATGTTGTAAGTAGGAACATAGTGATCACATGTAATGTTATAAGTATGAACATAGTGATCACATGTAATATTTTAAGTATGAATATAGTAATCATACGTAATGCTATGAGTATAAACATAGTGATCACATGTAATTTTATAAGTATGAATATAGTGATTATATATAATGTTATAATTATAAATATCGTTATCATATATAACGTTGATGATGCTGTAAACACTAAAAGATCGTCTGTAACGTAATCATTATAAACGTAGTGATCATATGTAAGATAAAGTATGAACATAGTGATAATATGCAACGTTCAAAGAATGAACATCAAGGTGTAACGTTTTAAGTATAACCATAAATATACAGTAATTTGACTTATCTTTTAAAATAATTGTGTCAGTGCTTGTATAGGCAGATAAACTCAACTAATCCTGAAAACAGTTCCAGAACAACATTCGTAACTGATGTCTTCGCCATGAAGGACCTTAATAATCATCAAATAATCTTTACAACAGGAAGAAAGAGAGAAAGAAAGATAAAGGATATGGACGACAACGAAAAATAGTTGACAAAGGAAGATCGTCGGTTGGGGTGTGGGCGCTACGAAGGTATTTTATTATAACCTTTAATAGCCTTGCTATATCCATTAATAAAGTTTCATCCACTGTACTTAATTGGCATGAGAAAGTACTCGAGGTGTTATTCATCGTATATTTCCGCACATTTTATATGCGACCTACTTAATGCTGACAACAACTCAACCCCACTTCAGACCCCTGCCACTGCGTTCAGGATTCCAAACTTTCGTTATTATCTACGTATCTTTGTGAAGCATCGTACCGTGTGTGATCATTCTCCCATAATCTAAAGTTATTGTTACAAGCAAACATACATATTACCCATGAAAATATTACTCTCTCTCTCTCTCTCTCTCTCTCTCTCTCTCTCTCTCACACACACACACACACACACACACACACACACACAAAAACATACCGTAAAAAGGCATCAATTACTTGAAATTTGCGGTCTCATCTACTCCTTTTTAATGAAACATTATGCCAGATATAATAACCCACACTCAATCGGCCTATTTCCACTCAAGGTTACATTGAGAAACGAATGTCAGACAAACATATTAATGTACGTACACACAAACGGACAAATCAATACAAAATATATCCGTAAAAGTGAGAATGTAATTAATTTTAAATGTACATGCATTTCTATCGTTAATTCGTAATGCACTGTTACAGACTCGCATATATTTCTTCCACAGCGGCTTACAAATAGAAACCGGTAATAGTTGTCAACCTTACGATATCATTTAAATTCTATCTTCAAAAAGGGGTACCGAATTTGGCCATGTATAACTCTTTAAATATTAATTTAGAAGATGGAATCTAAAGTCTAGTTGAAAGCATAAATATCTAATTTGGTGATTTAAGCATATGATAACAAATAAAAATATCACATGTGTCCCGAAGTAGTTTAGATTTTTTGATATTATAAGAAAAAAAGAAAGAAAGACGGGAGAAGATGAAAACCCTCTCTGTTGTAACATGTCCTACAAATCAACAAATTGGCTTTGGAAATGGATTATTGAAGTAAAAATATTAGTAAATAGTATAATATAGGAAAGTTACCCTTAAATAAAGAGTGGATGATCAATTTATATTGTATTATATTGTATTTCTTTTGTGGCAGCTGTTAATTTAGCCTATATTTTGCTGGAAACTTTTGGTAGAGGAAAAATGGCAATGAAAACTTTATTTTATTACGACACTAGGAATGTTAATAATAGTATAATATGTCACTCTGGGCCATATGTTAGAAAGGGTCTGCGAATTCTGGGGACAATGTGAATTTAACATTAGACAACCATCGGTGTGGGTTTATAGCGACAAAAGGAAATGCAATGTTAACAACGTCAATAGGTTTAAAATACACTTTGACTGACCAACATCCAGTTTTAATCTATTCAATACCTAGTTATCTACTATCCAACACATAGTGATCTACTGTCAAGCACCCAGTTATCTACTATCCAACACTCAGTTATCTACTATCCAATACCCCGTTTGGAGTGACTAACACCCAGTCATGTACTGTCTATTACCTCACCTTTACTATCCAACACACCGTTTGGAGTGCCATTACCCATTCATCTATTGACCATATAGGATAGAATGTAAAATAAAGGTATAACAAATAGAATGTATAACCCTTATAATTAAAACTACCTTCCCTATCCAATACCCTGCTTTGAGGAAGAGAGAGAGAGACAGAGAGAGAGAGACAGAGACAAAGAGAGAGAGAGGAGGCAGAGAGAGAGAGAGACAGAGACAGAGAGACAGAGACAGAGAGAGAGAGAGAGAGAGAGAGGGAGGAAGAGAGAGCCACGTGTTTGCTCTTTCTCACAGTGGGCAGCGGCGGCAACTATCTCTACCACTATAGCAACTTGGACGTAGAAAAAGGTTTAAGGTAGTTACAGCTGATGTTGTCAATTCCATATTTTTTCAAAACCCAAAGGCCCTTTTTAGAGTCCACCTAGATCTCTTGAAAAAGAGATACTACTCAAAAACGATTGTCAAACGAAACAAAAATCAAATCCCTTATTACAAAATGTGTGTGTTTGAAAATCTTATCCATACTATAAAAAAAAAAAAGAAATCAAGACATAGGGACACTTGCGTTTTTGGTATATTCTCTTCAATGGGAATAACAATGAAATTTTAAAACACATCACAAAAGTCCATTTACTCCTTTTTTACTATCTTTTTTATTTCTTCACTGGCATGTGTTCTTATTTTGCGTCAGTACGTGTCATAATAGGAATCCAAGACTTCGTTGATAAAGAAAGCACATAAAAAGTTGTCAACACACTATTGGGAATCCTATCCTTGTAATCGCACATTATTGAATTGCGTGGACACACCTATAATATTGTATTTCTTATATTTTCCAGTCCCTGATGTAATGCTCTCATTAAAATTTATACCTACTATCAGCAAGTTGTATTTCATAAATATTCAGTGTTAATTCATGCAAAGTTTCATTCACCAGTTTATTGCATATGCGACAAATTTGCCCACCATTGAACTGACATACATTTTAACTTACTCAGTGCGCGGCGTTAAAATATCACTGTTGAGACCAGAGGTTTTTTCCCCTACATTGTCAAATGATAGCAGATTTGGTTCGTAAGTTTTTTTGCTGTGAGACCAGAGCTATTTTTTTCCTCCATTGTCAAATAATGGCAGAATTTCGCGTGAGCCAGATTTGGTTCTTACGTTTTTTGTTACAAATTTTACAATTCTGCCAAAATTTAGGACAAAATTCCACACGTTCAACAATCCAAAGATGAGTTTGACATTGCCAATTGAAAAGCTACTGTCCACGTGAAGCACGCTTCACCTCGAAGAGGCAGTGGAGAACACAACGTTTTATTGGTGGATGAACTCCGGACTACCAACAAAGTATTGTCCAGATAAAGAACCATCAATACCAGATCTGTTTAGCCTGTGCCATTGCGGTGTCTCGAACTAGATTATGATCAATTTAATCGATTATGGAAAAACATTAGCCGATCGGGCAGAACCAAACAACGGACAGAAGCAGAAATTATTTTGGACCACACTGGCATTTCCAGAGAGACCGAGTAAGGAGTGAAATGAAAAAAAAAACTTCAAGACGTACTAGCTCTTCGTTATATGCTGAAAGTGTACCCTCAAGGCGTTTGTGGAGATCTCCTGTTTCGAGGACCGAATTTTCCAGATGGAAAAAATAGTCACATTTATCGTCACCAAGATCATTTCGATGCTTTATTACCATCTCAGGAGTTCTTGGATACAGTTACTATTGCGACCAAGGATTTACCAATCGGGAGCTGCATATTCATCGTGAAGACAGATGTCGTGGTTGTTTCGCCTCCAGACCAAGCATTCTTCAAGGTCACAAAATAATTCGCTGTTCCACTTGCAAGCTAACATTCGTCAGTATAACATGTTACGAGCGACATTGCACGAAACAATTTCAGCAACAGAAAATTCCTTCTTTTTTTGACAGTGTGTTCCACTTGTGACATCATGTTGGTGCGAATAACAAAAGTTTCACTCTTGTCCAGAACATAAAAGGACTGACCCTCAAAACTGTCGTACCAGTCAAGTGGTCAAGTTTGGTGTAATAAAAGAAGCTTTAAAGTCAGATCAAGAGCAAGACTTTCGTGTTACCAATGTGGATTCTCCCAAATTGTACGTTTGTCAAATCATCAAATCATCAGTTGACCTTCGGAAAAGTGTATCAGATCGCCTGCGACAAATGAGTACGACTTCCCGATTACAACGCGTTACCGTACGGGCACTGATCTCCACTATAAAAAATTTCAACAAAATAAAGAAAGATAATTGTGATTACAGACGCTGGCCGAGAATGATGACTTCAAACAGAAACAGTGTAATGTACCCACTAACTTCAAATTCAACAATATCAAGTGCGATGCAGTAGCCTCAGACCAGAGTGACGCTGTACTCTGCGACATCAGCAATACAGCACGACCTTGCCGCTCTACTACCGAAACGGGTGCCGTTCGTATGCCCCTCCATGGACTTCATCCGCATACTTACAAACCACTCTGGATACTACAAGTTCATCAAGAATCACAAATCAAAAGAAGACTACACGTTACCTGTGTCTTTGCCTGGGTATTGTTACTTTGCCAGTCGATTCCAGAGAATGGTTTAAATATCTGGAAAGACCTAGTCCCAAATCTTTAGCCAGAGCAGGATTTGGCTATTTGGCAGAAGGAGACAAAGTACAGTGTTTTAGTTGTGGTGTAATCTGTCACGAATGGGAGTATAAAGATACTCCTTACCTTGAACCTTCCAAACGGTCTCCGTGATGTAGTTCCCTTCTTTTGGTGGGTCCAGAATATGATTATCATGGTTACTTTAGAAGACGAAAGTATTCGTAGTTTACTTCCTGAGCTGCGATAATATTAAAGAAAGAAAGCAAACTTTTTTATGTAAATATATTTTTATCATGAAAGAAAGAAAACATGTACTTTTTTAATGTAAATATGTTTTGTGCCATGAAGGAAAACATGTTTGCTTTTAAATGTGAATGTGTTGTACCATGAAAGAAAACATAAACTGTGTTTTTAAAATGTAAATAATGTTTCGTACCATGCAAGAAAGAAAACATGATTTTTCTTTTTTTTAATGAAAATATGTTTTGGACCATAAAAAGAAAAAAACATTAATTGTGTTTTTTTAAAATGTAAATATATTTGTACCATGAACTGTATTTCCTGAAATGTGAAATTGTTGTACCAAGAAAGAAAACACGTACTGTTTTCTTTTTTTAAATTTTGTTTTTATTAAAAAATATAAATATCTTTTGTACCATGAAAGTAAACAAGAAATGTGTTTTTAATGTAAATATTTTCTTTGGCATATATATGGTATAGTCAAATATATCCCACAAGCGTATTTAAATAGATACCGCGTGTTAGTTGGTATTAATATACGCGCAATTGAAAGACCTACATATTGTGGTCGGCTTTTTAAGCCGAATGTCGGGTTCAGTCAGATAGATCTCCTCGACGTATTCAAATAGAAACCATGTGTTAGCAGGTATTATTATATGCGCAATTGAAAGACCTTCACGGGGGTGGGTTGGAATTAAATATATATATATATATTGTGGTCGGCTTTTTAAGCCGAATGTCGGGTTTAGTCAGATAGATCTCCTCGACGTATTTGAATAGATACCATGTGTTAGCAGGTATTATTATACGCGCAATTGAAAGACCTTCACCGGGGTGGGTTGGAATTAAATATATATATATATATATATATATATATATATATATATATATATATATATATATATATATATATATATATATATAGTAAGTCAAAGTATTGACAACAAATATAGGCGAGATTTTGGTCATATATGTGAAGCCGAATGTCGGTTTTAGTCAGATAGTCCCCACCGGCGTATTTGAATATATAGGATGTGTCAGTTGGTATTATTATACGCGCAATTGAATGACCTACGCGTCGGTGGGTTCTGATATTAATTCTAAATATTGTTAATGCCAATATTGTCAAAAAAGCAGTTAAAAAATTGCTCCGCTATGTGAAAGTCGGATATGTCGGGATATCCCGACATTTCCGAGATTGTGTCAAGCCGCTTCCTTTAGTTCATTATAGTAATATGGTATAGTCACATATATCCCACAAGCGTATTTACATAGATACAGCGTGTTAGTTGATAGTAATATACGCGCAATTGAAAGACCTACACGGGGGTGGGTTGGAATTAAAAATATATATATATACAGTTATTGAAAATATTGACAAAAAATACATGCGCGATTTTGGTTGACTTTTTAAAAACCGAATGTCGGGTTTAGTCAGATAGGTCTACTCGACGTATTTTAATAGATAGCATGTGTTAGTAGGTATTATTATTCGTGCAATTGAGTGACCTTCAAGTGGGTTGATTGGAATTACAAATATATATAGTTATTGAAAATATTGACCAGAAATACAGGTGCGATTTTTGTCGGCTTTTTTAAAACCGAATGCCTGGTTTAGCCACATAGATGCACTAGACGTATTTGAATAGATACCATTTGTTAGTAGGTATTATTATACGCGCAATTGAAAGACCTTTCCAGCGGTGGGGTCCAATTAAAAATATCGCTATATTTAGGGACAATAGTATCAACAATATCAGCGCAATTTTGGTCAGCTTGTTCAGGACGAATGTCGGGTTTAGTCAGATAGGTCTCCTCGACGTATTTGAATAGAAACCATGTGTTAGCAGGTATTATTATATGCGCAATTGAGAGACCTAAGCGAGAGTGTATTGGAATTAAATATATATACATATTTAGTGAAAATATTGACAAAAAAATATAGGCGCGATTTTGGTCATATCTGTGAAGCCGAATGTAGGGTTTAGTCAGGTAGTCCCCACCGGCGTTTTTGAATACAGTTACAGAATTGCTCCGCTATGTGAATGTCGGAAATGTCGGGAATGTCGGAAATGTCGGGATATCCCAACGTTTCCGAGATTGTGTCAAGCTCGTTGCTTGTGAGCGTTATAGTAATATTGTATAGTCAAATATATCCCACAAGCGTATTTAAATAGATACCGCGTGTTAGTTGGTATTAATATACGCGCAATTAAAAGACCTACACGGGGGTGGGTTGGAATTATATATATATATATATATATATATATATATATATATATATATATATATATATATATATATATATATATATATATATATATACAGTTATTGAAAATATTGACAAACAATACAGGCGCGATTGTGGTCGACTTTTTAAGCCGAATGTCGGGTTTAGTCAGATAGGTCTCCTCGACGTATTTGAATAGATACCATGTGTTAGCAGGTATTATTATACGCGCAATTGAGAGACCTTCACGGGGTTGTGTAGGAATTATATATATATATATATATATATATATATATATATATATATATATATATATATATATATATATATATATATATATAGTTAGTGAAAATATTGACAAAAAATATAAGCGCGATTTTGGGTATATATGTGAAGCCGAATGTCGGGTTTAGTCCGATAGTCCCCACCGGCGTATTTGAATAGATAGGATGTGCTAGTTGGTATCATTATACGCGCAGTTGAAAGACCTACACGTGGCTGGGTTTCGATATTAAATCTAAATATTTGTAGTGACAATATTGTAAAAAAAAAAACAGTTAAAGAATTGCTCCGCTATGTGAATGTCGGATATGTCGTGAAATCCCGACATTTCCGAGATTGTGTCAAGCTGCTTCCTTTGGTGCAATATGGTAATATGCTATTTATAGGTTACTGCATTTGTATGTGAAAATATGAACGAGTTTTCTGAGTTATACTGCACGACTTCAGGAGTGCAGTATAGCTCAGAAAAAACGAGTTCATATTTTCCCATACAAATGCAGTAACCTTTTTATTATATACTCATTTTGCTTTTCTACCTAAGGCTGAATAATAAAAAGAACACACTACAAGAAACAAAGTAACTGAATTTCTGCTATATTCTAAAGTAAATACACAACCGAAGTTAAACCAATACACAGTAACAGTATTCAGTCGCACATGGCACCGCCCAGTGACCTTTGAACTTGGTAGAGTACCTACCGCGCGCTCAGTGATTTGTTTCAAAAAGAAATCTCATTTTGGTCTACTTAAAATTGAAATTTTGAGTCATATTGTGAATGACTGCGCCTTGGAACAACTTCCCAGTTGATCTGGAATGGAGGAATTTTGTTTTTATGTCGATTCAACTAAATTTTGCAGTTATAATTGTGGTGAACTTGCGTTGTTTGCTGGGTCTATTACGTACGATGTACATGTAGCTAGAGGGACTGGCCTCGACAGCAAGCTAGCTTACACATGTGTTACTCTCCTGCCATTGACAGTTTTGGAATCATAAGGTGGACAAAACATGAAATTCATTTAATTGAAATTCTCAAGAAGATGCAGGATTAAATATTTTTGTTATTGAATATCAAATTCATTTCGTTTTGGAGTGCAGTAAATTCTCCTTTGGAATGTGATTTCTGTTGGAAATGTAGTCTAGATTGTAGTGCAATTTCGCGCCGTGGATCAGAAAGTACATTTTGAAGAAATTCAAGATGCAGAAAAGTAAGTACATTTATTGCCATTCTTATTACCAGCTATAGATGACATATTTATATGTACTGTCACTATAAATCCAAACAATTTCTCAACCAAAAAAACAAAAACAAAAAAAAAAACAGGCAAAATTGCAAAGCGGCTGGGGTGTGATAGCCCATTTCGTCAGCGGAAAATAAGGCTTCTTCGTATCGTGGCTTCTTGGCTCCGAGGCACTTGCTTTTATACCAAAACCCGCCTTCTTTAGTTGTATTTTTTCGAATTTAGTGCTTGGACTGACTTGTAAAATTGGCTATCTCTGAGAGAAACGGAATATCATTTGGTCATAAGATGCCTTTTTATGCTATTTTTTTTTATAGACTCTACAGAGCACGGTTCATAGTCTGAACCATCGGTTAAATAAGTGTTTAAATGATCAGAATGATATTTTCAATACTGCATGCCTCACGTTTGTTGTCATAAAGCCACCACTGTACATTGTGAATATCACGTTCAGTCACTTGCTTGGTTGAAAGATTCTTTTGTGACTCAATGAATTCATCCACATCGTCAGCTTTATCATCTCTACTCTCAAACAGCTTGTTTAGTTCATCCACAGACAAATCTAATAAAGCAAAAGCTTCGGTGTCTGCTACATTTGCGTGCATTGTTTTTTTACAATAAAAAGTAGTTCCTAACACGCGATACTATTTTTAGACACACGTGCCGTGCAGTATGAAGCCGTGCAGTATGGAGAAATACTGCACGATTCTGACAATGCAAAGTTAATGGAGAAACAAATGAGTATATAATAAAGTAATATATATCACACAAGCGTATTTAAATAGATACCATGTGTTTGTTGATATTAATATACGAGCAATTGAAAGACGTTCCCAGGAGTGGGGTGGAATTAAATAAATAAATAAATAAGTATATATATATATATACTTGGTGAAGATATTGACAAAAAATATAGGCGCGATTTTAGTGAGCTTTTTTTAAGCCGAATGTCTGCTTTGTTTAAATAGGTCCACTCGACGTATTCGTATACATAACATGTGTTAGTTATTTTCAATATACGCGCACTTGAGACACCTTCACGGGGGTTGGTTGGAAATATATATATATATATATATATATATATATATATATATATATATATATATATATATATATATTTAGTGAAAATATTGACCAAAAATATCGGACCAAATTTGGTCAGCATTATTAGTCCAAATGTCGGGTTTAATCACATATGTCCCACCAATGTACTGGAATAGATACAAGGAGTTCGTTATTGTTAATTTACGTCAAATTTAGAGATATCCCCGTGGGTAGGTTGGAATTAAGTATAAACATATATTTTGTGATAATATTGATCTAACCCGAAACGTACTCTCCCCCCCCCCCCACCTCAGCTTTGTGCAATATGGTAATATGGTACAGTCATATATATCACACAAGCGTATTTAAATAGATACCATGTGTTAGTTGATATTAATATACGCGCAATTGAAAGACCTTCCCAGGGGTGGGTTTGAATTAAATATATATATATATATATATATATATATATATATATATATATATATATATATATATAGTGAAAATATTGAGAAAAAAATATAGGCGCGATTTTTGTTAGCTTTTTTAAGCCGAATGTCGGCTTTAGTCAAATAGGTGTTCTCTGCGTATTTGAATACATACCAAGTTTTAGCTATTTTTAATATACGCGCAATTAAAAGACCTTTACGGGGGTGAGTTGGAATTATATATATATATATATATATATATATATATATATATATATATATATATATATATATATATATATATATATATATATATATATATAGTGAAAATATTGACAAAAAATATCGGCGCAAATTTGGTCAGCATTGTTAGTCTGAATGTCGGGTTTAATCACATATGTCCCACCGATGTATTGGAACAAGTGATATAGAACGAAGGAAGATAATCGTTGGCAACCGTCATGCTGAATTGCTTGTGGGGAACATTGGCTCAACGTCCATTATTGTCAGAGACCGAATACTTGGTGTATCCAAGTTGATACTTTGAACTCATGGACAATACAGAAAAACTCACTAAACACTTGGAAGTCATAAGTAAAGATTCGATCTTGGTGAATTAAATTACGAAGAAATTGCAGAATTTGCACCACCCGACGAGTTGGGTAATATCATCATTGCAGCGCACGTGACAGGCAATGCCCATTTAACATTGTATTCTGTCTTGGGATCCTTAGAAGATTGAGTTCTTTACTATGATACCGGTAGTTGCATGTACATCAATCGCCGTGGAAACTCTCATCCACACATCGAAAACAAACGTTTAGGGATTGGACAGATCAACACTCTGAAGACTATTATGAGTTTTGCTAGTGGCGAACCCAAAAATTACGGCTACCGGTATCGAGACAAACAAGGACGACTTCATACCACATGTAAAGTGAAAGGACTGACACTGAACTATCGTTCCAATCAAGTGGTCAACTTTGACGTCTTAAACGATACCTTAAAGTCGGAACAAGATAAAGACTTTCGCATCAAAACGTTGGATCCTCACAATATTGTGCGTTTGCAAGATCACCAAATTAGTCTACCCTTGTTAAAAGTATACCAGCTCGTCTACCAGAAACGAGTGCGACTTCCCGATTACAACACGTTATCTTACGGACACGCTGATCTCAAGTACAAAAAGGAGAGAGTTCCAAGACAGAAATATCATTGTGACCAGAGACACTGACCGAAAATGATGAATTTAGCACAGCAACCGTGTGATGGATCCACTGATGACTCTAAGTTAAATGAACTTTAGTGTGATTTTGTGCCTTGCGACAAGAGCGATGCAGCACGACCTTGCCGCTACTATTAAAAGAGATACCGTTTGGGTGCCTATCTATATATATATATATATATTATCAACGCACTCATAAACCACGCTGTATACCACTACAACAACTTGGTCGAAAATTACAAAGCAAAGAAGAACAAAAGATTCCCGTGGCTTTGCAGGGCTAATGTAATTCTGAAAGTTGATTCCAGACACTTAAAGGGAAATGGCCTACATATCTAGAAAGACCTAGTCCTAAATCTTTAGCCAGAGCCGGATATAAGTACTTGAAACTTCACGAATGGGAGTGTAAAGATACAGCAGCTAACTTCCTTTAGTCGCTCCAAAATATGATCTTCATGTCGGATAATTTAGAAGAGGAGAAGATTCGTAGTTTACCTTACGAGCTGCGAGAACGCGTTGACAGAGAGTTTATCAAGATTTAAGTGAAACGGAAACTCAAAATTATTTCTCGATTTATTTCACTATTGCTATTTCCACAGTATAAGAAGGCTGATTCTTGGGAAATACTATGACAGAGACAAAACTCTGCGTGGATATAAACATTTCGATGCCATGACTTCTCTCATCAGTGTTACACCAAATTTCATGGAAGGAAGTCAATGACAGTCTTTAAGACCTAGTGGAATACCAAATACCTTTTAAAGAACTGATTCCACAAGAAGAGACAATTCCATTGAATTTTGGATGACATGGTGTGTGTGTGTGTGTGTGTGTGACTGCATTTTTTGGATTTCGTTAACCAGCAGATTATATATGGACCATTTACGAACAGTACATGCAAAGACATGACCACCAATGCTTTTTCTGTGCACCAAACACTTATTGTGATAAAATTGTTACGAACAGTGCTGAATACGAGTTGTCTACCTCCGAGTGAAAAAGACATTCATCGTACTTTATCTACTCTTCATACCTACCAAGTAGTGAGTATAGCTAGTTTGTGACACCAACAGATTTACGACTGGAAGGATCTACGTGACTGGAAATGTTTTGGAATCGATGCTTGGACACAAAAGGTGGCTGATTATGCCAAATACATTGTGTGTGACTCATGAAAGTGTTACGGAATTATATATATATTTTTTTCCTTTTAATAATGGTATAGTTTATTAGTTTATGATCTCTGTTCTTAGTCTAAACAGCTGTCGTCTTATGAGTATACATACGGTAGGCTCGATCAATATTTGCTTGTAGCTTTAGTCATGTGACGTATTTTCCGCGCGCAATGCTGAACTTTCGACCTAGTTCTCGTACTTTTTGGAGTAAACATTATATTGACTAGGAATTCTAGTTTAAGGTCACATTCGAAGAATGGATCAATACAGTGTTTACTGTTTAAAACACTGGTACTCGAGCACCTTAGCAGAATCACACATAACCTAATTCCTGATTGGTTCGGAGAAGGTTGCATTATTTTGAAATACCCTGTTTATTGAAGACGTAGTATGGGTTTTTATTTCGATTCTGCGCATTACTGCTATATATATAGGAAATAATCCTGTGTTTAAATATTCTTCACAGTTACATAGAATAGAGAGGTCATATTGAATTTGATTCAGTTTGAGTGTGGGATATTATTCTTTGGATATTTATTTATTAATAAAGTACATTTAGGATTCAGTACTGTCTTTAATCTGAATTATTATACAGCTCCGTGGAATTATCGGAAACATTTCTAGAACTTGTGAGATTCTAGATTCACAAGGATTACTTGGATATAACTTAATCGTACCAACTTATTAGCACAGTGAAGGCTATTTCATTCGGAATACTACATTCGGAATATTTGGATTAACTTCCGGAAGAGTGAACTTTAAAACAATTTAGTACTTTTAAGAATATTCTATACTGTAAGTTATTTTTAATTCTTTCATTTTAATTGTTTGTTGAAATATTTTAATATTTTAGGAAATTAAAGATTTGTTTTTTTTTTTAAATCTTGAAAGCTTGTTTGAGTCTTTTCGTTTGTTACATAACCCCTAGTCGTAACAAAAGAAAGAACAGAGAAACATAAACTTTGATTCTTTCATATGTGAAATATTTTTTGTTGTTACACTCAGAACAACATTAAATGCATAAAATGTATACAATGTCTTGTGTCGTTGATGGAATCTTAGAATCCTAAACACAGCAAGT
Source organism: Margaritifera margaritifera (assembly GCA_029931535.1). Lineage (NCBI taxonomy): Eukaryota > Metazoa > Mollusca > Bivalvia > Unionida > Margaritiferidae > Margaritifera > Margaritifera margaritifera. Next base: position 1,258,784 of record JAQPZY010001119.1, read on the forward strand.
TCACACTCTAAGAAGAAAAAGAAGAAGACGCCTAAGACAAAAATAATTTTCTGTCAAGAAAGAGAGATACTGCTGCTAGAACGCGCATGTACTCAAGAAAACTTCGTTCAGTGACGGTCTCTTCTGCTACTTCTTGTTCTACTTCGTTAATAATGATGCCCGCAAAACATGAATTAAGACCAGTGTTGCCCAATTTGATGAACAAATGGAAATCCATTTCTAAAGAAGTTTCTACTCCGTCGACGAAATCTTCTACTGCTCTACCCTGCTGCTGCTGTGGCCAAAAAGGTGTCCTGCCTAAGAAAAAAAAAGCACAAGATAGAACAAGCATGTTAAATGTTTAAAGGATATGTCCAGACAAAAACTAACAATATTTAGTCCGTTGAGAACACCGTTAGTATCTAAAGTCAAGTTGATACGACGTCCGGACAATCAGTGCAGAAGAATCCCAGTATAAAAAGAAGTGTTGCATAAGATTCACTTAAGTTTTTTCCTCCTGAAAGAAAATTGTTACAAAGTTCACTCCATCATACAAAGAAACCTTCTTCCATAGAAGGAAAAAAAGGCACTATCTCCTCGTTTAGCTAAACATTGGCAGGACTTGTCTGTACAAACAAATCCAATGCTCCGGTACGATAACAAATCATTCAAAAAGCACCTAAAGGAATCAACGATACCGTGTGTGAATGTTTTTGAACGTTGTGAAAGTAACGGTGCCCTTGACAAAGATACAGAAAGAGCGATTATGAAATCATCGTCACCTTCTTCGCCAAATGGTGAAAAAGGAAATGCCGGTCAGTCAAAAGAGGCAAAAAAGGCTCATTCAACAAGGAAAATTTATATCCATGATTATAGGACCCTTGTTAAAAGTGGCAGCTCCTTATTAGGAACGATTGATGGACTACTTTTAGAAGTAGTGATGCGATGCTGAAAAAAAAATGATAAAATGGGCACACATTTCTGTCAAAAACATCACACTTGTACCCGTGGATATTATAGAAGGACGAAAATAAACTTTAGTTCTTTTCAACGATGGCTGGAACTCCATCGTTGATACAAACAAACGGATACCACATTTACTTCCTAATCCTAATTTCACCGAGATGTCACTTTGACAACATGAACTACAATCGTTCATGGATTGAACAGATTTGTCAAAATTTCAAAAATCACAACGGTACGGAAAATTATCTCAACGTTTTCAACTGTTTCACCAAAGAACTTTAGACGAGACGACTCTGAGAGAAACACAAAAAGTAACAACAGCTCCCAAGAGGATAACAGACCCGGCTACGCGAATGACAGAGAAAGGAGAAGAAAAGAAAAAAGAAGAGCTTCAAACTGCACATGCTAACATACGTAAGTTGACAACACCTACATTAAGAATTAGTTAGATCAAAAAGATGATATTCACACCCTTGCCGACGGAAGTCAAATCTGAACCGATACATCCTGTTCAAATATCATTCTTTATACCTATTGCTCATCAGACACGTAAAGAATTGCAATCCAAGACAATACCACACCAGGAAAAGAGCATTGCTAGTTAGATAACTTATTAAGGAGCAGCAACATCCATAAGGATACACTTTTAACCAGCATTTACTCTTGCTCATGGTGTTGGCTACGGAGGAATTCCAAAATTGTATTGTTCCACTGAAGCCAAATTCAAAAGTTTACGTCTGCAAGATGTACAGCAATGGTTACAAGAACGATCGATGTACACGTTACACAAACACATTCGACAAAAGTTTCCAGAAGCAAAACAAAAGTATATGGGATTGATCATCAGTGGGAAGCAAATTTAGCGGATTTCTCTCATTTAGCGTCACAATTGAGGCTACATATATTTGTTTTGTGTCGCTGACGTGTTTTCAATGTCAGCTTGGTTAGTTCCTTTGACTTCTTACACAAATTTAGAGTTAGTACGAGCTTTAAAATTTGTCTTTAAACAAAGTGGGCGATACACCTTACGATGTAAAATAGAGAAAGCCAGCGAATTCCTGAACTAAGGAATTGAACAAAAGTCACATTCAGTTTCTCACTAGGGAAAATCGTGAAACAAAAGCTAGTGTCCTGTAACGTTTTTAAAGAACTTTGAAAGAATGTATGTAGAAATATTTTACATACATCGACGTGTTACCACATCTAGTCAAAGCTTACAATTAATCATACCATCGTAGCATCGGATATGCTCCTGAAGAAGTTACACCTCAAAAGAAAGTGATTATGCTTGAATGATTGTTGGGAACGTCAAAGATCAGAACAAGGAAAGTGTTAAACACCGGAGATTGGGTTCGCATTGGAAAAGCAAAGCGCACTTTTGACAAAGGTTATTTACCCAACTGGACGACAGAGTTGTTTCGTGTCACAGGACAAGTGCGTGGACGTAATCCTTCTGTCTATAAATTGTAAGATATAAACGGAGAAGTGTTAAAGGGAACCTTTTGCTTGCTTCAGTTACAAGGAGTGACCAAGAAAGAAGACGACGTGTACGATATCGAAAGCATTATCAATCTTAGAACACGTACAATGGGAAAACACCGTCCCTAAGAATTCAAAGTTTGTTGGAAGGATATCCACCCAGTTTCAATTCTTGGATTGACTCTTCACAAGTCATAAAAAATAAAAAGAAATAGAAGTTACCACCGTGCCGTTGAACACAGCTGCATCTCCTTCTCAGGGCTCATCTCTCCAAAAACTATCTAAAAAACAACCCCTGTGGGTGTGGTGTAGAGAACGTGTCCCTAAAAATCAAATCGTATTTTTTCTACTAAATTTGTGTGGTGTATTGTTTCATTGGAGTATCGATTTGAGTTTGCAACAAGCGGATAAACAATTGTGGACTATTTTACTCAGCAGTTGTATTGGTTATCTTCCTCCCAATCCGTTGTTGAAATAAACCGGCAGTAACTACAAAAGTAGCCTCGCCAACGCCAGTAACCACGCCTCTTCCAATTAGAGCAGCAGCCCTGTGCTGGAACCCTTTTTGGAAAATCATCCTTTGACATCGAGTGATATTTTCCGAAATTAGAACCATCGAACTATGAATAACCAATTTTATTTAACGTTTCCTGGTGATAGTTCTAGAGATATGTTTCCTAACAACACATTATGCTGTTTCACCGCCAAATTATCTCAGTCCATTTAATTGGATCACGAAGCTCATTGGGAAGTAGCTTTGGTAGATATCAGTCATCCTACTCAAGTCATCAATATCAACGAGGGTCAAAACACTTTCATCTTAGATATCCTCAACGAACAAGTCCATGAATACTTGGACCAAAATGATCTTCTCATTTACGAATCCTGAATTGAACATATATACCATGGAGACTCATACAGAGTATTATTTTAACTCTCTACCTCTCCTCGATACAATTTCAGCTATTTCCAACAATCAGTTTGCAAAGCACTAAAGAAAGATCGCCGAAGTGTACAGATCGAATACCATGCCATTACTTGTCGTCTCAAAATAGATGTTTCTGGCAGCAAAACGATGGCCATGACTTTTTCTCCGGTTTATTTGCTATTTTGGGTTGATTTACCTCTCTCAATCCTATGAAAGACATTCACAACAACGATCGATTCTACAAGTATTTTTGCTTCTCTATTAAATTGAATGAAGGATTTCATTTTATATTTGTGTACTCTGATGTCGTCTAGTATAACGGAGTGGGAAACACATTCACTCAGTTGCTGAGAGTCATTCCTTTCAAAGTGAATTCTGCCATAGCTGCTTACGATGAGGGAGGAAGGAAGCATGTATCACATTAACCGAGAATTGTACATCCTCATTACTTTCATGTCAGTAAATCGTATTTTGACAGTGTCAATATTAGTATAAAAGGAGATATTGGACAAAATATTCTATTCTCAAAAGGAAAGGTCACCGTGAAACTACATTTTCGAAAATAATTCTTCTGCGAATTGTAAGTAGTATCCTGTCTACCAAGGAGTAGCTCAATAACAAGGAGATGGTTTGGAAAATATGTTAAAATCAGCTTTTCGTATGGTTGCACCCATCTCAAAACCAACGGTGACTCGAGAACTGCATGCTTTAAAATGTGCAGCTTTGACGCAAGGAAAAGAATTTCTTCAAAACATACTCGTCGACAAACAAAGTCGTAAAGAGGGCTTGAAGAAAGCAAGAACAAAATGTGTTGATTCAAACTGGAAAAGACCTTCTGAGGCGCCTAGACACTCTTATAAATTCGCTTCACACTACTGGCAAAGGCATTAATTCTTCCTCTACGCCACAGCAAGGACAAGGCAGAAAGAAACGTTAAAACCCTTCAGACCTCATAGATACAATCAGAGACAGAATTTTAAAAAGCAGTCAGAGAATTGGAAGTGTGTGATTAATACAAAAAGAAAAATGATGCACAGAGATTCTTGCTAATGTTTTAAGTGGTAACTCGATATGTTTGCTAAGCACCCGCGATGATGACGATACAAGAATGCCAATGGGTAGAATTTCATCCCGTGTCGTTTTTGACCACTTCAGTACTTATCATATTTGAAATCAAAGGATAGACCGAAGCTTACATCGATCTGAACTTGTACATACACCTGAAAGTCCAGTGTTCAGCGAAGTGGATTTGTACTTGAACAACAGACTCTGTAGCAGCAGCGTTGACATTTACCTTTATGGAGCGTAACTGGAAAATCTCTTGACGTACGAATAAAAAGCCAAGAACATACATTTAAATGTTTCAGCGGTATTGAAACCTGACACTTCGGATGCCTTGAACGACACAGAGTTGACAGAAGCTGATGATCCTCACAATGTTGGATTTAACGAGCGCCCAACAAAACAAAATCAAACAAGGACGTAGTTTAGAAATGATGGATCGTTTACACTTGAACGCGTGGTTGCAAGACAATTATTTTAGTTGAATGGAGCAAATGCATGTCTGAGACTGAATGGAAGTAGTACCTTTTTCCATTTGATAGCTGATGCTAGCGAGTACACGACGAAAATAGAAGAATCCATACTTTACGTGCCACTTGTGAAAGTCTTGCATAAGTGGGAAACGACATCAGTCAAACTTTGAGCAGTCAAGTATCCTCTATGACGAGTGGAATTAAAAATCTTCACCATTGCCTCTGGACTCTGATCCAAGATCTAAGATTATGTTTTCCAATGTCAAATACCAAAACATTTGCTCATCGGCATTGTCAACAATGTTGCCCTCGACGGAACCATCGATTAGAATCCTCTCAAGCTCCAGCACTTCAACGTGTCCAAGATAGAAATCACCCAAGATGGCCAAACGTTGTGTACTAGACCCTTTGAACCTACCTTGGTCCAAAAATATTACTTGAGATCTTACTTGACCATGTTTGAAGCCACATGACTATTAGGAACCAACAGTAGCCACGGCATTTCATACGACGACAATGTTGGAGGATATGCTTTGTGGTGTATTTGATTTACTCCAAGTCAAAACAGCGACGAGGGACATTTTCACCCTATAAAATCCGGCCAACTCCGTGTAGAACTTCAGTTTGCACTAGCTCTTGTATGCAGAATTTGATAATACTCTGGAAATCAACAGTTGGAGAGATGCTATCATAAACTATTAAGAGATGCAATTTATAACAATAAGTGAAGAATATGGTTTCTATTCAGAACAACAGCAGCAGTCGCAGATAACAAATGAAGAAAACAAAAGTACAGTCATGATGTAAAGATGACCAGAACAAGAACAACAGTTCGCCTCCTGAAGAATAATAGGCCTGAGAATAGAACATTGTTATGGATGTCAAATCGATCATCCTTGTCAGAAACAACAAGACAAATGTAAGGTGATGAGTCATGAAGTGTAGTTGGAGGCAGATCAACCTGCATCTCAGATGAGAAAATTTGGAAAGAGTTATATAACAATTTGAGTGACCATTCCTTACCTACATTGACTTCATTGGAAACGAAACGAATCGAAGATCTCTTGCACCAGAGTACAGACACTTTCCATTCATCTACTTACTTAATAGTTATTTTCAAGGAAAAAAATCAAGTCTGAACTGATGAATTATCATTACCTCAGAAAAGAATGAATAAAATGGGGACTTCATAACCTTCTGACTCACAGTTTGCACACAGCTTCTTGGAATTCAGTGGTGTTAAGTACTGCAGCCAGCTTTTTATTCTTCTCTCTGTTCTAAACTTTCTTTTCAATCATTAATTTTTACTTCAGCTTTGGGAATTTTGCTGTAATTTGTTGTAAACCTTATTTACAAGTAATTGCTAACATTGTTTTCACTCTTATTTGTTTTCATATGTGTCTACTCTATCTCCTAGTCCATTTTAAGTCATTCTCGTGTAGATTGTGTCTTTTAGCCTCTTAGTTTTCTAGTGGCTTTCCATCTACATTTTATGATTTTACAGTATTCTCTTATTGTCTTTCCACAATCTGCATTCCAAGTTGTGTTCCTTAAAGATTAGATTTTGTAAACTGTATATATGTATACTGACAATTTATCAAAATACTTTGTGTCTGATGTAATATTGAGCGTCGGCATGCTGTCTATGTGGGAAAGATACTCGTTTCCTGAAAAGGTCGTCTGAATCAGGACATAATATGGTTTCCTGTATCTTTAATCTGAAAATGAAAGTAGTTTTCTATGGTGAACCACATGATGACGATGGAGCAATCTTATACGGACACTATATGAGCCAAAGTTATCAGAACTGTATGTTTTCTATATACAGAAAGACAATATTGTATATAAACAGTGGATAACACTCACTGCGTTTAGTTTATCTGCTTATGTATATAATTTCCCTGTTCGAAAATCTCTTTTTAAATGTATCGTTAAATATGACCGCTTATATGTATATCTCCTTTTAAAATACCCCAATTATTTAGATAGGCTAGTTTCATAAAAGTTGCTACCGTTATTAGAGTAATAACTTTAAGTACATCAGACGATGCCTAGAGAAATACACAAGTTTGTCTGGTGCAAAAAAAACTTTTTGCAGTAGAAAAAATTGGATCACGGACAATTTGTAACATTTTTACAGAAAGAATTGTAAAGTGACTTAAATGATTCTTAGACTATTTGTTCTATCACTGAACTATAGTGACTATCTATAGCATCCAAAGGTGTCAAAATTAGTCCACTACTTGTCGCACTTTCGAAACATCAGTCTATTATTAATTAAAATCGCACAGCTTGTCTTTTAACATTATGTAAAACAAACATCAGTCTCTTAGTAATTAAAATCACACATATTGTCTTTTAACATAATGTAAAAGAACAAACATCAGTCTCTTAGTAATTAAAATCACACAGATTGTCTTTTAACATAATGTAAAACAACAAACATCAGTCTCTTAGTAATTAAAATCACACAGCTTGTCTTTTAACATTATGTAAAACAAACATCAGTCTCTTAGTAATTTAAATCACATAGATTGTCTTTTAACATTATGTAAAACAAACATCAGTCTCTTATTAATTAAAATCGCACATATTGTCTTTTAACATAATGTAAAACAACAAACATCAGTCTCTTAGTAATTAAAATCGCACAGATTTTCTTTTAACATAATGTAAAACAACAAACAGCTGCAAGTCCCAAAACATTAAAATATGATTTGTATAATGCGGGCTTACACAAAAATAAATCCTAAAGCTATTAAAATCAGTAATGAAAACTTGCATTTTAAAGTATAAGTTTGATTTACACTACCAGGATTCTTAATACGATTTTCGGTGGGATCTTGTACAAAAGTCAATAGATGAAATAGTTTTTACACTCACTTTCAAACGGAGTGAAAACTAATGTAACCATGGCCGAGCGTGGGCATATGAAAGTACGTGTGTATGCAATGTTAAGGAGCTCCTTCTACACCGCCTGTAATTAAGACTTAAGCCCTGGGAAATAATTGGGCTGGTTTTGAGATGTCCATAATAGTCTTGAATTTTGATCCAGTCCCTGCAAGCTTGACTAGAAGAAATTACTTGGGACGCAGTAATAGTTCAGAAAAAAACGATGGGACGATGCAGTTTCATCGCAGATCCTAGTTTGGATTTAATACTCTCAAACGAGTGTATGTCGTTCAAATTAACAAAATGGAGTTTTAAGCGATCTGCTTTTAAGCAGTCACACGTATTATCTCGCAATGTTGTCCATAAGTTCGTCCATTTAACTATCATAGATGGAATAAAACTTCAACAACTTTATAATAGCAAAACGTCAATTTGCAACTAAGTGACTACATAAAGAGTAGGATTAAAGTAAAAGAAAAATTGAATTCCTTAGGCAATAACAAGAACTAATGTGGAACTCTTTAGCTGTAACTTCTCTGCAGACACAAATAAGGACAATTACATCAAAAACAACAGCGCTGTCAAACAAGTGATATCTTGTCTCGTCTTTCCGCCGCAGGCGATGAAAGAAAAACAACGAAAGAGAAAACCCAAGTTTGTTTTTATTTGTTTTCAACATAGAAATGGTGTACATTTTTCGGCTTCCCCTCTTGAAAGGGACTCTGTAAATGCAACAAATTACTTATTTTTTAAACAGAAACAAGTACATTCTAAATAGGTTCTATATATTACATGATTGAAATTTTCTATTTAATTCCTAAGATTAAGCGTACATCTTCAAATATGACGAATGTTGTTTACATAATTCTTCACCATATTATGAGTTTCATTTAGATGAATTGGAAGTATATATACACATTATTTCGTTCTATACTTCCTTTAATCATTTTGTTTTTATTCCTAACCATATTTATGTTGATTCAAAATCATGACATCAGGTTTAGCTAAAGGAGAGTAATATAAATGCATGCATTTGACTACATAATACATTATATGAAATTATAAAAAAAGCCTTGACTGGTAAAAAAGAAACGTGTTTGTCGTCTTTACTCCGCAGGCGATGAAAGAAAACAACGAAAGAGAAAAAACAAGTTTTTCCTTTATCTGTTTTAGACATAAAAATACTGTGAATTGTTTCGACTTCCACTGTTGAAAGGGACTCTGTATGTGAAATAAAATGTTGAGTTTTGAAAGAAACAAGTACGTTATAAATAGTTTATGTATATTACATGATATAAGCTTCCTATTTGATTCTTAAGATTGCGTACATTCACAAGTAGGATGAATATTGTTTATATACTTTTCCAACATACTGTGGGTTTCATTTAGAGAAGTTGGGAGTATACATGCAAATTATTTCCTTCTATACCTCTATGGATAATTTTTATTCGTAACCATATTTATTTGATACAAAATCATGACATCAGGCTTAGCTCAAGCGAGTAATAAAAAAGCATGCATTTGATTATATATTACATGATATGAAATTATTTTTAAAAAAGACTTGACTGGTAAAAAGTAAGCTTCTGTTTTATACATGCATTTACATAGCATCGATATGACAAACTTTTAGCCAGCAAGAAAAAATATACATGAAAAGGTACTAATTTAATATGGCACGGAAGAATTTTCTAATGCGCACAACAAGCTTGTGTTTTCCTTGATTGCTTTGTGTCATTCAACGCATTCAACTTTTATTTAATAATTTGGAATCTTGTTCATTGAGCAACCTGTCACCTTTATGAAGAATAGTCTAGGAACGAAGTTCTCACTATGTATATACAACACTTTAAGTATCTTACAACAAGAAAATATCTACTTCCTGCAAGTCCATATGTAGCTTTAGCAAATGAAACATTGTAATGTTGTTTCTTAAGCATTTGATAATAACACTGTTATTTATTTATACTCATTGTTCGATGGATGCAAGGTACTTCTATGTACTTTCAAGTGAAACTAAGACTTTTTAATATAAAAAAGTGATTCTTAAGATAAGTTAATACAGATATTGAACTTAAGATATTGAAAGTTGCCAACATCCAATGCAATAAATCATGCTAAATTGCATCACATGTTATCAGAAGTCTGATATTGTTTTACAGCTTTTCCTTTGAAATAAACTAAACTTAAATTTTTGCAAACATATTCACTTAAATGTCAAACCTTGAGATAACATTCACTTTGACCCATCTAGCGTATACTTTTTCACAGCCTTTTTAAGAAATGTCCATTGCAATACAAATTTGTGGGAGATTTAAATGTTTGAACTGGTTGTGATCTCATTTCGAAAGATTGTAGAAATAGTAACTTCCACAAAAAGTATTGAAAATTTGTATTGACTTTGGAAACTTGAGGTACAGAGATGAACCCCACGTCTTAGTACTTCAGTGGCTCTCCATGGGCGAAGTTGTCATACGCTGGGGGTGCTGAGGACACAAGCTTAGAATCGTTGACTGGATAAGAGGGCAGGGAAGTATATCCTGCAGTCTGTCCATGGGTTAGTCCTGTGGGATAATACTGTTGCTGGAAGTTTGAGGTCATGGGCTGTTGAGGGCTAGGAGCTGGTTGTTGGTAGGGAGCAGAATTTTGAGGGTACTGCCAGGTAGGCGGTTGTTGTTGTCCGTTAGTAGTATACACTGTGCCTGATGTTGTCATCGTTGTCATTCCTGTTCATAGTCGAGAAAAGACAAAAATAATATCTGAAGAACTATGATGTGAATGACACAAAGAAAAAATATGACTATCTTTGTGGATCTTTAATTTAATTTTCGAGCAACAGAATCATCTTATTTTATCCATGAGTGAAATGTCATCTGAGTTCATCTGCCAACTCCTCCAACTATGTATCTAATGTATTTATGCACTAAATTACTTATCTACGTACGCACGCACCTCCACATTCACACACTCACATGTACATATATATATATATATATATATATATATATATATGTATATATATATATATATATATATATATATATATATATATATATATGTAATATATATATGAGATACGAGACTTGGTTGACTAACCAAAATAAAAATCAATGATATTAGGTACAAGAGTGTGCAATTAAGCATTGCTGTTTATATAAAGGGCACATTCAACAAACCAATATACTTTGTCAAGCAATAAAATCAACTATAGAGGTTCTCAAAGGAAAGGAGAATTAGCTGAGATGTCCAATCTGCCCATCATGACATCTGCTGAATATGGCGTCCCCTGCACCATTATCTTGATTCAGTCGATCCAGATATTAACCGTGATATATGCTGCTTGGAAAAATGTCGTGACGCGAACACAGGTGTGGTATTCTAATCGGTGGAACAGATAATACAGTGAAGCATGTTCCAGGTCAGAGCACCGCCAACATTCAGCCCTGATAAGTCATGTAGTTTATACATTTCTCGCACGGCGTACCATCTACATACAGTTGTACATATTAACGGTTTTACTGATATATTCACGCGATTTGTTTTCCTTTTCTATATGTGGCTCGTTTTTCCAGGATAATGTTTCTACAACAGGTCGCAAAATTGCACAACTTTTGTTAATGTAAACATAAGAATATTTCCGAAATGTTCGTTAATATCCGTTTATTTTATAACGTAGAACGGCAATTGGACATACATTCGTTCGATCCTTATGTTTTGAATCAATGTTTTGAAAGCATATACTAATACCTCAATTATTTTTAAATGACCTCGCTTAACTCGGCTATTTTACTTTCGTTGGCTTATATATTTCAGTGTGATGTTCTATTGCATTTATGTTCACAACAATCAAGTAATTTATGACATCGGAAACTGTTCTGACTTCCGCTTAGTATAAAGAAATATACGTATATCACAAATTCTTAAATCCGGTACAGAAGCTATTAAATCTGTCCACCAATACAAGCCAGATTTTACTGCGTGTAAGCCACAGGTTTTGAGTAAAACTGAATGGACACCCAGTCTAACCACTATTAGAAGCATAGTTATTGCATCATTAAGTACTTTGATTGGCCACAAGAGATGAGTTACCAAATGAAATGAATGCAGTCCATTCATCTAATTCCTATACTTATTCACGCGTACAATGCACAGTTACCCTTATGATAGTAATCTATCACAATATACAATACATAACCTATGTTAATAAGGCATAAAATGTGTATCACAGTGACCTTCTCTGATTCTACGGGTGTAGTACTAAACGACGAAGTATTCAATTGTTTAGTTGCAAGATTTCAACATAACTATCACCGAATATTAAACTTTAAATGAAATATTTCAACAAAGTCACGGAAGCATGTTAGGGTGTATTACTTATCAATGCATCCCCCCATCAATTTTGATGATTCCTTGTAGGATCGTATGCATACAGCATGGCAATAAATCTTACGGTCATGGCCTAAACTTAAAAACCTAAGCAGGAATCCAATTAAAGATGAAATTCAGATCATGGCGAGCTTCTCTTTTTGTATGGGTGCGGTACTAACAGAGTTGTATATCATTATCAGTTGAAATGAACATGAAGCACAAAATGTAACCCAAGCAACTAAAGCTGAAAATATGGGCATAATGACCTACTTCTGCAACGTTGGAATAGTGCTCACGAAGATGCATACCCTTACCAATGTTCGTGATTTTAAAAAGGACAATATGCACATAGCATACAATAAACGTATATGGTCATGAACTAAGCGCCAGCAAAAATAAATGTGACATGTAGGTCACAATGACCATCATTTTACACAGGTGTTATACTAATAGAGATGCATAGATGACCTCATTAAATGATTGTGACATGCACAGTTAAAACAGAAGATTTAGTCACAGTCAATGAAGAATTAAATATGGGTCACAGTGACTTTCTTTTGATGATGTAATAGCACTCAGCAAGATGCATCCCCTCACTAAGTTTAATGATTCCAGATATAACAGAATGTTTATAGGCCGCACAAAATGTATATGATCATAAGCTAAATGGAAATACATAACCCAACTTAGTAATATGTTAAATGTAGGATCGTCTGCTGATGCAAAGGTTTGGTACAAATAGGGATGCATACAATGATCTAGCTTGATGACTCTAGCATGACAATAGCTTTGAATCATGAAATACACGCCACAGTGACTTCCTTTTGTGATGAGAGTGTTGCACTCATCAAGGTGCACCCCTTCGCCAAGTTTCATAATTCCGTTTGTAAGATTATATATACATGCTGCAGAAAGCCTATTTGGTCAAATGCAAAAACATAACCAACAATGGCAGTAACGAATGAAATGAAAGTCAGTGAAGTTCGTTTTTTTTTTTTTTGTAATTGTGTGGTACTGACATATACATAGATTTAATCACATAGTTTCATGATTTTAAAATGAACAGAGCTTGAGAAATAAACTTAAGCCACCAAAACCAACCAAAGTCAGTAAATGCGATAAGTGGATCACGGTGACCTACTCTTGTATTGAAGTTTTAATACACGTCATGGTGTATCCACTCTGCATGTTTAGTGACTCTAGTTATAACATAATGTAAACAGGGTGCAAAATACCTGACTAACGCAAAGAGTTAGCCAAGAATGTACAACTAATGTACATTTATTTGCAAAGTTAGATCCTGAATCACTGTGAGTAGGTGCTATGAAGATCACTAAAAACTGTTGCCTAAAACCTAGGAAGAAAGAATAGTTAACCTGCTGTGAGGCTCTACGTATCTATATGCTCCGATACAGACGCTGAGACAGACGCCAACATCAGGGGTAGTCAACAGTTCTCCTCTATGTCGTAGAGACGAGCTAATAATAAAACTCCGAAGTGGACAAACTGATATTGTCCGAATGCCAAATGTATAGGTCATCTAGAATGATCTGTCAGTTGGGCTCATTGGTGGAATATTTCATAAAGGCCAAATTCACCCGAAACGTTGGTGTTGTTATACATGTAGCATATGCAAACTGTATACAGAATTATTTTAGTCACGTTAACAGTGCAAGGTATGCCTGTTTCTCTTTTGAACTAGGCTCTAGAAACTATACTAATGGAAGGTCAAGCGAACAGGTGATGTTAGTCGAAGTTTAACAACAATTGGGCAGGGTTATCTGAGCTAAAAAAATATAAATGCCAGAATATTCCATTCAATTTTTAATTAGATTGAAAATATTGTTCAATCTGTTAAAAGCATTTTTTAAAATTTTGTTTATTTATCTATTTGTTTATTTGTTAATACTGGTAGCACTATTTTAGGGCAAATCAGTTTATTTGTATTATTTTGAAAGGTCTTTATTCATAAAATCTCTGTACTAAATCAGAATACTCGAGTGAATTTATAAAATAAAGTAGCTGAAATAGTCTTTCTTATATTTATAATAACGACGGCTTTACTTGAAGGTTCATTGAGATGATATGTACAGATCTGAATGAAACTGATACTAAATTTGATCTTTATTGATTTTGCGAAGATAACGCTTAGCGAAGTTTCGATTGTTATTCCCAATCACATAACACATAAAATTGGGTTTTTGCAGTATATTCTGATCTGGTTTCGTAACTGGTTTGAAGTTTAGGCCGGATCGACATTATTTGGGAAGACCTTTATGTCAGAATGCTCTCTGATAAAATAGGTAAAAGTATGTTATGCATTTTTAAGACGCTGTATGAAGTTGTTGTTGTTTTGTTGTTTTGTTTTTTTTTGTTATATCTTTTTAATACAAAAACCAAAGGACTTCATGCAGGGCTGCTTGATGTCGGACAAATATTGTCGTGTGACTTTCAAGGACAAAGGTTTCTATGCGGATATTGACGGACGATAAATGACGTGTGTAGAGCAACACTATAATCTCTTTAGGGCAGTACTATAATCTCACCTTGCCTAACGTCCAGGCCCTCAAAAAATTACAATGCTAGACATAGTCATCACATTCAAATTCAGACACAACTGAAAGGTCTAACGTCTTAATTGGTACGTTATAAGTTACGTTATTTACGTCCGATGTCAGCATTTTGAGTTTAGCTCATAGTGTAAGAGTAATTCGTAATGCTTGGGCCACGGAGAGGTAAATACTAAACTAGCAGAAAGGTTATTATTGACCAAGAAACTTTCCTGTGCGGTTAACTTGGTGCGTGTTTCCCAAAGCGTGTTTGTTTTGACCAGAAAAGAACAATTAGGAATTAAAATCGTTTTCAAATCAAAATAGAAGGAAAAATGTTTCAAATGTCTGTTAGTTCATAAATGTTAAAAACCGAAATTTTGATCTGAGTCTGATTGTTATAATTATTAGTAATCTTGGAGCCACGTTTTGAGTTATCTAGCATGATACAAGCTTCGGTCCCATAACAATTACTAATATGACCTTCTGTTGACTTGCCACTTGAATTATCCTCATAATATTTGTTCATATTTATAATTCCTGCTAGTTAATTTAACAGCTATAACTTCTATTCAAGTACATTTTTTACAAAATATTTACTTCCTGGAAACCAATATTCATTTTACATTTTTTATTTATTTTGATCTCTATACTTTGTTTAATGCACATTCACCATGCAGAGTTAGTATCTTGATTCGCACAATTATGATATCAATGTGTATGTGCTTGTTTGGAATCTGATGCAAACATGCTTGTAATATGGAATTGTTTGAAATATCTGTCAAAAAATTCATTTAAAAAAAAACACAAAAATAACCACAGCTTCCAACTGTCAATGAAAACACAATGACAGACTCTAAAAAAGTTTCTGCATTCTATATACAGCTAAACATTTTACAGTAATTACATGCATATTCAAGCAAACAAACAAACAAACAAAACAATACAATAGCGAAATTGGTCATTAAATATTATCTGTGCTTAAAGACTTCCTGTTCATAAAGTCAACTACTACTTGTCCTCTGCGTTATTGTTTTATGTAGGTTATCCAACAACAAGGTTGTATACTGCGTCAGTTAAAGATCATGTGCATAACAGTCAATGCAATAACAGGTTGAGCATACATATGTGAAGTAGGTAATTTGTTCTACATGTTTCCGTTATATATTGGATTAATGGGATGTTTGCTTAGCTGAATTGTGCATGCACTAAAATCCCCCCATTTTTTATGGAAACCATTTTGTTGCACAGAATTTTCAATGGAAATATACAGTAAATCCTCCGTCCTAACAGCCCCAAAATGAAACATCTACAACAACAATTATGTTTTAATGATTTCTGTTTAAAGTCTAGAACTGAAAATTGATCCTTATACACCAGATTACCTCCCTGCTCATGCCCCTTTTCCTAGTCTAACTGTAGATCTTCATTTAGAGTTATTTGCTTTGTATATGTATTTTGTTGCTTTTTATTTTTTTTCAGTTAGCAGTAAATGAAAATGGAATCGTACACGGTTTGTTGTGTGCAATTGTTTTCTGGGTGCAATGAAAGAGTTTGAGCCTGATGTTTCAAAGCCTTCCCCAAGTTATTCGGCAAATGTTTGCACACAGCAAAGAATATATATATATATATATATATATATATATATATATATGTAATTTGTACAAGATTCTATTGGTTACTAAGTACATACATTTTGTATCAAATACCGTCAAAACAAATTTAATTTTTTAAGTCAAAATAATACCTGTACCCAAACAACGTATGCATTTCCTATGTTTGAGTACAGCTGATGTCATAAAATTGCACCCTCAAATCAGCAAAACCAAGCCACATTGTGTGAGAATTGGTGTTTTGAAAATGTTGGCTTTCTATCATGTGGAAAGTTTTGAGCAGGCACTGCACAAATTCCTTGCCATTAACATTCGTCAAAACATCGTTCTTTTGTTCCAAATGGATCCTTTTGATGAGTTATTAATATTTAATATTTAATAATGAGTTACTAATATTTATATATTCTTCTAGACGTTTAGCTGTTGTAGCTCTTGTATCCTTGATTGACAAACAGCGATATAAAAGTGTTCCTTAACATCTGTCATTTAGCAGTTACTATCTGGCCTAATTGTCTTTCTATCATATTACTTGCTAAAATCTTGTCCAAGTGACAGGAGTAAAATTTCTGCAATATATATAGAGCTTTCACTTTCTTCATACTCTGATTTATTCCTTTTAAAATATCAGAACCTTTCTTTTGCTCTCAGTATTTTTTTTTTGTATTGTTTGCAAATTAAGAAAAGCCACTGATATCGCGCGTATTTGATAATTCCTCCTGACCTTAATTGAGAGAGTTATCCAAAGGATCAGTCATCAATGTGTTGTTTTTAAAATCATTTTATAAATCATAACTGGTTCCTTCTGGTGATATATTTTTCTGCTGCAGTTTGTGTTATTGTCTGTAAAACATTTCTGCATTGGTTGTCTTTTGTTGCGTGAACCTCTCCTTTTCCAGCTTTTATCCGGATGTTCAAATATCTTGTTACATTTCTTCGCTTTTTCACAAGTTCCCATGCACTTCATCATCATCTGTTAGTGATTCATCATCTTTATTTGATGGGACTGTCCATGTTTTCATTTGAACTGGTAGTGGGAAGATTGCACTCTGACGGAGTGTAGTCACTGTCACTGTCTGTGTTTTATTCATCTTTGCTAATGTGCAATTTTCCCTTTTACAGGCACATTCGCCTTTCATTGTTTGTGCAAGCGATAATTAGTTATCCAATTCCTCTAAAGAATTTTCTTCTCTTCAAGTGCTTACATTACATTCAGTTATTTTTTTATTGTTTTAATTAGCAATTGAAGAATCAACCTCTGAAACAATGGGTTCCAAAGTTGCTATAACTTAAGCAACTTTGTGCTTAATTCAGATTACATCAGACATGCCTCTAGTAGCAACAGTAATAGCATCATTTATATCACAATGTTGCGAAATGTAAATAATTTCATATATGCTACTGCCAATTGGAGTTTGATGGCCGTTCTCAATTCGGGCAAAAGTGGCATTAATGTTGCAATGTTCTGTAACTTCGTTATCAACATTAAGTAGAGTTCACTCTGCTCGAGACCATACTCATCTGTTTCTTCAAATAACTGCTGGTGTTTGCTCTTAACTATTCTGTCCTTAACATTAGGCATTGGGTCCGAATTCGTGTTATCGTTCGTTATATTTGTTCTATGAAGCTTTCTTTTTAATTCTGCCAGAAGAATATCACTTTCTGATTCAATATCCGTGTCATTTGCAGTGTGCTGGCGACCTTAAATCTCATCAAAAAAGGTTTTAATATTTATCTTCCTCAGATGCCTTATTACGGGTCTAAATGGATTTACTGAGATTTGTGTCTCTTTGAGTCTCGACTTTTACTGGTTGTTACTTGTAAAAAAAAATTTTTGTTTTTTTTTTCGTTTGTTTGTTTGTTTATTTTTTGTTTGTTTGTTTTTTTTTTTTTGCCTTTTCTGTTGTTTTTTTTTTGTGTCTGCAGGTGTAGTGTTGAACACAACCTAAAAGTAACAATCTAATCAATCTGACCAATCACTGCGATCCTCTTGATCCACCTTCATGTACAAAGAATATTGCAAGTTCCAGCTGAGGATCAAGTTTAAACAAAAAAGTAAAAACAGAAACAAAAACAAAAAACAATACATCTTAAATACAAAAAACGTGGGGTTCTAAAATTGGATTCAAAATCGTATATTAAGGTGGTAAAATTGAATGAAGACTACTCTTTTATTTAAGACAATCTAGTGCACTAACTTTATGTACGAAGGGATTGGATGGTACAACGGCTGCTATGAACAGTTATTGAATATTTATTAGTACAATTAGTCCTAAGATTTCCAGGCATGTTTATACAGTATCTCATTATGATCTCTCTATTTTGTCACAACTAAAACACCTGAAAATCATATTGTTCCTTAAAATATGTCAAGTGATTAAATATTTGACAAAATGGCTATTTATATTCAATGTATTATGAAATAGGAATCTTCAAAAGACAATCATAATGTCACGAAAAAAAATGTTTTAATCAAGAAGGTAGTCCAGGAGATTGAAATGTTGATGATCAAAGGTGTATTACATGGTAAAAAAAGCAATAACAACAACAAGAACAGACATGCATGCGCAAAATTATAGCTTCAAGTGCATATCAAATTCTTATATATTTGTTGTAAGGTTATAGCAAGTGGAAACAAAAAAATTGAATTTTAAAAAATGATGAAAACATCAAAAGTCTCAACCTATGTAAAAGTGATTTAACGATGGTTAAAATCACAATAAGTACAAATATGCAAGACTAGAAAAAATCTTAGAAGTCATGTACACCTTGATATTTTTTAAAATCTTTGATTAATCTTAAATAACCACACTTTCGTAAACAGTGTGGATTTGTAACTTGTTAAAACCATCAACTAATGTCACTTCTTTTTCCAAATAATAATTTAGATTATAGTAATGAACTGAGCAATGCATGCATCTTTTATGATGCTATTTTACCTAATTAAGGCATTATAATGTGTTATTAAAACTATTTATTTCAATCCCAGAACAATGACCCTAATAATAACTCCCTGACAATTAGCTGAGTAGAGAAAATTGTTTCAGCTACAAGGGTGATATTGGATTTAAGCACCTGTTACCATCCAATAAAATTATACTCTTGCTCAAGTCTCATATCAACTTTTACCAGCGGATTTTGTTAGTTATCCTTATTTACCAGAAAAGACCTGAGCTATCACCACATATCCCCTTTTGCTTTTGTATATTCCAGACAAAGTATTATAAATCAATAAATGGAATTTTTTTCTTCTCATAAAAAAAGAATAACAGATTCCAAATATAACACTAAGTCATTATTGACAAAAAATGTTGAGAGCATTTTTTCCATTAAACCCTCGATTTGTAAGAAAATAAATGCATTATAATAGCTTTACTTCTCAAAAAGTCTGAAGATTTGTGGATGTTTTGATATCTATACGACCAAAGAATACTGCGAATTTATTAAATATGACATTTTCATCGGTACATAAATTCGTGGATTGTGTAAAGAGCGGCTTGTCTCAACAGAAGAATTATTGTTCGTTAAGTCTTAAAATTCACGGTTGGCATCACCAAAAAATCCACGAAAACATGTACCCCTAGAAAAGTAATTAATTCACGGTACAGTGTTCATTCACTACAGTGCAGTCCACGGGAGATATAGCTAGTGTTCTGTGTTATTGGCGAAGGTGACGTATACTGGGTAACACTATATGGAAATTAGAACTCAGACAGGTATCATGGGATCCATCACCGTACCCATGTTATATCAGGGATCGTGTTATACTCAGGTGCGTTTTAACAATGGACCACTGTACTCATTTTCTGTTCAGATTTAAGAATGCTTTAGTGCATAAACTTGATACATAATTTCCCCCTGTTATGACTCTATGGTCTAAGAAAAATGTAACAGAAGGAAAGTGAAACCAACAAATCAAGTAAAAATCAACAAGCAATTTTCTAGACAATTAAAGTGAAAATTCAAAAGACACTTACAGTAATGTAAATTAAAATCCAAATAATCCAATAATGCTAAGTGTCCTAATCACAAGTCCTCAATATAGGATGTTCCGAATGAATGTATCCTTGAATGTGTTGATGTGCCCGTAGTCTTTAATGTTCTGATGTGCCAGTAGTTTTTAATGTGCTGATGTGCCAAAATGAAGTACTCCAGAATATCTTTGAATAAGTTCACATAAATCCCAAAATCATCAATTCAAAATCCAAAATCTAAAAGTCTATGAGCACTTTTATAATCCAATGAATATTTTAAATAATTCCTCTCTCTGAATTTGGAATGATTTTTCACAACAGTAATGTCTCTTTAAAGACTGATGTTAAGGTCGAAACTGAAAAATTTTCCACTAAATATGGTATACATAAAGATAGGTCACATGACAGAATGTTCTAAAATATTATGGTGTATGTGACTCTTAACACACAACTCTAAGGGAAATTCTAGTTTTATCTGTAAACAAAATCAACCTTGACCTCAAATTGAATCAACAACTTGTTTACCAAACCGTCCTTGAACTCAAATACTAAGTAAACAACCTAATTCAAGGACAATAGCTAAACATGTCAACATTATACTTAACATTAAGGTTTAAGCAATTATTAAAGTCAAGAAACATTTATAATTTCCTAAAATATTTATAATATTATATAAACATCATACATAACACTCACCAATTTCCAATAGGTCAAAATATAGCAGTTTCTTAGAATATGTATATTTCTTTCCTGATGCAATATTTTTGAAATGTTTGAATTGATCTCATTTTAGAGTAAATTTCATTTTAAATACTTGCCAAGTGTCAAACTGGACAACATTGGTAATGAATCAGGTATTTCTTCTGTCTTAGTAATTAAACAAATGCAATTTTTGCAAAGATATGTATATTTTCTTGACACGCAAAGTCGTTTTATTCCACTAAAATCTAAAGTCTGAGCAATAAAGAGGTTGATTTCATTGAACTGAGAGGAAACAATTGAATGCAACAAAGGTTTTCTGGAACCAACAGGTGTTACAACAGTATTATATTTATAGCATTTTCGACTCTGATACAATAAAAATGTTTTACAGCAACCACCGGCCTATAAGGAACATACAATTAGCATGTGTGCCTATACAGGCCAATTTGGAATGTTCCATTTATACATACATTGATGCAAGTTTTCTTTTTTCTAAAAAGACCGACCTCTCACTTCCTAATGGTCTGCTGGGTCTTTGCTATACACAATTTTAACTGCAATATTAATCCATAATACAGTATGGACTCCATCAATCATTAGTAGATACAGGTCAGCGTCTTGGGCAGGTGACCAGACAATAAACTAGCGGGGAGTTAATTATAGAACGAGCAATTTTTCTGTGCAGTTCATTTGAACTCTTTTGCCCAAAAAGAACAACAAAAATCAAACCGTTTGAAATCGAAATGGCAGGAAAAGGTTCAAATCACTGGGCGTTCAAACAGTCATATACACTGACATTTTAGTATGATGAATCATTAAATCAGATGAATAGAATCATCTCTATGTAAGATAATGAAAAATCCAACAGGAAGTTCAGAATATTCAGGCAGGTACGAGGCTCTTTCAAGTTCATAGTACAAACTTCAGACAACTAGTGTGGTGTTTCTCTATCCCTCGCCAACGCATATGATTTTTTTATTTTTTTCATTTCTGTATCAAATAATTGGCGTAACATTTTAATGTTGAACAGATTGAAAAGGGAAGTAACTGTAAACTACATTCTATGGATCAAAGGCAAGATTATGTCAATCTGATGTCATCAAGTACACTCTAGTGAATAGCTCTTTCGTGCCTACTAGATTCAAATTTCTCTCTTTTATATGCATACTTGATATGTTTGTCTATGTGAGAAGCCGTGTAAGATAGCTCTTTCCCCATATGTACCTAATGTTCTGGCTATAGACGAAGGTTGCGATTGTGCAAACACATCCGAAGACCAGAATGTGAAATCAGGAACGAGGACTTGCCGAGTTCTTGACAACAAATTCTGATCCCAATGGTGGGATATCTCTATCTCTCACCAATCGACATGCCTGATTATTTTTCTCTCATTTATTTGTAAATTAATTCGGGTAAGAGCATAATGTTGCACATATTGAAATGTGAAGCAATTGTAAAGTTCGTTCTTCTGATCAAAGACAAAATGATGCCAGCTACATTTTCTCCTGCGCACTCTTGTAGATAGGTTTTTAGCCTTACATGAGTGCATTTAATGGACTGAAACTGACTTGACGAGGACTATACTCAATTGGATTTCTAATGCATTTGCAATCATTTATGAACATAACCACACTACACACTATTTGGTGCAGGATAGAGATTTCCCATTGTAGACTTTCAAATTGTATCGGCATAAAGTTGGCAAAGGCTCGTACATGTCTTAAAACTCTGATCCTAGGTTTAGATTCCCCTGTACCACAGGGCTAATCGATCCCACATGACTTGCCCACATGAGTTTAATAGAGATGTATGGGAATAAGACAAACAATAGATGTTGCGATAATTCAGCTTGTACTCTACTTACGAGCAGCAGTACTGATATGGAAAGCTCCCGCAGCAACCGTATGGGCAATCCGTATTTTCATTGACGCCTGAGCCTGTGCTGCAATACTCAGAGAGACAGCCTGAAAGAAAATGTCAACAGTACGAACAGTATGCTAATTGGTTTTTTATAAAGTCTATCTAATTAACGTTAGTTCTGCTATGTCTCCCTTCAGTGGAACTTCTCAGAAAGATGAAGTGGCAGAGTCCTAAAATCTGGCCTTTTAATGGAGGTGTTAGGATACTATACACGTATAAGAAAAATAAGCTGATGGAAAACCAACTATTGGCTTAACGTAAGACTCGGATATTCAAGGGAGGTAACCGTTATATTTAGACTTAGACAAATTTATTTAGAGTCGGAATTGGATTTACATAATAGGAAACAGTATCTCGTTGAAGCTATTTTACTGACTATATGAAGCTAGATTGTACTCATATTTTGTGTTCCTACGAACGGCAACTTCGAGCAATTACAACATCAAGGACCTTTCTGCGAGCGGTAAAACACATTGAATATAATACAGTCGTCCATATATTAGAACTATTTTGAACCACATGAATGGAACATATAATAGTTGTTCCTTCAGTAGAGACGTCATATCTTTGCACAGAACTCACTAAGAATGGTCAGTGAAGTCATTATCGTGGGCATGTGAGTACATGCCTGGACTTCTGACGAAAGAAAGAAATGTACACTTCCTAATCCACCGTATTATATTCGGAAAGGGCATCTACTGGAACATTAAGGAGCAAGACGCCAAAGTAAACAGCCGAGCATGTATGAGCAAAGGATGAATGAATGCAAGCATCGGTATATCGTACGCAGAAACTCAGAGCAGGAATTTTAGCACGTTCTCCACCGCACCTTGAAGACAATATATTTTTTTTGCTTGATATTTCTAAAAGGTATCTAAATAAATAAAACGAAATAAAATGACTCTCCTTAAATTCTACTATACTCTTATTACTGTGATTTATGTCTTAAGCAGATGAGATTTGTAAATTTGTACCTACTCTAGGCTTAGAGAGGATAATACAATCAGAATGCAATCCAAAGATTGTTAGTTTAATATGAACATTTGACGAAAACCAACCGATAAGTTTTGCAATGACTGAATATCAGTCATAATTTTTGAACGTTTGCGTCGATTGAAAGGAACATAATCGAATACGTGTAGGCTAGATAGATATGACGCCCTAGCATATAAAGTACACATAAAATATTTACGATGAACTAGCGAGAATTGAGGGGTTAAAAACCTTCGTCCATTTGACAATGAATTATGTATGTCAACTCACGTTGTAGTTATTGATCGATCATGTCTACCCACTTTAGCTGCCAGTCCTCCTAAAAATAAACTCCATAATTCAGCATACAGGGCACCATCCATGTGCTTGCTTGAGAGACATTGGAAAACAAAGCAATAGGATCGGGCCAGATCTCATCTAGCGAATTTGTCATACGTTTGGTTACTAGCCATTCGACAGAATTAACATGGCAATGATGACATGTTTACATGTTATAATTGCTGTTCTTTCGTGGATAAATAGCAAAGTATTATTAGAAAAGGCCAGAGTTTCGTCAAACTTTTGTAAGAATCCTAGAAATCAATATAGTTGTATACCCATGCATACATTCGTTTCTTTATATACTGGTTTGTGCCTTTCCGGGCTTCATTTGCTGGAGGTCATTAGCTTTAGAAATGTCAATTTAATTTTGATGAATAGGGTACTTATTTTGCAAACATTTTGTATTTCTTTGTTTATTCTTTTTAAATAACAAACTATCATATTTTTAAAAGACATAATCAGTACGATATTTCCTGCCCGTGAGAATATAGCCATGGTAATCTCCAAGAAGGAAAAACTATCAAAGTGTTTATGTGATGCGTGTCAAATTGGACAATTCTCAAATGTGACCTTTTTCTAGACTCATTAACAAAATATAATATCAAATGATGAAGTCAAGAATTTTGGAGTCTAAACTCGTGTTATTTGTGCGACACGATGGCATGCAACGTATCAGAAGCATTATTAATTTAAATTCGTTAAATTACGGAAATTTACTATTGCTGTTGATAAAAGAACAATGTATTGGAATACAAAAAATCTTAAGACTGCAACTTAAAAATTGTTTGATTGCATGTTACTGAGATGTTTATCCTCTGTAGCTGATCCTATAACGCATGTCTACAAGGCAACTACAGATTCCATGACGCTGGCATTTGAACGCCATAATATGTAGCTTTTAATATTCTTTTGTCATTTAATAAATCAAATATATTATAAATAAGCTTCATAAAGCTTCTACGTGAAAGAATGAGAGAGACGTTTTTTGTTGTTTAAAAGGAAGAACAAGAAGTAAAATACTTATAGAATTAGATTGCAGATGGAATAGACGGATATTTTCCGTCACGTAACTAAAATGTGACATTCTATCGTCAGACATATATTACAATTGCATACGCTTATAACGTGGAATCAGAACACAAATGTAAAGTTGGTGGGCGACAAAGTACAAGAATGGTTAAACAATATACAGAGGAGCCTCGTTAATCCAGACTCCGTTTATCCGGAAACCTCGCTATCCGGCAAATGGGAACGGATTTCCTATACGTTATTTTGCTCCGTTAATCAAGAAATCCGCGTTCCGGATCCGGAAATCAAAATCGGGGACCAAAGTGTAAAATTACTATAAAACTTGCCCCGATAATCCGGAAATAATCTGTCCAAAAATAAGAAAATTCGAAAAATCGTATATGAAAATACAGTCAGTCGGATAATACATATTCACCTACGCAAATTTGGAGGTGTGTCAATGTATCAATCTCTGATTGGTCAAATTCTAGTGGCACGTTAAACTTATAAATTGATCACGTGATCATGTGTGTGGAAAAACTTCAAGTAGCGTGACCGTATTATAACCAGCGATTGTATAAACAATATCTGTTTTAGCTAGTCGCTGACGGGAATGTTAATAATTAAATAAACACACTGAGATCAAATCGTCCACACTTTTTGACGTAACATATGGTTAATAAATTAAGTGTGTCATTAAATCTCTTTGTTGTTTACCAATTGTATGTAACAATCACAGTTTGTTGATGGATGAACAAATAAAGTGGATTGACTTAAGCTGTGGACAGTATAGGGCTTCATTTGAGAATAAAAGAGGACGTCAATTATCGGCTCATTAGCAGCTATAACAGTTGTAAAATACGACTTACAGAAATGACTGCATTTTATAAGTTTACCGTAACGCATTTAACTGCGAGATATCAGTTTGTATTCGTTGTACGTTTTGTATTATTATGGCGACACCATCAAGCAAGCGTAGACAAACAGAGATATCGGCCAGCATAAACAAAGAAGATTTGCCAGCACAAAGAATTTATTATGCTGTATTTATGTGGTTTTCAGACATGTCGGCCCACCACACCGCCGTCAACGATGAAATGCTCATTGCCAAGGCAAAGATACTCGAGACCAACTCGGCATCACTGACTTGGCCTATTCTTGTGGTTGGCTACAACGCTTCAAGAATCGGCGGGGCATCAAACGAAAATAATATGAGGGAGAAGCAGATAGTGCCGACATGAACAAAGTGCAGGCCGTACAAGTGCATCTTATAATAAAGTGAAATAAACACAAGTCAATAGATGTATTCATTAATTTATTTAAACCATGGTTGCATATACAGTACATTTACAGCTAGCAAATACATGTACATGTACAGTACATGTACATGGTGTGATGACATCGTAAAATTATTTTATGTCGACGAAGAGATTAAAGGTAGTGTTTATATTATGCAAAGTAACAGATATACCGACGTTGAATAAAGAGTATATATCTTGTCTTACTCGTTTTCAAAAATTGCATGCTCTTCAGAGAGGTTAGCGTCAATGATGCTTTTTTTCAATATCATCAGAAGAAATCAGTTCGAATATTCATCCTTACGCTTGGCATTGTTGAATATGTAATGGTGTATAAAAGACATTCCTTGCCCGATACCAAATTGTTCCACGAAACCGAGGCAAAATATGTAATAAATGAACGTTCGTTGCACCTAAATAACGATATTGATCAGATATTGAAAGAGAATACTTCATTCTTTCAAAATTCATTTTGCAAATAATGGGCGAATTAAAGTTCTTTTACAGTGGTTTGTCGTAGGACAAATACAAAATCACTACCACAAAGCCCCACCCCCACCCCCACCCCTCTCCTTGCATGAAACTGCCCATCTTAGCTTAGTGCGTGTGTACTGTACCGCGACCCGGCTTATAAGTTAAAAACATATTGAGATATCTCATGTATGTCAGTATTCATTTGTTCCAGCAAAATAAACTAACAAAGATACAGGTGTTCACGGTGCTCTCAAAATCAAAGTATTTCCTTCACCTACTATCAAATACATAATTATTACACTTACCTCGGATAGCAACACTCAGAATGACTGTAAATAAGGTTAGTCTAGCCTCCATGTTGAAACTTTATTGCTCAATTTAACGCAGTACTTGTATCTATTAAAAAACTCGCTGTATACAGAATGTATCTCTTACTCTCTGGTCCTTTGCCGATTTTATTTGAGAAAACGAGGCTATAGTGTCTATAATAACGCTATAGCTTGGACTATTCAAAGGTTTGCATTGGTGTTTAATAATAGTTTAAAGTGACTTAAACTTCCTGATCGAAACACTTTAAGTACACACCTTCGTCACCTGATCATTATAACAGAACTTACAAAACAGGTTGGTGTCTTCCAAAGAGTGTACAAAGCGTGAGGACAGCATACGGAGAAACACACATGAAGAGTATATATTTACTGTACATCCTAAGTCAGCAACATGTGATTCCCGACCATTTTTCATAAACATTTAAAATATAGATAGTGCGTTTTGAACAATACGAAAAACACAAACATAAAAAACCGAAATATGAGTACAAGAATTAACATCCGCGTTTTGGAAAAAAAAGTTCTAGCGTCCTGGTTTAAAATTGCTAGACTAAACCAACGAATATACGAGCAAGTTCATCAAAACATTTGATATTTCAGTACTATACTCTCTCTCTCTCTCTCTCTCTCTCTCTCTCTCTCTCTCTCTCTCTCTCTCTCTCTCTCTCTCTATATATATATATATATATATATATATATATATATATATATATATAGATATATATATATATATATATGACCTGTCTGATAATATTCTTTCTCAATATATAATAATTTCATTCAATATTATCACGCATCCTCATGAAGGATGCAGGGATAGGGCCTCCCGCTCTGTCTGGTGTATATTTGTATCTGTCTATATTAATTTCTATATGGGTTGATTTCTGTCATAGGACTCCAGAGTGACTATGCATTAGATGAGAGTTAATTGCTGGGTCGTCATACGGATGTGTCTGCTACGCACGAATGCTTATATCAGCAACTATGTTCCATCCTTCTTTTGGGATGTGTACGTGTGTATACGGTCGAGGGGGTATAGGTGTTGGTGCATGCAGAAGGCGATTTTATTCTTTCTCTCTCTCTCTCTCTCTCTCTCTCTCTCTCTCTCTCTCTCTCTCTCTCTCTCTCTCTCTCTCTCTCTCTCTCTCATGCAAAGTTTCATTCATCAGTTTAATGCACATGTTACAAATTTACCCACCCTTGAACTGACATACCTTTAACTTACTTAGTGCGCGGCGTTAAAATATCATTTTACAATTCTGCCAAAATCTAGGACAAAACTCCACACGTTCAACAATCCAAAGATGAGTTTGACATTACCGATTGAAAAGCTACTGTCCACATGAAGCACGCTTCACCTCGAAGAGACAGTGGAGGACACAAGGTTTTATTGGTGGATGAACTCCGGACTACCAACAAAGTATTGTCCAGATTCCAGATAAAGACCCATTAATACCAGATCTGTTTAGCCTATGACATCGCGGTGTCTCGAACTCATGCAAAAAAAAAAAAAACAGAATGGAATCGATTATGGAAAAACATTAGCCTATCAGGCAGAAAAAAACAACGGACAGAAGCAGAAATTCATTTGGACCACACTGGCATTTCCAGAGAGACCGAGTCAGGAGTGAAATAAAAAAAAAACTTCAAGACGTGCTAGCTCTTATTTATATGCTGAAAGTGTATCCTGAAGTCGTTCGTTCTCTCTCTCTCTCTCTCTCTCTCTCTCTCTCTCTCTCTCTCTCAAACTGAGTGTTCCAATAATCTGTCAATGTAAATCTACGATAGATGCCAAATGAGAGAGATCTAACAGGCGATGACCCAGGAAAATCCTTAGCTTCACGCCGAATTCTAACAAACTCAAAGAGAAAATTATATTTTCGCGTGAATTTTTTGTTTGGTGAAAGAAAATATTGTATCCGATGTGTCGCGAAAAACGAAATGACACTGGATCTGCCGTTTTAAAACTTGAACAGCAAAATTTTTAATCCTTACAAGAAAAATCTTAACTTCAGTAGATCAAATTCTGCCTTAAATTTGAAATTGTGACAAAAATTTAACTTTGCTCCTGGGTGAAGTTTCCATCGAGCGTACGATAAACAAGATTTGTAACATTGGGAACAGACATTGGATAAAAGAGTCACTCAGTGCACCAAACCATTGAAGTTATACTTCGGAACTAAAATCAAGAGGACGGACAATCAATTTCTATTACTCCTGTAAATGATGTCATTGAACATATTAAATCAAACTCAATCAAGATCGCAATAATCATAGACCAAATATGGTTACAATCCATAAACATGTGGTCAAATTATCTTGCAGAAACCAAAATCAGGAGGATGGGCACTTAGGGGCATAATTCCTCTAAATAAAATTAAACCTATGTAAAGCACATGCAAGTCGATAAGACAAGGTTTATCCAAATTGCAAAAGAATACATTGAATGGATTATAAGCTATGCTGGTTACAAGCAACATCCCAAGAGAAAACATGAAGTTATTTGTCAAGGGCCATAACTCTAGCCAAAATGGAGCTGACAAGAAAAAATCCATAAAAGGCAGATGTATCCTATGGGACAATATACACATCAAATTCCATCAGAATATGTTAACTAGTTCTTGAGCAATGTTGGTTACAATAAGCTGTTTTAGTGGAGATGTAATATTGATGGAACGAGGGAATTAACTCCACCAAAACTGCACCTAAAATATGAAAACTTTAAAAGGTTCATCAACATGTAATAGGCAATTAAATTACCAAATGCCATCCAATTATGTAAAAGGGGTGCAGCGCTATGCTGGTTACAAGGAGTCTGAATGGATGGACAGATATACAGACGGACAGACCGCTGGATGAAAAAAGCCATTTCTATAGAGCCCCTGAATCTCGATGTGGAGCCCAAATTATTACAAGTCTGATGATTCAAGTTATCCTGGTTTTCATAACAATCCCTACATTTTCAAAGGAATGTTTGTCTCTCCAACAAAAGCAAGCAAAGCAAGAATATCTTTTCATCAGTATTATTGTTATCGGTTTCACACAAGTTAAGTTATATGTATAATTCTAAGACACAGTTTGGAAATGCTAGCAAAGACGACTGGGCACATTTCATAAATACTTGGTACAAGTAGAAATAATTTCCCTATAATATACTGCATGTCCATCTTGATTGATCTGCTCACTACTACTGTTATTAGTTATTGCTTACCATCTATTCGTGATTTTGATCTTGTGAACGATTTAACTGTTTTAGCATTTAATTCCTTTTCTAACTATACTCTTCTGTATACGTGTTTTAATCATGTGTTGAATTTGAATCTTTAAAGCGCTACTAAAACAATAATGAGGTTAACAATAAAGTTTAAAGGATTATATGGGATAATAAAAAAATAGATTATTTTAGGAATTCTCTTACACAACATATGCAATATTTAAATGAACTTTCCAGTTAATTAGATGAACCTAAAAGTGTGGGGGAAGTTGTGACAAGTTTTAGAGATCTTATGTGTGATACAGCTTTGAAGCATTTTGGCAAGCATAAAAATAGATGGGATTGTAATTTTAAAAAATATGGCAAATAAATGGTTTAATTAAGAATGTTTTAAAAACCGTTTAGATTAGAATCGAATTAAAACCTTATATTTGAGACACAAGACAATGTGAAAATAGGATGAATTTTCTGAAAGAAAGATTAAAATACAATAAAATGAAAAGGAGGATATGATTAAAGTTTAAACAGCGTGAAGGTTTAATTTTAGCGGGGTTAGCAAAAAGTTGTCCGGAAACATTTTGGAAAGGAAAAAATAAAAGTAAGATTAAGAGTAAAACTAATGATTCCAACCTGATTGAGGTTGATTTATATGAGCATTTTAAATTATTACAACCTGATTGAGGTTGATTTCTACAAGCATTTTAAGTTATTCCAACCTGATTGAGGTTGATTTTTACGAGTATTGTAAATGATTCCAACCTGATTGAGGTTGATTTCTACGAGCATTTTAAATGATTCCTACCGGCTTGAGGTTGATTTCTACGAGCATTCTAAATGATTCCAACCTGATTGAAGTTTATTTCTACGAGCATATTAAATTATTCCAACCTGATTGAGGTTGATTTCTACGAGCATTTAAAATTATTCCAACCTGATTGAGGTTAATTTCTACGAGCATTTAAAATTATTCCAACCTGATTGAGGTTGATTTCTACGAGCATTTTAAATTATTCCAACCTGATTGAGGTTGGTTTCTACGAGTATTGTAAATGATTCCAACCTGATTGAGGTTGGTTTCTACGAGCATTTGAAATGATTCCTACCTGCTTGAGGTTGATTTCTACAAGCATTTTAAGAATATATCTGTTTACTGTGTTTCCGGTAATGACAGTCCCATAGCTGGTGATCCTTATGATATAAATATAAAGGATTATGAGCTCAACTCTAATATAACGTTAGATAAGGGTGACAAAGGTTGCTGAATCATTGTCCAGAAACAAAAGTGGGGGCTTGGGTTCAATATGTTACACAATTATCAATGTTCGCTTGATATAATTGCCCGTTTGCTATAAAACTGCTCAATATTAATTTTACTAATGGAATTTATCAAGATGCTGGTGTGATGGTCTTATTGTTCCAATACATAAAAAGTTTGATAAAAATTATGTAAAGGACTACAGGGGAATATCGCATAATAATGCACTTGGCAAATTATATTTATATTTATTGAATGAAAGACTGTTTAAATTGACCAAAATGTATAACTGTACTAGTTGTATAATTAATCAGACCAATCTAATATCCATGTATCACAAAAATGGCCTAAAATGATTGTGCACAGATTTTCAATGCTCTTTTAAGAGGTTTTTTTTTTTTCTTCACCACACGAACTATTTTAAAACTGTATATCAATATAACATATTCCCAGTCCATTCATATGGATCGGAAGAAAAAAAACATCAAGCACATGCGATATCAAAGCATTTGGATTTTATAATTGAAAGTCAGAAACTTCAATCAATCAATATTTATTTCCTCCATAAGGAGAGTTCATTTACAAATATAGAGAACAGGACAAAAGGAGAGAAATTTAACACTTTACATTGATGATTTCGGAAAACATTCCATAAAGTCAGTGATACATATTAAACAAATACAGACGAGGAAGGAAAAATTTGAATATCAATAATTAGGACATACATGCAAACATATAAAAATGGCACATAATCGTCGTATATAAATCTAAAATATGTTTATTATTACAGTACGGATCCATTAAGTATGTGCTTTTAAACTGCGGTCTTATAGGTACAACGTTTTTGATAGGAGCTGATTTGGGACAATTTGCTTTTGACAAATGTTTGGTCTTCAAGGCTGCAGTGTACACTCGTGATGGAAGGACGAGAAGCTGAAATGAACAGATCTGAAAATGATGAAATTGTGTTTTGTGCAGTTTACTTTCAAGGTCAGCTCTTAAGAGTTTTAGTAACTGTGATTCGTCGTTACTTTGGTTAAGTTCTATATGGCTTCTTATACATGATATGACCACACGCCGAAGGAGGTCGGTATACTACTGACCACATTTTTGACAGTGAATAACATCATGACCTGGCTTTAATACCCACAGAAATGCAGTACAGAGTGGAAGGGCGATTGTGTGCTTGTAAGTGTCGAAATTTAGAAAAATAATGATGTCTATTGATTCTGTCGCGCCAAGCAGTCTCTTCCTTTTCAAGTATAGTCATGTTGACCAATTGTTTCCAGTGAGATTTGTTAGGGAAAATGTATTGATTAATAAAGTTCCAAAGTAAATGTATAAGCTCATACTTCTGAAGTAAACTCCAAATATCTGGAATAAAACCAGATTATACAGATTGGGTGCTATCAAATACATGTGAAGATGTATGAGAAATATTTGCTGGGAGATGATGTTATTGTATAGTGTGTAGAGTGTACATAGTAAGAGAAATTTACTCCGATCAATTTCGGCTATGATTTTAATCAGCCCCAGCATTGATTCACACATATCTCACCGCGTTGGTGCAGGGAATGTCTGAATTTTTTTATATGAAATGTTGCAACCTGTTGAGTTCCAGTAGATCGCCTTTTTTAAGTTTATTTCAAAGTTCGCAGCCGTAAAGTAAGGTTAGAATCACGATTTTCTTATATAAACTGGCGGATGTTTTAGGATTTATGTTTAGGGCACCCGTTCCAACGTTTGCAAGACCAAAAAGACTTGCCTTGCTTTTCTGCGAGTGTTGCGGGTGCGTTTGATGGAACGACGTGACCTATTATGTAGTATTCCTAGGTGAGTAACGGAGTCAGTTTCATTAATTATATCTTCGCCAAGTGTTAGGGACAGCTTATAATTAGAATTTCTGCTCTTGCCACAAATTATAATATATGACTTTGTAGAATTTAGTTTGTATTTTCATTGTTTAGAATATTCAAGAATAATCTCTGACATTTTAGCTAAGTTAT
The DNA here is from genome assembly GCA_029931535.1 of Margaritifera margaritifera. Taxonomy (NCBI): domain Eukaryota; kingdom Metazoa; phylum Mollusca; class Bivalvia; order Unionida; family Margaritiferidae; genus Margaritifera; species Margaritifera margaritifera. Next base: position 1,292,584 of record JAQPZY010001119.1, read on the forward strand.
CTGAAGAATCTGATAGGCATGTGAAGTCATCTGCAAGCGTAGAGCAGCAGCACTCTAAACTTCCAAGTTTACACGCTAGTTTGATTTTTTACTAAGAGCTATAGCAACTCGGCCATAAATACCAGATACAAAAAAGAGGAAAGGATGCCCCCTGTCTAACTCCTCGCTTGATATCGAACCATCTAGACTGGTATTTGCTAACCATAACTGCACCTTGTACACTTTGATATGTATTCCCTATTAATCTCATAATTTTTCCCCGATTTCCCATATTATAAAGCTTCAAGCGTAGAGCAGCGTGTCAAACGGTGTCAAAGGCCTTTTGAGTATCGAGAAAGGCAGCATGGGTAGGACTACCACAGTCAGAGTTACAATTAATGATCTCTTGAAGATTAAAAGAGGCCGTGAGGCAGCTTAGATTCTTTTGAAAGCCTTGCTGTTGTGGATTAGGGAATATGGTTTCCTTCGTCAGCAAGATGTTATTAATTTTTGCCTGCACAATTTTCTCAAAACATTTGTGCAGCACTGACAACAAGGATATTGGCCGATAACTATCGGGATCAGCTCTGCTTTTCCCATTACCTTTGTAGATGGACACGGTAAGACCTTTTCTCAGTGTACTTGGTGTATACTCATACTTTAATATCGAGTTGAACATTTTTAAGATTGTTTTATTTAGCTGAGGACCACCATAGATAAGATGTACATTTTGAAGGTGATCATGACTAGAAGCTTCCGCCTTTTTTATCATGCGAAGTGCGCTCCATAGTTCTTGCTCAGTGATTTCATCATTTAAAGATTCTTGTTTATGTACGTGCCTCTTAGAATAATGTTTCATATCACGGACTGTTTTCTCTACTGAATTGTGAAAGCCTTTGTCATAAATATTATAATCTTTCGGTGTGTACAGTTCAGCAAAGAAATCTGCAAAAGCACCAGTTACCGATGGTGGGTCAGAATAGGTCATACCACCATAACAAATTTCAACACAAGATTTGTGTTTGTTTGGCTTGTTCATTTTTTAATTAGATGTCAGAAAAGGCTTAAATAGTATTCAGCCGCTTCTGGACCTTGATTCAGGAAATTATTCAGAAAAGATTCATTAGCTATTCGTTGAGTGTTCCTTTATTCACGCTTTGCTTTTTTATACAGAGCATACGTTTCGTGCTGCAAACTTTTTGGCCAGCCTTGTTTGACCCAGACTATGCGCGCTTCATGTTCTATGTGTTGTTATGCCTTCGCTTTGACGTGGATGTCTTCTCGCAATGGGTAAAAGTTGCATATTTGGAATGTATGGAATCCAAAAACGATACATTTTGGGGACAAAGCTTGTGTTCATTTATGAATGCAATGTGACAGTAATACTGTTCCAGTAAATTTCCGTGACATATTGTGGATGACATTATGCCTCTGACATTCCATAAAAGTAAATATAAAGCTACTGCCACACTTATTTTACATAAGTAAAGAATTGAAATTTACATTTTGAGCTTTCTTGTAGTTTCAAAGATCATGTAAGAAAAAGGTGAGTGAGATATAATGAAACGGAACATATTATCTATTATTGTAGTTTTGAAGAAGTATTTGATTCTTTTAGCAGATTTCCAGTGAGTGCAAATGATACTATGGGGCCAGGAGAAGTAGTTCTATTCTACTATTTCTGCATATTGTGATTTAACATTTATACGTGCATATAAGGTTCCATATTTGCTGCGATACAAGGCCAAAGAGCATATTTGCACGCTATTGTTTTGGGAAATTAGCATAAATACCTGCCCTAGTGGATGAATTATCAATTCCCCAAATAAAATAGCTGACATTTCGTTTCTTATATACCCCTATGAAAACTTCACCGGGATTTTCAAAGTTTTGTTACTCTGGTCTGATAGATTTTGACCTGTTGATAATGAGTGAAAATTTACTGTGTTTGGGGATGCTGAATTACTTGAAGTGTTATTTCCATACGTTAAGTTAGATATTTTGTCTTGGATTGACATTGTATCTTTTTGTACATGATAAGGTTTCATACATACATTACTATCCTTTAAACTTGCGCTCGTTTGAGATTGTCCATCAATGTAAAGAGATTGAGACCATTCATTATGTGGTTGATTTGCAATATCAGTACTTGAGGTTATGCTCGAGTTTATGTTGAGAGAAGGTGCACTCCGTTTGGAAGAAGTGCTTTCACAAGAAGAAGAAGATACTGTGCGGTGAGTTTGTGTGACTGAGGTTAATGTCACTGATGGGCTCAGAGTCTCATTCAGGAATCAGAGCATCTCATGCATGTTGACATCTGGAAGACGGCTCGTATGGGTTGAATCGTAATATCCTCTAGTCAAATATTACACACTGGTTGCACTTGAACACGAAATAGTAAGTTAGGCGTTGTCCTCGTCGATGATGTTATTGGATCTGAATTCATTTGTTGTTGGGATTGCTGTACAATGTTGCTTTTAGTTTGTCGATTTTGTAGATGGTCACGTGCGGGTTGATTTGCACTTTGATTTTCATTTGAAATTGTACCGGTAACAACAGGAGATATGTTTGTATCAGGACAGGTTTTCATTATGTTGTCATATTGTTGAAACTTAATTGTTGCTAAGGTTTCTAGCCGAAAAATGCATGATTAAGATTTTTGTTTTCGGTAGTGACTTGCTTGTTTTGTTTCTCGAGAAGGTCAATCCTGTTGTTCAAATTATCTATTGTTTTCTTCAGTTCATGTAGCACTGAGTTCCAGTCACACTTGGAACTGTGTACGAATACTTTAAGTTCTGCTGTTTCCACTCTGTTATATAGTGATCAGTTTTCATGTGTGAATACATTTTCTAATCTGTTGTTATTGCATGTCACCCGTCCATTGAATATTTCCTCTATAAATTAAGAGATAGCATAATATCTTGATCACTACTGTCTTTGTTTGTTCCATGATAATTGTTTTTTGTAAATTCATTAATGCTTATAAATACATATATTGTGTAACCACATTATGATACAACTATTAACATTAAGGCTATAAACATGATGTACCTTTAAAGCTGATTAACCTATTCAGTATTATACTATTGCCGAACTTGCTCTGAAACTCAACACTACTACCTCCTAAATGCATTTCACATTAAAGGGCCTAAATTAATATTGTGAAGAAACTGTTTTTCGTGAGTTACCAATTTTTATGGATTTGTTGTTGTTACGAACCAGGAATTAAAAAACCCAAAAGTGTTCCACCGAACCTGACGTATCACATGTATCCATATCATGGAGATATCCTCCCTTGCCCCGAACTTACAAAATCTTTAACACAGAACTTTAATGCTAGTGACGACACTGTTACGGCTGAAAAAGTTATACCTATATCTTACCTGTGTAAGCATGTCTAACTATCTCACACCTGTGCAACCATGTCTTATCCTGTCTCATATGTGTAAGCATGTCTTTTTACCATAGTTACGCAGGTGAGACAATAGCAATAATGAAAAGAATGTGACAATATTTTAAGGGAAAAATGAGAGACATTTTAGCAGAATGAACCTGAGCTATAAAGAAAACTAAAATGTTTGTGTATAGATTTTCAGTGCTCTTTTAAGAGTTTTTTTTTTTCTCCTCACGACATGAACTACTTTTAAACTGTATATCAATATAAAATATTCCCAGTCCATTCATATGGATCAGAAAAAAAAAACATCAAGCACACGAGATATTAAAGCATTTGGATATTATAACTGAAAGTCATAAACTTCAAATGTATATCAAAAAAAGCACCACATGATATACCTGTAAATAGGTCGTCAATGAATGAATAAAATTGTTTTCCCCGGCTAAACATAGAAACACCTCCTCTTTCTCTCATACATAACGATAATATTTGATGCATTAAATAGGTAAATTATCTATTCATGTGCCCCTTATACCTACTGATTAAAAATAATCTAGTACTGGCCAACAATATTAAAACGGTATTTCAGGACACAAGTTTTCTTCCTCTATTTTAATTTTACAAGTTCTCAAATACACAACAAAGACATTTCTGATGTTCATCAGTAAGTATGATAAATTGTATATATATATATATATATATATATATATATATATATATATATATATATATATATATATATATATATATATATATATATATATATATAATGACAAATCCGACCTTTAGGCGACAGCATATAAATTGGTACCTTTCGGCGACATCTTTGTACAGTGAATATGTGTTAATATGTACGAGTCAGTATTGTGCCTATAGAGTGATTTCTGTAGGGAATATTGAAAGGAATGTAAAAAAGCAAAAAAAAAAGTGGTAAAACAAAATAAATGACAAACATACATTTTTGGTCGCCCATTTACTGTCGCCGGAAGGTAAAACGATTTACGTTCATAACCAACCTTTGGGCGACGTATGTGTATGTGTCGCCCAAAGGTTCTGTATATATGTCGCTCAAAGGTAATCACTTAATGGTATCATATACAATGAAAATTCGCTATTACGATCAGCAGCGGGACCGAAAGAAAGTGGTCGCATAAGCAGAGTGGTTTAAATATCGGGTTCTGCTGTCGGCATCCATCTGGTAGTGGTTTATGTGATCCATATCGGTAATCGCGCGATTGTATTAGAGGGGTAAAATGTAAGTATCAATCGGGGCTCGAATCACTCTTCGTAATCCGGAATAGCGGCGTGGTTTTAATTTGGATTGTATACAGTTTTAATCTAGAAGATAAATTCAGTCTGTTATACATATTCCTAGCCAATAAGTTTAAGCATAAAATAAAAAGAAAATTTGCAAATATATCCGTTAATCATTCAATACAGGAAAATATCCTCTATATATTTAAGCTGTATACCTTTTATTTTATATACATCACTTTTCTCATCTTTGATGGTGAACTGAGATACACTCTGAATTATTTCCATAATTCTGGGACAAGGGAACGACCCAAAGTGTATATACTATCTTTAAAGTATTTAAGGATAAATAAAAAGGTTTTGAGGTTTGAGGACGATTTTAGACTTGTCTTGCTTTCGATAGTTTCACATGTAACCGTCAAGCTGCGATTCGCATACAGTTTTGCTCGCTGTTACACAATTGCACCATAATCACAAGCCTAACTTTGAATTTTAATACTATCAGTTCGTGTACTGCTCGCAGCCATTTCATCCTGCACACACAAAATTTTGCAATGATATCAAAACTGCAAGAAAATATTAGAAAACTGAAACATTTTATTGTTCATTTAGTTAAAATTTGCTGGTATACAGAAAAAATTCGTTTCTTCCTTCCTTGTATTATTATTTTTGTAATAACTGCTTAGATTTAAAACATGTCACAGTTTATTGACAAACCACAAAATGCTCCAATTAAGATAATGTTGAATAGAACATCTCAGTTCATTATTTAGCTATAAGGGGTACCGCCTGCAAAGGATAGTGTTGACGTGTTTCTCAAAACATTAGTGATTGATAAGTCCAGGACAGAGGCAGGAGTCTTCGAAAATTATATTTATTCAGTCACTAAAGCATACTGTTGACACTTATTTGTCCTTTTGCTCATTTTGATAAACCAAAAACCTCTCTACAAGTACTGCCTATACACTATAGGAATTTGAAACACTGGTCTTGGACTCTCAAATGTTCCTGAACTGTGCATAAAGAGGACCACTCATTAACTGACCATCAGTTTTCTGACTCCGTGAATCATGTTGGTACATACATGTGCTATCCCAGAGAGGTAAATAGAAAAATGTCTTAATTTGTCAGAAAAGAAGTTAAATTAAGTAGACAAGAATATGTTCAGAGGATAACCTGAAAATTATATAGAAACTGTAATGATAATTATAATCCCTAAGATTTATATATCTGCTCTTTCGGTTTTTACTGTTTTTTTCTTCACACATTTTTGGACTCCTGCTCTTCTCCCCCAGACCACAGTTAGGAATCCACTTTCTGGAGACTAAATGTCCAGGCCTTGAATTCCAAACTTTTACAGGTTCAATAGAAGTAAATCAGATATGTAAAAGCTGTACAAGTTAAATAAATACTTTAAAGAAGCAAACTTCCAAAAACTGATCTTAAATTATGAAACCTTTTCAAGTAAACATTTTAGACCTTTACTCAAAATCCAGTCTGTAGAAATCACAGTTCCACCCTAGGAAACAATTTCATGATTTACAGAACTATTTTAATATAAGTACCAAACGGTAAAATTTTTCTCCGGTTATCATAAATAACATGCGGGAAATCTGATCTCAAAGTTTCGAGCAATTTCTCATTCTAAGACTAAAAGTTTATGAATTCAGGGCCAGAACATCTCATCCAAATAGTCATCATTGCAATTCATGTTATTTTTCATTGTTAAACTTAAGTGTAAATTCAAAACCAGGACTCACAGTGTCGCGAGTTTATAGAGTGCTCTAAAACATGCTGTTGTGTTGTGTATAGAACATTTACACATTTTTTTAAAATGAAAGTTATCAATACTTTATATCTGATGTATAGAATTTGTGTACAGATATGAATGTAAACATAAATTAAATCCATAGAAATAATCACTTTTCAGTAACAGTGACCTTGTTCCCTAGAGCTTGATTCTCACATCATTACATTTCATTTCTGGTAAATAACTCCAGTTGTAGTGAACAGATTTCAATGCAACTTGATGCATATTGTTTCCCTGAGCCTAAGAAAGAACCCTACTAATCTTGATGTAAGTAGCTACGAGGCAAGATCGCTGTTCTTAAAATAGATTTTGCCTTTGAAAATGTTTGCGGGTAATAACTTAACTACTACACATCGAATGTTTTACAAGAGTTTAAACATATATTTTCCTTCGCATGAAAAATAATAATTTTGCATGGGGTGCTTCAAGATCAAGGTTACTATTAGTGAAAATGCAATTTGTCCTTGCATTAAATTTTCTTAAACCGATTTCAACAACGCTTGGTACATAATCCAAGAGAGAGAGAGAGAGAGAGAGAGAGAGAGAGAGAGAGAGAGAGAGAGAGAGAGAGAGAGATTTCTTGAGTCAGAGCCATAAAGTTTGGAGGTCAGCATTCATATGAAAAAAGTTAGTTTTACTGAACAAACCATTGTATAAGTTTGTTCAAACAAAATATTCATGAACAAAGAGAGCCGTTTACTTCCATCGGCAATATTGCTCATATGCAATTTTTTTTTTTTTTTTTTTTTTTTTTTTTTTTACAATTCTACTGAATTTCTTAGAATGTGGTGTTTTGCGGGGAGGGCTATTATGGTTATAATGGTTGAATTAACCGATATCCGCTTTAAGACATGGAAAAATGTCAATCAGTTTCAATTCAATCTATGCCGATTCGACTTTCCTTCAGAAGGAGTAAAGATAGAAAGATTACAAAGTTCATTGGTTAAGCGGCCATGCAGGAGATCAGATCTTACTATTTCATTGACTGTATTTTGTGAGAATTGTATTAGCCAAACAACCATCAAAATGTGACTCGCCATTTTGACAAGAGTAGCAATAACAAGAACAACAATTCGGCCATATATATGCAATATATTCAATTAAATATGATAGTAATAATTTCAGTTTAATATATGAAAAGTGATTTGATTCAGTTTTCTGATTCTTGAGGAAGTGCATACATGGTCACTCGCCTATAGCCTCATAGCGATTGCCGAAATGGATGAAACCATTGGGTTATGCTGAAAAGCATATCCCCCACAGTCATATGTCTACAGTGAAACACTTTGTGTCTTTTTGTGTTTGTGCATGCAACTGCTGTGTATATTTGATGTCTCTGTAACTATTTTTATCATATTCCTAAGTAGTTGCTTTATGAAAAATCTCATAAGGGAGGAAATAAAGATTAATAAGTGTAAGAACAATCCATACATAAATATGCCAGCTGTGTTAGAAAGAAACAAGTCAATGTGACCATCATTTCAGGATGGGTAGAGACAACATAGTTTCCAAAATGTCTTACCTAGTAACCATATCTTATATCCGATGGGTATCATTTCAGTCTAGAATTACATAGACATTAAGGCAAACTTTGCACAGAATTCATTACTTTTTATCCAGGTATCTTATACGCGGCCGGAACAAATTGATCCTGGTGAATTAGCGACTTTTGTATGTTTCTGATGGGATGGGGTGTGGTGGGATGTTGACTGGGTACGAGTGGGGGTGGAGTTTTGATATAATTGATTTTTTTCATCACATTTTTCTCCCCCCCCCCCCCCCCCCCCCCGGCACACACACACAAACTCCAACCCCATCACCATCTATCCGAGTTTGAATTGAATCTCTTTTGATGAAAGTCCTTCCAGATAACCCGCTGGATTGTTTTATAGTAGCACTTTAGAGCAGGAGTCCAAATACGGCTTTCACAGCACACATACTCTTTCCCCACCCCCCACCCCAGTATTATTTTGTTCATTTGTTTAACGTTGGAGTAGGTATAAGATAAGAAACATATGTTGACCGAGTGTGTTAATTAGCAACATGCGTAAATACAGAATGGTTGATTATTAGAAATTACAGACAATGAGGTTATTTCCACTCATTTCTTGTTAACTCTGCTGATAACACTGCATACCATTTCTATATTTCTTCAAAGTTACAAATCGGAGATCAGGTCTGAGTGGTATGGTACTTTGACTTAACAAAAGTTTATCTCGTACATAATGCAGTAAGTCAATTATTAAAGGAAACCCGAGCATTAACGCATGTTAACACACATTTGCGTTTGTTTGTTTGTTTTTTTGTTTTTTTGTGTTTTGTGTTTTATCTGATTCAACGCTTTGGTGGACATACCCGTGGAGATGTTTTCTTAAATTCAAAATGGATGATGATTTCTTACACAAAGAAATCCATTTACAATGTTGTGTGATTATGGTCAAGGCCAGTTAAAGTTTTAATTATCTCTTAGTCAAATTTGCGACTATAAGAGGATAACATATGAAACAGTGTGAAGGCCCAGTTCGCATAGGTAGGCTTGCAAAGGACGTTTCATATATGCTAGGAAATGGCATGTTGATCTAACATGAAATTCTATCTATGTGTTCGAAGAATCAGTGTTCATGACCCCAAGAAAATGTGAATTTTATGTTCCCTAAAAATCGAGAGGACACAAGTGCTAATAGCACCACCAAAGTTGAAAGGTATGTTGCAAATCCGACTTTCCCCTTATATTCCAATCCCTATCTCAAATGAAAAACGAATTCATGCAAACCGTGTCCTAAGGGAGACAAAGGAATGGGGGCTCAGTGACGGGTCTCACTCCTTTTCATACCAGAAGATGGTCTGTATCCAAAAGGTCAGGTTCAAGCCGCAGATAGGACAAGAGAAAAACAATCTGTAAATTCAGTTTAAATTTTACACCCCCCTGTACTTATTTAATTTTAGTTCGTTTACTACCTTTCAGCTTTCAAACATTAAACCTTACTCCAAACATAGTGTTGTATTTCGGGATCTTAAGTTTGATACGACTAGAGCGAATTTAGAACCCTGTTTCCATTCTGCAGTAGTCGCGTTTGTTTGTTTGTTTGTTGTCATTTTTGTTGTTTGTTGTTGTTGTTGTTGTTGTTGTTTTCCCCCACAGAATTCTAAAAACTCGACAGAGCCGTCGAAAGTATTAAGAAAGTATTATTTCTAAATTTGTTCACTCTCAGTGAAATCCATGGATACATTTTTGACGTCATTTGCTCGCTCTTATTACAGCACCACAAACATCCAACATGAAAATATGTAAACATTTTCATAATTGATCTATCTATCAAAATACACCCTAGATAAAACACACACTTAAATATGTTTAAACAATTTTTTTTTTCAAATTATGCTGCACATTTTACATATTTCAATGTAAATGTGTGTGAGGGTAAGGGCGGAATGGATGGATGAATGAAGGGAGGGAGGGATTGAGAGATGGATGGATGGATGATAAAATATACTTAACTTACATATAGGTCAACAGTGATTATATTTCAGGTCTTTTGTTTAAACCAGGCTTTTCTAATTTGCAAACCCGTTCGAGAAAAAAGGGAGCAGCGGTAGCTCAATTGGTAGAGAGTTGGACTCGTAATCCAAGGGTTGCGGGTTTAGTACAGATCCAATCAAGCCTAGGTCGGCTGTCTCAGAGTGTCCTTGGGAAAGGCACTTAGCTCCCATTTCCTCATTTGAAATAGCAAATGATGTGTTCAATGTTTTGTTAAAGCCCACAAAAACAAAACAAAACTTTGATTAAAAAAATAGGGATTGTGCTTTCAGACTGTCGTTAGAGTCTGTAAGCCCATAAACCACTGTCGTAGCGGCTAAATGAGAGAAAAAAAAAATAAATCGGCGTAACGAGAAGACAACAATGGGTAAAAATGAGATAATAAAGTAGAACCCTATCTTAATATATCAAGATCCCAAAATGATCAATAATTAAACTATCGAGAAAAGTGAAGAAAAGCAATAAATTAAAACAAAAGTGCAAATTGATTAAGCAACCATGTTGAGGATGGATAAAACTTGCCGGGGGGTGGGGGGGACTATTTAAGAGAGCTTAAAATGTAGATAAAATGAAGAGAAGGTAAAATCATACTTTCGCTGGATATCATAGCTTCTTCGGAAGTGGGGTGAGTGCGATATGGGAAGTTGTACCATAGAAAACAAAATACAAAATATCTTCTTCAAGGAAAACTACCGGTAACTGCTTGTGACAAATCATTGTATTAAATGTAAAGTGTATAGAAAAAAGAAAAAAAGGGCATTTACCAAAGTGTTTTTTTTAAGCAATTTTGTTAGGGACTATTTCTTTATTTCTTTTCCACAATCGACAACTTCCCCTATGCACAGGTTGTCACCATACAATGAAAGCATTAATTGTCTGCACCGGTAACATTGCTTACCACTCATGGTACCAATTCAACTCTCATAGTAAACCTATGGAAGAACCATGATATTAAAATATCGATAACTTTAATTTCTAAATGCTCATGATCAAACCTATATTTCTGACTATAGACCCATCCTTGATGCAAGCTTCTGAGTGGAGAAAACGATATGTTCTGCTGCGATTTTTTATATTTGTATTATCAACATGTGCATGAAATGTGTTATCCATTCTGTACCTAACAAATCAGGTGCTATGTTCATTATGAGTATCCCTAAGCCAAGTCTATACAGATACTAAAATTGCATCAATAGAATCTTGTCTCTATTTGTTCACAAAACTTTTACTTTTCATCATTATTCAATTATGAGTCATCAAAAATGTATATACTCTATTTTATGGTCACCCATTTCTAGACTGGTTCACAGTTGTGCCATATAATTAGTACTGCGAGTCCTATAGTCTATATCGGCTAATCGACTAAATGTTAGTCGGTTAAAAGTGAGTTTAAGTTTTGATAGTTGTTGTAAAGTTTAGATTCAATTTGGATATAATTGGATTTTATATGAACAATAAAACGTCTTAGCAGTATCTCAGAGCAGCTTGATGATTTTTTTTTTACCTTTACGTAACCAATCATTTACTGTTCTCTTGTAGTAAAACGTGCTAGATTCACAGAGTAGGATGCACAGATCTTAGTCTTATAAGCTCGTTCCTCGTGTATCTTGATTAGTTCGGTGCTACATCATAATGACATGTTTTGCACCGCACAGCATCAACCTTACAACAAGAACTTATTTTAGAAAAAAAGCGTCCGTATTAATTTTGATAAGTTTTCAATTTGGTTTTCTGAGGATTCGTCAGTTGTGATTAATATTTGTTTTGGGGAGAAAGTTGAATTTGGAACAATGAGTTTGTGCGTATGGTATCATATAAGTATACTCATGTTGATTTCTACTGGTTCTTTTCGGTTTGATTGAGTTGTGGCAGGGTATTTTTGTTTTGTTATTAGGCCTTTGTTGAAAAATATTATTCTGTTTTCCAGTCTACGTCTTTTTAATGGTTTCCAAGACAACTTATTCAATATTGAGGCCATACTTTCTGGGGGTATAGACATAATTGGATGTAACAAACCTGGCTGCTCGCTTTTGGATTTTTTCAATTTCATTTTCTAAAACCTGGAATGGGGATTCCAAACTGTACAAGCATATTTTAAAATATGTCTAACTAAACTCTTCAAAACTAGTTCTTTCGCATTTTGTGGGCAAGATGACAAGTTACGTCTTAATAGGGCTAAAGTATGAATTGCTTTGGTGCATAATTCTTGAATTTGAAGGTTCCATTTCAGATCACTAACAAATGTGACCACTAAATATTTTATTTGATAGATGTTTTCTAAAGTAGTACCTTCCAACGAACACAACATATTAGTTTTATGGCATTTCTTTCTTGTCATTTGCATTGTGTTGCCTTTTTTAAGTTGGAATCGCATGCCCCATATTCGTGCCCACTGCCCTAGTTTCTTAATGTCATTTTGTAATATTTTAGTACCCTGCTCGGTTTTGATTGATCTGTAGCATATACAGTCATCTGCGAAGAGCCGAATTTCTCAGTTAATTTCAATCATAATGTCATTGATGTGCGATTAGAAGAGCACTGGTCCAAGTACTGTGCCTTGAGGTACTCCAGAGGCTACTTTTAACCAGCCAGATTTGGAACCATTTACCACCACACATAATTCTTGGAAACATAAAAAAGCGTCTATCCAGCGTGGAGGTTTTCCAGCAATTCCATAATGAAACAGTTTACTCTTTAACAATTCATGGGGGACAGTGTCAAAAGCTTTTCAAAGTCTGATATAAAAATGTCTACTTGGTCACCTTTATATAAATGTTCAGCCCAATCATCAATAACACAACAAAGTTGCGCTTCGCAGCTTTGTATTTTCCATAAGGCATGTTGCTTATCAGATATGATAGAAAAGTTATCCAAGTACTTCCTGCTGTTAAAACAAACAATATGCTCAAGTGCTTGCAAAGAACACTGGTGAATGAGATTGGGCGGTAATTACTGACCATTGCGCGATCACCTTTATTGAACAGTGGGCATATATTTACTAGAGACCAATCCTTTGGAATGTTTCAAATGTCCAATGATTGTTAAAATATGTGCGTAAGCACTTGCGCCAACTCGGAAGATAGTGCCTCAAGTACTTTTCGATCCTGTCATCCGGACCACAAACTTTTTGATAGGTTTAAACCATGTAGCAACTGTTGAACTCCTAAACATGTTACTGCTGTATTACTTATTTTTGGCACTTTTTGGGAATATACATGGTGAAGCCATGTCACTGAAATGGTTACAAACACCGCAGAATTGTGTGTTCAGTGTTTCAGCCTTTTCTGTATCGATTTCTACTAATCTGGTATCTGCCTTAAAGCAGGAATGTCATGTGCGTCTGTTTTTTTGTTGTTTGTTATGTTGTGTGCGTGTGCTGTTGATGTATTTCCCGCATGACTTGGAATCTGAGTTTAGGTTTCCAATCATGTTGTTGACGTAGTTACGTCAATTTTTACATTTTGTTTCATTTCAGCTTTTAGCAAGTTTCATTTTGTTCTTAATTTTTCACTGCCGGTATGAGTTGTTATAAGGGCCACCCTAGAGCCAAACGGGAATTAACATTACGCCGTAGGTTACGTTAAGAAGCGCTCTAGAGCCAAAAGGGAATTTAACATTGTGGGGTATTCTAGAGCCAAACGGGAATGTAACAATGTGGGTTTCTGGAGTCAAACGGGAATTTAAAATTGTGCTGGAGCCAAACGGGAATGGCAATGTTAATTTTTTTTATTAAAATCCAATACACCACATACACAATCCAGCAACCTGCTTTTTTATTACAATCTAACACACACCCCTACAATCCAGCAACCGCTTTTTGATTGTTATCCAAACACACACCACGCTATCCAGGAACCACTTTTTTATTACTATCCAAACACACACCCTACAATTCAGCAACGCCTTTTAATTACTATCCACCCCCCCCACCCCACCCCTACTATCCAGCAACCGCTTTCTGATTACCACCCAAACACCCTCCCCCCTACTATCCAACAAAAAGTGTAGGAGTGCTTATATACACGCACTATACTAACATACACAAACACATGCCATCTCACACACAAGGATTGAAGTGTTTATGCACGCACTGTATACTTATATACACACAAACATACTATCACACACAAGAGCATGAAATGTTTATAGACACACTACTATACCCTCTCACACATACAAACACACATCTGATCGAAGGGGTAAAGGGGTTTTAAGTTTTTTAGTTTTTTAGTTGGGAAGACATAGACATACACAAAAAATATACACAAAACATAAAACACAAAAGAATTGGCAATTGATTAATATCTCTGTTTTCTAGTGATCTGGGCGGCCCTGAAAAGCACCGTTGGGTTTTAACACTAACAACTTCGGATTTCATTTGAGTTTTTTCATTTAATCAAATCAGACATCTGCAGTGGGCTAATTGGGCTTAGCCAAAGGTTTTCTACTGCTTTGAAAATTTATAATTTAGAACTTTTGGCTAAGCTTTCATAGTGCAGAACCTTAGCCAAAATTTGGCTGAATCCTGATAGTCAAAAACTTGAGCCAAAATTTGTTTTGCTTTAATGGTCCAAAACTTAGCTAAAATTTGGCTAAGCCTTCATAGTCCAGAACCTTATCCAAAATTTGGCTAAAACTCGATAGTCAAAAACTGTAGTCAAAATTTTGTTACCATTAATGGTCCAAAACTTGGCTAAAATTTGGCTAAGCCTTCACAGTCCAGAACTTTAACCAAAATTTGGCTAAGCCTTGATGGTCCAGTTCATGAAGGAAGCTTCCCTAACTTTATTCTGTATTGTTATGCAGTTATTTTGTTATACACAAGTCTTCCCTTTATGGTTTCACAATTATTCCACCTTAAGGGTTGTTATGAATGAGTGATGTATACTTGCCGTATCAAATTCTGTTCATTTGCTGTATGCACACTGCATAAAATATCCTCCTGTATTTTTTTAAATAGTCCAGGTCCTGCAACTGTATATCCAAATGCGGATGATTTGGATTATTCACTTGAACAGACAATAAGGATTTTATGAATCATGGAGAAAATAATTATTGAAGACTACTTGAACTCTTCTGAATGTATTTAATCAATTTTGGCATTTTGTGTCACAGAAAGAAAGTCTGTTAAAATTTTAAGTTCTCATTAAAACTTGAAACTTCATGTTATTTATATTTGCCGATTTTGTGGATACATTTTTTGCTAGTGCTTCTTTCCAAAATTTACAAAACTACTTGATGTTGACTACTCTGATTAAAAAAGCTATATTGGAATTGATGTCCAATAAATATTAAACTTTTTTTCTACACTGTCTTACACTTTATAAAATTTATCTGTTAAAAGTTTAAGTTCTTAAAACTTGAAACTTCATGCTATTTATATTTGCCGATTTTGTGGATACTTTTTTAGCTTGTGCTTCTTTCAAAAATTTACCAAAATACTTGATGTTGACTATTCTAATTAAAAAACCTATATTGGCAATAATGTTTAAACTTTTTTTCTCCGTCTTACACTTTATAAAATGTATCTTTTAAAAAATGTAACACAAAAGATGATATTTTGAAAAGGCAGGTTTTAAGAAGAGGCTTCTTATCAATACTTCTTCTGAGATGCTGAAAAACTTGTTGACCTAATTTGCTGTTACATATGTGTAATAACGATTTAATTTCTTCTCTTTCTCATTTTTGAATAAATTTCTCGGAAAAAGATATATTACAAAAGGGTATTTTTCCAAACCTCCGGAAGGATTTAACATAATGTTTATAAACTATATCAGTGATTCTGGAGATATGCTATATGGGTTACATTTTATCTGTGGCTTTCTTATTTGTCAGATTTCAATAAAACAATTCTCATTGGTTTTTAGTTTGTGTGGGGTTTAACGCCATTTTTCAGCACACAATAGGTTATACATGGCGGCCAGTATATTTGGTGAAGGAAGACCCTGGGAAAAATCACCGACCCAAGGGAATCGACTTGCATTGCAAGCTTTCTCACATACCCAAAATTTCAGGTTGAAGATTTTGTCAACCCTGCTACTAGACTACATGGATGATTGCACTGAAGGTTTTCATGTTACATAAGTAGTTGATGTAGATGAGCAGTAAGAAACAAATGGATAATTTTATCATTGAAGCTTTCCTGGATATTAACTAAAAAGAAGTTGTTAGTTTCATTCGGCTAGTTGGTTGATCCGGCATTTGTTCTTATAGCTTCTTTAAACTTTGACAGTTATACCATCATTAAAATGCATAAATTGTATGGCACTCAAAACATATATCACAACATAGCATAACAAAATCAATTCTAAACATTTTCGAAACTTTTTTTCAAATTAAACTTAAATGTCAAATATAAAGAGCTCTGACTCTGGATTTGAGCTTAGGTGCAAGTAAATCAAATGTTTTCGCCTACCACAAACTGAATTCTTAACCGTATGCTAAATTTATGGATTAACATGTCTGATGAGGAATGCATCTTTAAAATGGCAGATACAATGATATCTAGTTGAAACGTGTAATTGTCATTAACACTGTTTTGCAAAAATGTTTGCATTCAACATAATTTGCTTTGAAGCTTGATATTGATGAGAACTTGTTCAAGTTTCATTGTCATCATTTTACATCATTGTTTAGCAGAGTTATAGCCCATGACTGTTAGAGCCACCTATACTTTTGTTTATGCACATTAACTCCCTAATTATTATTGCAAATTTGGAATGCAGTTTGATATTAAAGAGGTCTCAGCTGAGTGTAATTGTCAATGTTTTAGATCATTCTTCAGTAGAGTTATAGCCTCCATTTTTTGGACCCATCTAGTTTCATATCCACACAATAATGCCTTTGGTTCTGCTCCGGGGTTATGGGGTAAAGCTGAAAGGCAGGGACGGTACAGGAAATAGTTGTTTGCTCTAAAACTCTCACATTGTAGAGAGAATGAACAAACTATTGCATGTCTTTCGCCTACTTGGATTGTCAATTTTTTTTTTTTTTTTTTTTGTTATCACTATTAGGAAAATCAGCCGAAAATTTTACGCTATTGGATTACTGTTTATAATTTACCAAGAAGTTCAAAAGAAAATAAAAAATAGCCACACACAGCTAGCAATCGTCTGAGAGATGCACGTCACAGGTAAGGACCAGCTGTGTACTATCAAACCTTAATCGATTTTAATCATTCAGATACCAAAATAAAGAAAATTGAAAGTTCATTACATTTTCTATTAAACATGCACATCCCTATTTGTATAACAAGGTTTACCAGTGGGATAAATCCAGGGAAGACCTTTCCTTAAACTGATAACCCGTGCAAAATTGAGAAACTCCAGAGCGGGACCTTTATTTAGGTATGCTGCTGGACATTGATAAGACCTTGGTTGAGTTTGATTGTTTGCATTTTTCATCATTTTACATAATCATCATTTAACAGATTGTCACCATATGGCCAGGATTATGCTGATGTACTGTTAAACCCTATGTACATACATGTACATACATACATACATACATACATACATCATTTACCAGAGCTGCAGCCCCTGATTTTCGGGAATCTTGACATTGATGGCCGAGTTTGATTGTCATTGTTGCTCATTGACTTGATCATCATTATCACCTAGCCCCTTTCTGTGTAAAACTACTCTCCTACTTCCAATGAAAAGCACGGTAGATCAGTTCCTGGAATATGCTTGTTTTCTTAAAAGAGTCAGTCATAGATTGTTAAATTTATTACATTAAGACAGCGAAGGTAGAATAGACCCTTTTTGCAATCTCAAATTGGAGCATCCTCAGCCCTGTCTGCCATGTTGAGGGGGGTGGGGGGTATCAAGCATGAGACTAAAAGTGTAAAGCCACTGCCTGATAGCAGTGCAATGCAAAGAATATGATGAAACGGTGCAAGTTGCCCTCATATATTTGAGTGTATTAAACTTGAAATGACTATCTGTTTAGTTTAACAGGTCAAAGTTTTGCGCCACCCCACCCCATTCCCACTGCAAGTTATTGTCTCATATGGCATATGTATTTATTTATTTATTTTTCACAGTGAGATTTCATTTAAATTAATGATATGCAGTTAGTATGTACACCATATATTTGACTTCCTTTTATTAATATGCATATTATTGCTTTGTACAACAGTCAAGGGGGATAGTACGTTCGAACCCTGGTCCAAACAAAATATTGCTAGTCACTAAGACGATGATTGTTCTGTGTTCCTCTTGTTTGTTTTTTAGGCAATCACATTTTCTTTAAAACCTTTTTAGTTTGTTATCCCTTTCTTCTGCATTAGTTGTTGTATATTGTTCCTTAAAGAATTGATTTTAAAAAATCTCAGTTTCTCACAAACACCATTTCAATTTCTCTAACTGTTTTCCCGTGTTCTCACTACTAATAAGTCAAGCAGCTGATGAAAGTTACCTTAAGGTCATAATTTACAGTGATTATCTGATGTAATTATCGACCTTGAAACGTCATTGCAGGTAATTTAATTACCAAAAACTTAACTGACTTCTGCATTTGTTTTGACAATGCACATTTCTATTAGTTATTCGCCTCAGACATGTAATCAAGATTATAATATTTAGTTATTAGAATGTATCTATCTTCAGACTGTTTTCAATATTTTAGTTTTCATTCTATTTTTGAGGGGTTTTTTTCAGCCTAGAGCCATTTAACTTGAATAACGAGCTATCTATGTGGTTCGGCTGTTCGTCCACCATTGTCTTTAGTACACATACATGAAGCCTCTCTATGGATTATTGAGATGATGCAGTATTCTGCTGAAACATTCTAAACCTCTTTCTGTTAATGTGTACATCACATTTTCAGCAATACATTATATAAGAAGACTAGTCCTAAAGAAACCTTGTCAGCTAAATTAGGTAGAAAATATATAAGTACATTCTTAAACTGTTCACTTATTCAAGAATATATTATTTCATAAAGCTTACATTACAATCAAAATTCTAGTTTCTACGTTGATGTTTTTTCGGGAATCATGCATGGTGCATGCAAACTAAGTCTCTCTTACCTAGTTTAGTAAGAATATGGTAATGGTCTTCATTTTTTTTTTTTTTTTAATCAATTTTCTGTTTGCTTAAAAATCAAATCAGTCTAAACTTTGAGACTATTAGGTTTACCCTGATCATGTTTTCAAATTGATGAATCTATCTAGAGTAATTAACATTGATACCATTTTATCCTTTATAATTTATTATACTTTCAAATTGATGAAACTATCTAGAGTAATTAACACTAATACCATTTTATCCTTTACAATTTATTATACTTTCAAGTTTGAAGTTGACTTGGATCATATATCTTTTGACATAAGAAGGAAATAACTGATCATCTCTTTTAAATTCTTTTCCTCTAATTGTAATTAGACAAAAGTGTATCACAAGTGCGGCTTTACAAAAAAAGTAAAGTAAAATTACTTTGTTTTGGATCTAATGACTCCACCTTATGGCACCATCTAATATGAACTTTTGCAATTATAAATGAAATGTAAATGTATTTTCATCATTGAAGTCTTTTGTTAAATAGACAAGGATGCCATTGGAGACAATGGCCATTATCACCAAGTGAACCCTGTTGTTTGAGGTAGAACCCTTGGCTGAATGTTTAGATTACACAGATGTATGTGATTGACCAAATCTTCCCCAACCATGTGTTCAGTCAATCTTAGGATTGTAATTAGTAAAGTTACTTTGAAGAATGATCACTGTTGAACTTGAATGTAAGAGTAGGCTTTTGGAAAACTCAAGCATACATCAGCCCATACTTTTAGAACAAAATGCAGCGAGTTCCATATCATTAAATTTTACAAAATTTTTACATATTGATGTATTTGAAGGAAACATAATTGTATCATTCATCTGTTTTTACTAGTCATTCTGGCTTTTCACATTAAAAATAAACATATTCTTTTGACTATAAAGCAGAGAAGATGCAAACCATCATTTAACTTTGTGATCATTGGACTATATTTGTAGGTATTGTCAAATAAAATAATATTTGTGAGGGATTTATTTTCACTTTTTTATTTGCTAATGAAGATCCACAAAATTAAATCCACTATGAAAAATAGTATTGTTGAACAAAACTAAGATAAACAGTGTGATTCTACAAATCCTCTCACTACAAAATTATATGTTTGCAAACAAAACTCAAAATTTTATCTCCACGTACATTACAGATACCATAGTATATTTGTATTTAGAAATCTTTGTTGTCTGTTATGGGGAAAAAGAAAGCATGTGCCTTGGTGTGCAAAGACTTTAATTATAGAAACAGAATACAGGTTGAACACTTCAATGCCATTTTACAGTAAACCCATGTCCAGGTATTAAGGTTTATGCTCCTATTTTGACATTGTATTGAGGGCATAAAAACTTCAAATGAACACAACATAAACTATACACTGTAGTTAGTTCTAACTGCTAATTGTACCTAGATTACTTTTCTTTATGACACACGCATTTGCAAATTGATGAACATTTGTAATCAAATACAACTAGAAAAAAAACAATTTGTCTTTTGTTCGTTTCATCATCATCAATATCCTCATGCCAGGATGTTTTCTGTCAATTTGATCCAATGTGTTCACTTGTTTTGGAGAATAAGTTAATTAAACATTTTCTATTTTAGTAATGGTGGCCATATTTAATGGCGGATTGACATATTGGTAAAATCTTGAGCCAAGTTTGGTTGAAATTGGTCCGATGCTTTTTAAGAAGTTGAAAATAGCAATTATTGACAGACAACAGATGATGCACGACCGACGAAGCACCATATCACACGTTCACTTGGCCTAATGTCCAGGTGAACTTAAAACCAATGGTGTGTGCTTTGAGAAACTGAGATATTCTATCAATTCTTTAAGAAAGAATATATATCAACTAGTGTGGAAAAAAAGAAGGATAACAAAATGTTATTGTTTGTTAGGTAAAGTGATTGCCTTAAAGAACTGAGGAATACAGAGTGATTATCATCTTGGCAATGTTTTGAATGGAGTAAGGTGTGGACGTACCCTCCCCATTGACTGACTGTCATACAAAGTAATCATATGCATATTAATAAATCAACTAATATATACAGTGTATATCCTAACTATATATCCTAATTTAAACGAAATCTCACTCGGAAGAGGAACATATATATATATATATATATATATATATATATATATATATATATATATATATATATATATATATATATTGTTACGGAATTATGTATCATCTTTGAAATTATAATATAGTTTTCATTTGGTTTATGACCTTTGTATTATAATTTATTTTTTTTTCAGTAGCCAACGCCATTATTGAGTACATGTATATCTTATATTAGGAATGTTCGTTAAACTTGACACACGACGTCACACGAGTAGCGCGTGGTGAAATTTATTATTCGTGACCTGGTTCCCATGATTCAGTAAGAGTAAATAACTTGTTTACCTTAAGTAAGAATTAGAATCGCAATTCGGGTTTGTTTATTTGAAACGGCGTAGGTTGGGTTTTTATTTGTTTTACCCAGTTTATATATTATAAAACGAGATTTAATCGCTGCGTGGTTCATTCTTTACAGTTACGGCAGTTCGTAAAGCCGTAGAGGAAATTTGTTTATTGTTTGTGATAATCAGCTTATTGAAATCTTAACTCTAAACAGTGCATTTGAGATTATGTACTATTATTCAAAGATCTGAACATTATTCAACTCTGTCAGAATAATCGGAAACATTTCAAGAACTTTTGTGATATTCTACGTTCACAGGAATTTACTTGGAATTAATAACATTTGGATTTAGAACTGTGATTCTTGTTGATACATAAGCACATTAGTGTCTTCATTCGGAATACTTTTAGACAGTTTCTGGGTTAGTAAATTCAATAGAACATTTTAGGATTATTTAAAGACTTTTTACACTGTAAGTTATTCTTAATTCTTACACTTTGTTTAAAATAATTTATATTTTAGGAAAATAAATTTGTATTTTGGAAATTGTGAAGGCTTGTTTGGAGTCTTGCTTTCTTATGTTACATATTCAAACTCCTAGATGTAATAATATATACATATATATATATATATATATATATATATATATATATATATATATATATATATATAACACAATTTTGTCTATAAACACATTAAATAAATAAGAGTCGGGGGGGGGGGGGAGAGGGGAAGCTCAACCTTTAAACTTTAACTTGTGTCTTTATATTTGAAAGTTATATATTTGGATATAATGATTGGATATGGACATGTTTTGGACTGTTTACTGTTATTCCAAAGTATGCATGACCTCAGAGCTGGGAGTTCATTCTGTAAGTAACACCTCTTTGAATGCAGTCTTCAGGTTCCTAGTAGGGAATAATGTTTTTACTTGTCAGAACCTTTAATCATTGTGTTTCACTATGAACTGTGGATTTAAATCAAAGGGATTCTATTGTTATTTTAGTTGGGCTTAATGAAGTATGTGTAATTATGAGTGGCAGACAACTGAGATACTGATCTTGGTTGTGTAAGTGATCCTTTTGAATGTGGTATAAGGGCAGATAGATTACAAGTCTGCTCTTAGGCTTTGAATGGTAAAGATCACAAAAAGTAAGAGTGAAATACCTATGATACAATACTGATAACATCTTGACATAGACAGCTGTTGTGAATATAATCTGTTGATATTGTTTGTGGAATATAAAATTACATTACTGAGATTAGTACCATGAAACATTTAAATTCTGAATACATTTGGAATTTGAATTCACCTGGACTTGTAAACTTTAAAACCTCTCACATTCCCCAAAGACTGTTATCTTACTTTTTACCTTGAAAAACATCAGAACTCTAGACAAAAAATACCCCCCCCCCAAACAAACAAGAGTCCCTAGAAGGGACTGATGCTCTACTGGGAAAAAAGAATGTCCAGGAATCACGATAAGACCATTTCTTCCTTTTTAACAATGTCAAACATTTTGAATGATGAAAACACATGGTTTTGCATCATTTCATTCATGTTCATCTAAGTACTTAAATGCTTTTGGTAAATCCTCATTATCAATGATGCTGTTAAAAATTGTTTTATTTTTGAAAATACTTACCAGAGTTCTGCATACAAGTAAAATGGTGGTAAATCTAACAAGGTCAATACTGGAGAAAATTTTCAATGGATCCAGTCTATTTGAGATCTCTGGATTCATCCAAGAGGAATCTATTCATGATGTGGAAGTAAATTCATACAGAAAGGTAATCCCAGATTTTATCCACATTAAAGTAACTCAAGACAGTATCCCTATCCATGTCAGGAACAACTCAACAGTGAAGCAGATGAATGAA